>OU026153.1:228608742-231035019 GCA_907269105.1 Volucella inanis | reverse complement strand
AAAAACGAAAAATTTTTAATTGCGTTAAAAGGGTGGTTATCTTGTTAAGTAGGTCACACAGATTACGCACATGTATAATTTGTTGATGACAGACCATTACTTTGCTGTAGAGAGCCGTTTTTCCACCTAGTGAGATGTGTCTGAAATTCAACATTTTGACGACCCCCGGGTCGTCCTCTTTTTTTGGCCGAAAAACGAAAAATTTTTAATTGCGTTAAAAGGGTGGTTATCTTGTTAAGTAGGTCACACAGATTACGCACATGTATAATTTGTTGATGACAGACCATTACTTTGCTGTAGAGAGCCGTTTTTCCACCTAGTGAGATGTGTCTGAAATTCAACATTTTGACGACCCCCGGGTCGTCCTCTTTTTTTGGCCGAAAAACGAAAAATTTTTAATTGCGTTAAAAGGGTGTTTATCTTGTTAAGTAGGTCACACAGATTTCGCACATGTATAATTTGTTGATGACAGACCATTACTTTGCTGTAGAGAGCCGTTTTTCCACCTAGTGAGATGTGTCTGAAATTCAACATTTTGACGTGGGTCGTTCTCATTTTTTGGCCGAAAAACGAAAAATTTTTAATTGCGTTAAAAGGGTGGTTATCTTGTTAAGTAGGTCACACAGATTTCGCACATGTATAATTTGTTGATGACAGACCATTACTTTGCTGTAGAGAGCTATTTTTCCACCTAGTGAGATGTGTCTGAAATTCAACATTTTGACGTGGGTCGTTCTCTTTTTTTGGCCGAAAAACGAAAAATTTTTAATTGCGTTAAAAGGGTGGTTATCTTGTTAAGTAGGTCACACAGATTACGCACATGTATAATTTGTTGATGACAGACCATTACTTTGCTGTAGAGAGCCGTTTTTCCACCTAGTGAGATGTGTCTGAAATTCAACATTTTGACGACCCCCGGGTCGTCCTCTTTTTTTGGCCGAAAAACGAAAAATTTTTAATTGCGTTAAAAGGGTGGTTATCTTGTTAAGTAGGTCACACAGATTTCGCACATGTATAATTTGTTGATGACAGACCATTACTTTGCTGTAGAGAGCCGTTTTTCCACCTAGTGAGATGTGTCTGAAATTCAACATTTTGACGTGGGTCGTTCTCATTTTTTGGCCGAAAAACGAAAAATTTTTAATTGCGTTAAAAGGGTGGTTATCTTGTTAAGTAGGTCACACAGATTTCGCACATGTATAATTTGTTGATGACAGACCATTACTTTGCTGTAGAGAGCTATTTTTCCACCTAGTGAGATGTGTCTGAAATTCAACATTTTGACGTGGGTCGTTCTCTTTTTTTGGCCGAAAAACGAAAAATTTTTAATTGCGTTAAAAGGGTGGTTATCTTGTTAAGTAGGTCACACAGATTACGCACATGTATAATTTGTTGATGACAGACAATTACTTTGCTGTAGAGAGCCGTTTTTCCACCTAGTGAGATGTGTCTGAAATTCAACATTTTGACGTGGGTCGTTCTCATTTTTTGGCCGAAAAACGAAAAATTTTTAATTGCGTTTAAAGGGTGGTTATCTTGTTAAGTAGGTCACACAGATTACGCACATGTATAATTTGTTGATGACAGACCATTACTTTGCTGTAGAGAGCCGTTTTTCCACCTAGTGAGATGTGTCTGAAATTCAACATTTTGACGTGGGTCGTTCTCTTTTTTTGGCCGAAAAACGAAAAATTTTTAATTGCGTTAAAAGGGTGGTTATCTTGTTAAGTAGGTCACACAGATTACTCACATGTATAATTTGTTGATGACAGACCATTACTTTGCTGTAGAGAGCCGTTTTTCCACCTAGTGAGATGTGTCTGAAATTCAACATTTTGACAACCCCCGGGTCGTCCTCTTTTTTTGGCCGAAAAACGAAAAATTTTTTATTGCGTTAAAAGGGTGGTTATCTTGTTAAGTAGGTCACACAGATTACGCACATGTATAATTTGTTGATGACAGGCCATTACTTTGCTGTAGAGAGCCGCTTTTCCACCTAGTGAGATGTGTCTGAAATTTAACATTTTGACGTGGGTCGTCCTCTTTTTTTGGCCGAAAAACGAAAAATTTTTTATTGCGTTAAAAGGGTGGTTATCTTGTTAAGTAGGTCACACAGATTACGCACATGTATAATTTGTTGATGACAGACCATTACTTTGCTGTAGAGAGCCGTTTTTCCACCTAGTGAGATGTGTCTGAAATTCAACATTTTGACGACCCCCCTGTCGTCCTCTTTTTTTGGCCGAAAAACGAAAAATTTTTAATTGCGTTAAAAGGGTGGTTATCTTGTTAAGTAGGTCACACAGATTACGCACATGTATAATTTGTTGACGACAGACCATTACTTTGCTGTAGAGAGCCGTTTTTCCACCTAGTGAGATGTGTCTGAAATTCAACATTTTGACGACCCCCGGGTCGTCCTCTTTTTTTGGCCGAAAAACGGATAATTTTTAATTGCGTTAAAAGGGTGGTTATCTTGTTAAGAAGGTCACACAGATTACGCACATGTATAATTTGTTGATGACAGACAATTACTTTGTTGTAGAGAGCCGTTTTTCCACCTAGTGAGATGTGTCTGAAATTCAACATTTTGACGACCCCCGGGTCGTCCTCTTTTTTTGGCCGAAAAACGAAAAATTTTTAATTGCGTTAAAAGGGTGGTTATCTTGTTAAGTAGGTCACACAGATTACGCACATGTATAATTTGTTGATGACAGACAATTACTTTGCTGTAGAGAGCCGTTTTTCCACCTAGTGAGATGTGTCTGAAATTCTACATTTTGACGACCCCCGGGTCGTCCTCTTTTTTTGGCCGAAAAACGAAAAATTTTTAATTGCGTTAAAAGGGTGGTTATCTTGTTAAGTAGGTCACACAGATTACGCACATGTATAATTTGTTGATGACAGGCCATTACTTTGCTGTAGAGAGCCGCTTTTCCACCTAGTGAGATGTGTCTGAAATTTAACATTTTGACGTGGGTCGTCCTCTTTTTTTGGCCGAAAAACGAAAAATTTTTTATTGCGTTAAAAGGGTGGTTATCTTGTTAAGTAGGTCACACAGATTACGCACATGTATAATTTGTTGATGACAGACCATTACTTTGCTGTAGAGAGCCGTTTTTCCACCTAGTGAGATGTGTCTGAAATTCAACATTTTGACGACCCCCCTGTCGTCCTCTTTTTTTGGCCGAAAAACGAAAAATTTTTAATTGCGTTAAAAGGGTGGTTATCTTGTTAAGTAGGTCACACAGATTACGCACATGTATAATTTGTTGATGACAGACCATTACTTTGCTGTAGAGAGCCGTTTTTCCACCTAGTGAGATGTGTCTGAAATTCAACATTTAGACGACCCCCGGGTCGTCCTCTTTTTTTGGCCGAAAAACAAAAAATTTTAATTGCGTTAAAAGGGTGGTTATCTTGTTAAGTAGGTCACACAGATTACGCACATGTATAATTTGTTGATGACAGACCATTACTTTGCTGTAGAGAGCCGTTTTTCCACCTAGTGAGATGTGTCTGAAATTCAACATTTTGACGTGGGTCGTTCTCATTTTTTGGCCGAAAAACGAAAAATTTTTAATTGCGTTTAAAGGGTGGTTATCTTGTTAAGTAGGTCACACAGATTACGCACATGTATAATTTGTTGATGACAGACCATTACTTTGCTGTAGAGAGCCGTTTTTCCACCTAGTGAGATGTGTCTGAAATTCAACATTTTGACGTGGGTCGTTCTCTTTTTTTGGCCGAAAAACGAAAAATTTTTAATTGCGTTAAAAGGGTGGTTATCTTGTTAAGTAGGTCACACAGATTACTCACATGTATAATTTGTTGATGACAGACCATTACTTTGCTGTAGAGAGCCGTTTTTCCACCTAGTGAGATGTGTCTGAAATTCAACATTTTGACAACCCCCGGGTCGTCCTCTTTTTTTGGCCGAAAAACGAAAAATTTTTTATTGCGTTAAAAGGGTGGTTATCTTGTTAAGTAGGTCACACAGATTACGCACATGTATAATTTGTTGATGACAGGCCATTACTTTGCTGTAGAGAGCCGCTTTTCCACCTAGTGAGATGTGTCTGAAATTTAACATTTTGACGTGGGTCGTCCTCTTTTTTTGGCCGAAAAACGAAAAATTTTTTATTGCGTTAAAAGGGTGGTTATCTTGTTAAGTAGGTCACACAGATTACGCACATGTATAATTTGTTGATGACAGACCATTACTTTGCTGTAGAGAGCCGTTTTTCCACCTAGTGAGATGTGTCTGAAATTCAACATTTTGACGACCCCCCTGTCGTCCTCTTTTTTTGGCCGAAAAACGAAAAATTTTTAATTGCGTTAAAAGGGTGGTTATCTTGTTAAGTAGGTCACACAGATTACGCACATGTATAATTTGTTGATGACAGACCATTACTTTGCTGTAGAGAGCCGTTTTTCCACCTAGTGAGATGTGTCTGAAATTCAACATTTTGACGACCCCCGGGTCGTCCTCTTTTTTTGGCCGAAAAACGGATAATTTTTAATTGCGTTAAAAGGGTGGTTATCTTGTTAAGAAGGTCACACAGATTACGCACATGTATAATTTGTTGATGACAGACAATTACTTTGTTGTAGAGAGCCGTTTTTCCACCTAGTGAGATGTGTCTGAAATTCAACATTTTGACGACCCCCGGGTCGTCCTCTTTTTTTGGCCGAAAAACGAAAAATTTTTAATTGCGTTAAAAGGGTGGTTATCTTGTTAAGTAGGTCACACAGATTACGCACATGTATAATTTGTTGATGACAGACAATTACTTTGCTGTAGAGAGCCGTTTTTCCACCTAGTGAGATGTGTCTGAAATTCTACATTTTGACGACCCCCGGGTCGTCCTCTTTTTTTGGCCGAAAAACGAAAAATTTTTAATTGCGTTAAAAGGGTGGTTATCTTGTTAAGTAGGTCACACAGATTACGCACATGTATAATTTGTTGATGACAGACCATTACTTTGCTGTAGAGAGCCGTTTTTCCACCTAGTGAGATGTGTCTGAAATTCAACATTTTGACGACCCCCGGGTCGTCCTCTTTTTTTGGCCGAAAAACAAAAAATTTTAATTGCGTTAAAAGGGTGGTTATCTTGTTAAGTAGGTCACACAGATTACGCACATGTATAATTTGTTGATGACAGACAATTACTTTGTTGTAGAGAGCCGTTTTTCCACCTAGTGAGATGTGTCTGAAATTCAACATTTTGACGACCCCCGGGTCGTCCTCTTTTTTTGGCCGAAAAACGAAAAATTTTTAATTGCGTTAAAAGGGTGGTTATCTTGTTAAGTAGGTCACACAGATTACGCACATGTATAATTTGTTGATGACAGACAATTACTTTGCTGTAGAGAGCCGTTTTTCCACCTAGTGAGATGTGTCTGAAATTCAACATTTTGACGACCCCCGGGTCGTCCTCTTTTTTTGGCCGAAAAACGAAAAATTTTTAATTGCGTTAAAAGGGTGGTTATCTTGTTAAGTAGGTCACACAGATTACGCACATGTATAATTTGTTGATGACAGACCATTACTTTGCTGTAGAGAGCCGTTTTTCCACCTAGTGAGATGTGTCTGAAATTCAACATTTTGACGACCCCCGGGTCGTCCTCTTTTTTTGGCCGAAAAACGAAAAATTTTTTATTGCGTTAAAAGGGTGGTTATCTTGTTAAGTAGGTCACACAGATTACGCACATGTATAATTTGTTGATGACAGACAATTACTTTGCTGTAGAGAGCCGTTTTTCCACCTAGTGAGATGTGTCTGAAATTCAACATTTTGACGACCCCCGGGTCGTCCTCTTTTTTTGGCCGAAAAACGAAAAATTTTTAATTGCGTTAAAAGGGTGGTTATCTTGTTAAGTAGGTCACACAGATTACGTACATGTATAATTTGTTGATGACAGACCATTACTTTGCTGTAGAGAGCTGTTTTTCCACCTAGTGAGATGTGTCTGAAATTCAACATTTTGACGACCCCCGGGTCGTGGTTATCTTGTTAAGTAGGTCACACAGATTACGCCATTTTTTATAATTTGTTGATGACAGACCATTACTTTGCTGTAGAGAGCCGTTTTTCCACCTAGTGAGATGTGTCTGAAATTCAACATTTTGACGACCCCCGGGTCGTCTTCTTTTTTTGGCCGAAAAACGAAAAATTTTTAATTGCGTTAAAAGGGTGGTTATCTTGTTAAGTAGGTCACACAGATTACGCACATGTATAATTTGTTGATGACAGACCATTACTTTGCTGTAGAGAGCCGTTTTTCCACCTAGTGAGATGTGTCTGAAATTTAACATTTTGACGTGGGTCGTCCTCTTTTTTTGGCCGAAAAACGAAAAATTTTTAATTGCGTTAAAAGGGTGGTTATTTTGTTAAGTAGGTCACACAGATTACGCACATGTATAATTTGTTGATGACAGACCATTACTTTGCTGTAGAGAGCCGTTTTTCCACCTAGTGAGATGTGTCTGAAATTCAACATTTTGACGACCCCCGGGTCGTCCTCTTTTTTTGGCCGAAAAAAATTTTTAATTGCGTTAAAAGGGTGGTTATCTTGTTAAGTAGGTCACACAGATTACGCACATGTATAATTTGTTGATGACGGACCATTACTTTGCTGTAGAGAGCCGTTTTTCCACCTAGTGAGATGTGTCTGAAATTCAACATTTTGACGACCCCCGGGTCGTCCTCTTTTTTTGGCCGAAAAACGAAAAATTTTTAATTGCGTTAAAAGGGTGGTTATCTTGTTAAGTAGGTCACACAGATTACGCACATGTATAATTTGTTGATGACAGACCATTACTTTGCTGTAGAGAGCCGTTTTTCCACCTAGTGAGATGTCTGTGAAATTCAACATTTTGACGACCCCCGGGTCGTCCTCTTTTTTTGGCCGAAAAACGAAAAATTTTTAATTGCGTTAAAAGGGTGGTTATCTTGTTAAGTAGGTCACACAGATTACGCACATGTATAATTTGTTGATGACAGACCATTACTTTGCTGTAGAGAGCCGTTTTTCCACCTAGTGAGATGTGTCTGAAATTCAACATTTTGACGACCCCCGGGTCGTCCTCTTTTTTTGGCCGGAAAACGAAATATTTTTTATTGCGTTAAAAGGGTGGTTATCTTGTTAAGTAGGTCACACAGATTACGCACATGTATAATTTGTTGATGACAGACCATTACTTTGCTGTAGAGAGCCGTTTTTCCACCTAGTGAGATGTGTCTGAAATTCAACATTTTGACGACCCCCGGGTCGTGGTTATCTTGTTAAGTAGGTCACACAGATTACGCCATTTTTTATAATTTGTTGATGACAGACCATTACTTTGCTGTAGAGAGCCGTTTTTCCACCTAGTGAGATGTGTCTGAAATTCAACATTTTGACGACCACCGGGTCGTCCTCTTTTTTTGGCCGAAAAACGAAAAATTTTTAATTGCGTTAAAAGGGTGGTTATCTTGTTAAGTAGGTCACACAGATTACGCACATGTATAATTTGTTGATGACAGACCATTACTTTGCTGTAGAGAGCCGTTTTTCCACCTAGTGAGATGTGTCTGAAATTCAACATTTTGACGACCCCCGGGTCGTCTTCTTTTTTTGGCCGAAAAACGAAAAATTTTTAATTGCGTTAAAAGGGTGGTTATCTTGTTAAGTAGGTCACACAGATTACGCACATGTATAATTTGTTGATGACGGACCATTACTTTGCTGTAGAGAGCCGTTTTTCCACCTAGTGAGATGTGTCTGAAATTCAACATTTTGACGACCCCCCTGTCGTCCTCTTTTTTTGGCCGAAAAACGAAAAATTTTTAATTGCGTTAAAAGGGTGGTTATTTTGTTAAGTAGGTCACACAGATTACGCACATGTATAATTTGTTGATGACAGACCATTACTTTGCTGTAGAGAGCCGTTTTTCCACCTAGTGAGATGTGTCTGAAATTCAACATTTTGACGACCCCCGGGTCGTCCTCTTTTTTTGGCCGAAAAAATTTTTTAATTGCGTTAAAAGGGTGGTTATCTTGTTAAGTAGGTCACACAGATTACGCACATGTATAATTTGTTGATGACGGACCATTACTTTGCTGTAGAGAGCCGTTTTTCCACCTAGTGAGATGTGTCTGAAATTCAACATTTTGACGACCCCCGGGCCGTCCTCTTTTTTTGGCCGAAAAACGAAAAATTTTTAATTGCGTTAAAAGGGTGGTTATCTTGTTAAGTAGGTCACACAGATTACGCACATGTATAATTTGTTGATGACAGACCATTACTTTGCTGTAGAGCGCCGTTTTTCCACCTAGTGAGATGTGTCTGAAATTCAACATTTTGACGACCCCCGGGTCGTCCTCTTTTTTTGGCCGAAAAACGAAAAATTTTTAATTACGTTAAAAGGGTGGTTATCTTGTTAAGTAGGTCACACAGATTACGCACATGTATAATTTGTTGATGACAGACCATTACTTTGCTGTAGAGAGCCGTTTTTCCACCTAGTGAGATGTGTCTGAAATTCAACATTTTGACGACCCCCGGGTCGTCCTCTTTTTTTGGCCGGAAAACGAAATATTTTTTATTGCGTTAAAAGGGTGGTTATCTTGTTAAGTAGGTCACACAGATTACGCACATGTATAATTTGTTGATGACAGACCATTACTTTGCTGTAGAGAGCTGTTTTTCCACCTAGTGAGATGTGTCTGAAATTCAACATTTTGACGACCCCCGGGTCGTGGTTATCTTGTTAAGTAGGTCACACAGATTACGCACATGTATAATTTGTTGATGACAGACCATTACTTTGCTGTAGAGAGCCGTTTTTCCACCTAGTGAGATGTGTCTGAAATTCAACATTTTGACGACCCCCGGGTCGTCCTCTTTTTTTGGCCGAAAAACGAAAAATTTTTAATTGCGTTAAAAGGGTGGTTATCTTGTTAAGTAGGTCACACAGATTACGCACATGTATAATTTGTTGATGACAGACCATTACTTTGCTGTAGAGAGCCGTTTTTCCACCTAGTGAGATGTGTCTGAAATTCAACATTTTGACGACCCCCGGGTCGTCCTCTTTTTTTGGCCGAAAAACGAAAAATTTTTTATTGCGTTAAAAGGGTGGTTATCTTGTTAAGTAGGTCACACAGATTACGCACATGTATAATTTGTTGATGACAGACCATTACTTTGCTGTAGAGAGCCGTTTTTCCACCTAGTGAGATGTGTCTGAAATTCAACATTTTGACGACCCCCGGGTCGTCCTCTTTTTTTGGCCGAAAAACGAAAAATTTTTAATTGCGTTAAAAGGGTGGTTATCTTGTTAAGTAGGTCACACAGATTACGCACATGTATAATTTGTTGATGACAGAGCATTACTTTGCTGTAGAGAGCCGTTTTTCCACCTAGTGAGATGTGTCTGAAATTCAACATTTTGACGACCCCCGGGTCGTCCTCTTTTTTTGGCCGAAAAACGAAAAATTTTTAATTGCGTTAAAAGGGTGGTTATCTTGTTAATTAGGTCACACAGATTACGCACATGTATAATTTGTTGATGACAGACCATTACTTTGCTGTAGAGAGCCGTTTTTCCACCTAGTGAGATGTGTCTGAAATTCAACATTTTGACGACCCCCGGGTCGTCCTCTTTTTTTGGCCGAAAAACGAAAAATTTTTAATTGCGTTAAAAGGGTGGTTATCTTGTTAAGTAGGTCACACAGATTACGCACATGTATAATTTGTTGATGACAGACCATTACTTTGCTGTAGAGAGCCGTTTTTCCACCTAGTGAGATGTGTCTGAAATTCAACATTTTGACGACCCCCGGGTCGTCTTCTTTTTTTGGCCGAAAAACGAAAAATTTTTAATTGCGTTAAAAGGGTGGTTATCTTGTTAAGTAGGTCACACAGATTACGCACATGTATAATTTGTTGATGACAGACCATTACTTTGCTGTAGAGAGCCGTTTTTCCACCTAGTGAGATGTGTCTGAAATTCAACATTTTGACGACCCCCGGGCCGTCCTCTTTTTTTGGCCGAAAAACGAAAAATTTTTAATTGCGTTAAAAGGGTGGTTATCTTGTTAAGTAGGTCACACAGATTACGCACATGTATAATTTGTTGATGACAGACCATTACTTTGCTGTAGAGAGCCGTTTTTCCACCTAGTGAGATGTGTCTGAAATTCAACATTTTGACGACCCCCGGGTCGTCCTCTTTTTTTGGCCGAAAAACGAAAAATTTTTAATTGCGTTAAAAGGGTGGTTATCTTGTTAATTAGGTCACACAGATTACGCACATGTATAATTTGTTGATGACAGACCATTACTTTGCTGTAGAGAGCCGTTTTTCCACCTAGTGAGATGTGTCTGAAATTCAACATTTTGACGACCCCCGGGTCGTCCTCTTTTTTTGGCCGAAAAACGAAAAATTTTTAATTGCGTTAAAAGGGTGGTTATCTTGTTAAGTAGGTCACACAGATTACGCACATGTATAATTTGTTGATGACAGACCATTACTTTGCTGTAGAGAGCCGTTTTTCCACCTAGTGAGATGTGTCTGAAATTCAACATTTTGACGACCCCCGGGTCGTCTTCTTTTTTTGGCCGAAAAACGAAAAATTTTTAATTGCGTTAAAAGGGTGGTTATCTTGTTAAGTAGGTCACACAGATTACGCACATGTATAATTTGTTGATGACAGACCATTACTTTGCTGTAGAGAGCCGTTTTTCCACCTATTGAGATGTGTCTGAAATTCAACATTTTGACGACCCCCGGGTCGTCTTCTTTTTTTGGCCGAAAAACGAAAAATTTTTAATTGCGTTAAAAGGGTGGTTATCTTGTTAAGTAGGTCACACAGATTACGCACATGTATAATTTGTTGATGACGGACCATTACTTTGCTGTAGAGAGCCGTTTTTCCACCTAGTGAGATGTGTCTGAAATTCAACATTTTGACGACCCCCCTGTCGTCCTCTTTTTTTGGCCGAAAAACGAAAAATTTTTAATTGCGTTAAAAGGGTGGTTATTTTGTTAAGTAGGTCACACAGATTACGCACATGTATAATTTGTTGATGACAGACCATTACTTTGCTGTAGAGAGCCGTTTTTCCACCTAGTGAGATGTGTCTGAAATTCAACATTTTGACGACCCCCGGGTCGTCCTCTTTTTTTGGCCGAAAAAATTTTTTAATTGCGTTAAAAGGGTGGTTATCTTGTTAAGTAGGTCACACAGATTACGCACATGTATAATTTGTTGATGACGGACCATTACTTTGCTGTAGAGAGCCGTTTTTCCACCTAGTGAGATGTGTCTGAAATTCAACATTTTGACGACCCCCGGGCCGTCCTCTTTTTTTGGCCGAAAAACGAAAAATTTTTAATTGCGTTAAAAGGGTGGTTATCTTGTTAAGTAGGTCACACAGATTACGCACATGTATAATTTGTTGATGACAGACCATTACTTTGCTGTAGAGCGCCGTTTTTCCACCTAGTGAGATGTGTCTGAAATTCAACATTTTGACGACCCCCGGGTCGTCCTCTTTTTTTGGCCGAAAAACGAAAAATTTTTAATTACGTTAAAAGGGTGGTTATCTTGTTAAGTAGGTCACACAGATTACGCACATGTATAATTTGTTGATGACAGACCATTACTTTGCTGTAGAGAGCCGTTTTTCCACCTAGTGAGATGTGTCTGAAATTCAACATTTTGACGACCCCCGGGTCGTCCTCTTTTTTTGGCCGGAAAACGAAATATTTTTTATTGCGTTAAAAGGGTGGTTATCTTGTTAAGTAGGTCACACAGATTACGCACATGTATAATTTGTTGATGACAGACCATTACTTTGCTGTAGAGAGCCGTTTTTCCACCTAGTGAGATGTGTCTGAAATTCAACATTTTGACGACCCCCGGGTCGTGGTTATCTTGTTAAGTAGGTCACACAGATTACGCACATGTATAATTTGTTGATGACAGACCATTACTTTGCTGTAGAGAGCCGTTTTTCCACCTAGTGAGATGTGTCTGAAATTCAACATTTTGACGACCCCCGGGTCGTCCTCTTTTTTTGGCCGAAAAACGAAAAATTTTTAATTGCGTTAAAAGGGTGGTTATCTTGTTAAGTAGGTCACACAGATTACGCACATGTATAATTTGTTGATGACAGACCATTACTTTGCTGTAGAGAGCCGTTTTTCCACCTAGTGAGATGTGTCTGAAATTCAACATTTTGACGACCCCCGGGTCGTCCTCTTTTTTTGGCCGAAAAACGAAAAATTTTTTATTGCGTTAAAAGGGTGGTTATCTTGTTAAGTAGGTCACACAGATTACGCACATGTATAATTTGTTGATGACAGACCATTACTTTGCTGTAGAGAGCCGTTTTTCCACCTAGTGAGATGTGTCTGAAATTCAACATTTTGACGACCCCCGGGTCGTCCTCTTTTTTTGGCCGAAAAACGAAAAATTTTTAATTGCGTTAAAAGGGTGGTTATCTTGTTAAGTAGGTCACACAGATTACGCACATGTATAATTTGTTGATGACGGACCATTACTTTGCTGTAGAGAGCCGTTTTTCCACCTAGTGAGATGTGTCTGAAATTCAACATTTTGACGACCCCCGGGTCGTCCTCTTTTTTTGGCCGAAAAACGAAAAATTTTTAATTGCGTTAAAAGGGTGGTTATCTTGTTAAGTAGGTCACACAGATTACGCACATGTATAATTTGTTGATGACAGACCATTACTTTGCTGTAGAGAGCCGTTTTTCCACCTAGTGAGATGTGTCTGAAATTCAACATTTTGACGACCCCCGGGTCGTCCTCTTTTTTTGGCCGAAAAACGAAAAATTTTTAATTGCGTTAAAAGGGTGGTTATCTTGTTAATTAGGTCACACAGATTACGCACATGTATAATTTGTTGATGACAGACCATTACTTTGCTGTAGAGAGCCGTTTTTCCACCTAGTGAGATGTGTCTGAAATTCAACATTTTGACGACCCCCGGGTCGTCCTCTTTTTTTGGCCGAAAAACGAAAAATTTTTAATTGCGTTAAAAGGGTGGTTATCTTGTTAAGTAGGTCACACAGATTACGCACATGTATAATTTGTTGATGACAGACCATTACTTTGCTGTAGAGAGCCGTTTTTCCACCTAGTGAGATGTGTCTGAAATTCAACATTTTGACGACCCGATTACGCACATGTATAATTTGTTGATGACAGACCATTACTTTGCTGTAGAGAGCCGTTTTTCCACCTAGTGAGATGTGTCTGAAATTCAACATTTTGACGACCCCCGGGTCGTGGTTATCTTGTTAAGTAGGTCACACAGATTACGCACATGTATAATTTGTTGATGACAGACCATTACTTTGCTGTAGAGAGCCGTTTTTCCACCTAGTGAGATGTGTCTGAAATTCAACATTTTGACGACCCCCGCGTCGTCCTCTTTTTTTGGCCGAAAAACGAAAAATTTTTAATTGCGTTAAAAGGGTGGTTATCTTGTTAAGTAGGTCACACAGATTACGCACATGTATAATTTGTTGATGACAGACCATTACTTTGCTGTAGAGAGCCGTTTTTCCACCTAGTGAGATGTGTCTGAAATTCAACATTTTGACGACCCCCGGGTCGTCCTCTTTTTTTGGCCGGAAAACGAAATATTTTTTATTGCGTTAAAAGGGTGGTTATCTTGTTAAGTAGGTCACACAGATTACGCACATGTATAATTTGTTGATGACAGACCATTACTTTGCTGTAGAGAGCCGTTTTTCCACCTAGTGAGATGTGTCTGAAATTCAACATTTTGACGACCCCCGGGTCGTGGTTATCTTGTTAAGTAGGTCACACAGATTACGCACATGTATAATTTGTTGATGACAGACCATTACTTTGCTGTAGAGAGCCGTTTTTCCACCTAGTGAGATGTGTCTGAAATTCAACATTTTGACGACCCCCGCGTCGTCCTCTTTTTTTGGCCGAAAAACGAAAAATTTTTAATTGCGTTAAAAGGGTGGTTATCTTGTTAAGTAGGTCACACAGATTACGCACATGTATAATTTGTTGATGACGGACCATTACTTTGCTGTAGAGAGCCGTTTTTCCACCTAGTGAGATGTGTCTGAAATTCAACATTTTGACGACCCCCGGGTCGTCCTCTTTTTTTGGCCGAAAAACGAAAATTTTTTAATTGCGTTAAAAGGGTGGTTATCTTGTTAAGTAGGTCACACAGATTACGCACATGTATAATTTGTTGATGACGGACCATTACTTTGCTGTAGAGAGCCGTTTTTCCACCTAGTGAGATGTGTCTGAAATTCAACATTTTGACGACCCCCGGGTCGTCCTCTTTTTTTGGCCGAAAAACGAAAAATTTTTTATTGCGTTAAAAGGGTGGTTATCTTGTTAAGTAGGTCACACAGATTACGCACATGTATAATTTGTTGATGACAGACCATTACTTTGCTGTAGAGAGCCGTTTTTCCACCTAGTGAGATGTGTCTGAAATTCAACATTTTGACGACCCCCGGGTCGTCCTCTTTTTTTGGCCGAAAAACGAAAAATTTTTAATTGCGTTAAAAGGGTGGTTATCTTGTTAAGTAGGTCACACAGATTACGCACATGTATAATTTGTTGATGACAGACCATTACTTTGCTGTAGAGAGCCGTTTTTCCACCTAGTGAGATGTGTCTGAAATTCAACATTTTGACGACCCCCGGGTCGTCCTCTTTTTTTGGCCGAAAAACGAAAATTTTTTAATTGAGTTAAAAGGGTGGTTATCTTGTTAAGTAGGTCACACAGATTACGCACATGTATAATTTGTTGATGACGGACCATTACTTTGCTGTAGAGAGCCGTTTTTCCACCTAGTGAGATGTGTCTGAAATTCAACATTTTGACGACCCCCGGGTCGTCCTCTTTTTTTGGCCGAAAAACGAAAAATTTTTATTTGCGTTAAAAGGGTGGTTATCTTGTTAAGTAGGTCACACAGATTACGCACATGTATAATTTGTTGATGACAGACCATTACTTTGCTGTAGAGAGCCGTTTTTCCACCTAGTGAGATGTGTCTGAAATTCAACATTTTGACGACCCCCGGGTCGTCCTCTTTTTTTGGCCGAAAAACGAAAAATTTTTAATTGCGTTAAAAGGGTGGTTATCTTGTTAAGTAGGTCACACAGATTACGCACATGTATAATTTGTTGATGACGGACCATTACTTTGCTCTAGAGAGCCGTTTTTCCACCTAGTGAGATGTGTCTGAAATTCAACATTTTGACGACCCCCGGGTCGTCCTCTTTTTTTGGCCGAAAAACGAAAAATTTTTTATTGCGTTAAAAGGGTGGTTATCTTGTTAAGTAGGTCACACAGATTACGCACATGTATAATTTGTTGATGACAGACCATTACTTTGCTGTAGAGAGCCGTTTTTCCACCTAGTGAGATGTGTCTGAAATTCAACATTTTGACGACCCCCCTGTCGTCCTCTTTTTTTGGCCGAAAAACGAAAAATTTTTAATTGCGTTAAAAGGGTGGTTATCTTGTTAAGTAGGTCACACAGATTACGCACATGTATAATTTGTTGATGACAGACCATTACTTTGCTGTAGAGAGCCGTTTTTCCACCTAGTGAGATGTGTCTGAAATTTAACATTTTGACGTGGGTCGTCCTCTTTTTTTGGCCGAAAAACGAAAAATTTTTTATTGCGTTAAAAGGGTGGTTATCTTGTTAAGTAGGTCACACAGATTACGCACATGTATAATTTGTTGATGACAGACCATTACTTTGCTGTAGAGAGCCGTTTTTCCACCTAGTGAGATGTGTCTGAAATTCAACATTTTGACGACCCCCGGGTCGTCCTCTTTTTTTGGCCGAAAAACGAAAAATTTTTAATTGCGTTAAAAGGGTGGTTATCTTGTTCAGTAGGTCACACAGATTACGCACATGTATAATTTGTTGATGACAGACCATTACTTTGCTGTAGAGAGCCGTTTTTCCACCTAGTGAGATGTGTCTGAAATTCAACATTTTGACGACCCCCGGGTCGTCCTCTTTTTTTGGCCGAAAAACGAAAAATTTTTAATTGCGTTAAAAGGGTGGTTATCTTGTTAAGTAGGTCACACAGATTACGCACATGTATAATTTGTTGATGACAGACCATTACTTTGCTCTAGAGAGCCGTTTTTCCACCTTGTGAGATGTGTCTGAAATTCAACATTTTGACGACCCCCGGGTCGTCCTCTTTTTTTGGCCGAAAAACGAAAAATTTTTTATTGCGTTAAAAGGGTGGTTATCTTGTTAAGTAGGTCACACAGATTACGCACATGTATAATTTGTTGATGACAGACCATTACTTTGCTGTAGAGAGCCGTTTTTCCACCTAGTGAGATGTGTCTGAAATTCAACATTTTGACGACCCCCGGGTCGTCCTCTTTTTTTGGCCGAAAAACGAAAAATTTTTTATTGCGTTAAAAGGGTGGTTATCTTGTTAAGTAGGTCACACAGATTACGCACATGTATAATTTGTTGATGACAGACCATTACTTTGCTGTAGAGAGCCGTTTTTCCACCTAGTGAGATGTGTCTGAAATTTAACATTTTGACGTGGGTCGTCCTCTTTTTTTGGCCGAAAAACGAAAAATTTTTTATTGCGTTAAAAGGGTGGTTATCTTGTTAAGTAGGTCACATAGATTACGCACATGTATAATTTGTTGATGACAGACCATTACTTTGCTGTAGAGAGCCGTTTTTCCACCTAGTGAGATGTGTCTGAAATTCAACATTTTGACGACCCCCGGGTCGTCCTCTTTTTTTGGCCAAAAAACGAAAAATTTTTAATTGCGTTAAAAGGGTGTTTATCTTGTTAAGTAGGTCACACAGATTACGTACATGTATAATTTGTTGATGACAGACCATTACTTTGCTGTAGAGAGCTGTTTTTCCACCTAGTGAGATGTGTCTGAAATTCAACATTTTGACGACCCCCGGGTCGTGGTTATCTTGTTAAGTAGGTCACAAAGATTACGCACATGTATAATTTGTTGATGACAGACCATTACTTTGCTGTAGAGAGCCGTTTTTCCACCTAGTGAGATGTGTCTGAAATTCAACATTTTGACGACCCCCGGGTCGTCCTCTTTTTTTGGCCGAAAAACGAAAAATTTTTAATTGCGTTAAAAGGGTGGTTATCTTGTTAAGTAGGTCACACAGATTACGCACATGTATAATTTGTTGATGACGGACCATTACTTTGCTGTAGAGAGCCGTTTTTCCACCTAGTGAGATGTGTCTGAAATTCAACATTTTGACGACCCCCGGGTCGTCCTCTTTTTTTGGCCGAAAAACGAAAAATTTTTAATTGCGTTAAAAGGGTGGTTATCTTGTTAAGTAGGTCACACAGATTACGCACATGTATAATTTGTTGATGACAGGCCATTACTTTGCTGTAGAGAGCCGTTTTTCCACCTAGTGAGATGTGTCTGAAATTTAACATTTTGACGTGGGTCGTTCTCTTTTTTTGGCCGAAAAACGAAAAATTTTTTATTGCGTTAAAAGGGTGGTTATCTTGTTAAGTAGGTCACACAGATTACGCACATGTATAATTTGTTGATGACAGACCATTACTTTGCTGTAGAGAGCCGTTTTTCCACCTAGTGAGATGTGTCTGAAATTCAACATTTTGACGACCCCCGGGTCGTCCTCTTTTTTTGGCCGAAAAACGAAAAATTTTTAATTGCGTTAAAAGGGTGGTTATCTTGTTAAGTAGGTCACACAGATTACGCACATGTATAATTTGTTGATGACAGACCATTACTTTGCTGTAGAGAGCCGTTTTTCCACCTAGTGAGATGTGTCTGAAATTCAACATTTTGACGACCCCCGGGTCGTCCTCTTTTTTTGGCCGAAAAACGAAAAATTTTTAATTGCGTTAAAAGGGTGGTTATCTTGTTAAGTAGGTCACACAGATTACGCACATGTATAATTTGTTGATGACAGGCCATTACTTTGCTGTAGAGAGCCGTTTTTCCACCTAGTGAGATGTGTCTGAAATTTAACATTTTGACGTGGGTCGTCCTCTTTTTTTGGCCGAAAAACGAAAAATTTTTAATTGCGTTAAAAGGGTGGTTATCTTGTTAAGTAGGTCACACAGATTACGCACATGTATAATTTGTTGATGACAGGCCATTACTTTGCTGTAGAGAGCCGTTTTTCCACCTAGTGAGATGTGTCTGAAATTTAACATTTTGACGTGGGTCGTCCTCTTTTTTTGGCCGAAAAACGAAAAATTTTTTATTGCGTTAAAAGGGTGGTTATCTTGTTAAGTAGGTCACACAGATTACGCACATGTATAATTTGTTGATGACAGACCATTACTTTGCTGTAGAGAGCCGTTTTTCCACCTAGTGAGATGTGTCTGAAATTCAACATTTTGACGACCCCCGGGTCGTCCTCTTTTTTTGGCCGAAAAACAAAAATTTTTTATTGCGTTAAAAGGGTGGTTATCTTGTTAAGTAGGTCACACAGATTACGCACATGTATAATTTGTTGATGACAGACCATTACTTTGCTGTAGAGAGCCGTTTTTCCACCTAGTGAGATGTGTCTGAAATTCAACATTTTGACGACCCCCGGGTCGTCCTCTTTTTTTGGCCGAAAAACGAAAAATTTTTAATTGCGTTAAAAGGGTGGTTATCTTGTTAAGTAGGTCACACAGATTACGCACATGTATAATTTGTTGATGACAGACCATTACTTTGCTGTAGAGAGCCGTTTTTCCACCTAGTGAGATGTGTCTGAAATTCAACATTTTGACGACCCCCGGGTCGTCCTCTTTTTTTGGCCGAAAAACGAAAAATTTTTAATTGCGTTAAAAGGGTGGTTATCTTGTTAAGTAGGTCACACAGATTACGCACATGTATAATTTGTTGATGACAGACCATTACTTTGCTGTAGAGAGCCGTTTTTCCACCTAGTGAGATGTGTCTGGAATTCAACATTTTGACGACTCCCGGGTCGTCCTCTTTTTTTGGCCGAAAAACGAAAAATTTTTAATTGCGTTAAAAGGGTGGTTATCTTGTTAAGTAGGTCACA
This sequence comes from Volucella inanis, assembly GCA_907269105.1. Lineage (NCBI taxonomy): Eukaryota > Metazoa > Arthropoda > Insecta > Diptera > Syrphidae > Volucella > Volucella inanis. Next base: position 231,015,925 of record OU026153.1, on the reverse strand, counting down.
CAGATTACGCACATGTATAATTTGTTGATGACAGACCATTACTTTGCTGTAGAGAGCCGTTTTTCCACCTAGTGAGATGTGTCTGAAATTCAACATTTTGACGACCCCCGGGTCGTCCTCTTTTTTTGGCCGAAAAACGAAAAATTTTTAATTGCGTTAAAAGGGTGGTTATCTTGTTAAGTAGGTCACACAGATTACGCACATGTATAATTTGTTGATGACAGACCATTACTTTGCTGTAGAGAGCCGTTTTTCCACCTAGTGAGATGTGTCTGAAATTCAACATTTTGACGACCCCCGGGTCGTCCTCTTTTTTTGGCCGAAAAACGAAAAATTTTTAATTGCGTTAAAAGGGTGGTTATCTTGTTAAGTAGGTCACACAGATTACGCACATGTATAATTTGTTGATGACAGACCATTACTTTGCTGTAGAGAGCCGTTTTTCCACCTAGTGAGATGTGTCTGGAATTCAACATTTTGACGACCCCCGGGTCGTCCTCTTTTTTTGGCCGAAAAACGAAAAATTTTTAATTGCGTTAAAAGGGTGGTTATCTTGTTAAGTAGGTCACACAGATTACGCACATGTATAATTTGTTGATGACAGACCATTACTTTGCTGTAGAGAGCCGTTTTTCCACCTAGTGAGATGTGTCTGAAATTCAACATTTTGACGACCCCCGGGTCGTCCTCTTTTTTTGGCCGAAAAACGAAAAATTTTTAATTGCGTTAAAAGGGTGGTTATCTTGTTAAGTAGGTCACACAGATTACGCACATGTATAATTTGTTGATGACAGACCATTACTTTGCTGTAGAGAGCCGTTTTTCCACCTAGTGAGATGTGTCTGAAATTCAACATTTTGACGACCCCCGGGTCGTCCTCTTTTTTTGGCCGAAAAACGAAAAATTTTTTATTGCGTTAAAAGGGTGGTTATCTTGTTAAGTAGGTCACACAGATTACGCACATGTATAATTTGTTGATGACAGACCATTACTTTGCTGTAGAGAGCCGTTTTTCCACCTAGTGAGATGTGTCTGAAATTCAACATTTTGACGACCCCCGGGTCGTCCTCTTTTTTTGGCCGAAAAACGAAAAATTTTTAATTGCGTTAAAAGGGTGGTTATCTTGTTAAGTAGGTCACACAGATTACGCACATGTATAATTTGTTGATGACAGACCATTACTTTGCTGTAGAGAGCCGTTTTTCCACCTAGTGAGATGTGTCTGAAATTCAACATTTTGACGACCCCCGGGTCGTCCTCTTTTTTTGGCCGAAAAACGAAAAAATTTTTATTGCGTTAAAAGGGTGGTTATCTTGTTAAGTAGGTCACACAGATTACGCACATGTATAATTTGTTGATGACAGACCATTGCTTTGCTGTAGAGAGCCGTTTTTCCACCTAGTGAGATGTGTCTGAAATTTAACATTTTGACGTGGGTCGTTCTCTTTTTTTGGCCGAAAAACGAAAAAATTTTAATTGCGTTAAAAGGGTGGTTATCTTGTTAAGTAGGTCACACAGATAACGCACATGTATAATTTGTTGATGACAGACCATTACTTTGCTGTAGAGAGCCGTTTTTCCACCTAGTGAGATGTGTCTGAAATTCAACATTTTGACGACCCCCGGGTCGTCCTCTTTTTTTGGCCGAAAAACGAAAAATTTTTAATTGCGTTAAAAGGGTGGTTATCTTGTTAAGTAGGTCACACAGATAACGCACATGTATAATTTGTTGATGACAGACCATTACTTTGCTGTAGAGAGCCGTTTTTCCACCTAGTGAGATGTGTCTGAAATTCAACATTTTGACGACCCCCGGGTCGTCCTCTTTTTTTAGCCGAAAAACGAAAAATTTTTTATTGCGTTAAAAGGGTGGTTATCTTGTTAAGTAGGTCACACAGATTACGCACATGTATAATTTGTTGATGACAGACCATTACTTTGCTGTAGAGAGCCGTTTTTTCACCTAGTGAGATGTGTCTGAAATTCAACATTTTGACGACCCCCGGGTCGTCCTCTTTTTTTGGCCGAAAAACGAAAAATTTTTTATTGCGTTAAAAGGGTGGTTATCTTGTTAAGTAGGTCACACAGATTACGCACATGTATAATTTATTGATGACAGGCCATTACTTTGCTGTAGAGAGCCGTTTTTCCACCTAGTGAGATGTGTCTGAAATTCAACATTTTGGCCGAAAAACGAAAAATTTTTTATTGCGTTAAAAGGGTGGTTATCTTGTTAAGTAGGTCACACAGATTACGCACATGTATAATTTGTTGATGACAGACCATTACTTTGCTGTAGAGAGCCGTTTTTTCACCTAGTGAGATGTGTCTGAAATTTAACATTTTGACGTGGGTCGTCCTCTTTTTTTGGCCGAAAAACGAAAAATTTTTAATTGCGTTAAAAGGGTGGTTATCTTGTTAAGTAGGTCACACAGATTACGCACATGTATAATTTGTTGATGACAGGCCATTACTTTGCTGTAGAGAGCCGTTTTTCCACCTAGTGAGATGTGTCTGAAATTTAACATTTTGACGTGGGTCGTCCTCTTTTTTTGGCCGTAAAACGAAAAATTTTTAATTGCGTTAAAAGGGTGGTTATCTTGTTAAGTAGGTCACACAGATTACGCACATGTATAATTTGTTGATGACAGGCCATTACTTTGCTGTAGAGAGCCGTTTTTCCACCTAGTGAGATGTGTCTGAAATTTAACATTTTGACGTGGGTCGTCCTCTTTTTTTGGCCGAAAAACGAAAAATTTTTTATTGCGTTAAAAGGGTGGTTATCTTGTTAAGTAGGTCACACAGATTACGCACATGTATAATTTGTTGATGACAGACCATTACTTTGCTGTAGAGAGCCGTTTTTCCACCTAGTGAGATGTGTCTGAAATTCAACATTTTGACTACCCCCGGGTCGTCCTCTTTTTTTGGCCGAAAAACAAAAATTTTTTATTGCGTTAAAAGGGTGGTTATCTTGTTAAGTAGGTCACACAGATTACGCACATGTATAATTTGTTGATGACAGACCATTACTTTGCTGTAGAGAGCCGTTTTTCCACCTAGTGAGATGTGTCTGAAATTCAACATTTTGACGACCCCCGGGTCGTCCTCTTTTTTTGGCCGAAAAACGAAAAATTTTTAATTGCGTTAAAAGGGTGGTTATCTTGTTAAGTAGGTCACACAGATTACGCACATGTATAATTTGTTGATGACAGACCATTACTTTGCTGTAGAGAGCCGTTTTTCCACCTAGTGAGATGTGTCTGAAATTCAACATTTTGACGACCCCCGGGTCGTCCTCTTTTTTTGGCCGAAAAACGAAAAATTTTTAATTGCGTTAAAAGGGTGGTTATCTTGTTAAGTAGGTCACACAGATTACGCACATGTATAATTTGTTGATGACAGACCATTACTTTGCTGTAGAGAGCCGTTTTTCCACCTAGTGAGATGTGTCTGGAATTCAACATTTTGACGACTCCCGGGTCGTCCTCTTTTTTTGGCCGAAAAACGAAAAATTTTTAATTGCGTTAAAAGGGTGGTTATCTTGTTAAGTAGGTCACACAGATTACGCACATGTATAATTTGTTGATGACAGACCATTACTTTGCTGTAGAGAGCCGTTTTTCCACCTAGTGAGATGTGTCTGAAATTCAACATTTTGACGACCCCCGGGTCGTCCTCTTTTTTTGGCCGAAAAACGAAAAATTTTTAATTGCGTTAAAAGGGTGGTTATCTTGTTAAGTAGGTCACACAGATTACGCACATGTATAATTTGTTGATGACAGACCATTACTTTGCTGTAGAGAGCCGTTTTTCCACCTAGTGAGATGTGTCTGAAATTCAACATTTTGACGACCCCCGGGTCGTCCTCTTTTTTTGGCCGAAAAACGAAAAATTTTTAATTGCGTTAAAAGGGTGGTTATCTTGTTAAGTAGGTCACACAGATTACGCACATGTATAATTTGTTGATGACAGACCATTACTTTGCTGTAGAGAGCCGTTTTTCCACCTAGTGAGATGTGTCTGAAATTCAACATTTTGACGACCCCCGGGTCGTCCTCTTTTTTTGGCCGAAAAACGAAAAATTTTTAATTGCGTTAAAAGGGTGGTTATCTTGTTAAGTAGGTCACACAGATTACGCACATGTATAATTTGTTGATGACAGACCATTACTTTGCTGTAGAGAGCCGTTTTTCCACCTAGTGAGATGTGTCTGGAATTCAACATTTTGACGACTCCCGGGTCGTCCTCTTTTTTTGGCCGAAAAACGAAAAATTTTTAATTGCGTTAAAAGGGTGGTTATCTTGTTAAGTAGGTCACACAGATTACGCACATGTATAATTTGTTGATGACAGACCATTACTTTGCTGTAGAGAGCCGTTTTTCCACCTAGTGAGATGTGTCTGAAATTCAACATTTTGACGACCCCCGGGTCGTCCTCTTTTTTTGGCCGAAAAACGAAATATTTTTTATTGCGTTAAAAGGGTGGTTATCTTGTTAAGTAGGTCACACAGATTACGCACATGTATAATTTGTTGATGACAGACCATTACTTTGCTGTAGAGAGCCGTTTTTCCACCTAGTGAGATGTGTCTGAAATTCAACATTTTGACGACCCCCGGGTCGTCCTCTTTTTTTGGCCGAAAAACGAAAAATTTTTAATTGCGTTAAAAGGGTGGTTATCTTGTTAAGTAGGTCACACAGATTACGCACATGTATAATTTGTTGATGACAGACCATTACTTTGCTGTAGAGAGCCGTTTTTCCACCTAGTGAGATGTGTCTGAAATTCAACATTTTGACGACCCCCGGGTCGTCCTCTTTTTTTGGCCGAAAAACGAAAAATTTTTAATTGGGTTAAAAGGGTGGTTATCTTGTTAAGTAGGTCACACAGATTACGCACATGTATAATTTGTTGATGACAGACCATTACTTTGCTGTAGAGAGCCGTTTTTCCACCTAGTGAGATGTGTCTGAAATTCAACATTTTGACGACCCCCGGGTCGTCCTCTTTTTTTGGCCGAAAAACGAAAAATTTTTAATTGCGTTAAAAGGGTGGTTATCTTGTTAAGTAGGTCACACAGATTACGCACATGTATAATTTGTTGATGACAGACCATTACTTTGCTGTAGAGAGCCGTTTTTCCACCTAGTGAGATGTGTCTGAAATTCAACATTTTGACGACCCCCGGGTCGTCCTCTTTTTTTGGCCGAAAAACGAAAAATTTTTTATTGCGTTAAAAGGGTGGTTATCTTGTTAAGTAGGTCACACAGATTACGCACATGTATAATTTGTTGATGACAGACCATTACTTTGCTGTAGAGAGCCGTTTTTCCACCTAGTGAGATGTGTCTGAAATTTAACATTTTAACGACCCCCGGGTCGTCCTCTTGTTTTGGCCGAAAAACGAAAAATTTTTAATTGCGTTAAAAGGGTGGTTATCTTGTTAAGTAGGTCACACAGATTACGCACATGTATAATTTGTTGATGACAGACCATTGCTTTGCTGTAGAGAGCCGTTTTTCCACCTAGTGAGATGTGTCTGAAATTTAACATTTTGACGTGGGTCGTTCTCTTTTTTTGGCCGAAAAACGAAAAAATTTTAATTGCGTTAAAAGGGTGGTTATCTTGTTAAGTAGGTCACACAGATAACGCACATGTATAATTTGTTGATGACAGACCATTACTTTGCTGTAGAGAGCCGTTTTTCCACCTAGTGAGATGTGTCTGAAATTCAACATTTTGACGACCCCCGGGTCGTCCTCTTTTTTTGGCCGAAAAACGAAAAAATTTTTATTGCGTTAAAAGGGTGGTTATCTTGTTAAGTAGGTCACACAGATTACGCACATGTATAATTTGTTGATGACAGACCATTGCTTTGCTGTAGAGAGCCGTTTTTCCACCTAGTGAGATGTGTCTGAAATTTAACATTTTGACGTGGGTCGTACTCTTTTTTTGGCCGAAAAACGAAAAAATTTTAATTGCGTTAAAAGGGTGGTTATCTTGTTAAGTAGGTCACACAGATAACGCACATGTATAATTTGTTGATGACAGACCATTACTTTGCTGTAGAGAGCCGTTTTTCCACCTAGTGAGATGTGTCTGAAATTCAACATTTTGACGACCCCCGGGTCGTCCTCTTTTTTTGGCCGAAAAACGAAAAATTTTTAATTGCGTTAAAAGGGTGGTTATCTTGTTAAGTAGGTCACACAGATAACGCACATGTATAATTTGTTGATGACAGACAATTACTTTGCTGTAGAGAGCCGTTTTTCCACCTAGTGAGATGTGTCTGAAATTCAACATTTTGACGACCCCCGGGTCGTCCTCTTTTTTTAGCCGAAAAACGAAAAATTTTTTATTGCGTTAAAAGGGTGGTTATCTTGTTAAGTAGGTCACACAGATTACGCACATGTATAATTTGTTGATGACAGACAATTACTTTGCTGTAGAGAGCCGTTTTTCCACCTAGTGAGATGTGTCTGAAATTCAACATTTTGACGACCCCCGGGTCGTCCTCTTTTTTTAGCCGAAAAACGAAAAATTTTTTATTGCGTTAAAAGGGTGGTTATCTTGTTAAGTAGGTCACACAGATTACGCACATGTATAATTTGTTGATGACAGACCATTACTTTGCTGTAGAGAGCCGTTTTTTCACCTAGTGAGATGTGTCTGAAATTCAACATTTTGACGACCCCCGGGTCGTCCTCTTTTTTTGGCCGAAAAACGAAAAATTTTTTATTGCGTTAAAAGGTTGGTTATCTTGTTAAGTAGGTCACACAGATTACGCACATGTATAATTTGTTGATGACAGGCCATTACTTTGCTGTAGAGAGCCGTTTTTCCACCTAGTGAGATGTGTCTGAAATTCAACATTTTGACGACCCCCGGGTCGTCCTCTTTTTTTGGCCGAAAAACGAAAAATTTTTTATTGCGTTAAAAGGGTGGTTATCTTGTTAAGTAGGTCACACAGATTACGCACATGTATAATTTGTTGATGACAGACCATTACTTTGCTGTAGAGAGCCGTTTTTTCACCTAGTGAGATGTGTCTGAAATTCAACATTTTGACGACCCCCGGGTCGTCCTCTTTTTTTGGCCGAAAAACGAAAAATTTTTTATTGCGTTAAAAGGGTGGTTATCTTGTTAAGTAGGTCACACAGATTACGCACATGTATAATTTGTTGATGACAGACCATTACTTTGCTGTAGAGAGCCGTTTTTTCACCTAGTGAGATGTGTCTGAAATTCAACATTTTGACGACCCCCGGGTCGTCCTCTTTTTTTGGCCGAAAAACGAAAAATTTTTTATTGCGTTAAAAGGGTGGTTATCTTGTTAAGTAGGTCACACAGATTACGCACATGTATAATTTGTTGATGACAGACCATTACTTTGCTGTAGAGAGCCGTTTTTCCACCTAGTGAGGTGTGTCTGAAATTCAACATTTTGACGACCCCCGGGTCGTCCTCTTTTTTTGGCCGAAAAACGAAAAATTTTTTATTGCGTTAAAAGGGTGGTTATCTTGTTAAGTAGGTCACACAGATTACGCACATGTATAATTTGTTGATGACAGACCATTACTTTGCTGTAGAGAGCCGTTTTTTCACCTAGTGAGATGTGTCTGAAATTCAACATTTTGACGACCCCCGGGTCGTCCTCTTTTTTTGGCCGAAAAACGAAAAATTTTTTATTGCGTTAAAAGGGTGGTTATCTTGTTAAGTAGGTCACACAGATTACGCACATGTATAATTTGTTGATGACAGACCATTACTTTGCTGTAGAGAGCCGTTTTTCCACCTAGTGAGGTGTGTCTGAAATTCAACATTTTGACGACCCCCGGGTCGTCCTCTTTTTTTGGCCGAAAAACGAAAAATTTTTTATTGCGTTAAAAGGGTGGTTATCTTGTTATGTAGGTCACACAGATTACGCACATATATAATTTGTTGATGACAGACCATTACTTTGCTGTAGAGAGCCGTTTTTCCACCTAGTGAGATGTGTCTGAAATTCAACATTTTGACGACCCCCGGGTCGTCCTCTTTTTTTGGCCGAAAAACGAAAAATTTTTAATTGCGTTAAAAGGGTGGTTATCTTGTTATGTAGGTCACACAGATTACGCACATGTATAATTTGTTGATGACAGACCATTACTTTGCTGTAGAGAGCCGTTTTTCCACCTAGTGAGATGTGTCTGAAATTCAACATTTTGACGACCCCCGGGTCGTCCTCTTTTTTTGGCCGAAAAACGAAAAAATTTTAATTGCGTTAAAAGGGTGGTTATCTTGTTAAGTAGGTCACACAGATAACGCACATGTATAATTTGTTGATGACAGACCATTACTTTGCTGTAGAGAGCCGTTTTTCCACCTAGTGAGATGTGTCTGAAATTCAACATTTTGACGACCCCCGGGTCGTCCTCTTTTTTTGGCCGAAAAACGAAAAATTTTTTATTGCGTTAAAAGGGTGGTTATCTTGTTAAGTAGGTCACACAGATTACGCACATGTATAATTTGTTGATGACAGGCCATTACTTTGCTGTAGAGAGCCGTTTTTCCACCTAGTGAGATGTGTCTGAAATTCAACATTTTGACGACCCCCGGGTCGTCCTTCTTTTTTGGCCGAAAAACGAAAAATTTTTAATTGCGTTAAAAGGGTGGTTATCTTGTTAAGTAGGTCACACAGATTACGCACATGTATAATTTGTTGATGACAGACCATTGCTTTGCTGTAGAGAGCCGTTTTTCCACCTAGTGAGATGTGTCTGAAATTCAACATTTTGACGACCCCCGGGTCGTCCTCTTTTTTTGGCCGAAAAACGAAAAATTTTTAATTGCGTTAAAAGGGTGGTTATCTTGTTATGTAGGTCACACAGATTACGCACATGTATAATTTGTTGATGACAGACCATTACTTTGCTGTAGAGAGCCGTTTTTCCACCTAGTGAGATGTGTCTGAAATTCAACATTTTGACGACCCCCGGGTCGTCCTCTTTTTTTGGCCGAAAAACGAAAAATTTTTAATTGCGTTAAAAGGGTGGTTATCTTGTTATGTAGGTCACACAGATTACGCACATGTATAATTTGTTGATGACAGACCATTACTTTGCTGTAGAGAGCCGTTTTTCCACCTAGTGAGATGTGTCTGAAATTCAACATTTTGACGACCCCCGGGTCGTCCTCTTTTTTTGGCCGAAAAACGAAAAATTTTTTATTGCGTTAAAAGGGTGGTTATCTTGTTAAGTAGGTCACACAGATTACGCACATGTATAATTTGTTGATGACAGACAATTACTTTGCTGTAGAGAGCCGTTTTTCCACCTAGTGAGATGTGTCTGAAATTCAACATTTTGACGACCCCCGGGTCGTCCTCTTTTTTTGTCCGAAAAACGAAAAATTTTTAATTGCGTTAAAAGGGTGGTTATCTTGTTAAGTAGGTCACACAGATTACGCACATGTATAATTTGTTGATGACAGACCATTACTTTGCTGTAGAGAGCCGTTTTTCCACCTAGTGAGATGTGTCTGAAATTCAACATTTTGACGACCCCCGGGTCGTCCTCTTTTTTTGGCCGAAAAACGAAAAATTTTTAATTGCGTTAAAAGGGTGGTCATCTTGTTAAGTTCTTCACACAGATTACACACATGTATAATTTGTTGATGACAGACCATTACTTTGCTGTAGAGAGCCGTTTTTCCACCTAGTGAGATGTGTCTGAAATTCAACATTTTAACGACCCCCGGGTCGTCCTCCTTTTTTAGCCGAAAAACGAAAAATTTTTAATTGCGTTAAAAGGGTGGTTATCTTGTTAAGTAGGTCACACAGATTACGCACATGTATAATTTGTTGATGACAGACCATTACTTTGCTGTAGAGAGCCGTTTTTCCACCTAGTGAGATGTGTCTGAAATTCAACATTTTTACGACCCCCGGGTCGTCCTCCTTTTTTAGCCGAAAAACGAAAATTTTTTATTTGCGTTAAAAGGGTGGTTATCTTGTTAAGTAGGTCACACAGATTACGCACATGTATAATTTGTTGATGACAGGCCATTACTTTGCTGTAGAGAGCAGTTTTTCCGAAAAACGAAAATTTTTTAATTGCGTTAAAAGGGTGGTCATCTTGTTAAGTACTTCACACAGATTACACACATGTATAATTTGTTGATGACAGACCATTACTTTGCTGTAGAGAGCCGTTTTTCCACCTAGTGAGATGTGTCTGAAATTCAACATTTTGACGACCCCCGGGTCGTCCTCTTTTTTTGCCCGAAAAACGAAAAATTTTTAATTACGTTAAAAGGGTGGTTATCTTGTTAAGTAGGTCACACAGATTACGCACATGTATAATTTGTTGATGACAGACAATTACTTTGCTGTAGAGAGCCGTTTTTCCACCTAGTGAGATGTGTCTGAAATTCAACATTTTGACGACCCCCGGGTCGTCCTCTTTTTTTGTCCGAAAAACGAAAAATTTTTAATTGCGTTAAAAGGGTGGTTATCTTGTTAAGTAGGTCACACAGATTACGCACATGTACAATTTGTTGATGACAGGCCATTACTTTGCTGTAGAGAGCCGTTTTTCCACCTAGTGAGATGTGTCTGAAATTCAACATTTTGACGACCCCCGGGTCGTCCTCTTTTTTTGGCCGAAAAACGAAAAATTTTTAATTACGTTAAAAGGGTGGTTATCTTGTTAAGTAGGTCACACAGATTACGCACATGTATAATTTGTTGATGACAGACAATTACTTTGCTGTAGAGAGCCGTTTTTCCACCTAGTGAGATGTGTCTGAAATTCAACATTTTGACGACCCCCGGGTCGTCCTTTTTTTTTGGCCGAAAAACGAAAAATTTTTTAATGCGTTAAAAGGGTGGTTATCTTGTTAAATATTTCACACAGATTACGCACATGTATAATTTGTTGATGACAGACCATTACTTTGCTGTAGAGAGCCGTTTTTCCACCTAGTGAGATGTGTCTGAAATTCAACATTTTGACGACCCCCGGTTCGTCCTTTTTTTTGGCCGAAAAACGAAAAATTTTTTAATGCGTTAAAAGGGTGGTTATCTTGTTAAATATTTCACACAGATTACGCACATGTATAATTTGTTGATGACAGACCATTACTTTGCTGTAGAGAGCCGTTTTTCCACCTAGTGAGATGTGTCTGAAATTCAACACTTTAACGACCCCCGGGTCGTCCTCCTTTTTTAGCCGAAAAACGAAAATTTTTTATTGCGTTAAAAGGGTGGTCATCTTGTCAAGTACTTCACACAGATTACGCACATGTATAATTTGTTGATGACAGACCATTACTTTGCTGTAGAGAGCCGTTTTTCCACCTAGTGAGATGTGTCTGAAATTCAACATTTTGACGACCCCCGGTTCGTCCTTTTTTTTTGGCCGAAAAACGAAAAATTTTTTAATGCGTTAAAAGGGTGGTTATCTTGTTAAGTAGGTCACACAGATTACGCACATGTATAATTTGTTGATGACAGACCATTACTTTGCTGTAGAGAGCCGTTTTTCCACCTAGTGAGATGTGTCTGAAACTCAACATTTTGACGACCCCCGGGTCGTCCTTTTTTTTTGGCCGAAAAACGAAAAATTTTTTAATGCGTTAAAAGGGTGGTTATCTTGTTAAGTAGGTCACACAGATTACGCACATGTATAATTTGTTGATGACAGACCATTACTTTGCTGTAGAGAGCCGTTTTTCCACCTAGTGAGATGTGTCTGAAATTCAACATTTTGACGACCCCCGGCTCGTATTCTTTTTTGGCCGAAAAACGATAAATTTTTAATTGCGTTAAAAGGGTGGTTATCTTGTTAAGTAGGTCACACAGATTACGCACATGTATAATTTGTTGATGACAGACCATTACTTTGCTGTAGAGAGCCGTTTTTCCAACTAGTGAGATGTGTCTGAAATTCAACATTTTGACGACCCCCGGCTCGTATTCTTTTTTGGCCGAAAAACGATAAATTTTTAATTGCGTTAAAAGGGTGGTTATCTTGTTAAGTAGGTCACACAGATTACGCACATGTATAATTTGTTGATGACAGACCATTACTTTGCTGTAGAGAGCCGTTTTTCCACCTAGTGAGATGTGTCTGAAATTCAACATTTTGACGACCCCCGGGTCGTCCTCCTTTTCTAGCTGAAAAACGAAAATTTTTTAATGCGTTAAAAGGGTGGTTATCTTGTTAAGTAGGTCACACAGATTACGCACATGTATAATTTGTTGATGACAGACCATTACTTTGCTGTAGAGAGCCGTTTTTCCACCTAGTGAGATGTGTCTGAAACTCAACATTTTGACGACCCCCGGGTCGTCCTTTTTTTTTGGCCGAAAAACGAAAAATTTTTTAATGCGTTAAAAGGGTGGTTATCTTGTTAAGTAGGTCACACAGATTACGCACATGTATAATTTGTTGATGACAGACCATTACTTTGCTGTAGAGAGCCGTTTTTCCACCTAGTGAGATGTGTCTGAAATTCAACATTTTGACGACCCCCGGCTCGTATTCTTTTTTGGCCGAAAAACGATAAATTTTTAATTGCGTTAAAAGGGTGGTTATCTTGTTAAGTAGGTCACACAGATTACGCACATGTATAATTGTTGATGACAGACCATTACTTTGCTGTAGAGAGCCGTTTTTCCACCTAGTGAGATGTGTCTGAAATTCAACATTTTGACGACCCCCGGGTCGTCCTCCTTTTCTAGCCGAAAAACGAAAATTTTTTATTGCGTTAAAAGGGTGGTTATCTTGTTAAGTAGGTCACACAGATTACGCACATGTATAATTTGTTGATGACAGACCATTACTTTGCTGTAGAGAGCCGTTTTTCCACCTAGTGAGATGTGTCTGAAACTCAACATTTTGACGACCCCCGGGTCGTCCTTTTTTTTTGGCCGAAAAACGAAAAATTTTTTAATGCGTTAAAAGGGTGGTTATCTTGTTAAGTAGGTCACACAGATTACGCACATGTATAATTTGTTGATGACAGACCATTACTTTGCTGTAGAGAGCCGTTTTTCCACCTAGTGAGATGTGTCTGAAATTCAACATTTTGACGACCCCCGAGTCGTCCTCATTTTTTGGCCGAAAAACGAAAATTTTTTTATTGCGTTAAAAGGGTGGTTATCTTGTTAAGTAGGTCACACAGATTACGCACATGTATAATTTGTTGATGACAGACCATTACTTTGCTGTAGAGAGCCGTTTTTCCACCTAGTGAGATGTGTCTGAAACTCAACATTTTGACGACCCCCGGGTCGTCCTTTTTTTTTGGCCGAAAAACGAAAAATTTTTTAATGCGTTAAAAGGGTGGTTATCTTGTTAAGTAGGTCACACAGATTACGCACATGTATAATTTGTTGATGACAGACCATTACTTTGCTGTATAGAGCCGTTTTTCCACCTAGTGAGATGTGTCTGAAATTCAACATTTTGACGACCCCGGCTCGTATTCTTTTTTGGCCGAAAAACGATAAATTTTTAATTGCGTTAAAAGGGTGGTTATCTTGTTAAGTAGGTCACACAGATTACGCACATGTATAATTTGTTGATGACAGACCATTACTTTGCTGTATAGAGCCGTTTTTCCACCTAGTGAGATGTGTCTGAAATTCAACATTTTGACGACCCCCGGCTCGTATTCTTTTTTGGCCGAAAAACGATAAATTTTTAATTGCGTTAAAAGGGTGGTTATCTTGTTAAGTAGGTCACACAGATTACGCACATGTATAATTTGTTGATGACAGACCATTACTTTGCTGTAGAGAGCCGTTTTTCCACCTAGTGAGATGTGTCTGAAATTCAACATTTTGACGACCCCCGGCTCGTCCTCTTTTTTGGCCGAAAAACGAAAAATTTTTAATTACGTTAAAAGGGTGGTCATCTTGTCAAGTACTTCACACAGATTACGCACATGTATAATTTGTTGATGACAGACCATTACTTGCTGTAGAGAGCCGTTTTTCCACCTAGTGAGATGTGTCTAAAATTCAACATTTTGACGACCCCCGGGTCGTCCTCTTTTTTTGGCCGAAAAACGAAAATTTTTTTATTGCGTTAAAAGGGTGGTTATCTTGTTAAGTAGGTCACACAGATTACGCACATGTATAATTTGTTGATGACAGACCATTACTTTGCTGTAGAGAGCCGTTTTTCCACCTAGTGAGATGTGTCTGAAACTCAACATTTTGACGACCCCCGGGTCGTCCTTTTTTTTTGGCCGAAAAACGAAAAATTTTTTAATGCGTTAAAAGGGTGGTTATCTTGTTAAGTAGGTCACACAGATTACGCACATGTATAATTTGTTGATGACAGACCATTACTTTGCTGTAGAGAGCCGTTTTTCCACCTAGTGAGATGTGTCTGAAATTCAACATTTTGACGACCCCCGGGTCGTCCTCTTTTTTTGGCCGAAAAACGAAAAATTTTTAATTGCGTTAAAAGGGTGGTTATCTTGTTAAGTAGGTCACACAGATTACGCACATGTATAATTTGTTGATGACAGACAATTACTTTGCTGTAGAGAGCCGTTTTTCCACCTAGTGAGATGTGTCTGAAACTCAACATTTTGACGACCCCCGGGTCGTCCTTTTTTTTTGGCCGAAAAACGAAAAATTTTTTAATGCGTTAAAAGGGTGGTTATCTTGTTAAGTAGGTCACACAGATTACGCACATGTATAATTTGTTGATGACAGACCATTACTTTGCTGTAGAGAGCCGTTTTTCCACCTAGTGAGATGTGTCTGAAATTCAACATTTTGACGACCCCCGGGTCGTCCTTTTTTTTTGGCCGAAAAACGAAAAATTTTTTAATGCGTTAAAAGGGTGGTTATCTTGTTAAGTAGGACACACAGATTACGCACATGTATAATTTGTTGATGACAGACCATTACTTTGCTGTAGAGAGCCGTTTTTCCACCTAGTGAGATGTGTCTGAAACTCAACATTTTGACGACCCCCGGGTCGTCCTTTTTTTTTGGCCGAAAAACGAAAAATTTTTTAATGCGTTAAAAGGGTGGTTATCTTGTTAAGTAGGTCACACAGATTACGCACATGTATAATTTGTTGATGACAGACCATTACTTTGCTGTAGAGAGCCGTTTTTCCACCTAGTGAGATGTGTCTGAAATTCAACATTTTGACGACCCCCGGGTCGTCCTCCTTTTCTAGCCGAAAAAACGAAAATTTTTTATTGCGTTAAAAGGGTGGTTATCTTGTTAAGTAGGTCACACAGATTACGCACATGTATAATTTGTTGATGACGGACCATTACTTTGCTGTAGAGAGCCGTTTTTCCACCTAGTGAGATGTGTCTGAAATTCAACATTTTGACGACCCCCGGGTCGTCCTCTTTTTTTGGCCGAAAAACGAAAAATTTTTTATTGCGTTAAAAGGGTGGTTATCTTGTTAAGTAGGTCACACAGATTACGCACATGTATAATTTGTTGATGACAGACCATTAATTTGCTGTAGAGAGCCGTTTTTCCACCTAGTGAGATGTGTCTGAAACTCAACATTTTGACGACCCCCGGGTCGTCCTTTTTTTTTGGCCGAAAAACGAAAAATTTTTTAATGCGTTAAAAGGGTGGTTATCTTGTTAAGTAGGTCACACAGATTACGCACATGTATAATTTGTTGATGACAGACCATTACTTTGCTGTAGAGAGCCGTTTTTCCACCTAGTGAGATGTGTCAGAAATTCAACATTTTGACGACCCCCGGCTCGTATTCTTTTTTGGCCGAAAAACGATAAATTTTTAATTACGTTAAAAGGGTGGTCATCTTGTCAAGTACTTCACACAGATTACGCACATGTATAATTTGTTGATGACAGACCATTACTTGCTGTAGAGAGCCGTTTTTCCACCTAGTGAGATGTGTCTGAAATTCAACATTTTGACGACCCCCGAGTCGTCCTCTTTTTTTGGCCGAAAAACGAAAAATTTTTTAATGCGTTAAAAGGGTGGTTATCTTGTTAAGTAGGTCACACAGATTACGCACATGTATAATTTGTTGATGACAGACCATTACTTTGCTGTAGAGAGCCGTTTTTCCACCTAGTGAGATGTGTCTGAAATTCAACATTTTGACGACCCCCGGGTCGTCCTCTTTTTTTGGCCGAAAAACGAAAAATTTTTTATTGCGTTAAAAGGGTGGTTATCTTGTTAAGTAGGTCACACAGATTACGCACATGTATAAATTGTTGATGACAGACCATTACTTTGCTGTAGAGAGCCGTTTTTCCACCTAGTGAGATGTGTCTGAAATTCAACATTTTGACGACCCCCGAGTCGTCCTCATTTTTTGGCCGAAAAACGAAAATTTTTTTATTGCGTTAAAAGGGTGGTTATCTTGTTAAGTAGGTCACACAGATTACGCACATGTATAATTTGTTGATGACAGACCATTACTTTGCTGTAGAGAGCCGTTTTTCCACCTAGTGAGATGTGTCTGAAACTCAACATTTTGACGACCCCCGGGTCGTCCTTTTTTTTTGGCCGAAAAACGAAAAATTTTTTAATGCGTTAAAAGGGTGGTTATCTTGTTAAGTAGGTCACACAGATTACGCACATGTATAATTTGTTGATGACAGACCATTACTTTGCTGTAGAGAGCCGTTTTTTCCACCTAGTGAGATGTGTCTGAAATTCAACATTTTGACGACCCCCGGGTCGTCCTCTTTTTTTGCCCGAAAAACGAAAATTTTTTTATTGCGTTAAAAGGGTGGTTATCTTGATAAGTAGGTCACACAGATTACGCACATGTATAATTTGTTGATGACAGACCATTCCTTTGCTGTAGAGAGCCGTTTTTCCACCTAGTGAGATGTGTCTGAAATACAACATTTTGACGACCCCCGGGTCGTCCTCTTTTTTTTCCCGAAAAACGAAAATTTTTTTATTGCGTTAAAAGGGTGGTTATCTTGATAAGTAGGTCACACAGATTACACACATGTATAATTTGTTGATGACAGACCATTACTTTGCTGTAGAGAGCCGTTTTTCCACCTAGTGAGATGTGTCTGAAATTCAACATTTTGACGACCCCCGGGTCGTCCTCCTTTTCTAGCCGAAAAACGAAAATTTTTTATTGCGTTAAAAGGGTGGTTATCTTGTTAAGTAGGTCACACAGATTACGCACATGTATAATTTGTTGATGACAGACCATTACTTTGCTGTAGAGAGCCGTTTTTCCACCTAGTGAGATGTGTCTGAAACTCAACATTTTGACGACCCCCGGGTCGTCCTTTTTTTTTGGCCGAAAAACGAAAAATTTTTTAATGCGTTAAAAGGGTGGTTATCTTGTTAAGTAGGTCACACAGATTACGCACATGTATAATTTGTTGATGACAGACCATTACTTTGCTGTAGAGAGCCGTTTTTCCACCTAGTGAGATGTGTCTGAAATTCAACATTTTGACGACCCCCGGGTCGTCCTCTTTTTTTTGGCCGAAAAACGAAAAATTTTTTATTGCGTTAAAAGGGTGGTTATCTTGTTAAGTAGGTCACACAGATTACGCACATGTATAATTTGTTGATGACAGACCATTACTTTGCTGTAGAGAGCCGTTTTTCCACCTAGTGAGATGTGTCTGAAATTCAACATTTTGACGACCCCCGGGTCGTCCTCTTTTTCTGGCCGAAAAACGAAAAATTTTTTATTGCGTTAAAAGGGTGGTTATCTTGTTAAGTAGGTCACACAGATTACGCACATGTATAATTTGTTGATGACAGACCATTACTTTGCTGTAGAGAGCCGTTTTTCCACCTAGTGAGATGTGTCTGAAATTCAACATTTTGACGACCCCCGGGTCGTCCTCTTTTTTTGGCCGAAAAACGAAAAATTTTTTATTGCGTTAAAAGGGTGGTTATCTTTTTAAGTAGGTCACACAGATTACACACATATATAATTTGTTGATGACAGACCATTATTTGCTGTAGAGAGCCGTTTTTCCACCTAGTGAGATGTGTCTGAAATTCAACATTTTGACGACCCCCGGGTCTTCCCCTTTTTTTGGCCGAAAAACGAAAAATTTTTTATTGCGTTAAAAGGGTGGTTATCTTGTTAAGTAGGTCACACAGATTACGCACATGTATAATTTGTTGATGACAGACCATTACTTTGCTGTAGAGAGCCGTTTTTCCACCTAGTGAGATGTGTCTGAAATTCAACATTTTGACGACCCCCGGGTCGTCCTCTTTTTCTGGCCGAAAAACGAAAAATTTTTTATTGCGTTAAAAGGGTGGTTATCTTGTTAAGTAGGTCACACAGATTACGCACATGTATAATTTGTTGATGACAGACCATTACTTTGCTGTAGAGAGCCGTTTTTCCACCTAGTGAGATGCGTCTGAAATTCAACATTTTGACGACCCCCGGGTCGTCCTCTTTTTTTGGCCGAAAAACGAAAAATTTTTAATTGCGTTAAAAGGGTAGTTATCTTGTTAAGTAGGTCACACAGATTACGCACATGTATAATTTGTTGATGACAGACCATTACTTTGCTGTAGAGAGCCGTTTTTCCACCTAGTGAGATGTGTCTGAAATTCAACATTTTGACGACCCCCGGGTCGTCCTCTTTTTTTGGCCGAAAAACGAAAATTTTTTAATTGCGTTAAAAGGGTGGTTATCCTGTTAAGTAGGTCACACAGATTACACACATGTATAATTTGTTGATGACAGACCATTCCTTTGCTGTAGAGAGCCGTTTTTCCACCTAGTGAGATGTGTCTGAAATTCAACATTTTGACGACCCCCGGGTCGTCCTCTTTTTTTGGCCGAAAAACGAAAAATTTTTTATTGCGTTAAAAGGGTGGTTATCTTGTTAAGTAGGTCACACAGATTACGCACATGTATAATTTGTTGATGACAGACCATTACTTTGCTGTAGAGAGCCGTTTTTCCACCTAGTGAGATGTGTCTGAAATTCAACATTTTGACGACCCCCGGGTCGTCCTCTTTTTTTGGCCGAAAAACGAAAAATTTTTTATTGCGTTAAAAGGGTGGTTATCTTGATAAGTAGGTCACACAGATTACACACATGTATAATTTGTTGATGACAGACCATTACTTTGCTGTAGAGAGCCGTTTTTCCACCTAGTGAGATGTGTCTGAAATTCAACATTTTGACGACCCCCGGGTCGTCCTCTTTTTTTGGCCGAAAAACGAAAAATTTTTAATTGCGTTAAAAGGGTGGTTATCTTGTTAAGTAGGTCACACAGATTACGCACATGTATAATTTGTTGATGACAGACCATTACTTTGCTGTAGAGAGCCGTTTTTCCACCTAGTGAGATGTGTCTGAAACTCAACATTTTGACGACCCCCGGGTCGTCCTTTTTTTTTGGCCGAAAAACGAAAAATTTTTTAATGCGTTAAAAGGGTGGTTATCTTGTTAAGTAGGTCACACAGATTACGCACATGTATAATTTGTTGATGACAGACCATTACTTTGCTGTAGAGAGCCGTTTTTCCACCTAGTGAGATGTGTCTGAAATTCAACATTTTGACGACCCCCGGGTCGTCCTCTTTTTTTTGGCCGAAAAACGAAAAATTTTTTATTGCGTTAAAAGGGTGGTTATCTTGTTAAGTAGGTCACACAGATTACGCACATGTATAATTTGTTGATGACAGACCATTACTTTGCTGTAGAGAGCCGTTTTTCCACCTAGTGAGATGTGTCTGAAATTCAACATTTTGACGACCCCCGGGTCGTCCTCTTTTTTTGGCCGAAAAACGAAAAATTTTTTATTGCGTTAAAAGGGTGGTTATCTTGTTAAGTAGGTCACACAGATTACACACATGTATAATTTGTTGATGACAGACCATTACTTTGCTGTAGAGAGCCGTTTTTCCACCTAGTGAGATGTGTCTGAAATTCAACATTTTGACGACCCCCGGGTCGTCCTCTTTTTTTGGCCGAAAAACAAAAAATTTTTAATTGCGTTAAAAGGGTGGTTATCTTGTTAAGTAGGTCACACAGATTACGCACATGTATAATTTGTTGATGACAGACCATTACTTTGCTGTAGAGAGCCGTTTTTCCACCTAGTGAGATGCGTCTGAAATTCAACATTTTGACGACCCCCGGGTCGTCCTCTTTTTTTGGCCGAAAAACGAAAAATTTTTAATTGCGTTAAAAGGGTAGTTATCTTGTTAAGTAGGTCACACAGATTACGCACATGTATAATTTGTTGATGACAGACCATTACTTTGCTGTAGAGAGCCGTTTTTCCACCTAGTGAGATGTGTCTGAAATTCAACATTTTGACGACCCCCGGGTCGTCCTCTTTTTTTGGCCGAAAAACGAAAATTTTTTAATTGCGTTAAAAGGGTGGTTATCCTGTTAAGTAGGTCACACAGATTACACACATGTATAATTTGTTGATGACAGACCATTCCTTTGCTGTAGAGAGCCGTTTTTCCACCTAGTGAGATGTGTCTGAAATTCAACATTTTGACGACCCCCGGGTCGTCCTCTTTTTTTGGCCGAAAAACGAAAAATTTTTTATTGCGTTAAAAGGGTGGTTATCTTGTTAAGTAGGTCACACAGATTACGCACATGTATAATTTGTTGATGACAGACCATTACTTTGCTGTAGAGAGCCGTTTTTCCACCTAGTGAGATGTGTCTGAAATTCAACATTTTGACGACCCCCGGGTCGTCCTCTTTTTTTGGCCGAAAAACGAAAAATTTTTTATTGCGTTAAAAGGGTGGTTATCTTGATAAGTAGGTCACACAGATTACACACATGTATAATTTGTTGATGACAGACCATTACTTTGCTGTAGAGAGCCGTTTTTCCACCTAGTGAGATGTGTCTGAAATTCAACATTTTGACGACCCCCGGGTCGTCCTCCTTTTCTAGCCGAAAAACGAAAATTTTTTATTGCGTTAAAAGGGTGGTTATCTTGTTAAGTAGGTCACACAGATTACGCACATGTATAATTTGTTGATGACAGACCATTACTTTGCTGTAGAGAGCCGTTTTTCCACCTAGTGAGATGTGTCTGAAACTCAACATTTTGACGACCCCCGGGTCGTCCTTTTTTTTTGGCCGAAAAACGAAAAATTTTTTATTGCGTTAAAAGGGTGGTTATCTTGTTAAGTAGGTCACACAGATTACGCACATGTATAATTTGTTGATGACAGACCATTACTTTGCTGTAGAGAGCCGTTTTTCCACCTAGTGAGATGTGTCTGAAATTCAACATTTTGACGACCCCCGGGTCGTCCTCTTTTTCTGGCCGAAAAACGAAAAATTTTTTATTGCGTTAAAAGGGTGGTTATCTTGATAAGTAGGTCACACAGATTACACACATGTATAATTTGTTGATGACAGACCATTACTTTGCTGTAGAGAGCCGTTTTTCCACCTAGTGAGATGTGTCTGAAATTCAACATTTTGACGACCCCCGGGTCGTCCTCCTTTTCTAGCCGAAAAACGAAAATTTTTTATTGCGTTAAAAGGGTGGTTATCTTGTTAAGTAGGTCACACAGATTACGCACATGTATAATTTGTTGATGACAGACCATTACTTTGCTGTAGAGAGCCGTTTTTCCACCTAGTGAGATGTGTCTGAAACTCAACATTTTGACGACCCCCGGGTCGTCCTTTTTTTTTGGCCGAAAAACGAAAAATTTTTTATTGCGTTAAAAGGGTGGTTATCTTGTTAAGTAGGTCACACAGATTACACACATGTATAATTTGTTGATGACAGACCATTACTTTGCTGTAGAGAGCCGTTTTTCCACCTAGTGAGATGTGTCTGAAATTCAACATTTTGACGACCCCCGGGTCGTCCTCTTTTTTTGGCCGAAAAACGAAAAATTTTTTATTGCGTTAAAAGGGTGGTTATCTTTTTAAGTAGGTCACACAGATTACACACATATATAATTTGTTGATGACAGACCATTATTTGCTGTAGAGAGCCGTTTTTCCACCTAGTGAGATGTGTCTGAAATTCAACATTTTGACGACCCCCGGGTCGTCCTCTTTTTTTGGCCGAAAAACGAAAAATTTTTTATTGCGTTAAAAGGGTGGTTATCTTGTTAAGTAGGTCACACAGATTACACACATGTATAATTTGTTGATGACAGACCATTACTTTGCTGTAGAGAGCCGTTTTTCCACCTAGTGAGATGTGTCTGAAATTCAACATTTTGACGACCCCCGGGTCGTCCTCTTTTTCTGGCCGAAAAACGAAAAATTTTTTATTGCGTTAAAAGGGTGGTTATCTTGTTAAGTAGGTCACACAGATTACGCACATGTATAATTTGTTGATGACAGACCATTATTTGCTGTAGAGAGCCGTTTTTCCACCTAGTGAGATGTGTCTGAAATTCAACATTTTGACGACCCCCGGGTCGTCCTCTTTTTTTGGCCGAAAAACGAAAAATTTTTTATTGCGTTAAAAGGGTGGTTATCTTGTTAAGTAGGTCACACAGATTACACACATGTATAATTTGTTGATGACAGACCATTACTTTGCTGTAGAGAGCCGTTTTTCCACCTAGTGAGATGTGTCTGAAATTCAACATTTTGACGACCCCCGGGTCGTCCTCTTTTTTTGGCCGAAAAACAAAAAATTTTTAATTGCGTTAAAAGGGTGGTTATCTTGTTAAGTAGGTCACACAGATTACGCACATGTATAATTTGTTGATGACAGACCATTACTTTGCTGTAGAGAGCCGTTTTTCCACCTAGTGAGATGCGTCTGAAATTCAACATTTTGACGACCCCCGGGTCGTCCTCTTTTTTTGGCCGAAAAACGAAAAATTTTTAATTGCGTTAAAAGGGTAGTTATCTTGTTAAGTAGGTCACACAGATTACGCACATGTATAATTTGTTGATGACAGACCATTACTTTGCTGTAGAGAGCCGTTTTTCCACCTAGTGAGATGTGTCTGAAATTTAACATTTTGACGTGGGTCGTTCTCTTTTTTTGGCCGAAAAACGAAAATTTTTTAATTGCGTTAAAAGGGTGGTTATCCTGTTAAGTAGGTCACACAGATTACACACATGTATAATTTGTTGATGACAGACCATTCCTTTGCTGTAGAGAGCCGTTTTTCCACCTAGTGAGATGTGTCTGAAATTCAACATTTTGACGACCCCCGGGTCGTCCTCTTTTTTTGGCCGAAAAACGAAAAATTTTTTATTGCGTTAAAAGGGTGGTTATCTTGTTAAGTAGGTCACACAGATTACGCACATGTATAATTTGTTGATGACAGACCATTACTTTGCTGTAGAGAGCCGTTTTTCCACCTAGTGAGATGTGTCTGAAATTCAACATTTTGACGACCCCCGGGTCGTCCTCTTTTTTTGGCCGAAAAACGAAAAATTTTTAATTGCGTTAAAAGGGTGGTCATCTTGTCAAGTACTTCACACAGATTACACACATGTATAATTTGTTGATGACAGACCATTACTTTGCTGTAGAGAGCCGTTTTTCCACCTAGTGAGATGTGTCTGAAATTCAACATTTTGACGACCCCCGGGTCGTCCTCTTTTTTTGGCCGAAAAACGAAAAATTTTTAATTGCGTTAAAAGGGTGGTTATCTTGTTAAGTAGGTCACACAGATTACACACATGTATAATTTGTTGATGACAGACCATTCCTTTGCTGTAGAGAGCCGTTTTTCCACCTAGTGAGATGTGTCTGAAATTCAACATTTTGACGACCCCCGGGTCGTCCTCTTTTTTTGGCCGAAAAACGAAAAATTTTTTATTGCGTTAAAAGGGTGGTCATCTTGTCAAGTACTTCACACAGATTACACACATGTATAATTTGTTGATGACAGACCATTACTTTGCTGTAGAGAGCCGTTTTTCCACCTAGTGAGATGTGTCTGAAATTCAACATTTTGACGACCCCCGGGTCGTCCTCTTTTTTTGGCCGAAAAACAAAAAATTTTTAATTGCGTTAAAAGGGTGGTTATCTTGTTAAGTAGGTCACACAGATTACGCACATGTATAATTTGTTGATGACAGACCATTACTTTGCTGTAGAGAGCCGTTTTTCCACCTAGTGAGATGTGTCTGAAATTCAACATTTTGACGACCCCCGGGTCGTCCTCTTTTTTTTGGCCGAAAAACGAAAAATTTTTTATTGCGTTAAAAGGGTGGTTATCTTGTTAAGTAGGTCACACAGATTACGCACATGTATAATTTGTTGAGGACAGACCATTACTTTGCTGTAGAGAGCCGTTTTTCCACCTAGTGAGATGTGTCTGAAATTCAACATTTTGACGACCCCCGGGTCGTCCTCTTTTTCTGGCCGAAAAACGAAAAATTTTTTATTGCGTTAAAAGGGTGGTTATCTTGTTAAGTAGGTCACACAGATTACGCACATGTATAATTTGTTGATGACAGACCATTACTTTGCTGTAGAGAGCCGTTTTTCCACCTAGTGAGATGTGTCTGAAATTCAACATTTTGACGACCCCCGGGTCGTCCTCTTTTTTTGGCCGAAAAACGAAAAATTTTTTATTGCGTTAAAAGGGTGGTTATCTTGTTAAGTAGGTCACACAGATTACGCACATGTATAATTTGTTGATGACAGACCATTACTTTGCTGTAGAGAGCCGTTTTTCCACCTAGTGAGATGTGTCTGAAATTCAACATTTTGACGACCCCCGGGTCGTCCTCTTTTTTTGGCCGAAAAACGAAAATTTTTTTATTGCGTTAAAAGGGTGGTTATATTGATAAGTAGGTCACACAGATTACACACATGTATAATTTGTTGATGACAGACCATTACTTTGCTGTAGAGAGCCGTTTTTCCACCTAGTGAGATGTGTCTAAAATTCAACATTTTGACGACCCCCGAGTCGTCCTCTTTTTTTGGCCGAAAAACGAAAAATTTTTTATTGCGTTAAAAGGGTGGTTATCTTGTTAAGTAGGTCACACAGATTACGCACATGTATAATTTGTTGATGACAGACCATTACTTTGCTGTAGAGAGCCGTTTTTCCACCTAGTGAGATGTGTCTGAAATTCAACATTTTGACGACCCCCGGGTCGTCCTCTTTTTTTGGCCGAAAAACGGAAAATTTTTAATTGCGTTAAAAGGGTGGTCATCTTGTCAAGTACTTCACACAGATTACGCACATGTATAATTTGTTGATGACAGACCATTACTTGCTGTAGAGAGCCGTTTTTCCACCTAGTGAGATGTGTCTGAAATTCAACATTTTGACGACCCCCGGGTCGTCCTCTTTTTTTGGCCGAAAAACGAAAAATTTTTTATTGCGTTAAAAGGGTGGTTATCTTGTTAAGTAGGTCACACAGATTACGCACATGTATAATTTGTTGATGACAGACCATTACTTTGCTGTAGAGAGCCGTTTTTCCACCTAGTGAGATGTGTCTGAAATTCAACATTTTGACGACCCCCGGGTCGTCCTCTTTTTTTGGCCGAAAAACGAAAAATTTTTTATAGCGTTAAAAGGGTGGTTATCTTGTTAAGTAGGTCACACAGATTACGCACATGTATAATTTGTTGATGACAGACCATTACTTTGCTGTAGAGAGCCGTTTTTCCACCTAGTGAGATGTGTCTGAAATTCAACATTTTGACGACCCCCGGGTCGTCCTCTTTTTTTGGCCGAAAAACGAAAAATTTTTTATTGCGTTAAAAGGGTGGTTATCTTGTTAAGTAGGTCACACAGATTACGCACATGTATAATTTGTTGATGACAGACCATTACTTTGCTGTAGAGAGCCGTTTTTCCACCTAGTGAGATGTGTCTGAAATTCAACATTTTGACGACCCCCGGGTCGTCCTCTTTTTTTGGCCGAAAAACGAAAAATTTTTTATTGCGTTAAAAGGGTGGTTATCTTGTTAAGTAGGTCACACAGATTACGCACATGTATAATTTGTTGATGACAGACCATTACTTTGCTGTAGAGAGCCGTTTTTCCACCTAGTGAGATGTGTCTGAAATTCAACATTTTGACAACCCCCGGGTCGTCCTCTTTTTTTGGCCGAAAAACGAAAAATTTTTTATTGCGTTAAAAGGGTGGTTATCTTGTTAAGTAGGTCACACAGATTACGCACATGTATAATTTGTTGATGACACACCATTACTTTGCTGTAGAGAGCCGTTTTTCCACCTAGTGAGATGTGTCTGAAATTCAACATTTTGACGACCCCCGGGTCGTCCTCTTTTTTTGGCCGAAAAACGAAAAATTTTTTATTGCGTTAAAAGGGTGGTTATCTTGTTAAGTAGGTCACACAGATTACGCACATGTATAATTTGTTGATGACAGACCATTACTTTGCTGTAGAGAGCCGTTTTTCCACCTAGTGAGATGTGTCTGAAATTCAACATTTTGACGACCCCCGGCTCGTCCTCTTTTTTTGGCCGAAAAACGAAAAATTTTTAATTGCGTTAAAAGGGTGGTTATCTTGTTAAGTAGGTCACACAGATTACGCACATGTATAATTTGTTGATGACAGACCATTACTTTGCTGTAGAGAGCCGTTTTTCCACCTAGTGAGATGTGTCTGAAATTCAACATTTTGACGACCCCCGGCTCGTATTGATTTTTGGCCAAAAAACGATAAATTTTTAATTGCGTTAAAAGGGTGGTTATCTTGTTAAGTAGGTCACACAGATTACGCACATGTATAATTTGTTGATGACAGACCATTACTTTGCTGTAGAGAGCCGTTTTTCCACCTAGTGAGATGTGTCTGAAATTCAACATTTTGACGACCCCCGGCTCGTCCTCTTTTTTGGCCGAAAAACGAAAAATTTTTAATTACGTTAAAAGGGTGGTCATCTTGTCAAGTACTTCACACAGATTACGCACATGTATAATTTGTTGATGACAGACCATTACTTGCTGTAGACAGCCGTTTTTCCACCTAGTGAGATGTGTCTGAAATTCAACATTTTGACGACCCCCGGGTCGTCCTCTTTTTTTGGCCGAAAAACGAAAAATTTTTTATTGCGTTAAAAGGGTGGTTATCTTGTTAAGTAGGTCACACAGATTACGCACATGTATAATTTGTTGATGACAGACCATTACTTTGCTGTAGAGAGCCGTTTTTCCACCTAGTGAGATGTGTCTGAAATTCAACATTTTGACGACCCCCGGGTCGTCCTCTTTTTTTGGCTGTAGAGAGCCGTTTTTCCACCTAGTGAGATGTGTCTGAAATTCAACATTTTGACGACCCCCGGGTCGTCCTCTTTTTTTGGCCGAAAAACGAAAAATTTTTTATTGCGTTAAAAGGGTGGTTATCTTGTTAAGTAGGTCACACAGATTACGCACATGTATAATTTGTTGATGACAGACCATTACTTTGCTGTAGAGAGCCGTTTTTCCACCTAGTGAGATGTGTCTGAAATTCAACATTTTGACGACCCCCGGGTCGTCCTCTTTTTTTGGCCGAAAAACGAAAAATTTTTTATTGCGTTAAAAGGGTGGTTATCTTGTTAAGTAGGTCACACAGATTACGCACATGTATAATTTGTTGATGACAGACCATTACTTTGCTGTAGAGAGCCGTTTTTCCACCTAGTGAGATGTGTCTGAAATTCAACATTTTGACGACCCCCGGGTCGTCCTCTTTTTTTGGCCGAAAAACGAAAATTTTTTTATTGCGTTAAAAGGGTGGTTATATTGATAAGTAGGTCACACAGATTACGCACATGTATAATTTGTTGATGACAGACCATTACTTGCTGTAGAGAGCCGTTTTTCCACCTAGTGAGATGTGTCTGAAATTCAACATTTTGACGACCCCCGGGTCGTCCTCTTTTTTTGGCCGAAAAACGAAAAATTTTTTATTGCGTTAAAAGGGTGGTTATCTTGTTGAGTAGGTCACACAGATTACGCACATGTATAATTTGTTGATGACAGACCATTACTTTGCTGTAGAGAGCCGTTTTTCCACCTAGTGAGATGTGTCTGAAATTTAACATTTTGACGACCCCCGGGTCGTCCTCTTTTTTTGGCCGAAAAACGAAAAATTTTTAATTGCGTTAAAAGGGTGGTCATCTTGTCAAGTACTTCACACAGATTACGCACATGTATAATTTGTTGATGACAGACCATTACTTGCTGTAGAGAGCCGTTTTTCCACCTAGTGAGATGTGTCTGAAATTCAACATTTTGACGACCCCCGGGTCGTCCTCTTTTTTTGGCCGAAAAACGAAAAATTTTTTATTGCGTTAAAAGGGTGGTTATCTTGTTAAGTAGGTCACACAGATTACGCACATGTATAATTTGTTGATGACAGACCATTACTTTGCTGTAGAGAGCCGTTTTTCCACCTAGTGAGATGTGTCTGAAATTCAACATTTTGACGACCCCCGGGTCGTCCTCTTTTTTTGGCCGAAAAACGAAAAATTTTTTATTGCGTTAAAAGGGTGGTTATCTTGTTAAGTAGGTCACACAGATTACGCACATGTATAATTTGTTGATGACAGACCATTACTTGCTGTAGAGAGCCGTTTTTCCACCTAGTGAGATGTGTCTGAAATTCAACATTTTGACGACCCCCGGGTCGTCCTCTTTTTTTGGCCGAAAAACGAAAAATTTTTTATTGCGTTAAAAGGGTGGTTATCTTGTTAAGTAGGTCACACAGATTACGCACATGTATAATTTGTTGATGACAGACCATTACTTTGCTGTAGAGAGCCGTTTTTCCACCTAGTGAGATGTGTCTGAAATTCAACATTTTGACGACCCCCGAGTCGTCCTCGTTTTTTGGCCGAAAAACGAAAAATTTTTTATTGCGTTAAAAGGGTGGTTATCTTGTTAAGTAGGTCACACAGATTACGCACATGTATAATTTGTTGATGACAGACCATTACTTTGCTGTAGAGAGCCGTTTTTCCACCTAGTGAGATGTGTCTGAAATTCAACATTTTGACGACCCCCGGCTCGTATTGATTTTTGGCCAAAAAACGATAAATTTTTAATTGCGTTAAAAGGGTGGTTATCTTGTTAAGTAGGTCACACAGATTTCGCACATGTATAATTTGTTGATGACAGACCATTACTTTGCTGTAGAGAGCTATTTTTCCACCTAGTGAGATGTGTCTGAAATTCAACATTTTGACGACCCCCGGCTCGTCCTCTTTTTTGGCCGAAAAACGAAAAATTTTTAATTACGTTAAAAGGGTGGTCATCTTGTCAAGTACTTCACACAGATTACGCACATGTATAATTTGTTGATGACAGACCATTACTTTGCTGTAGAGAGCCGTTTTTCCACCTAGTGAGATGTGTCTGAAATTCAACATTTTGACGACCCCCGGGTCGTCCTCTTTTTTTGGCCGAAAAACGAAAAATTTTTTATTGCGTTAAAAGGGTGGTTATCTTGTTAAGTAGGTCACACAGATTACGCACATGTATAATTTGTTGATGACAGACCATTACTTTGCTGTAGAGAGCCGTTTTTCCACCTAGTGAGATGTGTCTGAAATTCAACATTTTGACGACCCCCGGGTCGTCCTCATTTTTTGCCCGAAAAACGAAAATTTTTTTATTGCGTTAAAAGGGTGGTTATCTTGATAAGTAGGTCACACAGATTACGCACATGTATAATTTGTTGATGACAGACCATTACTTTGCTGTAGAGAGCCGTTTTTCCACCTAGTGAGATGTGTCTGAAATTCAACATTTTGACGACCCCCGGGTCGTCCTCTTTTTTTGGCCGAAAAACGAAAAATTTTTTATTGCGTTAAAAGGGTGGTTATCTTGTTAAGTAGGTCACACAGATTACACACATATATAATTTGTTGATGACAGACCATTATTTGCTGTAGAGAGCCGTTTTTCCACCTAGTGAGATGTGTCTGAAATTCAACATTTTGACGACCCCCGGGTCGTCCTCTTTTTTTGGCCGAAAAACGAAAAATTTTTTATTGCGTTAAAAGGGTGGTTATCTTGTTAAGTAGGTCACACAGATTACGCACATGTATAATTTGTTGATGACAGACCATTACTTTGCTGTAGAGAGCCGTTTTTCCACCTAGTGAGATGTGTCTGAAATTCAACATTTTGACGACCCCCGGGTCGTCCTCTTTTTTTGGCCGAAAAACGAAAATTTTTTTATTGCGTTAAAAGGGTGGTTATATTGATAAGTAGGTCACACAGATTACACACATGTATAATTTGTTGATGACAGACCATTACTTTGCTGTAGAGAGCCGTTTTTCCACCTAGTGAGATGTGTCTGAAATTCAACATTTTGACGACCCCCGAGTCGTCCTCTTTTTTTGGCCGAAAAACGAAAAATTTTTTATTGCGTTAAAAGGGTGGTTATCTTGTTAAGTAGGTCACACAGATTACGCACATGTATAATTTGTTGATGACAGACCATTATTTGCTGTAGGGAGCCGTTTTTCCACCTAGTGAGATGTGTCTGAAATTCAACATTTTGACGACCCCCGGGTCGTCCTCTTTTTTTGGCCGAAAAACGAAAAATTTTTTATTGCGTTAAAAGGGTGGTTATCTTGTTAAGTAGGTCACACAGATTACGCACATGTATAATTTGTTGATGACAGACCATTACTTTGCTGTAGAGAGCCGTTTTTCCACCTAGTGAGATGTGTCTGAAATTCAACATTTTGACGACCCCCGAGTCGTCCTCTTTTTTTGGCCGAAAAACGAAAAATTTTTTATTGCGTTAAAAGGGTGGTTATCTTGTTAAGTAGGTCACACAGATTACGCACATGTATAATTTGTTGATGACAGACCATTACTTTGCTGTAGAGAGCCGTTTTTCCACCTAGTGAGATGTGTCTGATATTCAACATTTTGACGACCCCCGGGTCGTCCTCTTTTTTTGGCCGAAAAACGAAAATTTTTTTATTGCGTTAAAAGGGTGGTTATATTGATAAGTAGGTCACACAGATTACACACATGTATAATTTGTTGATGACAGACCATTACTTTGCTGTAGAGAGCCGTTTTTCCACCTAGTGAGATGTGTCTGAAATTCAACATTTTGACGACCCCCGGGTCGTCCTCTTTTTTTGGCCGAAAAACGAAAATTTTTTTATTGCGTTAAAAGGGTGGTTATATTGATAAGTAGGTCACACAGATTACGCACATGTATAATTTGTTGATGACAGACCATTACTTTGCTGTAGAGAGCCGTTTTTCCACCTAGTGAGATGTGTCTGAAATTCAACATTTTGACGACCCCCGAGTCGTCCTCTTTTTTTGGCCGAAAAACGAAAAATTTTTTATTGCGTTAAAAGGGTGGTTATCTTGTTAAGTAGGTCACACAGATTACGCACATGTATAATTTGTTGATGACGGACCATTATTTGCTGTAGAGAGCCGTTTTTCCACCTAGTGAGATGTGTCTGAAATTCAACATTTTGACGACCCCCGGGTCGTCCTCTTTTTTTGGCCGAAAAACGAAAAATTTTTTATTGCGTTAAAAGGGTGGTTATCTTGTTAAGTAGGTCACACAGATTACGCACATGTATAATTTGTTGATGACAGACCATTATTTGCTGTAGAGAGCCGTTTTTCCACCTAGTGAGATGTGTCTGAAATTCAACATTTTGACGACCCCCGGGTCGTCCTCTTTTTTTGGCCGAAAAACGAAAAATTTTTTATTGCGTTAAAAGGGTGGTTATCTTGTTAAGTAGGTCACACAGATTACGCACATGTATAATTTGTTGATGACAGACCATTACTTTGCTGTAGAGAGCCGTTTTTCCACCTAGTGAGATGTGTCTAAAATTCAACATTTTGACGACCCCCGGGTCGTCCTCTTTTTTTGGCCGAAAAACGAAAATTTTTTTATTGCGTTAAAAGGGTGGTTATATTGATAAGTAGGTCACACAGATTACACACATGTATAATTTGTTGATGACAGACCATTACTTTGCTGTAGAGAGCCGTTTTTCCACCTAGTGAGATGTGTCTAAAATTCAACATTTTGACGACCCCCGAGTCGTCCTCTTTTTTTGGCCGAAAAACGAAAAATTTTTTATTGCGTTAAAAGGGTGGTTATCTTGTTAAGTAGGTCACACAGATTACGCACATGTATAATTTGTTGATGACAGACCATTACTTTGCTGTAGAGAGCCGTTTTTCCACCTAGTGAGATGTGTCTGAAATTCAACATTTTGACGACCCCCGGGTCGTCCTCTTTTTTTGGCCGAAAAACGAAAAATTTTTTATTGCGTTAAAAGGGTGGTTATCTTGTTAAGTAGGTCACACAGATTACACACATATATAATTTGTTGATGACAGACCATTATTTGCTGTAGAGAGCCGTTTTTCCACCTAGTGAGATGTGTCTGAAATTCAACATTTTGACGACCCCCGGGTCGTCCTCTTTTTTTGGCCGAAAAACGAAAAATTTTTTATTGCGTTAAAAGGGTGGTTATCTTGTTAAGTAGGTCACACAGATTACGCACATGTATAATTTGTTGATGACAGACCATTACTTTGCTGTAGAGAGCCGTTTTTCCACCTAGTGAGATGTGTCTGAAATTCAACATTTTGACGACCCCCGGGTCGTCCTCTTTTTTTGGCCGAAAAACGAAAATTTTTTTATTGCGTTAAAAGGGTGGTTATATTGATAAGTAGGTCACACAGATTACACACATGTATAATTTGTTGATGACAGACCATTACTTTGCTGTAGAGAGCCGTTTTTCCACCTAGTGAGATGTGTCTGAAATTCAACATTTTGACGACCCCCGAGTCGTCCTCTTTTTTTGGCCGAAAAACGAAAAATTTTTTATTGCGTTAAAAGGGTGGTTATCTTGTTAAGTAGGTCACACAGATTACGCACATGTATAATTTGTTGATGACAGACCATTATTTGCTGTAGGGAGCCGTTTTTCCACCTAGTGAGATGTGTCTGAAATTCAACATTTTGACGACCCCCGGGTCGTCCTCTTTTTTTGGCCGAAAAACGAAAAATTTTTTATTGCGTTAAAAGGGTGGTTATCTTGTTAAGTAGGTCACACAGATTACGCACATGTATAATTTGTTGATGACAGACCATTACTTTGCTGTAGAGAGCCGTTTTTCCACCTAGTGAGATGTGTCTGAAATTCAACATTTTGACGACCCCCGAGTCGTCCTCTTTTTTTGGCCGAAAAACGAAAAATTTTTTATTGCGTTAAAAGGGTGGTTATCTTGTTAAGTAGGTCACACAGATTACGCACATGTATAATTTGTTGATGACAGACCATTACTTTGCTGTAGAGAGCCGTTTTTCCACCTAGTGAGATGTGTCTGATATTCAACATTTTGACGACCCCCGGGTCGTCCTCTTTTTTTGGCCGAAAAACGAAAATTTTTTTATTGCGTTAAAAGGGTGGTTATCTTGTTAAGTAGGTCACACAGATTACGCACATGTATAATTTGTTGATGACGGACCATTATTTGCTGTAGAGAGCCGTTTTTCCACCTAGTGAGATGTGTCTGAAATTCAACATTTTGACGACCCCCGGGTCGTCCTCTTTTTTTGGCCGAAAAACGAAAAATTTTTTATTGCGTTAAAAGGGTGGTTATCTTGTTAAGTAGGTCACACAGATTACGCACATGTATAATTTGTTGATGACAGACCATTATTTGCTGTAGAGAGCCGTTTTTCCACCTAGTGAGATGTGTCTGAAATTCAACATTTTGACGACCCCCGGGTCGTCCTCTTTTTTTGGCCGAAAAACGAAAAATTTTTTATTGCGTTAAAAGGGTGGTTATCTTGTTAAGTAGGTCACACAGATTACGCACATGTATAATTTGTTGATGACAGACCATTACTTTGCTGTAGAGAGCCGTTTTTCCACCTAGTGAGATGTGTCTGAAATTCAACATTTTGACGACCCCCGAGTCGTCCTCTTTTTTTGGCCGAAAAACGAAAAATTTTTTATTGCGTTAAAAGGGTGGTTATCTTGTTAAGTAGGTCACACAGATTACGCACATGTATAATTTGTTGATGACGGACCATTATTTGCTGTAGAGAGCCGTTTTTCCACCTAGTGAGATGTGTCTGAAATTCAACATTTTGACGACCCCCGGGTCGTCCTCTTTTTTTGGCCAAAAAACGAAAAATTTTTTATTGCGTTAAAAGGGTGGTTATCTTGTTAAGTAGGTCACACAGATTACGCACATGTATAATTTGTTGATGACAGACCATTATTTGCTGTAGAGAGCCGTTTTTCCACCTAGTGAGATGTGTCTGAAATTCAACATTTTGACGACCCCCGGGTCGTCCTCTTTTTTTGGCCGAAAAACGAAAAATTTTTTATTGCGTTAAAAGGGTGGTTATCTTGTTAAGTAGGTCACACAGATTACGCACATGTATAATTTGTTGATGACAGACCATTACTTTGCTGTAGAGAGCCGTTTTTCCACCTAGTGAGATGTGTCTAAAATTCAACATTTTGACGACCCCCGGGTCGTCCTCTTTTTTTGGCCGAAAAACGAAAATTTTTTTATTGCGTTAAAAGGGTGGTTATATTGATAAGTAGGTCACACAGATTACACACATGTATAATTTGTTGATGACAGACCATTACTTTGCTGTAGAGAGCCGTTTTTCCACCTAGTGAGATGTGTCTGAAATTCAACATTTTGACGACCCCCGAGTCGTCCTCTTTTTTTGGCCGAAAAACGAAAAATTTTTTATTGCGTTAAAAGGGTGGTTATCTTGTTAAGTAGGTCACACAGATTACGCACATGTATAATTTGTTGATGACGGACCATTATTTGCTGTAGAGAGCCGTTTTTCCACCTAGTGAGATGTGTCTGAAATTCAACATTTTGACGACCCCCGGGTCGTCCTCTTTTTTTGGCCGAAAAACGAAAAATTTTTTATTGCGTTAAAAGGGTGGTTATCTTGTTAAGTAGGTCACACAGATTACGCACATGTATAATTTGTTGATGACAGACCATTATTTGCTGTAGAGAGCCGTTTTTCCACCTAGTGAGATGTGTCTGAAATTCAACATTTTGACGACCCCCGGGTCGTCCTCTTTTTTTGGCCGAAAAACGAAAAATTTTTTATTGCGTTAAAAGGGTGGTTATCTTGTTAAGTAGGTCACACAGATTACGCACATGTATAATTTGTTGATGATAGACCATTACTTTGCTGTAGAGAGCCGTTTTTTCCACCTAGTGAGATGTGTCAAAAATTCAACATTTTGACGACCCCCGGGTCGTCCTCTTTTTTTGGCCGAAAAACGAAAATTTTTTTATTGCGTTAAAAGGGTGGTTATATTGATAAGTAGGTCACACAGATTACACACATGTATAATTTGTTGATGACAGACCATTACTTTGCTGTAGAGAGCCGTTTTTCCACCTAGTGAGATGTGTCTGAAATTCAACATTTTGACGACCCCCGAGTCGTCCTCTTTTTTTGGCCGAAAAACGAAAAATTTTTAATTGCGTTAAAAGGGTGGTTATCTTGTTAAGTAGGTCACACAGATTACGCACATGTATAATTTGTTGATGACAGACCATTACTTTGCTGTAGAGAGCCGTTTTTCCACCTAGTGAGATGTGTCTGAAATTCAACATTTTGACGACCCCCGGGTCGTCCTCTTTTTTTGGCCGAAAAACGAAAAATTTTTTATTGCGTTAAAAGGGTGGTTATCTTGTTAAGTAGGTCACACAGATTACACACATATATAATTTGTTGATGACAGACCATTATTTGCTGTAGAGAGCCGTTTTTCCACCTAGTGAGATGTGTCTGAAATTCAACATTTTGACGACCCCCGGGTCGTCCTCTTTTTTTGGCCGAAAAACGAAAAATTTTTTATTGCGTTAGTAGGTCACACAGATTACGCACATGTATAATTTGTTGATGACAGACCATTACTTGCTGTAGAGAGCCGTTTTTCCACCTAGTGAGATGTGTCTGAAATTCAACATTTTGACGACCCCCGGGTCGTCCTCTTTTTTTGGCCGAAAAACGAAAAATTTTTTATTGCGTTAAAAGGGTGGTTATCTTGTTAAGTAGGTCACACAGATTACGCACATGTATAATTTGTTGATGACAGACCATTACTTTGCTGTAGAGAGCCGTTTTTCCACCTAGTGAGATGTGTCTGAAATTCAACATTTTGACGACCCCCGAGTCGTCCTCGTTTTTTGGCCGAAAAACGAAAAATTTTTTATTGCGTTAAAAGGGTGGTTATCTTGTTAAGTAGGTCACACAGATTACGCACATGTATAATTTGTTGATGACAGACCATTACTTGCTGTAGAGAGCCGTTTTTCCACCTAGTGAGATGTGTCTGAAATTCAACATTTTGACGACCCCCGGGTCGTCCTCTTTTTTTGGCCGAAAAACGAAAAATTTTTTATTGCGTTAAAAGGGTGGTTATCTTGTTAAGTAGGTCACACAGATTACGCACATGTATAATTTGTTGATGACAGACCATTACTTTGCTGTAGAGAGCCGTTTTTCCACCTAGTGAGATGTGTCTGAAATTCAACATTTTGACAACCCCCGGGTCGTCCTCTTTTTTTTGGCCGAAAAACGAAAAATTTTTTATTGCGTTAAAAGGGTGGTTATCTTGTTAAGTAGGTCACACAGATTACGCACATGTATAATTTGTTGATGACACACCATTACTTTGCTGTAGAGAGCCGTTTTTCCACCTAGTGAGATGTGTCTGAAATTCAACATTTTGACGACCCCCGGGTCGTCCTCTTTTTTTGGCCGAAAAACGAAAAATTTTTTATTGCGTTAAAAGGGTGGTTATCTTGTTAAGTAGGTCACACAGATTACGCACATGTATAATTTGTTGATGACAGACCATGTACTTTGCCGTTTTTCCACCTAGTGAGATGTGTTTGAAATTCAACATTATGACGACCCCCGGCTCGTCCTCTTTTTTTGGCCGAAAAACGAAAAATTTTTAATTGCGTTAAAAGGGTGGTTATCTTGTTAAGTAGGTCACACAGATTACGCACATGTATAATTTGTTGATGACACACCATTACTTTGCTGTAGAGAGCCGTTTTTCCACCTAGTGAGATGTGTCTGAAATTCAACATTTTGACAACCCCCGGGTCGTCCTCTTTTTTTTGGCCGAAAAACGAAAAATTTTTTATTGCGTTAAAAGGGTGGTTATCTTGTTAAGTAGGTCACACAGATTACGCACATGTATAATTTGTTGATGACAGACCATGTACTTTGCCGTTTTTCCACCTAGTGAGATGTGTCTGAAATTCAACATTTTGACGACCCCCGGCTCGTCCTCTTTTTTTGGCCGAAAAACGAAAAATTTTTAATTGCGTTAAAAGGGTGGTTATCTTGTTAAGTAGGTCACACAGATTACGCACATGTATAATTTGTTGATGACACACCATTACTTTGCTGTAGAGAGCCGTTTTTCCACCTAGTGAGATGTGTCTGAAATTCAACATTTTGACGACCCCCGGGTCGTCCTCTTTTTTTGGCCGAAAAACGAAAAATTTTTTATTGCGTTAAAAGGGTGGTTATCTTGTTAAGTAGGTCACACAGATTACGCACATGTATAATTTGTTGATGACAGACCATTACTTTGCTGTAGAGAGCCGTTTTTCCACCTAGTGAGATGTGTCTGAAATTCAACATTTTGACGACCCCCGGCTCGTATTGATTTTTGGCCAAAAAACGATAAATTTTTAATTGCGTTAAAAGGGTGGTTATCTTGTTAAGTAGGTCACACAGATTACGCACATGTATAATTTATTGATGACAGACCATTACTTTGCTGTAGAGAGCCGTTTTTCCACCTAGTGAGATGTGTCTGAAATTCAACATTTTGACGACCCCCGGCTCGTCCTCTTTTTTGGCCGAAAAACGAAAAATTTTTAATTACGTTAAAAGGGTGGTCATCTTGTCAAGTACTTCACACAGATTACGCACATGTATAATTTGTTGATGACAGACCATTACTTGCTGTAGAGAGCCGTTTTTCCACCTAGTGAGATGTGTCTGAAATTCAACATTTTGACGACCCCCGGGTCGTCCTCTTTTTTTGGCCGAAAAACGAAAAATTTTTTATTGCGTTAAAAGGGTGGTTATCTTGTTAAGTAGGTCACACAGATTACGCACATGTATAATTTGTTGATGACAGACCATTACTTTGCTGTAGAGAGCCGTTTTTCCACCTAGTGAGATGTGTCTGAAATTCAACATTTTGACGACCCCCGGCTCGTCCTCTTTTTTGGCCGAAAAACGAAAAATTTTTAATTACGTTAAAAGGGTGGTCATCTTGTCAAGTACTTCACACAGATTACGCACATGTATAATTTGTTGATGACAGACCATTACTTGCTGTAGAGAGCCGTTTTTCCACCTAGTGAGATGTGTCTGAAATTCAACATTTTGACGACCCCCGGGTCGTCCTCTTTTTTTGGCCGAAAAACGAAAAATTTTTTATTGCGTTAAAAGGGTGGTTATCTTGTTAAGTAGGTCACACAGATTACGCACATGTATAATTTGTTGATGACAGACCATTACTTGCTGTAGAGAGCCGTTTTTCCACCTAGTGAGATGTGTCTGAAATTCAACATTTTGACGACCCCCGGCTCGTCCTCTTTTTTGGCCGAAAAACGAAAAATTTTTAATTACGTTAAAAGGGTGGTCATCTTGTCAAGTACTTCACACAGATTACGCACATGTATAATTTGTTGATGACAGACCATTACTTGCTGTAGAGAGCCGTTTTTCCACCTAGTGAGATGTGTCTGAAATTCAACATTTTGACGACCCCCGGGTCGTCCTCTTTTTTTGGCCGAAAAACGAAAAATTTTTTATTGCGTTAAAAGGGTGGTTATCTTGTTAAGTAGGTCACACAGATTACGCACATGTATAATTTGTTGATGACAGACCATTACTTGCTGTAGAGAGCCGTTTTTCCACCTAGTGAGATGTGTCTGAAATTCAACATTTTGACGACCCCCGGGTCGTCCTCTTTTTTTGGCCGAAAAACGAAAAATTTTTTATTGCGTTAAAAGGGTGGTTATCTTGTTAAGTAGGTCACACAGATTACGCACATGTATAATTTGTTGATGACAGACCATTACTTTGCTGTAGAGAGCCGTTTTTCCACCTAGTGAGATGTGTCTGAAATTCAACATTTTGACGACCCCCGGGTCGTTCTCTTTTTTTGGCCGAAAAACGAAAAATTTTTAATTGCGTTAAAAGGGTGGTTATCTTGTTAAGTAGGTCACACAGATTACGCACATGTATAATTTGTTGATGACAGACCATTACTTGCTGTAGAGAGCCGTTTTTCCACCTAGTGAGATGTGTCTGAAATTCAACATTTTGACGACCCCCGGGTCGTCCTCTTTTTTTGGCCGAAAAACGAAAAATTTTTTATTGCGTTAAAAGGGTGGTTATCTTGTTAAGTAGGTCACACAGATTACGCACATGTATAATTTGTTGATGACAGACCATTACTTTGCTGTAGAGAGCCGTTTTTCCACCTAGTGAGATGTGTCTGAAATTCAACATTTTGACAACCCCCGGGTCGTCCTCTTTTTTTGGCCGAAAAACGAAAAATTTTTTATTGCGTTAAAAGGGTGGTTATCTTGTTAAGTAGGTCACACAGATTACGCACATGTATAATTTGTTGATGACACACCATTACTTTGCTGTAGAAAGCCGTTTTTCCACCTAGTGAGATGTGTCTGAAATTCAACATTTTGACGACCCCCGGGTCGTCCTCTTTTTTTGGCCGAAAAACGAAAAATTTTTTATTGCGTTAAAAGGGTGGTTATCTTGTTAAGTAGGTCACACAGATTACGCACATGTATAATTTGTTGATGACAGACCATTACTTTGCTGTAGAGAGCCGTTTTTCCACCTAGTGAGATGTGTCTGAAATTCAACATTTTGACAACCCCCGGGTCGTCCTCTTTTTTTGGCCGAAAAACGAAAAATTTTTTATTGCGTTAAAAGGGTGGTTATCTTGTTAAGTAGATCACACAGATTACGCACATGTATAATTTGTTGATGACATACCATTACTTTGCTGTAGAGAGCCGTTTTTCCACCTAGTGAGATGTGTCTGAAATTCAACATTTTGACGACCCCCGGCTCGTCCTCTTTTTTGGCCGAAAAACGAAAAATTTTTAATTACGTTAAAAGGGTGGTCATCTTGTCAAGTACTTCACACAGATTACGCACATGTATAATTTGTTGATGACAGACCATTACTTGCTGTAGAGAGCCGTTTTTCCACCTAGTGAGATGTGTCTGAAATTCAACATTTTGACGACCCCCGGGTCGTCCTCTTTTTTTTGGCCGAAAAACGAAAAATTTTTTATTGCGTTAAAAGGGTGGTTATCTTGTTAAGTAGGTCACACAGATTACGCACATGTATAATTTGTTGATGACAGACCATTACTTTGCTGTAGAGAGCCGTTTTTCCACCTAGTGAGATGTGTCTGAAATTCAACATTTTGACGACCCCCGGGTCGTCCTCTTTTTTTGGCCGAAAAACGAAAAATTTTTTATTGCGTTAAAAGGGTGGTTATCTTGTTAAGTAGGTCACACAGATTACGCACATGTATAATTTGTTGATGACAGACCATTACTTTGCTGTAGAGAGACGTTTTTCCACCTATTGAGATGTGTCTGAAATTCAACACTTTAACGACCCCGGGTCGTCCTCCTTTTTTAGCCGAAAAACGAAAATTTTTTAATGGCGTTAAAAGGGTGGTCATCTTGTCAAGTACTTCACACAGATTACGCACATGTATAATTTGTTGATGACAGACCATTACTTGCTGTAGAGAGCCGTTTTTCCACCTAGTGAGATGTGTCTGAAATTCAACATTTTGACGACCCCCGGGTCGTCCTCTTTTTTTGGCCGAAAAACGAAAAATTTTTTATTGCGTTAAAAGGGTGGTTATCTTGTTAAGTAGGTCACACAGATTACGCACATGTATAATTTGTTGATGACAGACCATTACTTTGCTGTAGAGAGCCGTTTTTCCACCTAGTGAGATGTGTCTGAAAATCAACATTTTGACGACCCCCGGGTCGTCCTCTTTTTTTGGCCGAAAAACGAAAAATTTTTTATTGCGTTAAAAGGGTGGTTATCTTGTTAAGTAGGTCACACAGATTACGCACATGTATAATTTGTTGATGACAGACCATTACTTTGCTGTAGAGAGACGTTTTTCCACCTAGTGAGATGTGTCTGAAATTCAACACTTTAGCGACCCCCGGGTCGTCCTCCTTTTTTAGCCGAAAAACGAAAATTTTTTAATGGCGTTAAAAGGGTGGTCATCTTGTCAAGTACTTCACACAGATTACGCACATGTATAATTTGTTGATGACAGACCATTACTTGCTGTAGAGAGCCGTTTTTCCACCTAGTGAGATGTGTCTGAAATTCAACATTTTGACGACCCCCGGGTCGTCCTCTTTTTTTGGCCGAAAAACGAAAAATTTTTTATTGCGTTAAAAGGGTGGTTATCTTGTTAAGTAGGTCACACAGATTACGCACATGTATAATTTGTTGATGACAGACCATTACTTTGCTGTAGAGAGCCGTTTTTCCACCTAGTGAGATGCGTCTGAAATTCAACATTTTGACGACCCCCGGGTCGTCCTCATTTTTTGCCCGAAAAACGAAAATTTTTTTATTGCGTTAAAAGGGTGGTTATCTTGATAAGTAGGTCACACAGATTACACACATGTATAATTTGTTGATGACAGACCATTACTTTGCTGTAGAGAGCCGTTTTTCCACCTAGTGAGATGTGTCTGGAATTCAACATTTTGACGACCCCCGAGTCGTCTTCTTTTTTTGGCCGAAAAACGAAAAATTTTTTATTGCGTTAAAAGGGTGGTTATCTTGTTAAGTAGGTCACACAGATTACGCACATGTATAATTTGTTGATGACAGACCATTACTTTGCTGTAGAGAGACGTTTTTCCACCTAGTGAGATGTGTCTGAAATTCAACACTTTAACGACCCCCGGGTCGTCCTCCTTTTTTAGCCGAAAAACGAAAATTTTTTAATGGCGTTAAAAGGGTGGTCATCTTGTCAAGTACTTCACACAGATTACGCACATGTATAATTTGTTGATGACAGACCATTACTTGCTGTAGAGAGCCGTTTTTCCACCTAGTGAGATGTGTCTGAAATTCAACATTTTGACGACCCCCGGGTCGTCCTCTTTTTTTGGCCGAAAAACGAAAAATTTTTTATTGCGTTAAAAGGGTGGTTATCTTGTTAAGTAGGTCACACAGATTACGCACATGTATAATTTGTTGATGACAGACCATTACTTTG
Organism: Volucella inanis; assembly: GCA_907269105.1. Classification (NCBI taxonomy): domain Eukaryota; kingdom Metazoa; phylum Arthropoda; class Insecta; order Diptera; family Syrphidae; genus Volucella; species Volucella inanis. Next base: position 230,973,647 of record OU026153.1, on the reverse strand, counting down.
CTGTAGAGAGCCATTTTTCCACCTAGTGAGATGTGTCTGAAATTCAACATTTTGACGACCCCCGGGTCGTCCTCTTTTTTTGGCCGAAAAACGAAAAATTTTTTATTGCGTTAAAAGGGTGGTTATCTTGTTAAGTAGGTCACACAGATTACGCACATGTATAATTTGTTGATGACAGACCATTACTTTGCTGTAGAGAGCCGTTTTTCCACCTAGTGAGATGTGTCTGAAATTCAACATTTTGACGACCCCCGGGTCGTCCTCTTTTTTTGGCCGAAAAACGAAAAATTTTTTATTGCGTTAAAAGGGTGGTTATCTTGTTAAGTAGGTCACACAGATTACGCACATGTATAATTTGTTGATGACAGACCATTACTTTGCTGTAGAGAGCCGTTTTTCCACCTAGTGAGATGTGTCTGAAATTCAACATTTTGACGACCCCCGGGTCGTCCTCTTTTTTTGCCCGAAAAACGAAAATTTTTTTACTGCGTTAAAAGGGTGGTTATCTTGTTAAGTAGGTCACACAGATTACGCACATGTATAATTTGTTGATGACAGACCATTACTTTGCTGTAGAGAGAAGTTTTTCTACCTAGTGAGATGTGTCTGAAATTCAACACTTTAACGACCCCCGGGTCGTCCTCCTTTTTTAGCCGAAAAACGAAAATTTTTTAATTGCGTTAAAAGGGTGGTCATCTTGTCAAGTACTTCACACAGATTACGCACATGTATAATTTGTTGATGACAGACCATTACTTTGCTGTAGAGAGCCGTTTTTCCACCTAGTGAGATGTGTCTGAAATTCAACATTTTGACGACCCCCGGCTCGTCCTCTTTTTTGGCCGAAAAACGAAAAATTTTTAATTACGTTAAAAGGGTGGTCATCTTGTCAAGTACTTCACACAGATTACGCACATGTATAATTTGTTGATGACAGACCATTACTTTGCTGTAGAGAGCCGTTTTTCCACCTAGTGAGATGTGTCTGAAATTCAACATTTTGACGACCCCCGGCTCGTATTGATTTTTGGCCAAAAAACGATAAATTTTTAATTGCGTTAAAAGGGTGGTTATCTTGTTAAGTAGGTCACACAGATTACGCACATGTATAATTTGTTGATGACAGACCATTACTTTGCTGTAGAGAGCCGTTTTTCCGCCTAGTGAGATGTGTCTGAAATTCAACATTTTGACGACCCCCGGCTCGTCCTCTTTTTTGGCCGAAAAACGAAAAATTTTTAATTACGTTAAAAGGGTGGTCATCTTGTCAAGTACTTCACACAGATTACGCACATGTATAATTTGTTGATGACAGACCATTACTTGCTGTAGAGAGCCGTTTTTCCACCTAGTGAGATGTGTCTGAAATTCAACATTTTGACGACCCCCGGGTCGTCCTCTTTTTTTTGGCCGAAAAACGAAAAATTTTTTATTGCGTTAAAAGGGTGGTTATCTTGTTAAGTAGGTCACACAGATTACGCACATGTATAATTTGTTGATGACAGACCATTACTTTGCTGTAGAGAGCCGTTTTTCCACCTAGTGAGATGTGTCTGAAATTCAACATTTTGACGACCCCCGGGTCGTCCTCTTTTTTTGGCCGAAAAACGAAAAATTTTTTATTGCGTTAAAAGGGTGGTTATCTTGTTAAGTAGGTCACACAGATTACGCACATGTATAATTTGTTGATGACAGACCATTACTTTGCTGTAGAGAGACGTTTTTCCACCTAGTGAGATGTGTCTGAAATTCAACACTTTAACGACCCCCGGGTCGTCCTCCTTTTTTAGCCGAAAAACGAAAATTTTTTAATGGCGTTAAAAGGGTGGTCATCTTGTCAAGTACTTCACACAGATTACGCACATGTATAATTTGTTGATGACAGACCATTACTTGCTGTAGAGAGCCGTTTTTCCACCTAGTGAGATGTGTCTGAAATTCAACATTTTGACGACCCCCGAGTCGTCCTCTTTTTTTGGCCGAAAAACGAAAAATTTTTTATTGCGTTAAAAGGGTGGTTATCTTGTTAAGTAGGTCACACAGATTACGCACATGTATAATTTGTTGATGACAGACCATTACTTTGCTGTAGAGAGACGTTTTTCCACCTAGTGAGATGTGTCTCAAATTCAACACTTTAACGACCCCCGGGTCGTCCTCCTTTTTTAGCCGAAAAACGAAAATTTTTTAATGGCGTTAAAAGGGTGGTCATCTTGTCAAGTACTTCACACAGATTACGCACATGTATAATTTGTTGATGACAGACCATTACTTGCTGTAGAGAGCCGTTTTTCCACCTAGTGAGATGTGTCTGAAATTCAACATTTTGACGACCCCCGGGTCGTCCTCTTTTTTTGGCCGAAAAACGAAAAATTTTTTATTGCGTTAAAAGGGTGGTTATCTCGTTAAGTAGGTCACACAGATTACGCACATGTATAATTTGTTGATGACAGACCATTACTTTGCTGTAGAGAGCCGTTTTTCCACCTAGTGAGATGCGTCTGAAATTCAACATTTTGACGACCCCCGGGTCGTCCTCATTTTTTGCCCGAAAAACGAAAATTTTTTTATTGCGTTAAAAGGGTGGTTATCTTGATAAGTAGGTCACACAGATTACACACATGTATAATTTGTTGATGACAGACCATTACTTTGCTGTAGAGAGCCGTTTTTCCACCTAGTGAGATGTGTCTGAAATTCAACATTTTGACGACCCCCGAGTCGTCTTCTTTTTTTGGCCGAAAAACGAAAAATTTTTTATTGCGTTAAAAGGGTGGTTATCTTGTTAAGTAGGTCACACAGATTACGCACATGTATAATTTGTTGATGACAGACCATTACTTTGCTGTAGAGAGACGTTTTTCCACCTAGTGAGATGTGTCTGAAATTCAACACTTTAACGACCCCCGGGTCGTCCTCCTTTTTTAGCCGAAAAACGAAAATTTTTTAATGGCGTTAAAAGGGTGGTCATCTTGTCAAGTACTTCACACAGATTACGCACATGTATAATTTGTTGATGACAGACCATTACTTGCTGTAGAGAGCCGTTTTTCCACCTAGTGAGATGTGTCTGAAATTCAACATTTTGACGACCCCCGGGTCGTCCTCTTTTTTTGGCCGAAAAACGAAAAATTTTTTATTGCGTTAAAAGGGTGGTTATCTTGGTCACACAGATTACGCACATGTATAATTTGTTGATGACAGACCATTACTTTGCTGTAGAGAGCCGTTTTTCCACCTAGTGAGATGTGTCTGAAATTCAACATTTTGACGACCCCCGGGTCGTCCTCTTTTTTTGGCCGAAAAACGAAAAATTTTTTATTGCGTTAAAAGGGTGGTTATCTTGTTAAGTAGGTCACACAGATTACGCACATGTATAATTTGTTGATGACAGACCATTACTTTGCTGTAGAGAGCCGTTTTTCCACCTAGTGAGATGTGTCTGAAATTCAACATTTTGACGACCCCCGGGTCGTCCTCTTTTTTTGCCCGAAAAACGAAAATTTTTTTATTGCGTTAAAAGGGTGGTTATCTTGTTAAGTAGGTCACACAGATTACGCACATGTATAATTTGTTGATGACAGACCATTACTTTGCTGTAGAGAGAAGTTTTTCCACCTAGTGAGATGTGTCTGAAATTCAACACTTTAACGACCCCCGGGTCGTCCTCCTTTTTTAGCCGAAAAACGAAAATTTTTTAATTGCGTTAAAAGGGTGGTCATCTTGTCAAGTACTTCACACAGATTACGCACATGTATAATTTGTTGATGACAGACCATTACTTGCTGTAGAGAGCCGTTTTTCCACCTAGTGAGATGTGTCTGAAATTCAACATTTTGACGACCCCCGGGTCGTCCTCTTTTTTTGGCCGAAAAACGAAAAATTTTTTATTGCGTTAAAAGGGTGGTCATCTTGTCAAGTACTTCACACAGATTACACACATGTATAATTTGTTGATGACAGACCATTACTTTGCTGTAGAGAGCCGTTTTTCCACCTAGTGAGATGTGTCTGAAATTCAACATTTTGACGACCCCCGGGTCGTCCTCTTTTTTTGGCCGAAAAACGAAAATTTTTTTATTGCGTTAAAAGGGTGGTTATCTTGTTAAGTAGGTCACACAGATTACGCACATGTATAATTTGTTGATGACAGACCATTACTTTGCTGTAGAGAGCCGTTTTTCCACCTAGTGAGATGTGTCTGAAATTCAACATTTTGACGACCCCCGGGTCGTCCTCTTTTTTTGGCCGAAAAACGAAAATTTTTTTATTGCGTTAAAAGGGTGGTTATCTTGTTAAGTAGGTCACACAGATTACGCACATGTATAATTTGTTGACGACAGACCATTACTTTGCTGTAGAGAGCCGTTTTTCCACCTAGTGAGATGTGTCTGAAATTCAACATTTTGATGACCCCCGGGTCGTCCTCTTTTTTTGCCCGAAAAACGAAAAATTTTTTATTGCGTTAAAAGGGTGGTTATCTTGTTAAGTAGGTCACACAGATTACACACATGTATAATTTGTTGATGACAGACCATTACTTTGCTGTAGAGAGCCGTTTTTCCACCTAGTGAGATGTGTCTGAAATTCAACATTTTGACGACCCCCGGGTCGTCCTCTTTTTTTGGCCGAAAAACGAAAATTTTTTTATTGCGTTAAAAGGGTGGTTATCTTGTTAAGTAGGTCACACAGATTACACACATGTATAATTTGTTGATGACAGACCATTACTTTGCTGTAGAGAGCCGTTTTTCCACCTAGTGAGATGTGTCTGAAATTCAACATTTTGATGACCCCCGGGTCGTCCTCTTTTTTTGCCCGAAAAACGAAAAATTTTTTATTGCGTTAAAAGGGTGGTTATCTTGTTAAACAGGTTCAACAGATTACGCACATGTACAATTTGTTGATGACAGATCATTAATTTGCTGTAGAGAGCCGTTTTTCCAGCTACTGAGATGTGTCTAAAATTCAGCATTTTGATGACCCCCGGGTCGTCTGCTTTTTTTGGCCAACAAAAGTCGTACTATTCTGAGAGATAAAAAAAGTTACAGCTATTCCAAAGTTGGAAACCATATGTCCATTTCGGCTTTAGAACTTGCTTAGAGAGAAGCAGTTTATTGCATATTGAGAGACAGGAATACTTCCCTATGAGCCAAGACATTCTGTTGCGTCATATATAGGTTTTCTAATAACGACTTGACAACTTTTTTTTTAAATAAAAGGCAAACCATATGAGATATTTCAAAAACTTTATTATTGGCTTGAAGTACAATCAAAACAATTATGAATGGAACTCGACTTCGTTCATATGGCCGGCGCGGGCACGTTTGCAGCGGTCGATTCTTTGGACCCAATTTTCAACGACTCAGCCACACATTTCGGCCGAAACGGCCGCTATTTCGCGTTCAATGTTAGCTGTGAGCTATTCCAACGTTGTTGGCGTGTTGGCATAAACCAATGACTTAACGTAGCCCCATAGAAAATAGTCAAGAGGCGTTAAATCGCACGAACGAGGTGTCCAATCGACTGGCTCATGTCTTGAGATAATACGCTCACCATACTTACTCTTCAATAAATCGATTGTGCGTGTGCTGTGTGCCTTGTGGCACCATCCAGTTGAAACCACAAGTCGTCCAAGTCCATATTTTCCAATTCGGGCCAAAAATAATCGGTGATCATGGCGCGATAACTCTGACCATTCACAGTAACATGACGATCGTTATCGTCGACTAAAAAATATGGCCCAATAACGCCGCCGACATGCAAACCGCACCAAACAGTTATTTTTTGTGGATGAAGTGGTGATTCATGAAGCATATGTGGGTTTTCACCCGACCAATAACGCATATTTTGCTTATTGACGAACCTAATGAGCCAAAAACGAGCTTCGTCACTGAAGATGATTTTGCGATGAAATTCATCATCTTGGCGCATCTTCTGCAGAATTCAATCGGAGAACGTACGTCGCTTCAAATGGTCCATCGGCTTCAATTCTTGAGTCAGCTTGATTTTGTTTGGGTGCAAACCAAGATCCTTACGCAAAATACGCCATAATGTGGTCTAAGCGATGCCCAATTCTTGAGAACGCCATGGAATTGACTGATTCGGATCGTTTGCTACGAATGTCTGAACAGCAGCGATATTTTCGACACTTCGATCAACCCGTCGTCTCACTGACACGGCAACATCACACAACGAATATGTAGACTCAAATTTTTGCACTAAACTTGTATACTACGGCGAGAATTACGACCGAAAATTGGAGTTAACGCTCTTAAAGTTGTAGTCACCGATTCCGAATATCTGTAGAATTTTTTTTATAATTTGTAGACATTGCTGGTTAGTGTACTTTACCATGATGAAAATGTTGAGCTTACTGAATAAATTGACAGTGACAGTTTGATGATTAGTGAAAGAGTGCGTTCACAAATTAAATTCAAAGCTGTCAAGTCCCTATTGGAAAACCCTGAAAAAGTATTTATTCCAGCGCGACTTTGCATCTATTTTGTTATTTATGTTTATGTTATATTTATGTGTGATACGGTTTTATTGGTAAAGTCAACATGAACCGACTTCAGCTCATTTACGTTTACTTGCCATTTTTTGGTCCAATCAGGTACAAAATTTACTGTCTTTTGCAGTTTTTCTGTAACATTCTGCACGGTTTTTCTGACAGAGAGTACAGCAGGATCGTCTGCAAATGTGGCAAAAGTAGTATCATCATTTCGTGGTATATCGTTCGTGTATAGGAGGAAAAGCACAGATCCTAACACACTAACCTGCGGTACTCCAGCTTTTTTTTACCTCAATTCGGGGTACTCATCTTCTTGCTTAATTCCAAATAATCGCTGAATTATGTATGACTCTAGTGTTTCTGAGTATTATTTCGGAAGATATTTTTGTAGCTTATGGACCAGACTCTACCAAAAGCCAAGGAAGATGGTAGAGCCTATTTGTTTTTCTTCTAAGGCTTTTTCTGCTTTATCAGTTATTCTGTGAACCTGATCAATAGCTGTTGTCCTATTTCTAAACCCATATTGATGGATTGGTATCACTGCCTTTTCGTCTATAATCGGATGATGTCGTTTCAGAAGATATGAGGTAATTTCATCGGACAATTTTCCCGGCTTTGGTACCTACCATAATAACTTCCGCGACTTTCCACATAAGTGAAACATACCTCAGTCTAAGCCCTGCATTTGTTGTCTGTGCTATTTTTTGTTCATATCTTTTTAAGGACAGTTCTTCTAGATTTTCATCCGTGCTTGGATCAAATCCCAGAGCATATACACAATGTGAATAAAAAGTCTTTAAGCGTAGACGGATAAAAAATTCACCATCTGCTTTTGTCTGAAGATCTCACTTCGACGTCCTCATAGCAAAGGGCATTATACGAGAACAGGGGTACCTTTTTGAAAATGAAGTCCAGTTCACATGAGAACAATCAAAACTCTTTTCTAGAGAATTTCTAGAGAAAATCTTGAACTAAATATTTATTAGTTTCTTTAACAACGTCTGGTGCGTCGTACTACGTAATCGTCTAAACCTTTTGCTAAAAAACTGACTGATCCATATGAGTATGCATAGTTTCACGACAGATCAAATTCTAAATCGACTTGTCTACACAACCATTGTACTTGCCTATGCGGATGACGTAGGCATTATCGACTTAACACACCTAGCTCTTTGTGAGACAAGTATTGAAGCAGAATCGGCAAAGTTCTCGTGGTAAACGAGAAAAAACGAAATACCTGCGCTTATCGAAAAAGAACACACATCGTCGGACTCGGACAAAACTTCACCGGGTATAACATCGAAATAGTAAACGCCTTTGTCAAACTAGCCTCAGATAAGATCAAAAGTTAGTCCCAGAAATTGAGCAGAAAGGTGCTCTCCCGACCAAGTTAGAGACCTGTAAAAAATTTATCGTCCCAGTCATCGTTCTCATTGCTACAGAGGTATGTACCTTATCAAAAAATTATTTGGAGAGATGAGTACTTCCACTGATCTGCTGTCTTGTTTCTATCGATAGAAATTAGGGGAGGAGATTTAAGCAGACTGTTGCGCCACCAATTTATGACAGCGCCATAAATTGAAAGTGACCAACAATGGTATATATTGAGTTTGGATTTCACTGAAAATCTGTTTCTGCAAATTCATGCAACATTGATCAAATGGCATTCGTTCCTGGTGCTTTCAAAGAAGCAGAAGAAGATGATGAGGACATAATAATTTCGTATTTAAATAAAACACAGAATACTCGTAATTGAGATATCGGGCTGAAATTTATTCTAGGTGTAGTACGTGTGTTGAGTTTAAGTATAGAATTCGATCCCATTTAAATGACTACCGCGAGCACGTTTGCAGCGATCAATTCTTTGGATTAAATTTTCCATCACACTTCCACACATATCGTCCAGAACATTGGCAATTTCACGTTCGATATTGTTCCTGTGCTCCCCTAACGTTGTTGGAATAACATGAGCAAGGTGGCCATTCGGCCGGACCATTTCTCGAAATTACACTATTACCGAATTTCCCCCTCAATATATCAGTGGTTTAACCAGCAGTGTGGCATGTGGCACTATCTTGTTGGAACCTCATACCACTGATGTCAAGTCCATCCAATTCTGGCCAAAAATCGTCTTTCAACATGGCACGATAGCGAACTCCATTGACCGCAACATGACGGTCGTTTTCATTGACGAAAAAGTACGGTACAAGTAGCAGGTTAGAAGCAGCAACATTTTTTTCATTAATTTTAGTTGTTTTTATGTTAAATGCATGCAAGAAAAAAAAAATAGTTCCAAAAGCGAGAATAGTGTATGCTTAGGTTAGGTTAGGTTAGAGTGGTGGTTGGAAAACCAATCCACTACCACGTGGATCTATGATCCCTTCACTCATGGAACCAGTTTGAGCTTACGATGAAGCGCAGGATACTGTTAACGTCAGTGTTTTTTAGCTGGACATGTACAGAGAAGGTGGAGGATTGTCTTCTCTTCCTCCTCGACCATGCAGCTTCTACATAAATCGTTTGTAAAAGAGCCAAGCCTTCTTGCATGCTTGCCTATAAGGCAATGTCCCGTGATGACACCTATAATGTCGCTGAGATGTTTCCTATTTACGAAAATAAGACTCTTTGGCCCACCGGTCCATCTAAGGTCTGTTTTTTTATTAGCATTAAGCTTAAATAATAATTTGCACGTAGCGTTTGGAATACCTATGCTACCCTCTTCTGGTGGAAAAGCTAGAGCGGTTCCAATTTCGGCGAACTGGAATATCCCTGTGGCCCGGCACCCAACAAAGGTAAAGTTTGAACTGATCTGCCATCTCCGTAAGAAATGATCGGAATTCAAGGGCGGTTTTCGAATGTGTGAGACTGAGTCCAGGAACTTGATAGCAGCCTGACTATCCGAAAATATGCGGATATCCCTTGCAGATATCACGTTTTTCTTCAGCCAGGACAGAACTCCTTTAATCGTCAAAATTTGCTCCTGGAACATGCTACAGTGATTAGGAAGACGGAAGGAGAGGCTTAAATTTAGCTTGTCTGAGAAAACATCTCCACCAATCTCGCTATAGGTTTTAGATCCATCTGTATAGAAATGGATAGACTTGTCCTCCATGAAGGCATCTTCCTCTGAGAAGAATCTAGAGGGAAAGTTTTGCATGAAAGACTTTGTCAAACCGAAGTTTGGGTATGGTGTAATCGATGTTCTCCAAGTGGATTCCTAAGTAAATTGCCTGCTGAAGATGTCGATGGGTGTCAAGTTAAAAAGTATGTCTAGCGCCGTGGAGGGAGTGGTGCGTAGAGCTCCGCTTGTGCATAGACATGCTGATTTTTGGACTCGGCTTAGTTTTTGCTTTTGACTGTAATCCACCAAATGACCACACCGTAAGTGAGTATCGGTCTTATGACCGAGATGTATAGCCAATTTGTACCTATAGCGACAACCAAGCTGCGTTTAGAGCCTCCCTGAATCCACTTACAACTTCCAAGCTAGTTCAAGAATGCGAGGATCACAATTCAGATGAAATCGGAGAGTTTTTCAGGACTCGAAGCTACATTGGGTCTGCCTGCTTCCTGGATTAAAGCTTCTACTGACAGTTGGGTCTCATATGAGCACAACTGCAGATGACATAACCTCCCAGGTTGCAGGCACACCAAACGAATGCTTTCCGACGTCTTTGAAATGTCAGCGGTCTTTCTGCTGTCCCTCAGCAGGAAAGACTGCAGGTTGCTCCCTGGCGTTGTGACAGGGCATTCCACTTTTGCTTTTGTTTTTGCACTGTCTCTATGAATGTCTGCTTACGTACTGGGCGCTGACTTAGTGGGTGCTAGTACTATAAGCACCTTACCACTGAAGCGCTTACACATCTTTGTTCGTATGACTGAACGATTTCATTCAAAGAAACTTACAAAAAAAAAAAAAAACCAAAGTATGGTATCTGGGTAATATACCACCGCACCGTGGTGCGAGGGTATGTTTTCGATGCTGTAGAAGCTCCTCCATTTTAGTCCCACGATTGCGGACAGGATTCGGTTTGATGCCGATAAACAGCACACCGAATTCTTACGGCTGGTTCGCTCTGATAGGTCGATATGTTACCAAGATATCATATTCCTCCTATTTGTAAGTGCATTTAAGGATAGGCAGGAGGATGTCGTATATCTCGTTCTTCAACAAGGGGCTACAAGCACTCGGCTGCAGAAGTTCTCTCTTTTGACTGAGCTAAGCAATATCCACCTGTCGTCATTCAAGATGACTTATACACTTGTTGTAGTTTATCTAGGTCATGTTTCAGGTTTAGGTGAAGACAGTGATAACCAATCGAGGAGTATTCGGTTATCAAATTTAAAACTGAAGTTAAACAAAATTCAGCTCTGATCTGAAATTTTACCACAAACTTCCACAGTTCTTCCAGAGTTGAGGTTGACATCTTTCTCGTACTACAAGTATAAATATCAAAGGAGGATTCATTTCGTTTACGTGTAAGTCATCATTACGAGCACAATTGACTTGAGCTGGCATCGCTGGATAGGAACATACCGTTCCGACAAAGCGTTACAGTGGATTTCAATTGGATTGTGGGATTGAAGCATCGCATAATAGGCACCTTCCCTTATTTTCTTATTTAAAAAAGAATGACAGTCCTTTTAGCACCGTAAAATTAAATTTATTTATGATATACTTTAGAAAAAATAACCTCTGCCTAAAGCCTTCATGGACTCTCTTCAAAGCGTCCATTCTTCTCAAGTATTAATTGTAGACCACAGTGTGGATTGACCGTCGTGGAATAATCAATTTCAAATTGCCACGAATGCTGTCTACCAGAGTAACTTCTACCCGGGACTCCCCACTAAAAAGAAATAAAATTAGCGGATACGAAATATTTCAAAACTTCAGTAAGGGCGAAGAGATGTAAGGCTATGAGATGTTATATCATACTAATCTTACCGATTTAGACATACAAAAACAATTTTACGGTCAGGACGTTTAAATGCAATCACTTCAATATCAGAGTTTGATGGACTAGCTTCAATCTTTACCGATCCTTCCGGAATGAATTTTGAGAAATGTCCTATCGAATAGAATATCGGTTGCTTGTAGAATTCCGTCTTGCCTGCCAGATGGAAATATAAACATGTGATCACCAAACTAAACCTTCTTCCTAAACTTACTACTTGTGTTCACCAAAATACCAGAATCAAGATAGTTTCGAATATAGGTAGGGCCACCGTTTTCATCCAAAATAATATTCCAATCAATATACCCATTGAAGGAATTCTTGAGATCCTGCCAAATCGAGTGGGCATATTTCTCACCACGCTCCCAAGAGCCTATCTTAGATTCTAAACCGGCATTTGCAGTACCAATCGAACTCTCCGTGTTTAAAAGCAATTTATCCGGAAAGAGATTGTGAGTAGTGTCCAATCTAGATGGACGCAGAAGATCATCAAGATACCAATGCGCCGCAAATCCATCTATGTAGTCCATTGATTTTGGCGATGTGGCGTTCATCTATCAAAAGAACTTATTTTAGAAAAAAGGCAACTGCAATGTTATAGCATAGAACTATTGTATGTACATCTAGAAACCATTTTGGGAATATGTATCTTTGGTCATCGCCGGTCAAAATACTAGTATCCTTGAATTTGGAGTTTTTAATCGCCGGTCCTAAGTTTTCTACCAACCAGACTGCCTACGAAATATTATTTTGTGTCAATTTATCAATTAAAGGCCTGACTACGGGACTAAAAGTTCAACTAACTTGGTCCCAGGGTGTCCATTCAGTCATCATAAATTCATTCATCGAGCCCAACAAGATTGTATTTGTTGGCTCATTTCCGGTTGTTATGCCCCAAATTGGCAAATTGCTGGCCAACATTAGCTCGATAAACCTTTTCATGCGGTGGTGTCAGAAGAAATTTAACAAAGCTAGACCTTTTTGAGTAGGGATACTCACTTGAGATGATAATTTGCCCAGGTTTGATAATACTCTTTTTTAAGACGAGTGAAACCACCCCATTTGTTATTGGTCTTCATCCACCTGGGACCACTCCAAGCACTGCCCAGGATTTTTAAGTCATCTAGATGAGCAGTGGTTTTAAGATGTTTTATTTGTCTCACCTAAGAAGGTATCTGTCATAAGGAATGGAGTTCAAATAATGGGACCAAAATTATCACCTTTAGTTCATCACGAGGATCTAGCTTAGTAAAGTTTGTTAAGTTTATATCATTCTCTGGGGTTTCGTTGTATGCCCAAGGTTCCAAATCGAAGTCACTGCCTCCAATTGGCATACGCATCATGGTGTAACCAATTCCTTGTTGTGAGTAGTAAGATCTGAAAAAGAAAAAGTAAAACTTCAAGTGAAGAGCATAGATGGGTGGTCTAGAGTTTTGGTGTTTTTTGGGCTCAAAGTAGGTAACATACCATATACCTCTAAAAGTAATTAGCGGCCGTGGACTATTCCTACTATGACTACACATTGTGGCTATTTCATCTATTCAAGGTAGTCACCGGGTACTGATCTCAACTTCGTGTTCAACAAGTGAATGCTAAGAGAGAAGAAAAATAGTAGCACTCTGATATTTTGGTGCTAGCATTGCCCTTTCCGGTCAATGAATTCTCTTGAGAGTATCAAAGGTAGAAAAGCAATAGCATCACTGCGTTCACTGATGGGTTTCTCTGGCTTCACAAAAATTGTTTTGCATCAAATATGACTAAGACTAGGTATGATCTTTTGAATGATCTACTGCGTTTTGAGAATTGCGATGAAGTCTATTCAAACACAAATGAGTCTAATGCGTATGAATTATTTATTAAAACTTTAAATGATCTTGACAAAATTTTCAGCATTACAGTGGTTCAATGCAAATCGAATATGAGACTTCAGCCTTGGATAAACCGTACAATCCTTCAAAAAATTAAACCAAAAACAAATCCCGTAGAAACCGTTAGAAACATACACTTAATTTTAGCCTAAAATGTCGTTTTAAGAAAATGAGCCAGAAAGTCAACAAGGAAATTCAAATGTGCCATGATGGTTATTTTCACTCTAAAATGATTAGGTAACAAGGTAATTCTAGAAAAGAGTGGAAAGTGATAAATGAATTTATTAGTGACAGCCTTACAAAAGGGCTTATCCCAATCCCTTTAAGAAATGGAGGTGTTGAAATTACTGATCCATCTACAATAGCCAATACATTCAATGACTTTTTCTCAAATTGGGCAAAAGTCGTTTGATAGTGATTGTCCTTCATATTGCCAACATTGTGTTCGAACAGTGTTAAGAGCGTCCTGCAGGAATAGAAGCTAGATTACATCCATACAGATTTTAAAACATTAGATTTAAAACTTTCAAACATTTAAGACCAATGTACCCCGTTATCTCTCTTTTCTTCCTCGCTGATTTTCCTTCGCCCTCGTTGTTTACAAACATTTTTAGGGTACTCAAATCCTTTGAGCGGCCACTAATTATAAAAAGAAAATGTGTCACCGTCAGTAAAATCTTTAACAGTAGTGACACACATAAAGAATAGGAATTGAGGGCTGCTGCGTGTCCAGCGAAGCATATATAAACAGCTCAATGAATCCATCGTACCATCCTTTAGAACAAGAACAACTACGCAGAAGGATGAAAAAACTTTTCAATCAAGGACAACACACTGGTTCATGGGACACATAGAGGCCCATATAAACCGAATTGAACACAGAATTGGGAAAATCAAAGAGACAAACCTGGGTAAAGAACTATTAAAAACTAAAAGGACTGCCGGTTATCGCACGTCTTCGAAAGGGTCTTTCTAAGTCTACTCTACAAATACTTCTCAGGCTTGACTTTAATTCAATTTACATTGATTTTTAGCATTGGTGCTACTCTCTATCATAACGACAGTTTGTTTTGTTTCACAGATAAAAGACGCCTGAGAATTGGATTCCATCCCGAATGCCAATGCACTGGCTATGAAAGTTTCAGCTGATCCATTTAATGGCTTATAGCCCTTTTGTGGCATCCCGTATTCACCAATAAACTCAACGATAAAAGGTTGAGAGGACAAAGAGTGTGTACCGGGTCTTTGACCGGCTAAAAGAAACAGACACGCTTGCAAAGAAGCATGTTCAAAAAGTAAGGTGACCCTAACATATGTTCACAGTTTCGAGTTGTTTTTGACAGGTAGAAAGGTTAGACGGGTTTTGGTGTGCTCGGCGATTTTCAATTATTTTAGTAAATTGAGGAAGTGCACTAAAAGACATGAAGTGATGACAGTAGCATACGATGATTCTGCTCAAAGTAACAAAAATTTTTACTAGTGGTACAAGCTCCTCCAAGATGGCCGGGACGTTGCCAATGAAAAAGATGATAACGAGGAAGTTGTGAAGAAAATTTTTTTGGAAAATAGTCAAATTACCATAAGAGAAGTTGCTGAGGATGTTAGGATATCGGTCGGCTCGTGTCATGCAATTTTTTCGGATGTTTTGGGTATGAGACGTGTGTAAGCGTAGTTTATTTTCAAACTTTTTAAATTGGATCAGAAGAACCATCGCATAAGCATCTTTCAGGAGTTTTTAAATGACATCAATAATGATCCTGACTTGCCCAAAAGGGTCATAACTGGTGACAAATGATGGGAACCGTCTAAATGGAAGCACCCAGGAGAGCACGCCAAGTTCGAGCGAATGTCGTGTATCAGGAGTTTTTACCTCGAGTTCATACGGTCAATTTATGTGCCGCTTGCGAGAAGTAATACGAAAAATATGTGAGGAATTGTGGAAAAATAATTCAGTGCTTTTGCATCACGACAATGGCGTCATTGCTTATGAGAGATTTTTTGGCCACAAACGACACGATAATCATTCCTCAGCCATCATGTTTACCGGATTAGGCTTCATGCAACTTTTTCCTGTTCGCAAAACTAAAGAGACCTATAAAAGAACGGAGATTTGCAACGATTTAGGAAATAAAACCGGCATCGCTGAAAGAGCTCAACGCTATGCCAAAGCCCTGAGAAGTCCTTCGAGGATTGAAAAAAAAACACTGGCATAAGTGTATTAAATCTGAGGGGGATTACTTTAAAGGAGACAACATTAATATTGATAAATAAATAATACTTTCTGAACAAACCTCGTGTAAATATATGCAATCGGTGTAAGGTCGCTTTAAGACATAAGAAGACGAAGTAGGATATCAAGTAATCTTATAACACATCACACAATAAGTACCGCTACTAAATTCGGCTTCCTTTATAGGAACCATTAAATTGCCTGTCTTCTGCCTCGAGCCTTGCCTTGCGCTGTCTGCTGGTTTTACCAAAAAATGTTGATCTTTTCGCAAAAATCTCAATTGGATGAGCTCTTTGAGATCTGAATTAGCATTTTTAATACTTTTATATGGCTTTCTTTAGTATAAAGGGTTTGTAGTTTCCTTACGAAGTAACTTGAAAACTGCATTGCTAGCGATCGGTAGTCAAGTCAAAATATTTTATGACTTGTTCTAACTTAGACAGGAATTTGGCGAATTGGCAAGCTCCTTTTTGAAGAGTGTTGATTTGACTTTTTTAGGATTCTTTCTTTTAAACAAGGTGAGGAAAATGGTAGTATTGGTGTACTAGTATTTCTGATAACAATATCCTTAGCTCATCTTCTCTAGGGCTCATATGTGGTAAAACGAAAGTTTTATGTGCAGGAGCAGTGCCGCCTGCCCCAGGAATTTAGGGAACACTAGAGGACAAGGTATTGAGCACAAATATCCTCGTAAGTGCAGTCTAAAACAATTATTAAAAAATCACGGACTCAAAGAAAAAAGCAGGCTTCTTGCATCGAAATGAAGTATCTAACCGTGCTTAGACTCTTAGAATATTCTGATACTTTGGCTATCTAATCTCTGGAGTGCTCCTGTAAGGCGTTAACATAAATGCCTTTCTGCTTCGCTTTCAAATGCTTTCCTTGACAACGAACAAATTTCGTGTAATGGCTACAACCAACTGACAAAACTTTACATACAAATGCCTAGAACTACTACTAATTGTTTTTTTTTTCCACAAACCTTAACATTTACTCACCGATATATTGCTTCCTGCAGTTCCTTTGCGAGTTGTTCCAAAATATAAGACACAGCACCAGTGAATGCTCCTCCAAAGCCAACAATTTTTTGGAACTCTTTGCCCCTATCCACTTTAACCATGGTACTTGTCTCGCCGAAGAATTCGTCGATGACTTGAAACGAAAAAAAAGCGATATAAAAGTATATTACACACTAAAGTGTTTAAAGTTTAGTTTGATACTAACATTCTTGAACAAATTTATCTGGATGGACCACATCTTTAACTTCTACGGGATCATCAGAAAATTTCCCATTTTTTGTTGAAAATCTTAGGCCACCCTATAAACAATACACCTTATAGTGCGCATATTAGAACTCTAAAAAACGGCGATACTCACGGAGGAACTTGAAACCAAAACAAAATCATCCGGGCTGACTGGATTTGGAGGATCTAAATAATCGCAGTAAGTAGCATTGCATACGCATACAAAACCATTGGAGACAGAACGCAAGGCACAGGGTGTTTTACTGGCATCTGTAAAATTTGTTGACTATTATTATTTTATTTTAAATTTTAAAATTACGACGAATTAGGTTGAGGAATACATATTTGAAACTTACAATTTCCAATGAATGCAAAGGAAAATAAAAGTAGCAAAGTGCTTACTATATGGAAGGCTTTCATTTCTGTTTAGAATAAAATGTATGCCGACTAATGAAACTAGGAACTGAATAAAGAATGTATACTATCCCATGGATCTTAAATAATTTTCTAAAATGATTATAACCAACTATACTATACGAAACGGTATACCCTGATCGTTTTACGGGCATTAATAAGTAGATATTAGGAGACGATTTTAATGAAAACCTGAAGTATAATTAGTCAAAATGGAACGTTTAATAGCTTATTTGAAAATAAAGATGCTATGCGATATTGATACTTATTTTGTCAGTAATAATTAATGGAAGCAGTCGACAAGGTCAATTAACCGTATTCTATAATAAAAAATATTTATAATTTTTTTTTAGGTGTAGTTGTGCGAAAATTGTTGAAAGACATCGTATGCGAGTCACTAAAAACATGCGGAGAAAGCATGGTGCTACCATCCTTCCAATACTCGCACTTGGTCGTTAAACTAATCAGCAAATTGTTTCTAATACTTGCAGGTCTATTTCTTTTCTTTATTCCTAGTTAACTAGTTCGAATAGTTTTGCTTTTCGTAATCTTCTAAACTAAATTGTTGTTATTAAGGAGGTATTCTGTTCTATAAATTTGGAAAAGTCGAAAAAAAAAATTTTTCTTTTTCATATTTCCAAACTTTAGACTGTTGAAGATGTTTACAACCCTACTTACAATTACACTAACTTACTCACTTACTTACATTATTAGTCCTATTGAATTTACATATGTTACAGTAGATACATTCACATTTCACTTTTGCTAATTTAGTATTTAGGCTTGAAATAAACCTCAGCAATGTAAGACTTCCGACTCATTTTGTAGGATGATGGGTTTGCAGAACAATCGAATAAATGGGGTTTTGAGGAAAGCGTTTCTAGAGGTTTTAAGAAAACGACAGTACTTTAGAGTTATAAAATCAACAGTGTTTTTGTTATCTTTGTTTCATAGGTTTTACACATATTTTTTTGGCGGTTAATAGTTGCTCATTTTGACATTTAGTACTAATAATTACATTTGACGTTCTACTACAGTATATTTTGGAGTGCAGACTTTATTCTTTTATTATTTAAACATAGTATTAGTCATTAGTATTGATCATCGGCAACACTTTTTGTTACGAAATTCGCCAACAAAGGTGATGGGCCCAGAGAATTTCTGCAAATGTTAAAAATAGCTTCATCGTTATATCAAATTAAAAGATTGGACGAGAGGAATTTAAATTCGTGAAGGGGCTAAATCAGGAGTGTTCTGATCCATAGCGATTTATGGGTATACGTTAATGGAATAAAGGTAAACCCAAAAAGTGGACACGACCGTGGGAGAGCAAAGATGAAGAGGCCCTTGCGACTATTCTGCTGTATGTCAAACCATCGCAGCTCAATTATATTAAAAACTGTAAGTCATCAACAGAAGCGTGAAAAATTATAGAAAACGTTTACCAGCTGAAAGGATCAACACGAAAAGTAACTTTATTTAAGCAACTCCTTCAACTCAATATGCCAGAAAATAGCCAAATTCAATTGCACCTTAATAATTTTTTCGATTTAGGCGAAAAATTAAAAGAGCTAAGTAGAGATTTACAAGATGGACTTCTTGCCATAATCTTGCTTTCAAGTTTTCCTAGCGGTTATACAAATTTCGTGCTCGCAATAGAGATTGCGATGATTTACCCACGAGCGAGACTTTGAAATTTAAACTCTCGACGAGGTTCATCGAAGGGAGGAAAACGACTTAAATAGCAGTGTTCATATACAAAAGCAGATTCAGCGACAACACTCTCCGTAGCCGAACCAATTGTTGTTCAACGAGGTAGACATGATTGGCAATATACATTCAAAAGGATCTGTTATATTTGCAATCGCCGAGGACATTTATCAGCTAACTGCAAAGAAATACGCAAAAACACATTGAGACAAATATAGGGTGATTCATCGAGAGATTTGATTTTCAATAGGCTTTCCTGGACAGATCGCGCATGTCTCCTATCAAACTGCTTTATCGTTTTTGTTCAGTATCGTTTGACAAATTATTGTGGAAAGACTCATGTTACAACAGCGTCTCCAAATTGTTCAGCTATGTTACGAATCTCAGCGTTCTGTGGGAAATGTTTTTCGTGCGATTCGAGGAACTTACGGTGCGCATAATGGACCTACTGAAACCACTATTGCCAATACCACGTAGTGAAGAGACTATAGCAGCTGTAGCTGAGAGTGTACGTGAAGAGCGTGACGAATCGATTCGTCGTCGTTCTCAGCAGCTTGGCTTGGCGTATTCAACAACTTGGTGTATTTTACCCGAAGATCTCATCCTTAAAGCATAAAAAATTTAACTTGTGTAAGAATTGAAGCCAGGCGACTTGAATTTGCGTCATATTTTCAGTGAATGGGCTCTAGAAAAACTCAATGAAAGTCCGGTGTTTTATCATGAAATTTTGTTCAGTAATGAAGCCCATCACATTTGCCGTATTTAGGCTGATGAGCAACCCGAAGAGTACCAAGAGCTACCATGACATCCTGTAAAAACAACGGTATGGTGTGATTAATGGGCTGGTAGAATCATTGGTCCATATTTCTTCAAAAATGAGGCAAATCAGGTTTTACCGTCAATGGTAACCGTTATCGCACCATGTAAACGGACTATGTGCTTCCTTAAATTCATGCACGTGGTCTCGGTGAACTCTGGTTTCAATAAGACGGTGCTACGAGCCATACAACGCGTGAAACAATGGACTTGTTGAGAAATCATTTTGGTGAGAATTTAATTTCAAGTTTTGCTACGGCCGCCTAGATCGTGCGGTATCACACCTTTGGACTATTTCCTTTTGGGATATATAAACCATCAGGTCTACAAGAATAAGCCAGCTACTATTGAAGCTTTGGAAGCCAACATTACTCATGTTATCCGCGAGATACAAGTCGCTATGCTCAAACGAGTTGTCCAAAATTATACCTTCCGATTGGACCACGTCAGACGTAGTCGTAGCCAACATTTACATGATATTGTTTTTAAAATGTAAATGCCATGAATTTTCTTTTTAACTTGAAGTAAAAATTTTAAGTTAGCTATCGAATTTATGTATTTTATTTTACATTAATAATCAAACTTTACGATGAACCACCCTATACTTGGGTTTTTGATAATGGTTCAAAAAGCCACTTGTGCTGTGAGAAAAAACTGTCCTCTAATATCAGACCACATATCAAAAGTATCGCGCTGGCTAATAATTTTCATTTTCAGTCAGCGGCCATTGGAGAGGTTATATACATATATATGACTCTAGTATTTCTGAGTATTGTTTTGGAAAATATTTTTGTAGCTTAGGGACCAGACTTTATCAAAAGCCTGTGTTACGTTCTAAAGCGTTTTCTATTTTATCAGTTATTCATTTAATCTGATCTAAAATTGAATATCTATTTCTAAATCCAAATTAATAGTTTGGTCTCACTGCCTTTTCTTCTATAGGGTTTTCTAATAACGACTTGACAACTTTTTTTTTTAAATAAAAGGCAAAGGTTGGCTCTGAAATCTTTCAATGTCGTCGGCGTGTTGGCATAAACCAATGACTTAACGTAGCCCCACAGAAAACAATCAAGCGGCGGTAAATCGCACGAACGAGGCGATTTAATGGGCCAATCGACTTATTATCGTCGACGAAAAAATATGGCCCAATAACGCCGTTGGCATGCAAACCGCACCGAACAGTTAATTTTTGTTGATGAAGTGGTGATTCATGAAGCACATGTTGGTTTTCACCCGACCAATAATGCATATTTTGCTTATAGACGAACCCATTGAGCCGAAAATGAGCTTCGTCACTGAAGATGATTTTACGATGAAATTCATCATCTTTGCGCATCTTGCTTACGCAAAATACGCCATAATGTGGTCTGAGCGATGACCAACCAGTTGTTTCACTGACACGACAACATCAAACAACGAATATGTAGACTCAAATTTTTGCACTAAACTTGTTATTGCCTGTCTACTAGGGCGAGAATTACGACCGAAAATTGGAGTTTATGCTTTTACAGTTGCAGTCATCGACTCCGAATATCTGCAGAAAATTTTTATAATTTGCAGACGTTGCTCGTTAGTGTACTTTACCATGATGAAAGTGAAAGAGTTTACTGAATAAATTGACAGTGACAGTTTGATGATTAGTGAAAGACTGCGTTCACAAATTAAATTCAAAGTTGTCAAGTCTCTATTGGAAAACCCTATATAATCGGATGAAGTCGTTTCAGAAGACTTTTTTCGAAGAGCTTTGACATGATTGGCAGCAATGAGATCGGACGATATGAGGTGATTTCTTATTTGTGCTACTTTTTTTCATACTTTTTTAAGCAGTTTTTTTTAGAATTTCACCCGTGATTAGATCAAATTCACGAGATTTTCTGCGGTTGATCTTTTCTTTCTTTCTGGAAGGCCAGTGCTTATCTAGATACCCCTTAGACAAGAGTTCTTTCAAACCGAAGCCAATAACGCATTCGAAGATATAAGCGATGCCGTTGATCCATTAAGGGCTCACCTGTCACCATGTCTTTTCTAAGACCCTGGCTTAGTCTCGTAAATCCTTACCGGCCTGAGCTTCAAATATGTCGGTGTAGCCCGAATGAGGTCTCATTTCTTTTATTTCGTGATTTTACTACGCCATTGATTTCATCTGGAGGATTCAATCGCTGTGTCGTTTAAAGTGCTGATATTTTAATCTGCTGATCAGCACTCGCGCTTGACAGGTCGAGTCCAGATGTAAACTGAGCATTACTCGATGATTACCACTTGAAGGTAAAATAAGCACAATTGATGCTTAGAAGCTGTTACAGCATTGGATATCGCCAGGTTGACACCTCTCAATGAGTACTTCTACAGCACCCAACCATCGTTTCAACATTGTCAAATAAGGTTGGTTGTGCAATGATACATGCGACCCGAAATCTTAGTCGTTTTCCTGACGAATTGAAGTTTCTATTTCCAGAGCTAGGAATGAGCAAGTAGACACTTTACCTAGAACAAGTTACAGGTATTTTTGAATTTTTAAATTAATATTGGGTATATATTCGTGCGGTTTTTTTTTTTTAAATTTGAACGTTTATTTAAGAAAAACATTTAAATAGTATTATTCACAGTATTGCCCATCTAAAGCTACGACTTTTTCCCATCTTTCTGGCAATTTGTGGATCCCATCCCAAAAGAACTGCGCCGGCTTGGCAGCCAAGAATGAATCAAGCCAATTTTTGATATTCTGCTCTGATGTGAACCGTATTTCAGTGAGGGCGTTCTGCATCGACCGGAACAAATGATAGTCAGAAGGTGCAAGCGTTGTCATGATGGAAAATTATTGCCTCGTGTCTGGTCGCATATTCCGGGCGTTTTTCGGCTACTGCTCTCTTCAAACGGATTAATTGTGTTCGGTAGCGTTGTCCATTGATAGTTTCACCCGATTTTAGCAGCTCATAATACAGCACACCCATCTGATCCCACCAAATACAGAACATTACCTTCGCGCCATGGATATTCGGCTTTGTCGTTGATTTGGCTGGTTGGCCGGGTTTCACATATGATTTTTTGCGCTTGGGGTTGTTGTAATGGATCCATTTTTCATCACCAGTAACAATCCGATGCAGAATGACATTCTTTTGTGTCGTTCCAGCAGCATTTCGGACATGCAAAACCACATTTCGACGTCTCTCGGCTTGAGTTCATGTGGAACCCAATCTCCTTGCTTTTGAATATATCCAGATGCTTTTAAACATTTTCAAATGGCTGCTTGAGTGACATTCAAAGATTCTGCGAGCTCTTCTTGTGTTTGGCAACAATCTTCATAGAGTAATGCTTCTAGTTTTTCATCTTCAAATTTTCTTGACTGCCCAGGACGTTCATCGTCTTCCAAGCCAAAATCACCACTTTTGAATCGTGCAAACCACTTTTGGCACGTTCGCTCAGCTAGCGCATGTTCACCATAAACTTCCACCAAAATACGATGACTTTCGGGAGCAGTTTTCAGTAATGAAGAAGAACTCCCCGCAAAAACACTTTTTCAGGCACAAAGTTCGACATATTTGTGTGAAAAAAAATTATTGTTGTTAACGCTTCAAATAAATGACATATACTGAAATGACGTGAAATGACAGTAGCTTTCCAACGCATGTTCCAATGGAATAATACAAGTTACGCCATCTCTTAGCAAACCGCACGAATAAGTTATATACAGACAAACAAATTCTTCTGTATCCTGCAAGGCTTGCTGTGAGAGTATAATCTCTCCTTACCTAGCCAGTTGGTTATGGCTTTGATCTAATTGGGTTTTACTCGGTAGCTCACCGAAAGTACTCATAATCCTTAAAACCCCTCCACAGATGTAAAAACTGAATGATCCCATTCATGACCTTGCTTGTTTCAACAAACTATTTCAAATGTGTGCTAAGCTGATCCACCCAATACCTGCTCCATATTTTGCACTAGATCTTGTGAAATCCTTCACATGTAGCTGTAGGAGATTTTCTAACTTCACTTTAGATTTATTAGATAGATAGGTACAGGACTTATTATAGGACTCCTCATTTTTTCGTGGCATCTGTGGTGAATCTCAGTTTAAACTACCTTAGAAACTGCATCTTTAATTACAAACCTAAACAGCAGGTCCTCTACGAATAGCGATGGTTTTGACTCTGTGACCTTAAATTTTCAGGTTTATATAAAGTAGGCAGAAAGGACCTCCATGATAAAGTACAATTTCATAGCAAAAATTTCACACTATGTACTCGTATTGACAGAAGATATATGTCAATTGAAGCATAAGGTGAATAATGTTTGACAATTTGTCAAGGATTTATACAGAAATTATACAACCATACAATGAATCAAATTTACTTCAACCGCCAACTATCCAAACAATTTTAAATCTCCTTCTTATTTTTCTCGCCAAAACCTTGAAAAGATTCCGCACATCCTGTCAATTACCTTGTTTCAGTGACTTGTCCACTTTACTAAGATACTTTGGCAAATCCTTTATCCATCAGTAGCCTTCAGAGCTACATATTGTAATTTACAACTTGCATTTATTTGTGGCTGCTCGTTGTAAGTAAACACTTAACGCAGACATCTATTGAGCGTAAATTTCACAAAAAGCTTTTCGCAACGTAGTTTACCCAATTGGGTTCCGATTTTCAACGCACATAAGAATATAAGAACTCATGCTGCGAAATCATTCAGAAAACAAAAAAAAAAAAAACAGTACGCCATTTATTAGATGCAAACCCCTAAAGAAAATATCAAAAAAACTATGCCACATTGCAGTGTTACGTTATTATGCAACCCAGCTGACTCAACATGAGAGCAACAAGCTGAATTCCTTACATCTACAATTCATCTGTTAAATTTTGAATGACAGCTGTCAAAAGATGTACGACCAAGGCAGGGAATTGTACTATACTCTAGTTCTATGGGTCTTCAAGTTTCATAACTTGTAATCGAATAAAATGTAAATCAGTAAATTAGAATACAGTCAATGGTAATCTGACATAACACGTGGCGCCCTATAACACTTAGAAAGTTATGTTCGTTTTACGAGCTCAATAAAACTGAATACACAGTATGAAGTAGATTAATACCATCCTGCCTTGTGCTAAGCAGGCTGCGAAGACTAGGCTGAAAGAGGACTAAGCAAAAGCGGAAGGACCACCAAACCAAACAACAACAAATAACATAACTCCAACACCAACTCAGACTGCAGCAACAACATCAATAGCACTGTTTCATTGATATCCATTGAAACCCATCGACTGGAATAAAACAATTACACACTGGAGTAATGGATATTCGTAGTTTAAAATTTCGTTAGGATCCTTTGTTTATTTTTATGCTATCATCCCTCTATCGGGCATCGAAACAAGGAAAAGGATTTTTCAAGCAAACATCCAATCGCCGCACAAACATATAACACACATGTGTAAATATATTCACACAAACAAACACAACCATGTAGTTGTGAAGCAAAGTGACTTTGGCTTCATATCGTTTCACACCAGTTGAACAGGCAACCAAAACAACATAGCATCCCGCGAGAGTTATTTTCAAATTGAAAATTTCAGGCGCAGACTTACTACAGCACATTTCAATTAGTTTTTAAGGATAAAGGATTTTTTTTTACGATATTGCATAAAATATCCTTTCACTTTGATATTAGTTAGTAGTCCGCAGTCAGTCATTAGTTTTGCAACGTTTTAAGTTTAGTTAGTGGTCTCGAATGGAGAAACTAGTATCCGAAACTTGGCTGGAGCGTTATTGTCCATTGGCTCTGGCTACTGCTGGAGTCAGTGTAGTCGTTATATATTTTCCTCCCTTTTTCCAAATTGGATTCGGGTCAAATTACTCAGGAGTAGGGAAGCTTGTACTCGTACCAAATTGTTTTAACGTACGCAGATACAACCTTGTTTAGAGAGATTTTATAAATGTATGTAAAGAGCATTGGCGGAACGCGTTTTAGATTAATTTTGAAAATACTCATATTTATTAGATAACTTTAATGAGAGATATTAAGAGCCTTCTTCCACGACCTGACGGTAAAAATCACATCAGGAGAAGCCAAGAACAAAGAGCAAATATTCCGTCCGCCTCGTTACTTTGAAGAAGTAACGAAATTAATTTTAAACAAAACAAAAAAGTGTAACAATTCATGGATTGAGTGCTTCTTGATGTCCTTATTGCAAAGTTATAAAGACAAAGGCAACACCCGAAGGGCAGAACGTCTCTCGTGTTTAGCGTCGACTCCTGCCTTGAAGGCCCAATTTCACGGGATGTCCATACATCCATGGGAGCAAGGATACGCCCTGCCATCGCTCACCGTCAATTCATTGATACCAAAGCGGAACTCGTGTTAGAGGCAAAAAGTTCCACCCTTGGTAAGGGTCGAGGCCGTTCTAAAACCCCTTACTGCTTTTAGGATCATAGAACCCAGTATCTTGCATCTCTACATTGGGTAAAGACTCTTCCCGTGACTTTGGGTTTAAACCACAGCCACCATGACGCTCAAAGGGGCCTACCTCAACAAGTCAGGCCTGGACCGAAATCCGGGGGGCTCCTGACTCCCATGATACCGTGTTTTAAGTCCTGGTATGGACTACCGGTAGTCCTGCCACTCAACAGGACCTCTGACCGGCCGCGTAAGTAAGGCGTAAGTACCGAAAAACTTTACGATAAGACCAGTACATTTGCTCTGCCCCCGATTTTTGTTAGACAACGTCATTGGTGGGGGCCCAATTGAAGGACAATGTGTTGAAATCCTCGCTGCGGAAAACAACTTGACCCTACGCGAATACCAGACGTTGATAGTGATACCGCCGCCAACACCCTGGACCTGTTTTTAAGTTCTCATCTTGCTAAGTACTATGCTGATGTGCTTTCCCCTCTATTCTTGTCGCACCAAAGTGTCATACCAGCTAATTTCACGTACACCTATCACATAGTTAGAGAAAAGATTCCTTAAAGAAGCGAATGGCAATACGAGAAATTAAATTGGAAAGGACTGAACAGTTTCTTTACGAATTTTGACTGGTCGTTATGTTTTCCCGACAACGACGTAAATGCTACTGGTTATATGATTACAGACATCATGCTCTTCAGACGAAGAGCATCAATCCAAAAGAAAAGGCGTGGTACGAATCGAGCTATAAATACCCTGTTAGGGCGGTTGAGGTAATGCAGATAAGATCGGTAGCCCGCACTCAAGGCGATGAAATCAACGAACAGCAACTCTGACACCGTCAGGGGCTGCCGCACAGTGTTCAAGGCACTATGCAATCAGAACCAAGTAAGACCGTGCTAGGTGCCAGGTCACTGCAGTATTAAAGGAAATGAACAAGCGGTTTAGCTTGCGAAACAGAGGGCTACTCGACAATAGTAAGGTTGCCAACACCAAACCACCTCTTTGCATTGTGAGGGGCACTATCGAGGAAAAAATAACAAAGACTGCCAACCTAAGGTGGTCAAATCTTGAAGGACACAGGATATCCAAGGCTTTGTGGCCGCTTTTTGATGGCAAAAGATCTAGGAAGTTAATAAAATTAAACAGGGATAAGCTAAGGACAGTAATAGAAATCTTGACAGGAGACTGTCTACTGCTGAAACACATAAAGAGATTTAAATTGTCAGATACGGATATTTACAGATTCTGCGGTGATCTGCAAGCAGTTAAGGACCTAACACAATTATTGTGTGAATGCGAGACAATATCGCGTAGTCGAAGTAAATATTTAGGCAAATACTTTTTCGAAAACCTAGTGGAAATAGATGGCGTGGTTTTCAAAGGCCTTCTTTGCTTTTGCGAAGAAATTGGGTGTTTCACCAGGGAGATTATTCAGGTTTTTGCCATTTGAAGTGAAATCGAACTGGTTCCACAGAGATCGCTATGGGCACGTTTTTGGTGCCTGGTGTCTGTGTGATGTCAAATCCATCATACCCCTGTTTAACCTAACCTAACCTAACCACAGGTTTCGTGTAGGTGAGAAAGTGCTCTTGCTCGTGCGAGAGCATTTTAAGATCAAAATGATTGAAATTTATTTGACCAATTTATACTCTGGAAAGCGTATCTGCTACAATATTTTAACACACTTTTAATGTAGCGAATATCTGTTGTGAACTCTGCAATTTACTCTAGTTGTTTTGTCAGTCTTGGACTTTTCTCAGTTTTTGAGTAAACAGCATTGGTAAAAACTGTGAGTTGCTTTCCTTTCAAAAAGTAACGAAAGTGCCATACGGCTTCAAAAGCTGCTAAAAGTTCCCGGTCAAAGGTTGAATATTTTCGTTCAGCGGAGAACAAACGTCTGGGGTAAAATCCAAGTGGTTCGAATCGATTGAAGTTATGCTGTTGCAGTACTACACCGACTACGTCGTTCGAAACATCTACCAAAATGCTGATACTGGCATTCGTCTTGGGGTAAAAGAAGAGAACTTGTTTAGTCAAATTATGTTTTATTTTATTAAAGGCCAGCTTACATTCGTCTGACCAGAAAACTTTGGGTACATTGTGCTCCATTTTTGACGCCGAACTGCATTCGAAGAAATTTGAATAATCCAAACGGCGAAATTACCGCCATCTTGAAAATGTCTTCCTGTGCGACCGAAATTTGACTGGAGCACGAATGGAGTCGACTTTGGAAAATGTAGTGCAGCCTCAAAGATTTGCGGAGCAGTCTTGAACGTTTAGTAAAGGATAATTATCCTTATCCTATCCTATGACGCTTGTGATAGGTGCTAGTGTTCGATCGGTATCGGCTGTCTCGGGCGTGAATTGTTTCGTTGTAATCATTTGAAGCTATTTTTCTGATCGATCTCTAAGCCGTCACTCTTATTCACTCTAATGGTATTAACCTGTGGTATTTGCAATGTTAATAGCATCACCAATCGGGGAACAATCAACAGAGTGGAATTGAATGCTTCCAAAGCACAATGTTGTCTGCTGTTGTTAAAGCAAAATTTAAATACTCAGGCATTATCCATGAATGGCGCCGTCGAAACCGAAAGACTTTCTATTTTCGGTATCTGTGTTAATGACCACACATTGGGTGTCATCCCAAAATGCTGCGAAGCTCAAGAAGCGATGTAAGAAGTACTTTTCTCCTCCGATCGTGTTTTAATATAGAAGGCATTCATCCGCTTAGAATTGGTGTACAGGTGGTGCTCCTAAAACATCTCTGCACCTGCTAGATAGGATTCAAAACTGTTTGACAAAACTCATAGGTGATACTAATATCACTCAGTAAATGGATGCCCTCGAACACCAACGTAATGTCTCGTGTCTCACTCTCTTTTATCACCATTTCAAGCACCAGTGCTCAACAGAAATTACCAGTAGTATTCCACCTTTTCAAACGTTTAACCGAAATACCCATCTCGCTATGAATACTCAGAGTGTACTCAAGCTCAGTTTTGGACTTACTCTAAAATATCGTGATTCTTACCTAAGGCGTAAAACTCGCTTAAGGAACGCCTGCCAAACTCTTTATTTCGAAGTCATTATAACTTGCAAACATTTAAAACCAACGTTAATCGGTACCCCTCTTTCTTTCCTCCCTGATTTTCCTTTGTCAACGCTGTGTGCAAGCATTTTAAAATAATCCCTTGAGTGCGCGCAAATTATAAAAAAAAAACACATATCTGCAGCACAACTAGGAAACGATGTATCTAGAAAACTTCTAAACAGGTCAGTTTAAACTTTTGTAAGTTTCTTTGAATGATAAATTGCCTCCAGTACCACCACCCAGCCTGATTCGAGCGTAACCCCAATAATCACAGAGATAGTGCTCCGCGGTGTCGTCATCACTTTCACAGCAAGCACCGCAGGATGTTGTGTCACTTATGCCCAGCATATTTAAGTGCTTAGCAACAGTGTAATACCTTGTCACGATGATTCTTAGAGACATCGTGAAGAATTCGTTTGGTCTCCCTGCAATCTGGGAAGTTATGCCATCTGCGGTTGTGCTCATATGAGACTCTACTGCCAATGGAAACTTTAACCGAGGAAGCAGGCAGACCCTTCTCTGCCTCCTCTGAACCTTCCCTGGCAAGTTCACTGGCGATTTCATATACCGTAATCCTATTGTGACCTAGAACCCATACAAGGGTCACTGAATTTAGCCTTTTGACTACGTTCAGTGTTTTCTTGCATCCTTGAAGAGGGTTCAGTAAATTTTAAAGTGCAGCTTGGCTGTCGCTACTGATGCAAATCGCTGCCATTGGGATCGCATAAATCTCCGCTTGGAAAACAGATGCGAGCTTTCCTAACGTGAAGTGAAATCTAACGTGGTCGTCCTCCAGAAACACATCAGCACCACATCCTATATTGGTTTTGGTGCCGCCCGTAAAGACCCGACTGCATTCCTTTTCTTGTTCAGATTCTGGCCGAAATCAGTCCATGCCCATCAGACCAGAATCATAAGATAGCCAGCGCGCAAGGTCATCAAAGCTCCAGTGCGTGTTGCACCAAAGACTACTTCTTTTTAAACAGAAGATGGTGCAGCCCATGATATAAATATCAAAAGGAGTGAGGTTTATCAATGCGAAGCCAGGAGTGCTAGTGAAAGTCCCATGCATCTAAGACAAACCGTTTTTTGGGATCTGGTAAAAGCGGCAAGACAAATGACGCATAGGATATATTTGGCCTTAGTATAGACATTCTCGGTCTTGCTGATAGTTCCTCTGAACTGCCAGAAAGCCAACAGTGTTTTGTTATCCAAATTGACACTCTCAGTTTTGAGAGAATTGACTGAAATTCTCTATGCACTAGTCGTCGATCACGTCGTTGGACACGACCCAACAGGCAGTACGGCTGTTGCAGCTGTTGGCTGCAGCTAATATCCACAATCAATGTTTTATCCACAAAACGTGTGATCTGGCCTCAACGTCGATAAAAATGGCTAAAACGTATTCCTTCTTGCCGAGTGCACCTTCAATTCTGCCAACCAAATTCTGAAGCGCACTCTAGCTGGATCGCCGACAGAGGATGAGTTCGCAAGACGGTTTTGTACACCTGAATCTCTACGAGTAGTCCTCTTTTTCGATTTTCTGTATAAAGACCACTGTTCGCCAGGCATTCGGTATGTATGCCAGTACCAGGTTAGCAGTGAAAATTCTCTTGAGAGTTCCCAGCAGCTGGCTTATACCTTTTTGTAACATTACTGGGTAAATACCAGGATGTTTAATGGATGAGATATACGTAGATAAATGAGATAGATGATATAGATGAGATGAGATGAGATATACCAGCTAAGACGTGTTGTGTTATTCAGTTCATTAGCAGCTTCGTTGATCAGAGCTAGTTGTTAGGAGACGGAGAGTCTCTGCTTTCAACTCGGTATGGTCAGATTTTCTGAATGGTTACAGCCTAGTTGAACTTCTCCTTTTGAGGACTCTGACCAGCATACTGGTTTCACCGATTGTTTTGATCTTTTCGTAAAAAGCTTTGTAAGATGCGCTCTTCGAAATTCCAACAAGTCTCTTAAAATCGTTTTACTGCGATCTGTAAGGATTCCAATCTTCCTCCAAATTAGTCTTAAGTGACCTGCCTATAAGTTTTCTGAATTCTTTACAAAAACGCTGCAGGGCTGCGTTCCACCAAGTAACAGACAATCTGCAGTATTGCTTACTAGCTGGATATGCGATTTCATGTTTTGAACCGCTTCCTTAAGTTTTTGTTTTGACTTGAGCTTAGGAAGAGCACTATTGTACATGTCGTGTTCCTCCTTAAATTACTTAAAGTTGGTTCTATGCGGATTCCTCCTCTTCAACAAGGTAGAAACCTCGTATCCGATTCTAAATTCGATATATCTACGGTCTAAATTGGATATCTGCGATAATACTTTCCAGCCGGTAATCTCCTTAGCATATCTGTTGGATAAAAACACAAGTCGAGTACTTGCTGTTTTACTGTTGGCTGAAAGCCAACATTGTTGACGGTTAGACCAGACAACAGCATGAAATCCAGGAGATGATTACCTCTCATGTTGCATTTTCTACTGCCCCAAAAAGTATTCTGAGCATTAGCATCGCTGCATATGATAAGTCACATCTTACCGCCTCCTACTATACGTGGGTACTGATGTGATGAGTGCTGGTGCTTAAAACACTTTACATTTACCGAGGCGATTTTCACTTTCTGTATACTAAAATGGACTAGGTACTTCTTCGAATCCTATTTTCCGACAGCAAAAACTATCGACTATAACTGTCTGTAGCAGATACTAGCTTCGAGATTTCCAGAACTTCTGTTCAACAATTTTCTAGACAATCGGTGAAGGCATTTATACCTTTGAATTGACATACTCTAAGTGCTACGACATACTCCATGTATTACAACCGTGTCAGCGTCAGTATCTACAACTTCAAAAAATGTTGAGGGTCCTTTACCTTAGAGGATTGCTAAATGTCGATGTGTTGTTGGCTGTCCGTATGTAGTTAGGCTCATTTTCCCTTCGTCTCTAGTGGCATCTATTCATCTAAATGAGTCGTTTTGGGACTGATGTTATGCATTTTTTTTTTTTGTTTGGTTTCTAGTCATTGAGCAAACAACATCATATATTTTCATCGTGTTAAAAATATCGAATTTTGTACCAGAAAATGACGACTTGCGGAGTCGCATCGAATGCTTGTCGAAGCATATGATGATCATGCTCTATCAGAAGCAACATGTAAAAGATGGTTTCAACGGTTCAGAGATAACGATTTTTTTGTGAGAAATGAAGAACGTGGAAGACCACTAAAAAAGTTTGAAGATGCCGTATTGCAAGCAATCAGGATAAAAGATTCAGTTTTGCATCGAATTGTTACTGGCGATGGAAAATGGATTTATATTCAGGATCATAAACAGAAAAATCATAGATTAATCTGGGACAACCTTTAACTTCGACTGCAAAACCAGATCGATATGGCAAGAAGACAATGCTATGTGTCTGGTGGGACCAGAAAGGTGTGGTGTACGACGAGCTCTTAAAACCTGGTGAAGCCGTCAATACCGATCGCTACCGACAACAAATGATCAATTTGAACCATGCATTGACCCAAAAACGACCAGAATGGGCCACGGCAAGGTAATTTTGCCCCATGACAATGCACCTGCACACAAAGCAAAACTGGTTCAGGATACAACCAAAGCACTTGGCTGGGAGCTACTCCTGGCTTCTTCCGACTACCATTTGTTTTCATCGATGGGACACACATTAGCTGAGCAGCACTTCGAATCCTACGAGGAAGTCAAAAATTGGGTGACTTTTTGGTTTGCTTCCAAAGACGAACAGTTTTATTGGCGTAGAATCCATAAATTGACTGAAAGATGGGAATAATGTGTAGCTAGCAATGGCCAACACTTTGAATAAAATGGTTTTTACTAGATGGGGTGAAAAGTAACCTCCTTGGGAATGAAAAAAAAAAAATTTTTAAATGTTTTTTTTATTTATTTTATTTGGTTGCGTTGCTCTTGTGCGCCGGTGCATTGTCTTGCAAAAACAAAATTTTTTTTCGCTTCATGTGAGGCCGTTTTGCAGCGATTTCGGCTTTCAATCGCTCTAATAATGCACAGTAATACTCGCTGTTGACGGTTTTTCCTTTTTCTATGTAGTCCACGAAGAGTATGCCATGACAATCCCAGAAAATCGACGCCATAACTTTTCCGACCCATCGAGCGCCCCTCGACCGCTTTGAAGCACTCGTGCCGGCTTCAGTCCATAGCCGGGCACTCATTCCGTTCTCTGGTGTTCAACAATTACCAATCGATGCCAAAAGTCCGCCCGATTCCGCATCAGCAAGTCCAAGCACTCTTTCGAAGTGCTCTGGCGTTCGTGTTTTTGGTCAGGAGTGAGTATGCGCGGCATCCAGCGGCAGGATAGCTTTTTCATTTGTAGAATGTTTCCCAAAATATGGCGTGTACGCTCAGTACTAATCTTTGTGGTATCTGCTAGCTCGCACACCTTCACTTTCCGGTCAGCAAACACCATTTCATGTATTTTTTTGACATTGTCCTCCGTAACCGCATCGGAGGTCCTGCCGCTTCGGACTTTATCGGTAGTGGAGTTGCGGCCACCACGAAACTCTCGAAACCAATATTTGACGGTGTAATTTGACGGAGCATTAGCCCCATAATATTTATCCAACTTTTCTTTTGTTTCCTTCGCTGTTTTGCCTCTCAAAAAATAATGTTTTATGAGAGAACGAAAATCGTTTTTTTCCATACTCAACATGATGCCAAATACGTCAACAACAATCAGCTGTTAAAGGCATTATCGCACTGAAATTTGGCATGTCTGTCTAAATATGAACGAACTTTAAGGCACCATAACCTTTTTTGCAGTAGCAGCGCATTCTGGCGGTCAAGGAGGTTACAGATTTATTTTCACCAAAAACGCTCACTTCATACCGGTACACCCGGTAGCTTTTATGCATTTAGTTATTTGAGAGGGAATGTTATGAAATGTTTTTCTGTTTCTTACGAGCACCTATAGACCTTAAAGAACAAACTTCTTCAGCTTATGGGAGCAAGAATATTTAAGTCTTTTCTACGCAAGGATTGAAAATCAAAAAATGCTTATGTATGTATCTTCAGCGCCAGTAAATCAGTCATACAATAGCCAGGATCACGTACAACCTGTCTTGTGACATTGGGAATCTCGAATATGTTTGGATGCTCCTATTCAAAAATATTCCAAATATGCTCCGAATTTTTTGACCTGATCAGATATATCCTAAGTGCAGGCCGTTTCATTCTTTTTGATTGCCTTATTGTGGCAGGAAGGCATTAGAATAAAAGACCGCAAAGACCAACCCAAAAATAAGGGGGACGTCGAACTAAATGCCAAATATATCCAGACTAGACGTTAAATAGTGAAACAGTATGAAAGCAACCCGACAGGTGTCCAGGTATTTTCAGGTCTTCTCGACCCCAACCGGGACCGATTTAGGTTCTGCTCCAGAAATTGCTAAATCCTTCGATTCCGATTCGGGTGTATGAGAAGTAAAACGAACTATTTGTTTATCTAAGTGCTCTGTTTTGACAGACAACAAAAAAGGTACAGGCAATACATCGGAAGTATATAACTAAGCCCTTCATCATCATCTTCTACAAAACCGTCCAGCCGCTAATATACGAGGATGATATTAACTTATTCAGCAGCAGTTTTAAATTTTATACTATTGCCTACATTAAAGCCTTTGGAAATCGACAATATCTCTTAAGTTCATAAGTCTTACCGAGTAATCCGAAGAAAATTGAAAAATAATCCTCAAACCGTAAGAATCACAGTTTTTGTTATTTTCGAATGTGCTCCCCTACAAGGCGGAACTCCGTTGAACATCCTCATATTGGTTTGCCAAAGGATATAGTACATTTTTGTTAAATAAAATGCCCGACAACATTACACGATGCTAAATAACAATTCGTTAGGTCTTCCATTCACATCCGTCAACCATACCAACGAACGAACAAGCGAACGTACAACAAGGATTATAGGAAAATGCTTCCTCTACCATTACACTTTGCCACCCCCTAAAATCAGAAATTTGCTCTATATAATGGCACACCAGTTACCGACAGCCTTTCAATTGTGTTCTCCCCATTGTCGAGTCAACACCTGTTGAGTGAACACGAGTGTTTTAAGTTTTTGTTTTTTTGTTTTTTTTTTAAATATAAAAATAAAAAGGGGATTTCAATTCTATTGTATTTGTGTTCTACATAAACGTGTTTGTCGACCTAAATTTTGCAAGTGAAAACAATTGAATTCGAAGAAAAATGGAATCGGAAGCAAAGCCGAAAGAAGATCAACCAACACCGCCCTCTAATCCAAATCGAACAATTATCGCGGCAATTGTGTATCTCGCTCTACTAGTCGATAACATTTTACTAACAGTGATAGGTGAATCTCTTGTGAATACCTCCTGCCCCCTAATTCATATAATTTGGATTTCATTTATTTTAAATTTTTTTTTTTTTTTTTTTTTTGAAAATCAGTGCCAATTCTTCCGGATTATCTAGCCACGATTAATAATAAATCCCTTGCGACTGATAATCAACAGCTCCTGACCCATCAGCTGGCTTATCGAAATTTCGACTCAAATCATGCTCCGACAGCGATTATGACAAAGCATCCTATACCTGGAAAGTCTCTAGTTAATTTCACTGTTATGCAAATGCCCGAGGACAAGGTAATTATAGCTCCAGTAGCTTCAACAGATGGAGATGGAGATTCGGTTATTGCCGAAGCCAACACGAATGACACCCTGGCTAGTGAGAATGGTTCCATAGGCATCCTGTTGGCCATGAAGGCATTGGTTCAACTTATTTTTAACCCCATCGTTGGGGGTATGTCCAGCAAATTTGGTTATCGATTACCAATTGTGTTTGGGACGTTTTGCTTACTGATTTCAGCCCTAGGTACGTCCAAATCGAGTTCGGATATTTAAATTTGTTCAAAGCGACTAATTTGCTTATATCCTTTTTATGTTCGTCCTGGAAAAGTTTTCGCGATTGGTGAAACATATGTTACGTTATTGATTGCACGATGTATACAGGGTGTCGGTTCAGCGTGCATTGGAGTTTGTGGCATGAGTTTGGTTGCACAAGTAAGTGGAGTATCTAATACATACGAGTACTAACATAATTATCTGTATAACTTTGGTTTGGAAAGAGGTTTTTATTAAATATTAAGTTACGTAGGATATAGAGTGGAGTTGAATGTGAATGTCAGTCTCTTAAGAAATCTAATAATATTTCCACAAAAGCGTGTGCCTTGTGATTGAAAGAGAATAATTTATTTTAAAGTCATTGTGTCCCGCTGGACAATCCTTTCTACAATTGGAATTCCCGATTGAAAATCAACACGCACACAAGTACACTTATAAGTACACCTGTTGCTGTGGATATCAATTTAATTCTCGCGGATATGCTCATGGGAATTATATTTCAATTTTCCTTTCGCATTTTTTCGCATTTGTGTGCTATAGAAAATCCTTAAAGGGGATGGCTTTCAGATATAATATATTTTATAGTACACACTTTAATACTACTGTGTATATGTTTGGTATACCTACACATGAAGTTTTAAATTTTTTTTTAAAGGATTTTAATCTAATTATTTTTTTTACATTTTCTTTTAAATAAAAGAACTAATTATTTTGTATATAAGAAACAAAGAATAAAATATGCTTAATATTGGAAAATGAATAAGCCATAAAACTTAAGACAATTTCATTAGAACAACAACGGTGTGAGATATAAAATTGATTCTGGCTTTATTTTAAAACAACATTCATGCCATTATGTGTGGAATACCATAGCACATCATTCGAATGGCTGCCTCGGCTTCGCTGCTCCAAGCGAGTGCGGTCCAATATGTTTCTCGTTATTCCGTCAATAGCGTGTCGAATGTTGGCCTCGAGCTCGTCCAAAGTGATTGGCTTGTTAGCATAGACGAAGGACTTAACGTAGCCCCAGAGAAAACAAATATGACCCAGTCGCCAAATTTCGCCTTCACAAATTCGAGCATTGCGTTGCTTGTTTAGTGTCTCCTTCTTCATTTCGAAAAAAAAATAGTGT
Organism: Volucella inanis; assembly: GCA_907269105.1. NCBI lineage: Eukaryota > Metazoa > Arthropoda > Insecta > Diptera > Syrphidae > Volucella > Volucella inanis. The sequence continues at coordinate 230,936,342 of OU026153.1, read as the reverse complement.
CCGTTGATGGCGCCGTGCCATTATCCAAACAGTGGATTTTTTGAATGCATTGGTGCTTGGCCGAACACTTGTAGATTGTGTTCGCTCTAGTAATGGCAATTTTGTTTATTGACATAGGCCTCGTTCGAGGAGTTGATTTTTTGCCCAAAATACGGATCTCCGGTCAACATTTTCAGCGCCAAATAAGCAAAATCACGGCGTTGTCTATGGTCGTACGGCTACAATTCTTGCGTCAGCACAATCTTATACAAATTCAAGGCCAAATCCAACCTCCAAATAAGCTAGGTTGGCTCTCTGACGATGCCCAATTCAGCTGATCGGCGCCGAATCGACATTTCTGGGTCTTCTTCGTTACTATCCGGTACAGCGGCTGTGTTTTCTTCATTTCGCACCAATCTCTATCTGGTTAGTATCTAAAAGAGTGCACTCACGCTCAAACTTTTCCACGGTGCGACGAATTGTCTGCACGCTTAACCATGATGACGACCAACTTACGACGAAATTCACGTTACGTTTATACAACTGAGCCGGAATTTCGAAAATATTTTTCAATAATTTCCGCACATTCGGCAGACGTAAAACGATGCATGGTGAAGTGACAAACCTTACGAAATATTGTATTTTAACATCTAGATGTCATTGGTAACTAAGACAGCTGCTGTAAAATTACAATTGGAAGAACTGTCATTACTATCTGGTCACCCGTTATAATAAAGACCAAATCTCCACCAACCCTGTTTTACAAAATTCAATTTGCTCGGTCTACAAGAACTTTTGACATTACCTTACCAAGATATCATTATTTAAACTCTTCTTGTATGCTTTTTATTTACACGATTAACCTATGAAACTCACTGCCATTGGCTTTAACCCTTATGTTCATACCCGAGTACCCGCGTGCCCACCACATAAAAAAAAAAAAATAAAAAAAAATTTAAATTTCATTTTGATCTTCCGGATCGTCGTTATTTAGCTCTTTAGGAAGGGAATTATGATTTTACCTTTTTTTAACCAACAAATGAGCTTCAACTTCAGCTATCGTTGCATTTGATAATTAAACAGAATACAATCAAGAATTTTTTTTAACGCATGCAAATATTTATTTTATCAAAAAGATATGTTACAGCAGTGTGTTTATATATAATAATGGGTCATATAAAAGGTCTCCGCGGTTTTTTGTCACTAGATGGTGTTGGTGTCCATTTATCTGGAAACACTAATCTGATTGTGTCAGACAGCTGTGTAATTCGTTGCTCGTGTTAAAAGTTATACCGATTTGAATATGAGTGAAATATCTGAAGAAATACGCTATGTGATGCTTTTTTACTATAAAAAAAGGGGAAAACGCTGCAGTTTACGGCGAGAAAGCTGTGAGTAAACGCCGGACCCAGGAGTGATTTATTTATTTGATTATTTGATCTGAAAGATGCACCTTATTGGTCGGCCTGTCACTGAAAAAGTCGATGAAATTTTGAAACTGATGGAGCGCAAGACCTGCACGAAAGCTGTCTGGAGATAGCGGAGGCACTAAACATCAACCGTACGACAATTTGGAATCATCTAAAACGAGCAGGCTACTCAAAGAAGCTCGATGTTTAGGTGCCACATGAATTAAATCAAAGAAATTTAATTGACCGAATAACCATCAATGTAACGCTGCATTTTTGAAGCGATTCATTACAGACGCTCAAGCGATCATGGTCAAAGGCCAGTGACTGACCACAAATGACTTCAAAGCCTTAATTGACGGCAAACAAGGTTATGTTGAGTGTTTGGTGGGATTGGAAGGGAATTCTCTATTGCGAGAGAATATCTCGTTCGATACTCTACTGTGCACAACTTGACCGTTTGAATGAAGCAATCAAGAAAGAGCGACCAGAATTGGCCAACAGGAAGGGGATTGTCTTCCATCATGACAATGCTACGCCAAATACATCTTTGATGACCCGAAACAAATTGACTGATCTTGGTTGGGAAGTTTTGATGCATCCATCGTATAGCCATTTGTTTCGGTCCTTGCAAAGCTCTCTTGATGGCCGACCGAAGAGCCGCTGAAAATCACTTGGCCAAGTTTTTCGCTGGTAAACCACAGAAGTTCTACACCGACAGAACTATGAAGCTATCCGCAAAATGGCGAAAGGTCATAGATAATAATGGCCAATATGTACTTGATTGAAAGTGACTTTATATGACCGATTATTATGTGTTACATTCGATACATTTGACAATATTTTTGAATGTTCATTGGAAACCGGCGATTGAAATTCACTACATTCCTTGCACGTTTTCTTTCGTCTTTAAATTGTCAAGACAAACATGACAGGATCTTGTGACTTTCTTGGTTCCCGTTGAGTCTCGCTCAACCCATGGTCCAGGATTTTCTTCGATAGCTGCTACTTGACGACCAATAATGCTTTCAAAAGCAATTTTTGTGGTATAATTGCGCATCACCTAAGGATTTTTCATGCGTGATTCAATCATTGGCTTGGCAAGTTCTTCGTTCTTTTGTTTTCTTTGCGAGGATTTTATAGTTTTCATGATAAATTAAATATGTCGCGAGTGAAGTGATGTCCAACAAGGTAAAGAACATTGCCACTGGCCATCTTGAACATCGCCGTTGGAATGTGTATCTTCTCAGCATTTGGTCCATGGTGTCAATGTAAGTATTACCGCTTTGTTATTTTTTAGGTACGTAAGAGCACATCGTCACTTTCTCATGAAAACTAAAAACTGTCGAATATTGCTCTTTCAATTTATTTGCTACCATGATACTGGGGATGTATGGTTTATCTTTTTTTATTGTCCCAAAAAAAGGTTAGATTCCATGATAGCAGGTGCAGAGCGAAGATTTGTTTCTGTTAATGTAGTGTTCGTGGGTGAGTTTACTGTGGCCAAGCCTAAGACGTATTAGTTTTGTTACTTCTAAGCTCGACATACTAGCTGGAACTGAGTTGTGTAAATGGTTTTTTACAGATAATTTCTCTTTGTTTATTGCTTTGTTCCATTCAGATGTTTGGTCCCAAAGAAAATTATTAGAGGAAGCTGTGGTTTCGATAAAGAAGTTAATGTTCTGGAGATTGAAGTTAGCAGAAAGCAAGGATGGTGTTTTGAGGGAGTCCTTAGCGAATTCATTGCCCGCGATTTGAACGTGGCGTGGGACCCAGATAACTTTAATTTTAGGAAATTGTAAATTTAGAAGTTTTCGTATTAGGGAAGGGTAATAACTTTGGTTGCAAATGTTAGCGATGGCATCAATGTATGACAGGGAGTCTGTGCAAATAGCAATTTTTTTTATTAAGATTTTGTAGGTTTAAAGTGCTTTCAAGATGGCAATAATTTCGGCTGAAAAGACAGAAGTTTAAGGGGGGAGAAGGAAGGAGAATATTATTTTGCTTTCAGTGGTGACACTGAAGCTACTGTTGTGTTGTATTCGGGATCCGTCTGTGTAGATGAAAAAAAATTGAAAGGACCAAGGTGGGGGCAATGTGAGTTGGGGTTGTATTGGCCGACAAGGAATGTTCATTTCGTTGCAAAGAGCAGTGGCACGGTCGATAGATAAAGGGAGTTTTTTTTTTGTCTCCTTTTTCGGTTTTTGTATAGTTCATAGAGAGAAGTATCTTTCCAGAATAAAATGGATTTGGAGAGCCCTAAAGTAGACTTATATAGGAGATTTTCAATAGTTTGCCTTTTGGTTTCGAAAAGGAGGTGATTGACGGAAGTCGTACGAAATGCAGATATTCCTTCCACTTCCTTAGTACAGAGATGCTAATTCTTTTACCGCTCTTTCTCCTTGATTTTTTGTCACGAGTATAATTCTTTTTGTCAGTTTAAATAATAGCATGCAAAGGATACGCGTTTTCAGCATCGCAAATCTACCAGATTTTTATACCGTACTTGGCTGGCTTTGAAGGCAGATATTGAGCGAGTCCTGTACATCCTCGAAAAGGATATAATTGTTTATCAATTGTTAAATTAGTCCTAGGCTTATATAGGGTTTTCTTATAACGACTTGACAACTTTCTTTTTAAATAGAAGGCAAACCATTTGAGATATTTCAAAAACTTTATTATTGGATTGAAGTACAATCAAAACATTTATGAATGGAATTCGACTCCGTTCATATGGCCATCACGGGCACGTTTGCAGGGGTCGATTCGTTGGACCCAATTTTCCACGACTCGGCCACACATTTCAGCCGAAACGGCCGCTATTTCGCATTCAATGTTGGCTCTGAGCTCTTCCAACGTCGTCGGCGTGTTGGCATAAACCAATGACTTAACGTAGCCCCACAGAAAATAGTCAAGCCGCGTTAAATCGCACGAACGAGGCGGCCAATCGACTGGCCCATGTCTTGAGATAACACGCTCGCCATACTTACTTTTCAATAAATTGATTGTAACGTGTGTTGTGTGGCTTGTGGCACCATCATGTTGAAACCACATGTCGTCCAAGTCCATATCTTCCAATTCGGGTCAAAAATAATCGGTGATCATGGCGCGATAACGCTGACCATTCACAGTAACGTGAAGATCGTTATCGTCGACGAAAAAATATGGCCCAATAACGCCGCCGGCATGCAAACCGCACCAAACAGTTATTTTTTGTGGATGAAGTGGTCATTCATGTACGTACGTCGCTTCAAATGGTCCATCGGCTTCAATTCTTGAGTCAGCTTGTGTGGGTGTAAACCAAGATCCTTACGCAAATTACGCCATAATGTAGTCTGAGCAATGCCCAATTCTTGAAAACGCCGTGGAGTTGATTGATTTGGATCGTTTGCTACGGACGTCTGAACGGCAGCGATATTTTCGACACTTCGACCAACCCGTTGTCTCACTGACACGATAACATCACACAACGAATATGTAGATTCAAATTTTTGCACTAAACTTGTTATTGCCTGTCTGCTAGGGCGAGAATTACGACCAAAAATTGGATTTTAAGCTCTTAAAGTTGCAGTCACCGACTCCGAATATCTGTAAAAAAAATTGTATAATTTGCAGACGTTATTCATTAGTGTACTTTATCATGATAAAAATGTTGAGCTTACTGAATAAATTGACAGTGACAATTTGATGAGTAGTGAGAGAGTGCGTTCACAAATTAAATTCAAATTTGTCAAGTTGGAAAACCCTATATATAGTTTATAAGTCGGTCATCTACAGCAATGGTCAGCGACTTATTGTTTATCGTCATTCGAGTTGTCTGTTTGATATTGATACAACACACTTTATGAGTCCACACGATGTTATTCTTCATTGGGAATTCTATCCCCATGAACTGTATCGAAGTGTAAACAGCGAACAAGCAAAACAAACAATCATATAATTTTGAGACGGCGATGATACATCAGCGGCTTATATTGTTTTAGTATTACATTCGACCATTCTGATAATTTCGACTGACCTCAGTCGAGTAGGTGATCCTCTTCTTATTCTTTGTCGGTGTCTTCTTCTTCTTATTCATCTTCTGCTTCTGATATCCATGGTTTCATGAAGTCAGCAGCGGTAGACGTAATATTAGGCCCATCATGTAGACCTACCTTACGGACATCGTAGCAGTTCACCTTCGTGATCTCATAAGGTCCTAAAAACTTGGCATGAAGCTTAAGACTGCGTACTTTTGATAAAAACAAGATCCTAGATCCTTAAGACGATATTTGTTTGGTTGCTTTCTATATCGATTGTAATGCCGTTTGTTTTCTTCTTGAAATCTGATGATCTGTTCTTTGACGGTTCTTCTGGTGTTGTCGCGGCTGGTTTCATAATCATCGATCATAACTTCCTCTCGAAGCTGTCGCAACTGTAGGTTCTCTCCTTGCCTCATAAAGCGTACCGACTTCATTTCGTACTCCGGGAAATGATTGAATTCAGTGTTCTTTGCAGCTTGGCAACAAAAGTGTACCATCTTCTTGGTTTCTCATCTGACATCTTCGCTAGGTCTTCCACAATGAACCGGGTGATTCGTTCGACTGTCGTTATCAGGACATGTTGAATGCCTTATTGCACGTAGTGTTCTTTAAAGACATTTGAAGTAAATGCTGTTCACCTATCCGACACGATTCTAAAGGGGTTGCCGAATATCTCTCTCTGATCTAGTAACTTCCTGATGACTTCCTCGCTTTTCGTTGACTTAGCAGGATAGATTCATGTGAATTTCGAATCCACAACGACTAGCAAGTAATTGCAATTCTTATTTGTTGTAGGCAGTGGTCCTAGATGATCGATGTGAAAAGTATGAAAGAAGTGCCCCACTCTATAAGATTTAAAAATCCTTCACTTTTGCCTACCTACCTGGCGGCTAATATACAAGCAACATAGTTGCTTATGACGTGTTCTACTGCCTTGGCAAGCTTTGTAATGAAGAAATTTTGTTTAGCAATTTCCTCTACCTTGCCAGCTGCTACAAGACCTCTCTCGTGGATACTCCGAAGAATCTCTCTCTGCATTACTTTTGCAACAACGAGAAGGTAGTTACCAGCTACAAACTTGTAAAGCAATTCGTTCCTCATTTCAAAGTCCTTATAAGCCTTGGAAGAAGCCAAAATACTCATGGTTATCTGACAATATTCATCCTTACCTTGCGCTCGTTTAATTCTTTGAACAAGACCGTCTTGATCCTCAAAATGGTCCGGCATCGACTCAAAGCATCAACGTGCTTCATAGAAGTTCCAGAACGATGTAACACTTCGCAATTATATATTACTCTTGCAACATAATTGCCCACCTTGCAACTCTTGGACACAGGTCTCTTTTATTCATGGTTGCCTGAAATTCTTTACAGTCTGTATAGATTCTAAATTTTAGCCCCAACAGGTAGGATCGCAGTTTCTTAATACATTTTATCACAACTAACGCTTCTTGTTCATAACTGAACAATAAAATACTGGATAGAAATTTCCCTCATGCTTTTGAAGTAATATCCCTTCATACCCTTGCATGCTGGCATCCGTGTGTAACTCCGTTTCCAGCTCGGGATTAAAAAGCTTAAGAACTAGCTCCTCACTAAGAATGTTTTTCTGGGCTGCAACCTGATCAGCTTCGAATTTTACATCTTTCTTAGTCAAATCGGAAAGGGGTTTTGCGACGTTAGCGTAGTTTGGCATAAATTTCCTAAAAAATCCTGTCAGTCCCAGAAAACTCTGGACTTGTTTTAAGTTGGTTGGTCTGGGAAACCCTTTAACCGCTTTTAACTACTCGACGGATGGCTAAATACTGCCGTTTTCAGCAATGTGTCCAAGAAACGCTACACGTCTGCTCAAGAAATTGCATTTCTCCCATTTTATTATTAAGCCATTCTCTTCTGCTACCTTCAAAACTACAATGAGTTTCCTGATGTTTTTATACTCGTCTTCCGCAGCAATAATGATGTCATCCAGGTACAGCGACAAATAATTTTGCCGTATCAAATCTCGGAAAACTGTATTAGCAAACCGTTGGAAAGCAGCTGGTGAATTACATAATCCAAATGGGACCTTAAGAAACTCATATTGTCCGTTTGGCGTGACAAATGCCGTGTATTTTCTGCTTCCCTCTGCAATATCGACGTAGAAACATCCATTCCTTAAGTCAAGCGTCGTGAAAACTTTCGCCTTATACAGCTGCTCCGTCTTCCATCACTGGTAAAGGATATCTGTCTTTGATCACTTTAGCATTCAATTTGCGATATAGACTATGCGTAGAGTCTATTTTCTTCCCTAGCACAATTGGGCTAGTAAAGTCCGATTCGACTGTCTTATGATCCCCTCTTCAAACCATTCGTCTATTTGAGCATTCACAATTCGCTTCTTCGGTTCTGATAACTTCCTTGCTTTCTCATTTCGATGCAGGAACTTTTCATTGTTTTAGAAGAATACTCAGACACAATTGAAAATGTTGTTTTCTTCTGATTCGTTTAGGATTTGTATCTGTTCTTGAGGTTTTCCCAATTTTCTGATGCTCACAATTTTTCCGTGACTTATTATCAGTTCCTTGCCAAGTAGAATTTTATCTGGAATCCACTCATCTGGCACAACTTGAAATCGTATCCAATCGCTGAGCTTATCTATCTGCACTGGTAATTGTAATGAACCAATGGCATCTCGTGGAGTGCTTCCAAATCCCTTTAGTGTTATTCTTGATTTATCAAGCTCCTTGGTGCTGATTTGCTTCTGCAGAGACTCATGTATCACCGAAACGTCGCTGCCGCTATAGACAAAAGCGTAGAATCACTTCCAGAAATACTAACCTTTACATTGTTACCATCGGAACATATTCTTTGAATTCTCTGGGCTCCGCTGGTGTTCGGCTGATCCTTATTTCTATCCGGGCAATTGGAAGACACGTGCCCGAATAAGTTTCACCTAAAGCATTTTGTTCCTTTACCTTTATCTGGACAGTCCTGTGCGATATGTTGGGGTGTCCGGCGTTTTTCGTCCCGTGTTGACTTTTGATGCACTGGGTTTGACGTCGAATTTTTGCTGCAATGATGGTCTTGTTCATCCTCTTGTAGAATTCTATCTTCTTCTTTAATTCATCTATGGTTGATGCTACGTACAAGATGGTCGTGTTGTTTACGGAATCGGGAATACCAGCAATGATATACTCAATGGTAGATGATACATCAACATTCCCTCTACTTGCAATATGAATCAAGGCGTACAGGTATTCTAGCAAACTCTCACTATTTGCTTTCTTTCGCTTTTCCATTAATCTATGAATCTCTACTGAGGATGGCTTTGTTCCAAAATCTTTTTCTAACCTAGATTTCAGCGTGATCCAATTTGTGACTTCACTTGTTGCTTCGACAGCTAACTTAGCGGCACCCTTTAGCAGGCGTCGTGCATACAGATATTTTTGTACGTCATTCCATTCACATGTATCTGCGATTTCCTCAAATTCTTTCAAACAGTCCTGATAGTTTCTGCTTTCTTCCCCGGAAAATTTCTCCGGAGACTCCTCGATATCTTTGAATACAGAATTGTTTTTGCTGGTCTTTCTATGTAGATCCTCTGGATTTACTTTGTTACTTGTTCCTTCTTCATCTTCCTCGTCTTCTTTGTCGGAGTGTGTTTCTTCTGCTTCGTTTTATGCCTTACGCTTAGTTACTTCTTCTTCGTGTTGCGCTTAACACTCGTTTGCTTTATCTTTGTTCTGTGTTCCACACTTGTTTTTTTCTTTGGTCCAATTAAACCTTCCTTCGTCAGTAATCACGTAACCACGTCATTTACTTTAATTTGTCCAAAATTCGAGTTAATTAGATCCACTAAATCTGTTTTCACTGAATACCGGTAGGGAAGTCCCTTTTTTCGAAGAAACTCCTGCAATTGCTTTACGGTCAGCGAACTCAAATCATCCATTAGACAAACACTGAAGTTATAATTCCAAAGTACCGGTAGATCCCGGTTGAGCCCCCATGTGTAGGTAAATTTAAACAAGGAGTTTAGTTTTAATTTTCAATTTTATTTATAAACTAATTCAGTGCATCATTGTTTTGACTACGGATGCATCGCGCCTCAGGTTAAAAAAAGAACTGCCTCCCTAAGTCCGCTGTCTTCATTTTTATACTTTTCGTCTAACCTACCACAGCGACCAGAGGTTCCATTGGTTCAGTAAGTTGTACCAAACCCACGCCTTGGCGATCCATGCGCACAATGCTTCGGTTGTCCAAATTCCGGCGATCAGTACTATCGACTTCCTCCAATTTGTCATCTTTGCTTACTTACTGTTGTTGGCCTAGGCCTTCGTGTTTATATTTAGCTCATAAGTGGGTCATCTACAGCAGTGATCAGCGACTTATTGTTTATCGTCATTCGAGTTGTCTGTTTGATATCGATACAACACACTTTATGAGTCAACACGATGTTATTCTTCATTGGGAATTCGATCCCCATTAACTGTATCGAAGTGAAGACAGCGATCTCATCATCACGCATCAGCGGTTTATATTGTCTTAGTACTACAATATAAGAGACGCGACAGTCCGATGTGGGCCAAGGTCTGGCTTCTCGCACTCATTTGTGTTTCTCACTTTGTGAATTTTTACACTCCTGAGCAGGGCTTTTTCATAGGCAAAAGTTGACATTCGGAGGTTTGCCATTGCCCGCCGAAAGGGTGATGACGATTTTGAAAAATTTGCTGTTGTGCTACTACCGGGAATCCTGAATTATTTTTCAAAAATATTTTCAACTATTTTGAACTATATCTTATGTTTAACTTCTATATAAAGAAAATTAATTCATATTTTCGAATTCCTCTGAATAGTTACGCCGAATTCGAAGATTCTTCCAGAAGGACGTTAGGGTTATCCGCTATCAAGCTATAAATATTCCACATAAAATAATAAAAAAAAATTGCTTAAAAAAATTTATTACAGCTTTTTGGAATTACACACATTGTTGTGCACTTATTTGAACAGTTTCTGCATTTCAGTTTTTTTTTGTCACTGGTTTTACTGGCAAATCATTTACGTAGTGATCCATTCCATCATGTCGACAATCTGTTGCGCTCCTCTTAGGAGGCCTTCTTTTAGCAGTGACCACCCTCTTATTTGTCTCTAAAATAAACATAGCTATGCTTCTTCTAAAGCCCAGGTGATCTAGTTTATCCCCATTCTCCTTAAAAAGATGACTCGATAAATATTCTGATCTGTACGACCTACTTCTCCCATACCACCGTTGTAGCTGGAGAAAAGCTTCGGTTGTGGCAATCAGCCGGATTGCTTTTTTTCGTCTATAGACTTTTTTATAACCTTTTTTACTTTGTCTGCATAAGAGTACAGTCATGAGAATTACCAACAATATTCGAAGGTCCAGGTTGACCAAACAGGGAAGTGGGAGCATTCCTTACAGTTACAACTGCATCAGTTGCGACCCTGGAAGACGATGAAAAGTTGGGAACTCTTCAGCACCAGAGTCTTCTTAATATTTTCGAGATCTGCTTCATCATCTTCTTCAAGACAATAAAGAAGGGTCAAGCTCTTCCTGAAACACATAATAACACTGGTTACCCCTAACGGCCTTCTAGAAGGTTTTGGAAATGTTTGCCGTGGCTAAGAATAACCCAAATAAATTCTTCTCAAATAGCACTGAGGTAGCCATAAAATATCATAACTAGTAACCTATCAAACAGTTTTAGACTCCACAGAGCAATATAATAAAAGTCGTCCTTACCATTTATAAGTACGATCTGTAGATTTTTACATTTTTGCAAAAATAACACAAATAACCACGCGAATACCTTCTTTGACGTTTTAACCTAGATGACAAACCATTAAAATGTCAAAATGAATGATCCAGTGGCCCACAGTGTTATCTGGGTTAATGCACTATGCATTAATATGGCGGACTTGTGAAAAAAAGGTTCACAAAATCCCAAATTGTTTCAAAAAATTGAATCACTTAAAGGTTACGTATTTATTTAAGAATAACAAGTAAAATCTTTAGCCAAATCGGTTTAATAGTTTTGATTCAGTACTTCCCCGAAATTTCAAAAACATGGTTTCGAGAAAAATGCGTTTAAAATTTTTGACAAAACTTACATTAATCAGCTATGTCTGGTACATAGCGCAATTCCTCCGTTTCCTCAAAGTTATCATTTTCAGCGGCTTTGAGAACCTTACCTAGGGTTCTGGCCTCCTTACAGTTAGATTCTGTAGTTTCCTCTGCCCTTAAAATTCGTATATTGCCAACAGTGTCAGCGTTATCCCTGGCTGTTTGGCTTATTGTGACACCCATCACCTCCATAACTTTGAGTAGAGGTAGAAAACCGTCATTATAGATCCAAGCAGCCGTATAGGTAACAATTTCCAAAACGTTTTTCCCACTAAAAGTATGCTTCAGAGCAAAATTCCATACACAGTGATTGAAACTTTCATTATTATTTTGGGTGTTTCCCTCCAAACATCCTTTTAACAAGTCGTCAGGTGCTAAAATCTCGTACACTGGTTTTATAAGATTTATAACTTGATCGCCAAATGTTACTGGGTGTTCATAAGTGCGCTCTTGATTTTTCGCTTTCAATTGTTGATATCACTGTTGCAAAGTTTACATTTTAACGCCGATTCTAACGCACTAAACACCAAAGTGAAACTGATTAAAACGTACTTGAAACTATTGTCATGGCTTACTTCAAAGTCACTGATATCTTTCAGTTTTTCTGCACTTGCACTTGTACTCACAAAATTAATATCAGCTTCTGCAGTATGTTGATTCCTTAGAAATGATCTTTTTTTTCCACCTTTATTCTAGTGTCCACCTTGGCTAAAACGCTTGTTTCCCATTTTAGAGCAGTGTGCACTCGTCGAGTGAAAAACGGTTATTGAAAAACTGCTCAAAAATTTTGCTTGTATACTGTACAAAGTTCTTATATTTTGTGTTTGTCAATTGAAAAGGTGGGCTATAGTACGCATACCTGCGTACCCTAGAACAAGGAAGTAAGGAAGGACAATAAAAGAGGGAACGGTCAGTGCAGCTGCCACTTGCGTGTCAATTTACTTTCATACACACTACGGCTATAACTGAAATTTTTAAGATGTATTTTTAAGATGTTTTCCTTCCGAAAAATCGATTTTTTGAACCCGTCACACCGGACTACTACCATAAATACGATCTTTTGCATAGCCCCACAAAAAAAAAAAAAGGCAACAAGTCACACAATCTTAATGGTTAGCGCATATCACCAAAGCGCGAAATAACTCGTCCAGTAAATTTTTCTTGCATTAACGCTAAAAAGGGAAGTATTGTGTGAAATGTGGGACCACCTTTTTGAAACCACATGTCTTTTGCATCTTTATCTTTGATTTGAGGCTAAACACATTCGGTTAACATTTGGTTATAGCGATGAGAATTGACATTGACGCTTACGTATGGTTCAACGGCACCACCAGGTCAAATTCCACATCATATAGTGACTTTTTGTATATGAAATAGTCTTTCGACAGCTACATGTGAATTTTCACTTCCCATATGCGATAATTTTGTTTGTTAACGTATCCACCTGGTGAAAAATGAGACTCATAACTGAAGAAAATGTTGTGTGGAAATTGGTCATCCAAACGCTGACATTCAAGCTCCCAATCGGCGTATCTTCTACACACTCTGTGATCAGAATTGAAGAGAACTTGAGTGGATGTAGATGTAGAAGGATGTAGATGCAAATCCATATGCAAACTACCCCAAATGCTGTGCGCGGCGTGAAATCGATAGTCATATTTTCTGTACAGTATGTATTTCGATGATGGATAGGCCTTAAGACAACTATAACAGAGCCAGTCTTTTCGAGAGCCAGTCATTACGAATAATGATGGCACTGTGCGACGGTGCGTTATCATGGTGCAAAATCCATGAGTTTTCTGCCCGCAATTCTGGTCTCTTTCGGCGAATTGCTTCACGCCCATGTAATCCATGAAAACGACGTGGTTTTTTTGGTCTCGGCTCATTTGGTGAGCGCCATTCACTTGCCTGATGTCTGGATTGCATGTCGTACTCATAAACCCACGTCTCGTATCCAGTAATGATCCTTTTGATGAATGTGGGATAGGATTCAGCCTCGCAAATCATCTCTTTTGCTACGTCAACACTGTCTCTTTTTTGCATGAAATTGAAGTCTTTTGGCACCAATTTTGCTGACGGATCCATAGGCAATGTTCAAGTCCTCCGCTATCTCTCTGATAGTTAATTTGCGGTTATTGACCAACATTTCTTTTACTTCATCAATGTTTTCGTCGGTTTTCGATGTCGATGGTCTGCCACTGCGTTCATCATCTTCGATTGACTCTCGACAACTTTTGAACCGCTCGTGCTACTGGTAAACGAGCGTTTTCTTTAGAGAATCGTTGCCGAAACACATTTCCAACGTTCGCGCACCATTAAATCCGTTTTTTACGCAAAATTTATTACAAGTTCGTTGTTGCAAATTTAAATCTATTTCTAAAATTGTAAAAAATCGCCAACACATACAGAGATAGATGTACTCTTGGCTACGTAACTTTTGCAACAGATGTACCAACTTAACAAAAAAAACAGAACTCAAATCAGAACAATGAGAGCGCCACACGGTGATTATTTTTTTTTTTATCAAGTTCGGTTTGACGTATGTGATGTGAAAGAGAGATGTCAAATCCGGACCACGAATTGGATGACCCTATACAACAAATTATAGAACATCTATTACTCAATACATTGCTTAGTGCTCAGCAATCAGGTTTCAGAATTGTTCCACAGCCATGGTTAAATTACTTGAGGAAATGAGATAAGATTTTGACAGCGGTTATGCCTCATTTCTTCGTATGTTGGATTTTTCAATGTAAATCATCAAATTTTGTGTTGGAAGCTTAAGAATAATTTTGGTTTCAATGAAAGAGCAATGAAATTGGTAAATATATACAATAGTTTCGGTAATCTCTTGTGCACTTTACTCATACTTAATGGAAATCAGATAAGGTGTGCCATGTGGCAGACATGCCTCAGTACATCTACATCTCATCTACCATATACACAGATGACATTCAATTACTCCTTGCGAAACCATACTTCTACCTAATGAACTAGCTTTGTTCATTAACGATAATTTGAAATGCATCTATCTGTACCAAATTATGACTTACTAAATCCAGAAATATCTATCATATATCCAAAATGCAAGAAAAAGTGATTTACCCGTCAGTAATAACAAAATCAAGGCTGCAGAGTTAGCAACAAGCCTTGACTATACTTATTTCCTTTTTATCAGTGTGAACTTGGGCCTCAACTAACAGACCTCTCCATTAAGCCTGGTTAGTTAGTTAGTTGTGCTCTCCAAATCGGTTGAGGTCCCGCTCTACTTTAGCGCACCACCTTAGGTGAGGTCGATTCGAAGATTGTGCGATTGTCCATTCTACATACCCTAACCATCTTAGGCGACTATTGCGCAATCTTTTGACTTGGTCGATGACGCTGTATAGCTCGTATAATTCGTCGTTGAATCTTCTTACCCAAAGGCCGTAAACGCATTTCACCGAATATTTTCGAAGGATTTTTCTCTTAAAACGATTGAGGATATCTTCATCAGCTTTCAAAAGAGTCCATGCCTCAGTCCCATAGGGTCTTACTACTTATCAGCCTAAACAAAAACGATTCTTCGTTTTGTTTCTGCTGAGGTCTTGTTGGCAGAATTTATATATAATTTTGGTGGGGGCTAATGCCCCCATTTGTTTCGCTAAAACTAACTTACGAAGTATTGGGTCTATAACTTAATTCGTGCGGTTTGCTAAGAGATGGCGTAACTTGTATTATTCCATTAATATTATTCCATTGGAACATGCGTTGGAAAGCTACTGTCATTGTACGTCATTTCAGTATATGTCATTCATTTGAACCGTAAACAAAAATATTTTTTTTTTTTTCACTCAAATATGTGCCTGAAAAAGTGTTTTCGCGGGGAGTTCTTCTTCATTACTGAAAATTGCTCCCGAAATTCATCGTATTTTGGTGGAAGTTTATGGTGAACATGCGCTAGCTGAGCGAACGAAAAAGTGGTGATTTTGGCTTGGAAGACGATGAACGTCCTGGGCAGCCAAAAAAATTAGAAGATGAAGATTGTTGCCAAACCCAAGAGGAGCTCGCAGAATCTTTGGGTGTCACTCAAGCAGCCATTTCAAAACGTTTAAGAGCAGCTGGATATATTCACAAGCAAGGAAATTGGGTTTCACATGAACTCAAGCCGAGAGACGTCGAAAGGCGGTTTTGCTTGTACGAAATGCTGCTGGAACGCCACAAAAGGAAGTCATTTTTGCATCGGATTGTTACTGGTGATGAAAAATGGATCCATTACGGCAACCCCAAGCGCAAAAAATCATATGTGAAACCCGGCCAACTAGCCAAATCAACGGCAAAGCCGAATATCCATGGCGCGAAGGTAATGCTCTGTATTTGGTGGGATCAGATGGGTGTGCTGTATTATGAGCTGCTAAAACCGGGTGAAACCATCAATAGACAACGCTACCGAACACAATTAATCCGTTTGAAGAGAGCAGTAGCCGAAAAACGCCCGGAATATGCGACCAGACACGAGGCAACAATTTTCCATCATGACAACGCTCGGCCCCACGCTGCTATTCCGGTTAAGAACTATTTGAAAAACAGTGGATGGGAAATCTTACCCCACCCGCTTTATAGCCCAGACCTTGGCCCTTCTGACTACCATTTGTTCCGGTCGATGCAGAACGCCCTCACTGAAATACGGTTCACATCAGAGCAGAATATCAAAAATTGGCTTGATTCATTCTTGGCTGCCAAACCGGCGCAGTTCTTTTGGGATGGGATCCAAAAATTGCCAGAAAGATAGGAAAAAGTCATAGCTTCAGATGGGCAATGCTTTGAATAATACTATTGTACATGTTTTTCTTAAATAAACGTTCAAATTTTGAAAAAAAAACCGCACGAATTAAATAACATACCCAATATGACTTAAAGCTAACAAAAATGAAGGGTCTATCACAAGGGCTTAAACCTAGGGATGGTGAAAGAGATCGAACTTGAAGGAGACAGTACTGCGATTAAATTCAAAAACGGAAAAGTTGGAGTTTACCTTACGCAGTATACGGAAGGTTGGTTCCTTAGAGCCATATGTGGTGCGGTGGATTGGTAGATAATAGAGACGGAACCTACATAGATTTCGAGAGTTAGTGTTAAAGAAAATGGAGTTGTGAAGAGAAATGCAATCCCTTCATTCTTCAAGGGTATTCAGATTAATGAGTTTGAGACGGTCTCGATAGGGAGGTAAGATTAGAGAATCGTCCCAAGGAAGACCCCAAAGAGCATATCGAACAAAACGACGCTGGATGCTCTCAATTCGGAATACATGAACTCGTCGAAAGAGACACCACGCTTGGCTAGCATACTCCAGAAGAGGGCGAATAAAGATGATATACATATAGTGATCTGGTCACGTACGTTTTGAAGAATTCTTTGGACCATCTTTTAACGAAACCAAGTGATGAGTTTGTTTTTGTAATTATCTCATCAATATGCGAGCAAAAATTAAGCTCCCAGTCGCATGATATGCCAAGGTCGAGGGTAGACTGAACAAGGGATTTAGGTTGACCGTGAAGAAGGTAAATTCGGGGAGGAGACTAGTTGCACTGTTGAGGTCTAAGCAGTTGTTGATGCACCAAGTGGAAAAACTATTTATATCTATTTGAAAGTGGCTGGAGTCATTTTGTGAGGAAATGGGTTTAAAGTATTTTGTATCGTCAACTTAGAAAGAAAGTGCTGAGTATCAAATGATCCTTTCAAAATCATTAATAGTTATAATGAAGAGAAGTGGACCTAGGTGACTACCTTGAGGTACGTGACCAAGAATGGAGCCGATAGGACAGACCTGAAACGAACACTATAAAAACAACTATCCAGGTAAGAAGATATCCATTTTAGCAAAATGGGTTCAAAGCCCAGGACGGACAATTTGAACAGGATTAGTTTATGAGATATCTTATCAAAAGCCTTATTGAAATCAGTTGTTTTAGCGTCAATTTCTTTACTACTTTCTTAGGCTGAGACAACAGAAGATACGAATTCGACAAGGTTAGTGATAGTTGATATACCTTTTAGAAACCCATGTAGATAAGGAGAAATAAGAGATTTGCACTGGAAGCCTAAAGCTTTATACAAAATGCTTTCGAGGAGTTTCGGTGTATGTGAAAGTTTAACTATAGGTCGGTAATTAGTGACTTCGCTTTTTAATCCCTTTTTTTTGTGCATTATGAAAGAAGACTTCCATATCTGTGGAAATTCACCTTGAGAGAGCAATAACAGGAAAAGATTTAAAAGGGGATGGGAAGGTGTTGAGAAACACTTTTTTAAGAAATATAGATGGAAGGCCATCTGGACCGGGTAAGTATTCATCATTATAGTAAGTTGCAGTAACTTATTTTCTGTTACTATTTGATCAAAACTTTGAGAAAAAGAAAGGCCAATGGGAAAGTTAAGTAGGTATTTGAAATAGAAGGGATTCGGTTCGAAAGAATTATGGGCTTAAAAAAAGTAGCAAAAAAGTTAGCTTTGGTATGCAGATCGGTTGATGATATGTTTTCGTATGAGAGGGATGGAGATTTTTTTTTAGTTAACGAATTGGTAGAAAGACCTAGGATTGTTTATAAGCTTCAATTGGGCACTATTAATGTATCGCTGGTAGAGAACGTCATACAGCTGGACGAATTTAAGGTATGACCCGAGATAGTTGGAATAGTTATTAAGTCAATTGGATCGAAGAAAAACTTCCCATAATTTGTTTCTCTTGTTACGTAGAGAGCAAAGTCTACGACTATGCCACGGGGGGCTCGTAGAAGGGGTTTTATTGCGCGAAAAGGGACATACAGAAAAATAGTATCGAATAATTCTCTGTAAAAAATGGAGAGAGCAACGTTAAGGGACATATTGGCGAAATAAAACTAACACTTAAGTTAATTTTGCGGAAATCCGCTTTAACTTAAGAAAGGCATAAGAAAAGGCAGCTACAGATGAAGTGGGCCGAATAGGAGTGTGGTGGAAAAGAGAAAAAAGAAGTGGTGGGTGAAAGTTATCAATGGGCGATAATAAGAGGGGACATAGCAAGACAGAGGAGTTTATGGTGTTAGTGGTGAATATGAGGTCTAATTGCCTACCCATATAGTCGAAGACCCCACCAACTTGCCATAAGCCAGAGTCTGTAAGCTCACCCAAGAAGAGGTATTCTTTACTCGAGTTAGGGTTTGCGATAAAAAAAGATTCATCTTGATCAACTGCATCGATAGCGAGTTAGTAGAATTCGATAGGTTGTGCCGGTAGGATGTAAAACACATAATGTACAAGGACCTTCAGGAGAGTGTTGTCCTTATTAAAACATAGTCAAGCTTAGATGAAATAGAATCAGCGATTGGAAAAGTGTTTAGGACATTGTGGACAGACATAGCATAGCAGGCCAAGGTCCACAAAGTTCCTTACTACCTCGAAGTTAAAGCTATCGACTGTGAAATTTTGTTCAATTCGTCAATGTTTTGTGTCCCTTTATTTTTATTTATCGTTTAACCTATTTTGGCATTTTCCAACGAACCCACAGGAGACATCGCGCTTAGCTCTGCCAATTAAATATCATCGGCGTGCACTAGCGGTTGCACAGAATTTTTAAAGATTGTTCTCCCAGTGTTTGGTTATGAGTTCTGCACAAGAAGTCACGTGAGAGTGAATAACCTTTTTTTAAAAATTTTTTTGACATGCCAGTATCCCGTATCTAAGAAGACTTTCAACTTACCATCAGAGATTCCTCAAATAGGCGATAGCATATGTGGCTTGAGGTAGCATCTTGTTAAGTCCTTCTGTATGGTAGCTCCTTTTTGTTCGTAGTCTAGGTATTTTTTATGTTGATACAATTTCAGTTGTAAACTCGTGATCTCTACTTCTGCGTAAGCAGGACACATTGTAAAATTTGATTCTAAGTTCTGTTTTGCATATAGGCGTACGTCGGATGTGCATCGTCTTTGCTTTTTGTGCATTGATGGCTAAATTATGGTCATGACACCTGGCTGTATATGCGTTAATTACTTTTTGCATTATGTTTAAAGTATCTTCAATATTTGTGTGGCTCACGATGATGGCTATATCATTCGCGTAACCGTAACAAGAATAGGTCTCAATTTTGATCCCTGTGGAACACTATATTCTACTAGCCTGTTTTGATACTTTTACCTTAAAGTTCCTGTTTATAAGGCAGCTTTCGAACCAAACTAAAATGAGACACTGCACACCTAGTTTCTCTAGTTATCTCGAAGTCTACGATTAAGTCATTTATACATGTTAAGTTAGCGGCAAAGTGTATGCCAGATATTAGAATTGAGTTAGTGTATGCTCTCTACAAATGTAAGGGGTGATTCATAGTAAGGTTTGATTTTCAATAGGCTTTTTCTGACCGATCACGCGTGACTCCTATCAGACTGCTTTGTCATTTGTGTGCAGTATCGTTTGATAAGTCATCGCGGAAAGACTCATACCACAACAGCGTCTCCAAATTGTTCAGCTATATTACGAGAATCATCGTTCTGTGAGAAAAATTTTTCGTGCAATTCAAGGAACTTACGGTGCGCATAATCGACCTACTGAAACCACTATTGTCAATACCATTCGCAAATTTGAGTCCCAGTTTACATTAGTGGATGATACTCCAACGGTTAGACCACATCCAGCACGTAGTGAAGAAATTATAGCAGCTGTAGCCGAGAGTGTACGTGAAGACCGTGACGAATCGATTCGTCGTCGTTCTCAGCAGCTTGGCTTGGCGTATTCGACAACTTGGTGTATCTTACCCGAGGATCTTAGCCTCAAAGCAAGAATTGAAGCCAGGCGATTTGAATTTTCGTCATATTTTCAGTGAATGGGCACTTGAAAAACTCAATGAAAGTCCGGTGTTTCATCATGAAATTTTGTTCAGTAATGAAGCCCATCAAAATTGCCGTATTTAGGCTGATGAGCAACCCGAAGAGTACCAAGAGCTACCATGACATCCTGTAAAAACAACGTTATGGTGTGGTTTATGGGCTGGTGGAATCATTGGTCCGTATTCCTTCAAAAATGATGCAAATCAGAATGTTACAGTCAATGGTAACCGTTATCGCGCCATGTTAATGGTCTAGGTGCTTCCTGAAATTCAAGCACATGATTTCGGTGAGCTCTGGTTTCAACAAGACGGCGCTACGAACCATACAGCGCGTAAAACAATGGACTTGTTGAGAAAACATTTTGGTGAGCACTTAATTTCACGTTTTGCTACTGTAAATTGGCCACCTAGATCGTGCGATATCACATCTTTGCATTATTTTCTCTGGGGATATGTAATACATGGGCTGAAAAGTCCGTTTCTAAGAGAGGGCACCACTTGAATTAAATCCATACCATTTTCAGTTAGTACCAACCTTCAAAAGATATATGTATAAATTTGACAGCTGTCGGACTATTAGTTCTCAAGATATAGCGTTGTGAGTGAAGCAACTTTTGTTATTGTGATAAAAATGGATTCAAAGCAATTTCGTGTGTTGATTTATCATTGCTTTTTGATGGGAAGAAATGCAGCCGATGCAAAGAAATGGCTTGATAAGTGTTACCCGGACATTCACAAGTGGAGTGAAAAATTTAAAAGTGGTCATATAAGCACCGAAGATGATACGCAGTGGACGTCCAAAAGAGGCTGTTTCAGATAAAAACATCAAAACAGTCCACAAAATGATTACGAATGACCGTAAAGTGAAGTTGATCGAGATTGCTGAGGCTCTGAAGATATCAAAAGAGAGTGTTGAATATATCATACACGAATATTTTGACATGCGAAAGCTCTGTTCAAAGTGGGTGCCTGCGTTTGCTCACAGTCGACCGAAAACAACAACGTGTTGACGATTCAGAGGAGTGTTTAAAGCCAAATTATTGCGTTGGTATGTGACAATGGATGAAACTTGGATCCATCACTTCACACCAGAGTCAAGTCGACAAGTCAGTCAGCTGAGTGGCCAGCAGGCGACAAGCCTCGTCCAAAACGACCAAAAACTCAACAGTAGGCTGGTAAGGTTATGGCATCCGTATTTTGGGATATACGGAGTCGTCGCTTTCAGCAGACCAAGCCTGTCGATTTTCTGTGTCCACTTTATTTAAAAGAGTGTAGATAGTCCACGGATCGCGTTCGAGAGATCCTAATGAGGTAAGACCTCTTAAGACCTCATCAGCACCATCCGAAATCTTGCGTAACGATTAAACATTCGAAAGCCCTCTAAAGAGGTTCAGTCTCAATAGTTGTCCAAAAACGGTTAAATATGTATTTTTGGCAGATATTCGATAACGTGTTGACCCGACTTGGTGGATTACTAGCCGAGTTATTTGATTGTAATGCACTAGATTTAGATTCCCTCTCTCGAATAGCAGAAAGTAAGACAGCTTTATTCATGAAATAATTTGAATCGAAGTCCTTGAATTCTTTTTCAAGATCAGTATAGTTGTCGTCATCAGAAAATCCACTTAATTTACTTCAGACTTCTTCTAATTTATCTAGCCGCACCTGAATTGTCTCTATAATACACGTTTCTACCATTTTATACGCAAATACAGCTAACCTAGTTAACGATCCTTCAAGATTACCGCGAGTGGCACGAACAATAGCTAGATTACTCTTAGAGGTCATTTTCGCAATCGGTGATGAATTAGAGTTTCACGCTCGAATGACTACAATTGTACTTTGAATTGTCTGAGTCTAAATTTACCAAATTATGTATTTAACTTATAATACAATTTATTAGTAAATTATTAGAATGATTTACACTTAAGTTCATACATAATACTCGTACGTTCATCCATGCGATGAAGTTTTTCTCGTGCAAAGATCAGTGAGTTCACCAATATTCAAGAACAATTATAAATTAATCCAACGGTGAAATTCAACAATAGACTTAATTAAATTAAGACACCAAACGTTACAACAGATTATCCAGAGGTGTACATCTATACCTAAAAATAAACCTCTTTCCGGCGAGCATTCTTTTGAGGTCTGCGAACAGGAAATAGTCGCTGAGGGCCAAATCTGGAGAATACAGTGGGTGGAGAAGCAATTCGTAGCCGAATTCCGTAAATTTTGCCATAGTTTTCATCGACTTGTGACACGGTGCATTGTCTTGATGAAACAGCACTTTCTTTTTCTTCAAATGCGGCCGTTTTTCTGCGATTTCGTCCTTCAAACGCTCCAAGAACGCAATGTAATAATCGCTGTTGATAGTCTGCCCCTTTTCGAGATAGTCGATGAAAATTATCGACAGGCTTGGTCTGCTGAAAGCGACGACTCCGAGAAACCTTCGATAGGTGAATTTCTACGTTTTCTAGAAGGCCGTTGTTAAGCCTTTGAATAGTGTAGGAGACTTACTCGAGAAAATACAAGGTCAAAGCCTACGACTTTGAAAAGCATGCACGTGTCGTCAACGAACAGCTGCCCTAAATGTAATGCTCACCACATACTTTCCCAATGTTCGGCATTTCTTGCCATGAACGTGTCTACGCAGTCGACATAATTCGGTACGTGGTTAGTCCAAATTGTAACTGACCTCACGATACACTAGTGCACCTAAGTTTGGCAAATCCATCTGCCATTAACTCTGCATATTCCAGTTCAAAACCAACTTCGCAAATCATTTATAGGGATCCTGCTACAACATCGTCGAATTCTTTTCAACTCGTAGTAAACCAAACAATCAATCCCACTCATTTCTTGCCACAAACTTTGTTGTTGGAAAAGTGTTCGATAATTATGGAAAGCCTCAAATCGTTCGTATGCTCATTGACTCAGGCTCACAATGAGCCTCACCGAGTCCTTTGTTCATAGACTTGGATTGAAAAGAACAAATGCTCGTATCCTATTTAGTGGAATAGGTGCAACGTCCACTGGAAATCTAGAGGCTTTGTTTCAATGATTATATCTTCTCATTTCGGTAAATTAAATATCGTGTGTCACCACAACTCTACCATTCGACATGTTGCTTGGCGCAAATGGGTTTTGGGACATTCTTCAAGGAGAAATCTTTCGAAACTGCAACAATCTTGTAGTTGCCCAGAAAACCATATTTAGCAGGGTATTGGCAGGTCAGTTACATTGTTGACATTGATTCAATATTGTAATCTTGTTGGACGATCGAGGGATTGAACAGAAAAGAAGAAGACCAAGCAATCTAAAAACATTTTGTTGATACCCGTCGTACGGACGAAAGCGGGAGATATGTCGTAAGGCTTCCTCACGTGTTACGTGTTTGAAATCTATGGAAGGAAATGAAATTAAAAATGAGTTATTGCATCGATCCTACTCGTATTTGAACTCGATAGCATTTCCACCAAACTTCGCGTCGTCTTCAACGATTTGTTCGTGGATATCAACGGAAACTCCCTTAACCAATGTCTTATGTTATGAATAGCGTGGCGAAGCTCGTCGTCAGACCCTATTGAACATTATTGCCTGATCAACGTAACATACAGTACGTTGTCAATCGGTTCGTGTTTTGGAGAAAATTTCTACTGATTATCGCGAGGAGTATCCTGTCGCTGCAGAGATACTTCTAAATGATAATTACATGGATGATATTGTCTCTGGTGGGAAATCAATCGATGATGCAGTCTTTAAACAAAAAGAACTTATTAAGCTACTTGCACAAGCAGGTTTACAACTCAGTCCCTCAACTTCTTCCGGAAGGAAACCCGGATCAGAGTAAATCTATCCTTATAGATAGTGAATATGAATTCAAAGTACTCGGTATGTACTGGAACTCCAAAATCGATGGTTTGTTGGCAATCGAACCCCTGAAATTTGAAACACCATTCCAAGAAAAAGTTTGTTTTACATTAGGTCGGATCAAAATCCTGCATATTGTGCAGATTTCGCGCGGTAAAAGTCGAAAGTTTCTTGGCCCATAGCTGAATTTTTTCGAAGAGCATCCAACTTGGAGACAAAAGGAAAGAAAAACATTTCAACAATCCTGCACCACCGTGGATCGGAAGACCCTTTTGAGTTTCTATCATCACACATCTCCTCGTGGAATCGTCTCGTTCGTATCATCGCCTATTTATACCGGTTTCTCTCGAGGTGTCGTAAGGTCTCACATAAACTTGTTCCCCCGGAAATCAATGGAGAAAAACGCGCTCTCACAAAGTGGCTGCAAAATCTTTACTTCGAAGACTATATTGCTTGCTACTACCACAAACATGGCCAGTTTAGTAAACATGGCCAGTTTAGTAAGGCTTGTCCATTAATAGTACTCAATACCTTCTTTGATGAAGACCAGGTTCTTCGCGTGGGAGGAAGGATTCAAGAAGCTAATTTAATATTTAATGTGAAACATTACATCATCATCCCCAAGAGACATACGGTTACACAACTTATCGCTATTGACGCACAAGAACGATTTCCACATCCCGGAGTGTCGGCGCTTTTTTCCCTTACTACGCAAGAGTTCTGGATCATTGGAAGCAGAAATTTGTTGCGCAAGATCACCCATAATTGCATGAAATATTTTCGGCAGCGGAAATCAATAACAACTCAGCTAATGGGCAATCTACCCTCACCAAGAGTCCAAGCAAGTAATTCGCTATTCATTTATCTGGCTACAAAGGCAATCCATGTAGAATTTGTCACTGATCTTACAACCGAAGCATTCGTTGCAGCTTTCCGTCGCTTTATCGCTTGCCGTGGTAGGCCTTCACATATGTACTCAGATAATGGAACTAATTATCGAGGTCCTGCTAAAATATTATGTTAGATGCATTATTTAAATTTATCCGAACACCATAACTCCATCTTTGCTGAGTCTCTGGCTCAGGATTCCATTACATGGCATTTCATTCCTCCTTCCCTACTACATTTCGGCGGATGCAGGTGGGAAGTGGGATTTTCTTTTTGCTTTCTTTGCAAGCAGTAGTTGGTCCTTCAATCCATTCAAAAATTTCGAGTATAAACTCTTAATATCATTGACCGCGTGCTTCTTCTTCTGAAGAAGTCGATGTTCTACCCACCTATTTTGCTTGGGAAGATAACGAGCTGCTTCCGTCCTTATCTGGAGCTGCATGCGTAGTTTTTCTTTGTTGTAGGTCTTGTGAAATCCGCATTCCCACCTTGGCTTGGATCCGAATAGAGGATTCTATAGCAATGTGAACAATTTAATTTAGCATTTCGTGATGTGTGTGCATTGAGATGAGGAAACTGTGTGCTACGTAGTGTCGTGTAGGCTGTGCTTAACAAGTGTAGGGTTTTCTCATAACGCCTTGACAACTTTTTTTTTAAATAAAAGGCAAACCATTTGAGATATTTCAAAAACTTTATTATTGGCTTGAAGTACAATCAAAACATTTATGAATGGAACTCGACTTCGTTCATATGGCCACCGCGGGCACGTTTGCAGCGGTCGATTCGTTGGACCCAATTTTCAACGACTCGGCCACACATTTCGGCCGAAACGGCCGCTATTTCGCGTTCAATGTTGGCTCTGAGCTCTTCCAACGTCGTCGACGTGTTGGCATAAGCCAATGACTAAAGTCAACCGGCGTTAAATCGCACGAACGAGGTGGCCAATCGACTGTGTGGCTTGTGGCACCATCCTGTTAAAACCACATGTCGTACAAGTCCATATTTTCCAATTCGGGCCAAAAATAATTGGTGGTCATGGCGCGATAATGCTGACCATTCAAAAGTAACGTGACGATCGTTATCGTCGACGAAAATATATGGCTCAATAACGCCGCCGGCATGCAAACCGCACCAAACAGTTATTTTTTGTGGATGAAGTGGGGATTCAGGTGGGTTTCCACCCGACCAATAACTTATTGAGCCAAAAATTAGCTTCGTCACTGAAGATGATTTTGCGATAAAATTCATCATCTTGGCGCATCTTCTCCAGAACCCAATCGGAGAACGTACGTCGCTTCAAATGGTCCATCATCTTCAATTCTTGAGTCAGCTTGATCTTGTATGGGTCTAAGTAAAGATCCTTACGCAAAATACGCCATAATGTGGTCTGAGCGATGCCCAATTTTTGAGAACTCCGTGGAATTGACTGATTTGGATCGTTTGCTACGGGCGTTTGAACGGCAGCGATATTTTCGACACTTCGACCAACCCGTTGTCTCACTCACACGACAACATCACACAACGAATATGTAGACTCAAATTTTTGCACTAAACTTGTTATTGCTTGTCTACTAGGGCGAGAATTACGAAAATTGGAGTTAACGCTCTTAAAGTTGCAGTCACCGACTCCGAATATCTGTAGAAAATTTTTATAATTTGCAGACGTTGCTCGTTAGTGTACTTTACCATGATAAAAATGAAAGAGTTTACTGAATAAATTGACAGTGACAGTTTGTTGATTAGTGAAAGAGTGCGTTCACAAATTAAATTCAAAGTCCCTATTGGAAAACCCTATAATATACCAAGGATGGCCTTCGTACAATTTTTTTTTTTTTTGGTAGCTCATATGTCTTTTCCAGGAGCTCGAAGAAACATTCTTTAGTGGCATTTTCATTGTCTTCCATGAGAGTAAAGGCTAGTCAAAGAGGATATGTAATGTCTCGATATAGCATTAGCTTGAATGACATAAGATTTTGTATGACTGGAGTGCAAATATATTATAATAGTTTGTAAAATATTTGTAATACGTCTTTCTTATGAATTTGAATTTTTAAACGTATTTAGCTTTACCCAGAGGAAGATAAACGCTCTAAGGTGATGGGTATCATCCTAGGAAGCATTGCTTTGGGAGTACTCTTAGGCTATCCTTTCGGTGGAATTCTATACGACCTAGTTGGAAAATCTTCACCTTTCATCATTCTTTCAATGCTAATTTTCCTCAATTTAGGTAAGAAAGATAAATAATATTGAAATTCAACCTAAAATTTCTCTTTATAGGAATGCAATTGCTTACCATGGATTTGTCAGTACAACCAGAGGTAGTTTTTTTCATAAAGGTGCATCATTTACAAGAAAACGATTAAATCGAATTAATTCCTTTCAGGTATCTTTAGAAACTGGCAAGCCAAAATGGCGTCCAATATTTGAAAACAAAATGATTCTGGCTATCGTTCTGGCAATTCTAATCTCTACATCATCAATGGCTATTTTGGAACCATGCCTTCCCATTTGGCTGATTGAACATCTTAAACCTTACAAATGGCAGCTAGGTACCGTCTTTATTCCAGACTCAGTTGGTTACTTTATCGGGACGAATTTTTTCGGAGCTGTTGCTTACAATTTTGGTCAAATCAGAGTTTCATGTCTATCACTGATGTTAGTTGGAATAGCGTCGTTATTAGTGAGACACCTTGCATCAGGAGTCTTAAATGTCTTCTTATCAATTTCCTCTTTATGTATTTAGATACCCAGTGCTACAACAGTTCCTCAACTGCTCTTGCCACACTTTGGCCTAGGTCTTGGGATTGGGATTATTGACGCTGCACTAGTACCGCTTTTGGCTACTTTTGTAGATTCTAGTTTAGCCGATGATCAGTCCACAACTAGTGATTCTATGTCGAGCTATGGAACAGTATATGCCATCCAACAGACTTCTGTTAGTCTTGCTTATTGTTTAGGTGAGTTCAATTTCACCAGATATATGGTATAGTATCTAGAATAACTACATCTTCTTAATTTTGGTTTGTAGCTCCTTTACTCGGCGGAGAACTAGCCGAAGCTCTAGGATTTACTTGGCTTATGAGGTTGGTAGGATTCTTCAACATTGTTTATGCACCGATCTTGGTAGTGCTCTATCAAAAATACAATCCAAAGGTGAGTTTCAATTCAATTATAAAAGTAAATGCATATATATATATATATGTATGGAAATTTTTTTATAAATTACAGTTTGTGGCCGAGAAACGGAATCAAATGCTTCTTGCTGCATCTGGTAGTGGTCCCGGTTCGCACTACAAAAAATTGTACAATGCAGTGGAATAGAGAACTTGGACTTTTACTTTAAGATCTCCGTGTTTATATGTGTGTGTTATATTTGGTTTGTTATATCTGCGAATGCAATATAGGTTTTCTAATATTTCAAAAAAAAGAAAAAATTAATAAAATAAATGGAAAGTTGATGTGTTTGTCTCTAACCTAATCTTTTATAATTTTCGAGTAAAATACATATATTAGTGTGCAGAAAATTTCCATAAATAAATGATATTCCACAAGGGTTGGGTATTGGACCTGCATTTTTTTACATTTCTGGTATTCCAGAGCGGCTTATTTCTGGATCAGATTTTTGTTTAACCCTGTATGCTTACATATAACTATTGAAAGGTGTGAATACCTTGTAACCATCTGAGAACTTAGCCCTTCGCGTAAGCCGAAATAAGTGTCATTTGGCATTGGCCGAATATCACTAATCAAGCTGCAGTGATGAGGATACTAAATTCCACCTCTAAAATAATCTGTGGGGATTCCTATTTTGTTTACGAATTATGGGTTCCAATTTGTCGGGTTACCGTAGCTCAGGTGGTAGTGAACTGGCTTCTAAGTCGGGAGGTTCGGTGTTCGAATCCCAGCCTCGCCCGAAAAGTCATTCATCTTTTTTCATTTAACAAAAAACTTAACCCGTGCTCCGGCATTTTAAGAGTAGTAATACCCTCTTGAGTGTTAAGTTCTTTAAAAAAAATAAAAAAATATGGACAAAGAGCAGAAGTTCATCTAAAGGGAATATTGTTATTCTACCTCTACAAGCTAGCTGGTATGGTGTGGGATTCCGACGCAGAATTCATGTTTAGTTAACACTTACAGAAAAGGTCCCAAATATTGGGATCTGTGGTAGCCACACTAGGTACCGATAAAAAAATTTACTGAGGATAAGAACAACTTTTATGCTTATTTTTTTTTATAAATTTCTGACTCACTAATTGCAAAGTAAGGCACTTTGATTTAAAAGATCTTTTGTACCATTTTGTCAGAGCTGTAGTTTGGTTAGTAGATTTTCTACCTTCCAAACGAAGTTGATAACACTACCAGCATAAATAATTCATTGATGCCGAATTATTCCCTAAAGAAAATATTCCGTCTAATTCCGTTGAGTGCTGGACATTCACATAAAATGTGTTCAGGTGTTTCGTCTGCTTCAAGATAAAATCGGCAGCATCCAAACATTCGACTAGATTCATTTTGTTAAGGTAATATCTTAAACCGTGATGTCCTGTGAGGTTTTTAATATCGTGCCGACTTAGATTTTGATATTTATTGGCATTTTTGTTGAAGGGTAGGATGGCACGTTCGGCCTGTCCTAGACCTTGGCTATTCTCCCAATATGAGATGCATCTTGAGTGCTCCAAGCTACTAATAGCTAAATTAATTACTGATTTAGGGATGCAGCGGAAGCTTTAAGGTCCATTAAAGGGAGTTTCTGGCCAGTTCGTCAGATTTTTCATTCCCACCAATGCCCTCATGATCAGGAACCCATCATAGTTTGGTCTTGTTCATAGAGCTAAGTTTTACTTTTTAAGGGCTACATGAATTTCAATGATATGCGAGATAAGGGCATGACAGTCCGTGAATATATGAATGTTTGCGCCTTTGATACCAACATTTTAGATATAGTTGGCACATTCTTGAATGACGTGAAGTTCTCCCTGAAATACACTGAGACTTATACCCATTGTTAAGTTGATATTTTTGTTTGGTCCCTGTATACCAACTCCCATTCTCTTCTCCATTTTAGAAGCAACCGTATACAACATTATTTTATTGTGGCTGTTTGGTAGGTTATTTCCAATGCATGGTTCTTTTTTGGGAATCTCCATAGAGAATTCGTTATCGAAGCATATCGAGGACGGTCTGTTACCGCGCATACCATACCAAGTTCTGGGATTTCAAAGAGGAGGGTCCTTAGGCCTGGGTGACGACTAAGACTTAACTCTTTGATTGTTTATTTATTTATTTATTAAGCTCATTGCAAACATACATACTTAAAACTAACATTTACACTTAAACACTAAAGGGTGGGAGCGGTTAAAGAAAGTTACGTGAGACATAGTTGGAAATAAGAATATTCTTGAGGGAGATTTTGCTGAGATGAAACTCGAAGAGAGGCAGAATATCGTTAACTTCGAGAAGCATCCTAGACATTGGCTCTAGGTGTCCGTAATTCGTTCTGTGAAGATTCAGCCGGAAAAGTTTCATAGACCTAAGATTGGGTGGATTGGTGTTAAAAGAAATAAGTTGAAGTAAGGAGGGACAATCGATATTACCAACTTAAATTTGACGAATAAAGAGAATTTCGGCAACTTTCCGGCGTATAGAAAGGGATTGTAAATTTATAAGTTTCAGCAGGTCAGTGCAAGGTGTTAAGTTTTGGTTATCATCCCAGGGAAGACCACGTAAAGCAAACCGTAAAAATCTGTCAAACATATTCAATCCGGAGGATAGAAACTCAAGAAAACTCCTTAGACCAGCCAAAGTTGGCTTTTTTTTATTATATTATCAACGTGAGAACGAAAATTGAGTTCCTTATCGCAGATAACACCTAAATCACGCAACTCATTCACTAAGGGAACAGGCAGATTAAAGTTTACACCCTGACTGGCTCGAACTGCAACTGCTTCAGACTGCTATAATTTCCAAACCGTTCATTACTGTGAGCTCAACTTTTGACACATGACAGATAATTTTATTATTTACCAGCCTTTTAAACGATTTGCGTCTCAGTTGTGTTGAAAATTTTTTAGCCGCGATGGAATTCAAAGGTGATAGTGCGATTACTTTATATTTGGCTGGAAAACCACAAGTAGCTATCGTTAGAGCCCTCCAACACCTCAACGTGAATAAATCATTTGTGTCTCGAGTCATAGCTCATTACCGGGATACTGGCAGCGTTGCAAAACGCCATGGAGATGGTCATAAAAAAACAGCAACATCGGCATAAATGGTTCGGATTGAGCGAAATTCGAGTCCAAGTGAAAGAAAAATGGCTCGTGAGCTAAACATATCATTGGAACGCATGCAACACATAATGAGCTTGGGCTCAAGCCATTGAAGTTCCAAAAAACACACGATCTTACACCGCAACAGAAAAAAATTAGATTCGAAAGAACGAAGGAGGTGCTACACTTGCACGAAAGTGGTGAGTTGCCGAATTTGGTTTTTTTTGATGAGTCGCCATTTGTTATCGAGCAATATGTCAACAAACAAAAGCAGGGAGCACCGCTGGTGATGGTTTGGGCCGCCATAACCGCCGATGGTTGCTCTCCGCTGGTATTTTTGGACCGTGGCGTCAAAATTAATGCGATTGTATACGTGAAACTGTCTTAGAGGCAGTATTGAGGCCTTGGGCAAACAATCATTTCGGTCGGAGACCGGACATTTCAACAAGACTCGGCACCGTCTCACAAAGCGCGCGTCAACCAAGATTGGTTAAAAAATAATGTTCCACACTTCATTTCTTCGACACAATGGATTGCAAATTCTCCGGATGCAAATCCTTTGGATTGGGGTATTTTGAAGTCGAAGGTTGGCACTAAAAAATACCAAAGTTTGGACCACCTCAAACAAGCACTTCGCCGGGAATGGGCCAAAATACCGCAGAGCTACTTGCGTGCAGCGTGCGATGCTTTCTTCGGTCGTCTCAAGGCCATTATTCGCGCCAAAGGTGGACATATTGAAAACTACTGATACAGTTTAAAAATTGATGTATATTCCAACATTTTTTGCTTTGACACAATAAAATTTATCAAAAAATAAAAAAATATGCATTTTGAAAAGTCGCAGTTCGAGTCAGTCACCCTGTAGATAGCAACGAGGTGAAATAGAGGGGCGTTTACGAGTATAAGTTATAGTCTGACACTCAACTTATTGAGGTTAAGCTCAAGAAAATTCTTCTGACACCAAGTACAAAATCTGTCTAGATTTTGCTGCAGTAGTAGACTGTCTGAGGAAGACGATATATATCTAAATATTTTCATATCATCTGCGTAAACAGATGTGTATGAATTTTTCATGATACAAACAACAACATTGATGGTCAAAATAAATAATAAGGGACCAAGGTGGCTGCCTTGAGGGACACCAGAGAAAGGTTTTATTGGGTCAGAAACCATAGGCCTTTGAAAAATCTATTCAGGCTTAGGGAAACAGTAGATTTACAATGAAAAAGCATTATGTCATAGATATAGTAATGCTTTCAAAAACCTTAGGAATGCAGGACAGCTTAGCAATTGGTCGATAGTTGGAAATATCGTCTTTTCTACCTTTTTTATGCAGGGGAATAATAAACACCTTTTCCAAGTTGAGGGAAACAATCTCCGGTTGATAGAAAGCTGAAAAAGAGCTGTAAGAGGTTGGGCTATGTGCATTACACATTTCTTTAAAAAATAATATATAGGGGGAAGATCATCAGGGCCAGCAGAATAATTATCTTTGAGGTTTATTATTTTATCTCTAACTTGCTCTAAGGTTATAAACACCGATTCCAAAGTTGTTTGTGGGCAGCTGTTTAAGTAGGAAAATTAAGAGTAGTCCGGCTCTTGGGAATGGAATTGCGAAGAGATTTGCAATAATTTGGGAATCGCTCGAGAACCTATCAAGAAAATTTAGAGTTGATGAATAGTTATCCGATAGTTTTGATAAACTGAAAGAATCCTTTGGGGTCAGAAATGAGTGTGTGGTCCATTCAGATTAAATAGTTGTCATAGAGAGTTTGGCAAAGTACAGAGAAATTTGATTGGGCATACTGGTAGTAGAGAAATCGGAGTCAGAACGCGATTTTAAGTAAGTATACCAGAGCTTATTTTTCTGGTTACGAAGAGATCGCAGCTTTTTATTTTACCATGGTGGTGAGGATGAGGTATTCCTTTTGGATAAAAAAAGGTACAGATTGGGAAGACATTTTAAAATTTCGGTATAAAAGGATGCAAGAGCATCGTTAACCGTAAGGTTAGGGTTATCGTAGAGAAAGTTAAAATTGACCATACTGAGGAGATTGTTCAGTTTGGTGTAGTTAGCCCTATAAAAGTTAAAACTGTAAGAATATTCATAGGAAACGGAATTAAAACCATTATTATATGAAAGCGTAAGAGAAATGGGAGGGTGATAACTATTCAACTTAGAAAGCAGATATCCGTATCAGTGGCGAAGAATAGCTCAAGTTGTCTGCCGATGTTAATGGTGACACCACTAACTGACCAGAGTCAGTTAGGCAGTCGATGAAAAAATTTTCTTTATCAAAGGTAGGATTTGTTGCAGTATAGTAGGACTGGTCAGTTTGAAGCCATAGAAGCTTAGGTAGATTAAAATCACCTAAAAAATAACTACGTCGTTGAGATCAGCAGCATTAAAAATGCAGTCGATTGCATTTTGAATTGGTTGAGAGGGGAGAATACAGCAGCAAAAAATATATAGGTTGTGTTTGCAAATAGGAATACTAGCGCAAACGAATTCATAGAATGCAGAGGTCTAGACTGGAGACGAGAGTATATAGCTAGAAGTACACCAGGGCCATAAAAATTCTCCTCTTATACCAGACTTGCTAGTGCTACTTTGTTAATATATATGTGTAAGGGCTACTGCTTCTATAGCAACCGTTGGGGGTCAGATCCAAAAGACACCAGAAATACTCAGATATGCAAGACGCTGTACTCTTTTGAGCTTTTAATTGGCGGTCTTTTGCATGGCTTTAGTCCACCATACTATAGAAGCATATGTTACAATATGATGGGCCTAATCATCATTGTGTAAATCCAGTGAATATTTTTGGGAGAGATCCCCATATGCTGCATTGGGGTTGATAGTAGGTTGATCAATATTTTTATGGAACACAGCCTTTGAAATGGAGTTGTATCCAGTTTTATGGAAAGAAAAGCGAAAAGTGCAGTAACACATGGGCTGCAAAGTCAGTGCCCTTTTATAGTAAAACACAAAATTTTTGCAAAATTCAACTTTATTTATCAATATATTTGCCTTCGAGAGCGATACACTGATTGAAACGATTTTTCAATCTTTCGATACCAGTTTTGTAGTACGATTTCTGTTTAGCCTCAAAATATTCCTCTGTTTCGGCGACTACTTCTTCATCGGTCTTAAATCTCTTTCCGGCGAGCATTCCATTCAGGTTGCTGGGGGTCAAATCTGGAGAATACGGTGGGTGGGGAAGCAATTCGCAACCGAATTCATTCAATTTTGCCATCGTTTTCATCGACTTGTGACACGGTGCATTGTCTTGATGAAACAGCACATTTCTTTTTCTTTCAATGCGGCCATTCTTCTGCGATTTCGTCCTTCAAACGCTCCAACAACGCAATGTATTAGTCGCTGTTGATAGTCTGCCCCTTTTGGAGATAGTCGATGAAAATTATTCCATGTGTATCCCAAAATACGGATGCCATAATCTTGCCAGCCGACTGTTGAGTTTTTGGTTGTTTGGGACGAGGCTCGTCGCCTGCTCGCCACTCAGCTGACTGCCGACTTGACTCTGGTGTGAAGTGATGGAGCCAAGTTTCATCCATTGTCACATACCGACGCAAAAATTCGGCTTTACTGCGGTTGAACAGCTTTAAACACTCCTCTGAGTCATCAACACGTTGTTGTTTTTGGTCGACTGTGAGCAAACGCGGCACCCACTTTGATCAGAACTTTCGCATGTCCAAATATTCGTGTATCATATATCCAACACGCTCTTTTGATATCTTCAGAGCCTCGGCTATCTCGATCAACTTCACTTTACGGTCATTCGTAATCATTTTGTGGACTTTTTTGATGTTTTCATCTAAAACAGCCTCTTTTGGACGTCCACTGCGTGCATCATTTTCGGTGCTTTAATGACCACTTTTAAATTTTCAATCCACTTGAGAATGGTTCGTTCGGCTGGTGCAGGTCCAGGTAACACTTATCAACTTGCACTTTTTCCCATCAAAAAGTAATGATAAATCAACACGCGAAATTGCTTTGAATCCATTTTTTCACAATAACAAAAGTTGCTTCACTCACAATGCAATATCTCGAGAAGTAATCATCCGACAGCTGTCAAATTTATACACGTATCTTTTGAAGGTTGGTACTAACTGAAAATGGTATGGATTTAATTCAAGTGGAACCCTCTCTTAGAAACGGCACTTTTCAGCCCATGTATTATATTTACGGTGGAGCTTCTGGTTTCAGCTGTCAGTTTCATCAGAGCACCTACCGTCGATTTTCCTTTCTGATAGGCGTACTGGTATGGGTGCAGAGACAAGCTATTCTAAGCTTCTTCTTACATTAACGTTAATAAGTCTTTCCATTATTTTCAGATAA
Organism: Volucella inanis; assembly: GCA_907269105.1. Lineage (NCBI taxonomy): Eukaryota > Metazoa > Arthropoda > Insecta > Diptera > Syrphidae > Volucella > Volucella inanis. The sequence goes on along the minus strand of OU026153.1, from coordinate 230,900,592 downwards.
AACGATTTGGACGATATGATTTAGGTAGTTCCCTGGGCTTGTTGGTTTGGGGATAGCCCAAATTGAAGATGAACCTAATTAAGGATATTAGAGTAGATATGGGAAAGTCCAGCCCTTGTCGTAGCAGAGTTGGAAAAATTCCATTTATCCTATGGTTTAATTGAGTTGTTAGCAGACTTAACCTTATCCAGACTGAAGAGTTTTCCTGATTAACTATTGATTCTGCGGAGGTTTCTTGGAAGTAAAAAATCCCTTGTAAGTCCATAAGACATGAGAATATTGAAAGACCCTGTGAAGTGAACTAGAAGCAAAGTATTCAAGATTTTCTCCCGTCATGAGGCTCTCTTTGATCTTCACATTTCTTGGTTGTAAAAGGGATCTATATTGTTCCGAGTTTCCGATGCGTTTGGCTTTGTTAAAAAGCTTTCTCCCTCATTTCTGAATGGTTCCTAGGTTTTTATTCCACCATGATACGCACCGTTTTATCACCATACAGCTGTTTTTAAAAGAGAAGACAAAGATGTCGTTTAAATGGGATTATACCTCGTCTGCATCCACTATTATTAGTGTACGTTTGTTGTCATGTCGAACTGGCGCGTGTTCGGAGTTGGATCTTTACTTCAAAACTATATTGCAGAAAAGAACACGAGAGAGTGCGGTCTAAGACTTCCTCACTTACGAAATGGTTTTGTTTACAATATAACTATGTATAATATATATATATATAAGTTTCTGCTATGAAAAAATTCTAAAAGTGACTTACTCATGGCTGCCTCAAATCGTATTATGTGCATTGGCGTTGCAAGCGATGGTAAGGTGTACTTGCTTGTCTTCACACTACTGGACAAGTTCCTGTACTTGTGTGGGAAGCACTTCCTCAGTATCTCCAGCAAAGAACGCCAATGCGCATACGAATCTATGCAGCTCCTGGCCATTATGGCGTTTAATTTTTACCACTACCACTAGTTATGAAGCCTGGAATGAGAAAAAATTTTATATCTTTCGCAAAAAAAGGGCTGCCCCGATCTAAAAGAACCTTTAGCAAAAACTATCTCTCTGGTTTTGCTTTATAAATAAAAAATCTTACCATTAATTGTCCATGGCTCTTGGATAAGTCCAATAGCGATGTTCTTTTCAGCACATAACTAGCTAAAGGTGTACGAGGCACACATAGCTCGGTGCAAGAAGGAATGTCATTTACGTGTTGTACTGTGGCTTTTGCATGTGCAGGTGCAGCTTCTCCGCTTTCTGGTATTACATCGTTTGCGGCAGCGCAGACACTAGCCAGATAGAATATCGCTCACGTCTTGTTTTGGCGCTGATTTAGAGCTCTGATTGGCTATCTTGTCGGAGCTTTTGAGGATGAGTTTGGTCTAACCACATCGGTGCGAGATCAGACCCTTCAACTCTACGAGTTCTTCTTCTTCCACGTTCTTCTGTTGAGTTCTTTGTTTTCGCCATTGTCAGTATTCTCTTGCTAGCTATCCCGGTATTTTATGGAAAGAACCCTATGATGATATTCGGAAGATTTTCCTCCTCGATAAGCATCACCTCTAACCAATATTTCTCTCCACCCTTAGCGAAGTTGTTCTCCATCCACTCTGCAGTGGAATAATCCCCACAAACGATCAAAAGCCAAACGGCTTTGAAAGAAGTAACGCGGAATGCTGACTTCATTTTCTTATTAAGTAGCTCGATCATAGGTTTTATTCCCCCATAGTTCCATGATTCTCTCCTGTATCTGAACCATTTATACATATGTGAGAGGTCTACGATCGAATTCGACTGGTACAAATCCCAGCTTGACATAGCTCTTTAACCTTGTGACTGTAAGTTGGATTCTATATGACCCCAGGCGTATAAAACGTTGATTTTTAAAAATATTTATTAGTGTTTTTGGTTGATTCCCACTGACATCTTCAATTTGTTCGTTCCATATATAAAAATACCAAAATTAGCTCAAAAAGTCACTGCGAAAGTATATATTTTTCACCTGAAAGCAAAAAAAAAAACTTGAAACCGTTTTTGGGCTCAAAGTGACCCCATGCAACTCTCTTGCATGTTGAGAGTACCTTTTATTTTCAATTTTATGTATGTAAATATGTATGCATATGCATACAGTATGAGGGCGATGGATTTAATTGATAGTGACGACGAGTCGATAAATGAAGCAGCCGACGATATCGATGGCGAATTTCCAGATTTCGACATTTTTGAAGACATTGAAATTCCTGAATGAGAAACTGAAGATGAAGATGATGAAATTGGATTGCAAGAAGTGCCACTCACAACGGCCGAAACGTGCATTGTAAAGAGCAGGCTCGTATGGTCTTCGATGCCATTACTGCAATCCCAAATACGCGCAATGCAAATTGTTCGAGAAAAGCAATGTGTTACTGCTAATACTCTGAGAGAAATTTCTTCAATAAGCGATGCTTTCAAAGCTATAGTTTCTCCGGTAATAGTTACGATCACCGCTAGAGAAATCAATCGTAAAGCTAACGCATTTTGTGCTGCAAGTCCAAACAAATCGTTCGAAAGTGGGTTAATACAGACGAGAAAGAATTATACGCGTTATTTAGAATGCTGATTTTTGCAGGCGCCTGCAAGTCTTAGGATGAGTCAATTACTGAATTATTCGACAAACGAAACCGATCCATATTTCGAGCCACTTTGTCTCAGGTTCGATTTGAGCAGTTACTTCGATTCATGCGATTCGACAATTTTCAAACTCGTTCGGAACGATTGCGCACAGATAAATTGGCTCCCTTTCGAGACGTTTGGAGCATGTTTCTTGAACAGCTAAAGATAGCGTACAAGCCATCAGCTTTCCTAACAGTTGACGAGTAACTGGTGGCGACAAACGGGCGATCAAAATTTCGACAATACATTCCATCAAAACCAGGAAAATATGGAATCAAAATTTTCTGGGTATGTGATTCGCAGAACAGCTATCCCTTGCGCGAAGAGATTTATGTTGGTCGTCCACCAGATGAATCGAAAGCACGGGACTATGCATTGAATTTAGTGCAACGTATTTGTCAACCATGGCTGACAAACGATAAATTCTTCCAGAATGTCTGGCAACTTTTGTCTCAAAAGACCACAATTTTGGGAACTATGCGAAAAAACAAGGCAGATATTCCAGCTGAGTTAGTTAATATTAAAGGCCGAGGAGAATTCAGTTCTCGATTTGTTTTCTCTAAAGCAAAGACTCTTGTCAGTTATGTTCCTAAGAAGAACAAAAATGTAATTCTTTTGTCCACCATACATCACTCCGCCGAGATCAATCCCGACCAAAAACAAAAGCCAGTGATTATTTTTCACTACAGTAAAATGTAAAAGGAAGACAAACCGCTGGCCAATGACCTTATTTTTCAACATCATTGATGTTGGGTGTATTGCTGCATTTAATCTTTATAATTTTAAGTTTCCGAATTGGAATTTGCGAACGGACAAACGTCGTACTTTCCTTCGAAAGCTCGGCGAAGAATTGGTTCATCCACAAATAATAGAAAGAATTGGTCGTGGGAAATACATATACCGAGCTACTGCCCAAGCCATAAAAAACGTGGGACTATCAATTTTGAAAGTCCAAGGACCGTTAGACGGAAAACTAATAGGCGTCCGTTGCTCAGTTTGCCCACGATCAAAATACAATAAAGTGAGTACAGTATGTTCCTCATGCCAAAAATATACGTGCAAGGAACATTTGAAAATGATATGTAGTTTGTGTATAGCTCCCACTGAAGATGGATTCTGAAGAAGAAAATCACATTTAAAATAAAAAAAAAAAAAAACAAATTTCGCTGCTTTATTTTGTGTTCACAATTAAATACTAAATAAAAAAATATCTAAATTTTCTTGTTTTATTAGCCTCTGCATGCAAAATATATGGGTCAGCTTGTGGGGTCTATATGACCCCAACTTACGGTTTCAAGGTGAAAAAAACTCTGACAGTCAGAAGGTTAAGCGCGTTATAATAATGACATAAACTGAAATGACGTACAATGGCAGTAGCTTTCTAACGCATGTTCCAATGGAATAATACAAGTTACGCCATCTCTTAGCAAACCACACGAATTAAGTTTGTTTCGTTTCGCTTCGAATTGGGGAGATGTATTATTTTCGGATCGCATGCGATTTTCTGTCACTTTTTCTGTCGCATAAATCCGGACTTGCTCGTAGTTGCAAACTTAAATCTATGTTGTTCTGTTGGCGTAAAAATGACGTACTTGGACTCAGTCTGCGAAACTTTGCCAGATGTTTAGGGGACGTTTGTCTTATTAGGCTGTATTTCGTCCGATAGAATACTCTTACACAAAGTGCTGATTTCTCAGACTCTTTAAGTCCTTCATCTCCGAGACAATGCTTAATAATTCTACTCGATTGGCAGATGTCATATCCGCATCGACAGTGTATTCTATGATAGCTCTACTTGATGATGCAATTGTAGAAGTATTATTCTCTGTAATTTTTTGGAATTAATTTATTAATTGTAATTCCCACGAGTAAACTGGATTAACCGTCGCCCGTTATCTACCCATTTATCCAACGGAAGGGTATCGCAAACTAGTGACCTCTTAGACATTCTACCTTCGGCGTTTGCTGTTCCACCACTGGATTAGGAATTTTTTTTTCTGAGATTAACACCTTCTTTATCGGTGTTGGGACCGGCAGGATATTTGAGTACCAACTGCATACAAGCATCTAGGCAGAGTTAATTGCTCCCCATTACTAAAAAACTAATGGTCATAACGTGATAGCGATGTGAGATCTGAATGCAAAACGTAGGAAGCGACAACACAGCTCTAAAACACGAAATAGAAGAAATCAGTCTCAATGAGTGAAACGAAAATAGTGAGCAAAGTGACAAAGAAATGAATGAACTGATGAATAGCAGTTCCATTCTGTTTGGATCTACGTTACAAACACGATAGTTCTTCTCCCTTTTTGTCTTGGTCTCAGGTGGAAAAAGTACACGAGTCTTCCTTAACTGGGCTGATCTCTATGGAATTCCTTTTGGAATTGTTTATAAAACCACGTTGGAGGTAAGTTGAGGTGTTTCACTCTGACTAAATGGAAATGTTGTAAAGAGAGGGCCGGCCTTAATTATTGTTATTATTATGATTATCTAGATTATCTAGATAGGTTTAATATTTAGGAGCTGTAGCAGCAAAGGCCATCCGCTCACAAGGTTAAAAGATTTACTAGATGGGGTAGAAAGTAACCACCTTGGGAATGAAAAAAAAAATTTTTTAAATGTTTTTTTTTTTATTTTATTCAATATAGTCCCCATTTAGTTTGATACACTTATTCTAGCAATTTTCCAACTTCTTGATGTCGTCCGAAAAGTAATTTTCCGGAAGGTCTGCAAAATAATCCTCCGTGTCGTCGATAATTTCCTCGCGTGAGCTGAATTTTTTATTGATGAGCCATCTTTTGAGGTTTGGAAAGAGATAATAGTCCGAGAGAGCCAAATCGGGAGAATACGGTGGATGCGACATGGCTGCGATGCTCTTGTACACCGGCGCATTGTCTTGCAAAAACAAAATTTTTTTCGCTTCATGTGAGGCCGTTTTGCAGCGATTTCGGCCTTCAGTTGCTCCAATCATGCACAGTAATACCCGCTGTTGATGGTTTTTCCTTTTTCGAGGTATTCCACGAGGAGAATGCCATGACAATCCCAGAAAACCGAAGCCATAACCTTTCCGACCCATTGAGCCTCTTTCGACCGCTTCGGAGCACTCGTGCCGGCTTCAGTCCATTGCCGGGCACTCATTCTGTTCTCTGGTGTTCAACAGTTACCAATCGACACCAAAAGTCCGCCCGATTCCGCATCAGCAAGTCCAAACACTATTTCGAAGTCCTCTCGCGTTCGTGTTTTTGGACAGGAGTGAATATGCGCGGCACCCAGTGGCAGGATCATTTTTTAATATGCAGAATATTGCCAAAAATATAGCGTGTGCGCTCAGTACTAATCTTTGTGGTATCTGCTAGCTCGCGCACCTTCACTTTCTGGTCAGCCAACACTATTTCATGTATTTTTTTGACATTGTCCTCTGTAACCACATCGGAAGGCCTGCCGCTGCGGACTTGATCGGTAGTGGAGATGCGGCCACCACAAAACTTTCGAAACTAATATTTGACGGTGTAATCTGACGGAGCATTAGCCCCATAATATTTAACCAACTTTTCCTTTGTTTCCTTCGCCGTTTTGCCTCTCAAAAAATAATCTTTTATGAGAGAACGAAAATCGTTTTTGTCCATACTCAACATGATGTTTGATGCCAAACACGTCAACAACAATCAGCTGTCAAAACAAAACTTAAGACAGTATCGCACTAAAATTTGGCATGTCTGCCTAAATATGAACGGACTTCAAGGCACCATAACCTTTTTTGCAAATGCAGCGCATTCTGGCGGTCAAAGCGGTTACTTTTCACCACACCTAGTATATGATGAAGTTAAGTGTATTAACGAGATCGTGGATAGTTTTTATATTTGCGGCAGTGATGTTTTTTTTAGCAAGGCTTGAATGTTATGTGTATACAATTCCTCGAGATGTTGTAGAAGATGTTGAAGGTTAAAAGTTTGCTTGCACTTTCGATAGTTTGGTGTTCTTTCATTTTTAAGTACATATTGATGAGTTAATTCAATGTGACCCAGATGCAATCGGACAAAATTAAATATCCTGGCAACATAGGATAGGTCAGAGGATTTTTATTGGGATTAATGGATTTATAGTAGTGGGAATATGCCTGCCACGTAGTTTGTTTTTTGTCAATAATTATGCTTTTAATAAGCTTAGAGTAATCTGCCTTGTTTATGCAGTGAAAGGTTAAAGTCGGATAGAGAATCACCCTACTAGCGGCACAATCTGCAATTTCATTACCTAAAATACCAACGTGGCTAGGAACCCACATGACTTTCAATGAATTATGATGTTTAATAATTGCATCTATTAGTTTGGAGATTATTGGGTTAAGAATAGCTTTAATAATGAAAAGGCTAAAAAGCCCCCTCTGTCCTTTAGACCTTACAGCGTAATTGCATGCTTCCATAAGAGTTGTAGCTTCGGCTGTAATTAATTAGATTTCCATTAGTAGTGGTTACTGCAAAACTAGTTTGATATTGATATTTAGAGCCATCGGAAAAAATAAATTGCTACCCTTTTGCCACAAGATCTGTTTTAATACAATAGATTCAAAAGTTGCACGAAATAATCTTGGAGGGATATTATTTTTAGGGTAGATTGCTGGAGATAAAATAAAATTGCTGAGATCGATGTACCATGGATGAAAGCAAGGGGTTGAAATGCGAAAAACTTTTTGTGGTAAATTGGATTCTTTTAAGAGGTGCCAAATACGATCTATTGCAGAAGGAAGCCTTTTTTTTTGGGCGTAATGGTAATGGTATTGCCATCAACAGACTTAGGAGGGAAAAGGAATTTCGAGCATAGTCTTAAATTTGCCTGTAAGTGTTTTTTTCAGCCAAAATGTTCTTAATGAGGGTAGTAGGAAAAGCAAAGACAGATCTACGAATTGCTTGGTGATAGGATGGCTTCAAAATTCCCAAAATAGATTTAGGATAGTTGCCATAGATGCACAAACCCTAATCTAATTTGCTTAATATGAGTATTTTGGCAAGATAGCATAAGCATGTTAATTCGGGTAATAAGGTTCTTTCTTAATTCTATGCAATGATTTTTCCAATTGTATCTATTGTTGAATATTAATCCTAATAGAGGAAGATTGGGGACGTTTTGTAGTTGGATTCCGTTGATTTGCACAGTTGTTTTTACTTAAAATAAAAACGTCGCCAGCGTAGAGGCAGTGATAGATGTTCTTGTATGCTAAGATTATTCGACTGACATCATCAAAAGCAATTATGAATAATACCACTGATAAAGGTGATCCCTGGTGGATGCCATTTTACAGAGGAACCGTTCGAGAATAGGTGCTATTAACCTTAACACAAAACTTTCTGTCAGAGAGTAAAGCTTTGATAAAATTGAATATTTTTGAGCCTATACCCCATTCTTTTAACTTATTAAGAACCATATGGATACCGATTCTGTCGAAGACTTTAAGAAAGTCTAGTGACAAGATAGTAACATGGTTTTTGGTCGATATGAGATGGTCAATATATAATAAGTCATCTATGCATCCTTGATTGGGCTTGAAAGCAACTTGATTATGACTGGCTAAGTTCTTTACAACTACACCCTTCCTGACTCGAACTGCGACTTTTCAAAATGCTATATTTGTTTATTTTTTGATAAATTTTATTGTGTCAAAGCAAAAAATGTTGGAGTATACATAAATTTTTAAACTGTATCAGTAGTTTTCAATATGTCCACCTTTGGCGCGAATAATGGCCTTGAGACGACCGAAGAAAGCATCGCACGCTGCACGCAAGTGGCTCTGCGGTATTTTGGCCCATTCCCGGCGAAGTACTTGTTTGAGGGGGTCCAAACTTTGATATTTTTTTAGTGCCAACCTTCGCCTTCAAAATACCCCAGACAGAGAAATCCATCCGGAGAATTTGTAATCCATTGTGTCGGAAAAATGAAGTGTGGAACATTGTTTTTTAACCAATCTTGGTTGACGCACGCTTTGTAAGACGGTGTCGAGTCCTGTTGAAATGACCACGGTCTCCGACTGAAATGATTGTTTGCCCAAGGCTTCAATACTGCCTCTAAGACAGCATCACGGTATACGATCGCATTAATTTTGACGACACGATCCAAAAATACGAGCAGAGAGCGACCATAAGCGGTTATGGCGACCCAAACCATCACTATCAGTGCTGCCTGCTTTTTGGTGGCCGTCCGAAGATGTAAATTTTCGAAGGACCACACTGGCAAGTAAACTCGGTCATTTTGTTTGTTGACATATTGCTCGATAACAAATGGCGACTCATCGGAAAAAACCACCACTTTCGTGCAAGCGTAGCAACTCCTTCCCCCTTTCGACTCTTCTTTTTTTTTCTTTTGCGATGTAAGATCGTGTGCTTTTTGGAACTACAATAGCTTGAGCTCATTTTTCAGTACATGTTGCATCCGTTCCAACAATATGTTGAGCTCATGAGCCATTTTTCTTCCACTTCGACGCGGATTTCGCTCAATTCGAGCCTTCACTTTCCGAAATATTTGTGCTGATGTTGCTGTTTTTTTGTGACCACCTACATAGCGTTTTGCAACGATGCCAATATCACGTTAACGAGCTATGGTTCGAGACACAAATGATTTATTCCGATGATAGCTATAGAGTTTTCTAATAACGACTTGACAACTTTTTTTTTTTTAAATAAAAGGCAAACCATTTGAGATATTTCAAAAACTTTATTATTGTCTTGAAGTACAATCAAAACATTTATGAATCGAACTCGACTTCGTTCATATGGCCACCGCGGGCACGTTTGCAGCGGTCGATTCGTTGGACCCAATTTTCAACGACTGGGCTACACATTTCGGCCGAAACGGCCGCTATTTCGCTTTCAATGTTAGCTCTGAGCTCTTCCAACGTCATCGGCGTGTTGGCATAAACCAATGACTTAACGTAGCTCCACAGAAAATAATCAAGCGGTGTTAAATCGCACGAACGAGGCGGCCAATCGACTGGCCCATGTCTTGAGATAACACGCTCACCATACTAACTCTTCAATAAATCGATTGTAGCGTATGCTGTGTGGCTTGTGGCACCATCCTGTTGAAACCACATGTCGTCCAAGTCCATATCTTCCAATTCGGTCCAAAAATATCGGTGATCATGGCGCGATAACGCTGACCATTCACAGTAATGTGACGATCGTTTTCGTCGACGAAAAAATATGGCCCAATAACGCCGCCGGCATGCAAATCGCACCAAACAGTTACTTTTTGTGGATGAAGTGGTGATTCATGAAGCACATGTGGGTTTTCACCCGACCAATAACGCATATTTTGCTTGTTGACGAACCCATTGAGCCAAAAATGAGCTTCGTAACTGAAGATGATTTTGCGACTTCGAATATCTGTAGAAAATTTTTATAATTGGCAGACGTTGCTCGTAAGTGTACTTTACCATGATGAAAATGCTGAGTTTACTGAATAAATTGACAGTGACAGTTTGATGATTAATGAAAAAGTGCGTTCACAAATTAAATTCAAAGTTGTCAAGTCCCTATTGGAAAACCCTATACTTGTGGTTTTCCAGCCAAATATAAAGCAATCACACTATCACGTTTGAATTCCATCGCCGATAAAAATGTTTCAACATTACTGAGACGCAAATCGTTTAAAAGGCTTGTAAATAATAAAATTATCTGTCATGTGTCAAAATTTGAGTCATGAACAGTTTGGAAATTATAACAGTCTGAAGTTGGTTGCAGTTGGAGTCAGGCAGGATGTATATACCAAAGAAGTCGTTTGCTAATGATTTTCTCCAAGATTTTCGATACACAAAGCAAAAGAGAGATAGGACGGTACCCGTTAACAATATGAACGTTTTGGTTTGGTTCAAGAATAGGGATAACAGTGTCAGTTTTCCAAATTTGGGGTATGGTGCCGCTCGAGAAAACATGGTTGTAAAGTTGGAGTAAACTGAGTTTTATTTCATTAGGGAGGTTTTTAAACATGGAATATGACAGCTTATCTCTGCCTGGTTTTTCTTTTGCCAATTTTAAGTTGCGTTACTAAGCAACGGCTATTTTTTTTTTTTAAATTTCTTCACAATACCATTTTGGTGTTTCTTAATTCATTTAGTTTCGGATTCCACCAGGGCACCGTAGACTTGACGGGTTTGGTTACTGATTGGGGAATTGAGACGTTCGCGGCAGCTCTAATAGATTTTTGGAGAATTGCAGAAGCTCTATTAACGTTGCCAATAGGATCAAAATTTTTCACAATAGAGAAGGAGTTTTGGAATATGGACCAGTCTGCTAAACGGGCTATAAATTTAGGCTCCGGAAAGATGATTTTTTTTTAAATTGTTAAGGGTAATAGAAATTAAAATTGGAAAATGGTCACTGTTATGAAAGTCGAACTTATGTTGAAAGTTGGAACAACAGGTAAGGTCTATATGGGTAAGAGTGTTGTGGCTGGAGAAATGTGTAGGGGTCCCATCATTAAGTATAAGAAGATTGGAGTTAGTTAAAAATTCCTCGAAGATGCGACCTCTTGAATTAGTTGTAGTTGATCCCCATAGAGAGCTCCATGCATTTATATCCCCACCAAAGTTAACGGGAGTTGAGACACAGTGGACGGAATTGCTGTTATTGGATTATTTTTTGTTTGTTTAAATTGGGAGATAATAGCTTTGTTGCCTGCATTGGATTGGTTTGAAACAGAAATGATAGATTTATTGTTAGTTTTGGCTGCATCAGAACAAGTTGTATTGATGGAGATTGTTTGGGTGGCATGTGTTTGGTTATATAAGCGTTTGGCGTCAGTCATAGAGCACTTATTCCTTGTTTTAATTGTTAGTAATTTTTTTAGCTTGGAGATATTTAGGACATGTTTTTGAGGATGAAGGATGGTCAAGGCCACAGTTGGCGCTCATGGAGCGTGTACAGTCAGATGGAGAATGGGGCGGTAGGCTACAATCATCGCATTTTGCGATATCCCCGCAGCGCTTAGCTGTATGGCAAAGCAACTGACTGTTATGACACCTCATTGGACTAGGGATATATTCCCTAACTTTAGCCTTGTATCAGCCAATTTCGACTGAAGAAGGAGCTTGAAACATGTTAAAAATCATTAAAAGTAGACCAGTTGGTTAACGCGTGCCGTTAACAGATTTGGTAAATTTGAAAACTTCAGTTACCCCTTGGGATTTCATTTCGGAGGTAATTTCAGATTCAGGTACGGTTATTAAACATGGAGCATAGACGATTCCTTTTGTTGAATTAAGTTTATCGTGAATCTTAACTGCTACTGGGCAAATGCCGGCAATATTGTTTAGTTTGAGGAAAAGACCAGCAACTTTTTGAGAGTTTGCCAATAGAAGAATGTTCCCATCCCGAATCAAGGAAATTTGATCATATTCTTTACTGACACTATCTATTGCTTTTTTTTAGTAAAAATAGACTGAACGAAGAAATGGGATTATCAGTATTTTTGGGGGAGATAATAATAAATCTTGGATTTTTCTGGTAGTGGACTTATGGCATTTCTGGGAAATCTGTAAAAGGAAGGAGATTTGGTTTATGTCTTTTATTAGGGTAAAAATCGTATAAAACATCAGTTTCAAGTTCTTTAAATCGATTTCTGCTTTTATTTGGCACAGGGGCCATTTTTATTTGGTAAAAACACACGCGTAAGTAGCAAAAAACACGCAATCAGTAAACAAAGAAAGGGCAAAGAAAACTCGAAAAGAATTAACGGATCAAGCTGCGATTAGCAATAGAAAAAGAAAACAAGTTTTAATTTTTTTTTTTTTTTTTCACTCGGAGAAAAACACACTGCGCACACGATCTAATCGCTACCAAAGCTCGTCGGTAACTGGACCGGTCTTAAAAGTGTACAAATCAGTGACTTCCTCTCTCGTCGTAGTGGTAGCTCCTCTTGAACTGTAGGAGTGCTCGGATTCGCCTGTATATTAACTCAACTTGGCAACTCCGTTGGAGGTATTGGCCTCGAATTTGATCATCATGTCTTTTGGCGAACTTTCCAAAGTAGTTGACACGTAATATAGACAGTCAAGTTTAGAGATAATCGTACCTGGTATCCATTTGTACAAGTGGCTGGCACCTGACATGAAAAATAATGGCTGTCCCGACTCAAGTGAACGGAAGGTTGGGTTCAACGTCAAACACTATTTTCTAGATATTTTAGAGTATATTTCGTCAGGCATTTCGTAATACAGTTGGGTACGTGACGACCGACTCAAAAAGAGTTTAGTGGTGGCTGACCGGTCGTGGAATGTGGAACTTTCATATCATAGGTGAACTAACATTGCTGTTGGAAAACGTTGGAAAACCGCTTTTATTTAGATGGCTTATTGTTGTTTCGTGTTAACCATAAGTAATCTCAAGTGACGGATACTTGTGTTGAGATTCTTTTGGCAAGCCCATTACAATTAGTGAATCGAAGAACGCTAGAGGACCTATTCTGGTACCGATATCTAATACATTTCGATTTAAGCGGATTCATTTCAAAGCATGAAGTATACGTATACAGGTTATTAAAATGTGGGGAACTTCCTACAGATATGGCAGGTATGCGCTGCAAGCCGTTTGATGTCAAAAAAGGTTTTTGACAGAAAATTTAATCAAAAATGTCTTTTCAAGGATGTCAACATTTTTATTCAAAATTTCACATTTTCTGTTCTAAAATCATTGTGTGATCCGTTTTTAAATTTAAAAAAAATAAAAAAAAAAATGGCTGCAGTCAGAATAAAAGGTAAGCCATAGCAATAAGAACGCATATCTAAACGTGCTTTTGTTGTTCCTATTTTCGATTAGGACCTGGTCCAGGAGCTTATATACTTCCTCCAACTGTTGGCTTTAAGAATCACGATGTCCGTAAGTTGCGATGTCCGGAGTATTCATTCGGCACCAGGCACGCTGACTTCACCAAAAGTCTCGGACCTGGTCCAGGAATATACTTTTTAGGCAAAATAACTCGCTATGGCAATGAGGGAACTGCAAAGTATACTATTCGACCGCAGACATTTCAAAGTGGTAGAGCCTTAAAATATATCTTAAAATATTATATAACAATTAATTTTCATTTGTTATTAAATTTTTAAGAAAAAATTAGAAGTCCCGGTCCTGCTGCACATAGCGTTCATCTTTATCCGATTCTTAAGGGCGTTCAAGCACCGGCTTATAGCATGCGATGCAAGCACTCTATTCCGGACAAGAGCTACTCTCCTTCCCCAAACACGTACAAAGTTCGAACTAAGATTACAAAGCAAACACTCCCGGCATACACTATGTATTACAAGATAATTTTCATTCTTCCAGTGTTTGATGTTCATTTTTCTTTATTTGAAGGGGAATGGCTTTGCCTAAGAAGATGCATATTTGTTCCCCCGGGCCGGCTACCTATGGACGCAGTGATTTGAACGTAAGATTGACAAAATCACCTGCATATTCAATTACCGGGCGTAATTTGCTTAGTTATAAAACGTATAACCCGGGGCCAAATGCTTATAACGTGATGTCATATAAGCCAGGGAAAAACGATGCTAAATACTCCTTTGGAATAAAACATTCGGAATTCGCTCCACCATTCATTGTTCCTTGTGATAACTTTTAAGCAACCGACCAAATAGTGGAGGCCGTAGAATGAAAAAATAGGGATTTCATGGTTGAAGCGGTTTTGAAAAGGACTTCCTTTGGGAACGATGGAAGGATGCTTTTTCAAATCCACTTGAGCTATGTTTGCTTAAATATATGAAGATCCAACGTTCCATGGTAGATTTAACAATTGAAACGTTTACCATGAGAGCGATGTATTCTTTGAAGTTTGAGCGAATGCTCATCTCATGTTTGGTAGACCTTCAAACAAAATACAAAATTTTCATTCATCCAAGCGAGTAGTCCAACAATTATTACGGAAGTAAGACAACAGTAAACGACTTAACTCTGGTGAATAGGAAAATGTTTTGGAAGGCATCTATATCAGAACATAAGTACATCGAATTCGAAATCGGATCTGACGTCTTGCCATTGGTTAAAAGGAGGAAATCACATGAACCAACTGGTGATTATTTAAAGAGAACTCAAAACGTTTATAAGTATATCAGTACCTTGCCCTGGTAAGACGGCTCTGCCATTACGGACCCCCCATCCGGTCTCACTCGTAGGAACAAAATTAAAAAAAAAAAAAAAAAAAAACGGAAAAGAAAGACAGCTAAGAATGCCAGAGGTTGGCACCTCATTAGAGGAGGAATTGCTGGCCTCCAGTCAGGAGACAATTGTCTGTTCGCCAATCAACGTGAGACGACTACGACCACTGACCAGCCAACAACAGCAGAAAGAACATAAATTTGCAGGGAATCTATGAAGACGGTCAGACCGGACGGCCCTACGCGTTTTAGGCTAAATCGTCAAAAATTTCGAAAGAGAACATTTATTCTGATCAAACACTTTGTGTTGCCACGACTGAGTAAATATTAGTTCATCTGTTGGATAGTGATGTTCAAATAAGTGAAGGTTCGATGGTTCAAATTTCTCCAGAGATGGCAAGGAAAATGGCAGTCATAATAAATGAGCTACTCTCAGGGCCATCAATAGGGTTTGTCCTGATAGCTGACAACATTATAGAGACAATAAAGGCCTACCAAAGTCAGTCAAAGGAATTTTTGGTACAAATATTCCTGCTGCTCTTAGGTAGCTAATCGATGGAATTTATTGCTCCCATTCTGACGCTGATGTGAACAGAGAAACTGATTTTTTTTTTCAGTATAACGACACTTGCTATCATAAAGCTACAAGCCCTACAAGAAGGTTACCACGGCAAGATCATTTCAGAAATCATCAACCGCGGCTTTAAAATGACTGCTTTGCAGCTCTTTTAACGCATAAATTGTGAAGAATTCTTTGAAGTTTATGGGGACATACTGCCCGATTACATTCAAATGGTTGCACATTTGGCAA
The DNA here is from genome assembly GCA_907269105.1 of Volucella inanis. NCBI lineage: Eukaryota > Metazoa > Arthropoda > Insecta > Diptera > Syrphidae > Volucella > Volucella inanis. The sequence continues at coordinate 230,885,004 of OU026153.1, read as the reverse complement.
GTGGCGTTTGCATGGCAATAAAAATTGGTCCTTAAACCGATTCTACGATTACCTATCAGGAATTTGGGGAATTTTATGGACCCATGGATTCAGAAGTGCCAAGTTTAGCATAAACAAGGTACAAAATGCAATTCATTGTACAGACCTGGAGGAAGACACGAACCTAGAGATTCAGTATTTCTTCAAAGTCATTCTTGACAACTAAGTACTAGTATCGTTGTTTATTGATATTTTTATTTGTTCCTTTACACCTACAAATTCCGTTCATAAGTCTGATTTTAATAAAACTTTTGTAGCTGGTAATATTGGTTGGCCATCTTTACTTCAACTTTTTTTTTTTAACACTTTCTGTGCCACTTTTCCGACTTAATCCTTACAGGACGAATTACGGACATCTGAGCCCAATATCTAGAATGCTTCGTGAAGCTTACGATATTCTGCCTCTCTTCGACTACCACCTCAGCAAACTTTTCCTTTAGAACATTCTTATTTCCACATAAGCCTCATGTCCTGGCTTTCTTTCACCGCAGTTTAAGTGAAATTGATAGTTTTAAGCCTTAATAAATCTGTCAGGGTTCGACCCGGGCCTCAAATCAAATCACATCAAACGATAAAGTCATAGCCGGGCCGTGGGGTACCATTGGGGTCAAGCTTTCCGACATGATGATGGATCACCTCATCAATAACCAAGAGGGACCTCTGCCTTGTTTGACTCCGCCGAGACGGTAAGGATAATCAAATATGAAGAACAATTCTCCAAGGACTTCCTTAGTGAATACGTTTCTAAGGTTAGTAACGTCTGGGATGGCTTGGAGCTCATGTTTATCCTAGCTTATGACATCCCAAGGAGACCCAGAACCGGCATTTGGTGGCCCAATATGAAGATACATTTGGAAATGCGGAGAAACCATAACTAAATCATAAATTGTCATTGGTTTAGCATCAGCTCCACAAGCTTAAGGTTTTCCAATCACTGGGAGTTGAGGATGATATGAACGTCGTCGAAGCCGACAAGTTGTTGAAGAACCTGGTGATCGCTGAAAAAAAGGATAATGCTGAAGGTCATATAGACTTATCTGGAGTACTCTAGGGGTGCCTACGATAAACTGCGTGTTTTCTTAAGGGAGAACGATTTTGAAATCGGATAGCCGAGGATCCCTGGTTGAAAGGCTCGGCTATAGAGGGTCTTCAAGACCTGTTCTACAAACACTTGGCTATGGGTAAGCCCACAACATCAATGTTCGCTAAGAAGCATAACAGCTGTTAAAGTGGAATGAGCGAACTAAACCTCTGTACCTCTCATCAGAGTTCATGGCTCATGGGAGGCCAGCATCGCCAGAGATAATGAAACAACTCACAGCTACCGTAACTAGGAAGGAAAGCCCACTGATAGACTACGAAGCTTACGCCATGGGGAAGCACAGAAACAACATAAGAAGTGAAACAGTTGATTTTCTTCTAACCACTAGCCTATCTGTGGGATATGGTCCAAGATATTAAACTCCAAACAAACAATTACAAGCTTAGGCTTAAAAATAGAGGTGTTTCCAAGAGTCATTCTCAGACCACAGATGGATCCTGGAGGCCGAGACCATTAAACCGTTTAGAAACCCTAAGATAGTTAATTGGCCCAAGTTTTGCCAAGTCCTTAGGACAAAACTCAAAGACATACCCGAAATAAACACCGTAGCAATCGAAGAAGTGGAGGGAAAGGTAAAGTCTTTCGAGAAAGCAGTGGACGTGCCACACAAAGTCTTGTACCCAGTTAAACGTAGTAAACATTCACTTGCCCCACGGTGGAATAAAGATCTCTCTAGTCTTATGCGAATGACCAGAACAATTTTTAGTATCTGCTACGAATACAATTTCCAGCAGCCTTAAAAATACTATTTAAATCTGTTCAAAAAAAAAAAGAAATAATGACACCAAAAAAGCCGACCTGGATGAACTATTGGTATTCAGTTGAAAACCCTTAAGAAATCCGCCAGGCTTAGCAAAATTCTGTCCAAAGAACATTACAACCGTTCCTGTCAAATCGAGGATGCGCACAATCCTCTATAGAGACCCTGGGTCACCTGATAAAAACACACTTTCCTGGATGAAGTGATATCAGTACGGAACTTAGTAGGTCCCGGCAAGTACAACTTGCATCCCACAGCAATATCAGTTTAATTATTTCCGAGGAAAAGGGCTATTATTGAGTATAGATTTTAATTTGTGCGGTTTTTTTTTTCAAAATTTGAACGTTTATTTAAGAAAAACATGTACAATAGTATTACTCAAAGTATTGCCCATCTGAAGCTATGACTTTTTCCCATCTTTCTTGCAATTTGTGGATCCCATCCCAAAAGAACTGCACCGGCTTGGCAGCCAAGAATGAATGAATCAAGCCAATTTTTTATATTCTGCTCTGATGTGAACCGTATTTCAGTGAGGGTGTTCTGCATCGACCGGAACAAATGGTAGTCAGAAGGGGCAAGGTCTGGGCTGTAAGGCGGGTGGGGTAAGACTTCCCATCCACTGTTTTCCAAATAGTTCTTAACCGGGATAGCAACGTGGGGCCGAGCGACCGATTATTGCCTCGTGTCTGGTCTCATATTTCGGGCGTTTTTCGGCTATTGCTCTCTTCAAACGGATTAATTGTGTTCGATAGCGTTGTCCGTTGATATTTTTACCCGGTTTTAGCAGCTCATAATACAGCACACCCATCTGATAGCACTAAATACAAAGCATTACCTTCGCGCCATAGATATTCGGCTTTGCTGTTGATTTGGCTGGTTGGCCGGGTTTCACATATGATTTTTTGCGCTTGGGGTTATCGTAATGGATCCATTTTTCATCACCAGTAACAATCCGATGCAGAATGACTTCCTTTTGTGTCGTTCCAGCAGCATTTCGGACATGCAAAACCGCCTTTCGACGTCTCTCGGCTTGAGTTCATGTGGAACCCAATTTCCTTTCTTTTGAATATATCCAGCTGCTTTTAAACGTTTTGAAATGGCTGCTTGAGTAACACCCAAAGATTCTACGAGCTCTTCTTGTATTTGGCAACAATCTTCATAGAGTAATGCTTCCAGTTCTTCATCTTCAAACTTTTTTGGCTGCCCAGGACATTCATAGTCTTCCAAGCCAAAATCACCACTTTTAAATCGTGCAAACCACTTTTGGCACGTTTGCTCAGCTAGCGCATGTTCACCATAAACTTCCACCAAAATACGATGACTTTCGGCAGCAGTTTTCTTCATGAAGAAGAACTCCCCGCAAAAACACTTTTTCAGGCACAAAGTTGTGGTTTACGCTTCAAATGAATGACAAATACTGAAATGACGTACAATAACAGTAGCTTTCCAACGCATGTTCCAATGGAATAATACAAGTCACGCCATCTCTTAGCAAACCGCACAAACCCAATAACAGCTTCTCCCTGTTCAAGTCTCCGGACTTTCACGGCATACTACCTGTTATGCTACAGGAAACACAAAATCTAACAATACTTTGGCTATGTTCAATCTTCAAAAGCTGTTTAATTCGGAACTGCGTACCCTATCCTTGGAGACGCGTTCGAGTGGTATTTATACCGAAGGTAGGTAAACGCGGGTACGAGTGCTTGAACAATTTAAGGCCATTTAATCTAACGTCGTTTGTACTTAAAATTCTAGAACGTATTTTATGCATCCACATGCGGAGCATCCTAAGAAAACCATCATTATCCAAATGATAGCACGCCTACATCAAAGAAAGATTAACTGAAGCTACTTTCCTTTTAGATATAGATGGAGCCTTTAATAATGTACATACTAAAGCTATTCACAAATCTCTGATCGAGCTGGGCATGGAGGAATTTATTAGCCTATGGACAGTCAAGATAGGACAAGAACAATTATTCAGGCAACACTAGAAAACAGCCACTTACCCAAAATCACCCATAAAGGAACACCACAGGGTGGCGTTTTTTCTCCTCTACTTAAGTTAATGATTATTAACAGAATTCTTGTAAGATTAGACAAAGAATGGGTCAAAGTGGTCACATAAACGGATGACGTGATGATAATAGTGTCTGGGAAGTTTCGTTAAGTGATAAATGAAATCATGGATTCTGCTCTATACAAGATTAACACCAGGGCCGCAAGTTGTTGCCTTGGTATCAACCCGAGCCAAACTGAATTGATGTTATTCACTACCAAAACCAAAATACCTTATTTTAACCTTCCCTGTCTGAATGGTCAACCCCTTTCGCCTTCTATGGCTGCAAGAAAGCCTTTGGAAAGATGTACGATCTTCAACCAAAGATGACTTTTTTGATGTATACCGTAGTGAATCCAATTCCCACCTATGAGTCACTAGTATGGTGTCTCGCGTTGATCAAAGTCCACAACTTCACGAAAGTAAAAAAACCTCCAAGGAACAGGCTTTATAGGCACCACGGCGCATTGAGTTCGGCTCCAACGAATGCTCTTACTGTGCTCCTGAATAATCTGCCTCTCGACCTACACACAAAAAATACTGAACTATCCAAAGCAGTCAGACGCGAAGATTCTGGGTGCTAGACTAAACGCCATGGTTACGTTTCCAACCAACTTCAAAAAAATTTCCACGTAGGATTTCCCTCCAGAGCTCTGTGGAGGAAAGACGAAGTAGTAAAGGACTTCGACACGGTCATCTACACCAACGACGGATTAATGATAAACTGTGGTGTGGGGCAGGTATCTACTCTAAATAATTGAAAATATTAATATCATACCGCTTGCCGGATTTCGCCAGCGTCATCTTGGCGGAACTATTGATAATCCGAGAGGCTTGCACACAATTCGGGCGTGACACAATGCTTTAGGGTCACACTGCTTTGGGTTGCAGGGTGCAGTGTCAGTATCAGGGCACAGGAAACGAGCATGCAAATAAATGGTCATGGCAGGGCTCAGGTCTGCACGGCTCATTTGCGGCAAGGGTTCACATCTCGCTAGAAGAGGTTTAAAAACAAAACCCACTTACTCTTCCTGTAGAACGCCAATATCCATTTTAGGGGGTTAACTTACTGCGTTATGTCAAAGATGATGTGGCAGGCCTACAATAAGAATAGAAAAAAAGACCTACTAAATAGAAACTGCCCGCGATATTCACGTGGCCTTTATCAATTGGAGACCATACGGCCAAATTAGGTAACATCACAACGCCCACTCTCTCTTATTTCCTTTGTAAATGCAAGCATTAGCAAAAGCCAGATAGCGAGCACTAAATGCGGGTAAAGGAATACGAGATCTAATCCTTTTTCTTAAGTCCACAACAAAAAAGTATAGATCAGCTGCTGGTATCTATGAAGAGAATCTCACTGCTAGCTTGGCACTTATGGTACATACATACCGAAATCGGAAAAGAGAACACGTTCGCCAAGAGTGCATACCTATAAGTTGGATTTCTTTCTTGCTAAAGAGCATCGAGGGAATGTTCGAAATCCATGTGCGCAACACCGCCTTGCGAAGGCAATTTTTGTCGGCGATGCAACAGGTATACCTATAAGGAAAATCATGCGAGAGTGCGCTTCAAAATCTGGTGGCAGAACTATAGGCGACGGTGAATAGGACACTGATTGCGGATGCTGACTATGGGCAATTTGGTCGATTGGGGGCTTTTCTGCCCTGAATTTACATTGATAGGATTCAATCAACTAAGTGTTTCAAAAATGCAATTTTGGAATGACTTATAACTATAACAGTTGAGGAGGTCTCCTTTTTTGTGAATCAGTCTAGATGGTGGGATTCTATTCATCAGGCATACGCTCTTCTGAGCAAATCTGAGAAGTAAATACATATTCATACTCCACAAAGTCATTTCCAGCAGCTTTGAATACTTCGGCAAATAAACGATCAAGTCCAGCTGCTTTATTGGAGACCAGCTTAGATATTGCCATCCTTACTTCATTTTGAGCTCATAAGCGGCTCTCGTCCTTCATAGCACCGCCACTGTTTAGCTATATGTGCTTGCTGGTATTCTTTATTAAACCGAAAATTTCTTGATCAGGTGAAACTCAGTATATCAGCTGGGGCGCCTCTTATGCACGTTAGAAGCGTTGCCACTGGTTTTTGGTACTTAATGCTGACAGCATAAGAGTTCTCCCCACAGTTATTCATCTTTGTTGTGGCGCTTGTGAAGTCCACATCCGGACCTTGGCTGCAACAGGATGCTAATCCAAAAAGATGTTGGCTGCGCGGAAGTTTCGTTCATTTAGAATATTGGAGGTATGACTTACGTCTATCGCAATTTGATCAATTTGACTTAGAGTTTTATGATCCGGAGACTGCCATGTCCCCTCATGTGCTTACTATAGTGGTATTTCGTTCCTCCGCAAAGTCAATAAGCCTAAGTAAGTTGTATGACCAATTTAGTCAATATCGTATATTCTATGCCTACCAACTGTCCTATCAAAGATATCCTCGTTCCCTATTATGGCATATCCTACCATATACTTTGGATATTGCTCATATGTCTTGTCGAAAAACTCGTTGAAACTTTCTTCGGTGACATCGTCCTTGTCTTCCGAAGGGGCATGGGTGCATATTACCTTTACGTTAGTTAGCGAATTTAACTTTGATGCGGATTTTCGTAAGACATTCGCTCATATGTCAAAGGCTCAAGACTTCTTGCATCTAAGTCTACTGAAAGGGTCCGAACATTCCACATGCTGATTCGAAGGTCCTTGTTGTTTAAACGTTTGAAAGGATCGTCAACAATTAATCCATTCCTATCCGGTTGTTCGTCACATTTTTTTAATCTCTTCCGCATAGGATTGTGAGCCCTATTGTACTATTGGCCAAGCATTCATAGCCGAGTATCAGGTTACAGTGAATCAGATTCGTAGATTATGAGCTGTGGATCCGAAGAATACGTCAGTACCACCTATTACAGGACTGATTTTACATTCACTGTAGTCAGTCTCATAGAAATACAAGGACTATTATCTATTTGTGATTCCTTCCTTAAATAAGTGTTGGAGGTTTCTATTCGGGAGGCTTCGATATTTTTAAGCCTCAACCGTTTGTCCAGTAGTTGACGACCTTGGATCATCGTGAGATATTGTTTCACGAAGGAAACTAACAATAATCTTTAACAAAAAAAAAAAAAAAAACAACGAAATAAAGTTTCCTTTAGGGAAATCCACTTTATTGACTTTATTGTCGACCGATACGGACACTGGTAAGATTTAGTACCAATCCTTCTATAGGAAAACTATCCATTCCCTGATCTTGATGTAGTGTCGTGGCCATTGACTTCAAGTCCCCATCTACTACTGGTACTATCAGCTTCTTCACCGCTGCAATCTGCTGTTACACTAATCTTCTAGCTCACCACCGTCATCTCGGTTGAGATCGGGCATTCACCTCTTGCTGTTTGCAGCTTCCAGGAATACGATTTCACTGCTTACATACTGTCGTCTATCACCACAGCTAAGATTGGTCATTGACCTATTTTCAGGCACACTCTTTCCATGCTTAGATTTGTGTGCTGTACTTTTGATTGATGCGTGCAAATGTACCAACACACCTTCTGTTTGTCGTGCAAATGCAAATTTTGTTGTCATCAATCGGATTTGTGTTACACTGAAACAGATATCCACCATCTATCTGACTAAAAGAGCTAGGCAAAGATACTTGTGAGTTCAATTTTTTAATCAGTCAATTCCCAATAAATTTTCCGTCAAAAAAAACTATAATCTTTCAAATCACAACCTTTCGAGCTTTTTGGCAAATAAGATCAAAATTTTACAAAATTTTTTGTTCTTGAATTTTTCAGAAAACATACCAAAAAATCAACAAAACATGAGCAGGAGGCCTTTAGGTGATGGATTAACTATGAAATTCTTTGCTTGAAATCAAGGTGAACTTTTATTACAGGACCAGGACCGGGAGCATATGGACTACCGACCGAAATCGGTTTCGAGAAACATGATGTCCGTAAGAAGAGATTACCTCAGTACTCGTTTGGTAGCACAATAAAAACATTGGATAAAAGGGTCAGTCCCGGTCCGGGTGCCTATAAAGTCGAAGGCATTACTCGCTATGGTATTAATAAAGCTCATCATTACACTATGTCATCGTTGACTCCGATACCTGGTAAGTTATAACAGTAACTCCATTTGAAAATAGACATTTACATATTCATTTTTAGAAAAAAGTAAAGGTCCCGGTCCTGGCGCACACGATAATCACAATAAACCCATCTTTAAGGGTGCAAATGCTCCGGCTTATTCGATCGGATTGAAGGATCATTTTCAATATAAATATCCGTTTCCAGGTCCAAATGTTTACATGGTTGGTGTTGGTAAGATAAAGCCGGGTATTCCATCGTTTAGCATGTAAGTGGACCAAGTTGTTGCTATTGGATAGATATCGTTTGATATATGTTTCTCTTTTAAAGGGGAATGATCACTAACATACCCACGAAGCCAAACTCTCCTGGTCCAGCTGCGTATGGAAGGACAGACTTAAATGTTAGATTGAAGAGAAATCCGGCATATACCATGATTGGGAATAACACTTTACAAGCGAAGAAATGCGGTCCTGGATCAAATGCGTACAACATTATGGAATACAAGCCAGGAAAGACCGAAGCTGCCTACTCCTTTGGAGTTAAGCATTCAGAATATGCCCCACCAATGATTGTCGAGTGTGATAACTAAGATAATCAAAACTGATTTTGTTAGCAAGATTTTCTTAAAGACTGACGATGGTTCAGACAAGGTGCAGGATATACAGGAATATGTAGTTGAGTAACACCAATAAAAGCTCAAAGATTCATGTTTTCCAGATTCTACTCTCTAAAACCTGCCCAGACTGGTGCTTAATATTATATAATATTCACAAGATTTTCGAACTCCTTTTTTCCCCTTTCAGAACCAAGCACTTAAACGAAGGGCTTACCCATTTATAATTTAAAAAAATCTTCGAGTCTTTATATCAGCAACATCGACGTCTAGTTTCTAAAACCTAGATGTATCTTTAGACCCGGATATTAATAGAGGATACTCATACATGTAATTCGCAAATTCATTGCTTCCCTCATAGCAAATATTCAAAGAAATTTTGTCGCTTATGGTCAACATATAGAGTTATTTGCAAAATAGTTGTGGCCTATTAAGGTTCCAGTAGGCACTTTTAACAGCATAAATCTCAACCATATAGCCTTCTGTTTCTACTGCTATAGAAGATATTGATCGGCACTCCCCTCACGATCTTTATGGTTCCCACATCTACATTTCGCCATCTATATATCATGTCTACCGACTGCTCCCAAACCTTGACGGTTGGTACATTAGAAAAGAATTTTCTATCTTAAGACTGAAGAGACCATCTTCATGGACATGGAGCTTGTCACTGAATAGATTTCTTTGGATTTACACACCTTTCATAAGACTGCTAATATAGCAATTGAGCCCGCACAGATCGTCCGTGAACCTGCTAGATCATATAAAAATATTGAGGAATTCACAGGAACTGAACCTATAGCAGAACTGCTTGCATCCTAGGCTAGAGCTGTCAGAGGCAGTTGCACCTCAAGCATATATTAGATGTCATGTCTCTTCAGGATGCATACAGATCAAAGGAATGTTTCCCGAAGCTCTTAAAGTTATTTAAAGGGCAATTTGCTTTGCTAAATAGTTACATATATATGTGGACTAGGTATCAATGATACTACGTCCTGCGACACTTAGCGAAAGGACAATGAAATCGCGGTTGAGCCGCATTTCCTTGCACTAGTATCCAGCATTTTAGTTCAGAGATGCAAATATTGATGATGCGAATGATCAGCGGTAATACTATATGGAAAAAGCCATCTGAAATGCCACGCCTAATATCATAGGTTGGTGACCACAAAAATAATTCCATAGTTCGACGATGAATTCCATTGGGCACTGCAGCCCGAGCCAGGCAGCAGCAGGTGAGAGCAACTGTACGAGTACTCCAACGTAACATCAACACAAACCAGAGGCAGCTACCCTGCGATCGGACTGGATATGAGGCCAAGGTCCGCCTGTGGAAGAACGACACATTCGAAAAAAAAATTCATTCTCGTTGAGGTGCACTTAGACCAATTCTATGCCCATTGTGACTCCTCTGGTAAAACGTGGAAGGTAATGCCGTAACCAATCCTAGAATACCCAAATACAGCAGAGATCATATAGATTTGGTACTTAATTACCTAAGGATTGTGTGCCAAAGCAGAACGAAAACAAGCGCACACTAAAGGGGTTAAGGCTCCCTTAAAATATTTACACGCATCGCGGACGAAAGAAAATTAATGAAAAAAGAAAGATAGGTACCGACGGACAATGGTTTTAAATGTCTGAATGTTACAATGACTAGGAAATAGAGAGCTTGGCAGTGCATTTCACAAGCGAATTGTTCGGCTTAGGAACGAATCTCGATATTTCAGAGTATGTCCGAAAGTAGGCTTGTAGGTATACTGATGAGCATTCATAGCGAGACGATAGTTACGGTTAAAAGTTTGAAAAGGTGTAATGTTACTGGCGATTCTTATGGGCCACTGGTGGTGACATTTCGTCGGTGTTCGAGGGTGTCCATGGACTGAGTAGTATTAGCATCACCTATGAGCCTTATCGCACGGATTTGAATCCTATTTAGCAGGTGCAGAGATGTTTAAGGCACACCTGACCAGATGTATGTGCATTGTGTACTTGTTTTTTGTCGTAATAAATACATATTTGATGCGCGTGTCTTCTAGAGCAGCATTAGGAGAGGTTAATTAGCTCTTTTGGTTGTTTAGGATCAAGTATGAGCCGTATTAGTCTAGATATTCCACAGTTCACTTATGACTGGCCTTAGTTAAGCGTAAGTCATTGGTGGGTGACGTTGTCAGGGTGCCTAGTATTTAGTCCTAGAGATCGAGTCTAGCAAGTCATCAGCGACGCAATTCTGTGGGACATCCGAATGCCGGGCATCTTGACATTGAAAAGTATGTGGTAAATAAATCATTTATAGTTCTTAACTGTCTTTGTATACAGCAGTATAGCAGAGAGTTCTCCTTAGAAAACAGTACAGTATGCAGGTAGATTAAAGAATTTTTGTATGCTTTCAGAAGACTTCGTGTTGTCTCCATTCGTTACTTTATAGAATGAGTGCAGGCCCACAAACTTCTATAACATAAGAGAGACGTATACGTGGACTCAGTTAATTGAACTACAGTCCTCTGAAAGTTGAAAGCAGCTTCAGCCTTTTCGTTTCACTTTTATTTTCTTTAAACCAACATTTTCTGTCCAGGATGAGACCTACCTGACTCATTGTCATTAAAGAGTTTAACGGGGAGACATCTTACTTGGTAGGATGATACGGGGTATCCTGATTTGTCTCGTTAAAAGGATCAGTTTTCTTTTGGCCGTATAGAAGCGATAGAAGTCTTTAAGCTGTCACGACATAGCGCAAAATATTAGAGATGTGGTTCAGAATTGTCGAAACCGAGTCCCTTATGATGAGATTCTATTGCAAACACGTCTCTCTAAACCTCGATTGTGACAAGCTCTCTATCGTTGGAAGTTTCACAGATTCCGCCGGGACCCAACTTCATCTTTTCATATGGGGACAAACGCTTAGCGACGAAGAAGCATTTCTTTTTCTCGAGAAGCTGCACAGTTTGTGGATTGGGCCTCATAAGTACACAACATGATAGATGCAGAGACACCCCGGCGAAATCAACCATACCAGCAGGAGCAGACAGCGGTAGGATTACCCGAACTATGATGGACGTTTCATTACAATATAATCCCAGCATCGAAGCCTTGTCACACAATGTCCGGAAAAACCAATTGAGTCCATGCAAGTATCTCAATAGGGGACGAAAGCAATCGGCATCTCGCAAAAATTACAAGCTGCTGCCTGTCACAATCAATTTCCTGAAAATGCCTGGAATTGTACTCTACCTGACATTGGAATTAGAGAAAGGAAAACTAGAGTCGTCGGCGTGAATTGAGGTAACCTTCAAAGCACCTTCAGCCTCGTAACGTGCCTTTGTTGCTAATCAGGCCGTATAACGTACACTACACCTCAGTTATTTTTTGCCGATTTTGAAGTTGGGAATTACTAGAGTACATTTCCTTTTTTAAGGTTTGCTTCAAACCTTCGTTGGAGCTGTATATGCAGATAAAGCTTCTACTCGCGAGGTAAGGTAAGTACTCCTCGCCATTGCAAAGTTGACGACAGACCCTATTCCTACAGCATTCAACAATTACACTTCACACTAAAACGTTCTAGTTATATCAGTTCCTCCAGTAATGCCCTTATCCATGCTCCTTTGCAGTATATTTCAGTCCAATTAATGCTTAAAACCACCAAAAACTCCAATCCAGAATAGAGCCTAGCGACATGCAATACCATTTTGAATTTTCATTAAAATAATTGAATTTCTCTCTACCGACAATCAGCTGTTCGACCATATACCCTCTAGCGGCCAATACACAAAGCCTCACATTAAAAAAGAGTACACACCGATTCACAGTTCAGTGTACATAAGCAGCCGTCAAAATTTCCTCAAAAGAAAAACTATCCCTTCGGTGCGTCGAGGAGGAGAAAAAACAATTTGCCGTTAAATCCGCAGATGAAAAAGGGTAATCGTTCGGGACAGCCCTCACAAAATTAAAATTTGATTCAAAGTGCAACTTCCAAATCCAAAGGAAACAATAAGAAAGGAGAAATTCCTTCGAAATTAACATCACACAACTAGATGCTCAATTGATTATGGCAACTGGGGTGACTTCAACAGCACCACAATCAACGAAACCTCCTCCGTCACCATCACAACCCCAACCACAGCCGCCGCCTATAATAGTTCGGGATAATCCTGCTACAGGACCCACTTTTGTGGACAATCAATATTTCTACGAAGATGAAGTGTTTCGAATCGACAAGAAGGGTCGCGTTAAATTCGGTCTAGTGCTCGAGAATTCGGAGGCCTTTTCTGGGGATGACGATGATGAGTTTGATATTCTGGCGAAGGGAGAGATTCGCGTTATATGGCATCCTGATGGAAAGGAGGAGGTCATAACGGATCGGGTGGTAAGTAGGTTTAACCACGTGGTGGTGGTGGCTATCATCTATTTTTCCTTTTCTTTTCAAAATCAAATTTTATGCAATTGGTAGGCTCCGATGCAGTTACAAGAATGATTAGTTGCAGTGTGTCGTTTATGCAATCTCATTTTTGAATAATTATGAGTCAGAGTTTTCAGTGTGAATCGATGTTTTGATTATTTGTTGATGGTATGCAAGCACTCGGTCTGAAGTTTACTCATTTTGAATGAAACGGATGAGTATGTGGTAGGCTTGGTCATTCGGGCGTTGTTTATAAGTTAATTATAGAGGGGGAGTCATGGTATTTTGTTCAACTAATTACACGGTAACCAACACGGAGTGGATGAACAAATTAAATCTGATTATGGACCATATAGGTTGCAGTTATACTGGTATACAGGGTCGTTGCACTGTGAAACCGTGATTTATATCGATTTATTAGTAAACACTGAGTAAGACTGGTTTCTTAGTTTAAGGAACTCTTATTTTTAATTTGTCATTTGGCAACTGTTTGGGCTTTCTACTCTATGTCGGACTACAGACCGAAATTTGTCTGAACCTGAATTGGCATTTAGTTTCTTTTACTCGGATATTGGGCTTCAGTGCCTTAGTTCTTGGCCAATTCTCTCTGGTTGCGCGGTCGAGATGCGCAGCACAGAAGAATAGGCCTTTTCTGCATTGTATCTCCCTATAGGAATCATCGACTTTTCGCTCCGAAGATTCTTGTTGATTCGCCCAAGTCGATCGACATCAGATCGGCGCTTCGGCGCCATAAGGTTTAACTGGAATGCTTTTACACGTAGAGTAGATTTAGTTTTTGACAGCCCTAAATGGCAATCTTCGTAGAGTGGTGGTGGGTATTGTTCTGGACCCCTAAGTTTTTCTCTAGGGTTGCCGTAATTTGAATATTTGTTCGGCTGTGAACCTATATGACATATTGGGTATGTAATTAAATTCGTGCGGTTTTTTTTTTTTCAAAATTTGAACGTTTATTTAAGAAAAACATGTACAATAGTATTATTCAAAGCATTGTCCATCTGAAGCTATGACTTTTTCCTATCTTTCTGGCAATTTTTGGATCCCATCCCAAAAGAACTGCGCCGGTTTGGCAGCCAAGAATGAATCAAGCCAATTTTTGATATTCTGCTCTGATGTGAACCGTATTTCAGTGAGGGCGTTCTGCATCGACCGGAACAAATGGTAGTCAGCAGGGGCAAGGTCTGGGCTATAAGGCGGGTGGGGTAAGACTTCCCATCCACTGTTTTCCAAATAGTTCTTAATCGGAATAGCAACGTGGAGCCGAGCGTTGTCATGATGAAAAACTATTGCCTCGTGTCTGGTCGCATATTCCGGGCGTTTTCGGCTACTGCTCTTTTCAAACGGATTAACTGTGTTCAGTTTATTGATGGTTTCACCTGGTTTTAGCAGCTCATAATATAGCACACCCATCTGATCCCACCAAATACAGAGCATTACCTTCGCGCCATGGATATTCGGCTTTGCCGTTGATTTGGCTAGTTGGCCGGGTTTCACATATGATTTTTTGCGCTTGGGGTTGTCGTAATGGATCCATTTTTCATCACCAGTAACAATCCGATGCAAAAATGACTTCCTTTTGTGGCGTTCCAGCAACATTTCGGACATGCAAAACCACATTTTGACGTCTCTCGGCTTGAGTTCATGTGGAACCCAATTTCCTTGCTTTTGAATATATCCAGCTGCTCTTAAACGTTTTGAAATGGCTGCTTGAGTGACACCCAAGGATTCTGCGAGCTCTTCTTGTGTTTGGCAAAAATCTTCATAGAGTAATTCTTCCAGTTCTTCATCTTCAAACTTTTTTGGCTGCCCAGGACGTTCATCGTCTTCCAAGCCAAAATCACCACTTTTAAATCGTGCAAACCACTTTTGGCACGTTCGCTCAGCTAGCGCATGTTGGCCATGAACTTCCACCAAAATACTATGACTTTCGGAAGCAGTTTTTTTCATGAAGAAGAACTCCCCGCAAAAACACTTTCAGGCACAAAGTTCGACATATTTGAGTGAAAAAAATTGTTGTTGTTTACGGTTCAAATGAATGACATATACTGAAATGACATACAATGACAGTAGCTTTCCAACGTGTGTTCCAATGGAATAATAACAATGGAATAATACAAGTTACGCCATCTCTTAGCAAACCACACGAATTAAGTTATAGACTCAATAAAACTGTACTGATATGGACCGACGAAAACGTTAAATAGTGGTTTTAACCAGTTAAGAGCATCTCCTATCGTGCAGATCGAGCAAACGATGCTGGAGCTAGATTCATGTCCGATTAAATCTTCAAAAGACTGATTAGCTCTACGGTCTTGTCCTACCATCACCTCATTAGTAAGGCCATTCTTCTTCTTCCTTCAAACTCTTCTTCAAGGCTGGGCTGACAAGCTTATTTTGATTTTTGGAACAAATTTTCCGATGAGCGTCATTGAACATTGCAAAACCATAAAATTTGCTCAGGCTTATATGAGTCCACTATCTGTTTCTAAATGTGGAGACTTCAACGAATGTGCTCCTATCTTTATTAAATCATATTTTGTAACACCCGCTCACATTTGTAACATTTTCATTGCCTTTGCTGTTATTCTTTTATTATACGTCCATACACCTCGTCCAAAACGTATGTTAAAGCTGAATACACGACTATCATTCAAACGAAGTTTCGACTTCCGTTCGTCTTTCCATGTTTTGCAAATTTCGCTGTTCCTTCTTAGCAGGTATCCCTGCGAGTATATCTTGCGAATTCTTTCTTTGTTGAGCAATCTTACAAGTGTTTGCTCGTTTGCCTGTGCTTTGAAATTGTATTTTCTCCATTGTAAGTCGTCTGAGTATGGCTTGTGAGGGTATCTCTTCTTAATTCCGATATAATGCCTTTACTGTTTTCGTAGCTGTCTGGTTTTCTATTTTAGGTGGTTTTGCTTTCGGAAATTAAAAGTCCTGATATTATATCTCTTGTTCTTCCACCACTCTGTAGGCCTTTTCATTAATCCTAATCTTTAGGACTCTCCGAGCAGATGGAAAATCTCTTTTAACCTATCTGTCCCTAAAAAGGGTGAATCCTACAGACCCATTGCACTTACGTCTCCTCTCTCCAATGTCATGGAAACGCTGATAAAGCGTGAACTTATGAAATATCTAGAACAAAACGTACACCAAACTGGCGAAAGCAAGATAGTTGCACTTAATATTTCTAAGGCATTTGACAGAGTTTGACATCAGGCTCTTTTATCGAAAATGAGTGCTTTTGAGATCGACGACTTTCTTGATTAGAAATTACCTTTCGGAACGTTCAATTTAACTTGTCTTGAGTGGTTTCAAGTCCAATATTCATAATATAAATGCTGGTGTAAATCATATTCCAAAGTCAACATCGTAAACAGTTGGTAAACCTATCAACAGAATGAAATTGAACGCTTCCAAAATGCAGTACTGTCTGATTTCATTAAAGCGAATTTTAAATACTCAGCCATTATCCATGCATGGCACTTCAATCCTCGAAATCGAAAACCTTTCCATTCTCGGTATATGTGTCAATGACGATTTACGTTCGAATAACCAAATATCCAATACCGCCAAAAATGCTGCTAAGTGTCTAGGTTTCCTGAAACAAAGTAAGAAATATTTCAGGCCCCATGATCTATCCTTAATATATGAGAAATTCATCCGCTTGATATTGAAGTACAGTGCCCACATTTGGTCAAGTGATCCTAAGACCTCTTTGCACCTGCTATATAGGATCCAAAATTCTGCGATACGACTCATAGGGGACGCCCATTTTACACAGTCAATTGACACACTCGAACACCAACGTAATGTCTCCTGTCTCACCTTGTTCCATCACTTATTTCACCATCAAGGCCCCACCGAAATTGCCAGTAGTATTCCGACCCTTCAAGCCTGAAACCATAACACCCATCTCGCTATGAATACTCATCAGTGTACCCTTAAGCACACTTTCGGACGTACTCTGAAAGATCGTGATTGGTTCCTAAGCTGTACAACTCTTATGGAATGCCTTGCCGAGCTCTCTACTTCCCAGTTATTATAACTTGCAAACATTTAAGACCAATGTGCATCGGTATTCCTCTATTCCTTCGCCCGCACTGTGTAAACAAACTTTAACCAATTGAGCGTGCGCTCAATGATGTCGAAGTCTAGGGCCTAGAAGTCTAGGCGCAGGGCTGTACCTACAAATTCACCGCCGAAGCATTAGAACGCTCCGAAAATTTTATGACAAATGCTCTAAAACCCGTTAAGGCTGTGGAAAATCGAGGAAAAGTAAAACAAAAATTACATCATCAACTACAGACGTCCACATATTGCTATTGGTGAAATCGAATCTTTTTGTTTTTTCGAGAACGATTTGACGAGATTGACTAGGACTCTAAGTTCGCAGAAGACGGCAAAATGTCTCTAATGCGAGCAATAATTTAGACTTTCGCAAACAATTTGCGGCAAGTCACCGTCTTTGGAGGAACCCCAAAATTATTACAAAATGACGTAAAATTCTCTGGAGTAACGAAACTAAGGTCAATTTGTTCTCCTCGGACTTTGAACTCAACGTTCGAAGACCAAAAGGAAAGAAATTTCATTAGTTCTATGTAATGGTGTGGGGTTGTGTTCCTTGGAACGACACTATGGTAAGTTCGAATACATAAACATATTTGAAAATGTCATGCTTTCTTACGCTGAGAAAAGCATGCTCCTAATATGACTTTTCCAGCAAGATAATGACCCGAAACACTCATCAATCTAAAAGATTGGTTTCGATATCAGAAAATGTCCATAATTTTATAGCCAAGGCAATCTCTAGACCTCAATCCAATTGAAAACTTGTGGAATGAGCTGAAGAGTAAATTGGCCAGTCTTGTGTCCGATCGCTATGATTCCAGTTTCCTGTAGGCTGTCATCCGCGATCACTGGGCATTAAAATGGAGATTCGCCCTTCTTTTTTATAACAAACCTGTTGGCAGGGAATCGGAGATTCTCTTGATTGGAGCATCGAACATTCGCTTAATGGGATTCAGCCAATGTAGTTGGCGTGTTTTAACTTTTAAACCTTCTCCATCCACAACTCAAAAAAAAATCTCGGTTATATCTTCTTCTCTGTTCGCTCTCTTCGCTTACAGGAGATATGGTATGACGAAGAATTTTTCTTTCTAATGTCCAATCTACTTTTCTAGTTATGCAAATATTTTGTCCTCCGAATTACAAACTTTGAACGTATTTATTCTGTCAAAGGGAAGGAAGTAACAGATGCTTTCTATGGTGACACTTAATCGAAAGTCAATGCCATTGGTGGAATTGATGTTTACCTGCAGATGGTAACTACCTCTGCCAACATTGTTATTTTGCCCTAGACGGTGGACAGATGATTATTTGTCTATTCAGAGAGAAGGCTTGGTTTTGTCTTCATTTACCCAAACAATTAATTTCAACTATGTAGATGTCGATGTTGTCTACGTATCAGAGTTGTTAGATAAATTTGTTGAATAAGGTACCTCCTCTGTCAACACCCGTACAGCGCAGTACCTGCTTCACAACTAGATGAAAGAAATCTCATTACATCGCATCTCTTTCACAGAGTTCCAAAAAATAGTTTGCAAACTGCACCTTGCTTCTGCGTATATTCCTGTGTTATGCAATATAAACGGGATTCCAATGACCTTTAAGGCGATAGATGTAGTTTCGACTAGAAATCTATTTAGGATTTGGTTCGGTGTGAAAATGTCTATATTCGACACTGGCATTTACCTTTTAAAAGAATATTTCATGTAAATGTTGACCACGACTATGTTTTAAATGGTCCATACGGAGAGTCCTATTTTGAATCACTTTTTGGAACATATTGGCTGGTATCTCTAATAACATGTGTAATGTTGTGTGGTTGGACTTATCACCATAAAAAATTGTCTAAAGACGTCAAATCGCACGATCTAGACGGCCAATTTACTGGTCCAAAACGAGAGATAAATTGCTCATTTCTCACTTGGTCCATTGATTTGCTTGCTGTGTGGCATGTAGCGTCGTCTTGCTGGAACCACATGCCGACTAGGTTCAGATCGTGAATTTTAGTCAAAAAAAGTTCGAAATTATTGAACGATCGATCATCTTTGAGAAAATGGGAGCCAATGATTTCGCCAGACAACAAAACGCACCAAGCAGTGCATTTTTCAGGGTGCATAGACAGCTCTTGTATTGCCTGAGGTTCCTCATCCGTCAATTCATCAAATTCAGCTGTTCTAAAGCCCACTCACCGAAGATTCGGTCGTTCAACTTCAATTCTTGCACGAACTTTATTTTGTAAGGTTTCAGAACAAGATCCCAATTACTGCGAACAGTGATGAATGGACAAGTCACGGTTTTTATTAACACTGGCGGATACAGCAGCAATATTTTCCACCTACACACACGGTTATGTTTCTTGATGAAAACCGTAAAATGGTCGAAGAACGCGAAAAAACATTTTTCAGCACGAATTTTGATAATAAAATCAATAATTTGTAAGCATTGTTCGGGTGTAAGTCTCTCCATGATGAAATGACTTTGACACATGTCACGAATCACGCGTGAGCTGTCAAAAATAGTACACTGAAAAAGCAAACAACAACAAAAAAAAAAAATCACCCTTTAGTTCTTAGAAGACATAAGATAGTCTTGATTGAAGTTGATTGTCCAGTCATCGGGCATGTCTATACCTGGTTTGTGATTTGGCGCATGCACCTTACCAAAACATCACCGATTTTTTGTAATAATCTGCACATCGATGACAGGATTTCTTAGACATTTTGAAGAGGATTTTCTTCTTTTCACATCTTTTCGATAAGCTACTGGCTTACACTACTTTTTCGCAGACTGCTGAATGCTAGATGCATAACTCGCGCATTAGTAGATGGTCAATTTGGTTGACTGGTCGATTGCAAGTTGCTTTGTAGAAAATGTTTTACGTACAGATGCCGGAGTTGGAATGTACAAATTTGACATCATTACCTGAAAGTCTGTTGAAAAGCTTGTCAGTAAATCTTTCCGATGATGTGATCGCTGCGGTTGGACTAATGATCACTCAGCCTGGTCTTAGAGGTCCATATTGAATATGTCAAAATAAAGCAAATAAGACTGAAAACACACCGGATCCGACAAAACGTTTTTTGTTGATTAATGCAACAACAATCTACTGATTCTTTTGAGCCAACATACAACAAAGCCGGCGAAACAAAAAAAACATGTTTTTGATTTGATGTGTTTCATGACTGGTTAGACTTTCGCAAACAATTTGCGGCAAGTCACCGTCTTTGGAGGAACCCCAAAATTATTACAAAATGACGTAAAATTCTCTGGAGTAACGAAACTAAGGTCAATTTGTTCTCCTCGGACTTTGAACTCAACGTTCGAAGACCAAAAGGAAAGAAATTTCATTAGTTCTATGTAATGGTGTGAGGTTGTGTTCCTTGGAACGACACTATGGTAAGTTCGAATACATAAACATATTTGAAAATGTCATGCTTTCTTACGCTGAGAAAAGCATGCTCCTAATATGACTTTTCCAGCAAGATAATGACCCGAAACACTCATCAATCTAAAAGATTGGTTTCGATATCAGAAAATGTCCATAATTTTATAGCCAAGGCAATCTCTAGACCTCAATCCAATTGAAAACTTGTGGAATGAGCTGAAGAGTAAATTGGCCAGTCTTGTGTCCGATCGCTATGATTCCAGTTTCCTGTAGGCTGTCATCCGCGATCACTGGGCATTAAAATGGAGATTCGCCCTTCTTTTTTATAACAAACCTGTTGGCAGGGAATCGGAGATTCTCTTGATTGGAGCATCGAACATTCGCTTAATGGGATTCAGCCAATGTAGTTGGCGTGTTTTAACTTTTAAACCTTCTCCATCCACAACTCAAAAAAAAATCTCGGTTATATCTTCTTCTCTGTTCGCTCTCTTCGCTTACAGGAGATATGGTATGACGAAGAATTTTTCTTTCTAATGTCCAATCTACTTTTCTAGTTATGCAAATATTTTGTCCTCCGAATTACAAACTTTGAACGTATTTATTCTGTCAAAGGGAAGGAAGTAACAGATGCTTTCTATGGTGACACTTAATCGAAAGTCAATGCCATTGGTGGAATTGATGTTTACCTGCAGATGGTAACTACCTCTGCCAACATTGTTATTTTGCCCTAGACGGTGGACAGATGATTATTTGTCTATTCAGAGAGAAGGCTTGGTTTTGTCTTCATTTACCCAAACAATTAATTTCAACTATGTAGATGTCGATGTTGTCTACGTATCAGAGTTGTTAGATAAATTTGTTGAATAAGGTACCTCCTCTGTCAACACCCGTACAGCGCAGTACCTGCTTCACAACTAGATGAAAGAAATCTCATTACATCGCATCTCTTTCACAGAGTTCCAAAAAATAGTTTGCAAACTGCACCTTGCTTCTGCGTATATTCCTGTGTTATGCAATATAAACGGGATTCCAATGACCTTTAAGGCGATAGATGTAGTTTCGACTAGAAATCTATTTAGGATTTGGTTCGGTGTGAAAATGTCTATATTCGACACTGGCATTTACCTTTTAAAAGAATATTTCATGTAAATGTTGACCACGACTATGTTTTAAATGGTCCATACGGAGAGTCCTATTTTGAATCACTTTTTGGAACATATTGGCTGGTATCTCTAATAACATGTGTAATGTTGTGTGGTTGGACTTATCACCATAAAAAATTGTCTAAAGACGTCAAATCGCACGATCTAGACGGCCAATTTACTGGTCCAAAACGAGAGATAAATTGCTCATTTCTCACTTGGTCCATTGATTTGCTTGCTGTGTGGCATGTAGCGTCGTCTTGCTGGAACCACATGCCGACTAGGTTCAGATCGTGAATTTTAGTCAAAAAAAGTTCGAAATTATTGAACGATCGATCATCTTTGAGAAAATGGGAGCCAATGATTTCGCCAGACAACAAAACGCACCAAGCAGTGCATTTTTCAGGGTGCATAGACAGCTCTTGTATTGCCTGAGGTTCCTCATCCGTCAATTCATCAAATTCAGCTGTTCTAAAGCCCACTCACCGAAGATTCGGTCGTTCAACTTCAATTCTTGCACGAACTTTATTTTGTAAGGTTTCAGAACAAGATCCCAATTACTGCGAACAGTGATGAATGGACAAGTCACGGTTTTTATTAACACTGGCGGATACAGCAGCAATATTTTCCACCTACACACACGGTTATGTTTCTTGATGAAAACCGTAAAATGGTCGAAGAACGCGAAAAAACATTTTTCAGCACGAATTTTGATAATAAAATCAATAATTTGTAAGCATTGTTCGGGTGTAAGTCTCTCCATGATGAAATGACTTTGACACATGTCACGAATCACGCGTGAGCTGTCAAAAATAGTACACTGAAAAAGCAAACAACAACAAAAAAAAAAAATCACCCTTTAGTTCTTAGAAGACATAAGATAGTCTTGATTGAAGTTGATTGTCCAGTCATCGGGCATGTCTATACCTGGTTTGTGATTTGGCGCATGCACCTTACCAAAACATCACCGATTTTTTGTAATAATCTGCACATCGATGACAGGATTTCTTAGACATTTTGAAGAGGATTTTCTTCTTTTCACATCTTTTCGATAAGCTACTGGCTTACACTACTTTTTCGCAGACTGCTGAATGCTAGATGCATAACTCGCGCATTAGTAGATGGTCAATTTGGTTGACTGGTCGATTGCAAGTTGCTTTGTAGAAAATGTTTTACGTACAGATGCCGGAGTTGGAATGTACAAATTTGACATCATTACCTGAAAGTCTGTTGAAAAGCTTGTCAGTAAATCTTTCCGATGATGTGATCGCTGCGGTTGGACTAATGATCACTCAGCCTGGTCTTAGAGGTCCATATTGAATATGTCAAAATAAAGCAAATAAGACTGAAAACACACCGGATCCGACAAAACGTTTTTTGTTGATTAATGCAACAACAATCTACTGATTCTTTTGAGCCAACATACAACAAAGCCGGCGAAACAAAAAAAACATGTTTTTGATTTGATGTGTTTCATGACTGGTTAGACTTTCGCAAACAATTTGCGGCAAGTCACCGTCTTTGGAGGAACCCCAAAATTATTACAAAATGACGTAAAATTCTCTGGAGTAACGAAACTAAGGTCAATTTGTTCTCCTCGGACTTTGAACTCAACGTTCGAAGACCAAAAGGAAAGAAATTTCATTAGTTCTATGTAATGGTGTGAGGTTGTGTTCCTTGGAACGACACTATGGTAAGTTCGAATACATAAACATATTTGAAAATGTCATGCTTTCTTACGCTGAGAAAAGCATGCTCCTAATATGACTTTTCCAGCAAGATAATGACCCGAAACACTCATCAATCTAAAAGATTGGTTTCGATATCAGAAAATGTCCATAATTTTATAGCCAAGGCAATCTCTAGACCTCAATCCAATTGAAAACTTGTGGAATGAGCTGAAGAGTAAATTGGCCAGTCTTGTGTCCGATCGCTATGATTCCAGTTTCCTGTAGGCTGTCATCCGCGATCACTGGGCATTAAAATGGAGATTCGCCCTTCTTTTTTATAACAAACCTGTTGGCAGGGAATCGGAGATTCTCTTGATTGGAGCATCGAACATTCGCTTAATGGGATTCAGCCAATGTAGTTGGCGTGTTTTAACTTTTTAAACTTCTCCATCCACAACTCAAAAAAAAATCTCGGTTATATCTTCTTCTCTGTTCGCTCTCTTCGCTTACAGGAGATATGGTATGACGAAGAATTTTTCTTTCTAATGTCCAATCTACTTTTCTAGTTATGCAAATATATTGTCCTCCGAATTACAAACTTTGAACGTATTTATTCTGTCAAAGGGAAGGAAGTAACAGATGCTTTCTATGGTGACACTTAATCGAAAGTCAATGCCATTGGTGGAATTGATGTTTACCTGCAGATGGTAACTACCTCTGCCAACATTGTTATTTTGCCCTAGACGGTGGACAGATGATTATTTGTCTATTCAGAGAGAAGGCTTGGTTTTGTCTTCATTTACCCAAACAATTAATTTCAACTATGTAGATGTCGATGTTGTCTACGTATCAGAGTTGTTAGATAAATTTGTTGAATAAGGTACCTCCTCTGTCAACACCCGTACAGCGCAGTACCTGCTTCACAACTAGATGAAAGAAATCTCATTACATCGCATCTCTTTCACAGAGTTCCAAAAAATAGTTTGCAAACTGCACCTTGCTTCTGCGTATATTCCTGTGTTATGCAATATAAACGGGATTCCAATGACCTTTAAGGCGATAGATGTAGTTTCGACTAGAAATCTATTTAGGATTTGGTTCGGTGTGAAAATGTCTATATTCGACACTGGCATTTACCTTTTAAAAGAATATTTCATGTAAATGTTGACCACGACTATGTTTTAAATGGTCCATACGGAGAGTCCTATTTTGAATCACTTTTTGGAACATATTGGCTGGTATCTCTAATAACATGTGTAATGTTGTGTGGTTGGACTTATCACCATAAAAAATTGTCTAAAGACGTCAAATCGCACGATCTAGACGGCCAATTTACTGGTCCAAAACGAGAGATAAATTGCTCATTTCTCACTTGGTCCATTGATTTGCTTGCTGTGTGGCATGTAGCGTCGTCTTGCTGGAACCACATGCCGACTAGGTTCAGATCGTGAATTTTAGTCAAAAAAAGTTCGAAATTATTGAACGATCGATCATCTTTGAGAAAATGGGAGCCAATGATTTCGCCAGACAACAAAACGCACCAAGCAGTGCATTTTTCAGGGTGCATAGACAGCTCTTGTATTGCCTGAGGTTCCTCATCCGTCAATTCATCAAATTCAGCTGTTCTAAAGCCCACTCACCGAAGATTCGGTCGTTCAACTTCAATTCTTGCACGAACTTTATTTTGTAAGGTTTCAGAACAAGATCCCAATTACTGCGAACAGTGATGAATGGACAAGTCACGGTTTTTATTAACACTGGCGGATACAGCAGCAATATTTTCCACCTACACACACGGTTATGTTTCTTGATGAAAACCGTAAAATGGTCGAAGAACGCGAAAAAACATTTTTCAGCACGAATTTTGATAATAAAATCAATAATTTGTAAGCATTGTTCGGGTGTAAGTCTCTCCATGATGAAATGACTTTGACACATGTCACGAATCACGCGTGAGCTGTCAAAAATAGTACACTGAAAAAGCAAACAACAACAAAAAAAAAAAATCACCCTTTAGTTCTTAGAAGACATAAGATAGTCTTGATTGAAGTTGATTGTCCAGTCATCGGGCATGTCTATACCTGGTTTGTGATTTGGCGCATGCACCTTACCAAAACATCACCGATTTTTTGTAATAATCTGCACATCGATGACAGGATTTCTTAGACATTTTGAAGAGGATTTTCTTCTTTTCACATCTTTTCGATAAGCTACTGGCTTACACTACTTTTTCGCAGACTGCTGAATGCTAGATGCATAACTCGCGCATTAGTAGATGGTCAATTTGGTTGACTGGTCGATTGCAAGTTGCTTTGTAGAAAATGTTTTACGTACAGATGCCGGAGTTGGAATGTACAAATTTGACATCATTACCTGAAAGTCTGTTGAAAAGCTTGTCAGTAAATCTTTCCGATGATGTGATCGCTGCGGTTGGACTAATGATCACTCAGCCTGGTCTTAGAGGTCCATATTGAATATGTCAAAATAAAGCAAATAAGACTGAAAACACACCGGATCCGACAAAACGTTTTTTGTTGATTAATGCAACAACAATCTACTGATTCTTTTGAGCCAACATACAACAAAGCCGGCGAAACAAAAAAAACATGTTTTTGATTTGATGTGTTTCATGACTGGTTGTCGAAAATACATGACTTTGCATACAACTAAGGCACACCGAATGCAATAAATATGTTTGAAACCAGCGTTGTTGTCGATTATTGCACACTTGCACCATATGCGACAAAACAAAAATACCAGACGAAACGGAAAAACATATTTCGTTGCCGATAGCTAGAAAGTTGTTTTACAGAAACATAATTTTGTTGTTGTTCTTGTTGTTGTTTTTCGCATGAATCATAATAAATAAGTCGCAAATTCAGTTTTGTCTTTTCTTCATTCTCATTTCACTTTCAAATCTTTATTGACGAGTTTATAGTGCTTCTATTTTTGTCTCTTAGTGAGTACTCGCATTTATAAGTTTAGCAGCTCGATTCATACAGCATTTAGTTTCCCAGGTAAACTAAACACAATTGATTGAGCTAATCGATGAGCCAACAGTAAGTGTGGAAGTTTCCTTTAATTAAACACACATTAATTGTGAAATCAATGCAGGATTTTGTTGATGAATAAAATTTGTTCTATGGCAATTATATTATGAATGGAACACAACATCGTTCATGTGACCACCATGGCTTCTGTTGCAAGCAACCATCCGAAGGTCAAAATTATCGATAAGTGGGTCAATAGTCCCAATACCAGTTTGGTTGTTATGTTTGGGATTCGGAATTGTCGCTGGGTTATTGGCATAGACTTCATTCTTCAAATAACCCCACAGGAAGAAGTCTAAAGGTGTCCAATCGTATGACTTTGAGCTTCTCTAACCGAAATAATGCGATCTTCAAATTTCGTACGCAATATATATATAGAAATCGTCCAGACCCAATTCATTAAATTTTTAGAAAAAAAAAAAAAATAGCAGGTCAACATGTTACGGAAACGTTCTCCATTTACTGTAACTGTCTCTCCATCCTCATCTTCGAAAAAGTACGGGCCAATAATGCCGTCAACCCATAATTGGCATCATACAGTAACTTTTTTGGGATGCATTGATTTTTCGTGAATTTCGTAAATTTTATTTATTTACCTACCCATCCATCCAAAAATGGGCTTCATCGGAAAAGATAAAATTCGATGACAAATTGTCCTGACGATCCAACATCCAATTAACAAATCGGCGACGTCGTAGATGGTCCAAAGGCTTCAATTGTTGTGTATTTTGGATTTTATAGCCATGAAAATGAGATCAACTGTTGTTTGTGGTTTTGGGGAGTTGGAAGTGGTTTTGAACACTTTCACTTACAAAGCATGCTGATACGAAATCTTAACCATTGCACGAATTCCGTACTCACTAAAGCGACTATGTTGACCGAAACATTCTTGTGATCCACTTGAAAGGATGATGTTTAAATCACAAATAATTCAATTGGTTGGCAATCCGGTTGGAATTTGACTCTTAGTGTTTACCACGTGATATTCTGAGTCCGAACATCGAAACGTGATACAAGATTTTTAGATTATTAACTCATTTCCTAGCTAATACAATACAAATTATTTTAAATGCTTGAAAGCGATGAAATCCTTAAAATCACCTCGCCATCATCGTCAATCAATAAATCAAATGGTCATCGGTTTTTGATGAACATCAAATACTGTCTTGACAAAAAGGTCAAGTACTTTTCGTCCCAATATGGACTGGTTGAAGGAAAATGAACTAAATGTGTTGTCGATTTACTTAACGATACCAAACAGATGCTGAAAAGATATAAAGTCATGCCATACCTGTTGTTAGCGGTTAATAATTTCCCATCAAGCGCCACCAAATAACTGTCATTCTATCAATATTTTTATAACCGTGTTAATGGGCCTGTCAAATTATTTATGACCCTGCACAATCATTTTTTTTTTTTTTTTTATTTTTCTTTGTGTAGGTTGGCCTCGCAGATCGAACTTTAATGCCTGGTGATGTGGTTCGTCGATTGGTGCCAGGAAAAGACACGCAACGTGGCTATTGTCGGGAAATTAATATGCGTTCCGATGTTCGGATATTAGGTACGAAAAACATCATAAAGAATGTGATGGCCGAAAGACTACAACCACTGGTTCGAATGCCACGTGATAGTGCAGTCTGTCTAGACTCATGGGTGGGCAGTGTGAAAGATGTTAACGAGAAGATAGTTTTAAAGTAAGTCGACAGGTTTATATCCATTTGATTTGAATTGGACACAGTAATTTTATTTGTTTTCTATTCTAGATCATCATGTGGTTCATTGATTGAAATGTCTGACTTATATTTGCTGAATTTTACGGATGCGAATACAAAATTTCGCAATGGGCACTTTGCAGAAATGGTTTACTATCCAGGACAGGTGATTAACGGACGCTTAGAATCGATGGAAAACGTGAAGGTGCTATCACCTACAGTTCCCTTGAAAACAAACAGGAAGGGGAAACCTTTGTCTAGGAAGGTAAATTATAGTTTCAAATGAGTCATATCTAGATGAGCAGATGTTTATTTTGTTGTTCATGCATAGAAGGGTGGGTTTTTTTTTTTTAATTTCCCGTTTGTAACATAGAATTTACGAGAACATCATCCTCACTTAATACTAATGGCTGGTGGTCATTGAGTAATTGACTGAAATTAATGGAAGATTCGCCGGATTAGAGCAGATTTAATAAGCATCTCTTATAGACATTAGGAAACATTTGTTTCAGCTGCTGCAAAGAGAATTATGCTCATATGAAAGCCATTGTCAATTGAGCGCCTTACCTAGGACCATAGATATTATATTTTACATATATATAGGGTTTTCTAATAACGACTTGACAACTTTTTTTTTTTTTAAATAAAAGGCAAACCATTTGAGATATTTCAAAAACTTTATAATTGGTTTGAAGTACAATCAAAACATTTGTAAATGGAACTCGACTTCGTTCATATGGATACTGCGGGCACTTTTGCAGCGGTCGATTCGTTGGACCCAATTATCAACGACTCGGCCACACATTTCGGCCGGAACTCCCGCTATTTCGCGATCAATGTTGGCTCTGGTTTATGCCAACACGCCGACGACTTTGGAAGAGCTTAATGAGCCCCACAGAAAATAGTCTAGCGGCGTTAAATCGCACGAACGAGGCGGCCAATCGACTGGCCCATGTCTTGAGATAACACGCTCACCATACTTACTCTTCAATAAATCGATTGTAGCGTGTTCTGTGTTGGCTTGTGGCACCATCCTGTTGAAACCACATGTCGTCCAAGTCCATATCTTCCAATTCGGGACAAAAATAATCGGTGATCATGGCGCGATACGCTGACCATTCACAGTAACGTGACGATGCTTATTGACGAACCCATTGAGCCAAAAATGAGCTTCGTCACTGAAGATGATTTTGCGATTCCGAATATCTGTAGAAAATTTTTATAATTTGCAGACGTTGCTCGTAAGTGTACTTTACCATGATTAAAATGTTGAATTTACTGAATAAATTGACAGTGACAGTTTGATAATTATTGAAAGAGTGCGTTCACAAATTAAATTCAAAGCTGTCAAGTCCCTATTGGAAAACCCTATATTAGGTGCGCAACTAATTTATCGCTGTCTTTTTTTTTTTTATGAAAATGCAACTTTATTGTGAAAAAATGTTTACAAATGAATCATTCAAAATATTGCCCACCGCTAGCTACAACTTTTCCGATCTTTCTGGCAGAACTCAAATACCGTTACGGTAAAAGTGTTTATCTTTTGATTTTTTATGTATGAGCGGAACTGCTGATCAACCAGACCATGTGCCATCGAACATAATAAGTAATAATCGGACGGCGCAATATCTGGGGAATATGGATGGATGGAATGGGGTAGGACTTCCCATTTGAGCATTTCCAAGTAGGTTCTAACGGGTTTGGCAACGTGAGGCCGAGCGTAGTCATGCTGTGGAATAACTTTTTCGTGCCTCTGCTCGTATTGTGGTCGTTTTTCTGACAGTGCTCGGCTCAATTGCATCAAATGAAGTCGATACCATTCCCCAGAGATGGTTTCGTTGGGTTTCAGCAATTCATAGTAAAAAAAAATCCGACCTTGTCCCACCAAATACACAGCATAACCTTCGCAGCATAAATATTCACCCTAACCGTTGACGTAGAAGCAAGACCGAGCAATCCCCATGACTATCTTCTCTTTGAATTGCTGTAATGAATCCATTTTTCATTACCCGTTACGATGCGATAAAGAAAACTCTTTCTTTTTTGCTGCTGGAACAGTTGTTCATTGGCAAAAAACCGACGTTCAACGTTCCTTGGCTTTAAATCATATGGAACCCAAGTTCATTATTTTTGAATCAGTCCCCAATGCATGCAATCGCTTGGAAATGGCTTGGCGGGTAACTCCTAATGCTGAAGCAAGCTTTTTTTGCACTTGGCACGGATGTTCATTGAGCAATACCTCCAATTCAACGTCTTCAAAGAATTTTGGCCTTCATTTACGCGGACTGTCGTCAACATCGAAGTCACTGTCTTTGAAGCGACGGAACCAATCACGGAACGTCTTTTCACTTAGAGCAGCATCTCCGTAAACTTTTTTGACCTCTCGATGTGCTTCAGTCGCCGTTTTCTTCAAATGAAAGAAGAAATTAAACACTTCCTGCAAATGACGATTATTTGGTACAAAATAAGACGTTTTCACGCAACCAAAAGTACGAGGGTTGTTTAATAAGCACCCGGATTGGAAGATAGGTGACGCTACTGAGCCAAAATGAGTGTACCACCATTTAGTATAATCTCTTTAAGCCCTCCTTTTCGAGATTTGTGTGAGATAACAGGCATCTTAACTGAATGCGTTACCATTATCCTGTACGAGGTTTTGGGCATGAGAAAGCTGTCCGCGCGATGGGTGCCGCGATTGCTCACACCGGAGAACAAGCGCAATCGTGAGACCACTTCAAAGACGTATTTTTCCCTGTTTAATCGAAATCAGGAGGAGTTTCTGCGTCGTTTGGTGACCCTTGATGAGACATGGACTCATTGGTACACAGCAAAAGCCAAAAAAACAATCGAAACAATGGGATTTACCCGGTTAACGTGCTCCAAAGGAGGCGAAGACCGTGCCTTCGGCCGTTAAGGTGATGGCCACCGTTTTTTGGGACGCGCAAGTTGTGATCCACGCTGACTAAGTATTTGGAGAAAAGAAAAACAATCATAGGAGCATACTACGTCGATTTATTGAATCGATTCAACGCCGATTTGAAGTAAAAATGACCACATTTGGCGAAGAAAAAAGTGCTCTTCCCCCACTATAACGCACTGGCTCACACCTCCGCAGTCGCCACAGCCAAATTGATCAAATTGCACTACGAATTGCCCCCCCATCCTCCGTATTTGACTTCCTGCGACTTCTTTGTCAAACTTCTTCCCAAACCTTAAAAGATCGCTCGCCGGGAAAAAGTACGGATCAAACGAGGAAGTCATCGCTGCCGCGGAGGAATATTTTGTAGGTCAATAAAAGTCGTACTATACGAAGGGTTTAAAAAAGTTGCAGCACTGCTGAGAAAAGTGTTTCGAGTTGAAAAGGAAATATATTGAAAAATAAATTGTCAAAACCTAAAAAGTTGCGTTGTCATTTCTAATCCGGGTATTCATCGAACACCCCTCGTATATTACGCCAAATTGTTAAATTCACCAAGAGACGGAGGCAAGAAAAACTCAGAAATGCTAATTTCTATGGTGAAACAATAGAGTTTTTAACGGAAATAAAGTATCTTGGAATTACATTAGATGAAAAACTTATGTGGAACCCTCATATTTCTAAGACTGTAAGACTAAGTCCAGGAACTCACTATGGAACAGCAAATGTCTAGCTGAAAAAAATTGGCGACTTAATTCTAAAATGACACTATGAATGTACACGGCAATAACGAGACCTATCATCGTCTACACGGGTAAATATCATCAAACTGCAGAGACTAGCCTTTGTCTGCGCAACTGGTGCAATGAAAACCACACCAACAGCTGCGTTCGAAGTTATCCTAAACATCCCACCATCTCACTTCATCTGGAAATCATGAAACAAGCAATGGTAAATACCTACATGCTCACCACAGAAGATGAATCCAATTTCGAATTAGTTCATGCTGAATGCTTCATGAATTCAAAAAAGACGGACTAAGTACTTGGAATACATCTAATAGACAAATGGCACAACTTTAAAGTTACATTTCCAGAGCATCTTAACTGGGAATAGGAAAAACCAAAACCTTTATGCCAATCTGTTGCCACAAAAGAACAAAATAACTACTACAACTAAGTAGAAGTCTGATTTGAGCGACCTAAGGTTTTCTCACAGGACACTGTCGTATTAAAAAACACCTGATGACCATGCGCATAGCACAAGATAATACATGCAGACTGTGCAACGAGTCACTGAACACATACTATGGACATAGCTGCTAGCTCACCTAAAGATGTAGACACCTTCCTAACAAATTTCGGCATCATGGATGAGCTCTAAATGGAGGATAAGACAATAGGTCCACCTGTGGCCGCAGTGATCTGGGATTCCCTACACCATCTCCCACAATCTAATCTAATCTAATCTAATATGACGACAAAACAAAATCACTATTGTGTCAAAACGATTTGTTTACCTTACGTCAGTTCATGACGTTTTAGATATATCAAAATCAACCAGCACTTGCTGCTGGAGCCATCTATTGAGAACTTAGTTGCGCACCTAATATCAACACATCATTATAACTGGCAACTTCAATGCTGATCTTTTAAAAAATGACTTCCGGGCTTCTTCTTTTGGACTCCATTCCTTAAATAACTACCAGCCTGCTTGACTTCATAATTCTTTCTGATCCCTTCTATCTCTGGATGATATCTCTAATCATGATCTTCTCTTCTGTACTTACAACATTGACTTTTCTCACCGTTTTATCGCATTAGCTTTCATATATAGAGATTTTAACAATACAAAATTGCATTTTGTAGTAAGTTCAGCTTCGGATCCACGTCAGGCAATTCAGAAGGATTTTAACTTCTTTCACGCAGACGGTCATCAACATTGAAATCACTGTCTTTGAAGTGGATCCAATTTTCAACGAATCAGCCACACATTTCGGCCGAAACGGCCGCTATTTTGCATTCAATGTTGGCTCTGAGCTCTTCCAACGTCGTCGGCGTGTTGGCATAAACCAATGACTTAACGTAGCCCCACAGAAAATAGTCAAGCGGCGTTAAATCGTACGTACGAGGCGGCCAATCGACTGGCCCATGTCTTGAGATAACACGCTCACCATACTTACTCTTCAATAAATCGATTGTAGCGTGTGCTGTGTGGCTTGTGACACCATCCTGTTGAAACCACATGTCGTCCAAGTCCATATCTTCCACTTCGGGACAAAAATAATCGGTGATCATGGCGAGATAACGCTGACTATTCACAGTAACGTGACGATCGTTATCGTCGACGAAAAAATATGGCCCAATAACGCCGCCGGCATGCAAACCGCACCAAACAGTTATTTTTTGTGGATGAAGTGGTGATTCATGAAGCACATGTAGGTTTTCACCCGACCAATAACGCATATTTTGCTTATTGACGAACCCATTGAGCCAAAAATGAGCTTCGTCACTGAACATGAGTTTGCAATGAAATTCATCATCTTGGAGCATCTTCTCCAGAACCCAATCGGAGAACGTAGCTCGTTAGTGTACTTTACCATGATGAAAGTGTTGAGTTTACTGAATAATTTGACAGTGACAGTTTGATGATTAGTGAAAGAGTGCGTTCACAAATTAAATTCAAAGTTGTCAAGTCCTATTGGAAAACCCTATATTTTTCATACTGAAAAATGAGCTTAGGCACAAGCCATTGAAGTTCCAAAAAGCACACGATCTTACACCGCAACATAAAAAAAGTTAGAGTCGAAAGAGCGAAGGAGTTGCTACGCTTGCACGAAAGTGGTGAGTTGCCGAATTTGTTTTTTTTTTCCGATGAGTCGCCATTTTTTATCGAGCAATATGTCAACAAACAAAATGACAGAGTTTACTTGCCAGAAAGGTCCTTCGAAAATTTAGACCTTCGGAGGGCCACCAGAAGGCAGGCAGTACCGATGGTTATGATTTGGGCCGCCATAACCCCCGATGGTCGCTCTCCGCTAGTATTTTCGGACCGTGGCGTCAAAATTAATGCGATCGTATACCTGAAACTGTCTTAGAGGCAGTATTCAAGCCTTGGGCAAACAATCATTTCGGTCGGAGACCGTGGACATTTCAACAAGACTCGGCACCGTCTCACAAAGCGCGCGTCAACTAAGATTGGTTAAAAAATAATGTTCCACACTTCATTTCTTCGACACAATGGATTGCAAATTCTCCGGATGCAAATCCTTTGGATTGGGGTATTTTGAAGTCCAAAGTTTGGACCACCTCAAACAAGCACTTCGCCGGGAATGGGCCAAAATACCGCAGAGCTACTTGCGTGCAGCGTGCGGCGCTTTCTTCGGCCTTCTCAAGGCCATTTTTCGCGCCAAAGGTGGACATATTGAAAACTACTGATACAATTTGAAAATTGATGTATTTTCCAACATTTTTTGCTTTGGCACAATTAAATTTATCAAAAAATAAAAAAATTATAGCATTTTAAAGAGTTGCAGTTCGAGTCAGGCAATAAAAATCAATGTTTGTTTGTGGGTTTGTCCTTTATGGACTCTTAAAAGGTAAGAGATAGAGCACTGATGTCTTTGGCAACTTTGTTCAGAAATCTGTAGAATAGATAACTGTACCCAATTTTGTATTGTAAGTCCTTTATTTGACCTTTTAACCCATTTTATATGATAATATGATAATACCATTATTGGAGCTGGCTGCGTTCCAATATGAGCAAAATTATGATTACAATATTCATCCGAGTGTTGTTTTTGGGAAAATGAACAAATTATGCGTGCATTGTTGTAAAGCACTCAAATATAAGAGTGAAACACCTGGAATCTGCTGCGCGGCTGGAAAAGTTAAATTTTCAGAGTTACATCCATCGTCTGATCCATTATCGACATTGGTGTCAGGTAACACAAACCAATCGAAACATTTCTTGGGAAATATTCGGAAGTATAATTCGTGTTTCCAAATGACATCGTTCGGCGCAACAAATATTAAACACGTGAATTACATGCCAACCTTCGTTACTACCACTTCCAGACGCAGATCACAAATTTCTTCAGATTTATTTCATGGAAAACACAGATGAACAAATCGATCAACGTTGTCGATACAATAGGGGCACTAGAAGAGAAATTGTCGCTGAACTGTAAACTTTATTCGATCAGCACAACAAACTGATTCAACTGTTCAGTACTGCCCTTGAACGAATGCCAGCTGATGATTACAAAGTTGTAATCCGTGCAGATAAGGCACCCGTTGGTCAACACGCAAGACAATATAATGTTCCAACGATTGAGAAATCGAATGAATGAGAAATCCGCTTACCAATGCAGAAATGAATAAAAAAGTCAGCGCTATGAATTACTATTCGTATCGGCTAAAGATACTTGAAAACGCTGATAATCACATCCTGAAATGCCGTCAATTGTGCCACCAATATATTGTCGATATATATGCGAAAATCGAAACCATACATCCATTTACGCGATGCAGTCGTTAATAATGGCAACGTCAATCCCAACGAATTGGGAAAAATGGTCATACTTCCATCTACATTCACAGAAATAACACGGCACATGCACGAATATGCGCAAGATGCAACGACATATGTTCGCTCATATGGTCGCCCTGATTTATTCATAACGTTCACATGCAATCCTGCATGGAATGAAATTAAGGAACTTTTGTTGCCCGAACAGTCACCTTCAGATCGTCATGATATCCGGCCCGCGTCTTCAAACAGAAATTGAAATCTTTAATGAATTTCATGGTGAAGCATCATGTTTTTGGGAAGACACGCTTTTGGAGGTACTCAATCTAATGGCAAAAACGTGGATTGCCACATGCACATATTTTGATTTGGTTATCCGAAAAAATCATGCCAAATCAAATTGACCAAGTCATCTCAGCAGAAATATCAAATGCCGAGGTCGATCCAGGCTTATTTGAAGTCGTTAATAAAAATATGATTCACGGTCCATGTGGCTTACTGAACAATGATTGGGCATACATGTCTGATGGAAAATGCACAAAACCGTACCCAAGAGACTTAGTCGCGGAAACTGTTACTGGAAACGACGGATATCCACTGTACCGTCGACGATCGACCTAAGATGGCGGCAAATCCATCATTTTGAAAGTGAGAAACAATGATGTTGAAGTTGATAATCGTTGAGTTGTGCCGTATTCGCCGCTACTCTAAAAGACATTTAAGGCGCATATCAATCTCGAGTATTGCAATTCTATCAAATCGATCAAGTACATTTGCAAATACGTCAACAAAGGAAGCGATATGGTGGTTTTTGGAGTTGGAAACGCCACTGCTCCAATGGATGAAATCAATCAATATCAACTAGGACGCATTTTATCATTTCCAATCCATGAACGACATCAAACAGTTGTTCATTTGACAGTGCACCTTAAAAATGGATAGCGCGTCTATTTCACAATTGAAAGTGTACAAGCAAGGGCATTATCACCGCCGCCAACAACTTTAACTCCATTTTTTGCATTATGTACGAAAAATACGTTTGCGAGAACATTACTTTATTCCGAAGTACCGAACATATTTTACATGGAACGCGTCTGCGAAAAAGTTTCAACATCGCAAGCAAGGTCAAGCAGTTGAAAGACATTCCAATTTGTATTCGACCGACGCACTGTACACTATTCTTCCAAACAATGCAGAATGTTTTTACTGCGCTTACTGCTAATCAATGTACGTGGGCCCACATCCTTCCAAGAATTGAAATCAGTTAACGGTCGAGTGTGCGCCACTTATCGTGAGGCTACCAAGAGTTAAATCTTCTTGAAAACGATGCACATTGGGACATTTCACTCGCTGATGCATCGAATACTGCTCGACCAAAGTTAATACGTACATTATTTGCGATCATACTGACAACGTGCTTTCCATCCAATCCTAAAGATTTGTGGGAAAAATATAAGGATTACATGAGTGAAGACATCCTTCACCGAATGCGTACAACAAATCACACACCAGACTTTTATAATGAAGCATTGGTTTTGATTGAGGATATATGTGTGGCAATAGCTAACAAAGCATTGGTCGAACAACTTTTTCGATCGCAATTTGCAACGAGAAACACATTTTAATGCCGGTGATTTGGATATGTTCGTTCAAACGAATCTTTCCAAGTTGATTTCAGAACAACGCATAGTGTACGACACGATTATGGATGCAATTACAAGACAAGGCGGTGGATTGTATATCATATATGCGCCCGGAGGCACATGCAAAATATTTTTGATTTCTCTTATATTCTCAACCATACGATTTCGAAATAACATTGCATTGGCTATCGCTTCATCTTGAATTGCAGCAACACCGTTAAACATGCAAACCATTGAGGCAGCAAAATGCAATATCACCAAAAATTCTGGAATGGGTAAAGTACTCCAACAATGCCAAATCATCATATGAGATGAATATACAGTGGCGCACAAAAAATCATTGGAAGCGCTGAATCGCACACTAAAGGACTTAAGAGGAAACGAACGACTTTTCGGTGGTGCGCTCATTTTATTGTTTGGTGACTTTCGACAAACTTTACCAGTCATTCCATGTTCAACACCGGCTGACGAGCTTAATGCATGTTTAAAATCATCCGTTTTATGGCGACATGTGCCGTATCTAAGCTTACAAACCAATATGCGTTTAAGATTGCAACATAATGGATCCGCTAAACGTTTTACAAAATAATTGTTGGATATTGGAAATGTTAAAATGACCATCGATGAAGCCAAGTATTCCCAAATATCGCAAGAAATTACAAAAACCATCAATGGCTCAGTGAACGTGCTATATTAGCCGCCAAAAACAACGATGTTAACTTCATAAATTTTACCATTCAATGCGAAATATATACTAGGTGGAGTGTACAGTAACCTCCTTGACCGCCAGAATGCGCTGTTACTGCAAAAAAGGTTATGGTGCCTTGAAGTCCGCAGACATGGCAAATTGTTGTTGACGTGTTTGGCATCATGTTGAGTATGGACAAAAACGATTTTCGCTCTCTCATAAAACATTATTTTTTGACAGGCAAAACGGCGAAGGAAACAAAAGAAAAGTTGGATAAATATTATGGGGCTAATGCTCCGTCAGATTACACCGTCAAATATTGGTTTCAAGAGTTTCGTGGTGGCCGCAACTCCACTACCGATCAAGTCCGTAGCGGCAGGCCCTCCGAGAATAATGTCAAAAAAATACATGAAAAGGTGTTGGCTGACCGGAAAGTGAAGGTGCGCGAGCTAGCAGTTGAAAACTTGAGAACAGAATGAGTGCCCGCAATGGACTGAAGCCTGCACGAGTGCTCCGAAGCGGCCGAGGAAGGGTCGATGGATCGGAATTGTTATGGCATACTTTTCGTGGACTACCTCGAAAAAGGAAAAACCATCAACAGCTAGTATTACTAAAGGTCGAAATCGCTGCAAAACGGCCGCACATGAAGCGAAAAAAAATGTTTTTGCAAGACAAAGCACTGGCGCACAATAGCATCGCAACCATGGCTAAAATCAATGACTTACGGCTCCAATTGCTGTCGCATCCACCGTATTCGCCCGATTTGGCTCCTTCGGACTATTATCTCTTCAGAAACCTCAAAAGATGGCTCATCAATAAAAAATTCAGCTCATTCAAGGAAATCGTCGACGGCACGGAGGAGTATTTTGCAGACCTTCCAGAAAAGTAATTTTGAACTGGAGCCTACGCTCTCCATTCATTTTTTTAAACGATAGATCACTAACTGACACATGACACACACTAACTGGCATGATTATAAACATTGTTTTTAGCCACAATGTACTACCCATTGGACACCAGGTGTCAGGAGGTTGATCCTACCTAAAGGTGTGTAAGCCGACCGTGTCTAAAAATACTAAAAAAAGAAAAAAATAATAATAACTGACCCACTTTGTTTCACATGAAGCTACGTATTACTGGAAGAATTCGACGACGAAGCATTTTCTCCGTCAACAATCCACCAAAATTGCTGGTGCTGCTGAGCAACATCCCTCTTGTCGCGACCCTCTACTGCCCTACTGAACCGGAGACGCTCCGCATTGCCATGGGCGACGTCTCCGTCGTAGTTGAGTCGCCTGTCCAAATCTGTTCGAGCAACGTGGAAGATTATCGGCACCGCTAATTTGTCCATGATCAGACCTTTTTTTATTGAGGTAGAGGAACGCTTTTGGAGGAATAAAGCCGTCAAAATGAACTCTCTCATGATACATATGATTAGGGTGGTAAACCCCGGAGATCAAGTTGTTCGACGAAGTCATTTCTCTTGCAATGTGCCTTCAGGCTAACTTAATAACGAAATTATCCACTCTTACTAGGTTCGCGCACTATTGTACAAGACCTCATTAGGATAGAATTTTATGAATGACATCATGTCCTGCTTTGAAACTGAATTGATTATCCGGGACTATATTATTGTCCTCAACCCACTTAGTCAGGACTCTATTGATCACCTTTTCGAAAACCTTACTGATGTTTGGTAGAAGACTGATCGAGCGGAGATTCGCCGGATTGGAAGTATCTTTACCCCTTTTGGGGATGAGATGCATTATTCATTGCATTATTAAACAGGGTGGTATAAATATCCAACGCTTCTAGTGGAAGATGTTGAAGCAAAATGTTCGGTATTTCATGAAATGGTGATAGTACCCTATCGTCAGCGATAATATTATTTGCCATATTCTCATCATTGAGCTGAGTGAAACCTGTTCACTATTTCATTTTGAAGGTAGAGATTGTGCATAAGGACTCGATTTAACAGGTTGTGGTTCGGTCATTGATATCATTCTCTCCCTGCTTCTACCTTCTCCTGCAGATCATCGATCACAAAGAAGTTGTCATCATCAACAGCGTCAATTGAATGCCTGCTGCTTAAAGTATGTGTTCGTTGTTAATCGTTCGAGTGATTTTAAGACATGGAAGGTCGTTTTGATCTTTCTTCCGAAATATTTTATTTATGTGCGGGAAAATATTCGGGTTGCTGGTGTTTACAGCCAGTTATTCCAGTATAAACTTCCAGATTTTTTGTCATTTTCTTTTATTAAGGTTTTGAGGTTTTCGATCGACGATCTCAGTGTCCTGATCTCCGGGTTATGACTGTCAGTAAACATTCTGTACAAAGTTTTAAGTCATGGCAGCAGTCTACTTTTATATCGATACAGTTCATCAAAAGTTGCGTTGCGGAATAAGTCTTCGCTGTCAGTGTGTTGATACCGAGGTATCGTTTTGCCCATTGTTCGTTTAATTGTCTCGTTCATTACCTTTAGATACCTGTCAATTTCCTCAGCAGATAGATTTCTGCTGGAGTGCTCTTGTTAATGTTCTTGAGAAGTCTGTCCAGGGCAGTGTGTAGTATGTTGATTAGTGCCTGTTAGTTCTATTCGAGTGTCGAAAAGCAGGAGATCCAAATATGACCCGTGTCTAGGAAACGATGGACTATCCGTCGCCTTAAGGCTGATCCCACCAATTGAATAGTAGGTTCCCTCTAGTATTTGGTGTATTATTTCCCCGATCTCTTTGTTTGGCTTTGACATCTCCGCCGATAGTAACATAATTCTCGTACAATTCCAGCCTTAGGAATCGAAAAAGTATCTCAAGCTCTGAGATGAATAAGGTGGATTGAGTAGCCTCAGATTGAGTAGAGGTGTGTTCAAAAAGTAAGGCGACTCCAAGGTCTCTACAGTTATGGGAACAGAAAAAAGTTACCAAATTCGATGATTCGATTATGGTGGTTTAAAAATTATTGTTGTGCATTATCGTGATGCAAAAGCCATGAATTGTTTTTCCACAATTCCGGGCGTTTTTTTCGTATTGCTTCTCACAAACGGCGCATAACTACAAGGTAATACTCCTTATTAACCGCAAGACCTTGTAGTAAAAACTGCTGATGCACTACGCCAAGGTAATCATAACTTTGACATTTGATCGAACTTGGCGTGCCGTTTTCAATCTTGGCTCTCCTGGGTGCTCCCATTGGGACGATTGGGTTTCAGTTTCGACGTCATAACCATATACCCATGATTCGTCACCAGTTATGACCCTTTTGAGCAAGTCACCATCATCATTGACGTCATTCAAGATGCCCGGAGTGATGCTCATGCGACGGTTTTTCTGATCAAATTTAAGAAGTTTCGAAATAAACTACGCTGACATACTTCTCATGCTTAAAACATCCGAAAAAATTGCATGACTCGAACTGACAGATATACCAACATCCTTAGCAACTTGTTTTATGGTAATTCGACGATTTTCCAAAACAATTTCCTTCACAGATTAGACGTTATCATCTTTTGTTGATATGCTGGGGCGTCCAGTGCGAAGTTTGTTATTGGCATCTTCTCGGACATCTTCAAATAGTTTGTACCACTGTAAAT
Source organism: Volucella inanis (assembly GCA_907269105.1). Taxonomy (NCBI): domain Eukaryota; kingdom Metazoa; phylum Arthropoda; class Insecta; order Diptera; family Syrphidae; genus Volucella; species Volucella inanis. The sequence continues at coordinate 230,843,500 of OU026153.1, read as the reverse complement.
ATTTTTTTACTTCGAGCAGACTCACCGTATGCCTTGATTCTACTTTTTACATAAAATTTGATGCAAATTCTTTGCTCCATTTTTTATAATAATTGAAAATAGCCGAGCACACCAAAACAAATCTTAACTTTCTATCTGTAAAAAACAGTCGCATACTTCCTCTTTACTTAAAACTGTGAACATATGTTCGTGACATGTGTACCAACACAGCAAAAAAATAACTCTTCAAAAGTCCCCTTACTTTCTGAACACACCTCGTATTTAGCAGATGAGTTGGTTTATGCTCATTACCAAATCATCGCCTGCAGCTTTGAAGAGCTCGGCAGTCAGACCCTCCGCTTTAATAGACTGGAGCTTAGATATGACTGTCTTCACTTAATCCAGGTTGGGTGGACGGAATTGTTGGTCTAACTCGTTCAGGTTGAGTCATTTTGTCGAATTTACCTTTGCAGATTTTAGATGTAAATCATTAGAGATGATCGCCAATCGAAAATATTTTATAACAAGCCGCTTTCAGTAAACAAGTGCAGCTCTCCAATGTACTTTCTGTGCTTTTCAATAGCTAATACTCAGCGCATTGGAACGCCAGTCAGCTTCCACTTATGATCACCTGCCGATTGCAGTTGTTCGACGATCTGTTGTATCAAGATCTGACGTAAGCCTCACACTTCGCAAATCAGTTCACGTTTTTGACTTTTCTGAGCGTCGATCATCCCTTACGCTTTCACTTCCTTCTCGGAAACGGCTATCCCAGCGGGACACTGAACTTGTGTCTATTGTCTGCTCACCACAAATCTTAATTGAGGTGAATTTCTAAGGTGCTAATGCTGCATAAAGTTTCAACTTTAAGGCCACCTGCAGACGCCATTACTGTCTATCATTCAATAAAAATTGTTAGCATTATACAATCGGGCAAAGCGTTGAACTGTAGCTGATGCAATATCTACTTATCAGCGTTGCCAATGCGTACATTATTTTCAAAAAAGCCCACTTATGTTTCTATGCATGTGAGAACTCAACCTAGTAAATATAAAATTCTAGCTCTTTCGCCATAGAAATCTTCGTCTCTATGGAGGGACGCCTAACTAGTGTTTCATTTAGTTAACATAAACCGTCATAACATACTTATGTAACTTAGAAGCCGCCAGACAGTAGCTCATAACTTTAAATTTCATCTTTCTGATCGGGCTTTGTTTCCATTCTAAGTTTTAAGATAGGATAACAAACATACAAAATGCATTCGTGTCTACCTTGTATATAATTTTTTAATTTTATTCTTCAGTTTACCGTCCAATCAGTTCGACTTGATTGTGTGTGGGTACATTGGCAATGCAAAGCCCTTTCCGAAGACGGAGACATCAAATCAGACCTTCTCCAACAGCCCGATCCATGTGTTACAGGAGCGGATTTAGAACGACTCAAGCGATTAAACCTTTTCGAATCTTGCATGCTGCAAATCAACGATAAAAGTTATTTAAAATTTGCCGACTGTGATTCTATAGTACGAAAGTCCCAATGGACAAAAGAACAAGGTATGATTTCTCCCATAAAATTAAACAGCGCAACGAAATAAATAATGAACAATGTTCTCATTTGATTTGTCTTAGCAATAAAATATAAACTGTTGCTTAGTCAACAGGAAAAAGAGGAAAATCTCAATAGAAACCAAAGAAGAAATGCCAAAGTCACACCATCCCGCAACGAAAAGTTTAAAATTAAAAATTCCAATTCAACATTGGATACAACCAATTTGGAAAGAAAGACGTCCCTTAAGCCGTTAAATAAAGCGAACCTGGAAAAGTTCAATACAACGAAGGAGAGAAGTGAGACTGAGAAAAAAACCGAAGATGTTGCAGTGAATGTTACTTCTGCCGATGGCTGGCAAACCGAAGATGATGATGACACCGGTGGGGAAGGACTTGATTTGGATGATGAGACGGAGAGCACAGCTACAACTATATCGACATGTTCGAGTCCAACACCGCGCAGCAGTCCAAAACATACGTCCAGATTGCAAAAGAAGCAAGTGAAAAAACTAAAGAAAAGCAGTTCTAGTGCAAATGAAACACAATCGCCTCCAACTGTAGGCGATGAGCTTGTCACCGAAGCGATGTTGGTTTACAGCAATGCTACTGTTGTGTGGCAGGATGGCACTGTTGAAACTGGTATTTCGTCCACCCAATTATATCCCATTCATCATTTGGATGATCATGTAAGACAAATGGATCGCAATCCAAAAGCGTTTGAATCTAAAAACGTTCGTTTCTATTTTAGGAGTTCTTTCCTGGTGATTTTGTGATATCTGGCAAAGAAGATTCTGATTTATCTTTTCGAGATTACGGTGTCATTCAAACTGTGGATCATCATGGACGGACAGCCCATGTTAAGTGGTTTACCACATATACATCTGCTATTGAACCCAGGTGACCACGAGCCAATTCAGTGAAGTCAAGTGTTATGAACTCAGTTTTTTACGTTTTTTACAGGCCAACCTACAAGGGGCAGTCAGAAATGAGTGTTTACGATTTGAAAGACCATCCCGATTTTCAATACCGTCCTGGTACCATGGTTATAAGAGTTGCGAATTTCCTTGGTGAAGATGCTAGTTGCACAGCTGGCCAAATAATTGACAACTACATCGATGGAAGAGTAAAGGTATGGTGGGTAGATGGTCACATTAGCATGTGCTGGCCTCAGGACCTCTTCGAGGTAGGCCAATACGATCATGCTGATTGGGCTCATGAAACGGATGATTCTTGGGAAACAGAGAGTGAAACCAGTGAGTTTGGCAGCGGAACACTACAATTGAAATTCTCAGAGTCACATATTTTGTCGAATTTCGAAAGAGCTCGGGTAGCCATCGCCAGGCTAGAAGAGATTTTTAGCATAAATCCTCATTTACAGAATCATGATGTAAGCGAACTTTTTCAACTTCCAAGTCCACGTAAATTTGAAGTGTTTCTTTTTATTTTAGGTGATGAGAAAACTTCTTGCTGTCTATAAAAACTGTCGGTACTTGGATCGCTTGATGAACACGAGTTTCTTCCATGAGGATCACTTTATGGTATGTACATAGATTTCAAGGGAGAATGTATAGTGTGTTGAAACACAGAAATTTTCAGGGATGTTTGGAGCGTGTTCGTAAAGAAGGTAGTCAAACTTTGCCAGAACGTGCACCAGACCGTAAAAATCGTCTCTTTGGCGACACATCAACCCAGCACTCGCAGCAAGCTATAGGTATAGTAGTTCCCGTCAATAGCACACAAACCAATCCGGGCTGTGTCAGCTCACCAAAAGACTACGCACCCAAAGTTATTTTTAATATTTCATCAACGCCCTTCAAGTGTACCAAAAAGAAGGCCAGCAAATCTGAAATTTCAACATCCAACACAAGCAGCAATACAAATCAGGAGTTTACAGATTTACAGTCACCCCAAAAGCAAATCAGTAACTCAGCTAGTAATACCAAAATACTTATAGACTCTCCAAAGAATCCCTACAACCAAGAAAAAAACAAACTTCTCACCTCAGTAATGCTCAACATAGAAAAGGCAACAGAAAAGACTAATCAACTAAAATTCGGTAGTGTGCTACCTCTAAACAAGTCACAGGATGACTCTGGAAACTATACACGCACTGAAACTTGTGATGGCAGCTCAACCAGTTACGCTAGCTCAAATGATCTCACTAACATTGATACAAACAGTAGTCTGCTGAAAGCAACCGATGACCCGAAATCAATTTCATGTAGTAGCATTGAGTTTGCCGAAGATGCTCCTGAATTTATTTGCATTCGATTGTGTTGTCTACTCAAGGAACAACTAATCAAGTGCATTAATGAGATTCGTCAGAAATACTATGGAGACAATTTAAATTTGAGTGAAATCATTGAGAGTGACATTCCCGATGCTGATGAAACTGTTAATTCTAGCATCCTAACTAACGAAGATAAAAATGAGCCCATTCGAACAGCAAATATTAACTATAGTTCACCAAGTTCTCCGACTACAGATGAATCAGAAACAGTTGTTTCGACACCAGTTCTACAGCCAGTGCCTTTAGAATGCTTCAAAATACTAGATTCCGCACCTAAAACTCATAAATTTGAATTGACTATTCTACATCCAAATAATTCGCAGCAATATTATAGAGCAGTGCAAAGGGAGCACAAGATGTTACGTTCATCGTTGCCACCTGGTGTTTGGGTTAGGTAAGCTTAATTCATTTTCTCCAAAATAAAAAAAATAAAAAAAAATAAAAAATAAAAAATCAAATTTTCTTTCGTTTTTAGAGTTTTCGAAGACCGTATGGATCTTGTGAGTGTAATGATTGAGGGGCCCAAGAATACACCGTACGAAGATGGAATGTTTTTCTTTGACATTCAATTGGGCAGAGATTATCCAAAGAGTCCACCTTCTTGTCATTACATAAGCTACTGTTCGGATCGATTGAATCCCAATCTCTATGAAGATGGAAAGGTTTGTGTTTCTTTGCTGGGTACTTGGTCAGGACGTGACACTGAAGTTTGGGGACCAAATAGCACCCTATTGCAAGTGATTGTCTCCATTCAAGGATTGATATTGGTAGCTGAGCCATATTTCAATGAGGCTGGCTATGAGAAACAGAGAGGTGAGTACATAAGTGAAGCGTGCCACGATAGAAATGTAGTGTACCTCTTTTTAAGCTCATCTTTCTACTGATCATAATGTTACGTTTGCTTTTTGTGCATTCATAGTTCCTTCTTTAACCTTAATCTACCTGTAATGCTTGTATCGATTACGTTATCATTCACTAAAGCTGCGTGTTTATCCAGCAGCTGCCCGTCTGCATATGGTATTGGTAATTCTATATGTCATAAACCAACGTGATAGGATTCGAAGGCCGTCTTATTTGTCATTGTCGTGCATTCAGTCGGTGCAGCCGGGTCAATGTATTTAATGTTCTTATCTTAACTTTTTAGATTATATTCACATCGTGATACAATTCAGAGTTTGCTGTCCCTCTCATTCTTTGCCCTTACACAGCGGACCTATTATACATCGAAGTATTTTTCTTTCGAAGGACCTCGAAAACAGCTTAACTAAGGTGTTAAAGTTCTCTCGTTCTTCCAATTTGAAGCTACTACAGAGACGTTCTGCCTTAAAATACAATGGTCAGCCGATAATTTCAGATGTAACGTTCTCCAGGGATATGCCTCTTCAGTTTTGTTTAAAGATAAGATATTCAAGTCATCGAGCACGCATTCATTCTACCACAATCGATTCATCATGTCTGAGTTTGGAGTTGTAAATCAGACTTTTCTGGTGAGCGGTGGTGTTTGCATAATTCATCAAAGAAGATGTTTGTTTACTGAGGCGAGAAATCTCTGAAATATACTTGCCACGATGATTGAGTCGTGATCGACCATTTATAGTGCGAGGTGACAGACCGCTTTAATCGGTTGATTACTTGGTCCATGCTCACCACGAATGCATCAAAGTTGACGTTGTTTTTAACCCCAAGTCTCTTCTATGTAAATCAGGTAGCCTGTTGTGTTCAAAGTCGATCGTAGCGTCTCTAAATGTTTCCACTTTTTCCTGTTTACTTCTATGACGATCCGTGAAATCTAAAGTCGTCTTCCAGGAAAACATCAGTGAATCATCTAATTTCGGTTTTGGAGGCATCCATGAAGACCAGACCCCAATCTTTTCCTGGTTCAGATTCTGGCCGAAACCAGTCTTGTGAAATCTTGTAAAATCAGCAGTGACGTATTTGTGTGAAAGCTTATTCCACCGACACATAGGATATAGCCATTTATATCCAAAGAACTCTTCTCGAGACAGGCCAAAACTTTGTTCGGCAATAAGCAAAATATCCGTATTTGGGGTGCGCAGCAACCCGAAAAGTTTCAAGAACTGCCATTACATCCAGACAAAACAGCGGTTTGGTTTGATTATCTGTTCATATTTTTTCAAAACTGAGGGTAGCCGGAACGTAGCTGTCTATTGCTGTCTGAAATTGAAGCACATGTTCTCGACGATATTTGGTTTCAACAAGAAGGCATCATTTGCCACATAGACCATGAAAACATGGCTTGATTGCAAGAACCATTCGGTGAACAGTCAATTCCACGCCTTGGACAGGTAAATTGGCCGCTCCGATTTTTTTTTTTTTTTTATAGAGAGCTTTCTAAAAACGACTTGACAACTTTTTTTTTTAAATAAAAGGCAAACCATTTGAGATATTTCAAAAACTTTATTATTGGCTCGAAGTACAATCAAAACATTTATGAATGGAACTCGACTTCGTTCATATGGTCACTGCGGGCACGTTTGCAGCGGTCGATTCGTTGGACCCAATTTTCAACGACTCGGCCACACATTTCGGCCAAAATGGCCGCTATTTCGCGTTTAATGTTGGCTCTGAGCGTCGTCGGCGTGTTAGCATAAACCAATGACTTAACGTAGCCCCACAGAAAATAGTCAAGCGGCGTTAAATCGCACGAACGAGGCGGCTAATCGACTGGCCCATGTCTTGAGATAACACGCTCACCATACTTACTCTTCAATAAATCGATTGTAGCGTGTGCTGTGTGGCTTGTGGCACCATCCTGTTGAAACCACATATCGCCCAAGTCCATATCTTCCAATTCGGGCCAAAAATAATCGGTGATCATGGCGCGATAACTCTGACCATTCACAGTAACGCAACGATCGTTATCGTCGACGAAAAAATATGGCCCAATCGCACCAAACAGTTATTTTTTGTGGATGAAGTGGTGATTCATGAAGCACATGTGGGTTTTCACCCGACCAATAACGCATATTTTGCTTATTGATGAACCCATTGAGCCAAAAATGAGCTTCGTCACTGAATATGATTTTGCGATAAAATTCATCATATTGGTGCATCTTCTTCAGAACCCAATCGGAGAACGTAGCTCGTTAATGTACTTTACCATGATGAAAATGTTGAGTTTACTGAATAAATTAACAGTGACAGTTTGATGATTAGTGAAAGAGTGCGTTCACAAATTAAGTTCAAAGTTGTCAAGTCTCTTTTGGAAACCCTATAGTTAGCGCGCGCTCATGGGATTTGAGTACTCTTAAAATGTTTGTACACAGCGCAGGCGAAATAAAAATCAAGGAGGTAGAAAAGAGAAATAACGATGTACGTTGATTTTAAATGTTTGCATGTTATAATGACTGGGAAATAGAGAGCTCGGCAGGGCATTTCATAAGCGAGATGTACGGCTTAGGAACGAACCACGATATTTCAGAGTATGTTCGAAAGTGGGCTTGAGAGTATACTGATGAGCATTAATAGCAAGACAGGTGTTACGGTTGAAAATTTGAAGGCGCGGAATGCTACTCGCGGTTTCTATGGATCACTGGTGGTGAAAATAGCTATTAAACAAAGGGAGGAAGGAGACATTACGTCGGTGTTCAAGGATGCAAGTGCCAAGTAACTTCCAAACTCTACATGGATAAGCCGGTACGGTTGTTCAATGAATATTTCCATTATTTCACGAAAAGAACGAATATCAACGCCGCGTTGAAATGAAGGATTTGTGTTTCAACACATTGCGTATCAATGCCGCGGTGAATTCAACTTTGTGAGAGTTTCTATAATTTTAATAGATTACAATGCGGCGTTAAAATGCGCTCCGTTTGACGGAGTTATGATAAAGGCTGATCGGATAGCAATGAAAGTTTTTCCAATGATATCCAACTGTCAAAATATTCAGTAAGGTTTGCCATTTCATCACGCATCGTTTTATGCTTGCCGAACGTGCAAAAATTATTAAATAATATCGAAATTCCTGCTCAGTTGTAAACACGCAACGTGAATTTCGTCGTGAGGTCGGTCATGCGGAAAAGTTTGAGCGTAAATACCCTCTTTTGGATCTTACGCCACTAACTAGACAGAGATTGGTGCGAAATGAAGAATACATAGCCGCCGTAGCAGCCAGTAGCGAATTGGACAGCCAGCCCGGCTTATTTTGCGGTTGAATTTGGGCCTACATACATATAGGATTATTCTGACCCAAGAATTGAGGCTGGACGACCATAGACAAGTTTGCTAATTGAACGCTGGAGACGCTGGCTGGAGATCCGGGTTTTGGCCGAAAAGTCATCTCGGATGAGGCCGTTTTTTGGTTCAGCGGCTATGTCAGCAAGCAAAATTGTCATTATTGGAGCGAACACAAACCACAAGTATTCGCCCAAGCATCAACTCATCGACATAGGTTGACTGTTTGGTGCGGTTTATGACATGGCGGCTTAATCGGACTTTATTTCTTTCGAAATAAGCAAGGAGCACCGTTACCTTTAATGGTCTCAGGTGTAGAGCAATGCGAACTGGCTTTCTGTGGTCAGAGCGACAACATCGATATATTTGAGCTGTTGCTTCAACTAGACGGCGCTACATGCCATAAAGCGATGCAGCGCTCGAAGTTGTGAAAGAGAAATGGCGACTGAGCTCACGTTGAGCGTTCATCAATTGACCGTCGCTATCATGCGGTTTGATACCACTTAATTATTTTTTCTGAGGCTACATCAAGTCCTTAGTCTACGCTAACAAGCCAACCAATTCGGATGAGCTCTAAACCAACATTCGACAGGCTATTGCCGTAATAACGCCCCACATATTGGATTAAGTCATCAAAAATTGGACAGACCGCCTGAAGCACTGCCAGCGAAGCCTAACCGGCCCTTTAAATGATGTGCTATTCCACACATAGTGGCGTGAACCTAGCTTCAAAATTAAGCCAGAATAGATTTTATATCTCACACCATTGTTGTTTTATTAAATTTTATTTTTTTCTATCGTTCTATCTGGTTACACTACTTTAGAATTACAAATTGGGGGGCATCTAATGAAAAACCCTGTAGTATTAGCAATGTGTAGACACAACAATATTCCATGTTTTGTCTTAGATTAGAAGTTTAATTGAGTTAAGCTCTAATAACGAAGGCACATTTTCCTAAGCCTGTCTAATTTTGTCACTATGGATGATATAAAGGCTGATTCATCGTGAGGTTTGATTTATAATGTAAAATAAAATACATAAATTTAAAAGTGAACTTAAATTTTTTATTATCGGGTAAAAGAACAATTCATTGCATTAACTTTTTGAAAATGATATCATGTAAATATTGGCCACGACTACGTCTGAGGTGGTCCATTCGGAAGGTCTAATTTTGGGCGACTCGTTTTACCATAGCGACTGGTATCTGTCGGATAACATGAGTAATAATGGCTTCCAAAGCGTCAATCGTAGCTGGCTTATTCCTGAAGACCTAAGATTTTACATATCCCCAGAGAAAATAGTCCAAAGGTGTGATATTGCACGATCTAGGCTGCCAATTTACCGTAGGTAAACTTGAAATTAATTGCTCACCAAAATGATTTCTCTACAAGTCCATTGTTTCGCGCGCTATATGGTTCTTGTTGAAACCAGAGCTCACTGAGATCATGTGCTTCAATTTCAGGAAGTATATAGTTCGTTAACATGGCACGATAACGGTTATTAGTGACGGTAACATTCTGATTTGCCTCATTTTTGAAGAAATATGGATAAATGATTCCACCAGCCCATAAACCACACCATACCGTTGTTTTTAATGGATGTAATGGTAGCTGTTGGTACTCTTCGGGCTGCTCATCAGCCCAAATACGGCAATTTTGTTTATTAACATATCCATTGAGCCAGAAATGGGCTTCAACACTAAACAAAATTTTACGATAAAACAGCGGATTTTCATTTAGTTTTTCTAGAGCCCATTCACTGAAAGTATGACGCAAATTCAAGTCGCTTGGCTTCAATTCTTGCACAAGTTGAATTTTGTACGCTTTTAGGCCGAGATCCTCACGTAAAATACGCCAAGTTGTCAAATACGCCAAGCTAAGCTGCTGAGAACGACGACGACTCGATTCGTCTTCGGTCTTCGCGTACACTCTCAGATACAGCTTCTATAGTCTCTTCATTACGTGCTGGATGTGGTCTAACCGTTAAAGTAAACTGGGACTCAAATTTGTGAATGGTATAGGCAATAGTGGTTTCAGTAGATCGATTATGCGCACCGTAAGTTCCTTGAATCGCACGAAAAACATTTCTCACAGAACGCTGATTTTCGTAATACAGCTGAACAATTTAGAGACGCTGTTGTGGTATGAGTATTTCCAAGATGATTTGCCAAACGATACTGAACAAAAATGGCAAAGCAGTTTGATAGGAGTCACGCGTGATCTGTCAAGAAAAGCCTATTGAAAATCAAACCTCACGATGAATCACCCCTTATTTACAATATTGCATACCGCATTGTTTAAAACACATTTTTGCTTATATTTGAAGAACATTTGGGTTTTAAGGGTGAACAAATTTTATTATTTCTAATGGACTTTTATAAATTGAAATGTAATGAATTTTTAATTGAAAAACACAATTTACTTGCAGGTACCCAACAAGGTACAGAGAACTCACGTATGTACAACGAGATGGCTGTCATAAAAATGGTCCAGTCAATGATAAAACTGCTCTCAAATACGCCGGTGATATTTTGTGAGCAAATTGCTGATCACTTTAAACGCAACGGTATGGCCATGTACAAGCGCATTAAAGGTTGGATGGAATTATCCATAAATCAGAATACTTCAACGCCAGATATAGAGAATCCACCAGCTCTATTACCAATAAATGATGTGGTTCCGCCAGATTTTCCACTTGTGCCTGCAAGCCGAGGTTTTTGCCTAACACTGGCAGGTCTCCTAGAGACCTTCCGTCAAAAGATCGAAGCAATTGATACAGTACCATCAACACCTACAGTCGTCGAATAACCCCAACTCAGCAATAGTTCCCACAAAAACAAAAAGAAAAAAGAAAAACTCTCGTTCCTAGTTAATTTTACGTAAATATTCGGAAACCCACTATTCGTGAACGCGCGATCTCAAATACAGCTTTTGAATTCTCAATATATCAGTATTTTGTCTTAGTATTACTAGTTCGAATGGATTTTCAAAAAAAAAAAAAAAAAAAACCTCAAGAGTGGATGGTTTCTGGGAACGAGACCTGTCTCTATTGTTTCTATCGTTTTCTTTGTTTCTTAAAATTTTATGTTTCGTTATCATTACTAAGTTATGTATTAAAGAAAGCAATCATACAATTGCATTTTTTCTTCGTTACCAAATTTATTGTTCAACTATGTATCTTTCTTAATTATTTATTTTAATTAAATTTAAATTTAAAATTGTTTTTTTTTTTTTTTCTTTATTATTATTATTATTTATGTCCGTGTTTTTTATTTTTATTTTTTATTTTTGAATGCTGTAGCAATATTTTGAATTAATCCAAAGCGCTTAGCGCCGATTTAATTAGAGAGAAAAACGAACAAGCTTTTCGCTAAGAAGCTAAGCTATCTAGGAAAATACTTATAGAAACAAAAAATAAATTAAATATAAATTATTTCTTCGGAATAACGTAGTCAAACGAGCAACAAGAATATAGCACTCACGCCTATTTTTCACCAAAAAATAACAGAAAAAAACAAAACAAAATGGAAACAACTAACTAAACTAAAAGGAAATGAGAAAACTTAGTCTACTTTCAAACACTATAACATAAGTTAGTAATAATTAAATTAAAACAATTATTAAACACTTTATTTCGTTTCCTTTAGAATATTCAATTAAAAAAAAAATAAAAATGCAAAAACTATGTATTTTTGGAAAAAACGTTAACGAAAAGCTTTACTTACGATTGAAGAAAAGAAAACGCTAAAACGAAACATTGAATGGTGTTTGTTAAATTAAATTATAGTAAACTTAATATGTTTAAATTTTGCTCTTAAAAAAAAAATGTTAAAATGTATTTATTTTTTTTGAATTCAAGGAGGAAAAGTGAAAACAAAACATAAATATGTTAAACGATGAGAATGTAATCTTCTTTGTTTGTTGATAAGCGAATCCTTGAGCTGAGATTTTATTTATTTATTTATTTTAAATCGTCTCTCAATAAAGATGCGAGTTAATCTTAGATACATATACAGGGTTTCTGATTTATTTTGTGTGGGGTAAGTCATTTATTTATTTCGTTATTTCGTTATTTCGAATCTAGCTTATAATTAAAATTATGAGTTAGCTGGGGATAGCCAGAGCGGCTAAGGCCGTCAACTATGTTGTTGTGATTAAAATCGAATTATATAAATTTGTTTTGTTTTAGAAATTCTATTAATGCGAGTACTGTTTCGTTTGGAAAGTAATTTCGTTCGATGATAACACTGAGGAAGACACAATTGATGCAAACCGGCTAATAACAACTCGTGAGATCGCCAAGAGATTAAATTTATCAATTCGACCGCTTATGAACATTTGAAATGCTTATGTTTAACCCTTATGTTCATAACCGGCTGCCCGGTTGAAAAAAAAATTAAAATTTCATTTTGAGTTCCCGGATCGTTGGTATTTAGCTCTTTAGGAAGGGAATTATGATTTTACCTTTTTTAAACCAACAAATGAGCTTCGACTTCAGCTATCGTTGCATTCGCACCCGGGTACCTGTGTACCCACATCGATAATTAAACAGAATACAATCAAGAATTTTTTTTAACGCATGCAAATATTTATTTTATCAAAAAGATATGTTACAGCAGTGTGTTTATAAATAATAATGGGTCATATAAAAAGTCTCCGCGGTTTTTTGTCACTAGATGGTGTTGGTGTCCATTTATCTGGAAACACTAATCTGATTGTGTCAGACAGCTGTGTAATTCGTTGCTCGTGTTAAAAGTTATACTGATTTGAATATGAGTGAAATATCTGAAGAAATACGATATGTGATGCTTTTTTACTATAAAAAAAAAGGAAAAACGCTGCAGTTTACGGCGAGAATGCTGTGAGTAAACGCCGAACCCAGGAGTGATTTATTTATTTGATTATTTGATCTGAAAGATACACCTCGTATTGGTCGGCCTGTCACTGAAAAAGTCGATGAAATTTTGAAACTGATGGAGTGCAAGACCTGCACGAAAGCTGTCTGGAGATAGAGGAGGCACTAAACATCAACCGTACGACAATTTGGAATCATCTAAAACGAGCAGGCTACTCAAAGAAGCTCGATGTTTAGGTGCCACATGAATTAAATCAAAGAAATTTAATTGAGCGAATAACCATCAATGTACGCTGCATTTTTGAAGCGATTCATTACAGACGCTCAAGCTCAATCGCTCAAGCGATCATGGTCAAAGGCCAGTGACTGACCACAAATGACTTCAAAGCCTTAATTGACGGCAAACAAGGTTATGTTGAGTGTTTGGTGGGATTGGAAGGGAATTCTCTATTGCGAATGAGCTGCTAGAACGTTTCGAAACGGTCAATTCGATTCTCTACTGTGCACAACTAGACCGTTTGAATGAAGCAATCAAGAAAGAGCGATCAGAATTGGCCAACAGGAAGGGGATTGTCTTCCATCATGACAATTCTACGCCAAACACATCTTTGATGACCCGAAACAAATTGACTGATCTTGGTTGGGAAGTTTTGATGCATCCACCGTATAGCCCGGATCTTGCACCCTCTGATTACCATTTGTTTCGGTCTTTGCATCTCTCTTGATGGTAAAAAATTGGCCGACCGAAGAGCCGCTGCAAATCACTTGGCCAAGTTTTTCGCTGGTAAACCACAGAAGTTCTACACCGACAGAACTATGAAGCCATCCGCAAAATGGCGAAAGGTCATAGATAATAATGGCCAATATGTAATTCGATACATTTTACAATATTTTTGAATGTTCGTCGGAAACCGGCGATTGAAATTCACTACATTCCATGCGCGTTTTTTTTTTTTCGTCTTTTAATTGTCAAGACAAACATGACAGGATCTTGTGACTTTCTTGGGTCCCGTTGAGTCTCGCTCAACCGATGGTCCAGGTTTTTCTTTGATAGCTGCTACTTGACGACCTATAATGCTTTCAATAGCAATTTTTGTGGTATAATTGCGCATCACCTTAGGATTTGTCATGCGTGATTCAATCATTGGCTTGGCAAGTTCTTCGTTCTTTTGTTTTCTTTGCGAGGATTTTATTATTTTCATAATAAATTAAATTTGTCACCCTGGAACAACCGCATCCGGGATGGGTGTTGATGATGTTTCTGTGAGATTAAATGGCATCAGTGGACCAATAATGCGATATCAGAGTACAAGTATGTGGTAACCAGCATTTTCCCACATCATGGTTCCCCATCCATCTATCCATCCAGCTCCTCCTTTTTTGCTCTTTATTTTGTTTTCTTTTGCTGCAGCACTTGGTGATAATCACCTTAAATTAGAGTTGCGGTAGAAAATTTTCTAGATCTGGAGCTCTCCTCGCATTCGGATTAGTAGGAATGAAATGATGATGGATGATTTCAATAAAAAGGAAGCATGTAGTATCCTTGTTACCACCGTTTATTAGTTGCTGTCAGTAGTGTGGTGGTTTTATGTAGTTATGATTGTTGTTTGCGTGTCCTAGCTCCTCTCAAAATCCATTCATCAGCTTGTTATCTTGATTTGGTTGAGTACGAGTAACTTGGGAATGCCTGGTGGCAGATGGGTGAAATGTTTTATTTCACATCTGAGGTTCTGTATTGATGGCATTCCGAGTACTGCTACTTACCTACCTAGGTACCCATATAAAGTAATGAAGTACGTGACACAGGATTGGTGATTATAATTTTCAATTTAAAGTCACAACAAGAGATATTATTTCATTTTTACTTTTCACTTGCAACAGCTTGTTGAAGTGATTGTTGTTTTAGAAGGGGACATCGTGTATAAAATTTGATGGGTTCGTATCATCGCAATTTTGTTGGGCGGGTAGGAAGAATCTTATGCGTCGAGTTATACCATTCTGAAATATCGCATATGCCAGTTTCAATCAATGTCTTTCACAACAAATGAATTGTATTTTTATACCGTGAATTTAAGACTGTCGGTAAGTGCAGGACTAATGGCTGCACCGTATCATTGCATCAATCCAGTTTGGGAGCTGTTGAAATTACAACAAATCCATACTCACATAGATGCTGCTTCTTTTCTCTGCAGCAATTACCATAAAGAATGTCAGAGTTTTTCATCGTCCTTTTGCACAGTCAATCCCACTCCATTCTCTGGAAGGCAGTGATGTCTGCTTTAGAGAATTCTAGGCATCATTGTCAAGTATTCGTTTTGCATGGTTGTTAACAATTAAGGTTTTACGTGATCGCACAATTCTCAAGCCTGCTGTTTTGTAAAATCCACTAATAAACCGGACCCAAAAGCATTCTTTTTTCAAGGAATATGTTTCGGTATTGCTTGTATTTTTTTCTTTTTTCACTTATGAGTGAAGTGATGTCCAACAAGGTAAAGAACATTGCCACTGACCATCTTGAACATCGCCGTTGGAATGTGTATCTTCTCAGCATTTGGTCCATGGTGTCAATGCCAGTATTACCGTTTTGTTATTTTTTAGGTACGTAAGAGCACATCGTCACTTTCTCATGAAAACTAAAAACTGTCGATTATTTCTCTCTCAATTTATTTGCTACCATGATACTGGGGATGCATGTTTATCTTTTTTTATTGTCCCAGAAATGGTTAGATTGCTTTGTACCATTCAGATGTTTTGTCCCAAAGAAGATTATTAGAGGAAGCTATGGTTTCGATAAAGAAGTTAATGTTCTGGAGATTGAAGTTAGCAGAAATCAAGGATGGTGTTTTGAGAGAGTCCTTAGCAACTTGGTCTGCGAATTCATTGCCCGCGATTTGAACGTGGCCTAGGACCCAGATAACTTTAATTGTAAATATAGAAGTTTTCGTATTACGGAAGGGTAATAACTTTGGTTGCAAATATTAGCGATGGCATCGATGTATGACAGGGAGTTTGTGCATATAGCAATTTTTTTATTAAGGTTTTGTGTGCATTGGAGTGCTTTCAGGATGGCGATAATTTCGACTGAAAAGACAGTGGTGACACGGAAGCTACTATTGTGTTGTATTCGGGATCCGTCTGTGTAGATAAAGAAAAAATTGAAAGGACCAAGGTGGGGGCAATGTGAGTTGGGGTTGTATTGGCCGGCAAGGAATGGTCATTTCGTTGCAAAGAGCAGTGGCACGGTCTCCTTTTTCAGTTTTTGTATAGTTCATAAAGAGAAGTATCTTTGCAGAATAAAATGGATTTGGAGAGCCCTAAAGTAGACTTATATAGGAGATTTTCAATAGTTTGCCTTTTGGTTTCGAAAAAGAGGTGAAAGAGTTGATACCATACTTGGCTGGCTTTGAAGGCAGATATTGAGCGAATCTTGTACGGCCTCGAAAACGATATAATTGTTTATCAATTGTTAAATTTGCCCTAGGCTTATACATTTAAGATAAATTTGTATTAAGCTCTGTTCATAAATCGCTGCCTTTTTTCTTACGTTTACTGCATGTATTGCTATCATCGAATCTTAAAAATCACATAATGTTTAGTCCAATTGTTGCGCGATATAATGAATACGAGTTGGAATGCCACATGTCAGAAGTATGCTCTGTATTGGAATTTGTAGCACCAAATTATACAAATTATAACGCCGAAGAATGAATACATTTCCGGTATTATAACAGGCAATGCTTTCTGATTTGTGTGCCGGACAATAATATCCGCACTATTTTCTATGAATTTTTTTTAACGTGTCGCTTATCGACAGCGTTTCTGTACTACGATTAGACCCACTTCGTTGAAGTAAAACATTGTGAACGCTATCCTGATGTTGATGTGGTGCTGTCTCCTTCCACTCAGTTTTATTCTTCACAATAAAAGTGCTTCCTAGAATTAGTAATTATTACAATATAAATTTAATATTTGCAGACAAATATTAAATTATTTGTATTATAATCAGCAAACAAATATCTACTACCTGTTGGCTCTGCGGTTTCTACTTCATCGTCATCCTCTCATTACTTTGGGACTCATCATCTTGATATTCTTCTGCATTTTCGAGGACATTTCCTTCTGTATCATCAAAAAGCTTTGAATGTTCACTATCTGAATCGTTATCCGAAACTGGAAGGTTTGAAATGCACTGCGGAACCCAGTCTTCGACATCACTTTCAGTCAGTTCATTTGAATCACTTTCGTCTTCATTGAACATCGTTTTCAAATAAGCTCCTTTCTCTGATGCACTCACTGTAAAGATTGAAGTAAGTAAGTAAAGTTGGTTATGAACATAAGGGTTAAACTCAAAGCTCGACATATGGGTTCCTCATGTTATTACGGAATGAAATGTGTGCCGTCGCGTTGATGTCTGTTATTTGATTCTTAAATGGTGACGAGAAATGGCTTGTCTACAACAACGCAAGAGATAATTCTGAAGTGTACTGTCATTAGCAGGACAAATTGAATGATTCAAAGTTGATAAATAGAAAAGGTGTAGTGTTCCACCAAGATAATGCGAGACCTCATACAAGTTTTGTAACACATCAAAGGCTTTTACAGCTTGGATGGGATATACTGCCATATCCACTATCTCCTTCAGATGTGACACCTTCTGATTATTATTTGTTTCGGTCTCTACAAACATTCATAGACGGTTAAGCCTTTGCTTCAAATGTGAAGGTCGTAAATCACCTGAATCTGTTTTTTTTGCCAGCAAAGAACAACAATTTTATGAGCGCGGAATCATCATCATCATGATACTGTCAGAAAGATCGTAAAAGGTATTGAACCAGAATAGACAATATATAATTTAGTAAAATATTTATTCACTATAAGAATATTTAGCCTGTACGAAGACGATATACAATTCTATACCTCTAACCTAGGCGAAGTTAAGGTATTAATTTAACTAGATGGAGATGATCTCATGCACCAACTCATCTGTTAGAAATGCTCAGAGAAAAGCATACTCGAAACATTGAAACTCAACGTCGTTTGTGTAATCCATAAGGAAGACGACCAAGGATAAGAATCCTAAACATCGCCTACAAAATCTTTTAAGCCATATTATTTGAACGTTTAAAATTATTCATTAGCAAACTGCTTGGTCCATGACAGTGGGGATTGAAGCCGGAAAACCCGCTATCTATCACATTACAGCAGATCTACAAACGATCGATACTCACCATCTATTTCTCTAAAGCCTCGTAAGACAGCACGCATAAGGACCAGCTTTATAACGCCATGTCTAGTTTTGACATCGCTTCCAAACTCGTAAGGTTGCACAGGATGACTATGGAGAATTCTTGTTGCTCCATCCACTTTGAAATGAAAAATAAAGGTATGTCCGTACAATTACGTGTGTACGCGGATGTCATTGAAAATTATTGATGAACAGTTCTTAGATATGATGGACTCAGATTAATAACAGTGACTAGGAAATCTGCACAACCTAAGGCGAGGTCTTATCTTGTGGTTTGTCTATTTTCATTCTGCCTTGGGGACGGATTTGATAGGAATGCGACCTTACAATCAATAAAAAGGTGATGAGTACTGATTTGAAGTTCCTATATTGTCCCCTTCAAAGTAATCCCCATCGACTGCAGCACACTTATGCTAACGCTTGATCCAATCCTCGAAAAAATTTTTATATTCGGTTTTCGTCCATCAGCGCTTCCTGCGATTTTTCCATTACTTCCTCTCGGCTGCTGAAACGCGTTCCCCGTAGTTGTTTTTAAACTTGATTGAACAGAAAGAAGTCACAGGGAGCCAAATTAGGTGAATTCGGTGGCTGTTGGATTGTATTTGTTGCATTTTTCGTCAAAAAATTACGATTAAAGATGGCACGTGCGTTATCATGGTGCAAAATCCACGAGTTTTCTGCCCACAAATCTGGTCTCTTTTGGCAAATTGCTTCACGCAAAAGTCTCATAACGCCTAAATAATACTCTTTGTGTACTGTCTGGCCTTCTGGCAAAAATTCATGATGAACTACACCGTTGTAATCCATGGATTACCTTTTCCTTCTTTTTTGACTGAAAACGACGTGGATTTTCTGGTTTCGGCTCATTTGGTGAACGCCATTCACCTGCCTAATGTCTGGATTGCATGTCGTACTCATAAACCTACGTCTCGCCTCCAGTAATAATCCTTTTTATGAATGTGGGATCAGATTCAGCCTCGCAAATCATCTCTTTTGCGACGTCAACACGATCTCTTTTTTGCATGAAATTGAGGTCTTTTGGCACCAACTTCGCTGCTTCACGACGGAAACCCATGTTGGTTACAACATGTCTTGGACGAATCCATTGGCAATGTTCAAGCCCTCCACTATCTCTCTGATGGTTAATTTGCGGTTGTTGACCAACATTTCTTTTACTTCATCAATGTTTTTGTTGATTTTATTTTGCACCAAAAATAAATAATTTGAATTATAGCCGGTTAAAATTTCAAAAGTTTAAAGTGGCTGTATCTTCTAAACTAAGCGTCAGCGGGGGTCATAACGTTTCGTTTTCTTTAGAGAATCGTTGCCGAAACACTTCTCCAACATTTAATCCGTTTTTTACGCAAAATGTAATACAAGTACGTTGTTGTAAATTAAAATCCATTTCTAAAATTGTAAAAAATCGCCAACGCACACAGAGATAGATGTACTCTTGGCTACGTAACTTTTGCAAATGTCAAGCTATGACGCTAAGATTTAGAGAGAATGTCAACAACAGATGTACCAACTTAACAAAAGAAAAAACAAAACTCAAATCGGAACAATGGTGGTATATGGTATACAACCTAAAGCCGAACTGATAAGAACCTTTTAAATAGTTGACTTACATTTTCAGTATACAGAAACTGTATATAGAATTGTAGTTGTTGCACTTTAGTTGGTCTTCCTTTTACAAGAATTGGGGAAACAAAGTTAAGATTTCATTCAACGGGCTTTTTTGTAATAAGCGCGCACTTTCCTTAAAAAGAAAAATAAAATGAGATACCCATCTACGTTTGTTTTGAATGCTTTCAGGTTATAATGACCAGAAAATAAAGACCTCGGCAGGACATTCCATAAATGAGTTGTAGCCACACAACATACTGTAAGGAATTACGGTAATTCAGGGTTCTGGAATTGGTGAGCATATAAAGTCAGACAGGGGTTACGGTAGATGAAGTAAAGGAACGGAAAATTACAGGGAAATCCGGTGGTCAAAATAGCGATAAAAGAGGGTTCGGCAAGCGACATTCTGTCGGTATTGGATAGTGTCAATTGACTGGGTAATACTGGCTTCACGCATGAGTTTCATCACATGGTTTGGGGGCAGCTGACCAGATTTGGGCCTTGTTCACAAATTTTGATTAAAAGTACACTTTATATATGAGTCCAAATCAGAGAAGCTTTCGCGTTTCGAAATATTTTGTGAGCTGATGGCTTATTGTCTATGCTAAAGCTGTAAGCCCCAAACATAAGTCTGCAAGGATGGAGAAGGGAATCTCATAGTGGAACCAGAGTCGGTGCTGAGAAGCTGAAAAGATTGTTATTTCTGCAGACTATTTGTCGTTGATGACGGACAACGTCCCTTTTGCATCAATGGAAAATGGAGGAGATGTTTCAACAGCGAACTGTATGGACTGTATAACGATGCTGACCTGGTCAGAGAAGCTCAGATTTTTTTTTTTAAATAATACCGCGCGCGCACCAAGGGGATATGAATACCATTTTACTGGCTTTTTTTCTCCAGGTCGCGGGCGGGTGGTATGGTAGTTTGAAACTCAGGTGTATTAGGTTTCGATATTTTTCCCAGAGGTGGTTGTCAAATTGAACGGGACGAGCTAATACATCCTCAACCAGTGGGTCTTAAGTACGTGCTAGTTGTTAGTTCGTTACATTTTGCCCAGCCAGCAACCACTCCAATATCAATGTTATGCCTTCATTTCAGAGTTGACGCCAACGGGATTTTCATATAACTACATACAAATTCTATGAAAAGACTTTTTCACAAAATTGCCTCGCACGGAATTCGAACCCACAACCCTCTGCTTGAGGAGTCTATGCATATACCACTACACTATGGCCACCACCAGGCTATTCCACTACCAGGCTAGGCCACCTTAAGGGCATGGACTCCAGCGTCCCGGCTCAGAATGTTTTCTACTCCAACCCAGAGGGACAACGCAATAGAAGACAATTTCATTTTAGGTGACGAACACAAGAGAAAGGGGACCCCAAAGGAATATTAGCTAAAGCCTCGGCCCATCCCGGTTTATAAGAAAGAAAGTAGGTATATATTCCGCGTAGAATTTGTGCAGAGAAAATTTATTTTTCTGTTCTATTGCAACTCATCTCAGTGTAAGTTAACAAACGAAATCTATGGTATACCATTGACTCTTGGTAAGAAATTTCTCTCAAGACTGACCTCTGCTCTTCCAATGCCACTTGTCCACTACTCCTACTCTATAGCACTTTGCAAAATTGTTAGTTTTTAGGTTGACCTGACCTGAGACTTAGGGTTCGTTACAAGTACAAATATTTTTTTCTAGCAATTGTTGAACATGCTATGAACTTAAACTTTTCTAGCAGCACGTTATTGACGCAGTAAATGAATGCACTAATCGACATTAGTTTGAAAAATTCCGCTCTGGAGAAAGTAAGGCCGAAGTTGTTAATATATCCAGAATTTTCGAAAGAATAGTCTATCAACCACTGCTTCAGTTCTGTAGGGCAACTATCTGCACAAATCAGCACGTTTTCATTAAAGGTAAATTACCCAACACCAACCTACCTGAGTTCGTCTCTAGAACGCTTTGTGCTTTAGAAAACGGTAATGAAGTCAATTCAATTTCCACAGATTTCAGAAAGGCATTCGATAAAATTTCTCACCAACTTTTGAATTTCTACTCACATATTGACAGCACCGTAAATAAAGTTAACTCTGCACTTGGCTTTATCAAACGCTATCCAAAAGAATTGTCCAAGCCTTACGTTACAAGGTTCCTGTACATTACTTTTATAAGGCCTCTTTTGGAATATTGTAACGAAGTTTGACGACCCTATATAAGAATCTATATTCTAATAATTGCAGCAGTCCAACGCAAGTTTATCCATTTCGGACTTCGTAATTTACCTTGAGCCAATCCGTATGTACGATACATATTACCTTCCTTTGAAAATAGGCTAAAACTAGTTAGCATTCCTTTCCCTTTAAAAAACGTCGTGTAATAGCTGGCTTTTTATCCACAATTTATTGACTGGATACATCGATTGCCCGAGAATTACACAAAATATTTCATTCACTTCAAACCCTCGTAATCTAAAATCTGTCCCACTCCTTCTGATCTGAACTCATCACTCCAATTACGGTCACTTTGAACCAATATCTAGAATGTTGCATTTTGCCTTGCCCCATTAGGTTAAGAGTATCTTTGTTTGTTTTTTAAGCGTAGCTTTACAACATGGATGTTATAAGAATTCTCATCCAACCAAGTTTTCAAGTCAATCCTGAGTCGAGAGACCCTTCTTTTTTAGTTGTCCTGAACATTCTTGGCGGTCTCTGCACTCTGTATGTGAACGGAATTGATGGAATCAATCAACAAAATCAACTTGGGCTTTGGTTTGATTATCTGCGACGTGGTCCCACAAATCCTCATACCTTAAAAGATTCCTGGTAGCAAATTTCCAGGAGTCAAAATTCTTTCCTTAAGCCTTTCGATGTAAATTGAAGAACCAGCTGCTTCGAAAAACAAATCTTTAAAAATAAATTGCATCTGCAGGAATATTTTAATAAAAAAATATTTTACTTTGTTGTTGATTCATTTTCGTATTTTGGGCCCATAACCTGAAGAAATCTTTGACTTGAAATTGGAGTTTCCTTTACAATAGTCTTTCCCGATTAAATCAAAATCCACATCCAAATAAGCCTTATGGTTATGAGAATTATAGCTCAGGGTCTTTAAGTAAGAGTACCCCGTTGTCATATCTCTTGGTCATCTTGGCAGTCTTAGTTTAGACAACTTTTACAATCGGAGTCTACTCATTTTTTTTTGCAGATTTTTACAAAGCAGCTTCGGAAGTTGATGAAACTGAGTGCTCGATGTTGTATACCTATCTCCGTTTTGTGCTCTGTCACCTTGCTCTATTTATTTTCGTCTGTATTCTCGTAGCCTTATCGGAGCGGAAAAGTCCTGTGCTGAAGATGCTTTACAACCTGCAGCGGAAATCCTTAAAACCATTTGTGTTACATTTTAGAATAGCTGCCAAATATAATAAGCGCAATTGTTCCTACTCAAAACCAAAGAAAGAGTTCTTATTTAATAAGGCAAGCAATACTTCTTAATACTGCTCAATGATACCAGAAATTCAAAAAAATAATGTGTACGGATGGAGCGCGAGTGGTCAACACTCTATCAAAAGGATTGTTAGCCGTACGTTTGTCTTTCAGTTTCAACCAGCGGCTGCCATCAATAGTGACTGCTCTCAATGAGTTTTTAAATATGGAAAAAAATGGTCATCATTTGAAAGGCCTCAATCCAACCAACATCAAAACGCAATTGGATTCTACTCTGGGGGAGTTCACTTCTTCGTTTACAAGAATAAAATCTTGGGAGACAGAGTTAAAGTGCACGAGCTAGCAGATATGGTAGGCATTTCAAAAAGCGCTGTACATCACATGTTGACTGAAAAGTTTGACATGAGAAAGCTGTGCGCAAGATGGGTGCCGTGAAGTGTTTTGACGAAGAGTTTGACTAAGTTTTACAGCGTCGATTCATGATCATGGATGAAACATTGATCCATCATTTTACACCCGAGACGAAGGAACAGTCAATACAAGAGACTCAAAGGGGAGAATCGGCTCCAAAGAAGACGAAGGCAGTTCCATCTACAGGCAAGGCCATGGCGCCAGTTTTTTGGGATGCGAAATAATTGCAGCGTTTAAAAGATAAAATCAAGAAAAAACGTCCGAATTTGGCGAAGAAAAAAGTTTTGTTTCATCAAGATAATGCACCAGTTCACACATCCGTTATCGAGATGGCCAAAATCAATGAATTAAAGTAATTTTTTTCTCATGCACCCTATAAACCGGATTTAGCCCCCCGTTTCCAAACTTAAAGAAATGGCTCGGTGGTAAAAGATTTTCCAACAGTGATTGATGGTTGATCAACAGCGGTTGATGGCTATTTTAAAGAGCGTATTGATCTATTGGACAACGCTGACGAAAATGCATTGAACTGAAAGTAGACTACGAAGTAAAGATCCTTTTTCCAAATTTTTCTTTGTTAAGTCGGGTACTTCTGAGACTACTCTCGTATGTCGTTTGGCTGCAGTTACAGTTGGCAGCGAAGCACGTCGCTCAATACGTATGCGACTTGATTAAAACCAAGTGGATCTCCTTCTTTGATGTTTTTTATTGAAGAAATAATTTTTTATACAATTCATACTTTTACAATAAACAATCTAAGCTGGCTTGTTTCACTTTTGTTCGGCCAATAAATATAGAACTCCTAGAGATAAAAATCTTATTCAGGAATTGTCCTGTTTTCCTTGTTCTTGTTTTATTTTAAATCTTATTATTTCCTTTGCATAAAAAGAGTCGTAGCTGCAGCTGCTGTTTAAATTCTCTTGGCGCTGCCGTACGAGTAAACAGGTTGGAAAGTTTCATTATCATCATCGCATTCCTCGGAGCCATCGCTCTCAAATGTATTATCGGGGATGTCGTACAAACGAATCATCTGCTTGTTGGGATCCTTCATGATCAAGTATTTGCCGTCCTTTTGCTTCATAACAATGTCAATGATACAGCGCAGGATGCCCCATGCATTGTCCATGCTCAGATTGATTTGAGTGGCAAATTCATGGGGTTTAAACTGCTGCGTGCCCAAAATAACATGACGTGAATTATCTCGGATATGCGCACGAGACACATAACCGAACTTGAGTTGATCGGAACCGGATAGAACTGCTTGAACGGTCCACTTTGCTAGTTTGCAGGCGTTGTTACGGAGCTCATTAGCCAAGACAGCACCACGCTGAGTGTCGAGTTTCTGGCGCCATTCCACTCCGTTAGCCAGTTTGGAATCCCATTCGTTCAGAGCCTTGATAGTGAGGAACTGAGCTTCGTTGTTTGGCGTCTGTAGCACGGCATCATGCTCACAGCGAGCAACAAGAACCTACGAGATTTTTTTTTTTTTTTTTTTTAATTAAACGAACCGAAATGTGATTGAAGTTGAACTTACAATTCCGCCACCCAAGTCCCATTTGCGGTAGCGATACCCAACACTCGCAATCTCAACATCCTCATCCTCTCCGATGAAGGGATTTGGTTCCTCAAACTTAAACTTCGATTCCTTTTCGCCAGTCTTCAATACCTGCTGGCTGAAATTGTGATTGATGAACGTCGCTTCAATGGCCAAATTTCGGGGAGAGTTTGGTGATGCATCATCGTCGGTTGGTGGCTCCACAGATGTCTCGTTTACAGTCAATAAATCAAATTCAGTATTGTCACGCTTATCCATGAAAATCTTATCACCGAACTTCTCAATCACAATGTCCCAAGAGTAATTCGAACGAGTGCAGCACATAATCGTGGCCAGAATGGCATCAGTGGCAAACACATTACCGACATTCTTGGAAAGACGACGAATGATTGGATCATCGGTGGTTGTAACGGTGTGAACGATACGGTCAATCTTCTGCAACGGACGCTCATTTTTGACATTCACACGATCGTAGGTCTTGTCGTAGAACTCTAGAGTACCACAGGTCACAATGTCTTCGCCTTCCTTAATATTCGGCAACGACAACTTAATCAATCTGGGGAAATCCATAGACTCAACAGTTTGCCAGTCGGCTCGCACAGCCACAGATGCATCACGAATTTTCGGTGGAGCACCACGCATGCCGAATTTCTTGCCGAGTCCACGACGATTATCGCGGGATTTCACATTCTTGCCGAGAGTAGTCATGCCAGATTGAAGTCCACCACGGAAATTGCGACCCCTGTTCATGAACCAGCGTCGGGAAAAATATTTCACAATTAAAAAGCTGTTAAGACGAATTCAAAAATCAGTAGGAGATACCTTGCGTTCCTCATGTTTCCACGGAAACGTCCGCGTTGGTGAGGTGGTTTTTGCACACGTGCGGTGTCTACCAAATGGAAAGTCGTCTCGTCCTCCTCATGGAAGTAAGCATATTGACTGCCAGTACCGAAGCTGGATTGGTATTTATCTGAAAGAAGTAAAGTGAAATTAGACTCAGTGGAATTCAGAGGTCCTCCAGACATTCAAATGCCTAGTCTTGTGTACAAGCAACAGCCAACCGCTTGGCTGTTGAGTGGGAGTTGAAATTGTCAAGATGGCTTCTGAAGAATGCGAACCACAAACACGATATTCAACATAACCTCACTTTGTTGCAATAACTGGAATTTACTCCGGAAATATTTTCTACTTACTCTGGTACTTCTTGTCGTTGGCTGAGGAACCAGTCCAGTCACAGATTTTACCCAAGCGGTCGCTTTTACTGAACGGCTGGTACGGCATATCCTTGAATGTTGCGGGTAGCTCGCATGGTCCCCATCCGTTTTCGTTGAATTGAAGCATCGGCTTCTCGAAAATCGGGAAGGTTTGAGCGGTAGAAATTGTTTCACTCATTTCTACTAAATAAATTTAGTTTAGATGTAGTTTTTTAGTTATTTACGAGTAAACCTTACTTTTAAATTGCACCCCGAAAAAGTTGACGTGACAGTCGAATTAATGTATGGGGGAAAAAGACAGCCGTCGATGTTGCCATTACGAATGTTTTATGTTTGACAGCTGTGGTAGTGTCAGGTTTCATTGATAGGTGGCGCACTAGGAAGAGGAAATTTCAAATAGGGCGACACAAGAATGAAATTTTTATAAATAAAGTTACCAAACAGAATGAGAAACTTTATTAGAGTAAAATGGTATACACTGTAAACCAAAAGTTTGAGGCCACCCTAGATAATTGACTTCATTCATGCATGGAGATTCAATTTTATAAAATAGTTTCTTTCTGAACAACACACAACACATTCAGGTAATAAAAGTCGGATTTTACACTCACGTTTTTGAACAGTGGGCGTTTTGCTTACACAAGTGGAAAAAACCGCTTTTGTGTTATATTGAGAAGTGTTAAGACTTTTCATGTATGAATATGATTGTTGATTCAGCACTTGTTTATGAGTCCTTATATCAAAAGGGTTGCCAAGTCCCAAAATCACGTTTTGTATAAAGAATTCCTTAAAAATGGGGAAAGTCGAGGAAACCATACTCGTGATGTGATCATGCAATCATCACACTTCTTAAAGAAGGCAGTTGAGAGTATCAAGATACTACGTTCAAAACACCACTGAATGACACGCTTAAGCCGGAAGTCTTGAGAATAAATCACGGTCAGGATGGCCTAAAGCTACAACTGAACACGAGAAATGGCTAAAAGGTGCAACAAGCAAACGAAAATGGTGGAAAATTAATTAAATAAATTGCTGTCTTTGACAACGGTCAAACAAATATAAAGACAGTGTGGATTATTACGGCGAGTAGCTGTTTGAAAATTCTTGCTGTTAGAATGGGTCAAAAAGCTTTAAGGCTGGACGGAAGAAGATTGCAATACAGTTTTGATTGTTTTGATTTTGATTTTGAGCGATGAATCCAAGTTCGAGGTATTTGACACAAAACTGAGAGTTTACATTCGACGCAGCGCTGAACAAAAGATGCTATCAGACTGTGTGGTTCCTACCGTCAAGCATATAGGCAGTTCTGTTACGGTCTGTAGTTGTTTTTATTCAAGTGGAGTGATGGATCTGGCTCGAATGATCGGAAAAATGAACAGGTATTCATACAAAACAATACTAGAAGAAAACGCTGCGAGCTCTGGATTAAGATTTATTGGTTAATAAGGATTCATATTTCAGAAGGACGAAGACCCAAAACACACATCAAGGCTTGTTAAGACTACCTGAAACTACCTGAAGAAATCTTATTAATCATGACATGGACGCCGCAATGCCCAGATTAAAACAATATAGAGTTGTTGTGGGAGGAGCTGGATATAAGAGTGCGGCATCAATGCCCATCATCAAAATTCATGTTACGGAATGTACTACTGGATTGCTGAAGTTATATACCATACGCAACAATTAAAAAACTGATAGTTAGAATGCCAAGAAATGTAAAAAAACAATCGAATTGAAAGGTGACTTTTTGGACGAAAAATCGGTTTAAGTCAGCTTCTCTTCTCTAGGCCAATCAGTGAAAGGCGAATGCCAGAGCATCGACTGAGATAAGAACTCTTTGCGTTGATTGTTCTAATACAAGCTGCTTTTTGTATCTTTTTTAAGCCTTAAAAGATATATTGTTATGGGTGAATATTTTACAAACAACGGTAATTTTTCAGGGAAGGATTTATATTTGCTGTTGAAGGCTGACCTTTCTTTATTAGTCGACTGTTTAAGGTTTGACTTCCACCAAAACGTAAACGTTAGTTAGGCTCTGATACATAATACTCGTAAGAGTGGCTTTGAACAAGAATCCGAGAGCAGATGATAAAAAAAAGAGAAACATCCGATCGAAAATATCGCTTAGTGACAGTATGTACGACCAGACGTGTTAACATCCATGACCGGCATAAACGAGTAACCGTAATGTGTTTCTTAACCAAAATATTCTAGCTCAGTGTGAAACTCTAACCGAACAAGCTTCAATTATTTCGGAAATAAACAAAGATAGAACGGTACATACTAGGTTAAAATAAACGGGTTAAATGGGTTACTTTCTCTATTTTGTTTGTTCGTCAACACTATCACTAAACATTCTCCATACATGTTCCTCTCTAATATGACCCGCTCCTTCTAAATGTCTTCTCTCTACTAGCTAAGTTCTCCGACTACAAAGCAATCTATAGACAATGCAACTCTTTCTCTTAAGGCCGTAGGTGAACAGCTTATAATGCATATGGAACTACGAGGTGTGTTCTAAAAGTAAGGTGACTTTATATTTTTATAAAAAAAAAATTTTTCTTACTCATCAATATAGATGTTGTCTCCTTCAAAATAACCCTCCTCAGAGATAATACACTTGTGCCCTTTTTTTATCCTCGAGGCACTTCTTATAAGCGCTTTTTGGTATAGCGATGCCGTTTTTATTTCTTCTGTCGTTGCAAATCTCCATCCTTTCATAGTTTTCTACAGTTTTGGGAATAGGACCAGTTATTCGTCAACAGTTATGACCCTTTTGAGCAAATCAGGAACATCATTGATGTCATTTAAGAGCTCCTGAGCAATGCTAATGCGACGGTTCTACTAAAAAGTTAAGAAGTTTCGAAACAAACTTCGCAGACACACGCCTCATGCTCAAAACATCCGAAAAAATTGCATGACTCGAACCGACCGATATACTAAGATCCTCAGCAACTTCTTTTATGGTAATTCGACGATTTTCCAAAACAATTTTCTACACAGCTTCGACGTTATCATCTTTTGTTTATGTGCTGGGGCGTCCAGAGCGAGGTTCGTCATTAGCATCTTCTTAGCTACCTTGGAAGAGCTTGTACCACTTGTAAACATTTTTTTAAACATTTTTAACACAAAATTTGATGAAAATTCTTTGCTCCATCTTTCTATCAAAAATAAACTAAGTATGCTATGTACTTGGAACTGTATGAACTTTCCGCGATATGCAATATTAGGTGCGCAACTTTGTCGTGAAAAAATGATTACAAATGAATCATTCAAAGTATTGTCCATCGCTAGCTATAACTTTTCCCCATCTTTCTGGCAGAGCTCGAATACCGTTATGGTAAAAGTGTTTATCTTTTGAGGCTATCCACGAATCAAGATATATTTTTAAGTCTTCATATGAGTGGAACTGCTGATCAGCCAGACCATGTGTCATCGAACGGGGCAAGAAATATCTGGGGAATATAGCAAGTGGGATAGAATTTCCCATTTAAGCGTTTCCAAGTAGGTTTTAACGGGTTTGGGAACGTGAAGCCGATCGTTGTCATGCTGTAGACTCACTTTTTTGTGCCTATGCTCATATGGTGGCCGTTTTCCGCGCAGTGGTCGTCTCAATTGCACCTCTTGAAGCCGATACCATTCCCCAATGATGATTTCGTTGGGTTTGAACAATTCATAATAAATGAAACTCACCTTGTCCCACCAAATACACAGCACAACCTTCACAGCGTGAATATTCCGCCGAGTCGATAACGTAGAAGCATGACCTTGCAATCCCCATGACTATCTTCTCTTTGAATTGCTGTAATGAATCCATTTTTCATTACCCGTTACGATGCGATAAAGAAAACTCTTTCTTTTTTGCTGCTGGAACAGTTGTTCATTGGCAAAAAACCGACGTTCAACGTTCCTTGGCTTTAAATCATATGGAACCCAAGTTCATTGTTTTTGAATCAGTCCCCAATGCATGCAATCGCTTGGAAATGGCTTGGCGGGTAACTCCTAATGCTGAAGCAAGCTTTTTTTGCACTTAGCACGGATGTTCATTGAGCAATACCTCCAATTCAACGTCTTCAAAGAATTTTGGCCTTCATTTACGCGGACTGTCGTCAACATCGAAGTCACTGTCTTTGAAGCGACGGAACCAATCACGGAACGTCTTTTCACTTAGAGCAGCATCTCCGTAAACTTTTTTGACCTCTCGATGTGCTTCAGTCGCCGTTTTCTTCAAATGAAAGAAGAAATTAAACACTTCCTGCAAATGACGATTATTTGGTACAAAATAAGACGTTTTCACGCAACCAAAAGTACGAGGGTTGTTTAATAAGCACCCGGATTGGAAGATAGGTGACGCTACTGAGCCAAAATGAGTGTACCACCATTTAGTATAATCTCTTTAAGCCCTCCTTTTCGAGATTTGTGTGAGATAACAGACATCTCAACTGAATGCGTTACCATTATCCTGTACGAGGTTTTGGGCATGAGAAAGCTGTCCGCGCGATGGGTGCCGCGATTGCTCACACCGGAGAACAAGCGCAATCGTGAGACCACTTCAAAGACGTGTTTTTCCCTGTTTAATCAAAATCAGGAGGAGTTTCTGCGTCGTTTGGTGACCCTTGATGAGACATGGACTCATTGGTACACAGCAAAAACCAAAAAAACAATCGAAACAATGGGATTTACCCGGTTAACGTGCTCCAAAGAAGGCGAAGACCGTGCCTTCGGCCGTTAAGGTGATGGCCACCGTTTTTTGGGACGCGCAAGTTGTGATACACGCTGACTAAGTATTTGGAGAAAAGAAAAACAAACACAGGAGCATACTACGTCGATTTATTGAATCGATTCAATGCCGATTTGAAGTAAAAATGACCACATTTGGCGAAGAAAAAAGTGCTCTTCCCCCACGATAACGCACCGGCTCACACCTCCGCAGTCGCCACAGCCAAATTGATCAAATTGCACTACGAATTGCCCCCCCATCCTCCGTATTTGACTTCCTGCGACTTCTTTGTCAAACTTCTTCCCAAACCTTAAAAGATCGCTCGCCGGGAAAAAGTACGGATCAAACGAGGAAGTCATCGCTGCCGCGGAGGAATATTTTGTAGGTCAATAAAAGTCGTACTATACGAAGGGTTTAAAAAAGTTGCAGCACTGCTGAGAAAAGTGTTTCGAGTTGAAAAGGAAACAGATCTTATGAAAACGGTTTGATGCATGTGTATTTAATAAAACTTTAGGTATTCATAATAAAAGGTTTACGTGTGAAGTTATTGTTGTAATTAAAACTCGAATCAGACTCTACAGAAAATAGAAGTACAATTCTTCCCCCTTAATTTGACTGCTTATAAGAAAGCGCGTAACAATGCAACCCATGTTATCCTTTCCAATCTGCTTTTAGAGCCAAACATAGTTGTGATTGTGATTAACATGATTGATAGAGGATTTGTGAAGGCTTTTGGAAGGCCTTCGATTAAGTAAACCATGATTTTCTGTGCTTTTTTGGTTTCAGCGATCCGTCTGTTAAACTTATTAGGAATTATCTGTCCAGTAGGTGGAAAAGGTTTGTCACTACATGGAAATCTTCAGAGTTTAACATAATAAGGCAATGTGTACCTCAGGGATCAATTCTCAGACCTATTATATTCTGTGCTTTTATAAATGACTCATCATCAATTTGAAAAACATGCTACAATTCAACTTTCTGGCCCATTCTATGAGTAAGATTGAGGAGCTCGCCTTAAAATTAAAAGAAGATTTATCAATAACCCATAATTGGTCTGTTGCTTCTTCAAAGTTCTCCCTATTTCCCACCGCTAGCTGGACATTAGCCTTATACCTGACCTTTGGTTTTTAACTCAAGTCCAAAGCTTGTGGATACAGTTATACTAAACTTATCATTGGGCGTATGTACAGATGCTAATGTAAACTCTGGCTGACAGCTAGCTTTACGCCTATTAATACTCGATAAAAACTTGATATGATTCTTATTGTACCTAAAACTATCTATACCGTTAGCTACAGTAACCTTGACTCTCTTTCTCATTGAAAACACCAAGTAGCGTTTACTTGCATTGAGTTATAACCCTTAAATCCCCAGCGTATTTGTTCAACAACATACCACCTTGAATAAAAAAATTTCGGAATTAATTCAGAAAATTAAAAATACAAGTTTATTCATCTAAATCCATATTGTCACTTTTAGAGTACATAATCCCCATCGACTGCAACACACTTATGCCAGCGCTCGATCCAATCCTCGAAACATTTTTTATATTCGGTTTTCGGTATGTCCATCAGTGCTTTCTGCGATTTTTTCAATACTTCCGTTCGGCTGCTGAAACGCGTAGTGGTTTTGTTAACTCCATTGAACAGGGTGCCAAATGAGGTGAATTCGGTGGTTGATGGATGGTATTTGTTGCATTTTTCGTCAAAAAATTACGAATAATGATGACAATGTGCTACGGTGCGTTATCATGGTGAAAAATCCACGAGTTTTCTGCCCACAAATCTGGTCTCTTTCGGCGAATTGCTTCACACAAACGTCTCATAACGCCCATGTAATCCATGAAAACCGTGAGCATTGCCTTCTTTTTTGACTGAAAACGACGTGGTTTTCTTGGTCTCGGCTCATTTGGTGAACGCCATTCACTTGCCTGATGTCTGGATTGCGTATCATACTCATAAGCCCACGTCTCGTCTCCAGTAATGATCCTTTTGATGAATGTGGGATCCGATCGGATCGGATCGGATCAGCCTCGCAAATCATCCCTTCGGCGACGTCAACACGGTTTTTTTTTGCAGGAAATTGAGGTCTTTTGGCACCAACTTTGCTGCTACACGACGGAAACCCAAATCATTAACCAAAATGTCTTGGATGGATCCATAGCCAATGTTCAAGTCCTCCGCTATCTCTCTGATACCATCATCAATGTTTTCGTCGGTTTTCAATGTCTATGGTCTGCCACTGCGTTCATCATCTTCGATTGACTCACGACCATTTTTGAACCGCTTGGGCCACTGTAAAAGAACGACCCTTTTCTTTAGAAAATCGTTGCCGAAACACTTCTCCAACATTTCCAACGTTCGCGCACCATTAAATTCATTTTTTGCGCAAAATTGAATACAAGTTCGTTTGTTGCAAATTGAAATCCACTTCTAAAATTGTAAAAAATCGCCAACACACACAGAGATAGATGTATTCTTGGCCACGTAACTTTTGCAAATATCAAGCTATGACGCTAAGATTTAGAGGGAATGTCGACAACAGATGTACCAACTTAACAAAAGAAAAAACAGAACTCAAATCGGAACAATGGGAACACGATGGTTATATTTTTTGATCAAGGTGGTATGTTTAGTTTAAGTTTTGCCATTTCACAATATGGATCGTTTAACAGCCACTAATGTGTTAAAATTGTGGAAACTTACTACAAAAATGATGATTCCATAGTAGATGCGTTCCGTGCACTACGAGCAGATTATGGTCGACATAATCGTCCAACTTAGCGTACTATGTATAGGCAAAACTGTAAACAAAATCGAAAAGACTGGCTCTGTTATAGTTGTCTTAAGGCCTATCCGTCATCGAAATACATACTCTACAGAAAATATGACTGCCGTTAGTGAAAGTGTTGAGGAGATCCAAATCTATCGATTTCACGCCGCATTTGGATTTGCATTTACATCCTTATAAAGTTCAATTCACTCAAGGTGGCTTCAATTCTGATCACGTATTGTATAGAAGATACGCCGATTAAGAGCTTGAATATCAGCGTTTGAATGACCAATTTCCACACAACATTTTCTTCAGTTATGAGGCTCATTTTTCACCAGGTGGATACGCTAACAAACAAAATTGTCGCATATGGGAAGTGAAAATTCACATGTAGCTGTCAAAAGACTATTGCATATACAGAAATCACTATATAGTGTGAAATTTGATGTGGTTATATCGTTGCACCATATTTTACCATCAATGTCAATTCTCATCGCTATAACCAAATGTTACCCGAATATGTTTAGCCTCAAATCAAAGATAAGGATGCAAAAGACATGTATTGTAAAAAAGGTGGTCCCACATTTCACACAATACGTCCCTTTTTAGCGTTATTGCAAGAAAAATTTCCTGGACGAATTATTTCGCGTTGCCGTTTCTTTTTGTGGGGCTATACAAGGTGATCAAGGTGGTAGCTTGTATTAAGCCGAATAAAAGGGGACCTTTGTTCCAACCAAAACATAAGTAAACTCTCCCTGTGTTTTAGTCGTCCTATGTTTCACTCGTATTTAAGGGCCTAAATATTATAAATAAATTGTACGAACCACTAGAAACATAACCTTTTCGAATTCAGTAAAGGTGCTTACATGCTTATGATACTGACATCACCGAAAGAACGCGGAGTGATGTTAGGAGAGCATTTATGAGTATCAAGATAAGTTAAGCATCGATAACTATGCAAAACCTTAAAATTTCGAAGGATTCCATTTACTAAGGTTCCACAATCCATTCCGGTAGCAACATTAGAACAGAAATCCAACGAAAGTTGAAATGCGAAGACTCATCTTACGAATCAACAAGTTTACCTTTCACCCCGAGATATAGAGCCTTATCCAGGTGGATGAAAGTGCACTTGGGTGCTTCGAGCGAAAAGTTCGGACCGTGATGTCCAATTTATATTGAGGGAGAATGATCAGTCCAATCAAAGAAATTGGTACCCACCATTCGAAATGGAACATATGAAGCGCTTGTAGTAAACATCGATGTTACTCCGAGAAGAGCGTTTCAGTCCACTTAAACGGACGACGCAGAAGGAGTTGGCTAGTTTTCACATTTTTGGTAGGCTCTAGATCAACTCGGGGTTGGGAATTAGAGACAGCTTACTAAAGATCAAGGTAGTTGCAGAGGTTAACTGGTTAAGGGCCATATTCGGCCTCCGTAGCACCATCAAAATTAAGTTAGTTCTCCAGATCAATTCATTTTATGGATGGGTCAATTAGAGTGATTTTTTCGCCGTGTATGGTATAGGTACTTTCGGATTACCTTAAGCCACAACAGTTTACTTGATTTAATTATTTCACAAACATTCAAAACGTTTTATATGTTATTACCAGCCTTCTTTGTTGGGTATATGTACTCCTTTCGCTGCCCTTCAACTTCAAAACAAAACTAAGCCATCTGAAATCTTCTAGAAGTAAATGCCAGCCACTATGTTTCTGCTGCTCGTACATTGGTTTAAAACTTTTATCCGCAGTCGAACTTTTTACAAAGTCAAAACTATTGTTTTCCTATTTATCCGATAGTTTTTCTGCTTCGTTGAGATACATATCCAGATTCTTGTAGTTTTTGTCCAGAACCACCTTACAAAAGTTTGTGTGCCGATAACACCGAAAGCCAGTCATACAAAAAGATTTATTGCAGCATTGCTAATCGATTTCTTGTTCTATTTTGCTTTTTTATTTTATTTTTTCCGTCCACTGGTAGCAAATCGTGTGAAAGAAGAATCGGATGTACAGATACTATAGGAACTGGCACTGATTCTGGTACGAATGCACCATTTATTCAACAGGGAAAGGACTCAAGTTTTGTCGTTTCGCATCGAAACATTTGTTCTCTGTAAGTACTGCAAGTGATATGAGTATACCACCAAGGACTACGTAAGACGACATCAACTCAAGGGATAAGGAAAAGTTTTCACAAGTCGATAGAGCGAGATACACTACTGCAGTTCGATTAGAAGTTTCTTAATTGTTGTGAATTTCTTAGAATTCCTGCCACTGACATTAGCTTAATTAAGTAATTTATCTTTTAGAGGAAACCGATTAGAAATTGCGAGAGAACCGAGCATTCGTATGAATAAGTACTTGGCATGTCATATGAGTTATGTGGTGCCTTTGGCAGTTTCGTGGTCATACTGGATGTCCTTGCAATCGAAAAGTTCTCCGTGGCTCTTAAGTAATGATTGCAAAAGTTTTAAGATGCAATTTGTAGGAATAGTAACTTGTGTGTGAATGGTATATCGAAAATGGTATTTGAATTGACAGAATGTATACAGATATTTTGAAAACTTTGACAAACAGTCTTTTCAGTAAGCCTTTACCTATTTGTAGTAGACTGAGGACTGGATCCCGGTCACTGCGAGAGGCTTCGTTACAATCACTTATACTAAATTGCTGTAGCCCGTCTTAGGATATAGAGCGTCAAAAATGCGTCAGCTTCCTCCATGTCATCCCAAATATACTCGTATTTTATGCCTCCTTAATGATTTAAGTTTTGATACCATTGAAGCCAAAGGTTACTTTTATAATGAACGAGGAGAGGACAAAGTACAGAGGACTTTGACGCTCTTTCGAGCCCTATGCCGGAGAAGACGACGACTACTAACAAGACATATATTTCAACCAATCCAAAATAAAAATCGAAAAAGGAAATCAAGTAAAGAAAGTGAGCTCATAACTTAAACTCCACCAAGTCAGCTGCCATTGAGACAAAGACTAACAGTGAAGACCGCTTCTTCAAAAAACGTGATTAAAAAAACGACCAAAACGGAGGATTGACATCAATAAATTCTCAAAGTAACAAAACCCAAATAAAGAACAGAATACGATCTTGATCTTGTGCAATCCGTGAAAAATCAACTGGTAATCCTTAAGCAGGAGACTGCCAAGTCTAATAATTTCAGAGTAAAACATAAGGTAGAGGAACGGTGCTCTCTTCAGGTTTGACCTTCTTTGTCATGCTTTGGACTCAGTTTTTAGAAAAACTTATCAGAACCAGTTCACTATCACCTTCAAACTGCAAATGAGTTGAGTAATATACCACCTTGATCAAAAAGTTCCCATGTGGCGTTTCCATTGTTCCTATTTGAGTTCTATTTTTCTTTTAAGTTGGTACATCTGTTGTTGACATTCCCTCTAAGTCTTAGCGTCATAGCTTGACATTTGCAAAAGTTTCGTAGCCAAGAGTACATCTATCTCTGTGTTTGTTGGCGATTTTTACAATTTTAGAAATGGATTTCAATTTGCAACAACGAACGTACGAACTTTTGCGTAAAAAACGTATTTAATGTGCTTGAACGTTGGAAATGTTGGAGAAGTGTTTCGGCAACGATTCTCTAAAGAAAACGGTCGTTCTTTTACAGTGGCCCAAGCGGTTCAAAAATGGTCGTGAGTCAATCGAAGATGATGAACGCAGTGGCAGACCATCGACATCGATAACCAACGAAGACATTGATGATGCTATCAGAGAGATAGCGGAGGACTTGAACATTGGCTATGGATCCGTCCAAGACATTTTGATTAATGACTTGGGTTTCCGTCGTGTAGCAGCAAAGTTGGTGCCAAAAGACCTCAATTTCCTGCAAAAAGAGACCGTGTTGACGTCGCAAAAGGGATGATTTGCGAGGCTGATCCGATCCGATCAGATCCCACATTCATCAAAAGGATCATTACTGGAGACGAGACGTGGACTTATGAGTACGATACGCAATCCAGACATCAGGCAAGTGAATGGCGTTCACCAAATGAGCCGAGACCAAAAAAAAACACGTCGTTTTCAGTCAAAAAAGAAGGCAATGCCCACGGTTTTCATGGATTACATGGGCGTTATGAGACGTTGGAGTGAAGCAATTCGCCGAAAGAGACCAGAATTGTGGTCAGAAAACTCGTCGATTTTGCACCATGATAACGCACCGTCGCACAGTGCCATAATTATTCGTAATTTTTTGAAGAAAAATGCAACAAATACTATCCATCAGCCACCGAATTCACCTCATTTGGCACCCTGTTCAATGGAGTTAACAAAACCACTACGCGTTTCAGCAGCCGAACGAAAGTATTTGAATTATCGCAGAAAGCACTGATGGACATACCGAAAACCGAATATAAAAAATGTTTCGAGGATTGGATCAAGCGCTGGCATAAGTGTGTTGCAGTCGATGGGGATTATACATAGATTTAGATGAATAAACTTGTATTGTTAATTTTCTGAATAAATTTTGTATCAAGATAGTAAGACGCCGTAGCTTGTAACACATGGGCTGAAAACTCGGTGCCGTTTTATAGAATTGGGTATGTAATTTAATTCGTGCGGTTTTTTTTTTTTTTCAAAATTTGAACGTTTATTTAAGGAAAACATGTACAATAGTATTATTCAAAGTATTGCCCATCTGAAGCTATGACTTTTTCCCATCTTTCTGGTAATTTGTGGATCCCATCCCAAAAGAACTGCGCCGGCTTGGCAGCCAAGAATGAATCAAGCCAATTTTTGATATTCTGCTCTGATGTGAACCGTATTTCAGTGAGGGTGTTCTGCATTGACCAGAACAAATGGTAGTCAGAAAGAGCAAGGTCTGGGCTATAAGGCGGGTGAGATAAGACTTCCTATCCACTGTTTTCCAAGTGGTTCTTAGCCGGAATAGCAACGTGGGGCCGAGCGTTGTCATGATGGAAAATTATTGCCTCGTGTCTGGTCGCATATTCCGGGAGTTTTTCGGCTACTGCTATCTTCAAACGGATTAATTGTGTTCGGTAGCGTTGTCCATGGATGGTTTCACCCGGTTTTAGCAGCTCATATTACAGCACAGCCGTCTCAACCCACCAAATACAGAGCATTACCTCCGCTTCATGGATATTCGGCTTTGCCGTTGATTTGGCAAATTGATTTGATTTTTTGCGCTTAGGGTTGTCGTAATGGATCCATTTTTCATCACCAGTAACAATCCGATGCAGAATGACTTCCTTTTATGTCGTTCCAGCAGCATTTCGGACATGCAAAACCGCCTTTTGACGTCTCTCGGCTTGAGTTCATGTGGAACCCAATTTCCTTGCTTTTGAATATATCCAGCTGCTTTTAAACGTTTTTGAGTGACACCCAAAGATTCTGCGAGCTCTTCTTGTGTTTGGCAACAATCTTCATAGAGTAATGCTTCCAGTTCTTCATCTTCAAACTTTTTTGGCTGTCCAGAACAT
Organism: Volucella inanis; assembly: GCA_907269105.1. Taxonomy (NCBI): domain Eukaryota; kingdom Metazoa; phylum Arthropoda; class Insecta; order Diptera; family Syrphidae; genus Volucella; species Volucella inanis. The sequence continues at coordinate 230,804,176 of OU026153.1, read as the reverse complement.
TCATAGTCTTCCAAGCCAAAATCACCACTTTTAAATCATGCAAACCACTTTTGGCACGTTCGCTCAGCTAGCGCATGTTCACCATAAACTTCCACCAAAATACGATGACTTTCGGCAGCAGTTTTCTTCATGAAGAAGAACTCCCCGCAAAAACACTTTTTCAGGCACAAAGTTCGACATATTTGAGTGAAAAAAAATTAATTGTTGTTTACGCTTCAAATGAATGACACATACTGAAATGACGGACAGAACAGTAGCTTTCCAACGCATGTTCCAATGGAATAATACAAGTTACGCCATCTCTTAGCATTTTTACAAAATTTAACTTTATTTATCAATATAGTTGCCTTCCAGGGCGATACACTGATTGAAACGATTTTTGAATCTTGCGACACCAGTTGTGTAGTACGATTTCGGTTTAGCCTTAAAATAGGCCTCTGTTTCGGCGATTAATTCTTCTTCGGTCTTAAATCTCTTTCTGGCGAAGGCCAAATCTGGATAATACAGTGGGTGGGGAAGCAATTCGTAGCCGAATTCATTCAATTTTGCCATCGTTTTTATCGACTTGTGACACGGTGCATTGTCTTGATGAAACAGCACTTTCTTTTTCTTCAAATGCGGCCGTTTTTCTGCGATTTCGTCCTTTAAACGCTCCAAGAACGCAATGTAATAATCGATGTTGATAGTCTGCCCCTTTTGGAGATAGTCGATGAAAATTATTCCATGTGTATCCCAAAATACGTATGCCCTAATCTTGCCAGCCAACTGTTGAGTTTTTGGTCGTTTGGGACGAGGCTCGTCGCCTGCTCGCCACTCAGCTGACTGCCAACTTGACTCTGGTGTGAAGTGATGGAGCCAAGTTTCATCCATTGCCACATATCGACGCATGTGATGATCCTCTGAATCATCAACACGTTGTTGTTTTTGGTCGACTGTGAGCAAACGCGGCACTCACTTTTAACAGAGCTTTCACATGTCCAAATATTCGTATATAATATATCCAACACGCTCTTTTGATATCTTCAGAGCCTCAGCTATCTCGATCAGCTTCACTTTACGGTCATTCGTAATCATTTTGTGGACTTTTTTTGATGTTTTCATCTGAAACAGTCTCTTTTGGACGTCCACTGCGTGCATCATCTTCGGTGCTTGTATGTCCACTTTTAAATTTTTCACTCACACTTGCGAATGGTTCGTCCGGCTGGTGCATAGTCTTGGCAACACTTATCAACCTATTTCTTTGCATCGGCTGCATTTTTTCCCATCAAAAAGTAATGATAAATCAACATGCGAAATTGCTTTGAATCCATTTTTTTCACAATAACAAAAGTTGCTTCACTCACAATGCTATATCTCGAGAACTAATCGTCCGACAGCTGTCAAATTTATACACGTATCTTTTGAAGGTTGGTACTAACTGAAAATGGTATTAATTTAATTCATACCCTCTCTTAGAAACGGAATTTTCAGCCCATGTATTAGCTATGAGCAAGATTGTTCACCTTCGTAAATTAGTGCCATCAAGTGTATTGACCACTATTTGTTATGCGCTTGTCAACTCTCGTTAAGAATATGGTATTTCGTGCTGGGGCAACGTCTATGCTAAAAACCTACAACCTGTTATCACCACCCAAAAGAAGGTTGTTCGTGTAATGATGTTTAAATCAAAATGGGAGCCATCTTTTCCATTGTTCCAATCTCTTAATATATTGCCACTCAGACATCTATTTGTTTATAAAGTGCTGAGAATGTTTTATTTGCGAGGCGGTTACTTGAACCGTAGAAGAGGTGGTACCTTAACATATACTTTTAGGCAACCGTCTGCAGTCACAGTGCCAAGAGTAAACAAAGAGAACTACAGACGATTTGCAAAGATTTAAGCACCCTTCATATATTGTATAACACTGATAAGGCTATTCCTTGGAGTTTCTTTGAGTTTGTAGCATGAAAGACGAAAAGATTTTTTTAATAAGGCTACGAGCAGTGGTCCGTGCAATTGACTTACTTGGCAAAGAAGAAATCTAAACAACCAGGCAAATATCGACAATCAGTAAGCAGAATACAATTTTTTAATAATTCTTATCACCTTCTAAGACTTTGTTTGAGCGAAAGGTTTGCCAAGAAATTGGTTGGAGATTATCTGATGGGCAAGCAGGAAAAAGCAGATATTGACGGGGGACTGAGGAAAACAATAATTGAAGAAACTATTAAAAGACTTGATAGAAATGTGGTCCTAGCAAAAAGCCAACATTTTTTGGAAGACGATTCTATTTTAGTTCAAGGAGCGCCTAACATCACTAAAATTCATCTACACGGGAGAAAACCGGCGAAAGCGGAGTAGTTCGTTTTCCAAAGGTTTCTGGCGACTGACAGGCAGTACAAAGTTGTTGGAAGTTGTACCAGAAAAAGAATTGATCAGAAAAAAGACTCTATACTGACCAGAATTCCGAAAAGTTTCTTGTAATCATTCACTGGCCATAGGTAGTTTTTTTTTGATTAACAAAAAAATGCGAACAATCTATGGTTTGGTTTTTTTTTTATCTCCACGAATATGGACAACGCAAAAAGCTCGAATAATGTCTAAGTGGTACGTACTTGCACGACACTGCATTCTGGGGTGGACCAGGGTTTTAGGCTCTTCCAACTAGAGGGGTATTTTGCCAGCTGCCTCCAGCTGCGTAGACGAAATTGGCTTGGATCCCCTTTCACTTGTGTGTTCCACCTTTGCAAGAAGAAGTCTTCGCCTGCTGTCCTTCTAGGTTGGAGTCCAACACTTCTCGGGCCGGAACCCTTGTGTTCATGCCCTCAAGGTGGCCTAGCTGACTTATTCAAGCCTTGCGTATCGCTCGTATAATAAAGAACAATTAATTTATATCCACAGTGTTAATTGTTTTTGTTATTTTGCCTTGTTTTAAAAGTTTCTCGCCGCTTACATATGTAAAGTCTTTTGGTTGCTCGAGAGAGGGCTTATTACCTAATTGCCTTCTTAGACTAGAAAAGCAGCGATTAGCAAAAGTGATTCTACAAATGTGTTCAGCGCTGGTGTCGTTGTCGGAGTTGAATGCAGAATCGAGGTAAAATAAGTCCATAGCGGTCCCAGAAGTACCCGACTCAGCAAAGAAAATACAAAAATTTTGAAAAAAAATTTATTTATTTTTCAACATAACCGCCTTTCAGCTCTATACTTGATACTCTTTTATAATAAGAACCGTCTTGCTCCTCAAAATAGCCAATAACTGCCGACATCACTTCTTCATCGTTAGAAAATCTTTGACTACTGAGCCATTTTTTCAAGTTCGGGAACAGAAGTTAATCCGAGGGGGCTAAACCTGGCGAGTAGGGTGAATGAGGTAGCAATTCAATCAAATTCATTAAATTTGGCCATTGCAATAACGGATTTGTGAGCTTTTGCATTGTCTTGATGAAACAAAAATTTCTTCTTAGCCAAATGGGGCAATATTTGCTTGATTTCATAGCTCAAACGTTGCAATAATTTCGCATAATTCCTTTTTTAAGATAGTCAATGAAAATTACCCCACGCGCATCCCAGAAAAAAATCGATGCCATGACCTTGCCTGCAGATGAAACGGTCTTCGCCTTCTTTGGAGCCGGTTCTCCCTTTTAAATCCATTGTTTTAATTGATCTTTTGTCTCGAGTGTAAAGTGATGGACTCATGTTTCATCCATTGCTATAAAACAGCCCAAAAATTCCGCTTTGTTGCTGTGAAACTTCGCTAAACACTCAATTGAAACATCTTCACGACACTGTTTTTGCTCGAGTGTGAGCAAACGCGGCACCCATCTTGAACACAGCTTTATCATGTCAAAATTTTCAAATAATATGTGATGTACCGCACTTTTCGAAATGCCTACAATGTCTGCTAGCTCGCGCACTTTAAGTCGACGATCATCCAGTATCGCTTTGTGGATTTTCTTCACCATTTCTGGAGTCGTCACCTCATTTGGTCGACCACTGCGATGCTCGTCTTGGCAGCTCGTACGGCCTCGTTTAAACTCAGCAACCCAAAATTTTACTACGAAGGAGCAGACTTACCCAGAGTAGAATCCAGTTCACCTTTTATATTGGTTGAGCTGAGGACTTTCAAATAAATTGAGGCCTTTCTCCATTCTCACAGATTCACTGATAACGTTCACTATTGATGGCTGCCAAACAAATACTAAACAACGTGGCGCTTTCAAACGAGAAACATATGCTTTATAGACTGCGTACTTTTCAATACAGTGATATTTTCAAACAATTACCACCATGCCTTGGTCATACTATGTCACAAACCCTCCATTGACGGTTTCCTTTTTTTATTACACCAATATCATCTTCGAAACTGAAGAGACATTTGAAAGTTGGTAGTCCTAGAGTGGGCTTACTAGTTTCGTACAAACCACATGACAATGCTTTCTCATATTTAAGTCCTTTTCTGACATTGAAAGTCTCGAACTTGACGGAGGCTTAGTATGTGTATATAGGTGCGGTTATGGTGATGTGTATCGAATTCTTGGGTTTTTATCAAGATCTGCCGTAATCTGAAAATTTTTTCTATGGTGAACAAAATCCGATATGGAACGGTGAGACGGTTGATGAAGGATCTTAGGCATTCAAATAATCCGGCGATTTATATGCGATGTGGAAGAGACTTATTCCCTTATATAACAGTTGCCGAAGTTCAGGAGATCTATCGTCATAAGGATTAGACAAAAAATGCTGACGTTCAATTCATCGAGAATATTTTCGTTGATCCAGGTTTAAGAGTTGATGTATGATTTCATCTTGGCCGGATGGACAGAAATATTGTCCTTTATTGTCCACGAAGAGTATGCCATGACAGTCCCAGAAAACCGACGCCATGACCTTTCCGACACATCGAGCTTTCTTCGGCACTCATTCTGTTCTCTAGTGTTCAACAGTTACCAATCGACGCCAAAAGTCTGCTCGATTCCGTATCAGTAAGTCCAAACACTTTTTCGAAGTGCTCTGGCGTTCGTGTTTTTGGTCAGGAGTGAGTATGCCCGGCATCCAGCGGCAGGATAGCTTTTTCATTTGCAGAATGTTTCCCAAAATATGGCGTGTACGCTCAGTATTAATCTTTGTGGTATCTGCTAGCTCGCACACCTTCACTTTCCGGTCAGCAAACACCATTTCATGTATTTTTTTGACATTGTCCTCCGTAACCGCATCGGAGGTCCTGCCGCTTCGGACTTGATCGGTAGTGGAGTTGCGGCCACTACGAAACTCTCGAAACCAATATTTGACGGTGTTATCTGACGGAGCATTAGCCCCATAATATTTAACCAACTTTTCCTTTGTTTCCTTCGCCGTTTTGCCTCTCAAAAAATAATCTTTTATGAGAGAACGAAAATCGTTTTTGTCCATACTCAGCATGATGCCAAACACGTCAACAACAATAAGCTGTCAAAACAAAACTAAAAACAGTATCGCACTGAAATTTGGCATGTCTGTCTAAATATGAACGAACTTCAAGGCACCATAACCTTTCTTGCAGTAGCAGCGCATTCTGGCGGTCAAGGAGATTACTTTTCACTCCACCTAGTAAATTAGTGCCATCAAATCTATTGACCACTATTTATTATGCGCTTGTCAACTCTCGTTTAGAATATGGTATTTCGTGCTGGGGCAACTTCTATGCTAAAAACCTACAACCTGTTATCACCACCCAAAAGAAGGTAGTTCGTGTAATGATGTTTAAATCAAAATGGGAGCCATCTTTTCCATTGTTCCAATCTCTTAATATATTGCCACTCAGACACCTATTTGTTTATAAAGTGCTGAGAATGTTTTATTTGCGAGGCGGTTACTTGAACCACAGAAGAGGTGGTACCTTAACATATACTTTTAGGCAACCGTCTGCAGTCATAGTGCCAAGAGTGAACAAAGAGAACTACAGACGATTTGCAACCATTTTAGCACCCTTCATATACAAAATTCTTCCCCTAGATATGTGCAATCTTGCCCAAAGCAAATTAAGATTCTTTAAGAACTTAAGAAACTGGCTACTTTCCAGGTCAAGCGTAGAAGAACTAATGCAGGTTATTTCTTAATCTTTATATGTGTTTCATTACAATTCGTACGTATTCATCTTTTTGCAGCGAAATTTTTGCCTTTCTTTTCATACTGTTTGCCTTTCATTGCATGTAACGAAAACTTTTTTGTTTCTCTTATAGCGGCTTTCATGAAATTAATTTATATATTCAATAAACAATAAAATTACCACTGGTAATCCAAGTACCACTTAGTGTTCAAAAGACACCATTTCAATACGTTCATAAAGTATTGTATATTAACGGCAAAATTCATGGTTAAAATTCTAAAAAACTATCTTAATACCTGTGAATGTACCTTTTAAATTATTGAATTTTAAATATTGAATGAATAACTAATTGTATAATGATGAATTTGTAAATTTGAAATGGAATAAATAAATTATTTTATCTTATCTTATCTTATCTTATCTAGAAAACCACACCTTAGGTGGCGCAAATCGTCAAAATTCTGCTGAATAACCTTCTGAGATTCAAGTCCCTACCTAAATGGTTTTATGTTAGCGGTTTCCCCAAATGTGCCGGGTTAAAAGCAAAACTGGCAACAATAGATTGCAATTGAGCAGCGAGTAAATAGTCAGAGTGCACGCATCTAGCTACCTATCTACCTTGATTGCACGACATTCCCTGAGCTCAAAGCTAATATTTATTTCCGTCCATTTAATGTAGAGCAAAACTGCTCCCTAATTATACGAATTAAATTTTTATTTTATCACGCATATTTGCGTTGACAGTGTATTTACCATCGCACATTTCTAATTCGATAAAGTATCTACAGTCCACATATGAACATATTCGATCCAATTTAATACATTGTTACAACTAATGGGCAATACCAGTTTCGAGTATCCATATCGTGTTCATCAAAACCAATTGCTAATTTTTGCTGACTCAAAATTCAAAAAATTTAAATTAAAATACTTTGCAAATTTCTAACCCACTTCATTACTTCAACGACAAAACCGCTGTCTTCCGTTTTGTTGTTCGCGACACAAAAGCCCTGTTATCTCGGTTTCCTTTCCTCCAACAGTCGGACTGATATAAAACATCATCTGGACAGATTTTAACCCTCCAAAACCCAGTGCAGCTCTCCGATTCATATCATATCGGGCTCCATAACCTCGAGTATTGTACTGAAATTGAAATTGAAATTCAATTCCAACACAGTTATCTACATACCGTTTACTTATAATATCTCGCTATATCGGCAATAGATCTTGCCAGCTGTGGACTGCGTTGTCGCATCGTACGTACGTACTCGTAATGTTTTGTTTCTATTTAACCAACAACTGTATATATAGTCTTTAGATTTTGTTATTTGAATTCAGTTCCACTTGAGTCGGCGTCACAGTTGTTCTGATCGCTTACGTCAAAAATTCCAAATTTACGATGTCTGGGCTGAAATCAGTTTTCTTATTGCTGGCGCTAGCAATTTGCATGCCCAACTTCAATGCCGACGTAAGTATTGTTTCAACATTCTGTTTGATTGGGAGATAATTTTTTATTTTTTTTTTTTTTTTTTTTTTTCTACAGGAAACACCAAATAAGAAGCTAGATGTGAAGATCTACTATGAGACCCTATGCTCGGACAGCATTAGGTTCATAAAAGGCGAGCTACGATCATCAATGTCGGAGAAGGGTCGCCTAGATTACACGAATCTTATGTTCGTGCCCTATGGTCATGCTGTGGTATCTACTGATCATAAAAGTTTTTAAACAATTTACAGCGTTTGTTTTCTCTCCCCTTAAGTTATTTATCAATCCACAAACTAATGAGAAAAATCTAATTTGCCAACATGGGAAAAAAGAGTGCGAACTTAATGCTCAGCACGCATGCATCATTGAGAACAATACTGATCATGAGACATACGAAATGATCACTTGTCTGATGAGCGGATATAACACAGATTGGCAGAAGGTGAGTGCAACTAAACTACAATACAATAGGGTGATCGAAACTTTCTTAAACTTTAGTGCGCTGAGGACTTGAAAATCGACATTACCGCCGCCATGGATTGTAAGAAAACGAGGACTGTTGCAGATATCTTGGAGAAACACGGAAATGATACCTATGCTCTGAATCCGTCATTTATACCAACGATCACTATCGATGGGGTACGTATTATTAATTAACGTTAAATTAAAATGCAAAAACATTTATTAAGGGATCTGGTTATCAAAATTGAGCTCTAGGTAACACGTAGGTACCATATATGTATAGTAGTTATCGCAGATTAGAGTTTGGTTATCACTTTGAAGAATTCGCTACAAAATTAATTAATCGCGGGAACAGGTGGTAGTTAGGGAGGTTAGTTTTTCTAATGTGATCTTGTACTGGTTTTGTTAATTTTGATTACGAAACAAATTTTTATCTAATCGAACGAATATTCCGGCCTTGAACCGAGAGTGAAAGTTTCATCTAAAATACTACGAATACTACAAGTATTTTCTGTAGTCAGATCGTTGTTGTTTTCGGGATTTTTTATTTTTTTTTTTTTAAGTTTTTTTTTCGACACGCTGTTTGGGTTTCTCTGTTATTTGATATGGTTGCTGTTGCTTCCAGTGACTCATCTTTAAATGTTTGATAAATATATGCAGGTTCTTAGAGTGTTCGTATAGTGTAGAAAATGTCTAGACTTAATATGGCTGCTAATTACTAAAGTACTGTCCATGAATGTAGAGATTTAACATAGCAACATATTGATAAGTCGTTTAAAAATGACAGAAGTAAGTTAGGTTAGGTGAGATTGGCGGTTGAAAAATCAACCCACTTAGGCCTATAGGCCAGTACATAATGAATCGCAGGAGACTGTTAACGTCTGTATTCCTTAGATCGTTTAAGTCATTGTAAAAAAAAGCGAGTTTGGATTTGGAGATTGGAGTTTTCTTCTCTGTGAGAGAGCTAGGCATATACAGAGAAGATGGAGGTTTGTCTCCTCTTTTTTCTCGTCCATGAAGTTTCTACAGAAATCGTATGTAAAAGCGTCAAGCAGTGTCCAGTGATGACACCTATGACGGCGCTGAGATGTTTCCTATTTAAAAGAATCAGACTCATAGAGCGATTTAGATCCAAATTTGGCCAGATCTGCTTAATAGCATGATGTTGGCCCACCGGTCCATCTAAGGGCTGTTCTTTTATTAGCATCCAGCTTAAATAATAATTTGCACTGGTATACCTATGCTATAGCTAAAGTGGTTCCAATTTTAGCGAGTTCGTCGGCCCTACAATTCCCTGAAATACTCCTGTAGTCTGGCCAGGAGTACAATGGAGAAGGTTGAACTGCTCTGCCATCTCCGTAAGAGATGATCGGCATTCAAGGGCGGTTTTAGAATTTAGTGAGACCGAGTAAAAGGGATATGATAGTGGCCTGACTATCCGAAAAAATGCGGATATCCCTTGCAGATATGACGTTTTTCTTAAGCCAGGACAGAGCTTCCTTAATCGCCAAAATTTTCCCCCTGAAATGCGTTACAGTGATATGGAAGACGAACAGATAAGCTTATATTTAGCTTATCTGAGAAAACACCGCCATCAACCCCGCTATCGGTTCCCTGGAGTTTTATGTTTCCTGGAACTGAGGACAAAATAAGTTTTATGGGGGCTAACTTCCAATCCACAGCAATCCGCCCAACTGGTTAATCTGTTAAGATTTAGCTAAATGAGTTCTTTGATGGTATTAAGATGCTTACCTGAGACGGCTACAGCAAGGTCGTCCGCATAGTCAATCACTCTGCTCCCTCCTGCTTCCAAGTATATCAGCAGTTCATTTACCATTAGGTTCCAAAGAAAGGAAGAAAGGATACGGCCTTGCGGCGTGCCTCTGCTAACACATTTTTTAGTAGAAGTCTCACTCAGTTTGGAGCTGAATATCCTGCTATTAAGATAAGAATGATCAACTACCCAAGTGAGTCTACCTGCAGATGGACAGAGCAGTCGTGATTACGCATGTGTCGACGTTTTTCTATGTCTAGGAAAGAAACCATTGTGTACTCTCTATATTGTAGGGATTGTTCGATGTGGCTAGTCAGCGAATGCAGAGCAGTTTTCAGCGACTTTCCTTTACAATAGGCATGTTGAGCCGTTGACAAAAGTCTTGGATAAATTTTAGCTCGAATATGGATATCAATCGGTCGTTCTAGAGTTTTCAGAAGAAAAGATGGTAGAGTTATAGGTTTGAGGTCCTTTGTGATATCATGAGAGCATTTTCCGGCCTTGGAAATGAAAACTACATTAACTTCTCTTCCTGACAGTGAAATGTATAACATTTCTACACAGCTCCTCATGATATTCTCTAGCGTGGGCAAGATAATACCATAATACCGCCCGGACCCGCAGACTTGTATGGTTTGAAGCAGTTTGTCTCTTGTAATCAGACCATGAATTTCGTTAATGGTTGCAGTAGTCGCGTTTTGGTTACTACTGGCCGCGAATAAGGAGCTATCTGGAAAATAGGTGTCCAGTAGCAAGTTGAGTGATTCGTCACTTGAGGTTGTCCAAGATCTATCGGTTTTTTTCAAACAACTAGGCATAATAGGACTTATTGGTTCCAATTTTGGCGAGTTCGTCTGCCCTACAATTCTCTGGAATGTCTCTATGGTACGTCAACCAACAAAGGTGAAGGTTGAAGTGCTCTGCATTGTCCCTCCGGATTAGAGCCGAAGATACTGTGATCTGTAGCGTTGGTGTTTATTCGCTTTATCTGTCCCAGCTATTTTAAATGCCCAGGTCAATGTAGCTATACAACTTATAGAGTTCATTGTTGAATCATCTCCTCCAGAACCCGTCAACGCATACAGGACCAAATATCTTATGAAGAGTTTTTCTCTCAAAACGACCAAGGATATCTTTATCTGCTTTAGAAAAGCTCCATGCTTCGGAACCAAAGAGCTGGACTGGGATTACAAGGGTCTTATATAGAGCTTCTTTGGTTTTTCGCGAGAGGCCTTTATTTCATAGTTGCCTTCTCAGCCCAAAGAAACAGCGATTGGCAAGTGTTATTCTTCGTTTGATAGCAGAGCCGAAGTAGACAAAGTTTCTTACTACCTCAAAGTTATAGCTGACGATTGTAATATTATAGATAGTTCGTCGATGTTGGGTGTCCCCTATTGTTGACAGCATATCATTTGTTTTGCCCTCGTTTACCGATATATCCATTTATGTCGCTTCTGTTCCTATACTCGCAAACGCACGAGTGACAGCTCGCTTGATAATACCAATATCGTCGGCATATGCAAGCCATTGAACAGACTTTTTGTTCGTTCTCTTGTTATTTTTTGTCAAAAGAAAATTTCTTTAAAAAAAATTGTCTGGAGCTAACATTAGAGTATATATTCCCAAAATGTAATGAGCCCTTAGCTTTGTTGTAACTTTTAAGTAGGAGACCATCTGACCCAATCATTTTTGGCTTTGCTTTGTACCTTTGCTGTGTACGTTTCTTTTCTCGACACACTGTAAAACCGTGTCTGCTGCAACCCAGCAGTATTCATCATTTCGTAAGTTCTGTGAACCCTATCGAATTGAAATAATTTCAAAATTGTGTAAATGAATCTATTAAACTTAACTCATATGTAACCGTTAGGCGTATTTATGATATTTATTAAGGAGCTTTATTTGATACAAACGTGGTCTTAATTTCCTGACTTCAACGAAGTGGCTGCTAGCGTTTAGAGTTCCATAACATTTCAGTCAGATTTCAGCTTTTTTTTTGCATTATTGTCAAGTAACGTTTGACGTGCATAACAGTGATAACAACCCTGGTTCCGGGATACGAGTGCGTTCAGATAATCCCTGATATTTTGTGTCACATTTAGACACGTGTCATTAAAACGCTGCATTTGTTTGAGAACTTTGAATAGGTTCATTATAATGCTGGCTTATGGAAATATTTAACGGTATTTTGTATATTTACAGGTCTTCGATTGGGATGAACAGTCAGCGCTTCTGAGTAAGTTTGATGAAGTATTTTGCAGCAAGTATAAGGCAAAGTTTAATGAAACTTTGGCTGATTGTTAGTGTGGAATTTATGTAATTACTTCGATAATAGTTTAAACAATTTTGATCCAAAGTATTGTATATAAATATAAAGGTTTGTGCACACTTAAATGGGGTGTTATTTGTTTAAGGAAAATGATTTGGTTTAATAAAATTTGTTGGAACTTATGGCCTATTTACAATAGATACCTATAACATCGTTAAGAAACTTGTGGTCAAACAGGTTAGGCTGAACAAACTGTATTGTATGAGTAGCAGCTACTTACAGTACTAACAGATCTTTAATAAAGGTTACTAGTAGAATCTATAAGTCACGATCAATGAGGGGCTTAATTAACAGTGACTTAAGAATGGTACAATCTAATGCAGCCCAGGAAACAGTGTAACAGATTAACGACAACTAGCATTTGCCATCTGGAAGCAGCTTATTCAAAGCACTGAAGGACAACTGGCGCATTGGACAGTGCTGTATATTTAAAAAGAAAAAAACTTTTAAGAAGCTCCATCGTGGTTAGGTACCTTTCTAAACAAAGGAATATCGTAAACATAAATGTGATCTCTTGTACCGCAGTTGCTGCACGCGTTCACTTGCCAATCGCTGCTTCTTTGGGTTTAGGGAGAAATTAGGTAGGTTTCAAGTCACATTTATAAAAGACGCATCATAACGGTCTTGATTTAATTTTCTGATTCTGAAACTGTTGCAGCGAGCAACCCAAAATACTTTTTCATTAGTCAGAGGCGTGATCATACCGGCGGAGCCCATAAACGTATCTGACTATACCTTTAAATGCGACGTTAAGTTTATGCTCTGAGAGAGAATCTAGCTTAGGATATACAGCTATGGCATAGTCAGTAATAGGAAGCAATAAAGTTTCATTCAGCTTCAGTCTAGTGGCTTGTGGAGTAAAAGTGGAGTAAAACTGGAGAATAGCTGGAGCTCTTAGCCTCTTACTACTCTCTCACTACTAACTCCTACTCTTATCTCCACCTTGGTGACTGGTGACTGGTACCTCGAATGGAGATTGGGGAACTTACCCCTTTCGAAGGTCATTGGTGGCAGCGAATGAGATAGGGGGTGAGGAGTGTCTTCTTACTTAGGCACTTCTTCTTGTTCCAGGGAGCAATGGAAGAATTCTTTAGATGGAATCAACAGTAACGTCTACAGTAAGGCTGAACTACTAAGTGTAATCCCTATATAAGCTGCTTTGATATATCTGAATACTAGAACTCCAGGGATCTCCAATACTGAGCCAAGGTGTTTGAAAAGAGTTGGTGGCGGATGAACCCTTAATGTGTTAACGGTAGCGCTCATAACTAAAAGTGGGTTACTAGCACCGGAATATCCGGCCTGCTGTCTTAAGGTGAAAACAAGATCCTGGACCTCTAGGTTGGGGGTTGTGCCATCGGGGTAACTTCCCGACCATGTCAAAAACACTTAGTTATGAGAGAGACAACACCAGCCTCGGATAATAAATCTCCTCAAATGCCAACTAGATCCGAAAAGTCAATAGAATACGATTTAAGAGTATGTATGTGGAATGTACGAACACTGTACATCCCAGGAGCTATTCAAAAGCCTGAATCTATCCTCACGCGGTACAAGGCAGATATTATCGCGATCTAGGAAACACGATGGATCAGATGCGGATTCGTCGTGGGAAAAGTCATGGACTTTAAGTCGGGAAGTTTTCTTGAAGAAGAAGAAACAAAAGCATAATATGTGCACACGCACCCACTGACGAGGCTGAAGACTCTATCAAGAAGGAATTTTATGACCACCTGGATGGAGCCTACGAGGCCTATCCGAAGTATGATGTCAAAATTGTTCTCGGGGACATCAATCCTAAAGCCCGAAAGGGAATTATCTTTGGCGGGTTAGTAGGCAAGCACAGAACCCACGAAACAACAACAGACAACAGCTACCGATTAATCGATTTTGCAGCAGCTCGTAATACGGTGATATGTTTCCAAGGCTACCTGGATCGTCTGGAGAGCGATCAAATCGCCAACTAAATCGACCATATGCTAATCAATGCGAGGTACTTACTTCATTCACTCCCGATATGTCCAAGACATATCGAAGAAACTCCCGTTATACGAGTAACTGGAAGAACCTGGCACTTTGAGGTCCTTCGTTCTTTGAGCGGAGGAGTGTCCTCACATTCCAGAAACCAATCTTAGCCTGGGTACAATAGCCAAAAGTCGTTATCATCCGATCATTTCTTATCTGAGACGTAATGTCGGTTTCAGTGGCGGACATTTTTTTCTAGACCATTCGCACTTCCAATTCTAGTCTACATGTAACGGGTGACCAGATAGCAATGATAGTGTTTGTCAAAATAGTCAGCAAGGTTTGCCATTTTATCAGGCATTGTTCTACGCTTGCCGAACATGCAACCGATTTCCGTCATGAGGTCGGTCGTCATTATGGCTTCAGTGTGCAGGCAATCCGTCGCACCGTGGAAAAGTTTGCGTATGATTACACTCTTTTGGGTCTTAAGCCACCAACTAAACAGAGAAGTGCAGAAAACATAGCCGCATAGCGGCCAGTATCGAAGAAGACCTAGAAATGTCGATTCGGAGCCGATCAGCTGAATTGTGCATTGCCAGAGAGTTACTCCGGCGGGTTGGATTGCGGTTGGATTTGGACCTATATCCGTTTAAGTTTGTGCTAAGAGAAGAATTCAATTCGGGCGCTGGCAATGTTGGCCGGAGATCCGGATTTTGGCCAACAAGTTATCTTCCCGGACAAGGTCATTTTTTGGCTCAGCTGCTTTGTTAACAAGCAAAGTTGCCATTTTTGGAGCAAACAGAATTTACAAGTGTTCGGCCAAGTATCAACTCATCGACATAGGTTGACTGTTTGGTGCGGTTTATGGCATGGCGGCATAATCGCACCTTATTTCTTTCGAAATGAGGAAAAAGACAACGTTACCGTCAATGGTCTCAGGTATAGAGCTATGTAAAGTGACTTTCTGTAGGCAGAGCTTGACAACATCGATGTATCTGAGCTGTGGTTGCAACAAGATGGCGCTACATGCCATACAAGTGACGTAACGCTAGAAGTTGTGAAGGAGAAATTTGACGACTGGGTCATTTTACGGCAAGCGTTCATCAATTGGCCGCCGCGATCATGCGATTTTCTCTGAGGCTACGTCAAGTCTTTGGACGAGCCCGAGGACAACATTCGACACGCTATAGCTGGAATAACGCCACACATATTGGACCGAGTCATCAAAAATTGGAACGACCGCTTGAAGCTCTGCCAGCGAAGAAGAGGCACCCATTTGTTTTATTATTATTATTATCAAGGGAGCGATACAAATTAATTTGTAGGGTCCGGGATTTAATGCCGGGGTACTATGCCCCATGTGGTGCGTTTTGTCAACAGCACGCGGAGTACTGAGTTCCCATGTGATCACCCACCTAGGTACTTACCGCGCCCAAAACTGCTTGATTTCATGCATGCTTTCAGTGTGGCGAGGCCGTTGGCAGGCGGCTATTTGAATTATGTGCTATTTCATACATAATGAGATGAACGTGGCAACCGTTGTGGTTTTATTTAAATATTTTTAATTGTTGCGCCACGTTGCTCAAGTTTGGAGCAGTTGATCTCTAGCTGCATACATTCTTTTAATGGTCTGAGCATTCGACGTGTAGATTCGAAGATCGTTGTCCTTTAATAGCTAATAGATAGCTAATATCCGAGGCTATTAGCTGTTGCAATTTTACCAAACTTAACTTAATGTCTCGGTTTTAAAGAAGCCTCTATATATATACCATACAGTCCAACTTTTGCTCCCAAGATGTTTCATCCACATCCATACGAATATCGTTCTAGCTAACGCAAATTGCTCTATTTGGGTGTATTATTTAAATTTCATTCTAATCGTATCTATCTGAGAGACGCAAATGGTATTTAGATATAAAAAAGAAAATAAAAAAATAAAAACCAAACCATACACAAGATACAAATGGATTTCCAATATACCATCATGGCACTTTATTTTACTTTATCACTCATCGGTCTCCACTCAACTCATGGTTAACCCATAGTTCTCGTACATTTGTCGGTGCAATTTCAACAATATTATTTGAATAGAATTCAATTCAATGATTTGATAGTATTCGAAACCCACAGTGCCTATTGATCGCCTTTATTGTATTTTCGATTTCTGCAGTGAGCAAACAAATACGAGTACCAGTGCTCTGTGCTTACCTACTTGTATTTATAAATCATTTGAGCTGGAAAGTCAAGGAAATAAAATGTATCTATGGGTATACGATCGGTTCTTGGTCGTAATTGCAAACACTCCACGTGTGTCTGTTTGTAGGTAGTTTTATAGAAAATCGAATAGAACTATGAATTTGAAACAATTACCCTTTCACAGATACAAACACTCGAACACATTTATTCAGAGTCAGGATTTTATGAGAAAATAGGCAACTTTGCCCAATCAGGGAGGAGATTTTTGCCATGTTTACACGCTGAACCAAACAACTTTGACGGTAGTCAGTGACAGGATATTCAGTCGATGTATTGAGTACTCCAAGGAACATTTTATATCCTTGATGATTCCACTTGAATACAAGTTCTAGTCGAAGGTAAGTAACAATAAATTTCCTTGCTGTCAGAGCTAATGGTGTTCGAGTCGATATCATCAAGGGGATATTACTTTGTAGCTCTTTATGTTCAACTTTTAGGTCAGATGCAGATACGAATACTCGTATAAATGAGAACTCAATGTGTCAGCCTTCACTGACTTTGTTGATTATGCAACGCATGAAATGAAATAATGCATCAGGTGTGAAATATAATGAATCAGTGGCAGTATTTTTTGTCAGGAGGTCAGCAGTATTTATAAAGCAGAAATTACTTAGATCTTGGAAATTCTATTTTTCCAGCGACTGCTGCTGGATGCATATGATGCGTGCCAAATGCATTCCTGTTTTCAAATGAAATAAGGTCTGTTGATTATGTTTTTGAGGTTCTCTTCTGAGGTTGAACAGTTCTCTCGATCAATTAGGATGGACTACATTAGTTTAGATGCAAAGAGCACCTGAAAGAGTATCATTTGTTCGACCTAGGATATTGTTGGTTTAACGTTGTCAAGCTACCCACTCCTTGTTTCTAGAGGTTCTAGTCTGGCTAGTTCAGCAGCGACGCAGACGAAACCAAAAGAGTGAGATCTTGTTCGAAGTTAAAGATTTGAGCTGCTTGGCTATCTAAGTTGACTGCTATTTTGGACGTGCATGTTGGATTTAGGTTGAACCAGATAGCGGTTTAATGAATAGCTGGGACCTCGGGTTGGAAAAGAATGTCATGGTAGACTGAAGGATTTATGATCGCAAGGGCTCTTATGGAAGACTTGATCTTTGTGCTAAATGGTAATTGACTTAGTGAGAAAGGCTTCATATTGTCTCTTATCATGTTTTTCTGGAAGCGGTTTACTGTAGTCAACGTTGAAGTCAATTTCAGTTAACCGAAAGCCGGCTAATCGAATGTGGTCGGGATGCAGCATAGGTAGACTGACATGATTGTTCTATAATCTGAAGTATAGGTCCAAGTAGGATTCTTCATCTGACACTTCTCGGTTTCATATTGAATTAAAGAGTTTTTATGAGACCAGAGCAACGTCAAGAACTTCTACGCATTTATTTAGAATGAAAGCAGAGCTATTACCTATGTCAAGATAAGTGCCTACTAGGTATTCAAGTATTGACTCTTTCTTTCGGAAATGGCTAAGTGATGTGGATTCATGGTCATGGTAGGGCAGGTACTTAGGTGGGAATCTTGTTACTTTAATGAGGTCGGAGAATTACTGCAAAATCGTCGGTTATTAATTGAGGACAGAAGCGATTAAGTTTTCATCTGGCAATAAGTTTATTTACTTGCCAGATAGTAGAGGTTGTGGTTTGGTTTGGTAGAAATACCTCAATTATCTAGATCTTCCGAGGATGAATCGTACAGTGTTCTTGATTGGTGTTCTGTACTGGGAATCCTGAGAAAGCATGTCCGACAGAATCTTCCCTTTTCAATACATTTTTAATGTCAAAGTTAATGCTGAAATTCCTAGCACGAAGTAAACGAATGGACTTAGCTATCTTGTTTGTGTCCGTAATTTGCAGCGTAAAAGTCTGGAACAAGTTGCTAGTCATTAACTTGGAGCCGGTTTTGATATTCTAACATCTTCAGAATCGTCTCAGGATCAGAGAACACGATTGGGATATTGACTTTAGACCAAACTCTGTAAGGAATCTTGAGAAAATCTGAGCAAGACTGTCAATGACAGCGCCGTGCCACCGAATTCTGATCATTGGATGGCTCTAGGAATGATTTTCGTCTTATTTTGATTTTCGCTACGGACACTGATGTACTCTTACCCGTATTCCCAGAGATGGGGGTTTCTTATTATCGCAAACAAGGTTTTTTTCTGTCGTATTGCATGAAAACCTGAAACCATTTGTCAGCCGTTTGGTCCACATTTGCTCAAATATTTTCTCTACAGCAGACACTGTCAGACTGTTCACAATGACGATAGGGAACGTACCAAATGTCGAAAGCGATTTTCACACGAGTTTTGATACCAAAAGATGTTTGGATAAACCAATGTGATGTCATTGAATTAATTTTTTCAACATTATACTTGAAAAGATTGTGTGAAACTGGTTGGAAGTATAATGGAGGCATAATTTTCTAAAAATTTATGCACCTACTTGCATAAGATCGGTATCGTTGGCAGAATGCAGTCAATTGGCTTGAGAAGGAAACTGGATAGAAATTAAAAAAAAAATATGCTAATGAGGCTTTAAATATTATCATCAATTCTCGTCTATGGCGCAAAAATATGGACATAAGTGGAGACAGATAAGGATATTCTTGGATCGTTTTTTTTTTTCTATCTGAAATGAGTACTCAGACCACGAACTAGTCCATTGCATTCCTTGTATGTTTCTTTTACTAAAATGTCCGAGTCTTTCGAAGGAAGATATGCAAGCAAGTGTCTACTGAACCAGCATCAACCACATCAGCGTTGAGTACTTGCAGCCTGATGCGAGCTTGGGCTGAACATTCACGGAACTGCTCCGCGGTGTCATCATCACTTTCACAGAAAGCGTCGCAGGATGTTGTATAACTTATGCCCACCATACTAAAGTACTTAGTAAAAATGTAGTGCTCCGTCAAAGTCGTATTAGGAGCTTTTAATGTTTCCTACTAAAGAATAGTAGGAAGGCCTCTAAGAGATGTCGGGAAGAATTAAGTCTGGCTGCAGCCATGCTTTTTGCAGCTCTGTTCATGTGAAAGCCAACTGCGAATAGAAGAACTAACCGATAATGCAGGCAGACTCAACGTTGGTTTAGGTCCTGAAGAACTCACCTCTGAGTCCAAGCGAGTTAATCAATGATTTCGTTCTCCTAGGACCTGGGACCCAGAAAATCTCATTGAATTCAGAATTCTAACTGCATTCCAATTGCATTCCCGAACTAGCTTAGAAGTCGTGAGATGATGCAGCAAGTCTTTAAGCGCAGCTTAGCTGTCCTTATAGATGCAAGTGCTTAGCCCCCTCCTCTGGTTCTTCATAATGTAGTTCGTTGCCATCAGAACTGCGTATTTCTACACTTGGAAGACAGACGCAAGTTTTCGTAACGTGGAGCGAAATCTAACGTTACCGTCGCGTAGTAAGGTACCAGAATTGCACCCTAAATCAGTTTAAAGTGATCCGTGAAGTCCCGACTGCTTTTAAATCCTGGGAACAGAGAAAGCCGATTTCGTATTTTTTTCTCAAGAAGAGTCCTTTGGTCTAGAGCCAAAGGTAATAAAAACACCAATGCGTGTTGTATCAAAAACGACTTCTCTTTAAATGGAAGATGGCAGCCTATGATATAAGTATCAAAGGAATGGAGATTAGTCCATGCGTCTAGAGTAGAACAAGGCGTGCCATAGAAAGCCCTCATACAGCCGAGGCAAATCGTTCTTTGGATTCTGCTATAAGCAGCAGTAACATTCTTTCGTGAAAGCTTATTCCATCAGAAAATCGACTCAAGAAGTTTATTATCCAGGAGAATTATTGTAGATGATAATGCTATAAAGCACTAAATGTGTCTACAATACATCATCTGAATATTTCTCATCATAGACGTCAGAACATTAAGCAGTGAGTCAACCAACATGCACCATAACAGTGGAGACATGATGCCACCTTTATTTACCGTCGACATCACATATTGGCCGAAGTAAGCACATGCAATAAGGGTCTTATTCTTGCTTTTATTAACAAAAGTGGAGCTTACTAAAGTTAAACATGCCGTCAAAAGGTGCATCATCAATGTCGATGAAATGCGACGAGCGCGCCTTCAATTTTGCTCACCAGGTCACTCTCGTAGGATCCTCGCATTGGTAGGCATGTTGCGTCTTAGACAGGAAGTATTCGCACTAATTTTGCGTATGAGCAGCTCCACCATTATCTCCACCATTATCTCAATTTAATATAAAGGATGTGAGACTGATAGATCTGGAACTTTTTTGCGAGGCTGCAGTCATCTTTCCCGATTGTCGGTATAAAAATTACTCTCACTATGCGCCAGGGTTTTTGTATGTAGGTGTTCTGGTGCAAGGCTAGCAGTGAAGATTCTCTTTGGAGTTACAAGTAGCTGGTCTTTTTCTGGGTATATTCATCGGTGACTTGACTTGAAACTACAGGATGTTCGACGGCCTCATCCGTTACCACAACGATGACAGATACCTGCCAGGCGGCGTTTTGTGTTACATAGCTCACTTGCAACTTGGGTCTGACCAGATTATCTGGGAAATCAGTGCAGGTGCCATCAGATTTCCTGACTGATTCCAGCCTGGACATGATAGTCAAAAGTACTTGTCGAGGGGAATGTTCTAATTCTAAACAGCTTCGTTTAGCTTTTATGTTATTGGGTTTAGTGGGGGACTGGTCCACCAGGTTGGGGGTTGTGCCGTCGGGGTAATGAGAGAGACACAACTAGCCTCGGATAATGCGTCTTCTCAAAGGGCAACTAGACCCGGAACGTCATTGGGCTACGATATGAAAGTATGTACCTGGAATGTACGAACACTGTAGACCCTAGGTGCTACTCAAATGCTTAGAGCTGTCCTCACGCGGTACAAGGCAGATATTATCGCGATCTAGAAGTTACGATGAATAGGCTCAGATAAGAAGATAAGGAAACATTGCGACATCTATTGCATGAATAAGGATGCGGATCCGTCGTAGGAAATCGTCTTAGGGTCATGGACTTCTAGCCGATAAGTGATTGACTACCTGACTACCGAGACTGAATACCCTGTAAAAGAGAAATTCTATGAATTCCTAGATGGAGTCTACGGACCCTGTTCGGAGAACGATGTCAAAATTGTGCTTGGACATAAGGACAGAATCCACGAAACGACAACAGACACCGGCAGCAGCTCATGATACTGTGATAAATAGCATTAGGTTTCCAAAGCTTAGGATCCACACAGCAACCTGAGTGGTCTGGAGAGTGATAAAGCTTCCAACCAAATCGACCATATGTTAATCGATGGGAGGTGCACATCCAACATCCTCGACCTGTACACATTCCGAGAAACAAACGTCGAATCTGACCGTTTCTTGTTCCGGCTAAATTCAGAGCTCGACTGTCCAACGAGAACAAGCTGCGAACTACCCAGAAGAGGAAATTTGAAGTTTCACACTTAAGTTCACCTGAAGTAGCCAGAGTCTACTGAGAGCACCTGAGTGCAAAACCCTCCCCTGTGCAGCCACCCATCACCAATGCCAACAATATGTGGTGCAAGTGTCACGAAGGTAACCGAACCCCAGAGAAAAAGCCCGTGATGATGATGATAAATGCGTATACCGGAAAAGGGTGACAGAGTATACACATAAGAACGATACCTTTGGCATCGAGGGAAAAGTATAGAGCCAGAAGAAGACAGGAGAAGAAGATCCTGTGTCCCGCCATCGAAACAACATCTGGAGTATTTACATATAGGCAAAGCAACTTGCGGCTGGTTTCAAGACTGGAACACAGGCTCTTTAAAACTGCGAAGGAAACCTAGTAACCGAAGCACAGGGGATAGCAGATGTGCTTAAGCAGCATTTCCAGCAGCTGCTAAATGGGCATCATTATAGAGAGAGTGATAGCCATAAAACCCACATCCAATCAATGAAGAACCAGTTTCACCACCCAGCATAAAAGAAGTCAGCTTAGCTGTGAAAAAGCTTAAGGACAATAAGGCCGCAATAGTGATTTATATAGAACGTTTACTCCCTCTTTTTCCCATGTATCCTGGGAAATTTCTTAAAGCTGTTTAATTGCGTTGATGGATACCATTTAAACGATCCTAAATTCTGTAATGATATTAATTTCCTTAAATCTCTTTTAATTTAAGCAAAAGGACCAAGTACTGGTGTATGAGTACACATAAAATAATTAAGTTAGCTACGAGAACAGTTTTGTTTTGGTTCGTTTTGCTAATAAAAATCTGCTTTTACCCTCGACTATGTTATTAATAATTCCCTCCTGCACTTTGAATAATGAATTGCTTCTTAGGCAATCAGGACAATTAATTCACCAAAAGCACATAGAGAGCCCACTCTGCGGGGAGTCTAACGAGCCAAAAGCCTAAATTACTTAATAATCTTCGGCTTTGGATTGCTAATCGTTGCAAAGACTTACTCCTAGCTGAATACGAGTATATGCGTCTTTCACTAGGAAATTCACATATCCAGCCACTTATCTTGTTTGGTAGGACATTAATACCATGGTTTCTGGAATTACAATGCCAGTAGATACAAGCATTCTGCCTCTCTCTATCTATCTTTGTTTCATTTTGCCTCACACTGTGCATTCGAATGTTCCTTTATTCGTATTAATTTACCAAATTAATACGCTTTGCCTTTGTTTTCCTTTGTCCTGGCGATAGATTTCGGCTTCGGTTTCGGTTTGGGTTTTTTTTTGTTTTCTGCCTCTTTTTGCTTCCCACAACTCAAGTATGTCAACTTCAGTTCTCGATTCCATTAATCTTCAGAAATAATCCGCTGATAATGGAAACGACATTGGCACCACTCACCCTCACATGCGACCCACTATGGATGGTAGGTTGAAGGATGCGGATGTACATATGGTATACTCGTATCCTCATGCTTCTGTTGGAAACAAGAAACTTAACGAAAATGTAGAAAAAAAAAAAAAAACAAAAACAACAAACTCGTGAAAGTTTAATTTGTATTAGTGTTACGCTTTCGCCGTTTTTAGACAATTGAATTTATGCATTCAATGTTAGTTAGATCCGTTCTAAAGGAGTCCTTCGTCCATCTAGCACCATACGAGTACAAAAAAGAAACCACATTCGTACTTCATTCATCATATATGCGGTAGAAAACCTCACACCCAGCATCTCCCTGTTTCAGCTGCTCCTTCTGTTCCTGGCAAGAATAAACCCCCCAAGGATCGACAGCTACAACTACAGACCATACAGCGAACATGCTTGTGAAACAAATTACTCACCTCTACCTGTCCATTATAAAATTAGTCCGAAATTTATTGCCTTTTTGGTTTCAATTAAGTTGGAATCGAATTTTCGTTTTTGTACGCTCCTTCGGTGCGGTAATGACACAAAGTGTTCAGGAGAGCGCACAAGTGTACAATGTACATATGTAACGGTAATACATGGCCACAATGTGAAGGAGCAGCAGGTGATGGATTTAGGATGTGTTTACATTGACTGGATGATGTGAGCATACTTGTTCAAGTGCCTACCTACCTGTAATGGGTGAGTTTAGTGGAGGATTTGCGAGGGTTTTAGCTTTTGTCTAGATTGCTTGTTGTTATTCAGCGCGGCATTTTCGACAGACATTTGTGGAATTGCTTACTAGGTGTATGCACTTAATTTAGACAAATGACCAAAGGTTCTATATAAGATTGTATGTGAGTGATTTTCTCTGTCATTTTGGGGCATGGTACCAGTATGTCCATCAATCTGAATTCACTTCGTTTTGTTTTCCACGATTGGCGCTTATTATTTTCGACATAATGACATTTCGGTAAAGGGGAATTTGATTGACATGTGCAATGCAGTCATTCTAGAACAGGTCATGGTACTCGTATGTTATTTCGCAGAGAGAGATTTCAAACCTAATGTGTAAGTGTCAGCTGTCAGAGATGTCATCATGCATTATTCGTACTACTAACAAAATTGTTTGTATTTTGAGGTGGCTTCTAAATTTAGAACATTTGTTAGGTCTTCACAGGTACACAAAATGATGTTTTTCAACCAAGAGTTGGTCACTGGAACTGTCTAAGGGTGCGCACCCTAAGTAGGCACTGTACTCTGTTGTGTTGAGTGAGATAAAAATAGCCAGGAATGAAAATGTAAGGAATGGCGAAACCTTAGAAAAAGGACATAGGGCAGGTGAATTTGCATAAGAAAGTTTTTTAAGCCTTCGTAGTCTGATATCAATACGAATTTTTAAGAACTACTCAGGCTGACGGCGGAGGAATTCCATATATATTGGGTCTATAACTTAATCTTATATAAACTTATCGGTTTGCTAAGAGATGGCGTAACTTGTATTATTCCATTGTTATTATTCCATTGGAACATTCTTTGGAAAGCTACTGTCATTGTACGTCATTTCAGTATATGTCATTCATTTGAAGCGTAAACAACAATAAATCTTTTTCACCCAGATATGTCGAACTTTGTGTCTGAAAAAGTGTTTTTGCGGGCAGTTCTTCTTCATGAAGAAAACTGCTGCCGAAAGTCATCGTATTTTGGTGGAAGTTTATGGTGAACATGCGTTAGCTGAGTGAACGTGCCAAAAGTGGTTTGCACGATTGGTGATTTTGGCTTGGAAGATGATGAACGTCCTGGGCAGCCAAAAAAGTTTGAAGATGAAGAACCGGTAGAATTGCTCTATGAAGATTGTTGCCAAACACAAGAAGAGCTCGCAGAATTTTTGGGTGTCACTCACGCAGCCATTTCAAAATGTTTAAAAGCAGCTGGATATATTCAAAAGCAAGGAAATTGGGTTCCACATGAACTCAAGCCAAGAGACGTCGAAAGGCGGTTTTGCATGTCCGAAATGCTGCTGGAACGCCACAAAAGGAAGTCATTTTTGCATCGGATTGTTACTAGTGGTGAAAAATAGATCCATTACAACCCTAAGCGCAAAAAATCATATGTGAAACCCGGCTAACCAGCCAAATCAACGGCAAAGCCGAATATCCATGGCGCGGAGGTAATGCTCTGTATTTGGTGGGATGAGACGGCTGTGCTGTAATATGAGCTACTAAAACTGGGTGAAACCATCCATGGACAACGCTACCGAACACAATTAATCCATTTGAAGAGAGCAGTAGCCGAAAAACGCCCGGAATATGCGACCAGACACGAGGCAATAATTTTCCATCATGACAACGCTGGGCCCCACGTTGCTATTCCGGTTAAGAACTATTTGGAAAACAGTGGATGGGAAGTCTTACCTCATCCGCCTTATAGCCCAGAACTTGCCCATTCTGACTACCATTTGTTCCGGTCGATGCAGAACGCCCTCACTGAAATACGGTTCACATCACATCACATCACATCACAAAAATTGGCTTGATTCATTCTTGGCTGCCAAGCCAATGCGATAGGATCCACAAATTGCCAGAAAGATGGGAAAAAGTCATAGCTTCAGATGGGCAATACTTTAAATAATACTATTGTACATGTTTTTCTTAAATAAACGTTCAAATTTTGAAAAAAAACCGCACAAATTAAAATATATACCCAATAGTTCAACGTTTAGCCATTTTGAGTACTCGCATCAAATCCCCCTTTACGGCTATGGTTATGTCGGGACCCTGGAGTAAAGATGGCGATGTAAGAAACCTGAATAGGCAGACGGCCGCTCTCATAGCCCTAACAAGGCCACTGGTACATGACTGTTTAACTGGACCGATTTATTAGGAACCCTACCTTTCACGTGTGAAAAGGTGACGATCCCAGCAAATATTTAGAGATAACAAATTTTAGCTTTACGCATGAAATTTTAAAATCCTTAATAGACCACGTTCTGCGGAACAACTCGCGGAAGCCGTAGACTGCAATAAAACAAATAAACTTTCAATCCATGAAGTGCAATAGAATGGGTCAAGAAAAAGTTTATGAAAAACTACGAGTTCTGTTATGGCGACTGTCACAAAGAGAGAAGATGATGCTTATTTGGATGTAAATTCGCTATTCTCGGTAGACTCAGGTAAAAAGTTTTAAGCTTTCGACATGTAAGCAAAGGTGAATTCGGTGACTTTCTAGACCAAACTTAGGGCACTAAGCACTAGTAATGACAACACAATTTTGCTCGAAAATCTAAATGCAAGGTAGGCAAAGAATCCGTTCTACATTTGACAATGTAGACAGACTATTCAAATTTGTAAGCACACGGTTCCCATATCTAACAATTCATAAAAGGACTTGGCTACTCCCTGATCAATCAACTGTTAACTAGACGGCAGACACTCCTCAATCATTATGGAAGTGCGAACTTTGCGAAAAGCCAACATTGATGCGAATCATTATCTCGGCCAAGTTATGAATGCCAATATCACAGGCATATCGGAATCAATTAAGACCACCAAGTTTCGACACGGAAAAACTGCAATCGGAACAGAATGCTAGAATCTTTGCCTAGATATGTCAAGCACGCAGTCTAGTAAATGGTCAGAGCTAACTGCAGGAACGATGTTTGAAAGTTTTACCAGCGAATAAAATAAAAATCAAAAATTGTATGTCTTCAACGGACTCAAATAGAAACCCGCACCGAAATAGACTATACAACGGAAAAACTGGGATGATCACTCAGGCTTTTAACCAAGTATGACCTACGAAGATCTAGAAATCAAGGAACTATCCTAAAGAACTGCAATCAATTAGAAAACAGGAAAGACAACTTTTCAATGCAGCCAAAAGCTCAAACTTGTGTTCCGACTGTGACAAATATAAGGCTATTCTGAGGAAATATAAGAGCGCAATCTGAAGTGCTAACAGAAAATCATGAAGAAAGTTTTACTCCAACAAAATCATATCTAAGGAACCTACAGTAGTTCATATCTTAAACTACCAGGTGATATTTATTGGATGGAGGCACTACTCCAATAATCCACATTTTTTTCCCTAGTGGGGATTCTTACCCCTGGAGATTGCGCCAAGTTCTATAAGTTGAGAGTCAATCAGCTTGTTCTATTCACACATCAATGGATAATGCCACAATTTGACCTTCCTACCACATATTGGACAATCCTTCGACGTCTGAACAGTGGTAATTACTTAGGTATTGTACTAGATAGTAAGCTGAGTTAGTAGCTCAATGTAAAAGAACGAATAAAGAAAGCAACGATCGCCTTCTACGATTGCAGCCGTATATTTGGGAGAAAATGGGGACTTAACCCCATGTAAACGGCTTTCGTTAGACCCATCTTAACCAACCGCAACTTAGCCACCTTAAGTTAATGACAAAAGTACGGAGTATTGTATATATAGGAACGACTCATACTCTGAAAACAACGCCAACGGCGGGACTGGAAAATATACTTGACCTCTGCTCCTATACCTATACATGTGAGAGTCTGCCATGCCTCGAATCTTACTAGTTAACTGGGCTTATGCTCCAAAACGAACTACATAATACCTCATCACGACTTCGAAACACCATTCGATTGCATTTTCCAAAGCAGAGAGGAATGGGAGAGGAATCAAATGGTACCAGACTCGATAATCATTTTCATGGATTGATCAACGATGGAGACAGGAACTGGGATCTTCTCCGATCAATTGCACTAACGTTGGTCATGACGTCTGGTGGGCTACAGCAGTGTCTTCCAAGCTGAAATATTGGCTGTGTCAGAAGCAGCCAAACTTGCGGCAATAATATTCCCACCAGAATATTTCTATATTTATTGACAGCCAGGTTGCCGTTAAGACCATCGAGAAATCAAATTGAGGCTTGCGGAACACTATGATGAGTTCTTGGCCACAAAGGAGTTGCAGGCATTGAGCATGCAGACAAGTAAGCTCAAAAGGGATCCTTTCTAAAAAGGCAACAGGCAGATTAAATTGTAAAACCTCCACTATGCACTTTAAGAATACAAGTGAAGCGGACGGTACAGATAAAAGCCAATGAAAGGAACCCAGCAAATCTTCTTTTGAACAGCAGAGCTGAACTATCTACGCTTGTGGGATTGCTCACAGGCCATAATATTCTCAGGGTGCACGCAATAAAGCTGCGCCTTACCGACGACGACATCAGCAGAGGTCCCAGCCTCATTAATTTCAGGCAAACATCTTTAGGAAGTAATTAATTTACTTCTATTCTATTTACTATCTGCTGCTTCACTTACATCTGTTTTCAGAGTCGCGGATGTAAAATGATGGTTTAGTTAGAGTCAAAACGACAACCAACGCGAGACAGAATGCGTAAGCGCAATCAGATTCCTATTCCCTTCCAATTCGCCCACTTGGACACCACAATGGATCTACATAGACCTAAGTGTGATGAAGTATAGAATGGACTCGGCTCCAGATACCTCAACTACCCGCTAACCTTACCTAGCCTGACGAGCCAAGGTTACAAAACCAACATAGAAGCCTGCAAAGATGACATTGACAACGAGTGTTAGAGTCGCTGAGAATATGGAATATGGGAAAATCAACGGGTGACCAGATAGCAGTGATAGTTTTTCCAATTTTTATGGATCAGCAGAAATATCGATTCGGTGCCGATCAGTTAAATTGGGCATGGTTGCGTATTTTGCGGTTGGATTTTGGTCTGCATCTATATAATATTGTGCTGACGTAAGAATTTAATTCAGACCAAAGTTGGCCAAAAAATCATCTTTCCGGACAAGGTAAATTTTTGGTTCAGCTGCCAACAATCAACAAGTGCTCGGCCAAGCATCAATGCATCCACAAAGATTGACTGTTTGGTGCGGTTTATGACGGCATCATCGGACCTTATTTATTCCGAAATGAGGAAGGAGACACTATTACCGTCAATCACGTCAGGTATAGAGCGATGTTTACCGACTTTTCTGTATTCAGAGCTCAAAAACATCGATATATCCGAGCTGTGGTTCCAACAAGACGACGCTACATGCCATACAAGCGACGCAACGCCCGATGTTATAAGGAGAAATCTGGTGACTGGGTCATCTCACGGCAGTCGCCATTTGTCGCCGATTTGTCACCACTTGGTTATTTGATTATTTTCTCTGGAGCTACGTCAAGTCCTTAGTCTACCACTTTGGATGAGCTCGAAGCCAACATTGACTGAGTTCACCAAAATTTGGACCGACCTCTTGAAACACTGCCAACAAAGCTGAGGCGGTCATTTGAATGATGTGCTATTCCACACATATGGCATGAACGTACCTTCAAAATAAAGGCAGAGTCGCTTCTCAGTATCGCTTGTCCGTTGCACAAGAGACCCTTTTGAGCCTTTGCGTCAACTATAAAAGAGTAAGAATCCTGAACGTCTTATAAGATCTTTTCTGTCGTATTGTGCGAACATCTAAAGCCATTCATGAACAATCTCGTTGGCCCGTATCAATGCGGTTTTAGACCAAAATAGTACATCATCGATCAAACATTCACACTACGGCATATTTTGAAGGAGATACGGGAATTTCAGATCGATAATCGCGTTCTAACAAATATTTTGGTTCACGAAATGAACACGTTCATTCTCAAGAACCAATGAAAGCATTCACTTCAACTTGATGGCTATTTGACGATTGACATTTATGCAAAGTTTGCGTTCATGGTATGGGGTTCGGCAGAAAATCATCAAAATCAAAAAGGCGAATGTTTCGGATGTTGCGACATCTGAAAATCACGCTAAACTTTGTGCATCGTACCGTGAAATTGTTTGAGGATACTGGTAGAGTAGTCGATTGTGCAAAATGCGGTCGTCCACGCACTGTGCGAACGCCACAAGTCATCAAAACCGTGGAGAATCGAATTCGTCGAAATCCACAGAGCTAGCAGATGAACCGTATGCAAAGAACGGTCACGGGCGAATTCTTTTTACAGACGAGAAAACTTTCACCATTGTAAAGTCGTTCAAAAAACAGAACGATAGAGTGTTATGCTCTGTTATTAAAACATTCGTCTGACACCCAGCTTCTGTCATGGTTTGGTGCAGAGTTGCCTACGATGGCGTCACGAAACTCAATTTCTGCGAGAAAGGTGTCAAAACCCAGGCGAAAGTATATTAAACTAATGTCTTAGAGAACGTTGTGGTGCCCCTCAACAAAACACAATTCGCAAATAAACCGTGGACCATTTAACAAAACTCCGTTCCAGTTTAAAAATCAAAAACAAGACAACGGTCCGTTCTGGAGACTACGGATTGCACTACTCAATATCCAAGTATTGAGTCTTTAAAGCGCTTCCTTGTCCGAGCATGTATGTCATGTGTTTCAAGTGAACACCTGCCGTGTAGGCTTAAGTTCACAGAACGTCCATATATTGGCACAAGGATATTAATTACCATCGCTCTCCGTTATTCCTGTGTTGAAGACACAGACCTATCCCTGGTATGAGTCAAGGCATACCCATTAACCTCTTGTTGTTTTTAGGGCCAGACAATCCAGTACTTTTTGCAACTCTACATCGGGTCAAAATCAGCTGGAGGACTCTTCCTGCATTTTAGGTTGCCAATGTGATGCTACCACTAGGTTGCCAAAATTTGGTAAGGTGCTTTAAAATCCTCTCTACATTTGCTAAGTAGGTTTCAAAAGCGCGCGATAAAACTGGGTGAACTAGGACCTCGGATTACATGTTAGTTGCGCACACAAAATTGGATGAGTTACAAGTTCCACTTGTGTACGTCACCTAAGATGAGGTCGTCTTCTACTGTGTTGCCCCTTTTCGTTCGGAGAGTTGGTTTCCATGCGTGCAAGGTGACCTCGCCATCTATGTAGAGTCATCATTGCTGTACAGCCAGTAGAGTTTTCTGTTAGGTTAGCAACGGGAATTTTCTGATTTTTTTGTCGAAGTTAATAGTGTAGCCGAGGTCATTTTCTCGAGCAATCGGGGGCGTATATCGTGCATTACTCGAACAAAGTTCTGTTCCAAAATGTCAATCGTTGCCGGTTTATCGGCATAAACTAGTGATGATACAGAAAAATGACGCTGTTAGAACCATAGTTTTTCCATATGGATGTCACGAAAATTTGGGAATAAATAATTTTTGAGCAGCGCATTTTACCGGTGTCTATTGACAGTAACTTGTGCTCTGTCCAAATTTTTGAAGAAATCATGATGACACTGTCGTACAATTCGCACTACGCTATATATTCTTCTGTATGCGATTTTATCTGGTGAACTTTTTGAGAGCTATTTTTTGCTTGTTTACGTAGCCGTTTGTATCTCGTTTGTATCGTTTTGGAACTCTTGCATTTTTTCCAAGGTCTGCAGACCATCATTTGTCGTAGGTGTTCTCATAATACGGCAATATAGGGGAGGCTTATGGTATTCTTCTGTGGTTGGGGCAGTTCAAGGCATCTCCCAATACTGAGGCTTCATTCGTCAGTCATACATTCATCGACCCAGATTTTGGAGATGAGTTGATGTGTGTTCTGTATCCAATCATCACCTGCTGCCTTAAAGAATTGGGAAGTTAAGCCAGCGGCTTTGCTAGACATGAGCTTGGCGGTGGACAGATGGTGGTTTGCTTGTTGATAGTATGTACTTAGTCTTGTCCTCATTTACTTCAATGCCAACAAATTCCGCCTTTTCTTCACTCGCCGCGAAAGCCTCTATCACGGCATGCCTGGAACGACCAGTGATGTAAATATCGTCCGCATATCCCAGTAGCTGAAAGAACCTGTTGAAAAGACTAAATTCTAAGTTGACACCTGCCTCGCGCACTATCTGCCCCAGAATGAGATTGAAGAAGTCACATGATAGCGCATCTCTTTGCCGAAATCCGATGCACGTTTAAAATAGTTCTGAGGAGCTTCTTCCAAATACAGCGCGTGTTGCATGCGACTCATCTGGATCAACTTTGCCGGAATTCCGAATTCGGTCATCGCCGTATAGAGCTCCTGACGATGAACCTTATCATAGGCGTCTTTGAAGTTGATGATGGTGGTGAGTCTCGACCTCAAATTTGTTGGTCTTTTCAAGTGTGAAAATTTTGTCTCTAGTCGATCTGCCGGATCGGAGTTTGCACTGGTACGTGCTGAGTAGTGCGTTGCAGCACGGTTTGAGACGTTCATACAGTATGTTGGATAGGATCTTATAAGCAACATTAAGCAGGAATATATCTCCATAGTTCTTGCAAGACATAGGATCACTTTTTTTGTATGGAGGCGTATGCACCTAATAGTCCAGTTATGGGGTATGTTTTCTTCTACCCATACTTGGTTTATGACTTGGTGCATGCGCCCTACCAAAGCATCGCCACTATATTTGAAGAGCTCCGCTGTGGCCATGTTGTTCTTAGGCTTTTTTATAGCTAAGCTGACTATTTCTAAACTAGGTGGTGGAATCGTTTCCTCATTGAGTGGATGTGGGTTCTTTCCTGCCCTATAACTCTCTGTTAATGACGCCCATTTAGCAGCTGGAAATGCTGACACACATCTTCTATCCCCTGTGCTTTGGTGATTAGGTTTCCTTCGCAGTTTCGAAGAGCCTGTGTTCCGGTCTTGAAGCCAGCAGCCAGTTGCTTG
This sequence comes from Volucella inanis, assembly GCA_907269105.1. Taxonomy (NCBI): domain Eukaryota; kingdom Metazoa; phylum Arthropoda; class Insecta; order Diptera; family Syrphidae; genus Volucella; species Volucella inanis. The sequence goes on along the minus strand of OU026153.1, from coordinate 230,771,379 downwards.
GGCTTCTTGTAAATCCTCCGTTGCTGTTGTTACGATCGCGGGACTCTTCCATCTCCTTGAACTGGGAGGCTGCATAGGCCCTCTTCTTTTACGCAGGATCTTCTTCACCTCTGTTCTCCTGGCTCTATATATTTTTCTCGCAGTCCTTGTTTTGCGCTGCAGCGTTTTCTTATGTGCATTCTTTGTCATCGTTTTCCGGTATACGCATTGATCCCAGAGCTCTTTCTCTGGGGTTACTGGTACCCTTCAGTGGTTTCGGCCATATCCTTAATGATTTCGCGATACTGGCACCACTAATTTATGGTATTAGTTGCGGGTGACTGTACGGCGGAGGGTTTCTCACTCAGGTGATCTCTGTAGGCTCTGGCTACACCAGTGTGCTTAGGTGTCCATCGTCGAATTTCTTCTTCTAGGCAGTTCGCAGCTTCTTCTCGTTGGACAATCGAGCTCTGAATTTATCAGCAACAAGAAAATGCTCAGAGTCGACGTTTGCCCCTTGGAATATGTGCACCTCAAGAATGATGGATACGTGTCTCAAATCGATTAGCACATATTCGATTTGGTTGGCGGTTCAACCGTCTGGAGAGCGCCAGGATGCTGCGTGGCATCACCGTTTAACGATCTGCAAAAATAATATTTCCAAATTCTTTGCTTTGAATGTGGTTCTACTATGAGGTTTCTTTCTCTATTGTTTCAGATTGCTTTATCGTTTTATTTGTTGGTAAAATATCCAAACTCCATTCATCCGGTAGCACCTCTCTAAGGCATCGATCGAGCGCTTCTTTGCTCTTCTCGTGCTCTTTAATTTTTTTTTCTTTTCTGCTTCTAGAGCTCCCGGCCTCTCTCGTTATTTTCTGCAAGGCCGCTTTGTACATCATTTGTTTTTCTAGATTCGCCTAGAGTTGGAGCGGCTTGAAACCCAGCACATAAAAGGCCACCTCTCTGATTATGCTTAGGTAATGATGTCACTGGCATTCCAAAGTTTAATGCCGGACTTCTCGAGAGGTTAAGGAAAACTCGGTCTGAAAAGGCCTGGCGTTTTTTGCTGTTGTAGCTGTTCGATGTTGAACTTTTTCTCACTGGTTCGGTGGCTTTGCACTGTCACAAATATCGTTATCCATATTTCGGCTGCAATAAGATAATGATCCGTTGATGCAATCTGATCAAATTGGCTGACGGCTTAAGAGTATTAATCAGGCATCAGGTATGTCACTTTAACGATATCAAGGTGTACAAACCGTATCCTACTTATAGTTACATTACGTCTCGGCGCAAAATCAATAAACCTGCTTCCGTTTTCTGAGGTGGACGCGGACGCTCTATCTTCCGACCGTATTACTAAATGTATTTTATTTGTTTAGATAGGCATGAAAACACCAAGGACGATTTTCACATCACATCACATCGTAGGTTTTGCCAAAAAGCTGCAGAGGCAGTATGTGGTAGAGCCATCGGCTATGTTGGCGAATTTAGCCTGAAAACGATTAGCAGTTTGTCACGATTGTTTTATCATCGGTATATACGCCTATGACAGCGTAGGCCAACATTACACTACCGGTCGAGTACACACTTATCGCTTTAGCCTGAGCGAGGAAGGATTTACTCTTGCTCTTATCGGGGTCCACTGGTAGAGCAAGTACTACCATACGAACTTGATTTGCGGTGCTGGTTCAATCTAATTTTTACGACAGTCAATAGTGGATAAAACTCAAAGGTAATACTTATATCACACAGTCAGTTGAAATCCCTGAACATTGAGATCTTACCGTGAAAACTTAAACCGCTACAAGCTCACTTTTGACCGAGCTCTAAAATATCGTGATCCTAAGCCGCACAACTTGCTTATTCAATGCTCTGCAGAACTCTATATTTTCTAGTGGTTGTAACCTGCAAACATTCAAAACCAATGTACATCATTATCTTCCTCTCTTTTTTCCCTAATTTTTCTTAGCCCGCGCTATTTGCAAACATTTTAAGTGCGTTCCCAATCTTTGAACAGTTTATTTAACAGCAAATCAATCACATTTAATTGGCAGCACTAATTTTAATAAATCAAATGAAATATTTAATAATATTTTAGCCTACTTTCAGGCGGAAAGCTGTGTGAGTTCGAGGTATGGTAATCCAATAACCACGCAAACCTTCCATTCAAATCTTCTTTTGCTCCATAAGCACATTCATCATCACTAGCCCATTTAACGCACTTGTCTTGCCGCTCTGACAAGTGTGAGTTAAACCTCACAATGACCTATTTCCACGATGCCTACATAACGCAAACTCACATGCCTCCATGCTTCCATGCTCATGTAGATCAAAGTCTCCTTCAAGCACGTACGCAGTTATGCAAAATACTAAACGGCGGACACCATCTCACGTTTCATGATCTTATAGCCGAACCTGTCCAGCTACGATATTCTTGTCTGGACAGCATTCAATGATACCAACTCTGCTTTTCTTGCCAAATCCACTTAAATATCCGAGAAATGCAAAAAATCAACTTTAATTAGATGCCGCACACTATATTCGCGCGTCACGCTTCCGTGCCTACATCTACGAATGCCCCAATCAACTAACCACAAGCCTAACATCATTATTGAGACATACCTACACATACGCTGGAGGTAATCTAACGTCGACCTAGCGCGGTCTGGTCTGGTGTGAGCTGGTCAGTGCTCTGCAAATGGACATTGACGGAAACAAATTGCAGCCAAAGGTAATTTTACACCGTAGCTCCACTTACCTTGATAATGAAACTAAATCCCCGTTACGAAGTACGAATACAAGTACGAGTATGAGCGGCATTCCGTGCATAAATTATATAAGTCCGCGAACGCTAAAGTAGATTGCTCCGTTGCTCGGTCGTCGTCAGATTTCGTTGCCAGGAAAACCTGGTAAATCTCTGTTGCTGCTTCAGCGGCTGATGCATAGTGCATCGGATTGTACTTGTATGCAGAGGTGTGGCCTTGTGCCTGGTTATGAAACCTGGTTTCGGAGAGGGATAATTCGGTGGAGCTTAAAGCCTGTTTACGAGGTAACTGGTAAACAAGTTCGGAAATCTCCTCTCTTTCAATATATGTCCTCGTACTTGTATTGAACCGAAGCATTGTCGATAAGAGGTACGCGGATGGATATGGGGGCAAGTGCAATGGAGCATTCATGGTGAACTTTTGTTTGCTTCCTTGTGCGAGTTTGGCAGATACGAATGCTTGTACATAAACGGGTATCTCAGGTGGAAAACGGGTTGAGCGTTCAGTCTTCCGGTGAATACATTACGTGAGGATTGACAAATATTTGCGATTTTAAATAATTACATTGCGGTGATTGAGAGCCTGTGAGATGGACAATGATGAGCGATAGAGATGGACAAATGTGAAATGATGCACGCTCCATTGCGGTATGATGGCATTTAGGGCTGAAATTCGCCTTCAAATTTACATCAGAATGGGATTAAAGTTTACATGTGTGCCGTCCAGGCATCATGGCTCGTGATGAGCAGTGGATTTCAGGAAGATGTGGGACAACTATGATAAATGTCCACTGATGGACACTGACAATAGATATAAAGGGAAAAGGGATGAGAGTTGGATATAGAATGTTTTTTAGTCGTCGATTCTTGACATTTATTCATTCCAAAGTAAGCAAGATGGACTGTATAGTTGGTCTACCTTTGCTTACTTGCAGACGTCAATAAAGATTCTCATGGATTGCCATATGGTAACGTTGATGTGACTGTCATAAGAAATACCCAATGCCATCAGATAAAGAATAAGTTAATTGCACTCCTAAGTCCTTTTTTAGAAAGATGATTAAGTGATATCAGAGTATCCGCCATGTCGCCATCAATTTAACAACAAGCGCTGTAGGATGTTGTGTCACTTATTCCCAGAACACTCCTGTGCTAAGCAAAAGCGTAGTTTCGCGTAAAGATATCAGTTAGCAGTATTTCTGTTGAGTCGTCGATTTTTTTTTTAAAGATATAGGAGAGCGTTTGCTTGGTCTGCCATATATGTAAAATCCAACTGTCACCGGAAGTACTAATCGAGGATGACACAGGCAGTCCTAGAGCAGATTTGGGTCCTGAAAAACTCTCCTCTGAGCCTTGCCTGGTATATTCAATGGCGCAGACAGAACAGAGTCAAAGAAAAGCCAACAAATCTTCAGTGCAGCCCATTATATGAATGTTAAAAGGAGGGGGATTCATACGCGTGCAGTAAAGCCAAGAGTTTTGGGCAAGGTCTCATACACAACACAGAATCTTCTCTGGAGTCCGTTTAAGATAGCAGTCAAAGCTGATGCATAATACACTATTGTCAAAGACGTCTTGGAGGAATATCGATATGTTTAGTCCAAGCAGCTTTTTTATCCACGATGACGTCCAAGTATTTAGCTGGAGTAACGGATAAAAATGGTTCCTCCCTCTCATAAAAAGGACAACCTCAGACTGAATGCTGATTTGTAGTATATAATTCGTTTATTACGTCAAGGGATGCCTGCGTTTTCGAGCAGATAGTCGCTAGGCGTAATCCAATAGACAGTAGAGCTACATTATCTGCTTATACAACTATCCGAGCTGATATATCCGAACAATTAACAAACAGTTGCTCGTTGCAGTACCGGTTTTAGTAGGATCTTGTGCTCGGGAAGAGCCACCAACAGAGTTTTTTCTCAATGTGGATTTTAACGCATCAACTGACTTCTGTCGACCATAACTACGACCTTTGCAAGTTGTAGCGTTGGACTTATCCAAACATGTTCTCTTGGTAAGACCACTGCTAGTTTTGTTTTTGTCAATGCCTGTGGAAGCTTCATCCACTACAACTACAGCCTTTGTTGTTGGCACAGTACGGGATGGTAAAACATTGTACAGAGATTGCTGGGTTCCAGTGAATGTCACTTCTACTTTTTCTTTAACGATGGAGGAGTGGGATTCTTAGCTTGCTGTGGGCTTGCTTCATGTTTTCTTCTCCTCGTCAGCTGCTATTAAGCTGATAATTTTTAAGAGTGTGCCTCTTCTGAACCCCGTTCGAACTTTTCACTTTCTCAGGATACACAGTCAGAACAGCACACTGATCCACCTTCTGTCTATTCTGATAGAATTTAACTGTAACAGGCTGAACCTCTCCGGTCCTCTCTCCATAGTTTCAGTTCAATCTATCGAACGTGTCGCAGAAAGAGCCACAGTAGTCATCAGAATCGAGTGATCTAAGTGTTGTAAGTCAGCGCTTAGTATTAAGGTCATCTTCATACTCTTAACTATTTATCGCATATTTTGGACACTTTTGGCACTCAGTTCACCTGGGTTCTTTCCATTCCATCAAAGATATCGCTTCTTGTGTGTTAGTTTTCGTTAGATAACCTCTGCGAAACTGACAATTTGACGACGAATTTCTACTGGCGCACGCAGATACGCGGAGAACATATAGAACGGGGTTCCAAAGAGGAAAATAAATTATTTTCAATGTCGCTTTTGGAATACTGGACATTTCGGAGCATTTCCGGTGACCTCGCATATTTAGTCCTTGTAGCATAGGTTGTCATCTCTGTTCTATCACTGAAGAGCAGGCACGCGAGTCCGGAAACAAATATGAAAAATAAACTGTCAGCACAGAAATATACTGGATCGTTAGTGAAAATTAAGAGGAATCAAGAGGAAGTTCAGTGTTTCAATTTGCAGTTCATTGAAGAACAGATACTCGATACAGTGCACGCATTTTTGACATAGGAGCCTGATACAAAACTCTGTCAAGTGCAACTTGTTTGCTTTGGTCAGCTTTCGTCAGATTATGATTCCATCATGACAACAAATCATCAGTGAACGAGCTGAGATATTTAATGATCTGATGGTTTATTAGTGTTTCCATGAGCTTCAAAAGAAGGATAATCAGTAGGAAGAGAGATTGTGAGTTTCCTTTTTTTAGGCATGGGCTGGGCTTTCCATCTACTGGGAAAGAGTAGCATTGGAGCAAGAACATAAACAGTGGGTTGTCAGCGTGGAAGAGCATCTTTTGAGAGGAAGGAAAGAAGGACCAGTAGATTGGCGTATACTTAGATCTTTGTTACTTTGAGAGCTACGTGGTGCCACACAAGTGTGAAAAAGGTTTCGTCCTTTCGAGACGCTTAAGTATAAGTCAGGACATGTCACAATCCGGAAACGTTGCCATTTGAAAACGAAAAGATATGGTGGAGAGTTCGTAGATTTCTATAATACCAACCGTCTAGTTACCGGCTTAAAATAGGTCTCCTGAACAACTGAAACAAAGGCGAAGCTTATATAGGAGTAGAACATAAAAACCACACAACCACTTCCTGTCGCACCTTGGGCTCCTGTTTCGTCGTGAGTCTCCCTACCGTTTTTAGGGCTTCACCGAAAGAATCCCCTCGTCATCTTCTGAGGAGAAAATCGCCCTGAGATCTATGTAGGTTTCTTTCCGAGGTCTGTGGTCGGTGGGCCAATGGTGCACTCCACCTCCGCAAAAGCTCGGTCTTTTCAAAGAAGACAGAGAACGGAGGGACATGAAAAATGAAAGAGGATAAACCTTTTTGCGGGAAAATTTCCCCAAACAACTTGACCGCGTTGTGTTTGTGATAACCACACTCGGAACTTGGCTACAACAACGTAATGATCCGTATCGATGTTGGCTTTTCGAAATGTTTGGACATCTAATCCGGTAGTCGGTTGATTGATCAGCGGATAGACAAGTCCCTTTATGGATTTTGTGATGTGGGAACTGCGTGCTGGCTACTAAGATCTACATTAAGATCTGTCAGCTAGATTTTGTTCTCATAGGTGGGGAACTGAGTATATCGCCTTTGAACATTCTTATTCTCTGTAGACACATGCATGCAATTCAGGCTGATATTTCCGATATTGGTGCGGATGATATGTCCACTTGCATGTCGAAAGCTAAAGACTTTTTGCCTGAGCTCCTCTTTAATAGTAAAGCCACACTCAAATAAGCATTCACCGTAGAAGAAATCGTAGTTTTTACTCGCTTTTGGCCCATCTTATTGTATTTCTTAGATTGTAATTATTTTTTGGCTGTCTAGGGCATACGCAAATTGTTCGGCAGCGCGTCGTCTCTTCAAGGTATTAACATTCCATGTGCAAAGATGAAATTCGTTGTCTTTAAAAGGATTGCTGAAATCCACAGCATTATATCCGTTCATATCCGAGGCTTTTGGATATTTTTGCAAAATGGGCAACATTTTGACAAAGTGTCGGGCTTAGCAGTCCCGTGCTGGTGTTATATGAACTGTCGTTCACCAAATGCCTTATAAACTACATATTGAGGCAAGCAGAATTAATTTTCTCGAGATTCTTATGCTCGAGTTCACATTAGATGAGTTGAAGAAAGCTTAAGAGTTTCAAAAATCCGATGCAGCATAGGCGTTATTGACATCCAATGCCCTCCTGGGATTGACAGTTAATATGAAGGTAAGACTTTAATTACCACATTGCACTCATGGGAACTTATTTTGGTTTCATTTCTATTTAAAGCGTCTGCAGGAGCAGATTTGAATACGATCTATACGAGTACATCGACGCAAGATCTACTTAAAATAGTTCGGTTAGATGAGTACGCATTCATAATTCCCCGATTCCAATCCAGCAGATAAGGATAATTGAAAAAGTAAAGAAAAGAATTTAGAGGGGCCTCCAGAAGTAAAATTTAGGGCAATTACCTAAGGACCAGGATAGGGTGACATAATTGTCATATGCTTACTTACTTACTTAGGTGGGACTACAGTTCAGGTTGAACCTGAACTTCAACTAAGAAGCCTCTCCAGTTAGCCCGATCTGCCTCTTGTTACGTACTCCAAGTCTGATGCGGTCGCCTCTAAATAAAGTCTCTCTCTACTGCGTTGTCCTTTGGGTATAAATTCGAAGACACTGAGGGCCGAAGCATTGGTGTCTGTCCGCTTTACATATGACTAGACCGATGTCGCTGTACAACTGGTATAGTTCGTCTTTGAATCTTGTAGTCCCAAGCCCGTCCCAGAAAATAGGACCGAATATTTTCCGAAGAATTTTTATCTCGAAACGTCCGAGAATATCTTCATCTGCTTTCGTTAGAGATAGGACTGCGATGACTAAGATCTTATATAGAGTCTTCTTAGTCTGAGGGGTTAGCCCAAAGGAACAGATATTTCAGATGAGGTATTGTTGGGGGATTTATAGCAGAGCCGAGGTTCCTTAAATAAATAAATACTTTGGCGCGACAGCCCGGTGTGGGCAAAGGCCTAGTTTCTCGCACTCATTTGTGTTTCTCATTTTGTGAATTTTTACACTCCTGAGCAGGGCCTATTATTTGTTGCCGGTTCCGAACGGCTCTCCGAAAAAGGAAGGCGGCCATTGCCAGCCGAAAGACTGACGAAGATTTGAAAAATTTTACTGTTGAGCTTCTACCGGGATTCGATCCCAGATAAATTGGCGTGACAGCCAGTGAGCCAACCATCTGGCCATCGCCACCACAAAGTCCCTTACTATCTCGAAATTTGAGCTGTTAACAATGACATTCTGTCCAATTCGTCGATACTAGCGTACGCTATTATAATAACGAATTTTGAAAGGCTGCTCCTTCAGCGTTCGCTGGTGAGATCCGCACAATTCTTTTAAATTCTGCTAAAGAAGTCATATGACAATGCGTCGCCTTATCTAAAATCTTCTTTAACATCGAAGGGTTCGGTTAATTCGTTATCAGCCTTGACGCTTGAGTTTCGCTGAGTTTTGCAGGGATGCAAATGCTGTGATATGCGGCCTTAATAGCGATGAAAAGACGGTGGGTATCGGTTTGGACTTCCTACATATTTTCTAGGATCTGCCAGAGTATAAAGATTTGGTCAGTTGTAGAATTCTTTGGTTTAAAACCATACTGATAGAGACCAAACAGGTTGTTGGCGAAGAGTTTCACACATTCATGTAATATGGCAGAGACCTGTACTTCTATATTTGACGCAATTGAGTGGGTTTTCTTTTGTGTGAATCGGGCAAAGTATTCTGAAATTCCATTTATTAGGCATACACTGAGTAGGTGTATGCTCTCCACAAAGTCATACCTCAGCCGGTAAGCCATTAAAACCAGCTGCTTTGTTGGATTTCAGCATAGATATTGCTATCCTAACTTCGTTTTGATCATGTGGAGGAATGTTTTGGCTATCATCGTCTAAGTTAAATGATCTATCCTGTCTGACGGTAATGTTTCAGCTTCTTCGATGTTATACAGTCCGCAGAATAAGTTATTTTAAAATCTCTGTACCAATTGTGATTCTACAACAAGGTTTTCTTCTACATGTCTACTGATCTCCCTACGGGTCTTCTTGGTTTGATACGTTCTTTTTAACTGTTGGTAAAACTTCCGTGCATTATTCCTGGATGAAAACCTCTCAATATCTTCGATCCTGCGCCTCTCGTGTTTTTTTCTTATCTTCTCGAGAAGTCGATGTTCTTTACGTCTCTTCTGCGGGTAGTGTTCATGAGCAGCTCCTGTCGATTATTGTAAGCTGCATGATAAAGCAGGCATTTCTCGCCGGTAGTCTGGTGAAATCCAGTACATCAGCTACTGATGGCTCGTTGGCAGCGTTGCCACTGATCTTTGGTAGTTAATGAAGGCGGTATAGGAGTTGTTGAGAGATTTCTGGAAATGCATTCGGCGAAGATTGTGGCCTCCTCCTCCTAAGTTATATCTTTTCACAGTAGTTATTCTTTATGGTAGCGCTTGGGAAATCCGCATTCGCACTTTTGCTGTATAAAATTTGTGATCCGAGTCGATGTTCGTTGCCTGAAACTTTCGGACTTCCAGAATACTGCAGGCATGCCTTACGTCTATCGTAATGCGATCAACTTTATGTGACCTTCATTTCACCTCGTGTATATTGAAATGAGGAAACTGTGTGCTTGCTAATGTGTTATTGCGTCCCGCCGCAAAGAACGTTGCCAGACTTAATGTCGTGTAGTTTATGCTTACCTGCTGTCCTTTAGAAGATATCATCCTTTTCTAAACTTTCCTAGAAGCAATTTTAACGTCACACTTCGAACTTTGCTCATATGTCTTATTGAACAGAAAAATTCTTTGGTGGCTTCGTCCTTGTCTAGGGGCATTGGCGTATATTAGGCTTATTTTACCGCATTTAGCATTAATGTGGATTACCATAAGGCGCTCTATTATGTGTCGGAAGCTCAAGACTTATTGCCAAAGTCTTTTGCATATGGCAAATCAACATCCAAATAAGCGCTGTTTCTTTCCATCGTACTTTCTGGATCGCGGTGATAGTCGTATTTGCGTGGTTGTAGTCAATGGCCCCTGCTGATTACTCAGCTGCAAGGGTCTGAGCATTTCACGTGCAGATCCGAATGTCGTTGTCCGGGTCGTCAACAGTGAATCTATTTTTATCCGAGTCCATTAGTTGGTTCGTCACATATTTTTAGTCTCTTCCGTATAGGGTTGTGAGCCCTGCGACGACGTAGGCCAGTATTATTGCCACTTTAGCCTGCATGTGTAACCGTTTACTCATACAGTTACCAAGGGCTACCACAGGGAGACAAGTCAAGCAGTTTTCCGATCAATTGCCATGCAGGTCTCCGAATTGTCATATGAGGGGTAGCATTATACTGAACAATGGATTCTCTGGGAAAGTGAGCTAAGTCTAAGCCTAATTATTACAGCTTCAACAGCGTCTGACAGAAAGTTTATAGCCAAAACGTAGTTAAAATCCCACCACTTATTACAATCTCACACATTATTTCAAAACAATCCAAAAGAGCTCAACAAACTAAGGTTCACGGAGCACAGTGTACAACGTAGCACAAAGCAAAGCAATTCCAATGCCATCTATGATTTACGAGTACATACCCCCTTCGAACCACTCCGAAACTTTGAACCACAGCGAAACTATACCAATAGCGAACTACCCAAGTTTTTTAAAGAAAAAAAATAATATGAAACAATGCCGCGTTGATTGAAAAATTCTTCTCACGATTCCTCCGACTTGAGAGTGAATTTCCGGAACTACCAAAAAAAATAGAAAAAATTTCTGCCGCGCGATACTACAACTTCGATTGGCTGCACAGAGAAACCAGCACCAGGCAAAAGTTATGTTAACTCTTCACTTCTACCCCCGACCTAGTGCCGACTCACGCCAATAACCATAACCCTCAATGTCAAGAGAAGTGTGCTTGTACCCTTACCCAAGCGAAGGCGTTTGCCCTCGCCATTAATTTCCGCTTTTAGGAAGTACAAAATGATTAGCATGACGGATGATAGACAAAGGTACGCCACGCAAATTGTTCCTGGCGTACAGAGTTTTTTCCTTTACAACTTTTGATAGAAGCTCGCCTAAGAGACCTTCAAATACATCCATATGTACGTATAATAGCAAACCGCTCAAACGACAAAATGAAAGAAGAAGATCATAATATAGAACGACGAACAAGCCAGAAAGATACTCATACTCCAGGAAGACGCTGCATACCACGTACGTACCTGTAATTAATTCAAACGCTTAAGGAAGGAGTAGAAGCTACGCTATACCTACAGATAGAGTGGAGAATGAATAAATTATGCAAACGCACGAACGAATTGATGAGCTGTTGTTTTCGTTTGTGGAACGCACCCTCGACAGAATGCGAAGATTCTCGAACAGCGGAAGAGGGTTCTGCCAAGGAACGCACCTTTCTCCCTGTAGCTAGTAATTAGCAATTAATATACGAACATCATTCAGCGGATTCATATGCTTTGTTCTGTTCTGTTCTGCTTTGCTCTGTTCCAGAATTGGAAACTTGCGAAGATGGTGGTGTTTGGGATCTTTTTCATGCAAATATGCCTGAGAATATGGTTTCTACTTTTCTACTGTGCCATGGAAGGAGGGAGGGACGTATTATATCCAACCCTGGTTAAGTACTCTTGGAGAAGAGTTAATTGGCTTCATATTAGAGGATTTTCAACAGTCAAAGGTAGAAGAGTATTAGAAATGAAGACATATCTGCTCAGGCATATGCGAAGGTTCCTGATTTGAATTTCAATTTGAGGATATAGGGAAGAGTTCTCGTACATTCTTGGTCTCAGGGTCGAGATTCTAGGTTCCAGTTGAAGTTTGAGTGTACCATATATTAAAATCTGTGCAGTGGTAGAGGTTATTGAAATCTATGTGAAGGTTAAGCACACGCATACACATATCATATACAGGACACCTATATATGAGCAATTGAGCCAAATTGATATAGATTGACTCGGCAATTTAGTTCGATGCCGAACTTACATCTTTTGAACAGTTGATTATGGATTATACAATTATGCTGATGATGTTGGAGATGGTTTATATATTTCAATGGGTTATTGTGGGAAGGCTGAAGGACATCTGGGGCTTGAATCTATAACAACGATTTAAAGTACCTAAGGCCGTATCCATTGAACACTTTCCGAGAAACCAGACGGATGACATTACTTTCAACGGCAGCTAATAATGACATGTGTTAGACGACCAGTTATGGCTGATAAGGTGTGAGCGGTAATAAATCGAATAGAATCGAAATACTTATTTACTTTCTTACTTGCCGGGGTGGACCTGGACCTGTACCCAAAAGGTCTCCAGCCCCCAGTTTCGAACGCTAAAATGGCTGAGGTCCCCTTCTACTTGCGTGCGCCACCCGAGTCGCGGTATTCCTGGACCGGAATATGGTATCCATCTGCTCTATATGACCCAGCCATCCCAGTCATTGAATCTTCACTATTCTGGCTGGTTCGATGTCACTGTAACTCCTCCTCCACTCACCATCTCACCGTTACACTTCTCTCAAAGCAGTCAAGAGCACCTTCATCCATTTTTGATAAAGTCCATGACTCTCCACAGCAGAGCAGAACTGGGATTGTCAAGGTCATGTATAGGATCATTGCATTCTTAACCCAAAGAAACAGCGATTAAAAGAGTTATTCTTCATTTGACCTCTGGATTGATAGCGGAGCCTAATCCTTAACTGGCTGAGACGTCAGTGGCTGTTATCCTTTCTTGTTCACAGCATATAATTATACTTGGTCTTGCCTTTGTAGGCCATTAAGCCCGTCTTCGCCCCTTTTACCTCAATATTCGCGAAAATGCCACTGACATCACGCTGCCTTCTTCCGATTACGAGTACGTCAATACCGTCGGCGTCTGTGAGCAATTAGACGGATAAAAATCTGGCGTCAACAAAAAGGATCTTTTGAACGTTTTGCACTATTCTTTCAAGAATCATGTTACAGAAATCCCATAAGAGCGCATCGTCTTGTCTAAATCCATTTTTGACATCAACGGTCTCAGTGAATTCCTAACCAACCAACGGTCTGGTTTGGGATGCCAAAACCACTATAGATGCTGTCAAACGCGGGATCAAAATCGACGAATCGGTGTTTTGTATCGATTTGAAGTTCATGTTTTTTTTTTTTTCAAATATCAGCCGCAATATGAATATTTGGTCGATGTAGGACTTTGTGCCCTGAAGCCACACTAATATGGACGAATCAAATGTTGCCGAACGGCTTCAGGAGTTCACACAATACGGCAGAGAGCATCTTGTGGGAAATATTAAGAAGTGTGATGCCCCTGTACTTTGCGCAGTTCAGAAGTCCCCTCCTTGAGGATCGGGCAAAAAATTCTGAGGTTTCATTCATCGGCAATACTTTCGTTCGACCATATTTGGCAGATGATTTGGTGTATGCTCCTTACCCAGTCACCGTCTGCCGCTTTAAAGAGTTCGACAGTCAGGCCGTCCACTCCAGCAGCTTGGACTTGTTGGACTTAACCTTCTCTTCATCCAAGTCAGATAGATGGAAATATTGGTCTATATCGTCTAGGTTGAAAGGTTAATTCTGATTGACAGCAGTATTTGGTTCGTATCGCCGTTACACAGTCTACAGAAATGCTCTTTCCAAATCCTCAACATCGACTACATCTCTACTACGATGTTCCCTTGTTAGTCTTTACAGGCTTCGGTACAGGGTTTGTATTTCTGAATCTCATTCCTGGAGTAGCATATCTCAACTTCCTCAACCGAACGCTCCTCATGCTCCTTCTTTTTCCATCTGAGAGACCATTGCATGTCTCCCTTTTCCTGCTCGTAGAGATCGTTAGCGGCTCTAGCCCTTCTATTTAGCAGCACATCAAAGACGGTATCCCGGATGGCTTTTTGGTAATGTTGCAACTAGTTTTCTATACTTGATGCTCTTTCTTAAGAGATTCAGGGACGATCTCTTGCGAATGAAGCCGTTCAATGTCGTACTTGCTTCCTTGTTTTTGCGACATTCGGGATATCCGCAACTGTACCTTGGCTAAAAGAAGGTAATGGTCCAAGTCGATGTTGGCCTATCGGAACGTCGATCACAATGTGGTCAGTCTGATTGCGGTTGATTGGTAAGGAATTCTCCAAGCTCTCTTGTAAATATCAAGATGTGAATGTTTCGTCGATTAGCCTGGATCCGTTATCGGAGGTGGTGTCATGCAGGCTATACCTTTCCACAGCCCTACCAAAAATGCCCTCTCTTCTTAGCTTTGCATTTTAGGGTCATAGTTAGGACACTTCTCATAGGCCTTGTCCAAGAGAACGTAGAAGCCATTTTTGGTGTCCTCGCCTTTTTCCTCTATGAGATCGTGTATTGGCAAATTTATGTTACGAGACGCTCGTTCATATGTCGGAAACTCAAAATATTCTGCTTAAGTCTGCCTCTAACAACGAATCTTCATACAATTACTCCCTGTTTTAGCCGTCGATAACAATCGCCGTAGTAGATGGCGGAGGTTTTCATCCTCTTTTTGTGCCGAAGTTCGTTGTCCTTGTTTCTTTCGCAGGAGTTGCCAATATCGGATCCGTCCGTATCCGAAGCTTGTTATTGCTTCGTAACTAGGTTTATTCCATAGCACTGCAATTATTCCGGCGGCACAACCTGAAGGGACAGTTCCACTGTAGATACACCTAGGGCGAGAGATTTAGTTAGACCGGGAGTGTGAACATAGCCGTTAAGGGCTCATCCGCCACCGTGTCTTTTCTAAGACTCTGGACACATTTTTGGTAACTGCTGGACATTTGGTTGGCTAAATCGCTTCATTACTTTCCTGCGGCGCCTGGTGAATAAGTTAATACGAGTGTGTGTCAATCTAAAGTTCGGGGCAATCTAAAAGCATATCTTACTGGCGGCAATGGCGGTTTAGTGATAAGTAACTTAATTTCTAGCATCCACTAGATCGTCGTCTATTATCTGCAGCCTAACGAAAGTTTAGGCTGCGCCTTCAAAGAACAAGCGCATCGCGGAGTCATCGTCCATCATACAGCAAGCGGAGCAGGAGGTTGTCTCATTTATGTCTAAAATATCATTTCTTAAGCTTGAGAAATAGCAATATGACTAACAACTGAGGCGAAAAATATTACAGCGTCCCAAAGGAAGTAAAAGCTTTTGGTCGTTCGCCAAAAATACCAGAAATTCTGCCTCATTCTCCATACCAACTCTCATTTTCAATGACATTCCAACCATCAGCTCCTTGGACAAGGCCAATATACTTGCTGCCGCCTACAACTGAGTGCGTCGAATTTTCAACGGGACGAATCCACTTTCCCACTCGTTTCGTATCAAGAGCACTTAAAGATCATTGACAAGCCCGTTGATCCAAATGGTATATCTCTTCTTCTTTTGATGAGGTGTTTTTCCACAGGTGAGCCTTTTTATCAGTCCTACTCTTTAGGACTCTTTCCGAGAAATGATGGAAAACATCATTTCTCCAGCCCGTCCCTAAAAAAGGCGAGTCATATTCTCTCTCTTCCTACAGATCCATTGCACTTACGTTCCATCTTTCCAAGGTCATGGAAACGCTTATAAACCATCAGCTTATGAAATATCTCGAATGACCGACAATACGGTCTTCGTAGCACCAGGTCCACTGGAGATTGGAAAGTGGAATCAAAGAGTACACAAATCTGGCAAAAGCAAGATAGTTACACTTGATATATCTAAGGCATTTAACAAAGCTTGGCACCAGGCTTTTTTGTCGAAAATGCATGCATTCAGGATGGATGAATCCCTCCTTCATTAGATTAGAAATTACATTTCGAAACGGTTAATTTAAGTTGTCTTGGATGATTTAAAGTATAATATCAACAAAATAAATGGTGATGTGCCTCAGGGTGCCATTCTGTCACCAAAACTCTTGCGCTTTGGACTTAAGAGTCGCGAGTCACGATTAAACAACAGCAGTCAATCAACTAACATGTATCTTGGGAATGCAAACAGGATGTCGCCATTACATACTGTTAGGGAAACCTCCGATAGTAGTTTTGGTGGCGAGCTTAGTGGACTTTTGACCGAGAAAAGGGACTGGACCTTATTGACAGTGATATCCATATGCCCTGGTAGATTGCAGCATAAGATCACGGCATTGGTCGATATTTCAGGAAATTCCTGCAGCTGTCTACAACTTTCAATCTTAGTATTTTAGAGACTAGATAACAGCAATACGAGTAGACCGCAATTAAAGTCCTGGCGGTATGATTCTCAATTATATTCAGTTTTTGCAACCTTAACAATTATTGCGGCTTGAAAATGCTATATCCTTATTTATCCCGGAGAACAGTTAATTCTAAGGGCTTTGGAGTGTATCCCAGCAGGGTCCTGATGCCTATTTTAGATTAATCGTCAAGGCGTAGAAACCCAATTTCTCTATGATGAAGATTAAATTATTCTTCCACTCATTCTTGTCAGGATTTCTGATAGAGAATATCCTCTCAAAAGTCAGTCATATAATCTGTGATACATTTTTGGCAAATTTTGCTGCTCCACGGCCGCATCTTAAATGTAAATATGTGTCTCCCGCTTCCGTCATTGCACTGCTGAATGAAAGCTAAGTCCAAGTCCCGATTAATATCAAAATACAGGCGTTTCTATGAATATAAATGGATTGAGAACTAACAATGCATCTCTTAGGCTTTCCACCAGAATAACGAGCCATATGAAAGAAAGGATATCACAATATTTGCCTTGAACTTTCTATATACCATACAATGTGGCCCTTTTGAACTTCAACCGACTTCAGAAGGCTGTAACTTACAAAGCAGTTAATAAGACGATGTCAATATTTCGACTAATGACAGTCGGTTTTATTATTTAAAAGCATGCAAAAGCAGTTGCGTCTCAGTTTCTTGGAATTTTTTATTCGTAATGGAGCTCAAACGTACTAGTGTGTGAGAGCCAGCCAACAATTCGATGTCAATAAATCTTTCGTGTCTTGAAGCATAGCACATTACAACAAACTGGCAGTGTTCCACAACTCTATGGTGATAGTCTCTGCATCAGTCCCAGAAGTAGATCGAAAAATATAATCTCAAACTTAAGCCTTATTAGTTCCAAAAAAGACAAAATTTGACTGATGTTAAAAAAAAGTGAGGTTCGATGTAGCAAAGGAGCTGTTGCGCTTGCATGAACGTGGTCAGTTGCCGCAAATCGTATTCTCCGATGAGAAAAACTTCCTAATTGAACAATTTGTGAACAAACACAACGATCGTGTTTATTTAACGAAAAGGTCATACGAAAATTTGAACCTTCGATTGGCTACCATCAGTCAAGCGCCACCGTTTGTCATGATTTGGGCGTTTGTGACGGCCGATCGACGTTCGCCGCCTGTGTTTTTAGATTGACAAGACGAATGCTAATGTTAACAGGGAAAGTGTTTTGAAGCCTTGAGCAACCAAATATTTCAGTGAGAGAGAATGAATGTTCCAACAAGATTCTGTATCAGCACATAAAGCACGCGTCAACCAAGAGTGGTTAAAAAATAATGTTCCTTGTTTCATTTCGTCGACACTAGGACTTCCACAATCACCACATGCACATTCCGTTGACTTCTCCATATGGACATTTTATAGGCCAATGCACTCAAAAAAGCCCTTATTGGAAAATGGAAGAAAATTCCGCAGGCCCAAGTTCGTACAGCGTGCAATTCGTTTGTCGACCGGCTCAAGACCTTACTAAATAAATTCTAAGAACATATTAATTGCACAACTAGGATTTCCAATAGATGGCTCCAGCAGTAAGTGCTGGTCGATTTTGATATATCCAAAACTTCATGAATCAAGCTTAGACTATTAGTGATTTTGTTTTGGCGTCAAATACTTTTAGTTGTGTGAAAATATTTGATTTTATGCCAAATAATCGTCATTTGCGGGAAGTGTTGATTTTCTTCTTTCATTCGAAGAAAACGGCGGTTGAAGTTGAAGAGATGCTGCTCTAAGCAAAACAACGTGCCATGATTGGTTCAGTCGCTTCAAAGATGGTATTTCGATGTTGACGACCGTTCGCGTGAAATAAGTCCAAAATCCGTGGAATTGGAGGCATTGCTCGATGAGGATCCATGCCAAATGCAAGAAGAGCTTACTTCAGCATTAAGAGTTACCCGCTAAGCCATTTTTAAGCGATTGCATGCATTGGGAATGATTCAAAAACAAGCCAAGGACGTTAAGCGTCGCTTTTTCGCCTGTGAACAGTTCATTACAGCAACTTAAAGAGAAGAAAGTCGTGGGGACTGCCCGCTCATGATTATACGTCGTCGCTTTGGCAGAATATTCACGCTGCGAAGGTTATGTTTTTTGTTTTTAGAGATGCCGATGAACGTTGGTTTTAAATGTTTGAAAGTTATAATGACTAGGAAATAAAGAGCTAGTCAGGGCATTCCATAAGCAAGTTGTAGGGCTTAGGAACGAATCACGATATTTAAGGGTACATCCGAAGCATTTATAGCAAAACGGGTGTTACGGTTAAGAGTTTGAAAAGGCGGAAATCTACTGGCGATTTTAATAGAGCAATGGTGGTGGAAATAGCAATAAAACAGACTGAGGCACCAGGCATTACGTAAATACCGACAAGGGTGTCCATTGTTAGGGTGATATTATTATCACCTATGAGGTTAATCGCACGCTTTTGAATTCTATCTTGCAAATGCAGAGATATTTTTGACGCACCTGACCAGATGTACGCATTGCACTCCAATTTCGGGCAGATATATGCCTTATTTATTGCGGCTAGATCAGAGGGGTAAAGTATTTCTTACATCACTTTAGAATTCCATTCTGTTGATAGTTCCCCAATTGGTTATGCTTTTAACATCGGAATTTAATGAGCTTTGCATACGCTGCCGTTCTCGTTATACAGCCCAAGAGTAGGAACGTGAGTCAGGGAACGAATATGAAAAGCATTGAGTACTCTTGTCAGCAAAGAAATATATTGCATTAGAAGTAGCAGACAAGAGATCGTTAATGAAAATCAGAAAGAGTGTTGGAGACAGCACGGAGCCCTGAGGCACACCAGTATTTATTTTGTGAACATTAGACTTGAAACCATTCAAAATAACTAGAATTGAACATTCCGAAAAGTTATTTCTAATCCATTGAAGAAGAGAGTCATCATTTTGGACAAAAGCGCCTGACAAATACTTTAGAAATATCAATTGTAACAACCTTGATTTCGCCAGATTGATGAACGCTTTAGTTCCATTTTTCAGTGAGACATGCCAGTGGACCTGTTGATATGAAAACCGTACTGTCGGTAATTGAGAAGTTTTGGAGTTCAAAGATATATGATGAGCTAATGGTTTATCAGCGTTTTCATGACCTTGGAAAGAAGAGACGTAAGTGCAATCTGTCTTTAGGAGGAGAGAGAAGAGGATTCACTGTTTTCCATCTGCTGGAAAATGGTCGTAAAGAGTAGTTTTGCCAGCGCGGAAGAACACCTCTTCAGAATAAGGGAGATATACCATCTGGAGCAGCGGATTTGTGTAAATTAAGATCTTTAAGAACACACGAGTGTGAAAGTGAATTTGTCCCATTGAAGATTCGATGCACTCAAGTGTAGGCGGAAACAAAGCACAATCTGGGAGTGTTAAACTGGCCACAAAGTGTGCATCAAACAGACTGGCCTTGTCCGAATAGCTGACAGTTGGAATGTCATTGTATATGAGCGTTGAGATGGAGGATAAAGTAAAATTTCTAATATTTTTGACGAACGACCAAAAATTTGTACTGCCTTTGGGACATTGTAGTATTTTTTGACTCATTTTTTGGTCATATTGAACGCTCACGCGCTTAAGAAAGACGTTGCAGTCATCCCTGGCTCATTTAAACTTTTTTTGATTTTCCTCTGTCGGTATTGTCATGATGAAAAAACATTTCCCTTATATTGACAGCCTTTTAACGGCTCGAGTCGTACCATACCTTTTCTTTTGACTTGACACTCTTCATCCGATGGGAGATAATGGATCTCATTCCAAAGAGGATAGTTTCTGTGAACATGTCAGCAACGGCATCCACGTCGTTATCGAGTAAATACATTGTGTGTATTTGGTAAGACCAGGTCGGTGTTATTTATAATAACCTGTTGAAAATCAACGAAAACATAACTGGGGAACGGTATCAACTTCAATTGATGCGATTGAGACGAGCACTGCGCGAAAAACGGCCACAATACGAGCAGAGGTACGAAAAAGTGATTCTACAGCATGACAAAGCTCGGTCTTACGTTGCTAAACCATGAATTGTTTTTCCACAATTCCGGATTTTTTTTTCGTCTTGCTTCTCGCAAATGGCGCATAACTTCAAGGTAATGCTCCTAATTGACCGTACGACCTTGAGTTGAAAATTCCTATTGCACTACGCTACAGTCACCGAACAAAACAATGATCAAAACGTTGACATTTAACCAAACTTGGCGTTCTTTTTTCGGTCGTTGCTCTCCTAGGTGCTTCCATTGGGACGATTGGCTTTGGTTTCGACGTCATAACCATTATGAGCAACTCAGGATCATTATTGACGTCATTCAAGACGTAATTCGACGATTTTCCAAATAAATTTTCTTCACAACTTCAACGTTATCATCTTTTGTTGATGTGCTGAGGCGTCCAGAGCGAGATTCGTCATTGACATCTTTTTGGCCATCTTGGAAGATTTTGTCATTCCAAAAGAAAAAAAGTAAAACCTGCTCTTTGGTACACTCTTTGATCTTCCCTTTTCACATAGTTTGAATTCTAAGATCACACTTTGTGAATGTGTCCGCCTAGATAGTTTAAATTCATTTCCCCCGATCGTTTGGGTTTCGAAAGCGGTGACCGCACCCATCTTGGCGAAAAGATCAGCCCTCGTCTTCGAAACATTGACACAACATGTTGAACTTTGTGAAACAGAGAAAAATATGCCCGATGAGTTGCAGAAATTGTTCTTCAATGTCCACCACATTGAGCCAGATGCGACTCAATCTAGTGCTAGAACAAAAAGTGTATAGGACAAGTGTCAGTATGGAAGGAACTGCCTTATACAGGTTGGTTGTTATGTTATGTTGGTTGGTTATATTGGTTGATCCCAGTGTACCATCAAAAGGGTTATTATATTTATCAAAGAACTTCTTCTTCTTCTTAGGCGGCTCTCCAGTTCGGGGTGAACCGAGATCTCAGTTTACAAGCCTCTCGGTCCTTAGTTAACTGCCTCCAGTTGCGCAATCCTAGTCGGTTGAAGTCACCTTCGACTTGCGCGCGCTACTTTAGGCGAGGTCTTCCTCTACTCCTCTTCATCCGCTTTAGATAGAGTTTAAGCTTTAGCACCATAAAGCAAGACTGGAATGATCAAGGTCTTATACAGAATATCCTTAGTTGTTCGGGATAAGACCCTTCTACGAGTTATTCTTAGTTTAA
This sequence comes from Volucella inanis, assembly GCA_907269105.1. Classification (NCBI taxonomy): domain Eukaryota; kingdom Metazoa; phylum Arthropoda; class Insecta; order Diptera; family Syrphidae; genus Volucella; species Volucella inanis. The sequence goes on along the minus strand of OU026153.1, from coordinate 230,749,692 downwards.
TTTATTCTTAGATGTTGTTGCCAAAATTTACAACAGATCCGAGGTAGACAAAGTCTCGCACTATCTCAAAGTTATAGCTGTCGATCGTGACGTTTTGTCCGATTCTACGATGTTGGGTGTTCCTTCTTGTTGACATCATAAACTTGGTTTTGCCCTCGTTGATTGCTAAACCCATTTTAGCCGCTTCCGTTTCTATACTAGCAAACGTACCAGTGACAGCTCGCTGTATTCTACCAATTATGTCAATACCATAGGCGTATGCATGTAATTGGACGGACTTTTCAAAGATCATGCCTTTTGTGTTGGCCTGTGAGTTTCAGACGATTCTTTCAAGTATGATGTTGTCGCACGATAGCACGTCACCTTGTCTAAATCCTCTTTTGATATCAAAGGTTTCGGTAAGGTCGTTACCCACCTTGATGCAGCAGCGAGCTTTCTCCATCATCATCGTACACAATCGAACGAGTTTTACAGGAATAGCAAAGCTAGACTTGGCTCTGTATAGCTCGTCTCTTTAGATGCTGTCGTACGCGGCTTTGAAATCGATGAGAAGATGGAAGGTATCAATATGGACCTCTTGGGTTTTATCCAGGACCTGCCTTAGTGTGAAAATTTGATTGGGGTGTGTTGGATATCCGCATTCTTACCTTGGCTGTAACAAGATAGTGATCTGAGTCAAAATTGGCCCCTCGGAAGGTTCGGACATCCAGAATACTGGAGGCATGCCTTGTGTCAATGTGATCGATTTGGCTGACAGTTTGGTGATCCGGAGACAGCCATGTCCTCTTATGGATAATGAGATGTGGAAACCTGGTGCTTGCTATAACTATAATTCGCCCCGCAGCAAAGTCAATTAGCCTAAGTCCGTTGCCAGACGTGTTGTCATGTAGGCTGTGTTTGCCAAGTGTTCTACCAGAAATGTTCTTCCTGCCTATTCTAGCGTCAAAGTCGCATAGTACGATTTTAACGTCATGCTTGTGGCATTGCTCGTAGGTCTTTTCAAGGAGCTCGTAGAAACTGCCTTTGGAAGCGTCGTTCTTTTCTTCAGTGGAGGCATGAGCTCATATGAGGCTGATGTTCGACAATTTTGCCATAAGTCGTTCACTAACGTGCCGAAACCTCCAGACTTTTTGCCTAAGTCTGCCGCGTATCACAATTCCACATCCAAATAAACGCTCTCACTGCTCTATATAGCAATCTCCGTGGTATATATCACAGTTTTTCTTCTTTTTTTTTGCTTGGCCCATCCCATCACACTTCCTGGATGGCGGTTATGTCTGCCTTGTGGCAGTCTAGGAGCTCTGCTAGTTTTTCGGCTGCACGTGGTTTGTTCAGTGTACGAGCATTCCAAGTATGTAGATCCGAAGGTCATTGTCCTTATTTCGTTTTCCAGGGTCGACAACAGTAAATCCATCCTTTTCCGAGACTTGTTTCTCTTTCATAGCATGAACATTTTTTTTTTTTCCCGTGGTAGGGAAGTTACCCCGACGAACAACCCTCAACGTGGAGGACCAGTTCCATATCATACCACTAGGACGAGGGGCTTTAGTAACCCCCTTCGGGATGTGAGCGCTGCCATTGGCCCATTAAGGCTTCATCCGCCAGCAACTCTTTTCCAATACCCTGGTGTAGTATTGGAGATCCCTATAGACCTGGGATCCAATTGCTTCGAAGCAGCTCTTATAGGGATGTCACTATTCAGTTCAGCCTGACTGGAACTGTAGGCGCCACCGTTGATTCTATCTAGGGAGTTCATCCGCTGCGGCCTGGAAACAAGAAGAAGTGCCTTAGTGAATAGTAACTCCTCCTCCACCCCTCTAGTTCGCTGCCACCAACGACCTTCCAAAGGGGTACCCAATCTCCAGTCAAGGTACTAGGCACCCGGCTATCACCAACGTGGAGGTGAAAGTAGGAGTTGATAGTGAAAGGCTAGGGTGAGGACGCCTGTGTTCTCATATAATCGCTTCACTACATTTTGACGGCTTTAATCAGAGAACAGGCATACCAAATACATGTTATCAACATAACAATGAAGTGCCTGTCCACTGCCTGAGACAAACTATTTACCGCAGTTAATTCGTGCTTTGTTACTTAAGGAGTTTGTCTTGTTTAGGGTTAACGTAATCTCCACGAATGACCTCCTAGTAGAAATTCGACGAATATTTACCTTAGGAAATGCATATTCTTCAAAACTGAGCTTCTGAGCCAACTCTACTCTATAGTTTCGAGGGTGTGTATGACAAGAAGGAAAGCAAAGCGTATATTGAATACTTCTGATAGTATCAAAGCACATCGCTCCAGCCAAGAGGATTTTCCGATCTTGTCATAAGATAGCAAGGATCACCAGGCATATGTTTTAAGCCCAAGAGACCATGGAGACCAGAGGGCTTCGTCCTATGAATTAAAAACAGCGTGATCAGGATCGAAAGGCTGCTGTGTCCCTTCACAAGTCGGGAATTAGTTAGTTATTCGAGTGTAAGTGGTTTAAAATTCTATAAAACTTGACTTTGATCTTCCTAGAAGATGTCGAACCCTTTTATTGCCTCCGTTCTTCCGAGTCCTCAATCGTTTTGCCTTTCAGCAGCGTAACATATTCGTTCAAATACCGACATAACTCGAATGTCTCTTGAATTGATATTGAGTACGAGTATATCAATCGCATTACTAAATCAATTTATTTTAAAACAAAAAAAACAAAACTTAAAGCTAGGCTAAGCAATTTCAGTATGCTTTGACTCCATTCGAATCACCCCATGCGGGGCAAAATGTACTGTTTGGCATGTTGTGTTGGTGCAGGAAAAAAGTGAACGTGCTTAGGTTGGCATTTGTTGGTTAATTCGTAACTGAGCGTAGTTAAGTACTGTTCGCATTTAAAGACTTATTTGCCGATACTATACGGCTAATGACTTCTTCATCGATTTGTGCAATCCATGCAAGCCCCATGACAGGGCAACCTTGAGTTTATTGTTTTTGTTATTCAAACGTGCTGCCCAGGCATTATTGGTGACTGAATTTGCGAGTAAATAGTAGGTATCCATACGAGTACCGACAAACGAACCTATTCATCATTTATTGTGATTCGAAATACGTATTTGGCTTTGTTTTTACTATAAATGCTGTTTTTATTTCAATATTGTTGCTAATGTTTAGTTGTGTGTGGGTATGATTTACTACGACACACTTTATTATTAAGATGCAACGATTCAAGGTGTCTACGTTCAGCAATCACAATTTTAAATTTCTGCAACAAGGTTATCTGTCTTTTTCTCACATAGTACTTTCATTCCCTCTTTTTTTGAGTCGGAATACTGAGATCTGTTTAAGTTAGAGATCAGCCATGGGCCCACCAACCATTGTTCAATCAATCCCAGACTTCAGAAAATAACCGACGGTCCTGCGGGCGTTCTTTGTCACAGAGGAATACGAAGAGGTTCAGTCGGTGAAGGCCTAAGGAGGGAAACTTACGATGAACTAGAAGCTCATGGTGTGACAGAAGGTTTACCAAGTTCAGACTCGCCACGGTCAACATCAGACTGGATTAGTCGTTGACGGGTGGGGACAGACGGGCCTTACAAGCTGTATATCCCAACACGATGGTGACGGGTGGGGGAGGATGATCCCTGGAGCTTGCATCTCACCAAAAGCAAAGTGACATTAAGGCTTGACAAACACCAGATCCGGCAACCGATGTGGATACAATATTAGCATCACCGTCCCACAATTGATGTGGATGCAACTATCCAGGGATCTTGCAGTGAGCAAGCTGATCAACGTCGAAGAGACGACGGTTTCTTTGTAATAACATCTTAACAAGGGAGCAGCAGTGGTGCGCAGGCGGATAGGGCAACATAACATAGTTAAAAGTATGGTGGTGACCCAACAGGATAATACTCCAGGTGGTTCACGACTGTGTTTTCGACTGCGGCTGGAGTACGGATCCCAGAGATTTCACCCAACATACTATACAAGCCACCCCGCCAATTTCGGTTATGACCGAGAAGCTACTGGAACACTTAATTCCGAGAACTCAGCGGCTATTTCTATGACACGTTCGGTAGATTGAGCTGGACCGATGGGAAGAGTACTGGAGCGGCCTTACCTTTAAAGGTTAAACTTCATCAAAAAAGACCAGCGGTTGGCCAGGGTACTATTTCTGATGGCTTGTTTCGGAGAACTGAAAAAGCTAAACGGGCTTCATAAGAGACACTCTCCTCTGAAGTAATATCGTCTTAGGGGCAACTGCAGAGGCGACGAAAACGCGAATCAAATGCACGGCATCCACTGATGAAACCGGTCCTGCAACCAACAAAGTCTGCGGCTCTGGTGGACGGAAATCGCACGAAGCGGTCAAACCCATTGTTAAAAACAAATCCAGTAAGGTCGTACCTCCGATCGACGAATTTCGACCAAAGAGGTAAGATCCCCGCGGAAAAACAACTTTCGGCTAAAACCAGCTTTGGAACTTGGACGTCGCTGGAAAAATTACCTCTAAAAAAACTCCGAAACGACAAAGAGGATGAGATCTACGCTCCTAGAAAGATGCTGCTATCTCCTTTCTAGCGCTTCGAATTGAAAAGCCATCATCATCAACTGTGAGAGCTACAAAAGCAGATGTTTGCATTCAAGCAGAGGGGTACGATATGGAGAACGGGACTCTTAGAATGAATGCTCCACGCAGCAAACTTTTAAGTGGCTCAATAAATCTGTGCCGAAAATCCTTCTCCTTAGAACCAAGACTTGCCATCTTCTAAGTTGCGAGGCAACTCAGAGAAATGGGAGATGTTCTGATGCGTCTTCATACCCAGAACCCTTGACTCGAGACTGCAAAGTAGAAAATCTACTTTCACGGGAAAATAAGGACGATTCTTCTCTTTTCATGGGCTTAGACAAAGTTACTGTCAAGTTATGACTCACGTCCCTATCTGCACCTTGTAAAAATTAACTTCCACTTGGTTTTCAAATGAGTTCGGATAGCAAGTCACCACCTTCGTACCCATCGATTTTGCGTACTCAAATCAGCCTTCAACAACCAATGTGGAATAAACGCATCTGTGGTTTCAATTGTTTAAGGATACTACATGACGAGCGATCGGAAAGGCCGAGAGCTTGTATTTATGTGCCGAATTCATTCTCGCCATCTAAATGTGTGCAATTTTGCAACAAAGATTTAGCTGATGCAGATATAAGCTACGAAACGAATGAAGAATGTCACAAATTCGTCATTGCGTCTGCTTGTTTTCCCACTGGAGGCTGTAGCAGAACTCATTGAATATTGTGACTTCAGGAAGATGGGACTTATCATATGCTGCGATGCTAATGCTCAGAACACTTTGTGGGGCGATAGCAAATACAGCGTGAGAGGTAATCATCTCCTGGATATGATGCTATCGTCTAACCTGGCTGACAACAATGTTGGCTCTTAGCCAACTTTTGTTACGATCTAGGATAAAACAGCAAGTAATCGACTTAATGTTATCCAACAGGTATGCTAAGGAAATTACTGACTAACGGAGATATCCATGTCAGACCATAGGTACATCGATTCAGAATTAGATATCCGGTTTTGACCTTGATAAAGAGGAGGAATCCGCATAAAACCAACTGGACACGATTTAAGGAGAGGCTCGACAAGTACAATAGTGCTCCCCCTAAGCTCAGGATAAAACGAAAGCTTGAGGAACCTGTTCAGAAGATGAGCGGCATCTTCACCAAGTATTTTGAAATGGCAAGTCCAGCTATTAAGCAATCCTGTAGATAGTCTGTTCCTTGGTGGAACGCAGCGTCTTCGTAAAGGATCCAGAAAACTTCGAAATAGGTCACTTAAGACTAATTTGGAGGAAGATTGACATCTTAACAGATCGAAACAAAAGTAATTTAATCGGTTTCTTTGCATTTCGATGATCGCCTATTATAAAGACTCTCGCGAAAAGATCGAAACTATCGGCGAAACCAGTAGGCTGGTCAAAGTCCTCAAAAGGGAAAGATCAACCAGATTGGAACCACTTAGAAAATCTGATGGTAGCTATACTGAGTCGAAAGCGAAAAGCTTGAGTCTCACTTCCTAGGTAATCTAATCGGATCAACTCCTATCAACTATTATGGTTAGCCCAACTCATTGTCTATAACTTAATTCATGCGGTTTGCTAAGAGATGGCGTAACTTGTATTATTCCATTACTATTATTCCATTGGAACATGCGTTGAAAAGCTACTGTCATTGTACGTCATTTCAGTATATGTCATTCATTTGAAGCGTAAGCAACAATAATTTTTTTTTTTTACTCAAATATGTCGAACTTTGTGCCTGAAAAAGTGTTTTTGCGAGGAGTTCTTCTTCATTACTGAAAACTGCTTCCGAAAGTCATCGTATTTTGGTGGAAGTTTATGGTGAACATGCGCTAGCTGAGCGAACGTGCCAAAAGTGGTTTGCACGATTTAAAAGTGGTGATTTTGGCTTGGAAGACGATGAACGTCCTGGGCAGCCGAAAAAGTTTGAAAATGAAGAACTGGAAGCATTACTCTATGAAGATTGTTGCCAAACACAAGAAGAGCTCGCAGAATATTTGGCTGTCACTCAAGCAGCCATTTCAAAACGTTTAAGAGCAGCTGGATATATTCAAAAGCAAGGAAATTGGGTTCCACATGAACTCAAGCCGAGAGACCTCGAAAGGCGGTTTTGCTTGTCTGAAATGCTGCTGGAACGCCACAAAATGAAGTCATTTTTGCATTGGATTGTTACTGGTGATGAAAAATGGATCCATTACGATAACCCCAAGCGCAAAAAATCATATGTGAAGCCCGGCCAACTAGCCAAATCAACGGCAAAGCCGAATATCCATGGCGCGAAGGTAATGCTCTGTATTTGGTGGGATCAGATGGGTGTGCTGTATTATAAGCTGCTATAACCAGGTCAAACAATCAATGGACAACGCTACCGAACACAATTAATCCGTTTGAAGAGAGCAGTAGCCGAAAAACGCCCGGAATATGCGATCAGACAGGAGGCAATAATTTTCCATCATGACAACGCTGGGCCCCACGTTGCTATTCCGGTTAAGAACTATTTGGAAAACAGTGCATGGGAAGTCCCGCTTTATAGCCCAGACCTTGCTCCTTCTGACTAAAATTTGTTCCGGTCGATGCAGAACGCCCTCACTGAAATACGGTTCACATCAGAGCAGATTATCAAAAATTGGCTTGATTCATTCTTGGCTGCCAAGCCGGCGTAGTTCTTTTGGGATGGGATCCAAAAATTGCCAGAAAGATAGGAAATAATACTATTGTACATGTTTTTCTTAAATAAACCGCACGAATTAAATTACATACCCAATATACTATTTGGCGTCTTTGGCGAATTGTTTGTACGTCGTTTCTGCTCTTACCAGACTCCAAATAACGATTCTACTTTAGGCACTCTGATGAATCTCCCTTTCGGTTATATTCATATCATGGGCTGCATTCTCAAACACATTATCTGTTTAAATTGGAAGGGAAGAAGTTGTTTGGAACAATAAACACTGGAGATTTGATCACCTTGATCGTCGACTATCTGGTCTTATAGTCATGCCGTCTGATGCAATGACTATAGAAAAAAATACCAAATCGACATCCCCTGTATCAGGAAATGTTTTTGACCAGAAGCTGAACAAGGATTCTATATACGGATCGCTCAATAAACCGATTTACGAGGCGGTACTGATGTCTTTTTGGAGGAAGATTTTGTAATTCCCAAGTGGAGACTGACGAAATGATGGTTTGAATGAACTATATTGTGAAGAATCGTTGGAGGAGACGAAGACCTTACATCTATAACTACCACCAAGCTGCGCTTAGGGCTTTACGTACGCCTCTTCCGACTTCTAAGATAGTTCGAGAATGCAAGACTTCATTGAACACATTCGGAAGGCTGAATTTACTGAACTTTATCTGATTCCCAGGTCGAAATGGGATCACGGGCAATTAAATCGCCGAAGAACTTGTTAGGCAAGGTTCAAAGGAGAGTTTTGCAGGATCTGTCCTCGGTTAGGGCTTCCATTTACAGTCCGTTACTGGCTTCGTGACAGGGCACTACACTTTTCCTAAGCACTTAAATGTGCTGGATATAACTGATAAAACATCCAACGACGCTTGCTATGAAAGTGATGACGAAAACGCGGAGCAACATTAAAAGCAACAAGGTACCATGGACTAGTCCTTTGGTAATAAATGAGGCCTACTCCCCTTCGTAACTAATTAACGAATGTGAGAACTGATAGCTACGTGTCGGAATCGAAAAAGCTGCGGAGCGTCGATTTATCAGAGGAAAGGCTTTGATAAGTATGAAATAAATTCTAATATTTTAAGCCTTCATATCAATAGGATTTAGTTCTTTTGTCAATCGTATCAATAGCAAGGAGTATAGTATATGAGCAGCAGCTCGCAACTAGCAGACTTTACCCCTAGTTTTGGCTACAAATTTGTCGCCATCTGAATAAATAAACTTTAAGTGACAACTCGATGTGTTGGAGGAAACTTTAAATTCTGGGTGTCAACATGTCACAATGGCCCACTCTTTAATGTCAATGCCTTTGCTCTGTTCAAATCCAACATAATGTACATGGCTGACTCAAGGGCATCGTTATATCTCTTATCTTTACGAAGTAAAGTGTTTGATAAAGTGTCGCTATGATCATATTTACATTCTCAAACAACAACCGTAGTCATTACATTCGTCAGCATGTAATACGAGTATTTGATAAGCTCTCATTCATTAATGTGACAGTTATCTCTATCATGAATGTCTGCAGAGGGTATGATACTCCACTTCATACAACTTCATAATATGTTTGCTCAGGGGATTAGTTTGCTAATTGGGAACAAGAACAACGCTGGTAGTTTTATATTTTGAGGCACTTGGAAAAGATTGCATATCTTACCCTCACTCTTTCATCAGTTCTGTTGTCTGTGTACATAAACTAATTCTTTCACGTTTATCAGCAGTCCTTCCTGATTTTTCACTATCATCTTCACAGAAAGGAAGCCAAGATGACAACCTAGCTTTATATGGACCATTTATAGTATATACACTCCCTATGGACGTTTAAGTGTTGTGATTTCATCGGTCTGACAAACAATAATGTTCAGTCCTTCTATTCTTTGGACTTCTAGGCAGGAAGAGGAATAGGAATAGGACCTCTACTGATGGTTGTAAGGTTTGAGTTCATTGTTCCCCGAAAGCGTTCTTATTGAAGGATGTGCTTTTTTACTGCACAGAGTGAAGTTACTACCCAAAAAGTTAAAGGATACCCATACAAATGTTACAATACTCAGTTCAATGTCTGCATGGTATTTTCAGACTTGTGTTCTAGTTCCAGATAGTCTGGTGTAGGATTAGATTTGGCGGGAACTACTGAGATAATCGACATAAAGAACATAGCTAGTGCGTTTCTTTTTTTTACCCTATATCACCCATGATGTAGTAAAAGTAAGCAGAAACTACTGTTCCAAGTATTAGAGCTCCCGTCCAGTTATTAGGGGTTCGTTATATATATATATAAGGTCTTTTTATGTGGCAAGACTACCAGTAGTTCCACCAGGACTTAAAAGTTGGAGTTAAGGCCCTCCTCACTTAAAAGTAGTAGACCCCCTCGTGGGAACGTTATTGTGGCTGTAGTTTATACCTAAATTTGAATGGTTGATAGGATACAGAGTTGCAATAAGTACTTGGTGCCGTGACCCTAAGATTGGTAAAAGGTTTTTTGTCGGCCTTGACTCATACCAAGAGTTGAAATTGTGACCTGAATACAGGCTTCAAATTGATATAAAAGGAATAACAGAGAGCGATGGCAAGGCGTATCCTTGCTCCCATTAACTTAAGTCATTCATGTTGGCGTTTACATGACAGGCGTTTACGTAAAACACAAGAGACGTTCTGATCTTTAGCCCTAATGATTTGGTTTATAGTTCTGGGTGTAGAACGATTGCAGCCGCTTAAAAGGAATCTTTTCGGCAGAAGTGGCCTTATGTTAACTACACTTTCCGATTGTACCTATAATACAAAAGATTTCCTCTTTTCCTAATTTAGAGTTACAGTCATTTTAAACGGCTTTAACCTCATGCTCCTAGAATTCAGTCTAGGAACTCCGCTACTTTCGTGGCTGCACGCGCACCTATTCAAGGCCCGAACACACGCCCGCCATGTGCTGATGCGAAAGTGGTTGTCGTTTTTTTTCAATTCCTAGTCAACAGTAAATCCGCTCCGCACTACCATGTGCAACGTCTCTGTCTTAGTTGAGTCGCCTGTCCGCTGCTGTTCGAGCGGAATGGAATATTAGCTAATCTAGCCTTTCCTGGATCAGACCTTTCATATCGAGGTAGAGAAACGCTTATGAAGGAATAAAGCTGTTCAAGTGTACTCTCTAGAGATACATATATTTGGGGTAGTAAGGCCCGGAGATCAAATTGTTCTATGAGGTCATTGCTCTAGCAACTTCGAGTCAACGTAATTACGAAATAGTCCACTCTAATTAGGTTCGCTCTATTGTACAAGATCTAGAACCGTCTAAGAGATTAAGGGAGACTCGATCGAGAAAGGACTTAGGCGATATATTGGCGATATATTATAGCATCCGACGTGAAGTAGATCCATTCGTACCCGAGGCTTGTTGTTGGCTCGTAACTTATGTGTTTTCCCCATCCTCCCCGGCTGCCCAACCCCAACCTGGAGGGTTATTTCCATTATACATATACTTAGAACGAGGGCTAGGTTAGGCCGAAGCAAGTAACGCGTTCTGGATTCATCCTCAACTATGTCTTCTCCAAAACGCTGATGCGTTGATTCCAACTGCGGAATTCATCCACTGTCCCGCTTATAGTGGTGCTATTCCGCACTCGGGCTTACAAGTTTGATATGTCGAGTCCGAATGGAGATCGACCAGCACTCGATGATTTCCACTTGGACGTAAAATAAGCAGAATTGATGTGTAGGAACAGTTTGGACGCTGTCCATTCTCAAGTTGACACCTCTCAGTGCTTACCCTATTTCTACAGCACTCAATCACCGGTTTCTCTACCTTGTCACAGGAAATCTACGTTCAACCACAACTTGAGCAATATGCAGAAGTTTTTCCTGGCTGGACACGTAATTCCAAAATAATTGCCAATGGCACCGTTAAGTTCTTGAGTACTTTCCTATACTTTCTGCTTTGTTTTGAGCTTAGGCAAATGATTGAAATGCCGTGCTTTGCGATGTTTTATTGGTCTGATATTTAAGTCTCCGACAGATAATATCCTAACATGAGATTCATCAATGTTGACGATAGTACGAAATCCAGGAGATAATTGCTTCATACGTTCGATATTCTGCTGCTAAAATAATAAATTTGCATCGCCAAGACACAACATCTAGCTTAGTCAGTGGACACTATGCTATTGCTATTCATATTATATGACCCGTAATCCTGCATAAAGCAGAATCTACGGGCATGAATAAGAATAATGAGAAATTTAGGTTGTTACTTCCTGAACGAGCTGGGAGATACTTAAGCAATATTGGCCTGAACAACTTTCTGGGAATCGTAACCAAAGTTGGTCTGAGTAAACAGTACCTATGTAGTTAGTGAAAAGGCGTTCATAAACCCATCTACGTATCTGTTGGTTGACCAGAAAGTTGCAATTTTTGCCTCCTACTTAGGGCCCTTAAATACTGCCAATGTCATTGTGCTATATTATTAAGGAAAACTAAAGGGTTCTCGGAAGGGTGAAATTCACATAAATGCAGATAGAATTTTAGCTAAGATTTTCTGGGTAGTCCTCCACAAGAATTTTTACGCAAGAGCTAATAGGTCTATTTAATTGGCCCTTTTTATTAGAACTTTCATAGGTTTATTCTTGAATATACTCCTTTAGTCTCAGCTTTAACAGATTCCTTTTCATATACACAAGCGACTCCAATCAATTTTGATTTTATTGTCATGATAAGCGTAAAATCTTACCAATCACAGTTATTGCAGTTGAAAGAAATCGATACAGTCGATCCAAATACTATTTTTTCCCATAAAAATACAAACTCAAAAAACCACCAGTAATCCGTAGATAAAGTTTCTAAGCGAAAATCCCAACGACTACGTCGGTACAATAGATCACTGCCCACATTGTTGGCAACAAAAATCCACTGTGCGACATAATTTTCAGTCCTATTCCGTTTTATTTGTTTGTTTGTTGATAGAAGACGAACGGTAAGGGATTAGGTATAGCCGTTCAACTAAAGTATCTTTGTATCTATCAATTGCTGACTAACAATCATGAATCATCAAAGAATGTTTAATTGATGAATTGGCAATCCACAGTGCCAATAATCAACATTGCCCCTGGTATTTATTGGAAAATAAAACTGTCAGTACATCTGTGCGTGTGTCGCCCTCCAACTCCGTGTAACAGTTTTGTAATTAACGACATGCAGAGAGTGAGTAATGCGTGATTGCTTTAACCGATAATTGTGTGAGTAAATCGAATGGCGGGTATTGGAGTACGTCATTAACCCCAGTAGCCATCACGTACTCATACTCATCATACTCATACACATCAACTGATTGCAATTGTATCTTTAAGTAGTTTATAGACTTTAGATACTTCTTAAACAAAAATAATAAAAAAAAAAACGCATTCACTGTTACGTACTTTTGGGAAAATAACATCGGACCACACTTTCAATCATGACGTAGATACCTGTATTCACCTGTCAGAATACCGAACAACTAGAACGTCTGTCCGTTTGTCCAACGGGTGGTAATTGAAAGAGGAACCTGAAAATTTCCGGTTCTGAAGTTGGATCCGCTACAAGACTCTGGGGGACACTTGAATGTAAATTGTCGCCGCTAATATTTCACTCGCTTGATGGAGTGTCGTTTCGGTGATGCTGTAGATACAACAGGTTATGTGCCACCTTAACTTACTCGTTCTGATGGAGCGTAATTTGATAAACATACGTTAAAGTTGGTCAATGAGAGCATTTTCACGAACAAGGTTACGGTATTTAGTTTCTTACTGGCATTGGTGATGGAAATTCTGAAGGTTGGGGTAACGAAGGTACTTCTACCGAATGCAGTGTTCTACAAAAGTCAAGCAGAAGTGGGAGTTCTTGGGTTGCGTTGGCGATGATTTGAGTTGAATTTGTGTTAAGGAGAGTGTCGGGTATTTAGGTCGTTCTTGAGGTTTTTTTTGTCTTATTCTCTTAAAGATAAATGCAATCCGCTGGTCAAGTACAAACTTTCAACGGTTTTCCTCTGAATTTTGTCATTTGGAGGGCACTGCAACTGTAATTGAACAACCACGAAACGCTCCTCAGTGGCTGAGTCGAAAAAGTTCTCGAATCTAAACCCTAACATCTAGTTTGTAGCGAAGTTCTATTGACAGATTAATGAAATTTCAAGAAAATTGTATCTTCTATTTCAGATCTTGACCTAAATTTGGATATGTATACGAGTATCTGTGGTCTGTAGGGAAATAAGTCTCCTCAAGACCCTGTTTCAATTATGTGAACATTTAAGACCTTCGTAGACAGTCTGACCGGTCTCTATCAGTGTGGTTTTAGGTCTGGAAAGTTCACCACAGATCAAATTTTCACATCACGGCAGATCTATTGGAAAAATCCAATAGCCTCAAATCCACTACCTCTTCATCAATTTCAAAGCCGGATAGGTAAGCCATGTCTAGTTTTGGACGAATGATCTTGTTCCGTCAAACTCGGTATTAACAGAATCGAGGCCTTCAATGTCAGAAAAGGGCACCATCTTCAGAAATCTGTTCAGTTAGTTGCTGACTCAGGTGAATTCGACATAATGGGAAGAATACAGGGAGCTATCAATAGATATTATAGAGGACACTGATTATCCTAGACCTGCTATGGAAAGTAGAGGAGAATTTTCAATAGCGAACTATATGGGCTGTACCGTGATGCCCGATAACCCGCCTTAGATAGTTTACTAAGAGATGGTTCTTAGAAAGAGAACGGCACCTTAACCTGCTTCGTGTGTGCAACTGGAGGCAGCTGGAAAAAGATGGCTCTAGCGAGAGAGCTAGTCCTTCTGCTCTGTAGCTTCATTTATTTATGTAAGTATGTGCGGCTTAAAAGTCGGAAAGACTCAGTGTATGTACCAACCGATTTGATTCGGTAAACCATCGTCAGAATTTTCACTTCGCAGCCTTGCTTAGTATCTTCGGTGTTTGTTTGTAATTAGCAAATATACCGACCAGCTGTTTTTGCACTTAGTGAAACACAGGAAGATCCCCGCCCACAGTTCTCAGATCACTCTGATCTGACTCGCCATTTATGTGCGTAGTGATGTAGCTTACCAAATTCTACCACAAAGTAGTCCCTGTTCCAATTCGAAATTCAATTTCATGTGGTTAAAATTCCATCTCCATAAGCAAACTATCCACTACTGCTTTATTTACAGAAGCCCGAAACTGGACGGCAACTCGACCTTTCAGGAGTTTTATACGCTGTCTGACTCCATTCAAAGAATTGTATCCCTGTATCCTCATACTGAAATCGTGATTACGGGCGATTTCAATGTATACAATTCTGGTTGGCTTCGACATTCTGGACAGACAACAGCCGAAGGACGGTGTGTTGAGATCTTCGCTGCGCAAAATAATTTAACCCAGCTTGTGAATGAGCTCACACGAATACCAGACGTTGATAGTCATGCCGCCAACACCCTGGACTTGTTTTTAGCTTCTCACCCTGACAAGTACTGCGTTGATGTACTCTCCTCTCAAGGCTTGTCGGACCATTGTGTCATATCTACTAAATTCTCGTACACCCACCATACAGTTAGAGAAAAGATTCGTATGGCAATACGAGAAAGGATTTAATAACTTCTTTAGGAATTTTAACTGGTTGTTATGTTTCCTCGATTACGACGTGGATGCCGCTGCTGATATGATCACAGAAACTATTCTCTTTGGAATGAGATGCTTTATCCCCCATCAATTGAACAGTATTAAACCAAAAGTAAAGGCATGGTATGACTCCAGCTGTAAAGAGGCTGTCAGGGTTAGGGAATTGTTTTTTCGGTCCTACAAGACCAACCCGATAGAGAAAAACCGAAAAAAGTTTAAACGAGCCAGAATGACTGCAAAGTCTTTCTCACCAAAAACTGATGCAAAATATACTGCAATGTCCCAAAGGCAGTAAAAATTGTTGGTCATTTATCAAAAACATAAGAAATTCTGCCTCATTCTCCATCCCAACGCTCATTTACAATGACACTCCAGCTGTCAGCTCTTTGGACAAGGCCAATCTGCTTGCTGCACACTTTGCGGCTAGCTCAACACTCCCGCCTACACTTGAATGCGACGAATCTATAATGGGACGAATCCACTTTCGCACTCGTGTAGTAGCAAGAGTACTCAAAGATCTTAACATGCATAAATCCGCTGGTCCAGATGGTATATCACCCCTTCTTCTGAAGAGGTGTTCTTCCACGCTGGCAAAACGACTGCGTAAGCTTTTTCATCAATCCTACTCTTTAGGACTTCCGAGCAGATTGAAAACAGCATTTGTCCACCCCGTCTCTAAAAAAAGCGAATCTTCTTCTCTCTCCTCCTACAGATCCATTGCACTTACGTCCCTTCTTTCCAAGGTCATGAAAACGCTGATAAACTGTCAGCTCATGAAATATCTCGAAACACGAAAATTTCTCAATGACTGGTAATATGGTTTTCGTAGTGATTTGATGGCATGTCTCACCGAAAATGGAACCAAAGCATATATCAATCTGACGAAAGCAAGATAGTTGCACTTGACATTTCTAAGGCATTTGACAGAGTTTGGAATCAGGCTCTTTTGTCGAAAATGCGTGCCCTTGGGATCGATGACTCTCTTCTTCAATGGATTAGAAATTACCTTTCGGAACGTTCAATTCAAGTTGTCTTGGACGGTTTCTAGTCTGATATTCACAAAATAAATGCTGGTGTGCCCCAAGGCTCCGTTCTGTCACCGACACTCTTTTTAATTTTCATAAATGATATCTTGTCTGCTACTTCTAATCCAATATATTTCTTTGCTGATGACAGATCTCTCTACTTTTCATATTCGTTCCCGGACATATTCTTCTGTCATTAAAGCGAAATTCAAATACCCAGCCATTATCCATGAATGCCACTTGCATCATCGAAACCGATAAACTTTCCATTCTCGGTATGTGTGTAAGTGGCAAGTTGCCAAAAATGCTGCAAAATGTCTAGGTTTCCTGAAGCGATTTAAAAAATACTTTACCCCCTCTGATCTGGCCACAATATATATAATTGGAGTACAATGCCCACATATGGTCAGGTGCTAATAAAACATCTCTGCACCTGCTAGATAGGATTCAAAACCGTGTGATAAGACTCATATGTGATACTAATATCAGTCATTCAGCTGACAGCCTCGAACATCGACGCAATGTCTCTTGTTTCACTTTGTTTTATCGTTTTTTTTTACCACCAGTGCTCCATTGAAATCGCCAGTAGCATTCCGCCCATTCAAACTTTTAACCGTAACACCCGTCTCGCTATGAATGCTCATCAGTATACCCTCAATCCCATTTTCGGACGTACTCCAAGATATCGTGATTCTTTTCTAAGCCGTACAACTCGCTTATAGAATGCCCTGACGACCTCCGTGTTTCCTGGTCGTTATAATTTACAAACATTTAAAAACAATGTTCATCGGTACCTGTCTTTTCTTCCTCCCTAAATTTCCGTAAATTTCCTTCGTCCGTGCTGTGTACGAACATTATAAGGGTAGAAAAACCCCTTGAGCGCGCGCTGATTATAAAAAAAAAGTAAGAAGTTGAACTAAGAATTGCATTCCAGATGGTACTCGCAATAGCGACAATCCCCTTCTCGACCGCGGCCGATGTACGGATTCTGGAGGCTTACGTTAGTTTGATTTGGTTGAAACGAAGGAGAAAGTACTGGAGGGTTTATTTTTAAATGCAATCAGAATAGGCAGGTAATTGGTTAGAATGCAGTCTTTGACGGCTTGTTCCAGGAAACCATCCTCAACATAGTCAAGAAAAATAAAGTGTCTAATATTGACTCCATCGATTGATTTGTCTTTGCACGATACTTGCATCAATCGGCAATCGGATGAAGTATCCAAACTCCTGGACAAAAAAAAACCATCAGTGATCTTATCCAAACACCATGTCCGGCTGAAATCGGTGGCTGCAGCCAGCAAATGTTTCAGTTCGGGTGGACAGAATTTTATTGTCGCGGGAAATCCCATCTCGAAAATATCCGACGGTATTACCTCTCTGATGTTTTGCGTTGCGACGGGTGGCAATAACCAAATTCTAAACGGCGCTGAGTGCAAACATTATTTTGGTCAACTGTTGGAGCTACTATAGGCATAGTATGTTTCTATTTAAGCAGAGAGCTGCAATAGTGAAAACGGAAGTGCTCCATGGAGCAAACTGGGTTAGCAAGCCTGTACTGACCACAGTATACTAACATTTTTGAATTTTTCAGGCAACTAGAACTGACGCTTGCTTTCATCCCTAATTAACTTAACGCTATCCATGTTAAGGGTTTCTATGTCAGACCATAGGTACATCGAGACCAGAATCGGATTCGAGGTCTTAACCTTTTGAAGACGAAGAGTCTGCGAAAAACCAAGTGCACACGCTCTAAGAGGGAGACCGACAAAGCTGTTCATAATCTCCCTAAACTCAGATCAAAACAGAAGGTAGAGGAAGTTGTTCAGAACCACATAAGACCACTTTTGAGGAAGACCGAATGTCCATGGGGGCCAGAATATATGCCTGTCCATCGCTTTCCATGTTTCAGGGCACAAGCTCCACCATTGGTTTAAGTTGAGACCGATCTTAAACCTCTTGCCGATCATAGGTCACGGTACCCAGCACTAAAGTATTTGCAACTACACATCGAATCACCCAACTTGTGCAAGGCTCTTTCTGCGATTTTAGTTTTAAATCACAGCCACTACGATGCTCCCACTAGGGGGCTTACCTCTTACAAGTCCTGACTTCCCACAGCACTGTTTTTAAGTCTTGACAAGACTATAGAGATTATAGAGAAAATTATCGAATTTAAACTTATTTCCGAATACTTCCTCTGTCTAAGATTCAGCATGTATACCATGTATACCACAACTTGGTGTGCAGAATTGAAGGCACACTCGACAACAAGGACTAGACATTGTACGTTTTCATGGACATTCAGGGCTCTTTCGACAGCGCAACCTTTGACGGCATGTACAATTAGAACAGAATTGCCAATCATGGGATTCAAAGCATGACTAGGGCTCAGAATGGGACTTATCTTCTAGGCATTCTAATCTAATCTACGAGTACATGAGGAAAAAAAGCTTCGGCGGAGCGTGTAAATCAAGAGTTTTCTTACAATGATCACACAATGCAGAGAAAAGGCAGAATGACCATCGGCTTTCAAAAGTAAAAAAAGTCAAGGAAATATGAGTTGAAAATGTTACTAAACAATAGAAACAACATGACAAAGCTAAAGTGTACGAGCTCAAATCTAAAAAGCTAACTAAAAAGAAGCGAAGAAGCAGATACGGATGACCAGATAGCAATGATAATTTTTCCAATTGCTATGTTTCAGAAGCTGTCAAAGTTACCAATGACATCCAGCTGTAAAAATATTCAGCTGCTTTGTCAACAAGCAAAGTTGCCATTATTGGAGCGAACACAATTCACAAGTGTTTCGCCAAGCATCAACTCTGTGTTGACCGTTTGGTTTAGTTTATGGCATGGCGGCATAATCGGACCTTATTTCATTCGAAATGAGCAAAAAGACAATATTACCATCAATGTTCTCAGGTATAGAGCGTTGTTAACCGATCACTTTTTGTGATTAGAGCTCGATAACATCAACATATCTTATCAGTAGTTCCAATAAGACTGCGCTATACCACCTTGATCAAAAGGTTCCCGGTGGCGTCACCGTGTGGCGCTTTCATTATTCCGATTTGAGTTCTGTTTTTTTTTTTTTATTAAGTTGGTACATCTGTTGTTGATATTCTGTCTACATCTTAGCGTCATAGCTTGACGTTTGCAAAAGTTACGTAGCCAAGAGTACATCTATCTCTGTGTGTGTTGGCGATTTTTTACAATTTTAGAAATGGATTTCAATTTGCAACAACGAACTTGTATTCAATTTTGCGTAAAAAATGAATTTAATGGTGCGCGAACGTTGGAAATGTTGAAAAAGTGTTTCGGCAACAATTCTCTAAAGAAAACGGTCGTTCTTCTACGGTGGCCCGAGTCGTGAGTCAATCGAAGATGATGAACGTAGTGGCAGACCATCGACATGGAAAACCGACGAAAACATTGATGAAGTAAAAGAAATGTTAGTCAACAACCGCAAATTAACCATTAGAGAGATAGTGGAGGACTTGAACATTGCCTATGGATCCGTCCAAGACATTTTGGTTAATGATTTGGGTTTCCGTCGTGTAGCAGCAAAGTTGGTGCCAAAAGTCAATTTCATACAAAAAAGCGACCGTGTTGACGTCGTAACTGATATGAGATCCCACATTCATCAAAAGGATCATTACTGGAGACGAGATGTGGGTTCATGAGTACGAGAAGCAATCCAGACATAAGGCAAGTGAATGACGTTCACCAAATGAGCCGAGACCAAAAAAACCACGTCGTTTTCAGTCAAAAAAGAAGGCATTGCTCACGTTGTTCATGGATTACAACGGTGTAGTGCATGATGAATTTTAGCCAGAGGGCCAGACAGTAAACAAAGATTATTTGGGCGTTATGAGACGTTTGCGGTAAGCAATTCGCCAAAAAAACTCGTGAATTTTGCACCATGATAAGGCACCGTCGCACAATGCCATCATTATTCGTAATTTTTTGACCAAAAATGCAACAAATACCATCCAACAGCCACCGAATTCACCTGATTTGGCTCCCTGTGATTTCTTTCTGTTCAATCGAGTTAAAAAAACCACTACGAGGAACGCATTTCAGCAGCCGAGAGGAAGTAATGAAAAAATCGGAGGAAGCACTGATAGACATACTGAAAACCGAATATAAAAAATATTTCGAGGATTGGATCAAGCGCTAGCATAAGTATGTTGCAGTCGATGGGAATTACTTTAAAGGGGACAATAATGATTTAGATGAATAAATTTGTATATTTAATTTTCTGAATAATTTTAAATTTTTTAGCCAGATAGTATGCCATTCAAGCAACGTAACGCTCCAAGTTGTGAGGGAGAAATTTGACGATTGGGTCAACGCACGGCGAGCGTTTATCGTTTATCAATTGGCAGCCACGATCCTGCAATTTCTAACCACTCGATTATATTCTCTGGGACTACGTCAAGTACTTAGCTTACGTTAACAAGCCAACCAATTTAGACGAGGTCATAATTCGACAGGCTATTGCCTGAAAAACGCCGCACATATTGGACCGAGTCATCAAAAATTTCTATCATTCTTATTTTGTTCCTACTAAAGTTACTACTTAAGTTTTGAGACTAAAAACCAACATTTAACGTCAAAAATGGCTTTATCTGTTTTCAAAATACTTTCGATGAAGATCGTTACATTTTTGCATGTGTTTGAACCAATTTTCGAAGAACTTTTTCCCATCCAAACCAGGTAACTCTAAGACAAGCGTTTTAAGCAACTTATTACAGCCTGCCTGACTCGAACTGCGACCCTTCAAAATGCTATATTTTTTTTTAATTTTTTATAAATTTTATTGTGCCAAAGCAAAAAATGTTGGAAAATACATCAATTTTCAAATTGTATCAGTAGTTTTCAATATGTCCTCCTTTGGTGCGAATAATGGCCTTGAGTCTGCCAAAGAAAGCATCGTACGCTGCACACAAGTGACTCTGTGATATTTTTTCCCATTCCCAGCGAAGTGTTTGTTTGAGATGGTCCAAGCTTTGGTATTTTTTAGTGCCAACTTTCGTCTTCAAAATACCCCAGACAGAGAAATCCAACGGATTTGCATCCGGAGAATTTGCAATCCATTGCGTCGAAGAAATGAAGTGTGGAACATTGTTTTTTAACCAATCTTAGTTGACGCTCTCTTCAACCAAACACGCGTTTGCCCAAGGCTTCAATACTGCCTCTAAGACAGTTTCACGGTATACGATCGCATTAATTTTTACGCCATGATCCAATAAGAGAGCGGAGAGCGACAATCGGTGGTTATGGCGGCCCAAACCATTACTATCGGCGCTGCCTGTTTTCTGGTGGCCGTCCGAAGGTGTACATTTTTTAAGGACCTCTCTGGCAAGTAAACTCGGTCATTTTGTTTGTTGACATATTGCTCGATAACAAATGGCGACTCATCGGAAAAAAACAAATTCGGCAATTCACCACTTTTGTGCAAGCATAGCAATTCCTTCGCTCTTTCGACTCTAACTTCAATGGCTTGAGCCCAAGCTAATTTTTTAGCATGTATTGCATCCGTTACAACGATATGTTAAGCTCAAGAGCCATTTTTCTTCCACTTCGACGCGGTTTTCGCTCAATCCGAGCCTTCACTTTCCGAACAATTTCTGCCGATGTTGCTGTTTTTTTATGACCACCTCCATGGCGTTTTGCAACGTTTTGCCAGTATCACGTAACGAGCTATGGTTTGAGACACAAATGATTTATTCACATTGAGGTGCTTCAGGGCTCTAACGATAGCTACTTGTTTTTTTCCAGCCAAATATAAAGCAATCACACTATTACGTTTGAATTCCATCACGGATAAAAATTTTTCAACACAACTGAGACGCAAATCGTTTAAAAGGCTTGTAAATAATAAAATTATCTGTCATGTGTTAAATTTTGAGCTGACTGTCATGAACGGTTTGGAAATTATAGCAGTCTGAAATTGGTTGCAGTTCGAGTCAGGCAGGGTGTATATTTTTGATGTATGGAAGTTTTTGGATGCCAAATTAGGGCTTTATGACGGATTACCCATCAATTCGATGTTCTGAGTGCTAAAAAAGTCACTTGTTTCAGCCGCACTGTGAGAGCTCGAATTTTCGTGCTCGAAAATGATCAGTGCTCGGTTGTTGCTTTTATTTATTTCTCTAAAGACTTCTCGAAAACAAATTGTAGCGCACAATTCCGAATTGATCCTTGTACATTGCTCTAATGGTACGGAGGGCATTAGGCCATAAGTGCTTTGTGTGCGAATAACTTTTGCTGGATTTGGCTTATTTTGAAAGACCCATATAGTCGACTGCTGTTTAGTTTCGGGTTCATATTTATAGATCCATGATTCGTGGACTATCACGACCTTATAAACACGGTGTACCGATATGGTGTTCATCACCAAAATTCAAAGCGAGTTGGTCAGCACAAAAATGTTCATTTAATCCCATTTTGTAGCTGAGATATTGTAAAATTTGCATATCTCTGTAAAAAAAACGTTCGTGTGTCGTATGACTAAACGTTCTGAGCACGGGAACCATTAATTATGTCAAATTTTAAGATACTGATGTCAGGTTTGACATATCTACTCCGGTAGTAGAATCGCAGGGGTTGCTGAGGATGTGAAATTAACTCCTTTTGCAGCAGCGATAATCATCAGAATTGACCTTTTGCTGCTCGATAATAGCCAAATAGCAACTCACACAAGGTGAGGTGCTGGGGCTAAAATTCTAACCGCTGAACTGCTAAGCAAAGTTCTAAGGTGCTGAAACTAAAATTCTAGCAGCTGAGCTGCTAAGCACAGTTCCGGTAACTATAAAGTTGTAGGTTTCCATCTGCTGTAATGTGGGAGCATATTGGCTTTTTTCAAGAACCTGATTGATTGATTGAGCTTAGAGTCAGTCTGGTTTTGGCTTTTTTATCAAATTCTTCAGATTGTACACAATGATGATTTAAAATGGATGCTTTTCCATCAAAATTGGTAATAATGGAACACACCAACCCCTTCAACAGCACAACAAAAATTCAGACATCTCCACTATTTGGTGCATTCAATATCATCAAAATCCCACAACAAAGGTCTCGGTGAGGCAACTTCCTGCCTTTACGTGGTAGTGAAACTCTTTAGTCGTTATTCTACATAGCCTGGCGAGCTCAAATGAGACTTAAAAACTTCTTTAGGTGGCGCTACAGATGGGGTGGATCTGGGTCTTAACCAACAAGTGTTTACTGTCAGCTCGGTTCTTAGCTAGCTGCCTCCAGTTTCGCACACCAAGTTGATTGAGGTCCCTTCCACTTCCATGCGCCACCTGACGCGCGGTCTTCCTCTCTGCTCTTTCTCTCAGGGACAAATTCAAAGTATTTTCGGACCGGAGCATTGGCATTGATCTGCTCTACATGACTCAGCCACCTTAGTTGTTGGACCTTCACTGTATTGACTAAGTCGGTATCACTGTACAGCCCGTACAGTTAGCCTTTGTATCCTCACCTCCACACATCGTCTGTAAAGATGGAAACGAAAATTAACTTTCAAATCAGCCAAGAGCACTCTTATGCATTTTTGATAAAGTTCCTGCCTCTGCGCTATATAGCGGACTTGGGATTATTAAGGCCTTATACGATTATAGGGTCACTTTTGTTGTTCGAGATAGGTATTTGCTGGTCAATTGCTTTCTTAACCCAAAAAAGCAGCGACAGGGAAGAGTTATTCTTCTTTTTATCTCAGCGCTGTTATCGTTGTTAGAATTGATAGCGGAGCCTAATCCTTAACTAGCTGAGACGTCGGTGTTGGTTGTTCTTTCTTATTCAAAGCATACGATTGCATTTGGTCTTGCTCTCATTGACTATTAAACCCATCTTCGCCGCTTCCACCTCAATACTCGCGAAAACGCTACTCATATCACGCCACTTTCATCCGATAATATCAATATCATCGGCGTATGCCAGTAATTGGACGGATAAAAGTTTCGCGCCAACATAAGAAGCACAATCTTTATTTTGAAAAATTTGCACTATTCTTTCAAGAGTCATGCTAAAGAAATAGCCTGGCAGCGAGTCGCTTTGCCTAAATCCTTTTTTGATATCAAATTCTTCGGTGAATTATTTCTGCATCTTCCATCGCCATCATGCAAAAGCGGACTGTGGATACCAAAACTAGACATTGCTCTGTATAGCTCTTCTCTATAGATGTTATCATACTCGGCAACAAATAGTTGGTGTGTACCGATTTGGTGCTTATGGTGTTGACGAACGGCTTCAGGCGTTCACACAATACGGCAGAGAGGATATTCTAGGCGATGTTAAGAAGACTGATGCCTCTGTAGGATCGGACAAGAAATGCTGAAGTTCCAGTCTCAACTTTATCGACGGTAGGCTTCTCATGCATCTTCTTTTTCCTCCTGAAAAACCGATGTTCCTCTAGTCCTTTTATGCAGCGGTTTTGCTGATGTCCAGTACATTAGGGGCAGCATCTTTAATAACTTGTTTGCAGTGTTGTCACTGGTTTTCAATACCTGATGCTGGTGGCATAAGATCTCTTAACAGATTAAGGGAGACTTGATCGGAAAAGGATTTGGCGATTTTTTGCAATTGTAGCCGTCCGACGACAAGCTTCTTTATAATATTAGTTTTCCTCCGAGGTGATCGGGATATCTGTAACCATACCTTGGCTATAACATGGTTATGATCCTAGTCGAAGTTGGCCCCAAGGAACGTTCAGATATCCATAAGACTGGAGAAGTGCCTTGCGTCGATCGCAATGTACTTAATCTGATCGACGGTTGATTGATCAGAAGTTCTTCTAGTCCCCTTAACAATATCGAGATGCGGGAACCTCATGCTAGCTACGAAAATGTTTCGTCCAGTCATAAAGACGATTAGTCTGAATCCGTTATCGGAGATGGTGTGGTACAGGCTATACTTTCCGACAATGTTTTAAAAAATGTCCTCTCTTAATAGCTTTGCCTTAAACTCGCCGAGGATATGACAAATGTCATCCGGGCACTGCGCATAAGTCTTGTCTAGTAGCTCATTGAAGCTGGGCTAATAGTGAAAAATTTTCCCTTAACACGGATTGTTGTGAGGCGCTCGTTAACATGCCGAAAACGCAATACTTCTTGCCTAAGCCTGCCTCTAACAACAAATCCGCATTCAAATAGCCGCTGCTTTTGCCGTCTATATTAATCGCCGTAGTAGTTTCCGTAGTTTTTCATCCCCTTTTTGTCTGACCCATCCCATTGTATCTCTTGAATGGCGGTAACATCTGTCCAGGACCCAGGACATATCAAAAGACCTCCTGTTATGGGGCCTAATATTCCACGTGTAGATCTGAAACTCGTTATAATTATTTCATTTGAGGGGGTTATTAACAGTACATCCGTCCGTATCCGTACTCCGTGACTTAAGTTTTTTATACACCGGTGTCACAACCCCCAACCTAGATAGCCAGTTCCATTATAAAGTGTGAGCCAACAATTAGTGTGGAAGTTATCATTAAATTAAATACACATTTATCTTTAAATGAATGCAATGTTTTATTAATTAATAAAGCCTGTCCTACGGCAATTATAAAGGGAATACACTGTATATGTGACCACAACGGCTTTTGTTGGAAGCGAATATCCAAAGATCAAAATTATCCATTACTTTTTGAAGCTTAAGTGTTTGGATGTTATTTTTAAAGTCCTGAATTGTCGCTGGGAATTGCATAGACCGTACCCTTTAAATAACTTCACTTGTAAAGGTATCAAATTGCATAATCTTTAAGACCAATCAACTTCTCCTCTAAGAAAAATAACGCGATTTTCAAATTTCTTACGCAAAAAATTGATTAATTAATGGCTTGTATAGGCGGTAGTACCATCCTGTTGAAACCAGAGATAGTTCTGCCTCAATTGATTAAATTTTGGAAAAAAAATTTCCCGAAAACATGTAACAGAAACGTTCTCTTTTCACTGTAACTGTCTCACCAGTCTCATCTTCGAAAAAGTACGGGCCAATGATACATCCAAACCATTATCCGCACCATTCAGTGACTTTTTTGGGATGCAATAGTTTTCCGTGAATCTCGTACGAGTTTTCCGATCCACGTGCTGGTTGAGCATGCTGATATGAATTTTGACCCGATACCGAATCAGTTTCTTCAAAATGCTTCACTAGGGCAATTATGTTGACCGTAAACTCACGAATTTTCCAAATATTACTTTTACAGATCGGTCATTTTCGCAATAAGATTGAATAACAAAAATGCGTTGTTGCGTGGTAAGCGACTTCATTACTAAAAGGTTGTATGACATCTGTAAAAAGATCAACCACATCAGTAATTCAGTAAATGTCAGTAATTGACAGCCAACATCCGTACCATCTATTGGGTTACCCTATAAATGCGAGCACCTTAGGACTTGGGGTCGATTAGACTGAAGCCAGTAACCCGTTCGTGGATATGACCACTACCGTAGTGCTCATCTGCTACATCTCTTTTCCAAGACCCTCACTTAGTCTCGGAAATCCTTACGGACCTGAATTACAAACAATGTCGGAGTAGCTCGGATGAGGTCTTATTTGCTTTATTCCGGGATTTCACCTCACCGTTGATTCCATCTGCGGAATTCATTCGCTGTCCATCTTATAGTGCTGCTATTTGTTTGTTGGTCCGCATTCGTGCTTATAAGTTTGGTATGTCGAGTCCGAATGGGCATCGACCATTACCGCATACTTACAACTTGGAGGTAAAATAAGTATAAGCGATGTGTAGAAACAATTACAACACTGGACATTGCCAGGCTGACACCTCTCAGAGCCTACCCTATTCCCACAGCATCCAACCCAACATCCATCGGCCATAATTTCCTCCGACTAAACCTTGATATTGAGTTGGTGTATGCTGTCTTATAAGTCATCTTCTGCTGTCTTAAATAGCTTGGCAGATAGGCCGTTCTCTCTAATCAGGATATTATTTTGGTCGACTTGACGGAAATCTTGGCTTTCTCGTTCAAGTTGAATGACTCACGAAACTCCCAAAATTCGAGTAGTACTCGTATATGCTCTTCGTCCTGTTTAGAAAGTAAATCTCTGCAGAATCTGCAAGAACTCGCTTCTTCTAGTCTAGACTTTATGGCATGCTTTTTTTTTTGTACAACGTCTTAATGGGTCCTCAGTTCGTTATTTTATTTAAAAAGTGGATACAAAATCTTAGATACCTAATGCCATTCTTAGAGTTAATTATCTCGAGTAGGCTTCTTTTGTAATGTCATATCTAATGATAGGATTATCGAAGATTTAGGAGGTGCCTCTTTACGTCACCCAAACGCATAAGCTAGCTCGTTTCCTTCTACTTTGCAACATATTCTCAGTCAGTCCTGTCTTGAGCATTATGAAGCAGGTTCTGCTATGTAAGTAGGAAAGAAGTAGTACTGTAGTACTGTAGTAATAGATTAAGGCATGTCACATTTGTATAATTTTGTATAGCCCCTACATTTGTTGAGCGCATGAGTCTAATTCAAATATTTTGCAATATGATCATACGAATATTACGATCATTGGTTCATGATCTATGCATCTCAGTCTGCAGACTAGATATAAAGTTTATATTCAGCAAACTTCCCAAGCCCCCAAAGTAGTACCAAACTCATCTGAGTAAACATCTACCCATATTAATGGTGTGACCGGATTCATTAAACCCCAATTCTTATTTGCCCAAGCTCGCATCAGCTTAACACTTTTAGTAGTATCAGCCAAGTGTCTCTTATCGCACGACCTTAAGGTTAAAATCACCATTTGTCTGATATCATATCATTATTTGTGCTCATCAACCAGAGTGTAATTCAGATACAGATACTCTGAACTTTTGCTTATCTTAAAGACAAGAAAAAGATTTCTTAATCTAATTTCGTAACTTGCATTTCCAGTATTACTCAATCGGATTGTAACACCATGGATGTCTTACCCATGACACCGTTGTTTGGTGTTATTTTAAGATGATCTGAATTTCAACACCTCCATTGTATTCGTATTTACAAGCGAAATTTTCTCAAAATTAACTTGCGAACTGACAACACCTAGTCGGTACCAATTTGCTATGTAAACACTCCCTGTTACCCAAGCCGCCAGGTAACATGGGGCGTATTTATCTGAAAATCTTTTTGGATCTACAATGCGTTTAAGTTACACATCGGTTGTTGTATCTGTTCCCCTCCATTTAATATCAATTTAGGCGAACAATTAAAACAAAATTCCCGCAATATTCATTTTATTTTTATTATTTCTCCAATAAAACCTAAACAAATCCAAATGGTTAATGGTTTTTCAATTTGAGCCTCGAAGTACCCGATACTAAGTATACGAGTACTATCGGAGCCATGAGCTCGTCCGTTAGAACCATAATTGCCTTAGGCTAACACGGCATTGTTGTATCTGAATGATACACTTGATCGCATTTCAAATGCGATCACCAATAAAATACAAATAAGTACATAGTCACAGAACGGTTATAGTGAACTTTGGCTTTTCATGTAGCTTTTTGGAATCGCGCGGATTGAATCAGTGACTGGGAGTCGATGTCGACTTTACATTCGAAGCCGAAGTCAGATAAAAAGGTGGAAAGTCGTGCGAGTGCAAGATTATTGATAGGAAACTCCAAACCGAGCCTAATGGGATAATGAGTGGAAAATTGAAAGCGAATTCATAGAAATCTATTTCAATTAGTTTGAAACGTAAAAGCGTATCGAGAATAATTGAGAGCAGATGCAGGGGCCAACTACGCCGCATAAATGCAGTTGTGGGATAATGAATTGATTTTTAGTTCGGATTGGGGTCAATTCTTTGGGAAGGAATTGGTGCGGCGATTACAATACACGTAGAGGCAAATTAAAATTGAAAATTTTAAGACTACAAATGGCAAAGACACTCAATGAAATTGTACATCACAAGAGCATCATGCTTAGGTTTTTTTTTGCACAGGAAGATGAAAAGCTTCCTTTTCTGTCCTTTTGCAGAAATTTCTCAGCCTTCAGAAAGATGAGTAACCACATCAGCGTTAAGTATCTACAACCTGGTATAAACGTAGAGCGGACTCACACAGTGGTAGTGCTCCGCAGTATTGCCATCACTTTCAGAGCAAGCTTCGCAGGATGTTGTGTCACATATGGCCAGCACATTAAAGTTCTAAGTGAAAGCAAAGTTCCTCGTCACAATGCTTATAAGGATCCCGCAGTACATTCTACAGGAATGACGCTAACCTATTACCTGAAGAGTTACACCAACTGCAGCTTAACTTATATGAAACCTAACTGTCAATAAAAGCATTTATGTAGGACACAGGCAGTTGTATTGCAGTTCTGGTCCCAAAAAGCTCGCCACGGAGCCTTACCTAACAAGTTCGTTGGCGATTTTATTGTGACAAGACTCAGTAAATTCAACACTCCGACTGCAGTAAGTGAAGTCTTGAATTCGCGAACCTATTTGAAGTATAGAGAGCGTCCAGAAATGCTTTAAGCTAAGTTAAGCTTACGTTAGGGATACAGATTCTTCACTACTTCCACCGATTCTTCACAATGTAGTTCGTGATTCATAAAGCCTAACCTAAGCCGTCCGTAAAGACCCGACTGCAATCTTTTTCTGACTCAGATTCTAGTCGTGAACAGGATCGTATTAATCTACGTACAGGAAAAGTCGATTTGGTATTATCTTCTGCAGCAAGTGTGCTGGTGTCGTTGTATAATATACCATGTCCGTCCGTCAGACCAGAGACTAAAGACATTCGGAGCGCATTGCGATCATCAAAACTTTAGTGCGGGTTGTACCAAATGCCACTTTTCTTCAAACGGAAGATGGCTTTTGTAGCGCAGCCCATGATTAGAATGCCAAAGAAAGGGAGATACTTACGTGCGTCTTAAGCAGAGCCAGACGTGTTAGAGACAGCCCCCATGTAGTCGAGACAGACCGTTCTTTAGAGTCTGGTAAGAGCTGCAGTGGTTTATTTTCATGAAAGCTTGTTCCACCAGACAACTGACAAATAGGATATAAGTGGCGTTATCATAGCTGTGTATTAAAAACCCTTCTCGGTGACGGGCCTCATATCATTGCCCTGCGATAAGGACGGCAGGCGCTGAGACTTTCGATATAACATCTTTAGTAGAAAAAAGTTTGTTATCAAGGATGACACCCAAATACTAATCTAAGATGGAGGAATGGATAGTGATAACTAAGATCTAAATGAGTTAGACCAGCCAGCTTACTACTAGTCGTAAAGTAAATAATCATTTTGAAGGGATTGACTAAAACTAGTTTAGAGTAGACGGTCGCTGAACACGATACAACAGACAATACAGCTTCATCATCTCTATATGCTTGAGCATAGACCTTAAAAGCATTGAGAGCGTCAATCAGTAAATCGACCAACATGCATCGCCCAGAGAGCAACTCTTGTTTCTTACCGCCATCACATATTGATCGCAGAGCATCAGCAATCAATATCCTATTCGCCAGCATTGTTTTTTGTTGTCTTGTCAAGTTACAAAAGTTGCTTTTTCGAAAGCACCCCCAATTCCCAGCGCGTATTCCTTCATGTAGAGTGCGTCTTCAATTCTGTCCTTCCATGTGATGGATTTAACTCCCAAAACAGCTTGCGCACCCGGAACTCTCCATTCTCTTCAGCATGAAAGAAGTCCGAAGCTCTTGGGAAGAGTGGAGTCATGTTTTCTGATTTTTGGTATAAAAACTACTTTCACTATGCCCCAGGGTTTCGGTATGTATGTACTATACCAGGATATTAGTGAAGATACTCTTCGGAACTATCAGCAGCTGATCTATAGCTTTTTGTGGCCTAACTGCCAAATGTCATCAGTACATGGCGACTTGAGGTTATCAAAGGAACACTGTGTTTGATGGATGAGAGATACCAGTTATGGCCTGTTTTGTTTTCCAGTTTACTTGCAGCTTCGTTAATAGGAGCAGCTTGTGTACTTACTCAGATTTAGTAACCTGAGAAGTGAGTCTCAAGCATTGGTTCATCCTGATATAGTGAGTGATAACAGTCTAGCTGATCTATCGGAGCTCTCCATGTCAGACCAACAGATGCAATGTCTCGATATTATTGAATATAATGAATCCTTAGATTATTTACGTCATACATATGCGAAAGTAGTTTATTTTTTAATCTTCAATATTAGAAATGGCTTACAACAGGGTGCGGTGATTTCTGCTACACTATTTAACGTTTACACAAATGATATAATAGGTTTCCTCAGTTGCATAATAGCTTATGCATCCGACGCAATTTTGGCGAGGGTCGGCGCATCTATTTATTTCGCGTTATACAAGCTTAAACTAACTTACTTAGGAACTACGACTTAAAGCTATCAAATATGAAGGGTCTATCACTAAGGCTTAAAGCTAGGAATGGAGAAGGAGATGGAACTTGAAGGAGAGAGCTCTGCGATTAAAATCGAAAACGGAAAAGTTGGAGTTTACCTTCGGTTTGGTTCGTTACAGCCATATGTGGTGCTGTGGATTGGTAGATAAAAGAGATGGGGCAACGTAGATTTCGAGGGTTAGTGTAAAAGAAAATGGAGTTGTGTAGAGAAATGCAATCAACGGAGCCTAAGAGGAGTCGGTGATAGAAAAGAATATCTGCTGCGTCCCTTCCTTCCTCAAGGGTGAGTTTGAGACGGCCTCGATAGAGAGGTAAGATTAGAGGATTGTCCCAAGGTAGATCCCGAAGAACAAATTGAAGAAAATGACGCTGGATGCTCTCAATTTGGGATACATCAACTCATTGAAAGGGACACCACGCTTGGGTAGCATACTCCAGAAGAGGGCGAACAAAGGTAAAAAATTTGGTGTTATCAGCATAGGGAGAACGTGCTGTGTATTGAATGATCGTTAATAGTTAGGATGAAGAGAAGTGGACCTAGGTGATTACCTTGAGGAACACCTGACGTGGCTAAGAATGGGGCCGATATGACAGACCTGAAACGAACTAGTGTAACAACGATTATCCAGGTAAGAAGATATCTATTTTAGGAAAATGGGTTCAAAGCCCAGGACGGACAATTTGAACAGGATTAGTTTATGAGATATCTTATCAAAAGCCTTATTGAAATCAGTTGTTATAGCGTCAACTTCTTTACCACTTTCTAATGCTGAGAGAACAGGGGACACGAATTCGACGAGGTAAGTGATAATTGATCTACCTTTTAGAAATCCATGTTAATTAGAAGAAATAAGCTTAAAGCTTTGTACAAAATACTTTCGAGGAGTTTCGGCATATGTGAAAGTTTAGCTATGACTTCAATCTTTAATCCTTTTTTGTGATTATTACTATACCGTATTTATTTGAAATAGAAGGGATCAGTTTTGAAGGAATTATAGGGAAAGGACTGCTTAAAAAAAAGTAGCAAAAAAGTTAGCTCTGGTATGCAGATCGGTTGATGATATGTTTTCGTGTGAAAGGGATGGAGGAACGAAGTAGTTAACGAATTGGTAGAAAGACTTAGGATTGCTTATAAGCTTAGATTGGGCACTATCAAGGTATCGCTGGTAGTCAGATAATTGGATCGAGGGAAAACTGTTCCTTGTTACGTAGAGTGCAAAGTCCACGATTACACAACGGGAGGCTCTCAGAACGGGTCTTATTGCGCGAAAAGGGGACATAGAGAAAAATAGAAATGAATAATTCTCTGTAAAAAATGGAGAGAGCAATGTTAATGAACATATTGGCGAAATCAGAAAAACACTTTCTAGAGTATGAATATGAAATCGTAAGAAAAGACAGCTGCAGATGGGGTGGGCTGAATAGGAGTGCGGTGGAAAAGAGA
This sequence comes from Volucella inanis, assembly GCA_907269105.1. Lineage (NCBI taxonomy): Eukaryota > Metazoa > Arthropoda > Insecta > Diptera > Syrphidae > Volucella > Volucella inanis. The sequence goes on along the minus strand of OU026153.1, from coordinate 230,716,971 downwards.
AAGAAAAAACAGTGACTGAAAGTTATCAATGGTCGATAGTGAAAGGGGACAGAGCGAGACAGAGGAGTTTATGGGATCAGTGGTGAAAATTAGGTCTAATTGCCTACTCATATAGTTGGAGACCCCACTAACTTGGCATAAGTTAGAGTCTGTGATCTCATCCAAGAAGAGACATTCTTTACTGGAATTAGGGTTTGCGATAAGAAAAGATCCATCTTCTGATTGAGTCCAGTGCAGTTGAGGTAGATTGAAATCACCGAGTACGATGATACGATCGAGAGGATCAGATAAGCTAATTATTTAATTAATTGCATCGATAGCAAGTTGGTAGCATTCGACTGGTTGCGCTGGTATTGGGTCTATAAATTCGTGCGGTTTGCTAAGAGATGGCGTAACTTGTATTATTCCATTGGAACATGCTACGGTTAATTGGCCGCCTAGATCGTGCGATATCACACCTTTAAACTATTAATCTGGCACAACGTTCTCGGTAGACCATTTTCTAAAGTTCTATCGGATGTCTCGAATATCGAATTCAACAACATCATCAAATACCTCATCTCCACAGTGTGGATTTTATGGCGTCAATTGGCTCGATGATGAACTAATATCCAATCAGCCACAGCCTACCACTTAACTATGATAGATACTCGTACATATGATAGATGCCACTCATACGACTCAGCTCGCACGAGTCATTATACCCATATTCGCGGCGAAAGATACTCTGAATGCAGTCAACCATGTCATCGCTGTAAAATTTTTGATTTATTTCTGTTTTTTTCACATTCAGCCGCCCATAAAAACGAAGGAAATGGTTTTACAGACGATGTTGCAATTTTTTTTCCTATTTTCTCGCACTATTTTTAAAGAAACGTAAATAAATGACAAACTGAGTAACAAACGAAGCAGTGACCCAACATTTAAGTGAATCTTTTCGTTTTTTATCTCAAAATTGTTCGGCATTTCTCACATCGTATATCATGTTGCAGATTGTGGGACACGGAACACTTAGTTTTGAGGCAAATTCCACTTGCACTTGTTAGATACAAAGATAGATTTTAATAGTGCGACACACAGTTATTCAAAGTATTTACTTTCCCACATTAAAACAGACACGAAATAAATGTTTCCAACACAAAGTATCTACAAATCTACGAATATGTACGAATACGAATACACGTATGTACTCATATCTAAATGTATTATAACGGAGTAATAATTTATCACTTGTTTTTCGTAAAATGCAATAGATCCGTGTCACGGGAACGACAACCTACTAGATGTTGATGCCAAGAATTCTAAAAATCGTTTCAGTTGACTCACTTGCCACCTAAAGTCGACACTCAAGACAGCTATTTTTAAAATGAATTCGTCGACGATTTGCAAAGAGAAAATATCAAATTGGAACCGTGTCCAATGTCAGGGAAAAGACCAAAGGGACTTGTTCTTTATTGTTTTGTGTTTTTTTTTTGTATAAGGCACCTGCGGATTCTAACAGGTGGCTTGATCTGTTGAGAAAAAAACCCATTTGCAGTGGTGAAATGATCAGATTTTGGCATTTTTTGATTTACCGGCGTTTTTCAGCAGTTCTTCGTCTTAAGTCACATTCAAGTCTATTGACTCAATACCATATTTCACCATAATTATCGAACTGATCATGACATTTTATTTTATTGCTTCAACAATGCTCTTAAAGAACAGGTTTTCGAAGCATAAAAAGTCTTTAACGAATGCCAAATCTAAATGAAGAAATTAAATTTTTTTTTTTTAAAGGTTAAGGTTCATAGTGATCTCACATATGTCGGCTTAATTTATCTTTTCCTTTAACTGTATGACGTCACTTTGAGATATGTTTCTTTGATTCAAAACGACCTGATGAAATACTCATGTATAAAACCTTTAGCTTCGTTAGTGATCTTATTTGGTAGATTATGACAGAGTTAAGTAGTGTATCCGAATTATAGGGCAACATTTTTTCACTAACTGTAGAGCTTCAAGCCGGAATTTTGATCTTTTAAATCAGATATTACATTTCAGATGTATTACAACAATTATGCTTTTTTTTAGCTTCTTAACCATCTACATGTACTTGAAGATAAGTTATCTTTTAGAAGGAACATTTAGTTTACCACACATTACAAGGTTCAGTCCTTAAGAACTGTTAAAGAACAGGAAAGTCCACTTGGCGATGGCCAGTTGTGTGACTATGACTTCGAATCAATTGTGCTTCACTCTTGTGGTAGTCACTGATCCCGTCCAACCGGGCTTGACGTACCAAGCTTTTAAGCGTGACTATTGAGGAGGAATTAATAGCAACATTATAAATTTTGACCGAAATGACTCATCCTCAGCAGAAAGAAATACAGCGGATGAATAAGCGGTGACGATTACAGTCAGCAGGACAGATTTATATAGGCTCATCCAACAAGAGGTGTCATTTTAAATTTCGCACCATTGATGAATTGTTACCACACCGCAATTTTCACTATGATGACTTTTGAAAAGTAAAAATAAGGCACAGCTATAGCAAATTCAATCGATAAATTTGAACGTCTAGGACAGGTTATAGACATGAGCACTCCAACTAGTGTTTATCCGGTAAGGTCAGCTGAAAATATCGCCACCGTGTGTGGGAGTGTATTTGAAAACCAAGGTGTGTCTATTTCGAGATGATCACAGGAATTGTGAATAGTAATACAATATATTAGCCTACATTCTTATAAGGTCCACTTTACATAAGAATTGGAGCCAGAAGACCACGCACAATCCCGTATTTTCGCTGATTGGATGCTGGATATGAATGAACAAGATCACGATTTTTTACACAAAATCATTCTGAGTGATGAGGTCCATTTCTATTTGTTTGGGTACGTAAACAAACAAAACTATCACATCTCCTCAAACCCAACAGAACAAGTTGAACGAGTGACAGTTTGGTGCGGTTTTTGGTGTCATTGGGCCATATTTTTTCGAAAATGATGCTGGTGTGACCATTTCAATGTACGAGTACGAAAACATCAAAAGCAATATAATTATTACAGTAAAATAAAAATATTGTCACTTTTTGTAAAAGTGGTAAATTTTTGTACTGATTGAAAATGACACCTCTTCTTGGATGACCCTATATATGAGCTTTTTAACGTACATAGAACTGAGAACAATAGACATTTTGCACCACTCGCTAGGTTGCTGAAATAAAGATGGCGGCATATGAAGCTTTAATGCGTTAGAGGTCAATTATCCGTCCACGTAAGACCATACTATTTCAAAATAAGCAATAGCCTCGAATAAAAGTAAGTTTACTGCTCACGATCATGAAAAACAAAATAAGACAACGGTGTTCGGATCTGCATATGGAGTGATCGGACTTTAAACAGTCTCCATACAGCCTAATAACTAGCTAAGGCCCTAGATTGCTATAAAGCAAAAGTTAATGCACATTTAGGAAGCCCAATGGAACGGCGTGGGTAGAAAAATGATGGAAAAATGCGATATAATTACTATGAGTGCTACAGAGAACAAAAGCGCCACCTATTTGGGCATATCACACGCGAGAGCGCACAAGGTGTTACAACCCGCACCAAAGCTAAATTTTCAAACATCAGCCTGATACGCAATTTATTACTTACTTATGTGGCGGGGTGAACCTGTAATTCAATCAACAGGCCTTTCCAGCTAGCATGACCCCTCCAAACCTACAATGCGGCAATCCAAATCAGCTAAGGTCCTCTTGGACTTGCGTAAGCCCCTTAGTTGCGGTTGTTTTGTGCTGCGCCGTCGCTCGAGATTAGAGTTGAGCCCACTTCGAGCTAAAATCGTGGCATCTATGTACATCTTCAACAAAACCGATGTCTTTGTAGCATTCCGATAGTAGCTAGTAGCATTCAGATACTTCATCCAGTAGTTCGTAGGTGAATTTTCACCGTCAATACAAGTGGTATCAAAAATCAGTCTATCTTTCTCAAGAAACGGTCAAGTGCTTCTTCGCTAACCTTTGGTAAGGTCCGTACTTCTACGCCATAGAGCAAAACCGGGATGATAAGGGTCTTAATAAACGACAAACTATTTGAGATCTCAAGCCATTTAATCATATGTCCACCATTAGCAGGATTGCAGATTGCGAATTTTCGACGCATTTCGGCTGATATTTCTGCAGTTAATTGCTGGTCCTGGGTGGAAGTGGAGAAACACTGGAGTTGGAGTATGGGTGGGAGACATAAATTAGGAAACTTCATTTGGAACTGGGTTTGTTATAGAAAGAGAGCTTGGTACTTGGTAATTTAGGTTTCCTTCCTAACTTACTTGCTGTTTTAGATGTGATGCACTGCTTAACTTTATTCCGCTTCTTGGTGGAATTTTTCAACCATTTATAGACACGCATCTTTCCAAGACTGCAATTGCTGCTGGTTGGATTATGGAATAACTTGTCATATTTGGCAGAAAGATTGAGTTTGAAGCTGTAGTTACTTTTTAGGTAAGATGTTGAAAGAAAATTTCAGTGACTAATGGTGATACCATATCTCTTTTCGGAGAAATTCGAAATCCAATCAGCGTTAGCGTTTGGGTGGGCTTCTTTGATAAGAAGCGCAGTAACCAATTGATTCTTCGAAGTAAGCTTATCTAACCGCTGTTAATTTGGGGGCAATTGAGAAACAAAATCTGATCTCTAGAGACTTAACTGGCTTTATACCAGATCCTTATCATCCCGGTCCTGCTTTATGGCGTAGAGGCTTGGGTCTTGTCGAAATTGTACAAACCGGTTGTATAGACGCGAATGTAATAGGAAATTGAGCCACTGCCTGGAGTGTACAGCGACATAGGTCTGGTCAGGAGTCTAAGGATCCTAGGTTTAAGATGGCTGGACTATGTTGAATGAATGGACGCCATGGCTCTGGCCCAATAAGTGTTCGATTCTAATACCGAAAGGGTGGCACAGCATCCTGAACGCAAGTGAAGGGAGACTTCAACCAACTTGGAGTGCGATGAGGCTTTCAAAACAAAGTTAGATACAATTTGTCGACATAAGCGCTGAATGCATACCTCACTGCTGCTTTCGACTACAGCGTAATTATTTCAATTTGTACGGTAGCCTGTACTTTATGCCAATATTGTTTAAAATTGCAAATTCATTGTTGATAAACAGATATTCCTTGCGATTATCTGTGTTAATTATCTCCACACTTGCTCTAGAATCTGCCTTGCAATAGCCATAAAAACTTTTATCACAGCAGCGTGAATACCATACGTGTCATTATGTCAATGTCGTCAGTTTATCTCAGTTCCAGTCAGTTACAGATCTCTGTGTCATCTCATTTGGTTCATGTAAATTTGAAATAATCAAAGTAAATAAGAAATCAGTTGTAAGCAATGTCTTGTGCGCCATATATGTTATCTTATCAAGACAAATGTCCACGAACTGAGAATATTCAGATGAAATGCACAGAGTATAGTCTACTACTACAGCCGATTAAACATTTGTATCCATTCTCTTACGGCATGAATCGGTTATATATAATATTAAATCAAGAGATATGTAGGATAGGACCGATAAGATAAATATCACGAACAAAGGACTACACACTTTAGATTCCGGAGGCTTTTCTAGGAAATCGGGTGTATTCAAAAGTCATTGGCTTTAATCCGATATAGGATCGTCTGATCAGCAAGAACAAGATCCTTGAAGCTATTCAGAAAATGAGTTTCGTCTTCTTGACTTAACGTTAACCCTTCTATATTCATCAGTTAACTCTAGACAATCAAAAGACTCATATCCAGCAAATAAGTGTGTCGAACTCAGTATCGCAAAGCGTAGTTCTATTATCTGAAGAAGCCGAAGGTGTACCGGTACTCTTTTAGCATTTCTGCATCGAATCATCAACCAAATATGGGTGGACGAAAGAAAGAAATCTATGTTCCATGTTATATGTGATTTAAAGTAGATGTGCTGCTTCGATACCACTAACCTTGTTACCTAGTTGTCAGTGTGCCTATGATAGTGGTACTCAGGTTCATCCTGTGGGGATAACAAAATTGATAATTTAACAGAGCTGCCTCGGCCACTTCTAAAAATTATATTACATCCGAAAGAAGCTTTGTCCTGCTAAATGCCAAACAAGTCATTATCTTAATCAGTATTTTCCAGAGCCTTCGGGTTAACTAGAACTTATAAGTCGAGACGTGCTGAAATGTCTGCCAGTTAGGCACATTGTTTGTAGACAAGATTATCTACTTTTCTAGCTTATGTTACCATTCATCTCCTCGAAGCCTACCAGTTCGACTGCTAACATTGGGGTACTCTGAAAACTAGAGCGACACAGCTCTTTGAAACTGAAAGTCACTACTGTAATTCCTCTTCCTCATATGATCAACAAGTTCGCGCTGGCGAACAGCTTCGCAAAAAGTTGTAAAAAAATACCTGGGACATAAACGAACTTCGAGGACTTTAAACCATGCTATTTGGGTAACGATAGGATTCTGTAACATAAAGTACTATCCTGACGTACGAAAAGAAGGTCCTCAAATCGATATATTCCTATTACAACTTGAGAGAGTGTTCACGCTATTCTGGCGGGTACTCTTTTTCGATTTGGAACACAGTCAATATCAAGCATAAATGTTATTCCAGTAACTCGTAGGATATTGTTAATTCAATACAAATTCACTACAATACCGTAAAACGAACGAACAATTAAACATCTAACTGTGATATGGTTCATCCTGATGGGAGATTTCACCACTAAAGTAACGGGTGATTCACCATAAAGTTTGATTTATAATATAAAACAAAATACATAAATTTGGAAATGAACTTAAATTTTTTATTACAAGTTCAAAGAACTATTCATGGCATTTATTTTTTTATAATGATATTATGTAAATATTGTCACGGCTACGTCTGAGGTGGTCTATTCCGAAGGTCTAATTTTGGGCGACTCGTTTCAGCATAACGGCTGGTATCTCGCGGATAACACGAGTAATATTGGCATCCAAGGCGTCAATCGTAGCTGGTTTATTCTTAAAGACCTGAAACTTAACATATCCCCAGAGAAAATAATCCAAAGGTGTGATATCGTACGATCTAGGCGGCCAATTTACCGTAGAAAAACGTGAAATTGAGTGCTCACCAAAATGATTTCTCTACAAGTCCATTGTTTCACGCGCGATTTCCACGCTTGTTGAAACCAGAGCTCACCGAGACCATGTGCTTGAATTTCAAGAAGCACATAATCCGTTACCGTGGCGCGATAACGGTTAATACTGACGGTAACATTCTGATTTGCCTCATTTTTGAATAAATATGGAACAATAATTCCACCAGCCCATAAACCACACCATACAGCTGTTTTTAATGGATGTAATGGTAGCTCTTGGTACTCTTCGGGTTGCTTGTTAGCCCAAATATGGCAATTTTGTTTATTAACATATCCATTGAGCCAGAAATGTGCTTCATCACTGAACAAAATTTCACGATAAAACACCGGACTTTCATTGAGTTTTTCCAGAGAAAATTCACTGAAAATATTACGCAAATTCAAGTTACCTGGCTTAAATTCTTTCACGCTTTTAGGCCGAGATCCTCACGATGTTGAGAACGACGACGAATCGATTCGACACGGTATACACTCTCAGCTACAGCTGCTATAATGTCTTCACTACGTGCTGGATGTGGTCTAACCGGTTAAGTATCATCCCCTAATGAAAACTGGAACTCAAATTTGTAAATGGTATTGGCAATAGTGGTTTCAGTAGGTCGATTATGCGCATCGTAAGTTCCTCGAATCGCACAAAAAACATTTCTTACAGAACGCTGATTTTCGTAATACAGCTGAACAATTTGTAGACGCTGTTGTAGTGTGAGTCTTTCCATTATGACTTGCCAAACGATACTGAACAAAAATTACAAAGCAGTTTGATAGGAGTCATGCGTGATCTGTCAAAAAAGGCCTATTGAAAATCGAATTTAACGATGTATCACCCTATAGAATGCGACAACGCCCCATACGGTAGGTATCGATTTTGGAAACCGAGATGAGAACGGCCACAGTTTATAGATTTCTGCAATGTTGAATTCTTTCGCTTCGAAGGAGCATTGTTTGAACACCTTACCTAGCACTAGATCATATGTGTCGAGCCTGATATACATATGATGCAAGCAACGAACCGGACAGACCACAAAGCGAATAGCCAAGGATTAAAATATTGGTGTATGGTTAAACCGCAAAGAACGGCACATGGCTATCAGCGGGAAACTGGAAACAGATTGGGGAGTATTGCAGCAATAAATACGCAATTCTTAATATAGAAGTAAGGATGTACTGTATTATGTACTCGTATGACATGCTTATAAGAATCACATCAACGGACCAGCCTGGCAAAGAAATAGTTTTTTCTTTTAAGACAACACACTGTGAAGGGCGTAGAATTAGCTTAGGAAATAAATAAGAGCTTTGAAGCAGGAAAAAAAACTGCCACTAAGATTCTTATACTCTACATCGGCATGTAGCTCATCGACCTGTCTAAGCGCTTCTTTGACATCAAAGCAGCGTGCATTTTTCAGCGTGATCCTGCACAAGCGTATGAGTTTTGCAGGGTTGGCAAACCTAGACATTGCTTTATAGACATGCTAGTCTCTTTAGATGATGTAATATCAATTTGGAGCTCATTGGCATAGTTTCAAGAATTGCGTTAGTGTGAACATTTTGTCGATAGTAAAGTTTCCTGGCCTGAAGCCACACTAATATAGTCCAATCAGTTTGTTGACGAACGACTTCAAGCGTTTACACAATTCGGCAGAGAGTAGGCGATAGTTGGGGTAGTTTAGAGGGCCTGCTTTTTTGATGATCGGATGAGGTTCCGTTCATCAGGCAAACTTTCGTCTGACCATATTTTATAGATGAGTTGGTGTATGCTCATGACCTTCCACTTTGAAGAGCTAGGTAGTCAAAGTGTCCACTCATATAGCTTTGTTGGACTTTAACTTAGATATGGCCGTTTTCACTTTATTCATGTCAGATTGTTTACATCGTCCAGGTTGAAAGGTTCATGCTGCCTGATAACGATATTTGATTCGTCTCGCTGGGCCGTTATACAGCCCGGTTTGTTAAGATGGGCTTATTCACATTTAGAAAACTCAAAACATCTTTCCTAAGTCTGCTTCTAACAACGAATCCTAATCCAAATAGGCGCTGCTTTTGCCATCGATAACAATTGCCGTAGTAGATGCCGCAGTTTTTCATCCCCTTTCTATCCGGCTCATCCCATCGCATTTCTCTGCGACAGTCCAGGGCCCCCGTTTATTTTTCGGATACACGTGGCCGACATAAAATCCCACGTTTAGATCCAAAATACGTTGTCCTTATTTCGTTCGCAGGGGTTGTCTTCCGTCTTCATCCGAGACTTGTTGTCGCTTCGTAGTTACAACGGCGGAACAACCCTCAATCTGGAGGTTCATTCCTTCAAGAATAATCTTAAAGAAGCCATATGACTGCACATCACTTTGTGTAAAATCTTTTTCGACATCGAAGGTCTGAGTTAAAGCGTTACCGACCTTAACGTAGCAGCGAGCGTTCTTAATCGTAATTCTGCACATAACATGGCTCTATACAGCTCGTCTCCATAAATGCTTTTATATGCGGTTACTACACCATCTTTTCATCGAATTCGAGTTGTTTTGAATACATCAGTCTTTAAGATATCAGGTCCAGCTGACTTGTTGGTTTTCTGTTTAGATATTGTATTCCTTACTTTATTCTGGTAAGGTGGACGGAAGTTTTGGCTATCATCGTCTAAATGAAATGGTCTATTCTGACTGATGTTGAAATTTGGAGCTTCTCCTCCGTTATTGGCTTCGTCCCGCCCTAAAGCCAACAAGCCAAAGTTCTTGCCTTGTCTTGTCTGTCGTGGTGTCGTGTAGACTATGCTTACCAGCTGGCTACCAAAAATGTCCTATATTTCTGTGACATTGCTCATATGTCTTGTCGAGGAGCTCGTAGAGATATTCTTTGGTGGCTTCGTCCTTGTTTTCCGTAGAGGCATGGGGGAAAATTAGGATTATGTAAGCGAATTTAACCTTGATGGGATTGTCATAAGAACATTCCAACATTCCACTTCCAGGTCCGAAGGTCATTGTTCTTTGAACGTTTGTAAGAGTCGTCAACACCTAATTTCTTTCCGACGCCATTTCGTGGCTGCTCATGACGCACTTGTTGCAGTAGCACAACCGACCGAAATTGAAACTCACACGAAGCTATGGGATGATGTTAAGAAACATTACAACGTTAAATTGGATAAGCTCCATCGCGCGCTTTCGCCTTCACAGTCGAGACGAAATACTGATGTCATCGAAGAGGTGGCATCGCAACGTTCAATCCATTCAACCACAATGGATTTGAAGCCAGACCCACTGGCGGTTCCGAAAATCGATGGCACACTCCGAAATTGGCTTGCGTTCAAGGACACTTTCAAGACGCTGGTTCATTCGCAGGACTTTCCAGAAGCATACAAGCTTGGCAAACTGCTTGAGGCAGTTCAAGGCGACGCCGTGGCACTGGTTGGCCTCATGTACACTGGCGGATATGAGGATGTATGGAAGGCATTGAAGACCCGCTTTGACAGTCCGAAGCAGTTTCTGAGATTCATGTCTCCAGATTCATTGGCCTCAAACAACAAACTGTTAAAACCACTTCCTCTTTGCTCTCCGTGGTGGACACAGTGAGGGAATCTTTTCGTGCACTTGTTGTGATGAAGTTAGCCGTTGAAAGTTGGGATGCGCTGGCAGTTCCCACCATTACATCAAAAATTCCTCCAGCGACTCAGAATTCCTAAGCTAGAGGACTTGTTAACATTTGTGGAGAAACGAGCTCACAGTTTGGCGTCGGACGTATTGCTATGGAATGCTGTCGACCTTCACAACAAACCTGTTACGAAGGTAAATTCCAACCCTCCATCATGCATCGCGCTTGTTGAAGACGCTTGGCCCTGCCTGTGGCTGAACGATTCAACAAACTTCGTGGATACAATCTATGCTTCAACTGCTGGAGGCCTGGACATGCAACCAAAGCATGTTCAGGTGGCAGCTGTCGAAATTGCCAAAGCAGACACCAAACATTGCTGTGCCGCATCAACTCTTCCGGCACTACACCAACCACCAAGCCGAAATCAACTGCTGCTCAACAGCTTGCAGCATCATCAAGTCAACCACCAAGGAACTACACAGCCTGACTACCATCAGCAGCTAAGACGTTTGTAGTGATCGGCGAGAGGGTGGTTTTGTTGGCGACTGCGATTGTTTGCATCAAGGATGGCTATAGTTACACACATCGCTGCCAGGTCATTTGCGATCCAGGCAGTCAGGTCAGTTTCATGAGGTACAACTTTTTTAATAAATTGGCTAATTGCAGAAAACATTGTGCGGTTCTAGTAGAGCGTGTTGGTTCTGCCATAACACACACACGTGGCCGTGCTACAATCCCTTTGACGTCGTGCGATGTCACATTTGGTATCGACGTCAACTTCTACTTGTTGACCACAATTACAACACTGACTCCATTAGCTGATATTGCGCCATCTTGCTGGCAACATCTACGAACTTTGTCTTTGGCAGATCCGTCATTTGGAAGAACGGGTCCATTCGATGCGCTTCTTGGCGCTGACGTCTGGGGTCATATTATTCAAGAAGGCATCATACGAAGTTCATCAAATGAACCCTTTGCGCAATCAACAACGCTAACCAAATACGGATGGCGATGACGAGTTCTGCGAGAATCTATTCCTGGCTACAAATCGACGTGATTCGAATGGCCGTTACATCGTGTAAATCCCGTTTCGTCCGGATGCACCGACGCTTGGCAACTCACATCAACTGGCATTATGGCAGTTTCATCAACTGGAGCGCAAACTGACAAACAACCCGGAGCTGAAGGCAAAATACCTGGCTCTCATGCAGGAATACATCGCTCTGGGTCATATGAATTATATCTCCGATTTGCTGCATGAACCATCACAATGCTACACCATTCTACATCATGCTATGCTGTCAAAATTTCGGGTCGTCTTTAACGCATCGGCGCAGACATCCAATGGTGTTTCCCTGAATAAGACACAATTGCGTGGATCGCTTATACAAGAGCAACTAGTCACAATCATCTTCCGATTTCGATGCTTTGCAGTGGCTCTCTCGGCCGATGTGGAATGTCACCGAATGTCACCAGCGATGGCAGCTGATCAACCAATTCGTACATACGAATTGACCATTGTCACTTATGGCATGGCTTCTGGTCCGTACAATGCTATTCGGCCAATGCAGCAGTGTGCCCGCGATAATTGTAACATATTGGCTGATGGTCGCCGAGCAGCGGCTGCTCTTACGAGCATTTTGCGGGACTTCTACGTCGACGATTATCTTGCGAGTGTCGAAACTACTGAACAGGCGATTCAGTTGGCAAATGACGTCGACAAGGTATTGTAGCAAGGTCACTTTCATTTGCGCAAATGGTACAACGATACGATACGATGGCTTTGGCTCAAATAACAACCGATCCTTGTCCAACGTTTGACATCGAGTTCAAATCGCCGGAGGTGACTGTGCTTGGGCTGCATTGGAATCCGACAACGGACGAACTCTTTTATCGAATCCACATTGACGAAACAACATCTAACACCAAACGCCAGGTGTTGAGTGATATTGCTCGACTGTACGATCCTACGAACATGCTGGCACCCGTCATCATCGTGTCGAAAATATTCCTACAATCTCTATAGCGAACTGGCTTGGAATGGGACTAACAACTACCGGTGGACTTGCTTCAGGAATGGATGGACTACCGTCACAATTTGCTTCAACTACACGAGCTTCGAATTCAACGGTGTTGCAGATGCAGGCATCGGTCACAACATATCTCCATGGATTTTGCGATGCAAGCATTAAGGCATATGCAGCCGTCGTGTACGTTTGTACGACCAGCCCCAATAGCGACTTCATATCAGCACTTGTTACCGCAAAAAATCGTGTGGCACCAGCTCGAATTGACACTCAAGGCAATCCGACCACAACGATACCAAGGCTGGAATTGTGTGCAGCTCGACTATTGGCACAGATTGTTGGCAGTGTAAAACATGCATTGGACTTGGCACATGCACCATGGAGCGATTCTACCATCGTTCTTTGCTGGCTGCGCAAATCAGCTGCTACGGTCAAACCATATGCTGCACACAGAATTAGCTAAATACAACACACCAACGTGGAGGATTGGCGGCATGTCCGCATTCATCTAAACCCAACAGATTGTGCGAGTCGCGGAATTTCGGCTGCATCATTAGAAATTCATACATTATGGTGGCATGGCACGACTGAACTAATGCGAAACAACATGGCGACTGATATTCCAGAACTTTCCGATGCAGATCTACAGGCGATGGAGGTGGAAACTAAACCACTCAAGGCGCATATTGGGCGTATTGCTCCACTCAGAGTCATACAAACCCGATACAACTGTGGCAACGAAGTCATCACCCTGGCCTTGGTCGAGCGCTTCTCTAATATTGGCAGGCTGTTACGAACTACTGCGTATGTAATTCGTTGCAATCCAACTCAACGACAGTATTAGCATCAACCATTGGTGAATTGCGATGAAATAGCTATTAAAGTGGCACCTTCGAGCAGAACAAGACAGGTACTTTGGCAATGAAATTCAATTATTAAGAATTTTTCGACATGTTGTAGCTACAAGCAAACTGGCATCCCTGGCACCATATCTGGACTCAGATGGCATATTGCGAATCGGTGGTCGACTTAGGTACGCTGAGTTAACTCTCGAGCAACAGCATCCAATTATCATGGCAAAGGAAACTACGCTGTCACGACTTATCGATCGGAACATTCATCTCACCAATTCGCATGCTCAGACGACACTCATGCTACAAAAAATTCGACGAAAATACTGAATCATCAGTGGCGTGCGCTCGTCAAACGATGCGTACATGAGTGTGTCATATGTCGACGGCAATCTCAGTAAATGGCTAGGCAAAATATGGGATCGCTACCGACCGCGAGGGTCGTGGCATCTCCACCCTTCTCATCATCAGGCGTCGACTATTGCGGACCCTTCAACATTCGGATTGGGGCACAGCGCACACGCACAACGAAGAAAACATATATGGTAATTTTCGTCTGCATGACAACCAAGGCTGAATACATCGAGCTGGAGGAGGATTTGTCAGCCAAGGCATTTATCAACGTGGACGACCGTTTGGCGCTGTCTCCAGCCGATTTTTTAGTCGGCCGTTCACTCGTGGCATTACCCGAACCTGCTATCCGGGATGTACCTACTACTCCTACGACAGATGCATCAATCGTTCCGGCATCGTTGGCACGACGAATATTTGTCTTCGCTGCAACAACGTTCAAGATGACGGCGACCGGATGAGAATCTCCAAGTGGGTGACATCGTCGTACTTCGGCACGAGAATTTGCCGCCGACCAAATGGCGGCTTGGACGCATCATCAACGTACATCCGGGGAGTGACGGTCTTGTGCGGAACGTCACTGTGGAATCTTCTTGGAGAATAAAGCCACTGGCGGGAAACTGAAGCAGACAACACGACCAGCACAAAAGGTGTGCAGACTATTTGGCACTTCTCCTGAGCCTACCGGCCCATCCGGGAAGTAAATGTACAAGATTATTGTACATCAATTCGATTTTCAAATTTTTGTAAACGCGGTTTTTCACTATTTGGCATCACCAAAAAGCAATTAGCGATTTGTTCCTTTTCCTTTGTATTCCTTTTTTGACAGGCACTGAAGCCTTCTTTTTTTTTGTTCTTATCGTCTTGGCGAGCAAGCTCTTTGAGCTCCTTTTTGTCATTTGCTATATGTCCGCATGTATAATTTCTTATACACATTCTCCTGGAGATGGTTCTTTTACAAGGCCTTATACCAGCCGGCGCCATGCTGCGCGAAGTAAAACTGCTTCTCTATGGATCGAAAGCTCAATAGCCAAAGTCGCATCGTTGATTTTACACACCTACATTGGAATATACATTGGAAAAATATACTATACAGGTAGTTAAAAAATGCTATGGCATATGATATTATGTCAGGTTGTGCAATCAGTTTCAGTACAATTAAGGCGTAAGGTTCAGCATAGTCTACACTTTCTATCGATACTGATATATAGGGTTTTCTTAAAACGACTTGACAACTTTTTTTTTTAAATAAAAGGCAAACCATTTGCTATATTTCAAAAACTTTATTATTGGCTTGAAGTACAATCAAAACATTTATGAATGGAACTCGACTTCGTTCATATGGCCACCGGGGCACGTTTGCAGCGGTCGATTCGTTGGACCCAATTTTCAACGACTCGGTCACACATTTCGGCCGAAACGGCCACTATTTCGCGTTCAATATTGGCTCTGAGCTCTTCGAACATCGTCGGCGTATTGGCATAAACCAATGACTTAAGGTAGCCCCACAGAAAACAGTCAAGCGGCGTTAAATCACACGAACGAGGTGGCCAATCGACTGGCCCATGTCTTGAGATAACACACTCACCATACTTACTCTTCAATAAATCGATTGTAGCGTATGCTGTGTGGCTTGTTGCACCATCCTGTTAAAACCACATATCGTCCAAGTCCATATCTTCCAATTCGGGCCAAAAAAATTCCGTGATCATGGCGCGATAACGTTGACCATTCACAGTAACGTGACGATCGTTATCGTTGACGAAAAAATATGGCCCAATAACGCCGCCGGCATGCAAACCGCACCAAACAGTTATTTTTTGTGGATGAAGTGGTGATTCATGAAGCACATGTGGGTTTTCACCCGACCAATAGCGCATATTTTGCTTATTGACGAACCCATTGAGCCAAAAATGAGCTTCGTCACTGAAGATGATTGTGCGATGAAATTCATCATCTTGGCGCATCTTCTTCAGAACCCAATCGGAGAACGTAGCTCGTTAGTGTAGTGATGTAGTGATGAAAATGTTGGGTTTACTGAATAAATTGACAGTGACAGTTTGATGATTAGTGAAAGAGTGCGTTCACAAATTAAATTCAAAGTTGTCAAGTCCTTATTGGAAAACGCTATAGTAGCAATCCGTGCTTCGTATTTTGTTTAAACTTTTGGGTCGTCGTCATTAATAGCTTCTTGCGAGTACTCGTAATCTCTACGGAGTACAACATTCTGTTCGGCTTAAATGGTTTAAACATGGCTTTTTCTGGTCTAATCATAGAACTGATGGAATTTCACAGCCCAACCCTGTTGAATTTTCGGCAAGCGCTGATCACAATTTCGAGATTGCAATTCGAGGAAGTAAAGTTTAACTCTACTGTACCCTACCCTACTTCATAAACCAAATCCGATAACGCTCTGTTGTTTTGCTTTTTTGTTTCATTGATATACGAATACAAGCTAACTGATACATTGTACTCAAGGATATTATTCTAATTTTATGCCTTACTCTCGTATTTTCTTCAATACGAGAGTGTCTGAAGGAGCAGATTTATCTCACCGGCTTGGTTCTGCAAAAACACGTAGACCAGTATGTAACTTTAATATCTCAACTTAAAAGATAAAAGTATCTTTACTACAGTTATGGAACTGCTCAGGTCTTTTTGTTTACCCAGCATACTTTCAAATGCATGATGTTGCATAATAGTTCCTTGTTTACTTGCATACATCACGCTCCTAATCCATGAGTCCGATTGTTGCCTAGTCATCTAATACCGCATTTCCAATGTGCAGCTCATAATTGCAACCACAATTTGCTTCCTGTTTGACATGATAAGGTTTTCGCAAACGCCAGTTCTAGCGCATTTGATTACATGCTCGTACTATATCTCAAACCAAACGAACCTCACAATTTGAAGGCTGCGGATACTTCATTTTTAAAAATCGCGTAGGCAGTAAGGAACGATTAAATGAAAGAAAAATGAGCAAGTATCTTCACCCAGATCCGACA
This sequence comes from Volucella inanis, assembly GCA_907269105.1. NCBI lineage: Eukaryota > Metazoa > Arthropoda > Insecta > Diptera > Syrphidae > Volucella > Volucella inanis. The sequence goes on along the minus strand of OU026153.1, from coordinate 230,700,001 downwards.
ATAACAAAAAAGTGTACTCGTATCTAACTCATTCCCAAGTCATTTGTAAGAATACTTATATCTATCGGATTGGCTTTGGTTTGACGTGTCGACAAACTACTAACACACATATTCCATTCTTCTATTTCTGCATTTCTGTAAAGCAATTGCTTCTAATTCCATAATCGAACACTGCTTGGGGCAGTAATTGAATTTAATCCGAGAAAGGCGGAATAAACGATAAAGATAGCCAAGACAGAAGACTATCCGTATAAATGAACGATTCCAGCCGCAACATGTTTCCATTCGTAGTTGCGATTGCGAGCAAATTAAAAGAAGAAACTCTAATTAAGTTCTCTTCTTTGTAATAGCAGCGGTAACTGGTCCGGCTTGTTAGGTTTATCTGTTGAATGCAATTTATTCTCTCATTTTATCGGCTTTCACTAACTCGAAGACGAGAGGTTAGGAGATGACCCGCAGATAAATGTAATTTCATGCAATCCGGTAGATGGTCGCTGTATGGAGGATGGTAGACGTTGCTCTTATGCTCGTACATTGGATGGTGGATGGTAGATTGTAGATTGTTGCCAGATGCTTATATTCAAACGGCTGTTTTAAATAGTTTCCCTTTTAGATCACTTGGCCTTCTGTTGGTTGGTCCTGCAGTATCAGGCTAAATTAATAAAAGTTAAGTGACGCTTAATTAGCCTGCCGCGTGGGGTAATAAAGGGCTGAACAAAAAAAATCCAATTTGAAGGAGGATATTGTAGTATCATCAGATTTAATCACTCCATTGCTTCTGTTATATGAACTTACAATATCGTTAGCGAAAATAAATGGAATGGCTGATAATAAAGGGTAATAGACGAGAACGTTCACTTTTCTTTGATTAAACGAGTGTCTAGGCAGGATGTTGAAATAGAGATGATTGCGAATGAAACTTTATTTATCAACGGCATCTCTCATAACTCTTAAGAGGGTTACACTCCATAGTATTTTAAGGAGCTTGCCAAAGGGGTTTTAGGTGATTTAAATGGCACAAATTTGGAAAAGAGGACATCTTTGATAGCACACGAGTTCAACATCGGTGAAATGATTTTGCTGTGCGATAGAAGCAAACATAGGGTTTCCTCACCTCAGTATTCTGGTGAGGAAATCTGGCAGTCATCAGATCATGAAACAGCCAAACGAATTATATTGCAATCAAAGCTCTTCGGATATCTTAGACAACAACGCAGAAATATTGTGAGTGGCTTAAACTTTGCAATCACAATAAGCCACCAGAAGTGTTGCCAACCACGTATACCTCAGCCTCTGTTAAAGGCTTTTACAACCTGCATTAGGTGATAAAGTTTAGTGAAATCGATGCGAAGAACGCATCAGAAATACTGCATCGGATGATGTGAACGAAAAAATCATAGTGGCTAAAACGTTCTGCGAGAAAATAGGGAAGGAAACACATCGGCTTTTCCGGAGAGAATAGAAAAAGCATGAGAATAGAGAACATCGTTTGGAAGTTTTACCAATAGATAAACGCATCTGACATCTGAGATGAAGGTTATGTCCTTATGTAGCTCTATAGTTCGACATGAATCCGACCTCAACTAAGAAGTCCCTTACCCTGGCAGTTGGTCTCCCTTCCACGCTAGCTGCCTCTAGTGTCGCACTCCAAGTTGGTTGAGCGCTCTCTCCACTTGCGTGCGCCTTCTGCGTGGTTCGATTCCAAGATTCCTTGCGTCAGAGTCACCTAGACTTAGATTCGTAGACGTTTGACTAAATAGATTTCGATGTACAATCCGTACAGTTGGTGGTTGAGTTTCCGCCTTCATTCCCCGTCAATACAAACGGTGCAACCGCTTTCGACAATATTCACACCTCTGCGACGTAGATGATTACGTACATGTATAAAGCCTGTTTGAACTTACGAGAGAGGGCCCCTTTACCAAACGTCTTCATAACCCAAAAAAACAGCGATAAAGAAGTGTAATTCTGCCCCTGTTTTCTGCTCTGATGTCGTTGTTGATTATAATTGCGGAGCCAAGGTAGCTCTTAACTGCCTCGCAGTTATTCTAACAGTGACGTTCTGGACACAAAGTTAATGAAGAATCAGTTCCACCACACGGTATAGAAGAAGTCGGTTAGATAGACAAAAGCATAAGAACAATAAGGCCGCAGGCTCTGATTGCTTACCAGTGAAGCTCTTAAAATATGGTTTGGATGCTTTTGGTCGGGCGCATGCACGAAATAATCAACCAAGTATGCGTGGAAGAAAGCATGGAGCATAAGCTCCATATGCCCATCTACAAAAAAGGCGATACTATGTCTTGCAGGAACTATCGAATCATATTCCTGCTTAATGCCGTATATAAGAACCCATCCAACAAACTGTGTGAACGTACGTATATACCAGTGTGGCTTCCGACCCAGCAGGTCGACTATAGACCAAATTTTCAGACTAAGACAAATCCTGGAAAAAGCCAACGAATTTCAGGTCGAGATTCACCACCTATTCGTCGATTTCAGAGAAGCATATGATGAAAGTATTCAACATCAGGAGCTCCACACAGCGATTTCCAATGTACAATTTGAAAGTAGCTCCTCTTAACTATTTCAAACGTGCACCGGATTTCGGGAATGAGATGTGCTATCATGTGACTTCAACAATCTCGTTCTGGAGCAGATAGTGCGTAGGGCAGTTGTCAACACGGAAGGCACTATCTTCAAAAGGTCCTTTCAGCTACTGGGATATGTTGATGATATAAACATCATTTGCCATTCCCAGCATACCTTGATAGAGGCTTCCACGGCGTTTGAAGAACAGGCGAAATTAGTGGCCCCTGATGTAAAGGAAGACGAGCCTAAATACATGCTGTCAACAAACAAACCAGCATCTGTCCACTGACAAAACGTCAGTATTGATAAGAACTATTTTGCGGTAGTTAAGGAGTTGACCTTGTTCGAAATAAACGTGAATTCCACGAATGACATCCTTGTGGAGATCTGATGAAGAATTACCCTAGGAAACCGGTGCTAATTCGGTCTGCCACAACAATTGGGTTTCAAAACTCCCAACCTGTCAGTTCCAGGAAGGGAGAACTGATACTGGGCTTCTTCAAAATAACAATCCTTTGACGGATTTTTGGTCCTGTGTGCGTGGAGGGCGAATAGATAAGAAGATACAACCGCAAACTCTATGAGCTGTATTAAGATTTTGATGTAGTTGATAAAGTTGGTTTGAAACGATAAGGAAGGCCGGATATCCGTTTTAAAGACTTTAAAGACTTTAAAGGCTGGGTCTGGATAACAGAGGATAGAAGACTGCAGTGGCTCAAGGGGAGACTCTTCACGGGTTAGAAGGCCGTAAAATAAGTGACGTTCTGAAAAAGCCGTCGGAGCTTTTCTGATGACAGTATGGAATTTGTTTTGCCTTTGTTTACTATCAGAAGTTTTGCAGTCGCTTTCGCCTAAATACTCATGAAAGCTTCAATGATGGCTCGGTGCTCGGTCCAATCACTTATATGTTATCCGCGTAGGCAAGATTTAAACAAAATCGTGCTTCTATTGTTGGCAAGTAAGTTTTGCATAATCCTTTCTAGGGCGAAAGTGCACTGGACACAGGAAGCTGACCGTCCTTAATGGAGTAGCCAGAATGCTCCATGGCCATCCTGCATAACGTGGCGAATTTGGCAGTGATACCATATAGTTCGTCCCTATTTCCGCTATCATGGGATCTTGAAATCGACAATTAGATGGTAAGTTTTGATCTGAAATTCCCGAGTTTCTTCCCAGATCTGTGAAAACCGCTCTGATGTGGATCAGATTAGATGAAGTAGGTTCTCGGGGAGGTTTAGGAGACTTGCTTCCCTAGATTAAGTGCACTCAAAAGGGGCTCTTTTGTTGTAAATCGGATGATGCTGAGATTCCTTTCATAGGGGTTGCTTTTGGCGGTCATACTTTACAGACGAGCTAGTGCATGTTACCGGTTATTTCATCTCCAGTTATTTTAAGTGGCTTAGAAGACAGTCAGTCTTCCAGCAGCTTTAATAGACTACCACTGCGACTCTACTACTCGTTGTCCATTATCATCTTTGCAGTCTGTAATCCTGGCATGCTAGTTTTCATCTTCGAAGTATCTTCATGCGCTTCGTATTCGACTGCACATACCTGGCAGTATGTATCCTCTGATGGTTCCTTGATAGCATACCAACTGGATTTCTATGGTCCCTGAATAGAGGCTAGGATTTTGAAAGAGCTTGCAACTTTTCAACATCGAAATTTACTAGTCTTACTTAATTCGGTTGTGCCTGTGGTATTCTCATTTGGATCCTGGCTGCAATAAGGTAATGATCCGAGTCAATGTTGGAACCTCGGGAAGTGAGAAATTCAGAAAGCAATGTGATCAGTCTTATTGATTGTTGATTGACCAAAGTCCAGCCAAGTCCCTTTATGGAAGTTCAGATGAGGAAACCGCACGCTAAGCTCAAGCGGGGATAGATCTGAGAGCACCGCTTATAACTTAGTAATAAAGAATAATGTTTCCCTAGGGCTGGCCTCCATATTCTCACACCAACCATAAGTATAGGGTTTTTCAATAGGGACTTGATAACTTTGAATTTAATTTGTGAACGCACTCTTCCACTAATCATCAACCTGTCAATAAACTCAACATTTTCATCATGGTAATGTACACTAATGAGCAACGTCTGCAAATTTTAAAAATTTCTACAGATATTCGCAGTCGGTGACTACAACTTTAAGAGCGTTAACTCCAATTTTCGGTCGTAATTCTCGTCCTGGTAGACAGGCAATAACAAGTTTAGTGCAAAAATTTGAGTCTACATATTCGTTGTGTGATGTTGCCGTGTCAGTGAAACAACTGGTTGGTCGAAGTGTCGAAAATATCGCTAACGTTGAGACGTTCGTAGCAAACGATCCAAATCAGTCAATTGCACCGCGTTCTCAAGAATTGGGCATCGCTCAGACCACATTATGGTGTATTTTGCGTAAGGATCTTGGTTAACGCCAAGATGCGCCAAGATGATGAATTTCATCGCAAAATCATCTTCAGTGACGAAGCTCATTTTTGGCTCAATGGGTTCGTCAATAAGCAGAATATGCATTATTGGTCGGGTGAAAACCCACATGTGCTTCATGAATCACCACTTCATCCACAAAAAATAACTGTTTGGTGCGGTTTGCATGCCGGCGGCGTTATTGGGCCATATTTTTTCGTCAACGATAACGATCGTCACGTTACTGTGAATGGTCAGCGTTATCGCGCCATGATCACCGAATTTTTTTGGCCTGAATTGGAAGATATGGACTTGGACGACATGTGGTTTCAACAGCATGGTGCCACAGGCCACACAGCATACGCTACAATCGATTTATTGAAGAGTAAGTATGGTGAGTGTGTTATCTCATAACATGGGCCAGTCGATTAGCCACCTCGTTCGTGTGACTTAACGCCGCTTGACTATTTTCTGTGGGGCTACCTTAAGTCATTGGTTTATGCTAACACGCCGACGATGTTGGAAGAGCTCAGAGCCAAAATTGAACGCGAAATAGTGGCCGTTTCGGCCGAAATGTGTGGCCGAGTCGTTGAAAATTGGGTTCAACGAATCGACCGCTGCAAACGTGCCCTCGGTGGTTATATGAATGAAGTCAAGTTCCGTTCCTAAATGTTTTGATTGTACTTCAAGCCAATAATAAAGTTTTTGAAATATCTCAAATGGTTTGCCTTTTATTTAAAAAAAAAAATTGTCAAGTCGTTATTAGGAAACCCTATGTATGTTTAACAAAAGAAATGCGAAGACAAACTTGTGGTTGTAGTCTCATTTTTTCAAATTATTTCCATATGTGAATAGGCCTATCCAGGCTTTCTTATCTTTTTACTGGATAGGCACGGATGCGGATGGATGGGGACTTCAGATCAATTTACTTTCTAGAATCTGTAAAATTTGTCCGTTTAACAAGCTTATATTGGATTCCTAAAAGCGTGGGTAAAGGCCACTGCTTTGTTACTTGGCTTCAACTGAAGCTGAAGCCTCCTTGCATTATGTTTTTCAAAATATCTAGCTGTTTGCCAGCAGTACCCACTGCATTTTAATACTCATAAGCGAAGAACTTACAGCCTTCCTCTTCCAGAAATGGAGGTAAAGTTACAACTGACATGACTCCTAACTAAAGATCCTTCTAGCTTTGTCCTGATGATTTGTAAAAAGCCTAAGCTACCAAACCTAAAAGACCTGAAGGGCCCGTCAATATTGATAAACGCCATCGTAGCTACTGTATCGTAGTATTCAAGAGTAAGGTTGAATCTATGTTCAGATAACGATGTGTGTCAATCGATCTTTCCAAGATTTTCAAACGGTATGAGGGGTTGTGATATGACAACTTCTTCTTGCTTTAGGTACTCGTATAAGAACAACATCACCTTTCGTGCATAAGCAGGGATGTACGCCAAGTCGAGACAGCCCTTAAAACAATATATCGAAGCTGTGTATAACTCACTTGAATTCTGAATTCGCACACACGAGGATTGACGTTGATGAAGTTAATGAAACTATGGCTCCCGCTTTCCGCTACACTTGTAATTCTCTCATCCTTAAACGGTATGGTAATGAGAGTTTGTTGTTGCTAACTGGTTTCCAGTGGAATTCCTAGAGTCATTGGCTGTTCGATCACCCTCTCATAGTCTTGAGAAAACCATACTGGCCATATTCCCTGCTATCTGCGCGGTTATAACTATATAGTCGTCCAATGCTGGGTGGTAAGCAACAATAAATCCCTTGTCGTGTATTACTGCCGCATCCCAACCTTTCTTTATGCCCTGGTTTGTAATCTGAATGAATGTAGCCTTCAACTTAATATTTAATCACCAAGCACCAAGCAACTAATTGGTACAGAACAACTTAAGACATTGGCTGTTTCTGGAATAGAAAATGCACAATCATTGCTTATATCAAACTTTTGGGACTTTTGACTAAGTTATTTGACGTTGGGGTAGGGTGTGATTTTTTGAGTACAAGGACTTGATAGCGGACTGACTATCCGAAAAGATGCGGATATTCTTTGCAGATATCAGGTTTTTTTCTTCAGCCAGGACAGAGCTTCTTTAATCGCCAAAGTGTCCGTCTGGAACACACTACAGTGATTTGGAAGACAGAAGGAGAGGTTTAGATTCAGCTTATCTGAGAAAACACCGGCATCAAATCCGCTATCGGTTCTAGAGGGGAAGCTTGCATGAAAGTCTTTGTCAAACCGAAGTTTAGATATGGTGTAATCGATGTTATCTATGTGGGTTCCCAATATATTATAAATATTATCGGGGCCGAATAAATTATTTGTCCACTTTAAGGTGAAAAAGGAGCGAATAAATAAGCAGCAGGAAAGTGGGTGTCTAGTAGCAAGTTGAGTGATTCGTCACTTTGGGTTGTCCAGGAGCCATCCGTTTTTTTCAAACAATTAGGAGTCATGGGATTTTTAAAGGATTCTTATTAGCCGCGATGCCTCAGAGGTGATTTTGTCACTGAATGATCACAGTTATTTTTTATATATTTTGAGGGACTCTTTCTATGAGTCCCAGTCAGTCACTGTTCTTGTGCTTTTTGCAATGTTAAAAAGTTTTCTGCAGGTATTTCAGCTGGCTTTTTCTTGCCCCTATGTTGAATCGGAGGGTAGGAAGCAGCCATAGCCTGTTTGAGAGCCAGGGTAAGTTCCCTTATTTTCAAGTCAAGGTTACTGGTGTAACGTGGGGGACTTGTGAGTTCAGAGGATAGTGTTTCTAACAGTAATTCTCTGTATTTTGGCCAGTCAGTTTTCCGATAGTTTCGGAATGCTTTTTGACTGGGGGGAGCACAACTTAGTCTGAATTGGATGTATTTGTGGTCTGAAAACGAGTGTTCAGTCGATACTGGATGGTAGTCGTTAGCATTTGAATGATGTTGTCTGGAACAAAAGTGGTATCTAAAACTTCCTGTCGGTTTCTTGCTATTATTTCTTATTTCATGCTACTGTTCCATACCATGTGATGAGCGTTAGCGTCGCACCCGATGATGAGGCAACTTTTTTGCTTTCCAACTTCCAGTACCACCCTTTCTAGGTTATCACCAGGGTGAGGACCAACATGATCGTGGCCAAGATATGCCGATGCCAGCCAGCAGAAGCCTTTGGCAGTCTCTAGCCTGGCAACGGTTAAGCCGGGGTCACTGTTCTTAGGAAGTAAAAATGCATTAGGAATACGTTTCACTAGATATACATACAAGTTCTAATCTTACCTTTGTATTTTGTATAGAGCGAAGCGTATAAAGATATCCGAAGTTCACGAACCACGCCTTCTGCGATCCATGGTTCATGGATTAGGATAATGTCTTTTGCGATTTTGTAAAGACGCGGAATAAGTGCGGCCTAAGTCTGATGTTGTCCATAATCTCCGATGATCTCCTTTTCCGTAATAAGGTCATCTTATTATCATGATATGAGACCCGTGTGCATCTTCGAGTGTGCTCTTACGGCTTTTGGGATAAGCTTCACTTCCTTCACTTCATATGTTAATTACTTGTTTCTTCTTCTTCTTTCTTTGGGGTCGCGGTTCTGGTGCATTTAAAGCTTTTTTGGTATACACCTTCTTCTAACACCTTATTCCAAAATCGCTTCCATAGGATTCAAAAAGTCGCCCACGTTTACTTGGTCAAATATATGCAAAGGCTCCACTCCTGAGAACAGTTGTTCCTTTAATTATTGACAAACTAAATGGATTGATAAATATTGAGTAAAAGTAAAACTTTAAATGCAACCTTTACGGACCAGATAAAACTTAACTGAAGTGTTGTATTGTGTCCGCCTACTACGCTGGCGTTAAATGTACCCATCATATGGAGGCGACACTTTTGTGCCTTGGCTAGTAAGTGAAACCCTCAGTTTTCTAAAAGTCGTCGTTTGCTTCATCACTTATAAGATAAGCTTTCATTACTATACATATTATGCTATACATACATACCTACATACTATTAGGTACTATTTCATTCTGTCCTATTGCAGTAAGGATTATCTTCCGCTTCAGGGATAGTCATGACCCCTTCGCTGTATTCACAGCAGTATCAGTTTCAGGCACTACGTCGATTTAAATACAGTTTATATCCATGAGATCCTTATCATTACATATATTTACTTAACTAATGGTTGCTTACCTAGCTGGCGTTAGAGTCTGTGATAGAACAAGGTTTCAGTCAGCCCCGATGATTACTGGTTTCTTCCAAGTTCGTATAGCAAGTTGATTGAGGTCCCCGTCTACTTGCGCGTTCCACATAGGGTGGTGACTTCTTCTTTCGGTGATAGGTTCGAAGTCTTTTAAAGCTACAATACTTCGATTTGTCTGCTCTACATTTACCAGTCATCCAAGTCAATGAACTCTGACTCTTTTGGCTATGTCTATGTCGCTGGACAGCCCGTACAATTCTTGTTAAATCTTCTCCTCTACTTTCTCACAATGCAGACAGGCCCGAAGCACCTTCTTTCAAAAAAACTAAAGCTCTTAATGCCTCTTGTGCGATAGAAGAGGATTGCGATGATCAATATTTCAAAGACCGCTGTTTTGTTGGTGTCATACTACACAATTAGCTTCAAATACCAAAAACAGCGATTGGCTAAAGTTACTATTCGAATGATCTCTAATGTCTCTAATGTCATAATGTGAATTGACTGCAATTTTGTTGGAAATGAAAGAAAGTGGGCTCTACTTTCACGAAAAGTTTAGCTGAAGTTTAATTAAGTCCTAGAAGTACCCGACAAAGAAAACACAAAATGTCTTCATTTCTCTACGTTCTCCTTTTGGTTCAATATTCTTCCAGTGATGTTCGCTAGCTTGGATACCCTGTTTATAGTGAGAATCGTCGAGCCATCAACCGTAGACTCTACCTCTTTACTGTTGTCAAAGACTGTTGCCATCAAGACATTTTTCCAAGTTCGGAAATAGAAAATAATCCGGCTAAAGATGGCTAAATCTGGCGAATAGGATGCACGAGGAGGCAATTCGAACTTTAACTAATTAATTTTGGCCATCGCGATGACGGATGTGTGAACTGGTGCATCGTCTTGATAAAACAAAACTTTTTTCCGCAAAATGCGGTCGTTTTTTTCTGGAATTTAACTTTCAAATGCTGCAAAAAATTCACATAATAAACGCCTTGCACACATTGCCTGTAGATAAAACTGTCTTGGAGTGGATTCTCTTCTTTGAGTCCATTGTTTTGATTGTTCCTGAAGTGATGGACCCATGTTTCATCCATGGTTATAAATCGACCCAAAAACTCGGAGTTATTGCTATGAAACTTCGCTAAACACTCGATTTAAACATCCTCACGACGCTGCTCCATTATAAGTAATCGCATCACCTATCTTGCGCACAGCTTTATCCTGTTCAATTTTTCAGTTAATTGTGATGATGCCTACTACATATTCTCGTTCACGCACTTTCAATCGTCATCCAATACCATTTTACGGATTTTTTTTCAAATTTTCTGGTGATCTCACCACACTGCGATGTTTATCTTGTCAACTCGTACGGCCGCGCTCAAACTCTGTCCCTCAATATTTTATTGTTGTAAGCGAAGAAGCATTTCCGAGCGGTTCCCCTGCCCTGCTGGACCCAACAATGCTCGAGACCCAATTCAGCAACTTGCGGCAAAAAAATCGCTTAACATCTATCTGTACTATGTAGCGCCCGCTAGTTACACTTACGGTAGAGCCGTCGCCGTCTTCAAAAAAATAAGAGCCAATCACTGATTCACTGCAAATGCTTCATCAAACAGTCACTTTGGGTGTCCTGTGACTCAAGTGTTAATGTATTTACTACCCAATCGGACGATTCAGAGTTCAATACCAGCTGTGACCGAATTGCTTTTTTTCAGGCAACTAAAATCTTGTGAGATGAATGGTTGCCCCAATACAACAACATGTCAATTTACACTAATAATTTAGTATCCCCACTAAATTTTGGATGTCAGCCATGTAACGAAATAAACACTGAGCCAAAAAATCTTTTTTTCTCCCTCTGTACCATTTTCCGAAAAACTTAACACGTGTTCGGGCACTTTAAGTATATTCATACCCACTTGAGGGGTTCTCCGTGCATTTCGTGTGGATTCTGCGTGTCCCAGAAACGCAAATTTTGTTTGTTCCCACAATCACTTAAGTGGAAATAGGTTTTGTTGCTCATTATGATCTTGGATACGAAATCACCCTCTTCTCGCACAAGCTTTTACAGATTATGGGAGTAAGTTACCTCACTTGACGGTTAGCAGGCAGCAATTAGTGAACAGTTTGCACTTCATAAGGGAACAACCTCAGGTCTTTCACCAAAATTCGATAAAACGAACGTTTTTTGATGCCAAATGTCTCATCGAGATTTATGTACTTTCTCGGACCTCTTAGGCCGCAGCAAGTAATAATCTCGGTCGAATGAGCAATACGGGGCCGACCACTTCTTGTGACATCACAAGCAAAAGACATACAACCAAACGCTTAATTCTTCGCGCAAATGGTGCAAGACGGTGAGGAAAATAACGACGAAATTTACACTGTGTTGTCAAATAAGCAATAACAATAATTCCGCGTTTTTCAGGTGTATAACGCTAGATTGCTTACTGGCACCTAATTCTCTATCTGTCTACAATATAAGTGTCAAAGTACAATGACACTTGACGTCATTTTGCAAAAATTATGGCACATTCACATTATGACATTACTTTTGCCCCACCTTATACCAATCTATCGCGACTTTTTGTCTGAGTCTTGTCCTTCTGGACGACTGCCTCTATGTCATCTGCATAGGCAAGTAGCTTTACAGACTTTTAAAAGTTCTTCTGGCCTTGGTTTGAGAGTTTCGTTCAATACTCTTAGAAACGATGTTGAAATAATCGTTTGACAATGGATCGCCTTGTTGGAAACCTTTTTGAGCCGAAACCTATCACATCAGAGAGATACTGGTTTCTAATGGCTTGAAGGTGGGAAAGGGGAACTAGATCGGCAAACCATGAGGCGGATTCCTGCGATTGCAGCCGGTAGCATTCACCGCAATATAGGTTATTGAGATAGGTTTTAATCATTCTTACACTTTGTCTATTCCATCGCATTATATAGATGGCGATTAGCTCTGTTTTATAGCAGTCTATATAGAGTCCTTGGAAGTTATTTGGCTATACGTAGTCTGTTAAAAACCTCAAATTCCACAGCTTCGAATAGCTTTTGGTTCTTTCATAATCACATATACATTTTTTTTTTTTAAACTGGCGGGGAGATTATTCAACTAGTAACCCCCGATTTGAAAGGCTTGAACTTTTACTAACCTAATACCTACTCAAAGTCGGTGGGTTACAACTTAAAATAACGCGAGATACAGTAGACATAAATCAGTGCTCTGATTACATTTGCAACTCCAGTTATTGAAGGAGGTGTTTTTGCATGTCTCTCAATCTTCTGGTATAACACTTGGCTATCCTTAGAACAGTGGAACGTTTGTCACGGCTGTTATAGGTAGTACAAAAGCGTATGAGAATTCTGATTGGGTGCCTTCTACACACATACGACAGTAGCCGTCTTTATGACAATCGTGTTGTGCTCTGTGCCCAAACCATATCTAGTTGACTGGAAAAAATGTCTTCATTCCCTCAGTCGCTGTTGTTTTTGGTGAAAACCACCGATGACAGAATTTCGAACCTTATTTGCAATATCGTTTTTCAGTTTTTGGTCTCTCGTCGGATTCCTGTATTATTCCGGTTGGTTTGATAGTACATTACTGATTGCTCTAGGACCATCATTGCTGAACTAGCCTGATGATAAGTAAACCTTTTTCAAGTGAGTCAGAGATGTCTTTCACGTTCCAAAATTCCTTCTGTCTTCGCATTTGAGAGTGAAATGTTTTCAATCCGTACAAGAATATCGGCCGATGTGGACAAACTGCTTATTGGCTCATTAGGCACTCACTCATATGATTATCCAGAGATGTGTCAGATGGCTAGAAGCTTTTCCACAACTCCATGGACAATTGACTTCTCTTTAGCAACAGTGCAGCTATCGCTTTCAAATCCAAACACCTGGCAACACTACTAATTTACGTAATTCAAAATGCACATAATCATTAAACCCCAACGTACACTTATAAGCAATAAAACTGTTACAATATATTGTATCTGACTGCTTATTAAACCGTAATAGTCAATATGTATTTGAATACATGTTTTTGTACCTAATAAGGGCCCAAAAAACAAAGTCGTTGCCATAGCCATTGAACAAAAAAAAAATTATTTACCGAATTCTCTCACTTTTGGCTGCCCAAACACATACACGTGCTCAACGTGACCTGGAAAAGCTCTCAAACCAATGCACTGTGCATTACTGATGATGGTTTCAATTTGTGGGGCTTCCTTTTTGACCGATCATTCTACCCATTGGTAGTGCTACGAGTAGTATCAGTGCAACTTTATCCACATTTACAATGTGTTCCGCCGTTTTATAGGTTACATACCATATACCGTAAACACTATGAAAGGGGCTCCCCTTTTTTCAACAAAACAAAACAAACCAAAAACAACAAAATTTGCATGCCGTCGGAGGTGGGGATACTCCAGCACCAACAACACACAACTGTAAAATGTCATATTGTTCTCTGCATTGCAACGAAAACGACAGACGTTACTGGTGTATGCCTTGAGAATGGTAGTAGTGAATATGAGTTGTGTTTTTGTGTGCAGGAGTAAGCACTGGTGATAGTTTTTCCACACTGAAATAGCAGTATTTTTGGTTATAATTTCTCTTTTTGAGGTTAGAACTCAAGCCATAATCAGCTGTTCGATTTGATTTGATTTGGTAGTCGTGCGATACAGTGTAAAAATTTCTTTCTTTCTGTATCCAAGTGTCTTTCTGTTTACCAAATCCATCTTCATTCTCTCTCTCTCTATAAGTACGTACGACGAACAAAAAATTGCTTTAGCCTGTGACTGACCAAAGTGAAAGAGAGGAAGGCGGCAATAAGTTTGCTCTCTGTTTTTGTTTGGCATTTTACGCTCTCTCGAGTATGAAACTTCTTCTTTAGTGGTCTCCTCTCTGTTTTTCTATGTGGCAGCGATTTACAACGTAAACACGCAGAATACGACTTTTAGTACCACGATTATCGTCACCATTTAATTCAAACTACAACTAACCGATACCAGTAGGGAAATAAAAATGAAAAATACAGTAACATACTATTAAATTGAGAGATACTATTGCGAGTATAAAGAAGAATGAATTGTGTCTATAGAACATCGACAACACTGTTGAGTGGCGAATGAAATACGAAAATGAAAACACCGCACACAATAAAACAGCGACAACAACAGAAAAAAAAGAAAACAACACCAACAACAACAAACGAAACGACAGTCAAAGTGAATCGAGAAGATACACACATTCTGTGCGCTTTTGGCCACAAACAGTTGATATCGGAACTTGCTACCACTAAAGTGTGTTGTAGCTTTGCTCGTCCACCGCGTCGCTGATTATTATTATAATTATTATTATACGTTCGTTTTGTGATTCGCATGGATTTGTCGGAAATTCTTTCGAGTTTTTCACCTCCAAAGGGATCACTGTGTTGTGTTTTACATTCGGATAGTTGTATGATTCGAATTTAGGTATCATTATGTATCTAAACGGTGTCTGTAAAGTATCTCATGGATAGAAAAGTGTGTCGCATTTGTTTTTATTGGAGTAAGTTCCGTAGACAATTTTTTTTTTTTTTCCTCATCCTTGTTCCTATAATTTCCCATTGCCACCCACTTATGTACGAGTATATGACTGGGTGGTATCCGTGAGATACTTTACTTTACTTTATTCTTGCCTTTAATTTACCCGCGTAAGGTGGTGTTGTAATTTTTCCCATACTCTTCCTCTCTCTCTCTCTCTCTCTCTCTCTTCATATCTCATTGACTCTCCCTCTCTGTTATCAATTTAAAGACGGATTATGAGAGTAGATTTCGTGTTTTTTCTTCGATTTTCTCCAGTCAGTTAGATTATTGTAAGGGTCGGTCTTACCCGTTCCAATTGATGGAGGAAGAAGTATCTGTCATAGGCACTCACTGTCTTCATTAAAACTTTCAAGTCTCCACCCTCTCCGAAATATCCGTTTCTATACTCGTTTCACTTCGGCGCTTTTTTTTCATTTTTAGCACGGCCTTCAAGTAAACGTTGTTTAGTTATCTGTTTGGGTATTTAAGTCAATTGAAAGCACATCTGACAGACGCGCGGATTTATTTCTTTATGTTGTAGCGCTAGTTGACAAAAAAAAAAAAAAAAATAAAAATAAATAAAAATAAAAATAAAAATAAAAATAAAAATCGCGGGACATACGAAAGGAAAATTATGTTCTCTCATTGATTAATTATTCCGGTCCGTGTGGGTGGGATTGAGGAGAAAGTGCGAGAGAGAGGTTGATTAGATGATATTCTCGAGCGCGCGATAATGTCCAATTTTCTTAAATCTGACGGTTGTTTTGAATGTGTTTTTTTTTTTTTTTTAAATAGTTTCTACCACTACAGTGGCTTGCAGTGCAATTTAAATCGATTTAGTCCGTGTCGGGGTCAGATAAATGCAGTGTCAGTGTACAGAGTACAAGAGTGCAGTTCGAGTATCAAGTGTAGTTACGCATAAATATTCACTCATTTGAATAGTCTTGAGGGCGCTTTATTGTTCTAAATCAGTTTTAAGTGGAAAATTTGAGGAAAAAAGTTTAAAAAAAAAATCACAGTGTAAACGGTGTGTGTTTGCAGAATAAATGGTGGATTGACAACATTACCTACATACGCATGTACATACATCTAAAAAGGCAAGTGACATTTGGTATTTATTTTTAAATTAATTTTCCTGTCACTGTCAATGTGGGTGTCTAATTTTTGAAGCTGTCAGTTTGATCTTTTATGACAATATCCTGGTCATGGTCATCAAGTTTTAATCGAATAATTCTATAAGTAGATTGATGTCTTTTGTGATGTTGTTGTTTTTTTTTTTTTCTTTTTGTGGTGGGTAGTTGACAGTGGGTGAGACATCAAATGTCAGTTACACTCATTGAAAGCATTGCGCATAACCTAAATTCACCAGAAAGTTATGCAGTTCCTTTCTGCTTATAGTCTGAAATGATGTTTTCCTTTTTTACAATTTCAATATCACTCTTTACTTGCGTAGGAATTTTTTGTACCTATGTGGTTCACACATAGATATACATTTACATTCTCACAGTCATCGGAATTTATTGGTTTTTTTTTTTTTTTTAGATAGAAATTCCTTAGCTCTATGTTGTCCTGGTGCGGAAGTGGTAAATGTTAAGGGAAAAAAGTTCTAGCCGTTTTGACGTTTAGTTCTTGGAGCTTTAGGAATTATGAGAAAAGCTCTTTGTGCTTGTCAAATTTCTGTATTTGGGTTGGTGTGTATCTGTTTTAGGATTGGGCTTACTCTCAATTAAGGTTATTGTATAATGTGACATTGTTTTCATACTTGTTGATTTCACTAATGCGATGGCGAAACACTATTCGGTATTTGAGAAATATGAGCTGTTTTGACGCTAACTTCGGTGACATTGGTTGTCATATTTCTAAGTCGTATCTACAGCACTTTTCCAGTGAAATAGAAAATCTAGTGTAATAAGAGCAGACAATTCTATCAGTTAACTCAAAAACACATTGCAAGAGCAACGGCTTAGAAAGGTGGAAAAAAGTATTGACAGCATATGAAACAAAATTGTCAATAGTCGTTGATAGTGCAGCCTGATAAATGTATCTGTATCAACGACTGAGATAATTATTATGAATAGACTTGCTCAGAGTTAGTGCTCCATTATTATAAGTTTCACGTAAAATTATTGCTTATAAATGAATTTTATAAAATGCCTTGGGGAAGCATGGTATTCTGTGGATGACAGTTTAAAGTTTCCAGCCTTGTCTGCTGAGACATAAAACATTAACGCTGAAACATCGATATACAGTCACTTAGTCCAATTGCATTCTAGAAAGTATGTCATTTGTAGTTGTGTTCGCGAAAAACATAACGGGCAGTTAAGGAAATCTGCTTCATGAAAATTGTCCTCTGAGACCTTAACAAAGAAAAGAAATAGAATAAGAAGCACGCGATCGAAGAAATGGAAAGGAAACTTTTTCAAAAGTTAAAAAAGCAAACTCAGAATCAATGCTAAGGATATGCACAACATACTTCTGGGAACTTTTAAACGGCGGGCAAGGTCAGAATTCAGAAGTCAGGCAGAACGAACTATTTAACTTGGGTGATGCCAGTCAAGACTTCCATGTTCTCAACAAAAAGATAGTAATATACAATTTTTAGTATACTAAGGCTGCCGAAACGGAGATGACTCGATAGGGAGAATACACCAGAAAGTCGAAAAAATGTATGCCAGTGGAGCGAAACTTTAAAATCGTTTGCCCGATTCACAAGAAGAGGAGATCCGATGACTGTCTCCTTAATATCGCGTACAAAATCTTGTAGGCTATTTTATGTTAAGACTTGAAACTATTGAAACTATTTGATTAAGTGTATTTACACTTCATCTTGCTTACTTACTTAGGAAACGCTACAATTCGGAGTTAAATTGGGCCTTAACTTTAAAGTCTTTCTAGTTAGCCCGGTCTTCAGTTAATTGCCTCCAGCACTTCAAGTCGCGTAAGGTCCCTTCTACTTGCGGATTGTAGAGGATTTCATCTACTGCGTTGTCTCTCTGGGTTTAATTCTAAGTCTCTGCAATACATGTCCTAGCTACCTCATGCGACCGATCAGCAGTTTTCTGATTAGGTCGACGTCACTGTATAGTTCGCATAGTTCGTTGTTGAATCCTCCCCTCCAAGGTCCGTCAGCGCAGAATGGATTACTTTTTTTTCGAAGGATTTTCCTCTAGAAATGGCTGAGAATATTGATAGAGCCAGCGCTACAGCGCCATATAGTTGGACTAGGATGATCAAGATATTATATAGGGTCTCCTTAGCCCAACGAAACAGCGATTTTCAAGCGTTTTATTTCTGTTGAGATGTTACTGGCATATTTCATAGCACAGCTAAGTTAAACAAAGTCTTTTACTATATGCTTCCTGTGACGTTATGTCCAATTCGTGTATATGTCTCTTTTATTGACACCAGGGTTGAGGGTTTGCCCTCATTTACAACTAAAACCATTTTGGAAGCTTCCGTCTAAATATTAGCGAACTAGCTGCCATACTCTAGTAGCTACACGAACTTTTGAAAGATTATGCGTCCGGTGTTGGCTTGGTTGAGTCATTACCGACTTTGACGGAGAAGCGAGCGAGCGTTTTCCATCGTCATGGTCTTATACAACTCATCTCTTTATAAATGCTTTTATATGCAGCCTTAAAATCGATGAGAGGATGGTGGGCATCGATTTGGACTTCTTGTGTTTTCTCTAGGATCAGTCGGAGTGTGAATATTTGATGGATTATGGACTTTGCTGGTTTGACAGTGCATTTAGATGTTGGCGAAGAGTTTCAGATGTTCACAAAATATGGTTGATAAGATCTTGTGTGCGATGTTAAGGAGACTTATGCCTCTATAATTGCCTCAGGTGAGAGGATCTCCTTTCATGTGCATTGAGCTAACAATACTGAGATCAGGCATATACTTTTGTAACCAGATCATGGTGTCTGCCATCATAAAGTAACTTTCAGCAGCTTTAAATACCTCGGTCAGAAAACCGTCAGCTTTAGCTACTTTGTTGGATTTTAGCTTAGTTATTGCTTTCCTTACTTCGTTTTTGCCAGTTTTAGTTACCATCGTCTAAGTTGAATAGTGATTGAAACAAAACCGATGTTGTTAAAAGTAATCTCAATATCGAGAGAAATTTTATGTTTTTAGAAGTAGAAGTGCGGCCAGAAGGTGCTGGGTCGCTGCTAATATCAGCCTACTGATAGTTATTTTGAACAGATGTGCTTTTCTTCGGATAAAGAAAGAAGAGAGCTTCACAGCAGATAGTTAGAGCATAAATAAAAATGTAGCAAGTGTCAATGCTATATTCCTAGTGGCGAAGAAGATGCCTAGAATTGTACCAATTTCGGAAAGTTCATCGGATATACTCAACAATTTCCCTGAAATCCTCGCTGTACATGTATTCGTAGGTACTCAGAAAGTATAGATTACGAACTGTTCGGCAATCTGGTTGTGAGTTGTAATCTTCCCTTGGCATTCTCGGGATTTTGTAGCTCTTTGGCTATCAGTGCCAGTTTAGATATATATATATGCAGAAGATACCATATTTCATTGTAGCCAATAATGAGCCTACTCAATTGTATAGGATTTTCCAATAGGGACTTGACAACTTTGAATTTAATTTGTGAACGCACTCTTTCACTAATCATCAAACTGTCACTGTTAATTTATTCAGTAAACTAAACATTTTCATCATGGGAAAGTACACTAACGAGCAACGTCTGCAAACTATAAAAATTTTCTACAGATATTCGGAGTCGGTGACTGCAACTTTAAGAGCGTTAACTCCAATTTTCGGTCGTAATTCTCGCCCTAGTAGACAGGTAATAACAAGTTTAGTGCAAAAATTTGAGTCTACATATTCGTTGTGTGATGTTGCCGTGTCAGTGAGACAACGAGTTGGTAGAAGTGTCGAAAATATCGCTGCCGTTCAGACGTCCTTAGCAAACGATCCAAATCAGTCAATTCCACGGCGTTCTCAAGAATTGGGCATCGCTCAGACCACATTATGGCGTATTTTGCGTAAGGAACTTGGTTTACACCCATACAAGATCAAGCTGACTCAAGAATTGAAGCCGATGGACCATTTGAGGCGACGTACGTTCTCCGATTGGGTTCTGAAGAAGATGCGCCAAGATGATGAATTTCATCGCAAAATCATCTTCAAGCTCATTTTTGGTTCAATGGGTTCGTCAATAAGCAAAATATGCATTATTGGTCGGGTGAAAACCCACATGTGCTTAATGAATCACCACTTCATCCACAAAAAATTAATGTTTGTTGCGGTTTGCATGCCGGCGGCGTTATTGGGCCATATTTTTTCGTCGACGCTAACGATCGTCACGTTACTGTGAATGGTCAGCGTTATCGCGCCATGACCACTGATTATTTTTGGCCCGAATTGGAAGATATGGACCTGGACGACATGTGTTTTCAACAGGATGGTTCCACAAGCCACACAGCACACGCTACAATCGATTTATTGAAGAGTAAGTATGGTGAGAGTGTAATCTCAAGACATGGGCCAGTCGATTGGCCGCCTCGTTCGTGCGACACGCCGACGACGTTGGGAGAGCCCAGAGCCAACACTGAACGCGAAATAGCAGCCGTTTCGGCCGAAATGTGTGGTCGAGTCGTTGAAAATTGGCTCCAACGAATTGACCGCTGCAAACGTGCCCGCGGTAGCCATATGAACGAAGTCGAGTTCCATTCATAAATGTTTTGATTGTACTTCAAGTCGATAATAAAGTTTTTAAAATATCTCAAATGATTTGCCTTTTATTTAAAAATAAAAGTTGTCAAGTCGCTATTAGAAAACCCTATATAAAGACACTTTGTCCGAGTTTACAGTTCCTTGCATCCTTTGACTAACATATGTAAGAGCTGTGGTTGCTATAGCTACATATATATATATAGATTCTATCTCCGACAAAATATTATCGCTTTAGTCTTAAAGATTAAGAAAGCTTTTTACTGTTTCATTCACCTGCTTCTCATGGGTAACTCGAGGTTATGGGCCCTATTTTTTTCCCATCTGCTCTTCAGCAATTGGATAGAATCATCACAACTTTGATGGATATTTAGATTCCAATTCATCTTCTTCCAAATTTATTCTGCAGAATCGTTCCCAGATATGTTGCCTATTCAACAAGCTCAGTTCAGAGTGAATGGAAATAAAGGCAAAACCTCACATTTTCTGGTAAAAAGGATCAATTCGGTCTTACTTGGGTAAACGTCGAGGTCACACGTTTTGGTCTAGACTTTGCAATATGACTTTTTAAGGCATTCAAGTGTTTGTATGTTTGTATATACTGCCATATCATTTCCATTAGTGAACATCTTAGTAGTTCACAGACTAATATGTTCCTTAGAAGGGCATAACCTTGACTGATATGTCTCTCAGCTGAGGATTGTCCTACAAAGCTAGGATTATTCTTAAAGGTTACTCGGCTGCTATACATGATATTGCTGAAGAAATCACTAATTTTGGTGACCGGGTGACCAGGTGCTTGGTCTATCAAGATAGATGTCATTGGGGTGGTATAGCAGCTCCTTGCTACTTAAAGAATGAACACCTTATTGACAGCCGCCCATAATCTAAAACAAAGGATGGACATGTCTAGAACCATCTTCAAAGAACTTCTCTATCTAGAGAAGTGAAGAAGCATAAATCTCTATGGATAGCAAATTCATAGAATTACCCACCTTGACCCCTAAGACAATGTGGTAGGCATTGTCATCACATATGGTCTGTTTGGGATCTTGTGTGCTGCGATGTGCTTCTATGTACAATAACTGGCACTATAGTCGGATATATGTTTCCAATAAGTTTTCTGAGAAGGAAGTGATAAAACATATCTAGTTCAGCCTTGGGAGTACCGATGATCTGCATTCAATTCCATTTTTGCATACCCTTCTTTGCATGACATCGTAATGTCACGATGAAATTCATTTCTTAACTTTAAAGGAATCTACAACAAGGACAGACCGAAAAGGCATCAACAGTAAAAGCTCTTCCGTTTTCTTTGATTCTATCGTGAATAAAACACCTAAGTGACACAGACATTGCAAATAATCTTGGCCTTGACTTAGCTCTTATAAAAAACTTAACCTCCATCCGGCTAGGACTCATGACAATTATTGTAGATTGTTTGCATGACTTTTATTGGCAGTAGTGATAGTAGACAAAATAAATAAATTTCTGCCGAATTGACAGGCTTTGTTTTATGACGGCATCTTTTGCGTCATGTTTGCATAATCTGGAATATTACATCAACATATACCAGCAAGGTCTCATTACATCGAAAGTGTTTTTGGAAAATGCGTTTTAACTTTTAGTCTTAGTAAAAAAGTATCTGATCAAATTAATACCATTTACTTTTTATTGCAAAAGTTATGGTAAGCCCATCTATCAAATATAAAAAAACGTTCGCTTCAATTTCAACTTAATTGGTTGCTAATAGAATATTCATAATTTTCTAGGTAACGAAGCATCTATCTTCCAAACATAAACTAGCTACTCAAAGACATTAACGA
Source organism: Volucella inanis (assembly GCA_907269105.1). Classification (NCBI taxonomy): domain Eukaryota; kingdom Metazoa; phylum Arthropoda; class Insecta; order Diptera; family Syrphidae; genus Volucella; species Volucella inanis. The sequence continues at coordinate 230,677,733 of OU026153.1, read as the reverse complement.
TCCGAGTCATTCTAACAATTTTGACACTAATATGTGACTTTTATCACATACTCTGGCTGCGAGGACAGATACAATAAAAATAGATATAAAAAAAATCATGCGAAAGTGGCTCTTCGCGTTTTTGAGTTTGTTAACACAAATTGCGAAGATGTGTTAAATGGTACGAGTATCGTATATTTAAAGATGCCGCCCTTGTACAGATCGTTATTTGACAAATTTATCACATATTTTTGAGTAAGAAGAGGGAACGATTCCAAGAGAACTGAAAATTAAATAAAACCCCAGACGCACGAGTAGATAGAGAGATTTACTTAGATCTTCCTAGAATTGGCATTTATCAAAAAGCAAATCTTAGCCTATTGACACAATGTTTTAAGCGGTTTCCGTTAAGCTAATAAATGCATTTAGAAAAATTTATGAGATCCTGTCGTATCTAAATGAATAAATTTGAGGAAATTTCCTTGAATCTTCTGTCTAATTGCATGCACACAGTTTATACTTGATAAAATTGAGAGTAATTTTTTGTTTGTTTTGGGACCACACGCCCCCAGATTTGAAGATACGAGTGTATTAGAAGTCAGTCAGTGTACAACGCCCTTTATTTCGGTAGCACTACCCGAAATTTCAAACCGATTTAGTGTTATCTATCATAATCAGTTGCAATTTTAAGGCAGTGGGAGGACGGTTTCCCTCACTGAACTGCCATGGTAAAGTTGTGTGTGATAAAAGCCGGTCTCAACCAAGGAAACTACGTATAGATGAAGATCTAGTTCTCAGCATAAAATATATCGAAGTTCATCACCTAAAGACATCCGCAAGACAACATGTCTTTCTGTGAACATTTAGGTATTTTTCGCAACTCACTCAAACTATTGTGTACATTTTTAATCCCGAAGCTTATAAGGAGGCCATTATAATTAATATCTATTCGCATAATAAAATAAAGCGTGAGCCAACAGATTGTGTGGATGTTCTCTGTCAATTACTTTCATTTACTGAGTTCAATGTAGTTGATCTTTTTTACAGATATTATACAATCTTTGACAATTTTAGTCATGGAGTCAATGTTTTATTGGTTTTTAATTTTGTTACAAAAATGGATGGATTTGTAAGAGTTACATTTCGTAGAATTCGTGAATTTTTCAGTCCATATAATCGTCCTAATGAGTCCGGAATTCGTAAAATGTTGAAGCGTTTTGAAGAAATTGGTTCAGTACCGGGTCAAGGACGATATTATCATTCTTGGCCAGCACATTCTCGCCAAAACATCACAACTATGAGCGAAATTGTTTAAAACTAGCCAGGCTCAATATGTCGCCGAAGCCAACGATTGGGCCTCACTTATGGCATCTTACGGTGAATTTAAAGTTAATCTTCATTTGCACGCCTATAAAATCTAAATTGCACAACAATTCAAGCCTTGGGATTATCTACGATGTCGCCGAATTGTTAAATGGATGTTGGATCGCCAGGAAAATTTGTCACCGAATTTGAGCTTTTCCAATAAAGCCCATTTTTGGATGGATGGGTAGGTAAATAAACAAAATTGTCATTTCTATGGAAGGGAAAACCCTTACGAGATTCATGAAAACCTATGAATCCCAAAAACGTTACTCAATGGTGAGGATAATGCGTTGGCGGCATCATTGGCTCGTACTTTTTCGAAGATGAGGTTGGAGAGACATTTACAGTGAATGGAGAACAGCAACATGTTGACCCGCTTTTTTTTCAAAACTGAAAGAATTGGGTCTGGAGGATCTCTGGTTTCAACAGAATGATGCTGCTGCCAACAAAAGCCATCCATCAATCTATTTACTTTATTGCGTACGAAATTTGAAGATCGCATTATTTCGGTTAGAGGGAAAGTTGATTGTCCCCCAAGGTCGTCCGATTTGACTTAAGACTTCTTCCTGTAGGGTATTTGATGAGTAAGATCTATTCCAATAACCCAGCGACAATTAGGATCTCAAACATACCATCCAAACTAAAATTGTCCCCTTTGTCCCACTTATTTTTCAAAAAGTCATCGAGAATTTTGATCTTCGGACGGTCGGTTACAACAAAACCGATATTGTGTTTCCATTCATAATTGCCATAGACCGGTCTATATTAATCAACAAAATTCTACTTTGATTTTGCAACAAATATGTGTTTTATTTAATGAAAATTTCCATCGTAGCTGTTGGCTTACCCTTTAGATTTCAAAAGATATTCGAGTTCACTTTGAAGAATTCTCACTCTTCTGTCAGCAAAGTTAGGATAGTCACACAGGTGATAAACAGATACAGTTTATTCTTTGTAACTGCAAATTTTGCAGCAGTCATTCAGGATTCCGAGTCGCTCCGGATAAGAATAATTTCTTCTTGTCGTTGAATTGGAAAATTGGGATATGCCCAAAGGAGACGGTGTGGATGCTGACCATTTTTCATCTCTTAGATATCGATATGAACCCCTGTCTAGCAAGGGGTCATCTTATTTTATGTGACTTTATAGACATCACGACTTTGATGATATTATTGCTCTCTTTGCAATCTGAAGAGAGGCTGTGATATCAGCTTGAACAACACTACAGCCCTAACTTATTCAAAATGCCCGATTGACTTGTAGTGTCTTACAGTTTCAACTCCTAGTCTTCATTTAGTATCTGCCGGTAAAGCAAGTAAAGACTATTCCATTCAGTTCTATCGAAAATTCCAATCATGAGCTCCTTGTCCAAGATAATGAAGAATTTCATCTGTTTAGGAGAGAGGCCTGAACATATAACACTGGTGACACAATCCAATTGAACTTTTAGCCAAAGCTTAGATCTGAACCATGATTTCCATCGCCGTTGTTGGTGTTGGTTTTTTTCACAGCAAGCATAGCAGGTTGTTGTATCACTTATGCCTAGCACATTTAAGTGCTTAGCTAAAAAAGTGTAGCGCCCCATAACGACCCTAGTAAGCAGCCTACAGCCTTTATTATTGAAATCTTAGAGTAGTAGGAAAGTATTCGCTTGGTCTGCCTAAAATCTGGAGAGTCATGTACAGTTGTGCTCTTTGGGAGCCCCAACCGAGGGCGTAGGCAGACCGAACCTAAGTTCGTGTCTTGAAAAACTTTCCTCTGATACTTGCCTAGCTCACCGGTTATTTAATTTCCGTGAACCCTTGGTGATCTGGGATCCAGAGAAGACTCACTGAACTGCTCACTCACACCGACTGCATTCAGTCGTTGGAGGGCTTAGCAAGGCTCAAGCCCCCTCCACCGTTTCTTCACAATATAGCTCGTTGGCATGAGGATTGCGTATGTTACTGCTTCGAAGACAGACACAAGTCGAGTAGTAGTGAAATCTTACATTATCGTCCCCCAGAAAGACACCAGTGATGCATTTTAAGTCGGTTTGGAGCCATCCGAGAAGACACGACTAGTCTTGGGCACAGGAAAAGTGGATTTTGTATTTTTCTGCAGCAGGGGTTCTAATGTGTAACTTCCGAGTCCAAAGTCAATCAATGCGGAAGGCCATCAAAACACCAGAGTGTACTATACCAAACAGCACATCTTTTTAAATGGCAGATGGCTTTGAAAGTGGAGCTTATGATTCATCAATGCGTCTAGAGCCAGATGTGCTAGGGAAGGCCCCATGCTGCCGAGGCAGACTGTTCTTTGGAGTTCGGTAAAAGCAACAATAACGTATTTTCGTAAGAGCTTATTCAAGCAGATCCTAATCGGTGACAGGCCCTATGTCTTGCCGACAGCTTTGACACCTGACCAGATATGGGCATTGTACTCTTATTTTAGGTGGATGAATGCCTTATCTAACAGAGTGGATGACACGCAAATACTTAATCTTCTTTGGAGAATTGGATTGTGATGCATTTAAGATCAGTCAGACCAGGCAGCTTCTTCCATCTCCTCTCAGTTTTGAGAGGATTGACTAAAAGCCCATTTTTGGTGCAGCGATCGTCGATAGATATCAGAAATATTGGCACGATAAGCAGAGAGCCGACCAACATGCACCATAGTTGTAGAGAAAAAACGCCGGCTTTACATATTGGACGCAGTCAGCATCCGCAAACAATGCCCTATTCACCAGCATTGCTTTTATCTAAGGTCTAAGGTCTCGTTACAATTTGCTTTCCACACTTTAGTAATATTTGAGAGGTTATATTTGGTGTGCAACCGCACACACACCCTACATGTGCAGGAGGGTATCAATTTTTTTCAGTCAAATTGCTTTGTATTCTAGAATTTCTTAAAGATGCTGGACCAAAAAAAGTGATGCAGTGACGCAGTTATTGCTCTTCTCCAAGCTAAAAGAACGCATAGATTGTTGCTTGAAGGGCTAACTTACAGTCTTCAACTGGTGGCCCAATTCGAAAATGTCGTTGGAGAAGGCGTTTAAGCTTTTAATATTTTCGAAATGACATCCACTACCTAAGTAAATGGTCAAAGGGCAGTACTGTTGTCTATTTATTGAAATTTGCATCTCTAAGCGCAAAGTTAATTGTACTGAACTTAATTTTAGGCTGATTCACGCGCATAGCTCAGTATATTATTGAGTTCTATGGCGCAATGTCATAAGAACTTATGTCTTCAGTCACGTTTCTTCGATATTAACGAACGCTTTTAATGCAAATTCTTTATGATTTTTTTTTATTTCGGATGTTATCCTATGGATAAATGTGTTCATTGACTTTACCTTGTGTAGGTATTACTATCTAGATGAGAGGTCATTTCTGTTATATCATACATATCTAACAACTAAACCAATAATATAAACAGAAAACAAGTTCTGAAGTCCTTTAGAGTAGTATGAATATTGTTCCTAGCTTAGAGAATGAAAAAGATGCGGACTTCCTGCCAAACTTTCGGAACATAGCCTCACTTCAGACAGTCTGTGGAAATCTGATTGATCCATCCCGGAACATACGTGTTAATGTTAACCATTCCTGCTACGTTAGGATAAGAGTATAGTCCAATCTACCTTGCTAATAGCATGTGTTGGTTATCACTGTATCGAGTCCTATTGTAGGTTCGATATGGTTTGACTTCTGCAGAGATAGTGTAATTTTATGAATCCGACGTCTGAGAAATTTGACACTATCTTCCCATTTTCTTCCGAGCTTCGGCTGCATGCTCGGCTCATCTATTTTTTCCAACTCAGTTGCATATTTTGACCTCTTATCTCTATGTGAATTTTCGAAATTTTTTTCCAGTGGAAGAGTGAAAAGAATTCGGCGATAGTCATATAGGACACCCTCTGGTAGGCTTTGAGGTATTTCGGAACTCTAACTCGTCATCATTCCTCAGGCAATTCAATCCAGTCAGGGCAACTCTAAGTGGTCCGATTAAGATTTCTTTTCCTAGCTTGCTTCTCAATTGCCACATCTGATATCTTCTTCAAGAATTATCTTTTGAATCGATCACTGTTTCTTCTAGTATATCAAGTTCTAAACCTTTTATTGACTTCAACTATCCTATGGTCATATATGTATAATGGAATACCTGGGTCATGGCTTCAATCGAATAATATCTCACATACATATTAAAAGACTTTTGTAAGACAGAGTAGACTCTGTTTACGTTGGATACCCACGAATACTTCCAGATACTCAACACATTAATTGCTTTTCGGTTGCTCTAAAAAGGAAAGCAAACTGCAAACTATATGAAGTTAAGCAGTTTTTTTTAAAAGCCGGGTTGACTTTATCGACGCACGATTGCATTCCTAAAAATCTTAACTTTCAACAGAAAGACTTAGCCTTAGAATGTTTAAGATTCGTTCTCTGAACCTTGTTCAAAAAGTTCTTCATAGATCTAATTTTTCAGTATTACAGTATGAGCTACCATATACACAAGATTGAAATGATCTGTTCAGACTCAGACTCTAATCCAGCGTTGTCTTATAAAGGGTCAACAGATAAGAATGATAAAAAAAATTTAAGAAAACAACAACGGTGTAAGATACAAAATCGGTTCTGGCTCTATTTTTAAGCTACGTTTATGCCATTATGGCCACCTAGGCTCCGCTAGCAGTCCTTCAAGCGGTCAGTTTAACTTTAGATGACTCTATCCAATATGTGTGGCGTTATTTCGGCATTAACGTGTCGAACGTTGGCCTCGAGCTCGTCCAAAGTAGTTGTCTTGTTAGCGTAAACTAAGGACTTGACGTAGTCCCAGAAAAATAATCGAGTGATGTCAAATCGTATGATCGCGGCGGTTGATGAACGCTCACCCAGTCGCCAAATTTTTTCTTCACAATTTCAACATTTGCATCGCTTGTGTTCCATGTATCGCCGTCGATCTCTGACTACAGAAACTCGGTTAACATCGCTCTATACGTGAGACCCTTAACGGTTACAGTTTCTCGTTCCTCATTTCGAAAGAAATAAGGTCCGATGATGCTGAAACTGCTGATGCCATAAACCGCACCAAACAGTCAATCTCTGTGGATGCATTGAAGCTTGTCCGAACACTTGTGGGTTGTGTTCGCTCAAATTATGGCAATTTTGCTTGTTGACATAGCCGCTGAGCCAAAAATAAGCCCCTTCCAAGAAGATAATTTTTCCGGCCGACATTTTTAGCGCCTTACTAGTGCACTCCGGTTTGTCATCTGGTTTCAATTTTTGCGTCAACACAATCTCAACAACTCAACCGAAAATATGCCGGCATCTCTGCCGATGATCAATTCAGCTGATCGGCGTCGAATCGACGTTTTTGAGACTTTTTCGATACTTACATCATCAATCATCTGTCTGTTTGGTGGTTAACGATCCAAAAGAGTGTACGAGTACTCACGCGCAAAATTTTCCACGGTGCGACGAATTATCTGCACATCTGCCATGATGACGATCGACTTCACGAGGAAATTAACATTGCGTATATGTCACTGATCCGAAATTTCAATATTTTTAACTAATTTTTGCACGTTCGGCAAGCGTTAAAATGCCTGATGATATGTTAAATCTTATGAAGGGTGATTCATCTTAAGGTTTGATTTATAATGTAAAATAAGGCACACAAATTTGAAAGCGAACTAAAATTTTTAAAATCGGTTAAAAGAACAATTCATGGCAATTATTTTTTAAAAATGATATTATGTAAATATTGGCCACGACTACGTCTGAGGAGGTCCATTCGGAAGGTCCAATTTTGGGTGACACGTTCGAGCATAGCGACTGGAATCTCGCGGACAGCACGAGTAATGTTGGCTTCCAAAGCGTCAATAATAGCTGGCTTATTCCTGAAGGCCTGAGACTTTACATATCCCCAGAGAAAGTAGGCCAAAGGTGTGATATTGTACGATCTAGGCGGCCAATTTACCATAGCAAAACGTGAAATTAATTGCTCATCAAAATGATTTCTTCACAAGTCCATTGTTTCACGCGCTGTATGGTTCGTAGCGCCGTCTTGTTGAAACCAGAGCTCACCGAGACCATGTGCTTGAATTTCAGGAAGCATATAGTCCGTTAACATGGCGCGATAACGGTTACTATTGACGGTAACGTTCTGATTTGCCTCATTTTTGAAGAAATATGGACCAATAATTGCACCAGCCCATAAACCACACCATACCGTTGTTTTTAATGGATATAATGATAGCTCTACGTACTCTTCCGGTTGCTCATCAGCCCAAATACGGCATTTTTTTTTTTTTATTAACGTATCCAGAGCCCATCCACGCAAAATATGACGCATATTCAAGTCGCCTGGCTTAAATTCTTGCAGAAGTAAAATTTTGTACGCTTTTAGGCTGAGATCTTTACATAAAATACGCCAAGTTGTCGAATACACCAAACCAAGATGCTGAGAACGACGACGAATCGATTCGTCACGGTCTTCGCGTACATTCTCAGCTGCAGCTGCTATACATAATCTTTTCACTACGTACTGGATGTGGTCTAACCGGTTGAGTATCATCCCCTAATGTAAACTGAGACTCAAATTTGCGAATGGTATTGGCAATAGTGGTTTTAGTACGTCGATTATGCGCAGCGTAAGTTCCTCGAACCACACTAAATTCTCACAGAACGCTGATTTTCGTAATACAACTGAAGAGACACTGATGTGGTGTTAGTCTTTCCATTATGACTTGACAAACGATACTAAATAAAAATGACAAATCAGTTTGATAGGAGTCTCGCGTGATCTGTCAAAAAAAGCCTATTGAAAATGAAACCTCACGATGAATCACCCTATATTCGGCTATTTAGTGCCATAGTCAGTGTATTTTTTTAGCTTAATTATCAGAGTGTGTAACTATCTATGGTGTTTCCATTCTGGCCAAGGATCTCAGTTTGCACAACCAGATCGCCGAGTTAAACGCATTCGTAACTTCAAGTTTGTTAACGTTTTGTAGCAGCACCAAATGTGCACAACCCTCATTCATTTAGGCATCTTTGGGTTGTAACTTCACTGTTTTGTTTGCGATGGCATTCAGTCCAAGTACCTTGTTGCCTTCTATTAGTCTACATGCTTCGAACCGCTCCTAAGACGTGACTGATTGGTGTTATCCGTCTCGATGGAGTAGTAATATTTGGTCTACGTGGGAACGAATGGTTATTTGGCTAGACCTGTTGTTTTTGAGTTTCTTCATCACTACTCTGTTATCTGTGCATCGAGGGTCTGAGTCCAAAGGCATCTGAAACTCTGTAACTTGCTTTTCTTGCTCTTTTCAGGTTGTGTCCCGTCAATTTAAAAGTGCTTAAACGTTTCTGATGTCAGATCTGCTTTTGGATCTCTGGGATCTGAGTTTTACTTCTAAGCTGAGTCTCTTTATTTTATCCTCTAGAGTTACCTCTTTGTGGATGTCCTTTTGACTACGTCGTACGCTCTTTAGATGGCCTAAATCGAAACAGCCTTCATATCGGAGTTGATGTTTGACTCTTTAGATTATTGCAGATATGGGCCTTTTATCAATATAAAAGTCATGCGGCTAACTTGGTTACTTTTGAACTTCATTGTTTTCTTAAATATAAAGCTTAAAAGCAAAAAAGTCATTCAAGTGATTTTCTAAAAACGTCTTTCTCTAAAATTCCATTTTCTCTCGCATGCATATTCACTGTGGTTTCTTACCATCAAATGACGTTACTTTGAACAATTTCCTCTACATACGAGCAGTGTGTGTTTTCTTGCTATTTTCCCAAAACATACTTGCACTTTCTTAAGTGAAACTATCATGTAAATGTGCCCTCATAAAACTTGACAATCTAATTCAAAAAGTTCCATCCCTAAGCCAATTCGCCGGTAATGAGTGTCATTTCGAAAACTCTCATTCCAGCAAGGGAGCATGGAAGTGAAGAATTGAAAAAGCATTTTTCGGAAATTGAAAAAAGTTCTCTACAGATGTCACTAGTTCAGCACGGTTCAGTACTACAGTTCATGGACTTGTATCTATGGTACGAGTATCTATCTATTCTCGTTTCGGACTAGTTTTTATCGATTTTTCACACAAATCCAGAGTGAGTGTTTTTGTTTTTTTGGGATTGGGAATTATCTCACATGTTCCGTAACATAAACCGTTTTGGGAAAACAAACTTACGGATACCACATAGCATTTCACATTGAACGAGTTATGACAGCGGAAAGGGGATTAAAGAGAAAAATTAATCTTTTGTGGTTTTGAGAGGATGATAAGAGAAGGTGGACGAAATAATTTTTAAGTATTTGCTTTTGAGCTTTCAGTTCGCTTTAATCCAATTGTAGGTTGATACGGATTATACGATGTGGTATAGAGGAACCGATTATTGACCCTCAAGAATGACAATTGATTGGATAATTGTGATGATGTAGTGATATGAGAATGTCTGACCTTTCTTTAGTCACTCACGAATGCACACAAGTACTTAAATATGAGAATAAGTAACGTGAATATACTCGTGTAATAATTTTTGGGTGGATTGTTGGTACAAAGTAATCATTTAGATACAATGATCTATTTTGGGGAAACCTTAACCACTCAGGGGCTTTTCATTATGTCACTTGGTTGAGCACAAATACATACTTTCAATCATCATTAAGGGGTTAAAGTGGGTTAACTGGTCAGACAAAAATCTTTTTTTTTTTTTTTTTTTTTAATAATATAGGGCCAACAACTCACTCATGTGGGACTCCATTTTATATGTGCGGGTGTTATTTTATTAGGGACTTGTATCTAGTATAATATCTTGTACTATGACCAAAGATAGTTAACGTATCAAAGGGAATCGGAAAGGAAAGAAAGGAAAAAAAAGGAAAGAAAAAGACTGATTGCAACAGCCAAGATGGTGTTTTTTCTTCAGAATTGTCACGTTGCTGAATGATCTTTTAGGATCGAAACGAACTGATTTGTTTAAGAATAGTTGAAAAAGCGTTTTCCTGTTCATATATTGAGGAATGTTAAGCACTAAATTCTTAAGTATCTATGGTCTCAAGAAAGCATAAAGGTCCATCCATATTTTCGCCCCATTATACTCAAATTTTGATATTAGCAGAACAGAAATATTTCTACTTAAGCTCCTAAGCTCTGGATTTGTGGCTGTACTGTCGGTGTAAGCCTTTATTTTTCAATGTCTTCAAAATATTCTGGAAAAAAAAGCCAAATCAAGCATTAGGATTTGCTCTGACAATAAAACGGGTGTTAGCAGATAATATCAAATCTTGGTAGTTCCAAACTGATACCCACCATCTCGTTGCCAACTTTCTAAGAGAATAATATTGTAAATTCCGAATGTTCCATCATGGTCTACAGAAGCGATCAAAGAAGACGGTTAAAGGCAGCTTTGATATGACGGTAAGACAAAACGATCGTTGCAAAAAAATCTCGAAATGCAAATCAAAATAAACGACATTGAAGGTTCTCAATACTGGATGAATGAATTCGCTGAAAATGGGACCACGTTTGACTGACGTACTCAAGCGGGGTGCGAACGAAAGTACTCTACCGTTTGACGAATTCAGCTCCCTATTCAGCAAAACGCCAAGATTGAAAAAAAAAACTGAACTAGGAGCACAGGTTGAGCATAGAAAACGCATAGTTGAGGTTAAGCTCTAAGAAATTTTTGAAACGCAACAAAGAAAATCTGTCGAGGTCAAGTTAAAGAAGTTTGTTGTCTGGGGGGTCAAGAAATAGTTTTGAGGAACTTTTAAAGATATCATCAGTTTAGAGTAGTAGTGAGTAGGGAGTGGTGTTCAATATCCCCATAATATCCCTATCATAATCATTAATGGTTAAAGCAAAATACCTAGGTGGCTGCCTTCCGGTATACCCGAGGGGGCCAAAACGAGCTCAAATGGTGGAGCTTAATTATGCATTTAATCACTATTTTCCAAGTTAGTAGATATACATACATTGAAGCCGAGAGTAGATATTTTCAAGGTGAACTGATTAAATTTTTAAAAACTTGAGTAGGTGGCCATAGCTTAAGTGATAATGTATTGACTTCCCAATCGGACGGTTTGGGATTCAATACCAGCCGCCACCGAAAGAATTTTTATCGGGCAATTAAAATCCCGTGAGATGAATGGTTGCCTAAATACATCAGGTTAATTTACATAAATAATTTAGTCTGCCCATTAAATGTTGGATGCCACCCATGGAGCGAAATAACGACTCGGCCCAAAAATTTTTCATTATCTTTCTGTCCCATTTTCCTAAAAATTAACACGTATATATATACCCACTTGAGAGTTAAGTTCTTAAAAAAAAAAAAAAAATCTGTTGCAATGCTATCATCTTTGTTGTAACTTTCTTAGGCTGAAAAGAAGAACCCTGATAGCAATGATAGTTTTTTCCAAATTTTATGTTTCAGCAGCTGCTATAGTCACCAATGAAATTATTAATAAATATCGAAATTCTGGCTCAGTGGTATATACGCAATGTGAATTTCGTCGTGGAGTCGATCGCCATCATGGCTTCAGTGTCCACGCAATTCTTCGTACCGTGGAAACGTTTAAGTATGAGTACACTCTTTTCGATTCTAAGGATCCTAACCGTACAGAGATTGGTGCTAAGTGAAGAAAACATAGCCGATGTATGGGTCGTCAGTATCGAAGAAGACTCAAAAATTTCCATTCAGCGCCGATCAGCTGATTTGGGTATCGACAGAGAGTCTACATCTCTATAAGATTATGCTGACGCAAGAACTAAAGTCTGACGACCATACACAACGCCTGGAGCTTTGGAGCCTCGGACGAGGCTCATTTTTGGCTCAGCGCATATGCCAATACCAAAAATTGCCATAATTGGAGCGAACACAACCCACAAGTGTGGATGGCATGGCGGCATCTTCGGAAGAAGACACCGTAACCGCCAATGGTCTCATGTATAGAGCGATGCAAACCGAGCTATGGTTCCAACAAAACAGGGTTGCAACTCTCGAAGTTGTGAAAGAGAAATTTGGCGAATGTTCTTCAATTGGCCGCCGCGATTTGACACCACTCGATTAATCTCTCTGGGGCTACGTCACGTCCTTAGTATACACAAACAAGTCAACCACTTCAGACGAAGCCAACATTTGACATGCTATTGCGGGTATGATTCGGCACATATTGAACAGAGCTCATGAATGTAGCTCAAAAATAAGGCCAGAATCAATTTTATATCTCACACTGTTGTTGGTTTATTTAAATTCTTTTCCCTATCGGTATTATCGGGTCACCTTATAGTTAACTTACCTTTTAGGAAGCAATGCTGACTAAGGGAACCAAAAGACTTGCACTGAAAGTTTAACGGTTCGTAGAAAATAGGTTCGAAGTGTTTGGATATACTCGTATAAGAACAGCATGAATAAAGCCAAAAGCGTGAACCAATAGATTCGAAGAACCTAAAGGTTGCTGTAAGCTTTGAAACGCGTCAGGTGTTCATCAGCCATGCAGAACAATGCCAAATTTTAGTATTCCTGCCAAAATCGACCATCCGATGGAGAACACATTCTGCTCTAGCAAAGTCGGAGGAATGCCACTGAACTTTCTGATGTCGAAAACAGTGTTAGGCAAGACAATAGGCCATCATGCAAAGAAAATGAAAGCTGTCTTGGCTTTTTGAGTGAACTTATTTCCGCATAATATTCGGTGACGGATCTTCGAGTCCACCCACGGGGAAAATCTCAGTAAATAATCGTACGCAATCAGAACCAAAAAATTAGAGATAGATACCGCAGAGTTGAAAGGCTTCTTTTTATAGGGATACTGATCTGCGACCTGAAATATCTACTGTGTGACAGAGCCAACTAAAGAAGCAAGTGGATTCTCAAATTTTTGCAGTTCCTAAGCCACTAAGATTGTTCTGATAAAGTAATGTCTCCTTGTGGGACATAGAGGCGTTCATTCGCATTCATTCGACATTAAGTTTCCTGACACTGAATTTGCGCAATTAATACCGGATACTTTGGATTTACTTTGAAAGAGTTTCATGGGTCTTTTAACCTGTCGAAGAACTGCTACCATCTTTGAATAAGGAATTGCACTTTGTTCTCCCAATTTTGAATCATTTAGTGTTGAATACGGGATGACGCAGAACGGCTCGGCCGTTAACTGGAAAAGCTAAATTTTTCCATCCAGTTCATGGGTTTTTTATTTTTTTATTTCTTTTAACACACTTGTGCCCTGATATTCATCAGAGCTTGAGTGTGTTTCTTTTGGATAAGTCCTCAAGAGTATTGTAGCAGTGTAGCACTGATTTTTTGCTGTCCATGGGTATATGGATGGTGCTGCCCTTCTGTTCCAAGAATAATGCCAGCTTAATCTTGGATAGCATGAAGTTCGGCTCGAATGATGCCGGTGCTTTTTTCCATTGACCTTGCAACGTTTGTTTTTGGATCATGAATATCTGCGACTGTGTCAGTGTCCATTTCAGATTAAAGTGTACACCACATGTTACCTAAGGATCTAATATTGGGTTTTGATAGTCCAGAGCTTGTCGATTTGGAGTCATAATGTTGAACCTTCTGTCGAAACATAAAGCTTGTGATTTGCGGTCATTTACTGTGCAGATCATGTTGAGTTCAGAAATTTCTGAGATGAAGTGTGCGCCGTCCTGCTGCGTCCTGCTGCGAATTCACACTCTTTTATCATATACGAGTATGTGAAGTGGAAAGAGGCCAATAAAAGCTTCAGTGGCAGGTTCGCATAGCACCGGAGATATCTTTGCATGCGGGTGTCTGAATACGTCGCAGCTTTAGTTGCCTTAATCCATCATTGTGATTAGCATAATCAATCGCTTTGTAGCATCAATGTGTTATTTCAACCAGTAAGCATAACTGGCATGACTCTCCAAGTTGCCGGAAGATAAAACGAATACTTTCCGACATCTATAAGAGATCTGCGCCTTTTCTGATGATGAAAGAACTTAAGTGCGCCGGGCATAATTGCAGATTACTACCTCTGTGAATGTCCGGTTTATGCTCACACCAGTCTAGGCTACTGGTACTCAACACTAACGTGGTGGATGTTGGTACCGTAGGGACTTTATTACTTTTGAAGACTGAGACATTTTTAAAATTTAAGACACACAATTTGGAGCACACAAGAAAAAGAAAAAGTTGTCTACGGCAAGTGAAAGTGAAAGGGGTAAAAAAAAAAAACAACTTGTGAACAGCCTTTGGCTACTCAAACAGCGATTGATTTTTTGTCGGGAACAAGTGGTTATTCTACGGCTTCAAGTATCCATCGGGGGGCAGGGTAATCAATACCTCTGAGTTCCACGACATTTAACATGAAATCGTATCCTGTATACTCAATATCTGTTATAAGAAAGCACATAATGCGATATCTTTTCGTCGATAAGCAGTAAGCATATTGGTTGCCATTCAAGGTCTGTAAATCGCCATACAAAGTAAGGCAAGAAAGTGAGTTAGATGTCCCTACTGTCCCTTTTTCCTCTAGTTTCCACGATCTTAAATTGCTAGATAGTGATATTAAGAAACTTTTTCGGCTTGAACAATTGCGCAGACCCTTGAAGCATTCAACCGAATCAAAAAATCATTCAGATAAATAATGTAACAAGATGTTATTAAAATGATGAAATGAATGTCTAGATTAACAGTGAATTTAAGCTGCGGCATGATGGTGACCTTGCCCTTAACAATGAGAAATGATGTACCCTAAAGAATATTGCATGACAATAACGCTGTTGTGTTACTTTTCGATGTAACTATCGCATGCCACAATCTTAAAAATAATTTATTTACGTCCCCAGATTGTTAACAATAGAAAAGTGTTGGCAGGCAATATTCTTTTTATTTTTTTTTTTCAATTTTCTTGTTTTTTTTCTGATATTTATGGTAAATTACCCGTGAAAATGCGCTGCAATTCTATTGTTTTGCATTGTATTCGTATGCCAGGGTACAAAGGTGTAATTGTTATATGACGCTTCTGCTACGAATATTGCATTTAATTCAAAAATATTATTCTATGTGTTCTTTCGAAATACATTTCCCTAAACCCTGTTTGTATTGTTTATTTTTTTTGTTTTTTTGTTTTTTGTTTTCGAGAACACAAAAGCATTTTTCGCCGAACCCAGCCATCCGATAAGATTGAAATATGGTACGTAATAGTAGAGGAAGATCTCTGTCAGTGATGTGTTATGTTCGCATACGTGACAATATCTCAGAATCTTTGCGGGTTCCTACAATGGAAATCAAAAGATTTTCGCAAAAAGGGGGTGATATTGTTGTAAATCAATCAGTTAGTACTTTTCGATTGGAAACTGGAAGTCGCAAACAAAAATGGTTTTCGCTTATAAGTCACGTACAACAGAAATAGATGGGGTTTTCCTTGAAACATATTTTCTATACTTTTGATAGGTATTCGCTTAAGTACAATTGTAACTATGTTGTTGAGCTATGGATAAATAAAGACGCAGCAAAGGAATGCAATTTGGAATCAATATTTTTCAAAGAAACGATTGTTGAGCGATTTGTTTAATAATAGGCATATTGTTCTTTGGGGGCTTTGGAACTGATGTAATACTTATGGCATCGGCTCTAGGTATTTGTTTCATTCAACACGCAAACATATTTCTAACCGAAAGGTTTGAACCACATGAAACAATCCAGAAGCAGAAGAGAGCCTTTAAATATTTCAGTACTCAATATTGGCATCGAAAGGAACTTCTCGATAAATAGGTTAACGATTCCCAGATCGCAAGAGACGACCGGAATTTTTGCCGAACGCGTATTCCGAAATCTCGCAACAACTCCTCTGTCGACCCTCATTAAGAACCGAAGCTCAACAACCAGAGTGCAAGGAGACAGGAAGAATATTGGTCTCTCCAGAAGAAGAAAAACGTACGATCGAAGATCTACTCCAGGTGCAACGCTCGGAATTTTTGCCAAAAGGAAAGAAGAACGTGAAAAAACTACAAGATCCTCACAGAAATTTGTAGAATCTTAGAAGGAAACCTTGTAGCAGAGCCAAAACTTCGTCCACCTTACCAATTTGAAGCTAGGATAGTCATATTTAAGCTTAAATCCAACAAAGGTGCTGGACCTGACGGCTGAGGTATTTAAAACTGCTAAAAGAGGATATGTGGAGTGCTTAGAAGAGTGTACGCCTGATTAATGGAATCTCGGTATAGTTTACCCGATCCAATCTTCTTCGTCAACAAACTGAGAAGCCCCTATCAGTGCGGCTTTAAACCAGGAACGTCAACAATCGTCCAAATTTTCACACTTCAGTAGATCCTGGAAAAAAGCGAAGAAGTCCAAATCGATCCTACCATCATAGAGACGAGCTACAAACGATTAGAGCCATGTCTAGTTTTGACATCTCTGTCAAGGTCGTACGTCTGTGCAGAATAATGTTTAAGCACGCTCGCTGCTCCGTCAAGGTTTGTAATGACATAACCGAGACCTTCGATGTCAAGAAAGATTTTAGACAAGATGACGCTATCGCTATCTTGTGACTTCTTTAACATCACACTTGAAGGGATTGTGCGAAACTTTCAAGCCAACACCCGAAGCACAATATTTTACTAGCGTTTGCATATGAAACGGAAGCTGTCAAGGAGAAGGAATATAGTATACAACATCGGCTAAATGGAAAATGAGACAATCGACATCTTTAAGCTTTGAGATAATAAGAGATTTTGTCTACCTACGAAGAATCACTTTTGCTGTTCCTTTGTCAGACAAATTTTTACAATACCTCGACTATCCCAGTCCTACTTAATGGCGCTTAAGCATATCGAAAGTGAAAGAAAACATCCTGGTTAGTTTCGAGAGAAAAATTCTTCGTAAGATAACATTGCTTTGAAGGAGATTCAAAAACAGCAAGTTGCATTTACTTATGATTTACTCATGTCCTTTGCAGCATAGAGCGTAAGCAATGCCTTCATACTGTCGTGCTGGAAGCTTTGCAATGCGCTAGAGTTATATTGAAGCCACGAATGAAGATTTGGATTTTTCGGTCCGTCTTCATGTGTCTATGACGGTCCACTTATCTAGGTGAACTCGATAGGGTGATGAACTCCGCAATGAGCCTGCCTTTGGGCCATAAGATCCACTATTTCTGGCGAACGTTCTTTGAGCGGCGCTTGTGTTACAATATGTTGCAAAGAAGTGTTTTAGGCTTTTGTTTTAGTTGGATTTGTTTTGAGACATATTTTTGTTTGCCTCTGATACCAAGCTGCAGGCCATCTGGTTCAGGTTGTATTTCCGGTGTGAAGCAGTCAAATGTCGAAATATTTCCCCCAAACAGAGCTGCCCCTATCACGTTACTAATTACTACAAGGAACTGTAACCTTGTGATACCCCATTGCGAACTTAAAGTTGCTCTGACACCTTACCATTGAGTAAGATATGACATGTAACCCCATCTAACGAGTACGTTTCTTTTATAAAAACTAAGAGTTTTTCTGATAAACCTCTTCCGTACAAGGATCGCCATATAGCAATTTGATTCAAGTACTCGAAGATTTTCTCGGATTCTGTGAACAACGAAAGTAACGGAGTTCTCTACTTCACGCTTTGTTCAATGATCAATCGCAAGATGTTGATGTAGTCAATACAGGAGGATAGATCATTGAATTAAGATGTTATTCACTGGATCCAAAATTATTCTAGCTATAAGTGAAGGCCACAAACGAAACAACACATAAAATTCTCTAGTTGCCACGTTCAATCGGTTTTCCTTGGAAAATCAAGAATTCAGCTTTTTTTTAGAGCTGGGGTGGTGTGAATGCGAGTATTTGTTGCCGCGAGAAGATCACCTTAGCTTGGGACCTAATCGCTGTTGCAAAAGTGCTTTAGCACTGCTGCAAAATGTTTCCGCCATCTGCAAGTTGTTCCTCATCCAAAATCGGCAGATTTGTTTTTGGTTCTTTAACTAGATGTAGCTTAGAACTTTGACCAACAGAGAGTTTCTTAATAATACTTTCGCTGTTGTAATTTATTGTGTTTTTCATCACATGTTTTAATGTGGAGTTGTCGTTGCCTGTCTTCGCGTTTAAGTCTACCGATCTCAATATATGTGGTGCCTTCTTCTACAACGATTTAAACGACACTAACATACTCCTGCAATTTATCGTAAGCTCAAATTGGTTCCATGAGTGAGGGGATCATAGATCCACGTGGCAGCACAACCGGGTTTGTTTTCCAACCGCCACTCTAACCTTACCTAACCTAATATCTGTGGTAGGCCTTGAGTTGGTGGCTGTGCTTAGTATACGAAAGAAATGGGTCTAGTGATCCTCATTCGCGTATTTTGGCGAAGCGAACACTGCCTTACCTTTGGACCCCGCCGTCAATAGCCTCTCACCATAAGTTGAGTAGAACACAAGGCTGTTTTAAGGCTTTTGCCAGAGTTTAATCTGCGAAGGCATCATCTCGTTTTTTGCCGAACGAGAATTCGTCGACCAATGTTAGTCGTTTGTTATACCTAAACGATAAGATTTAAGGATTCCGAAACTTGATGAACTTAGAAAGATTTTTTTATCTTACAGTTGCCGAAGCATCAGAGGTTGTAAGATTAGGCTTATGGTCGTCAATTTATCCACATCCTGTATCTTGGCTTTGAATATATTATTTTGGTCTGAAAGGCGAAGTGAACATTGTAGTTGATCATAGAAAATTCCTCTGTACTCGTCGTATGTTCTTTCACAGAAATTGTTTAGTGTTTCGTAGAAAAATGAGTAAGCGCTTCAGCGACAAATCGCATACAGTACTAACATCCACCACACCATAGGCGAGTACCTACAGTCTGACACTCGCAGAGATAGAGCTCAGCAGTGTCATCATTCTGAGAGCAAGCGTTACGTTGATTTTATATTATGTCACTAACGCCTAATATATAGGGTTTTCCAATAGGACTTGACAACTTTGAATTTAATTTGTGAACGCACTCTTTCACTAATCATCAAACTGTCACTGTCAATTTATTCAGTAAACTCAACAGCGATGTACGTTCTCCGATTGGGCTCTGGAGAAGAAGCGCCAAGATGATGAATTTAATCGCAAAATCATCTTCAGTGACGAAGCTCATTTTTGGCTCAATGGGTTCGTCAATAAGCAAAATATGCATTATTGGTCGGGTGAAAACCCACATGTGCTTCATGAATCACCACTTCATCCACAAAAAATAACTGTTTCGTGCGTTATTGGGCCATATTTTTTCGTAGACGATAACGATCGTCACGTTACTGTGAATGGTCAGCGTTATCGTGCCATGATCACCGACTATTTTTGTCCCGAATTGGAAGATATGGACTTGGACGACATGTGGTTTCAACAGGATGGTGCCACAAGCCACACAGCACACGCTACAATCGATTTATTGAAGAGTAAGTATGGTGAGCGTGTTATTTCAAGACATGGGCCAGTCGATTGGCCGCCTTGTTCGTTCGATTTAACGCCGCTTGACTTAAGCCATTGGTTTATGCCAACACGCCGACGACGTTGGAAGAGCTCAGAGCCAGCATTGAACGCGAAATAGCGGCCGTTTCGGCCGAAATGTGTGGCCGAGTCGTTGAAAATTGGGTCCAATGAATCGACCGCTGCAAACGTGTCCGCGGTGGCCATATGAACAAAGTCGAGTTCCATTCATAAATGTTTTGATTGTACTTCAAGCCAATAATAAAGTTTTTGAAATATCTCAAATGGTTTGCCTTTTGAGTTGTCAAGTTGTCAAGTCGTTATTAGAAAACCCTATACTTAAGTACACTTGTCATTTCCTGTCATCCCATTGTAACCTGAAGGCCAAACGAGACTTAGTGCATTCTCGAAATACCTCAAAAGCGATGAGACGATTCAGTAAGGCTTAAAGCCATCATAGCTAAATTTCAGTTTGGGACCGAGACAAGGTATTCTTTGAAGTTCCGTAGAAGCAGCAGTAACATATTTTTGTAAACGTTTGTTCCACAAAACACCCGACGCGAAGGGTACGTATAATAGACGTTTATCTAAAGAATTTTCCTTGGGGACAAGCCCCATGTATTGCTAAAAGCTACCTTATATTTCTAGGAAGCTGACAGAGTTTTAGAAGTTTGGTATTAAGGATGACAACCCAATCCTTTAGTTCATTAGAGAAACGTATGGTGTTGTCTTCAGAAACCAGATACGTGCTCCTTTTCTCAAAGAGCTTAACCTCAGATTTGAGACTATGTTCTGAAAGCACATTACAGACGTGAGAAGTCAAGAGCCCCTCGGATCTTTGTCCGGACCTGACTTGTTGAGGTAGGCTCAATTATGGGAGATTCATGATGGCTGTGGTTTAAATCAAAATAAGTACTGGGTGTAGATCAGCCTCGACTCATACTAAGGGTGGAACTTGTGCCTCCAACACAGTTCCGAATTGATATTCAGGAAGGCGGCAGGCGATGGTAAGAAGTATCCTTGTCTTAACTGATAAGTGTTCACGTTACATTCCGGGTAACATTCCGGCCCATAATACATTGGCCGCAGTTTGGCATAAGTAATCTGGGAGCATTTCTTCTACCCATGAAACTAGTGATCCATCTACACTATGCTATAAAGGGTGTTCCATTAATACCGCCTATTTTGAATTTTTCACTATTTTTTTTGTCCGTAGTACAGAGTGATTCTCTGACAGCTGTCATATGTGAGCATTCAGGTTTAGTTATGGAGAATTACATGGACGCAAAACGCATAGAAATTGTGAAAATCCACTAGCGAAATGGTGAAATTCGAAAATGTCATTAATTTTTCAGTCAGAATAACTGAACTTTCTCGTCTTACAGTGTTAAGAAGAGACCTGTGTCTTCGTACATCTCGGTCAAATGAAAATATTGCTGCAGTTAGTGGGAGAGTTGACCACAATCCTTCAAATAATGTACATTTCGAAATTGCTGGCTCTTTCAACAAATAGAATTGTCGCATTTGGGGAGCTGAAAATTGAAGAGTCGTCCATCAATATCCTATGCATAAACCATAAGCCACTATTTGGTGTAAATTTTCAGCTGGCGGAGTGATTGGACCGGTCTTTTTTGAAGTGTTCGTTATCGTGAAATGATTCACAACTTTTTTGGGCCTCAAATTGCTGAAATGAATCTCGAAGACATGTGGTTTCAATAGAATGGCTCAACCTGCCACATAATGATCAAATTGTTGAAGACGAAATTTGAAGGGAGAGTTACCTCGATGTGAATTATCCACCAAGATCATAGGATATGACGCCATTGGACTTCTTTCTTTGGAGTTTTTTTTTGTAAGAAAATGTAAATAACATTAACCCAAGAGATTCAACGCGCTATTGATGAAATAAACATTAAGTTATCAGTCGTGGAGGTGTACTTCATCAGGCGACTAGTTCGCTGATATTGTATTCCATACATAACCTCCGTGTTCACTTTCCCTATTTAATTAAAATAAACATCAGAACCTTTCAAACATACGCTGGACTTTTTTGAAATTTCAAAAAAGGCTGTCTTAATGCGATATATACGAATATATCCCATCAGAAGTTATGTTGTCGGAAGCACCCCCAATGTCAACGAAAATGTCCAGCGGATAACTTTTCTTGTCAAGTTCACCTTCAATTCTGCATAACAGATAACAAAGCTGTTTTACGTACTTGGGGCTCGACCATCCATTTGGTGCTCTTAAACTCGAAGGAAATCATACTGATTTATCTGTAGGATAGTTACCTTTTGCTAATTTCTGATTTTATTGGGGCTATTTTGATGGTTCTTCAGGGTTCTGATTGTGCCAGGCTACTTGATGCCATAAAACAAGGCAACAGCGAATGTGATGATCTCATTCATCACCACAATGGATGAAACGTATCAGATACAGTGGGTTGTTTTATTCAGCTCACTGGCAGCTTCGGTGATAGGAGCTGATTCTGATCAAGTTAACTGGGAAGTGGGTCTCTATCGTTACATAGAGAGTCTCTGATTTCAACTCAGGGTAGGTGCCATCAAATTTTTACAGTATTTCCAATCTGGCCGATATGCCTCTTTTGAATTGATTAGCACGACTTTAGTATATCTTCCCCCTCGAAGTTTTTTGAGAGCGTTTCTTTCATATAGGTATACGAAGTTTGATTCCCCGAAGTGTTCGTTTAAATGCACTTCAATTCAAATTCGAGTCAATACATGGTATCTCCTTTTTGTGATTGCAGGCAGCATATGGCCTAAGTTGGTTCCGTTTGGAATGCTTTCAGTTGCAAGTTCAAATCGCAGGCCCTGTTTTCCATACTTTGACATTTATGTAGTTTCCCAAGCTCGTATGGTATCGGTTTTGCATTGCTCCAATACGTTTCTTAGTTCAAAAGTTTTACCAGTCATTCTGTCCATCTTCTAGCTGCTCAAGTCAAACTGGCACTAGACTTGTAGGATGATGAAAAATCAAGCAAATGTTGGTTAAGTTGATAAGGAGTGTGATTCATCGTAAGGTTTGATTTATATAAATTTAAAAGTGAACTTAATTTTTTTTTTATCAGTTAAAAGAACAATTCATGGCATTTAATCTTCAAAAATGATATCAAGTAAACGCTGGCCACGACTATGTCCGAGGTGGTCCCTCCGGAAGATCCAATTTCGGACCAGTCGAGCATAGCGACTGGTATCTCGCGGCTAACACGAGTAATGTTGGCTTCCAAAACGTTAATCTTAGCTGGCTTATTCCTGAAGATCCGAGACTTTACATATCTCTAGAGAAAATAGTCCAAAGCTGTGATATCGTACGATCTAGGCGGCCAAATTACCATAATTACCAAACGTGAAACTATGTGCTCTCCAAAATGATTTGTTACCAAGTCCATTGTTTTACGCGCTGTATGGCTCGTAGAGCCGTCTTGTTAAAAACAGAGCTCACCAAGACCGTGTGCTTGAATCTCAGGAAGCACATAGTCCGTTTAAATGGCGCGATAACGGTTACCATTGACGGTAACATTCTGATTTGCCTCATTTTTGAAGAAATACCACCTTGATCAAAAAGTTCACGGTGGCGTCACCGTGTGGTGCTCCCATTGTTCCGAATTGAGTTCTGTTTTTAAGTTGTTAAGTTGGTACATCTGTTGTTGACATTTCCTCTAAGTCTTAGCGAACTTGTATTCAATTTTGAGTAAAAAATGAATTTAATGGTGCGCTAACGTTGGAAATGTTGGAAAAGTGTTTCGGCAACGATTCTCTAAAGAAAACGGTCTTTTACCAGTGGCACAAGCGGTTCAAAAGTGGTCGTGCGTCAATCGAAGATGATGAACGCAGTGGCAGACCATCGACATCGAAAACCGACGAAAACATTGATAAGGTAAAAGAAATGTTGGTCAATAACCGCATTAGAGAGATAGCGGAGGACTTGAACATTGCCTATGATTTGGGTTTCCATCGTCGTGTAGCAAAGTTGGTGCCAGAAGACCTTAATTTCATGCAAAAAAGAGACCGTGTCGACGTCGCAAAAGAGATGATTTGCGAGGCTGAATCCGATCTCACATCCATCAAAAAGATCATTACTGGGGAGGAGACGTGGGTTTATGAGTAGGACACTCAATCCAGACATCAGGTAAGTGAATGCGTTCACCAAATGAGCCGAGGCCAAAAAAAAAAACAAGTCGTTTTCAGTCAAAAAAGAAGGCATTGCTCACGGTTTTCATGGATTACAACGGTGTAGTGCATCATGAATTTTTGCCAGAAGGCCAGACAGTAAATAAAGAGTATTATTTGGGACGTTTGCGTGAAGCAATTCGTGGATTTTGCACCATGAGAACGCACCGTCGCACAGTGCCATCATTATTCAGAACTTTTTGACGAAAAATGCAACAAATACCATCCAACAGCCACCAAATTCACCTGATTTGGCTCCCTCTGACTTCTTTCTGAGTTAATTGAGTTAAAAAACCACTAAAGCCGAGAGCAAGTAATGGAAAAATCGCAGGAAGCACTGTTGGACATACCGAAAACCGAATATAAAAAGTGTTTCGGGGATTGGATCAAACGCTGGTATAAGTGTGTTGCAGTCGATGGGAATTACTTTGAAGGGGACAATATAGATTTAAATGAATAAACTTGTATTTGTAATTTTCTGAATAATTTTTGATCAAGGTGGTATGGACCAATGACTTCACCAGCCCATAAACTACAAAATACCGTTGTTTGTAATCTATGTAATGGTAGTTGTTGGTTATCTTCGGGTTGCTCATCAGCCCAAATACCGAAAATTTGTTTATTAACGTATCCATTGAGCCAGAAATGGAATTCATCACTGAACAAAATTTCACGATAAAACAGCGGATTTTCATTGAGTTTTTCCAGAGCCCATTCACTGAAAATATGACGCAAATTCAAGTTGCCTGGCTTCAATTCTTGCACAAGTTAAACTTTTTACGATTTTAGCCCGAGATCTTCACGTAAAACACGCCAAGAACGACGACGAATCGATTCGTCACGGTCTTCGCGTACACTCTCAGCTACAGCTGCTATAATCTCCTCACTATGTGCTGGATGTAGTCTAACCGGTCGAGAGTCATCTTGTAATGTAAATTGGAACTCAAATTTGCGAATGGTATTGGCAATAATGGTTTGAGTAGGTCGATTATGCGCATCGTAAGTTTCTCGAATCGCATGAAAAACATTTCTCACAGAACACTGATTTTCGTAATACAACTGAAAAATTTAGAGACATTGTTGTGGTGTTAGTCTTTCCATTATGACTTGACAAAACGATACTAAACAAAAATGAAAAATCAGTTTGATAGGAGTCGCGCGTAACCTGTCAAAAAAAGCCTATTGAAAAGCAAACCTCATGATGAATCACTCCTAACAATAGAAAGCAGACTGTTGCTAGGTATTTGTACGCTTTGGAAACAAATTAGGAAGCAGTGAGACCACCATGTGCTGTCCAGATTTATAAATAACAATCCGACACGATTTCTAAGTAAATATTCCACTACAACAGAGCGCCATCTAACCATTCAAGATCCAGCTGTCAAAACTCGTTAGAGGTTAAAAGACGCTTTATGGCAAAAGTTGTTTGAAATATATCACTCAAGACATTCCCGGTAAAGTTAGTAAAAACAAAAAAAAAAAAAAGAAAAACAATCTAGAAACGTTTCAAGATACTCAGCTCACTTAGAGTTCAGGTCAAATACTTTGCACTAAATCATTTTCAACGACACTAACTGGATTTTCAAGCTGCCGTTCATTCAGATCTTTTATTTACTTTTTTTTCGAATTTGTTTTCTTGTTTATTACTATGTCATTTAAAAAAAATTAAAAAAAAAAAAAAAATTGGAAAAGTCAACATACTCGACTCGTACCCGTGCTCGTAGTCGTACTCAGATTCAAACTTGGAATTGTGCAAATGTCAGTTAGGAAAACATTTGACAGTGTGAACATGATAAAATGACTTTTTGGCTGTTAATTGTCTTTAATTACACTCTCGACGTTTACGAGTAATTTGTCAATGTTTCTTCATTTTTGTGTTATCTGAACTTAGAGTGTACCTCGTGAGTTGTGTCAATAGGAAAGCATTCATTTTCTCTGATAAAGAGGTAGATACATACGAATTTCATGAGATTTGTGGAGACATCTGCATTTGTTTACTTACATTCAGTTTAACGTTCTTCGCAAAAAGTCAAAAAAGTCAATCTCGACATAGACAATCGCCCGGATTATTATGCAAGTACGTCATATGCCATATGTATGTACACTTGTATACTAGCAGATACTTTGTTTGACGTCAGAACGTTCAAAACGCTTACCATCCAATATGCATCTGTTAGTTTAATCGAATAGCAATCAAACACGAATCTTAACTACCTTCGCACAGGTCGGATAAGGAGAAGGGCAAAACCAAGAAGAGCATCATGCTCGTGACTTACGATAACCGATACAGAACCCGTTAACTAGTAAAGATATTCTCAGAATAAAAAAATAATAAAAATTATTATTCAACGTTTCTTCTTTTGGGATGTCGAGCCTGAAAGATTCTCTTCCGATGTAGATACGGATACTCATACTCTGTATCTGAAAACACAACGGACAGAGCGCTCAAAACAACCGGCAAATGACTCGCGCTCATATAAGTTTGAGTTTATGCAAATTTTATGAATCGAGACTCTACAAACAGGTTGGGGCGTTTCGACTCGAATCACTTAACCTATTACGTTTACAATTAAAAAAACAAAAAAAAAAAAAAAAAAAAAAAAAACAGTCGTGAGGTGAGACGAACTTTGTTTGGTGGTTCTTAATTTCAGAGAGTCATTGACCAGATAATGCGAATCAAATTGAGTGGTTAGTGAAATATTTTAAGTTAACAAACGGAAGAAGACCTTGGACTAGTAAGAGTTGGGTTTGATGACCACCGAATTTGATTCATCCGTAACATGGTCTCTGTAAGGCATACAACTGGTCTTAATTAAATGTATGACTCATTTAGGTAGAATAATGGATGGATGTAAGAGGCATCCGGTAGTGATGCAATTTCAATGCCAAAGATGTCCGATTCACCAGCAAGCAACTCAGTTGGTAATCATCACATGTAACACGTATAATAGTTATGTGAATTTCATGTGATTTGGAAGCAAAGTTTACTATGAAATTAATCACTGCCATCACCATTAGAGGGTCTAGTACTTCACTGACTAAGTTTCTTCAAATTTTGTTAGCTTCCTCGGTTATCCCAACTGTTTTAACCCACGGTCATTTGAAACGATCTATTGTCCGTTTTTATTGGCCTTTGTAAGTGGATCTTACTCTAAATAATACTGAGGATATTCTAACGGTTCTCGGCCGTTACTATAAGTCTTAGCATCCCTAGACGGAAGTTCTTTTAGACTTGCAGCCTAGTTATTGTAATCTTGGCACCCGACACAAACTTCCAATAGTATTTTTGCTTTGTCTTTTGCTATCGTATAATAGGTATCCACACCTTATATACGATCTACGACTTACGAGAGGAAGATCATAAGGCGGTAACACAATCTACCTTGCAATACAGATGTTTCGGGGCATCCCCAATAACCTAGTTCTGCCTATCCAAAATTGGTAAGTGGATTTCACCATGGAGATGGCTGTTAGAAAAAAGGTTTGATAAAAATATTCACCAGCAGATACATAGTCTGAAAGTGTTACAAAACGTTAAAAAGTACATGACAAGACGACAAAGTTCGAGCTAAGACCCACGCCTTATATAGTATCGCCGTCGATGCTGAGGATATAGAAAGTTCATTTCTGCAGACTGTATTAACAAAAGGATGGAAAAAACTCAACAACTCTGTCCACCCAACTTGGAAGAAGTAAGGAGCTGATGCTTGCGGAATACCCACCGAGTTATGAAAAAGATGGGTGGCTGGGGAATGCACTAACTCATCTGCGAAGAAAATTTTCTAACGAAAGTATGCCCTCTAAATGGGACTTCAGCACTCTTTGTCCGTTCCTCAAAGAAGGAGACTTACCTTAATTCGTTTGTCAACAACCTAATTGGCCCATATCATTGGCCCATATCTCATATCAAACGAGAAGGAATGCATACTCCAGATCAAATTTATACACTTCGAGTATATAGACAGGATTTAAAGGTAACCAAGGCAAAGCTATAC
Organism: Volucella inanis; assembly: GCA_907269105.1. Taxonomy (NCBI): domain Eukaryota; kingdom Metazoa; phylum Arthropoda; class Insecta; order Diptera; family Syrphidae; genus Volucella; species Volucella inanis. The sequence continues at coordinate 230,649,782 of OU026153.1, read as the reverse complement.
AGAGCAAGGTATGGTCTTTATATTCTTCCAAAAGTTGCAGGAAACAAGCTTTATTTGTTCGATAGGTATGTTCTGCAAGAGAGGTGTAGACTCAGGCTGGGATCTACAATCAAAAGTTATGTATTACGCCTAGACCAAAGTCGTGTGACCAATTCTCACCCTTGGTAGCCTTTTGGTGGATTGGACTAGAAAAACAAACTAACATCAAGCGCTGTTACAAAGAACTAAATTAAGTTTTTGTATGAGATTCACTGGTGCGTTAGGAAATTCTTCAACAACGGCCCTTCAAACTTTAGAGAGATTTGTTGAAAGTGACTTCAACTTTAACTTCAATCACCTGATTCCAGAAAGGCACGAATAGATAGAATGCGAAGTCTTTCTTAGTAAGTCAATCAGAATGGCATCTCTATGCAGTAGCACTTCCGAGGTCGAAACTATCTCTTGTCTATGAAGATCACCGATGTTGGGAAATTTATCAAGAAATATCTTTGTTTCCAGGAGTAGCCAAAGCATTGTTTTCTTATGCTGGTCCAGTGGTATCATAAAGAAATTTTTACTGGTCTCATCATTCTCATCTCAAAGTAACGTACCTATCGATCATATATATAATAAATAGGTAAGGAGCTCACCGATAACTTCAAGTCAATGTACGCGTATTTTTATGCGATTTCTTAGACTCCGTCTGTGAAAAAGTTTTCTAGAACCCAAACTCTATCGCCGAAGACATGATATTTCAGAAGTTTGTTCAATTGCTCATATACGCCGACAATATTTACATAATTGGAGGAACACAGCGTGATATCAGCAGCGCGTTTGTGAGAATTGCTTCGGAAGCGACGACAATGAGTCTATCGGTCTACAAAAAAGTACATTCAACACAGGCTTCTCAGACAGAATGCCACTTCAGTCAAATACAACTTTGAGGAACACTATCTGCCTAGCCTTCCCTTGTCAATCGGTTTTTAATTAGTTTACGAAGGTAAAAGAGTGGCAAACAGCACTCAAGACTGAAATAGAACAGTAGTACGAATTTTTCCAAGAATGAATGGGGCTGCTTGTAATAAACATCGACATCAACTCAATCGGAACACTTCGAACACAATAACTACGATATGTTTGACATGAATCATAGGGACGGTGCTGTGACGCGCCTGCATTATGAAGATTCTTAAGGGACTGCTTAATTAAGACCCAATTTCAGGAGACAATTCACTGCTTTAGTCTATGGTAACCTCAATTCAATCAAGTACCTCTGTTTTAGAAAAAAGGAACATCAGCGACGAATATGAGGGACAAATCTAAGTTATGCTTTCTAGAGATCATCACGTCTCAGAATCACCACACACCACAGAGTGCCGAGTAGCATAATATGATCGTGAGGTTGACACTTACAGAAATTGTGCTCCGTGGTGCCAACATTGCTCTCACAACAAACATCGCAGTACCATATGGTGTGTAAGTTATGCCTAACATACCATATTTAGGTTCGTAGCGCTCTTTTAAACAGTCAATGTAGCCTTTCATACTGAATAACATCAGGAAAGTCTATGACTTCTTATAGATGTTCGAAAGCATTCGTCACGCCGCCATCCTGGAAAGTTATACTATCTGTAGTTGAGCTCACACGAAACTCAAATATCAATGGAAGTCCAAACCGATAAACAAACCCACCAATCTAGTCCATCGGCGATCTTATTTCTCGTGAAGTCATTGTACTGCTTTCAAGATCTAGCTTGGAAATGGTGAAATGAGTAGTTTTTCTTCCTAACTGACTCTTCAGACTATACGAGTAGTTCATTGCCACCAATGAACGCAACGTAAATCTGCTTTGTTGACCTCCATAAAGAAGCTATTTCAGATAGATTTTTGTACCATCATTGAAGTCCCGACTACATAACTTTTCTGGATCAGATTCTGGCTGTAATCATTCCAAGGCACATCAAATCAAAGCCAGAGTGAAAAGCAGTCAGTGCGTAAGGTTATCAAAACTCCAGTGCGTGCAGCACAGTCGATACAAAAGATTAAAGGACATAATTAACATTATCACTGGTATGCAGATTCAAAAGATTCTTCTTGGTAGAGCCCTATGCTCTATCGAATGATCCTTTACACTGTCAGCGCCTTGAAGATTTTCTACGTGATATACTCGTATTTGGCTCGAATAAGTTTTTTGTCCAGTATTACACCCAAAGACTTAGCTTGTTGGGATGGTAATGACTTTAAGTACTAGATTAGTCAAAGTAGTCAGCTTCCTCCTTCTCATAAAGAGAACAATCGCAGTTTTGAAAACATTGACTGACTAATGGTGCTTGCGCTTAAGACCAGGCAGGTGCTAAGTACGATCCAACTACATTACATGCATATGCTTGAGTGTAAACGTATGAGTCAGAAAGAGGATTAAGCAGTGAGTAGACCAACATGTACCATAGTAGAGGAGATATAATGGCGCCTTGCGGATAGCCCCTTTCTAATCCAGCCATCACAAAATGGCCTCAGTCAGCATTCGCAATCAGGGTTTTATTCATCAGTCTTGCTCTTATCCACTGGTGATTTTTCAACGCCGAGTTATACCTGCCGTCAACGGTTGAGCTGTTGAAATCACTTTTCCTTTTGTTGAGTGCGTCTTCAATGTTGCTCACCAGAATCAGAGTCTGCGCTCCATTTGTACACCAAGGTGGAGAACCCTGTTTAATTCAAATCGTCTATGAACCTTTCACAAATATTGTAGTTGTGCCAACTAAAGTCAAGTTAATTTTACGCGGTATATCCAGATCGCCATGTCCTAAGCATTCAAAATAATCCCCGCTTAGTTGATTTTAAGAATGTGGATGTTACATACGAGTATGTATGTATACCCAACAAGAGGTGTCATTTTAAATAAATTAAAAAGGTTAACATTTTTACGGAAAGTGCTAATGTTTTTTTATTGATCTCAAGAACAAATTCTGAGGTTAGTAATGAAATGCAACACCTGCTTAATGTTTGCCTGGAGCTTCTCTACAAATACTTATACTTTTAATGAAATTTTTCATCATCTTGTCGCATAAAAGCGGCGGTATTTCCTGAATAACAGCCTTATTTTTTTCTTTTAGTTCACAAATCGTCAGTGGAGCATTGGCGGATACTTAATTATAAACATAGTTGCAAAGAAAAAAGTCTAATGGTGTTAAATCGCACTTAAGTCACTCTTTCGAGAAATCACATGGCCAGAAGATTCGGCACGCAATAGAGTCATTTTTTCACCAGCTGTGTGGTATGTGGCGCCATCCTGTTGAAAATAAACGTCGTTCACGTGCAAAGCGTCGATTTTAGGTAAAAAAAAATTCAACCAACATAGCAATCAGTTCACTGAAACGGTCGCACCAGCATCATTTTTGAAAAAATATGGCCCCATGACACCGCGATCCCGAAACCTGTCACTCATTATAGATAGAGAGCTTACTTCACAATTTCTCTTAGGCTTTCGGCGTCCCACATGCGACAGTTTTGCTTGGTTTATGTACCCATATACATGGAAATGAGCTTCATCACTCTAAATAATTTTGTATAAAAAATAACGGTCTTGTCCATTCACTTCCAGCACCCAATCAGCGAAAGTACGGCATTTTGCCTGGTCTGCTGATATCAGTTCTTGGATCAGCTTGACCTTAAAAGCATGCATCCAAGGATCTTTACGTAAAATGCTGTGCAAAGTGATTGCGGATAGGCCTAATTTCTATGATGGTCTCGAAATGGGCACACCTAGGTTTTCAGTCAAATTTCTAGTTAATGCAGAAAATTTTCAGCTGACCGCTCCGAACGAATACGTTCTGTAATGTTCACATCTATAACCTGTCCGAGATGTTCAAATTTATCGATTGAGTTCACTATATCTGTGCGAGAAGGCGCTTGATGATGACCAAATGCAGTACGAACTTTAAGAAACCATTCCGCGATATTCTCATAGTTATTGCTGTGAATTTTCATTATTTCAGCATGTTTTGCGAGTATCAAAAATCATCGCAATGATAGTTGAATGTTGACAGTTGAACAATGGCGTACAATTTAAAATGACACCTCTTGTTGAATAACCCTCTATTTCCTGCGAAAATATTACAAACTCGGTTTTATTAAAAGTTAGTTCCTAGGTCAGTGCTAAACCTCATTTGCATATCATAAGCCTCATTCTACTCTCCATGAATTCAAATATATGACTTCTGTTCCAGTCACATTTTCAGACCATTTAAATGGGAATTACAACGATTCTTTGAAGAGTCATTACGGCCCCAGTACTCTATCTTTGGGACAATTAAAAATGTCACATTATTCAGTTTTGCTCTTAATTAGATAAATCATTGAGAAGGGCACAATTCAAACAAAATTTCATTAAGACTCCAAAAGAATGTGGACCCGTAACTCATTCAAGCAAATGTCTCATAGGAACAACAACAACAAATAAATCTACAAATTCAATTTACATCTAATTATTCCTAATACCCATCTATCCGTACACATTCGTACTAAAGAATCAATTCAATATAACTTAATCGAAAAAGAAACTGAAAATCTTGGTAGAAAAATTCCAAAAATATCGCAGAGATTCGCCTCCCAGCCTCAGACTCAGCCACAGAGGGAGTCAAAGTTTCTACGGATCAGTCATTGCAGTTAAATCGACCAGAATAAAATTATTCGCCCTTGATCGAATCCCAGACACTTTGAACACTTCGACACATTTCATCCCTTGACTTGTCAATTTGATTTTTCTTTTTTCTATTCACAGAACGGATGCTGCCACGCACTGGAAGTTTAACATGGTATTTTCCACTTGGCTGTCTACTTGAAACCTCTCCTCTAACAGAAACCAACGAAAATAGTCAGCTATGGACACCTTTGGCAGCTAGGGTATTCGTATTCGTATTCGTATTCGTATTCATATTCGTATTCATATTCGTATTCGTTTCTAGCAGATATGGGGCTGTGGCAGGACACACACAGATACGTTAACACCCCAAGTGCTAAAGGCATCGATACTTGTATACATAGGTTTCATAGCATCAAAGAGATTATCCTTTGATTCAGTACTTTCAATCGATGACAAGAGAAAATCAAATGGAAAATCCAACGCAACAGGGCGATAGAAAAGGAAGTCACCATCATTTACCCTTGTCTTTGAGGCAACACCCAGTTTAAATTACCAATCCCAGTTGAAGTTGGGGACTGTGAGTTACGAGCATCCGCTTTCTGCTAAGTTGATGTACAAATATTGTCCGCTATACAGAAACGACCGACGGGTCTAACCGCACCATCATGGGGGCGGAAATGATGGGTTGATGTCTGCCACCTGTGGAATTTTCCAGTAGACTTGTTTCCGGTATAATGCGTTTGGTGGCGTCTTCCGTATCCGTTTTGCCAACACCGAGAAAGGTAAACAAATTCATAACGTCAGAGCGCTGTCAACTGATTTAATGAGATTTACAAGACATTGGGGGATAACGCGGCATCCGTTATGGATGTGAATACCTACCGATGCCCTCTACCTGCTGACAGTTTGCTGTCTGTTTGCCTTAACTGCTGGAGAAGATAAATTCACAGCTAAGTAAGGATAGTGGGACAGGGGGCAAAGATAATGACATTGTTTTATGGGTTTTTATTTTTTTTGTTCTTCCTCTTTAGGGAGAACAAAGTTTAATTGGTAACTGTTTGGCGGTTGGTTGAAATAATTACTCAACTTTCTCAGATACATACTTTCTACAGGGAGGGAACATATACGAGTATATTCAGACCTTGTTCTCGTATATGGATCGTTGGAGACTTTAGGCTTGTTAGGCTTCAAAAATCCGTGAAAATGAAACTATTTCTGGAATAAATGTGAGGTAGTTGGGTTGTGTAAAGGCTGAGTTCAACTTTCGTCATCGTGCAAATTAGGTTAGATGTAATCTTTGCACTTGGCTGAGTGACAGATTAGTTGAAGTTTTTTATGTCTTAATTGTGTTTTGAAAGTTTTTAGTGTCATTTCGAGGGGAAAATGTTTATATATAGATGTACGTAATCGGTGTCCTTAATTTTATTATTTTTTACCTATTCAAAGCGGATGAATAGGCTTAGAGTAAATGATGTTCAGTTATACCATCACCACTTATCATCTAGTTTATTAGGTCTACTCATACCTAACTTATTTAAGTATGACTTCCTTAAAAAGGGTAAAATAATGACACTGGATTGGCATCTATTCTTGAGAGTTACAGACTTTTCTCCCGCAGTCATCAGAGGCAAAGGTAGAGAGTGTGGGTATTCATTGGATATTGTGATTCCAGGGAGATTGGACTTATCATATGCTTCAAATTGGCTGTCAACAATTTTGGCTCTTAGTTAACTTTTGTTACGACAGTAAGGCAGCAAGTAATCGACTAAACTTTATCTAACAGATGTGTTAAGGAGATTAATGGCTGGAAAGTACTACCGAAGATCTCCATGTCAGACCATGGATACAACGAATTCAGAATCAGATTCTGTACAATAGTACTCCTCCTAAGCTCGGTACAAAACAAAAGCTGGAGAAAGCTGTTCAGAACCTGAATGGCTAGTAAGCAATCCTGCAGACCCGCCGTTCCTTGGTGGAACGCAGACCTGTAGGGTCTTCGTAAGAAATTCAGAAAACTTCTAAACAGCTTCCTTAAGACTAATTTGAAGGGAGATTGCAATCTGCACAGATCGAAGCTAAACAAATTTAAGAGACTAATTCGAATTTGGAATAGTGTCTCTTACAAAGATTTTTGCAAAAAAAATCGAAACTATCGGTGAAACCAAAAGGCTGGTCAAAATCCTAAAAAGAGGAAGATCAACTAGATTTGAACCGCTCAGAATATCTGATGATACTTATACTGAGTGAAAAGCAGAGACAGTTCTTCTCATGCTTGAGTCTCACTTCCCAGGTAGCTTAATCGGAACCAGCTCACAACTGGCTCCTATCAATGCCTTAGCTGGTATATCTCATTAAATATGCTGTTGCTTTTTTTGATGGCAAAAAGGGTAACCAGCTGTTAGCAACTCTGAAGAGAATTTTCAATACTAGCCTGGTACTAGCATACATACCGCAACCCTGGTGAAAAGTGAGAGTGGCCTTTATACGGAAAATCAGAAAGGAGGACTACTCGTTCACCAAGAGTTTCAGACCTGACTTCCCTCATAATAAAAAGCATCGAGAGAGTGGCCGAGATTTATGTGAGCAAAACCGCCTTGCGAATGCATCCTCTGTCTTCGATGTAAAACGCCTAACACTGTAGATCCTGCGAGAGTGCGCTTCAACATTCGGTAGACAGAATTGAGAGCGCACTCGACAAAAAGGAAAACGCTTTAGGCATTATCGTCGACGTTGACGGCATATGTAACTCGGCCAGACAATACGGCGTAGTCGAATCACTTGTTTTGTGGATAAAAGCAATTCTGGTGAATATGACATTGATTGCGGATGATGGCTGAGGCTGTCGGAAGTCGGCGTTCTGTCTCCACTGCTCAACAATAGTTCTAACGTCTATGCATAAGCATACGCAAATGATGTAGGTTTACTGTCTGTTGGATCGTGTTGTGCACGACTGGTGCACTAAAATAAGGCTTTCAGCCAATCCTCTCAAAACTGAGGTTGTTCTCTTTACGAGAAAGAGGAAATTGTCTGGTCTGACTTATCTGGTGTTTAAAGGCATCACCATCCAATTTTCCATAGAAGCTAAGTATTTGAGTGTCATCCTGAATAACAAACTTCTAACATGTTACGTCGGAAACCTCTAAGGCGCTGTCAGACTTATGGCAGTGTAAAGGAGCTATCGGCAAGACATGGGATCTGTCACTGAGAAAGGTGATTTGCATCTACATGGCTCTATTAAGGCCAATTATATCCTGTGCGTAGGTTATCTGGTGGAATAAGCTTTTGCGAAAATACGTGGTCGCTGCTTTCACCAGACTCCAAAGAACGCTTTGTCTCGGATGCATGTGGGCTTTCCCTAGCACTCCTGCCTGCGCTCTAGACGCATTGAAGAATTTCCTTCCCCTTGATATTTATATCATGGGATGCACTCTTAAAGCCATCTTCCGTTTTAAAAGAAGTGACGTTTGGTACAACACACACTGGAGCTTTGTTGACTCCAGTCTAATGGAAATGCCATCTGATAAATTGACACCAGAACTCCCCTTGTCAAAAAAAATACGAAATCGACTTTCCCTGTGCCCAGAACTGATTTCGGCAAGAGTCTGAGCCAGGAAAGGAATACAGTCGGGTCTTCACGAACGGCTTCAAAAACAACATAAAGAATATGGCGCTGGCGTTTTTCTGGAGAACGGCAGCATATATATTTTTAGCGACAGCCAAGCTGCACTTAGAGTCTTGCTGAACCCTCTCACGACTTTCAAGTTAGTTCAACAATTCAATCACTGATCACTGAACGCATTTGGAATACTAATTTCCGTGACTATTGTCTGGAAGAACTTGTCAAGCTAGTTTCAGAGAAGAGTTTTTTCGGACTCAAAACTATGTCGGGTCTGCCTGCGTCCTCGGTAGGCTGTAGATGCATAACTCCCCAGGTTGCAGGAAGAACAAACGAATACTTCCCGATGTAGTCCCTTAGCAGGAAAGACTGCAGGTTACTTATAGAAGGTTACCGTGACAGGGAATTACACTTTCTCTAAGCACTTAAATGTTCTGGGCGTATGTGACACAATATCCTGGGATGCTTGCAGTGAAAGTGATGACGACACGACGGCTGTAGGTATTCGGCGCTGACGTGGTGGGTGCTCGTACTGAAGGCACCTTAGTAAAATGGAATAGTTCTTTGTCTGAGTGATCATCCAAACTCATGAAACCCTCGCAAATCGTATACTTTCCGCCCTCGCAAATGAGTTATCAAAAATTGTATAAAAAATAGTTTGATCGGATAAAATTAGAACAATAACTGTGAGGTGTATCACATGGTTTATACCTGAAATCCTCATGTTGAGAAACAGTCTTACTTTTTCAAGGTCTTTGACACGTCCTTGTTTTAAAGCTCCTTAAACTCTACAAATCTTCTTCCCCAGCAAGAAATTTTATTTTTTTTAACCTCACTGGTAGCACACATGCAGTTTTCTCTAGGGACACACGCACGGACTATGTTTCAATTTTAGCAGGTATTCCACAAGGGTCAATATTTGGACCCCTACTATATTCCTTAAAAAATAAATGATCTCCCAAAAATATATTCCAGGTGTAGTGCACAAGTTTTAAAGACTACAGACTGCTTATATTTGTCTAAATGGGGTATTGCGCTTTTTTTAGTACTCCGTCATAGGTGACACAAACACCTGTGATACCTGCTGTGAGAAAAATGTCAACACCAGAGTATTTCATCGGTCAATATAAGGCAAATCTCACTAGCCTGCAGGTATTTGGCGCTTATGTGGTGAGTGCTAATACATACCTACTTGCACTTTATCATTGACTCCATTGTAAGCGTAACTATCTTCTTTTGCTCTCTGGAACGTGGATGCAACTGTTGAAATCATTAAACTGCTCGGGAAATAATTTCTTTTTACGAGAGTTTTGTGATAAAATCGTCCACCAAAACAATATGGTAAGTCACCATGCCAATTATCTAAAAATACAAAATTCATACAATTTCCACTAGAACTCAATCGCTATCTGGCGCATTTTCGTCATGAGCACTCATCCGAAAAAAAATCCGCAAACAAGCATTGAATTTTGAAATAAGCCTTTCATCACCATTTTGATAGAGGTCTCGTTAGCTGATAGCCCGTATCCGCAGACCTAGAATAAACTAAATCGATTCGATTCCATTCTCATTTCAGCTACTTTTGCTAATTCATTCTGGTCGTTGCTTGGCATTTTATTCATTTCGGTTGCCAATCTACATGCGCGTGTATTTTTAGATACTCTTACTTGGATTCGTGTTTCCCCACTTTGCGTCACCAAAGCCAATATTTGATAGACACACGAGTTCATCATGTGGATAACAAAGATGTCCAGATACTGGTATACTGGATTATGGATTTTGTAACTGCAAACAATTAGACTACAACGAGTAGCTATCGATACACTGAAGTCAACGTCGTCAGAGAGTTTGACATCATCTATCTGCAGGCAGCGCTTAACGAGTACCATTGTAATTCGGCAACTCAATCGAAAGCGATGTTCCTGACATGCCTTATGTCAACATCGTTCGTCATCATCATTGTCGTCTTCATTTAATTTCTTATTCCGAATGTGCTGACAACCTTCAAATTCGTGGCGAATGACTTCGAATGATCTAAGAGGGAAAGACAATCTAATTGATTACATGAGAGAGCTCTCAAAAAAGTGTTTTTTTTTTTTTTGTTTTTAGAATTTTGGCAAAGATGTTGGTTTTGATTGACTGTGCAGACGCCCCCACAACGAATGAGAAATTCGACACACAGTCTTAAAGCATCAGGTAGATGATGCTTACACAGGAATGTGGGTATTATGAGTACGAGTCTACAAATTTAGGTCGGCCGTTTTTGAACTTACATATTTTGAAGAAATTAATATTGAATTGCGTCAGTGGCTGAGGTGAAGGGCGGTGTTTTTTTTTTTTATTTTCTTTCGAGTGTGATTTATTTTGATTTATTTTTATTCTGTTTACCCAGCTTCAGCCAGGGATTTGAGTGGGGTAAGAGCTTCGGTACGAGTAGTTTAGAAAATCGTATTTAACGTAAACATGCGATCGTGATATTTACAATTAGTGTTATGGGCCGTGACATTTGCTGGTAAAATAAAAATTTGTACAGGTACTGATGGGTTTATAAAACGTACAAGCAATGGAAGGTTTTTAGACGTTTTGATCTATGAGTTATGAAATTTTTGTTGATTAGATACGTAGTGATGCCGTGAACTTGAATCTCGTTTGAGTACTTGGTTAAATGTGTGGAAAAAGTGTTGTGATAGTCCGCTTCCCGAGTTAGATACATAACATTACCTAATATAAGCTCGTGTTGATTTTTTTATTTATTTTTGATGTACTGAAACAATGATGATGAAATTTGATTTATTTTCTATGTATAACCGGTGAAAAGTTACTTTTTGAGACAAATTTCACTCCTGAGTTCGCCTGCTTTATAACTGCAGATGAAGCGGATTTGCATCTGCGTGATCTTAGGCCAATAGAGTGAGAGATTTAATCTTATTTGCACGCCTTGTGGAAAATTGTTCAACGGCTTAATATGATATCCAGATTCCTCGTTCGTCTTTATGCGCTCACCTTTTTTATTGGATTATTAGTTACTTAGGTGGTGCTACAGTCCGTAGTGGATCTGGGCTTCAAGCAACATACTATAAGCCTGCAGCTATCCCTGTTGTTGCTTCAATTTCAATGAATGAAGACCCTCTCTCTACTTGCGCTTGCGCTACCTGAAGTACGGCCTACCTCAGCTTCGTTTACACTTATAAGTGAATTCGAGCTGAAGCGATGGTACATATCCCAGTCTTTTCTGCAGTTCTTGATGTAATCTTCTCGTCAATTCGAAAGATCAAGCGCCTTCTTATCCTCTGGTGCCACAGAGGTGGATTGAGATAATTATGCATTTGAGGCCAGATTCATCTTCGCCGCTTCTGCTTCATTACTTGTTAATGCCTCACAAACTATTTGCTGTTTTTTGCAACTAATGTCTATGTCATACCTATGAAAAGGTTATCCACGCGGAGCAGCGAGTTTATCCTTGGTCATCCTGCAAAAGTAAGCAAGTTTAGCAGATAAGACACGCTGTCATAGACTTACCTTAAATCGACGCAAAGGTCGATTTGAGTTCGAGTCCATTTTTCAAGAGCTATTTTTTAGCCACTGTTAAGTACCAACCGATTGGTTGACAAAAGGTTCATCAACATTTGGCACAGTTGGCCCATACAAGAGGGTCTCCTCTATGGTCGAGCTGATGGTACTCACATGTTTTTGCCCGACAATATTTTAATGATAATGATCTGATGGATGCCAGCTGTGACTTTCAATACCATCAACTTTGTTGGTTTTAGATTTTCATATAGTTATCATCACTTCTTCGAGGTAAGGTGGGTTGAATTATTGCGCAACATTACCCAGATTATATGCGCTCAACAGTTTGCAGTATTGATTTTCCCATATCATCAACACTGACCATAGATCTACCATCAGATTTCTTTATTCGTCCCTTCTGGCTTCTGTTCAGATTTTGTTATTCTTAGCTTCTTGTCTTTCCTGCTATAGCATCTCTCGATTTGCTTGATCTGACGCTCTCGTGCAGTTTTAGTTCCTCGATTTTGCTTTCGGGTGACGTCGAGCGAGGTTTAGGGACACTTCATCGTTATAGCCCTTGCGGTTTCTCACGATCCTCCGACGTCAAATTACTCCTACAGCACATTCTCTTCTTAGCCGCTTTAGGAATTCCCACGTTCGTATCTTGGCCAGAAAAAGGTAGTGGTCCGACTTAATTTCGGTCACTCGGAACTTTTAGACATCCAGAATACTGGAGATGCGTCTTTCGTCTATCGGAATGTGATCAGTCTGGAAAGAAGTAGAGTGATGAGGAGATCACTAGATTTTTTTTTTCAATGTCAAGATGCGGATCTGCTTGATTGCTACGATGAAATGCTGGCCCAAAGCGAAGTCGATAAGACTGAATCATTATTTTGTTGTGGTCCTTGGTGCCATCGTTCTTATTCTCCTTTGAGACGGGCGTGCACATTGTGCTGATATTGGAAGATTTAAGTGTGATGCACATTGTCACTTGAAGCTCAAGAGTTCTTGCCTAATTTTGTCTACAATGTTCTCGGTGGCAATCACTGTAGTATTCTTCCATCATTCTTGTGGCCTTTAAATACAATAGCACTTCTAAGATTGTGGTTTGATCTACTTTGTAGCAGTCTTGGGCCTCTGAATGTTGTTGGACTGTATGTGATGATAATGAATCTTACGCTTTGAAGTTCATCTATTTTACATGCCCCATACATGTTGTTGTATTAGAGATGTTCTGATTAAGCCGTGACATTGGTAGCACACACACTTCGTTACTATATTTTTTCTCTATTCACCATCTATACAGATAGGATCGAAAGCGAAGCGACGAACTTTTTTTTGAAACAATCTAGGGCAGCTTCATCAATTCTTCATAAAGTCCATCCATTAGCTCTATTGAGGAGGTGAAGGATGGTAAAGGTCTCATATAAAGTCACTTTAGTAAAAGTGATCTCAACACTGGTGTCTCTGTCAGATTTAATTGCGGAACTTATGTAGAAAAGTCCCTTGAAGTGACGATCTACCCGAGCCGTTTCTGTTGAATGTGTATTTTATAGACCGCGCATACATACATTTGCCCTTGTTGACGTCAAACACATCTTCGCCGCTTCCGGGGTTATATTCAGCGCGTGATTTCGAAGGTCTGGGGGTAGTATTATTAAGAATTTATGTTTGCTACACATATCTCCAACAGAGGTTGCTTCTTACGACTCGTTGTCGAGACTGGGAATTTGTGCTCCTTAGTCCCCCTAACTTGCGTGGCGATTGATCGAGAAATTGTTGACTGTCTTACAACCTGAATTGGAAAATTAGCGAAGTGCTTGCTTTATCTCTCAGAGGTGGTACCCAGTAACCGAATAAGTAAACCCTTACGCATTCAGGCTAAAATGACAATGGTATGCTCCGCCAGTAGCGTTATTCCAGTTCTACGTCCTCATACGGCTCAAAACGCTAGATGAAAAAGATGTGACAAGTTAATTAATGGCATCGAGCTGCCGACGACCCAAGTAAATGTTCAACGGACAACGATATGCTGAGTTTCACCTGACCACCACCAATAAATCCCTGCCAGCAAGCGTATGTAGCTAAATAAGAAGCCTAAAAAACGGCGCTGCAATAAATGACGAGAAGTGCTCGAGCTATACGAGCTGAAGAGACGGGAAGAACATCGGCTTCTCTATAGGAAGAAAAAAGAGCAGGAAAAATGTGCGGTCGAAGATATTGAGAGATTATACTCTAGAAGTTATGAACGGAAGTTTCTCTAACTGGTAAAATAAGCATATTAAGGGAAGAAGAACGAAATCTTGTTAAAGGGCCACATCTAGTGCTGAGAATGTAAAAAATTTACTCTGCAAACTATTCAATAGCGACGAAGACCAACATCACATTGTCAGATGAAATAGACCATTCAACTTAGACAATGATAACCAAAACTTCCTTTCATCTAACCAAAATGAAGTAAGGATAGCAATATCTGAGCTGAAAACCAAGAAAAGTGCTGGACCTTACTGCCAACCGCCGAGGTATTCAAACCTGCTGGCAGTGACTTATTTCTCAGATTTGGTCAGATGAATGTCTGCCTAATGGACGGGATCTCAGTATCCTATATACGATCCACAAAAAGGAGACCACCTCAACTTTGTCAACTATAAATGTATAAGTCTCCTCAATGTCGCATATAAGATCTCATCTGCCATGTTGTGTGAACGTCTGAAATCCTTCGGCAACAACCTTATTGGTTCCTATCAGCGCAGCTTCAGACAAAAGAGAGTCCACAATTGACCAAATTTTCACACTACGGCAGGTCCTGAAATTTTAAGAAATCCAAATCAACATTCACTATCCTCTCATAGACTTAAAGGCTGCAGATGACAGCATCTAAAGAGCAATATAGAGCCATGTCTATAGTTTTGGCATCCCTGTCAATCCCGTTTATCTGTGCAGAATAACGATTTAGAACGCTTGCTGCTCCATCAAAGTCAGTACCGACTTAACCGAGACCTCTGATGTCAAAGAAGTTTTTAGACAAGGTGATGTGCTGTCATGAAACGGAAACGGAAAGCTGCCAAAATGGGTTTTGACGGTAAATGATATAGTCGACAGCTATAGTTTCGAGGTTGTTGCCAACAACACCTTAGCGGAAATTGAATAACCACTCTTGCCAACCGTTGTTTCCTTGGGCTTATTTGGTAATCGAGTAATTAGGCTCAGTATACACCCTGCCTGACTCGAACTGCAACTTTTCAAAATGCTGTAATTTTTTTATTTTTTGATAAATTTTGTTGTGCCAGAGCAAAAGATTTTGGAAAATATATCAATTTCCAAATTGTATCAGTAGTTTTCAATATGTCCTCCTTTGGCGCGAATAATGGCCTTGAGACGGTCAAAGAAAACATCGCACGCTGCACTCAGTGGCTCTGCGGTATTTGGCCCATTTCCGGCGAAGTGCTTGTTTCAGGTGGTCCAAGCTTTGTTACTTTTTAGTGCCAACCTTCGCCTTCAAAGATAGAGAAATCCAACAAATTTGTATCCGGAGAATTTGCAATCTATTGTGTCGAAGAAATGAAGTGTGGAACATTGTTTTTTAACCAATCTTGGTTGAACGCTTTGAGAGACGGTGCCGAGTCTTGTTGAAATGTCCACGGTCTCCAACCGAAATTATTGTTTGCCCAAGGCTTCAGTACTGCCTCTAAGAAAGTTTCACGGTATACGATCGCATTAATTTTGATGCCACGTTCCAAAAATACGAGCGGGGAGCGACCATCGGCGGCTATGGCGGCCCAAACCATCACCATCGGTGGTGCCTGCTTTCTGGTGGCCATCCAAACGTGTGAATTTTCGAACTACCTCTCTGGCAAGTAAACTCGGTCATTTTGTTTGTTGACATATTGCTCGACTTATCAACCAAAGCTCATCGGAAAAAACCAAAATCGGCAACTCACCCCTGTAAGATCGTGTGCTTTTTGGAACTTCAATGGCTTGAGCCCAGACTCATTTTTCAGTATGTGTTGCGTCCGTTCCAACGATATGTTGAGCTTACAAGCCACTTCGACGCGGATTTCGCTCAATTCGAGTCTTCACTTTCCGAACCATTTCTGCCGATGTTGCTGTTTTTTTATGATTACCTCCATGGCGTTTTGCAACGCTGCCAGTTCACGGTTACGAGCAATGATTCGAGACACAAATGATTTCTTCGCGTTGAGGTGCTGCAATCACACTATCACGTTTGAATTCCATCGCGGATAAAATTTTTTCGACACAACTGAGACAAATCGTTTAAATGGGTGTACTCAGAGTAAGACATGGTGCATTCTAGCCCTACCTTATAGTGCTAAAGCATGGACTCTATCGAAAGCTCGGTCATTTCGAGAGAAAAATCCTTTAAAAAATATTTGTTTCCTTTTGTGTTGACAGGCTTTGGAGGAAATGATTCTACGAGAATTATACGGGCTATATAGCGACATTGACCTAATTCAGGTTTCTGTTGCACGTCAGTCACCTTATATGGCTAGGGCATGTAGCACTAATGCTCCGGTCCAAAAAATATTCGAATCTATCCTGGAGGGATAACACATAACAAGAAAACCTCACCTAAGCACAAGTAGTGGGAGACCTCAACCGACTTGGAGTGCATAACTGGAGACAGTTACCTAAAGACCGAATTAACTGCAGAGGCTTGTTAGTTGAGGTCAAGGTTCACCCTGAACTGTAGAGCCACTTAAGTAAGTAAATAAGCAAGTCCCTCGGATTCGTTGCTTTAACGTCGCCGTCACTATTTTCTGTTGTAACGGTTATTGGTTTCCATCCTTTTTGAAGTAAATCAGATGAAAGCAACCCTGTATCACCGTCGACTTCATCTAGATGATTTCTTCTGGTGAAGTATCATTATACTGTTTTGTCTGGACAGAGCTATTGCAAGGTTTATCTACCTGTGCTTATGCATATCCAATTCGTATAGTCAATGCGATGTAAACTACCTAAGCCTTTACAATATGCGGATGCTGCTGTCTTAGTTTTCAGGATTTTAAGATCGCCTTACTACGGATATAGACGAATGTGATATAACCGCCTTTAAATCGTATTACCGATGTTTGCCACTTTTTTCTTAGGAAGCCTGATATAAGTTAGACATCTGGTTGGGCTTACCGAGCATGGCTGGATTCTTTTGTGACAAAATTGGCTTAGCTATGATTGAGGGCAAAAAAAAAAAAATAAAAAAAAAATATGTTGTCAAGAAGTTCTACGTTCCACAACATCAAGGAATCGGGCAGAACGAGATTTTGGTTTATATTGGGTCCTCGAAACCTCACCAGAAATCAAGCGAACAAATATATTTCTCAATCGTAGTCACAGTGGTCTAAGAAGACATTTGAGTAATAGTGCAAAGAAGCATTTAAGACGGAGAAGCATGGAGGTTAATGAAGACAAATGCAGATATCCTCGGTCGTCTTAAACACACGACTTTTTGAATGATTGGACTATCTACATAGGTTTATTGGTTAAGCCTTAGGTGATTTTTTGCTCCATCTTAGACATGTAGGAGTCAAAGGAGATAGAATCAGAATATAAGTAAGAAATCCTCTTTTGAAAGAAAGATTGAGGAAGCTACACTTCGAGTATATTTTTCTTAATTCATACATAGTATGAATATGCGTATCTATCCTTCTCAAGGTATGTTAAGTTGAACAGTGATAGAAGTTTTCTCAGCAAAGACATAAATGATTCTTTTCGGCGAAAGACCTTTTTTTTTCAGGGAGAAGATGAAAATATCTGCTAGATACTCATCTCAAGAGCAAAAAAACAAACATACGATCTGTGCTAAGTCTACCGTGAGTTGACATAGCCTATTCGATGTTTCGATATCCCATTTAACTTAGACGCTCAACATGATTCCAAAAGAACTTTAGCCAAGAATGTCTTTAGGCACGAATTGTTTCGTTCTGTTGGAATGTTACACCATTTAGTTCAAACGTTAGTATATTATTGCCAGCTGGGTAATTCCAAATTTTTCCTTGTATATTTGCCAATGGTGTTGTTGCTTTAGATTGGCAGAATCTCTCCTCATGTTTCTCGAAAGAATGCAACAAATATTGTTTTAACTTGTGCCAGTTTGAGTTTTCTTCTCACTTTGTGTAGTGCATACTTTTCAAAAAAAAAAAATAAAAAATAAAAATAAAAATAAAACAAATCTGCGAAAACCTACTGCACTGCACTGCAACTACATACATTTACTCGTAGTTCTTGTTTGTTTACCCATGTACGACTCGCCTACCATGTATTCATGTGATGCAAACCCATCTGAAGTTCAACAAAACTCATCTTCATAGAATGCAAAACGAGGCACAAAAAGAATCGCACATGTTAGTTTGTTTATTTTGACTTTTGTACAAACATCCCTCACCCCATTTCTTTTTCCACATGATAGCCCATCCACCCATAGTTGCCTCCGACAGAACATAGAATGGGCTCTCTGAAATTGTAAAATCGGAAATCTAAAATCCCCTGGACTTTTCGTCGTCGTCATCGCCGTCGTCGCTTATACGTCAAATAAACTTTTTGTTTTCTTGATACGGATACATACAAATTATTCGTATCAAACTGTTCACGTTCAAATCAAATTATCGTCGCCTTATTGCTTCGATAACCTGGTAACGCTCTGGGTCATAAACAGAAAAAAAACCTCTCTAACAGCCCTTATCACCATGCCTTCTGAAAGTTATCAACATCGCACTCGCACATATTTCTCCACACACGCACACACTCACGTCTTTTAATGCTTATTTGCACGAATGTGTCTCTTTGAATCCATAAAACGATTTAATTCCATGTAATTCGTTTGAGTTTATCTGTTTAGCTTAGGCAAACATATCAATGCGGCCAAAAAGTCAAGCCCGCATCGAATTACGAGCCCCTACCGCAATTGCCACCATGAAGTGATACTATATCTAGTCAGGGATACATTTGAACACGTATCTATACAGATGGGTTAGGTACATAGATACTTATACTCGATATTTGTATCATAGAAAGCCAACACTAATGTTGGCCGAAAATCAACAACACCACTGAATCGAATTTCACAGAATAGAAATTTCGTTTTCGAATATCAACAAAAATATAACTCATTTGCGTTCATAAAACAATTTTACGGGTACATACGAGTACGAGTATGTATGTGTACTACCTCATTCTGTGGCATGCCACCGATATTTCAACTAGCCAACCAAGCGACGAACCGTCTTTTCACTTACCGAATGGATTTATATATTTCAACACACATTTTGATTTAGAATTTAGATACTATCACACTCTTCGATAGTTTGTTTAATAAAATTTACTCTCTCATAGTTTTTGAATATTAGCTTTTATTTGCTTGTGTGTATTTTAGAGATACAGATACTCTCTGGATGGGAAAACAAATTGTAATCATCATAACCATAGAATGGGAGAGAGAGTGTTCTTCTAATGCAATGGGAATGATTTGGTACTAAAAAAAGTACTAAATTCGACGACAAACTACCTATGTATGTATAAGTGTATATGTAGTAGTCTTCTTTAACATTTAATTATTGTATTTCTTTTTCCTTGTTGCTGAACTGACATGGAATTGTCTTAATTATGCTGGTGATGCGGTTCAGAGACAGCAGATAATGATTTAACCAGGACAGGTTTTTCGGACTACGAATGTATGCAAATCGATAGTGAGAAGCTACAACTGAGCTGGAAATCGATCTATCTTCTGTAGACGTCTGGATCGCGTTTAACGATAATTGAACAAGTTTCAAGTTCAGATTTTAGTAATGAGTAGAAGATATACGACTTGCAAGCAATATAAAGGTTGTGACTCATTATATTTTTATTTATTGTACTATTCGATCAATCTTGGCTAAGTGACTGGAGTGGAACTTATTATATCTGTCACTGACTAAATTTAAGAAAAATTTACTTTTTAAATCAGGTTTACTTGGAGTCTCATTTATTTGACCATTTATCACATTCAGAAACAATACCAAAGACAATACCGAAAACTATAAATAAACACAAGACCGAAACCAAGCCCAAGACCGAGAAAAAGTATAGGGTTTTCTAATAACGACTTGACAAATTTTTTTTTTTTTAATAAAAGGCAAACCATTTGAGATATTTCAAAAACTTTATTATGAATGGAACTCGATTTCGTTCATATGGCCACCGCGGGCACGTTTGCAGCGGTCGATTCGTTAGCATAAACCAATGACTTAACGTAGCCGCACAGACAATAGTCAAGCGGCGTTAAATCGCACGAACGAGACGGCCAATCGACTGGCTCATGTCTTGAGATAACACGCTCGCCATACTTACTTTTAAATAAATCGATTGTGCGTGTGCTGTGTGGCTTGTGGCACCGTCCAGTTGAAACCACATGTCGTCCAAATCCATATTTTCCAATTCGGTTCAAAAATAATCGGTAATCATGGCGCGATAACTCTGACCATTCACAGTAACGTGACGATCGTTATCGTCGACGAAAAAATATGGCCCAATAACGCCGCCGACATGCAAACCGCACCAAACAGTTATTTTTTGTGGATGAAGTGGTGATTCATGAAGCACATGTGGGTTTTCACCCGACCAATAATGCATATTTTGCTTATTGACGAACCCATTGAGCCAAAAATGAGCTTCGTCACTGAAGATGATTTTGCGGTGAAATTCATCATCTTGGCGCATCTTCTCCAGAAACCAATCGGAGAACGTACGTCGCTTCAAATGGTCCATCGGCTTCAATTCTTGAGTCAGCTTGATCTTGTATGGGTGTAAACCAAGATCCTTACGAAAAATACACCATAATGTGGTCTGAGCGATGACCAATTCTTGAGAACGCCGTGGAATTGACTGATTTGGCTCGTTTGCTAAGGACGTCTGAACGGCAGCGATATTTTCGACACTTCGACCAACCCGTTGTCTCACTGACACGCCAACATCACACAACGAATATGTAGACTCAAATTGTTGCACTATACTTGTTATTGCCTGTCTACTAGGGCAAAAATTACGACCGAAAATTGGAGTTAACGCTCTTAAAGTTGCAGTCACCGACTTCGAATATCTGTAGAAAATTTTTATAATTTGCAGACGTTGCTCGTTAGTGTACTTTACCATAATGAAAATGTTGATTTCACTGAATAAATTGACAGTGACAGTTTAATGATTAGTGAAAGAGTGCGTTCACAAATTAAATCCAAAGTTGTCAAGTAACTATTGGAAAACCCTATACAAGTTCAAGAACAGGACCAAGATAGTAGAAACGTTGACAACGTGTCACCAAGGATGCCACAGGTGTTGTGCTGGGTTTCACCCGACAACCGCCTGGTTTGACGAAGAATGCCGGCAACCAAATGCAGCTAAACAAGCATACAAAGCGGCGCTGCATCGAAGGATGAAAACCGCTCATGAGCTCTTCAAGCTGAATAGAGAGGAAGATCATCGACTTCTCCAGAAAAAGAAAAAAAAAAAAAAAAAAAAAAAAAAAAAAAAAAAGATAAGCGAGCGACTGAAATTATTGAGGGCTTGTACTCCCGTATTTAGCAAAGTCACAGTCGGTATTGAGAATGTACACTCTGACTGACTCGAACTGCAACCAACTTCAGACTGCTATAATATCCAAACCGTTCAAGACAGTGATCTCAAATTTTAACACATGACAGATAATTTTATTATTTACAAGCCTTTTAAACGATTTGCGTCTCAGTTGTGTTGAATATCCGCTATGGAATTCAAACGGGATAGTGTGATTGCTTTATATTTGGCTGAAAAACCACAAGTAGTTATCGTTAGAGCCCTCTACCACCTCAACGTGAATAAATCATTTGTGTCTCGAATTATAGCTCGTAACCGTGAACTGGCAGCGTTGCAAAACGCCATGGTGGTCATAAAAAAACAGCAACATCGACAGAAATGGTTCGGGATGTGAAGGCTCGAATTGAGCGAAATCCGCGTCGAAGTGGAAGAAAAATGGCTCGTTAACGGATACAACACGTACTGAGAAATGAGCTTGGGCTCAAGCCATTGAAGTTCCAAAAAAGCACACGATCTTACACCCCAATAGAAAAAAGTTAGAGTCGAAAGAGCGTAGGAATTGCTACGCTTGCACGAAAGTGGTGAGTTGCCGAATTTGTTTTTTTCCGATGAATCGGCATTTGTTATCGAGCAATATGTCAACAAACAAAATGACCGATTGCAAATTCTCCGGATGCAAATCCGTTGGATTTCTCTGTCTGAGGTATTTTGAAGGCAAGGGTTGGCACTACAAAATACAAAAGTTTGGATCACTTCAAACAAACACTTCGCCGGGAATGGGCCAAAATACCGCAGAGCCACTTGCGTGCAGCGTACGATGCTTTCTTTGGCAGACTCAAGGCCATTATTCGCACCAAAGGAGGACATATTGAAAACTACTGATACAATTTGAAAATTGATGTATTTTCCAACATTTTTTGCTTTGGCACAATAAAATTTATCAAAAGATAAAAAAATTATAGTATTTAAAAAAGTTGCAGTTATAGTCAGGCAGGGTGTAGAACAACTTCTTCTGCATACTGCATACCTAACATCAAGCTGTCAGGTAGGATATGCCAGGAAAGTCAATTTCCTAGTTTTTCTGCAGCAAGAGTTCTGGTGTCGTTACGTCAGATGGCATGTACATAAGATTACAATTAGGTGACAGTCGGCCAGCAAGGTCATTAAAGCTTTAGTGCATGTTGTACAGAAGACGACTTTATTTTTTAAGCCGAATATGGCTTTGAGAATGCAGGAAGATTCATCATTGAGTCTAGAGCGGAGCCAGATGTGCTAGGGGAAGCTCCTATGCAGCCGAGACAGGCCGCTCTTTGGAGTATGATAAAAACATAAATGACGTACATTTATAAGGGCCTATACCACTAGATAATCAACGCATAGCATATACATAATTGTCTTTATGATAGCCATGTAGATCTAGAGGACCCTTTTGGTGGCCAGTCCCATGTCTTTGCACTGCCTTAAGGTATACAGCGGTTTAGAGGCTTTAAACGAAACATGTTATCCCGGATGACACTCAAGTGCCTTTAAGCTCTAGATTAATCGGATCAGATGGCTTCCTCCTTCTCGTAAAGAGAACAACCTCAGTTTTAAGAGTATTGCCTGAAAGCCCATTTCTAGCGCACCAGTCTTCGATTACTTTTAAACCTGCATGCGATTTAGAGCAGACAGTCGCTGGACATGATTCAAAAGGCAATACAGTTGAATGCACCTTTAATCCTGCCTCTTGGATGTTGAAGCGCATTTTCGCAGTATCTTTCATGCCAGTAAGCGTGTTGCATTGCAGACAAAATATGCATTTGCAAGAATGTTTTGCACACATGGATCTCGAACAGTCTTTCCATGCTGTTCAACATGTAGGAAATCACACTTATAAGTCTGAAGATCTCTTACGATTTTTGGTATAAAGCTAACTCTCACTGCTTTTCAGGGTCCCGGTATATATGCCAGTGCCAGACTACCTGTGAACATTCTCTACAGAGTTACCAGCAGCTGGTTTGCACTTTTTTGTAGCACAACTGTGTATATTCATCAGTACCAGGCAA
Source organism: Volucella inanis (assembly GCA_907269105.1). Taxonomy (NCBI): domain Eukaryota; kingdom Metazoa; phylum Arthropoda; class Insecta; order Diptera; family Syrphidae; genus Volucella; species Volucella inanis. The sequence goes on along the minus strand of OU026153.1, from coordinate 230,626,432 downwards.
CTTGAAGTCATCGAAACTACCGCATATCTCCCGAAAATTCCCCAATTCAACAGATTGCCCTTTTTCAGCAACTTGACAATCATCCCCCAACTCTATCCCACCCAAATAATCTCATTTTTCCATCCATTGTCTAAGATAGGTCTCAGTAGTTCTGCCGATGTATTTGGCCCAGCGGGAACTCCATCAACGGCTACCTCTTTGTTCTTCTTCAGGGTCTTTATTACGGTTGCAATCTCTAGGGAAGTCTGTGCGAATTCAGGAGATTGTTACTTCAGCCGGATCATTTTGGTTTGGGGTATTTGCACTGTCGTCTGAATGGTTATCTAGTAGTTATCTGCTAATAGTAGGGAACCGTTCAAGGTTTTTATGGGATGTTGATTGGTTGCTGCGCCCCTCTGTAATCTCCTTGGTAATAGTATTAATGGTCTTACTGCCGCACCGGTTTTCTGCCTCCTCAGCTCGTTCAGCTGCGTCATTGTGCTTGTGCTCATCGGATTTTCCTTTTTTTTCACGTGGTATTGGGCTTTAAGCTTAGATTTCTCTGCTAGTGGGGGTGATGCGCGCAGCGATTGTTCTCTTAAGAATTTAATAGGGATCCCAAAAGTATAGGGTAATTCATCGTGAGGTTTGATTTATAATGTAAAATAAAATACATATATTTGAAAGTGAACTTCAAATTTTTATTATCGGTTAAAAGAACAGTTTATGGCATTTACTTCTTGAAAATGATATCATGTAAATATTGGCCACGACTACGTCTGAGGTGGTCCATCCGGAAGGTCCAATTTTGGGTGGGATAGCGACTGGTATCTTACGGACATCACTAGTAATGTTGGCTTCCAAAGCGTTGATCGTAGCTAGCTTATTGCTAAAACCTTGAGACTTTACATATCCCCAGAAAAATAGTCCAAACGTGTGATTATTGTACGATCTAGGCGGCCAATTTTCCGTAGCAAAACGTGAAATTAAGTGCTCACCAAAATGATTTCTCAACAAGCCCATTGTTTCACGTGCGGTATGATTCGTAGCGCCGTCTTGTTGAAACCAGAGTTCACCAAGACCACGTGCTTGAATTTAAGGAAGCACATATTGGTTTCAGTAGGTCGATTATGCGCACCGTAAGTTCCTCGAATCGCACGAAAAACACTTCTCACAGAATGGTGATTTTCGTAATACAGCTTAACAGTTTGGAGACGCTGTTGTGGTGTGGGTCTTTCTATGATGACTTGCCAAACGATACTGAACAAAAATGACAAAGCAGTTTGATAAGAGTCACGAGTGATCTGTCAAAAATCTGTCTGGCCTAAGCAAGAAAAGATCTTATAGTCCATATTTGGGAGACTGATGTCTTTGCAAATGACTCAGGAGGTCAGATTCAGGCGAAAGGGGCTGATGATTCATCAGGCATATTTTCATGCTGGTAAACAAAGGAAGTATTACAGGAAATGCTGTGAATAGTCTTCTTTATGTGATTCTTTAGATGAAAGGTCCCAGACATTCCAGATTCAGTTATCCACTTCCACCTCTGTTTCAACATGCTGAATGATCTAGGAAAATTCTTGTTAACCTCAGCCGTAACTATGTTCGAGAAATCCATATAAAGGATCTGCCATATTAAGTTCAAAGTCTACTGGTCTACGTCGTCCTGAGGAGGTACCGTCATTTCTGTTACGACACTCATAGTTGTGGTGTTTTTTTATATTAACTACTCTTGTTTACAGTATTTCTATAGTTATAGACGGGATTACTTAAATTGAAAAGTGCCGCCAATTTGTAGATGAGGAAGCTGCACCCATGTGGAAGAAAATTGGGAACAGTCATCACTATGCTTTCAGTAGCATTGAAGCCATCATTATACAGCATGATATGCCCATAGTAACGCAGAATCATGAGAACTATTTGGTTCAACTTAATTTTATTATTACGTCTGCTTAACCCGAAACTTTACTTACTGAGAATGAACAGCTAAGACCGTATTTTATTGAGGAAGTTTCGGGCTCTGAAAACTAGCGAAGACTAAAGACAGCACTTTAAGCCAGACTGCTATTGCCTATGCCCATCAAAAGTAATGAACTAGTGCATCCGACATCTAATCTTTCATATGAAATTATGGATTTTCTTCGATGACGTAGAAGCATATTGAAGGCATGTTTATGACTGCTAATCTAAGACACTGCGCTCTTATCTAAGAAAAGAAAATCGACAAGAATGTGTGAATGACGTCTGACTAAAAACATTAGACTTCAATTTATTAAAACCGTGATTTGTGAAAAACAATAGAAAATCAGGTTATTATATACACATTAAGAATAATTTACTGTTTCTAAATTCTTGTCAAAGACATTCATAATGCTCTGTATCTCGAAGTTTATTTTTAATATCTGAGGAGACCTTGAGGAACAAACACAATTCATACGGTCCATTCACACGCGCGCCGAGTCAATGACATTAAACGACTTAGAATTTGTACATTCTTATCTGAAAATTATCAGATACCACAAAAACAAAAGTAATCCCCACAGATGTCGCTTTAGAGAGTAAATATTTAAATATACTATCGTGTGCTACCTTTTAGCGCCTAATAGTGTAAATAGAATTGATTGTATCTTTTCACTTGGTTATGATGGCGATAAATTTATTACCACGTTCCGCTATCCTAGTAAGTGCGCATTGCTTGCGCATCAAATTCTACGGCTTCTGGCTAGAAATGTGCAGATAATCTTGTAGTTTTTCTATTGTTTTTTTTTTCAGTAAAAATACAAATTACCGTTAAAATCACACTGCAGTCGTATAGTAAATGACAGAAGAACTAAAGAGAAAGTTTTGTCGGCTGAGTGATTTGTGTTCAGTTTCCAGAATTAAGTGGGAAAAAATTCTCAATTGACAATGACAAAAGTATTTTTAGAAATTCAAACATAATTCACCGTTCAACAATTTTGAGGTAACCTTTGAATTGTTTTATCATGATACGAAATCGAGATAAAAGGTTACTTAAACTGCTGGCTGACATATGAAAGTTATAATTAATTTTCTAAATAAATTCTTAGTTCTGATTTACGAGCAGATGGGACCAGATAAAATATTTCAAGTTCGTAATGTGTAGGAAAGAATGAAAAATTTGTACACAAACATGTTATCAGAGAAATGTACCATATTTCTAAAAAAAAAAAATTGGTAGCTGCTTAGAGTAAAAAAGCTATCTCCAAGCTAACAGGCACTCCACAGTAGTATAAAGTAGCAGAGATCATCATGACAGCTAAACCGGGAAAACCATTTCACGAAACTTCATCTTATAGGCCAATATCTTTATTGACAATAATTTCCGAACATTTTGAAAGGCTGCTACCTCCATATTATAGAAAGGAAACATATGGTGGTCTGATATAGATCACCAATTTGGTTTGGATAACAAAAATTGTAGAAAAGGCGTGAGGATAAAAAAGTCTGTTCTGCAGTTTTTCTTGACGTTGCACAAGCATTTGACAAAGTTCGACGTGAGGAATTGGTCTATAAACTGGAAAAGATTGTACGTAATGAACACGCTAAAATTTTACGATCTCACATATCAGGCAGATACTTTAGCATAAAAGAGAACAACTCATATTCGGAGCTTAAAAAAATTATTGTAGGCGTACCCCAAGGAAGCATAATTGGGCCAATACTCTATTACCGATATTCCAGCAAGAGAATATAACACGATAGCTACATTTACTGTTGTTGACACCGCAGTTGTGGTAAGTATTGAAGTTTCCAGTCGTAAACTACAAAGGACTATCCTGCAATTGGATAATCTTCTAAAAGTTAGACAAGTAGAACACATAACAGTGTAATAAATAATCAGAGTATACCGTCATCGTAACATCGTAGATTACGAGGGTTAGTCTTGAAGGAAATAGAATTGTAAAGAAAGATGCAATCCACAGAACCAGAGAGCAGTCGAAGAATGAAGATAATGTCAGCTACGTCTCCGCATTTTTCGACGGAATTCAGGTTAAAAGGGCTATCCTAGTGTAGTTCTCCAAAGGCATATCGAAGGAAACGATGTTGACTGTTCTCAATTTGGGATATGTGAATTTGCTGAAAGCGAGACCACACTTGGTTGGCATATAGGGGTTGCAAAATTCTTCAGACTATCGTTTGATAAAACCAAGTGATAAATTGGCTTTAAGGATTATCTCGTCAATATGCGAACAGAAGTTTAACTATCTTTCGTATAGTATTTTAATAGGTTAGCTATGCTGAAAATAAAGTCGAGCAGGACAGTTATTGGACTTTAGTGGCAAAGTCATGGATTGACATTTCTAGACATTAAACTCTAAACAATTTTTTAGACACCAAGTGGAAAACCTATCGACGTCTTCTTGAAGGAGAATAGAGTCTTAGTGTGAGGAAATAGTTTTATATAAAATAAGCGTCATCGGCATTAATGGATAGGGCATAGTGTTTAATAATCCTTTCAAGGTTGTTTGTAGTTACAATGAAAAAATAGGGGACCTAGATGGCTACCTTGTGGGACACCAGAAGTGGCTAAAAACGGGATTGAGAAAGGAGTTATGAAAGTGGTCTTCCAAACTTGTGGGAATTTATCTTGCGTAAAGAAAAGATGAAATAGGGAGGAAAGTGGTTGCGAAAGATTGGAAGCACACTTTTTGAGAAATATTGCGGGGTGCCCGTCTAGCCAGGGTTAAAATTCATCATTCGAAAGATTAAGAAGGAGAGAGGAGCCAATTGTGAAATTGTGAAGGTACTTGACATATACAGGGTCAGGCACCAAGAAGTTGTATTCAAATGATTGTTTAGAAAAGTTTGCAAAATATACGATATTATCGAGAGATAGAAGGAAGATAACCGTTTTACTTTCGTTTGTAGCTGATGTATTAATAAAAAATCTTACGGTCGTGCTGTGTCGAGAAAGCGCTGATAGAGGCAGTTATAGAGCTGAGTGAATTAGAAGTAGGTTCCAAAGCAGTTAGAGTAGTCAGAATAATAATTGGTGCTTAAAAAAACTGACAATAATTTGTGTCTTTAGTTTTGTAAAGAGCAAAATCTTCTGTTATACCAGAGAGGGGAAGTATATGATGTTTTATGCCGAAAAAAGAGAAATGGAATCAAATATTTCACTGTTTGAAGACATATTTCACAAATGGAGACAGCATCAGGTAGAATCAAAAGAAAATGTGCTGAGATGGATATTAATTTTGCCAAAACAAGCCTAATGAAAGTTGTAAGAAGAAGAAGTAGGGTAAGAAGTGGATTGTAGTGGGGATTTATGAAAAAATGAGAAAAGAAAAGGGGGTAAAAGTTTTCGATAGTTGATAGGGTTGAGGGAAAAAACGTTACTGTGGAGTTAATAAGATCGCTAGTGAAAATAAGGTCTAGTTGTCACCGATGGAATTGGTGACGCCACTTACTTGGAATACAATCAATGCATAGACATTCTTTGGATCAACTAGCGTTTAATGCGGTAAAAAATAAGTGATCATCCGATGGAATTCACTTCACCAGAGGTAGATTAAATTCACTAGAGATAAGGATATTCTCAATGGAATCACTTACTTAGGTCAATAGGTTGGTCAATCGCATAAACAGCAGGGTTATAGAATTCGATAGATTCAGCTGGGAGAATGTAGCAATACCTAACGTACAGGGACCTATTCGCAAGTGTTATTTTAAATAAAACAGAGTCAAGTTTGACAGAAGAAGATACAACGATAGGAGAAGAGTTGGGGCCATTGTGGATGACAGGTAGGACACCTCAGCATGGAAAATCAACTATAGAGAGGGCAGGATGAGAGAATGTGATCGTCATCTCGTAAAACCTTATGAGAAGATGGGAATAGCTCCTGGTTCTTTATGTCGAGGATCAGATTAGTTTCTGTAAGAGCATAGACATCGAAAGAAAGGTCATGAGATTTAGACAAAACAGGTAGTAAAATGTAAAAGGGAGTTTGTTGCGTTAAGGAGTAGGTTAGTGTAGATGAAATGCAAACAAAGAAGGCAAGTTAGAAACGAAAAAATTTATCATGGTCAGTTCGGCTTCATTGAAACTGAAAAACTCTTTTAGAGTGTACATAGCTGAGGAAATCAGTGAGGTCATCCGCAATCTTTTGAGTAGAAGACACCTGCTCCAATGCCGTATTCCATCTTGAAGCCATCGGTGAAGATCGATACTTGGTATTTCGATAGAGGTAGATTATTATTCCATTCCGTCGTTCCTTAAAGTAAATTGGAATATTATAACTAAAATCGAGTTTATATATTGTGTGGATAGTAATGGTTAAAGCCAGATCCTAGATGTCAAGAGCTTTATTATGATCATAGGATTTTGGGGACCAGAACCCATATTCTCGAAATCTGGTAGTTCTACATCAATTGATATATTTGATGTGCAAGTCCAGGGCCAACATACGGAGTAACACGTTAAGGGTTTCTCTCGGGCTTGATCGTTGCGCTCAATGGTCGAAATACCAGTTGTTCGTTGGACTCTGCTTGTCTTATAATGTTGTAGGTGAATAGGAGTAGGACAAATTACGGTAGTGTACGTCCAGAGTACCATCTTGAGCTGAAGTTCCCACCTTTTCGTAAACATCTCGCTGCAGGCATAGAAAGCAATGCATGCTATCTTACCCTATGTTTTATGCATAGTATCTTGCACAGGAGACGTGGAACATTGAAAGTCGGTATTTTGTATTTGGTATTAAAAAGTATTGGTTCAGTTTTACTCGGATTAACGTCAAGTCCACAACTTGTGGTACAAGCGCTTAGATTAATCAGAGCCCTCTCGGTGAGTTTACTAATCACTGAATAGAATATCCCTAATACTACAATTGGATACACTACAGCCTTGTATCCAATGTTATAGAAGTCCGTCAAGATATTATTGATGCCTAGATGCCTAACTTCTTTGAGGAAGTCCCAGAAATGTACGTCCAGGTAAAATCGTCTCAATGCCAAGTGATTTATAGGGAGAGAAACTTTTGATAGCCCAGGAAACCTTAATGAGTTGATTTTATTCCAGGAGGCGGGTTGCGTGACAAGTACTGCCTGCACACCAACGGCTCTATTTTTATCCCGGGAAACTGGTGTTCTTTAATAGTTCCAGTGACTCTTCAATGGAATCTGTTCATGTTTCGTCAAGTTATTTGATTAATGTCGAATGAGATTGTTTTTGGACAGGACTTTGCTTTGTCTAGATAAATCCGTGAGAGCTGTAATGGCAGTATTTCGACTAAGTTTATAAGTTTTTTGTATATCTTTAGACAGTCCTTGAAAGGCTTCCAACATTTGTGTTTGTAGCAAATATTAAGGATGTCCTTCTTAGATCAAGAGATCTTCAACATCAAAAGAGTTTCATTGCTAAATTTGACTGGACACGAGGTGTTGAAGGCTATGTCTATAGCTTTTCCGAAGGTTCTCACCTTTGTTTCCAGTGGTTTTACCGATTCACCTGACTGAATTTCTTCCAGTTAGTTCACTTGATGATCCCGAAAGGGGCAGGGGTTTCTACAGAGAGACTCACATTGAAGAGTGTCCTTCTCTGGTCTGCAAAGGATTTTAGATTGGATGGTCTATATTCGGAGTAATTGATTGTTAGTGTAACATCGAGAACTTTCTGCCACGTGCAAAAATTTGCCACACTTTGAAACACGAAGGTTGGGGTGTTCATTAAGATTAGAGCTCATAAAGAAATCAAATAGAGACTCATCTCGTTCGATAATTTCAGTGCTCCCCCATAATGAGTGTTTTGTGTTAGCATCACCTCCCAAAAGCAGGAACTCTTTCTTGTCGTGAAGGTGCAAGTCCTTGTTTGCTGAGCCTTGTCAGGTGGCGATGGTTTATCGTGGGATGCAGAGACTATGTAAAGCTGTGGTTTGCCTATAACCACCATTTAAAGGGCTGTCAAGACATTTGTTCCAAGATGGGGACATAAAAAAACTTTTTATGTTTCTTGATTAATGTATAAACTCTAGGCTTACCGGTATCCTTTTTGTAGAAAAAGTTTTATTTATTGTCACGGAGTCCTAGAATGGTCAATCCACTGACTCAGGATACTAACTCAGGATACTGACTCTATGATACTAATATCATAGACTTCCTCTCTAAGGAAGACTAGAAAATTCTCCGATGCCCCCTTCGATAGGGAGACTGTGATTAAAATCGATGTACGCCTGGTATACGAAGTTTGCATGCTATGCATCCTCTTAAATATGCATACCTGGTCTACCTTGGACGAAGGATTTTTTCTAATAGGTTCACTCCACGTTGTCGGAAGTCATGGGCCCTGTCCACAAAAATACTACCTCCAACGAGAGCAGGAAAGAAGCAATAAGACTTTTTGTGGTGGCTACTCGTAGGGATCGTTTTTCTAACTTACGCTATAAGCTGACACCTGGCCACCTGCCTGTTATTTAGCACCTCACTGAATTTAGTTGCTCTCTCTTAATTTGGCGATTCCACTTCGGTCATCTACGTTTTTCACCTAAATCCACATGTGCACGTATCCATTTTTGTGTTCCTGAAGGAGGATGCTTGTCCAATAACAGAGAGTTGCCATCTTATCTTAATTTAGAATTTCCTTTGCGGCATATTACCGTGTAACTGCGGCATTTCTTTGCGTAGTTCGGAGCATATCTAACGATATAATACGAGTAAGTCCAGACATTCGCAAGACACAATGTTTCCTTGGAAATTGCAAAGCACAATACTAGAGTGTAGCCCCGAATTAGAGAATTATTACATTTTTAGCTTAGAAATAAGTGTACCCGTTTCAATGTTTAGTTTTCCAGCGAAAGCTGCACCATTGAGTTGCCCTTATGGTGCTTCAAAGCGTAAATGAAATCCTGCGAAGCAGCACATTCTTATTGGCTTATGAGTTACTCTTTTGAAGACCTTTGAAACTGAATTTAAAATAGACCCAAATGGCCATGAATGAGGTAGACAAAACGAATACAGATAACTAAACCCTCTGTTTGCGTGTCTGGCAGCGATTGTCACATATAACTCAAGTGGCACTTACTTAAGCCATAAAATGAAAACATAAACAAGAGTATCCAATTAAATTACACTTCGTTATGACATCTTTTAATTTAATTCAATTCCCTCGACTGACAACAGACAATCAGAGTCGAAGCCTAATTGCAATTCAATTGAAATCGAATTCACGCCAAACCTCATCAAGTCATCACAAAACAATCATAAATCAAATCTGCTGAACAGAAACATGTTGTAGATACAAAGACAGCCTGCATGACAGACGCTGTGTCGACAATAATTGGCCGACTACTAGATTCCAAATCCGAGCACTCATACGAGTACGTATCCTATCAACACGCACTCAAGCTGCCTCTATTCGCCGAGTAATTTGTGTTCCCCCTGTGATTTAATTAAATTAATCAGCGCACTTAAAACAAAAACAATGGTGAGCGGTTTCCGAATGCCGAGATCGGCATCCGCTGGGATATTCTGGAATTCAATAGCCGGCATATTGTTTGACTTCCGTTTCCATTTTTTGCGTTTTGTTTTTCTCAATTAATCTCATATCGCTCCTATTGGGTGCAATAAGTCATAAGTCACTCGAAAATTAAATTAACTGAAACGAAGGGTCATAGACCATAAGTATCTTACTCAAACATTGACACCACACTTTAGCCGGAGGGGGCTTAGAACGAATTCTCGGCGCTTTATCTATCGGTCGAGAGGTTTTTGTAGTCACAATTGTATCTCAAAGAAGGTATCGTAACTCGTAACGGTGTCGATGCTGATGCTGGTAACCAACATCATACCGACCGGTTGACCATCGCCGCCGGAGGTAAGAAGCGTGACCAGGGCAATGGATTCAAGATTTTATTGCCTAACATCGACTCAGTGGCATGGCAATTATGTGCATAACCATGGGATGGGGATTATTCTCAAGAGCGTTACTTATTGAGAAATGGAGAATGAAAGATGTAAGAAAAAACAAAAAAACCTGAAATTAATGCATCCGGAGATTTATGGTTTTTTTTTGTTTTTGTTTTTTTTTTCTATGATAAGATACTCGTATAAGGAGGAATCATAATAGTTTTCATCATCTGACTTTTCTTGATGTTTCCGTTAACTCGGCAATCTGTATCTGATCATGGGATTGGAGTTATTGTTCCAAGTCCGTAGACTCGGGCGGTCTTGGAATAAATTAGATTAGTTCTAAAGCGAGTTTTTGTGTTATGTAGATAGTTTATGAATGAAGTTAATTCGATGAAAACGAAGCCAAAGCCGGAGGTTAATTTCTCTTTCAGAATTGCAGATACAAAGATTATTATTTATTTTGTTAACGACTTAATTGAGAGTCTACGAAGGCTGCTTAAAATGCAAATCTCTTGTTTCAATATTTTGTTGATGAAAGTAAGATGCTAGAAGACTTAATCCCTTGCACTTTTTAGACATTCAAGTTAATGTTAGGTTAGGTCGAGTTGACGTTTGTGACTTTCTCAAACGACGATCTTTGTACATAAATAGTATTTTTCATAAAAGACTGTCACATTTTGTTAATTTGAATAAATAAGTAGTTGGTATGGGTGGTACTTTCAAAGCTTTTGGAAGGCTTAGACAGCTGTGAACTCAAGTTGACAGAGGTACTTTTATCTGAAGAAAGAGTTTCTACTAATAGAAACCCTGTACTACTCTGTGTACAAAGGCCACTTCTGTTTAGGTGTTCTTGAAACCTCATTGTAGCTTAAAGATATGATAGATAACTTTGCGATTAAACTTTAAGGTTACACTCATACTGTCTAGATTGATAACCTCGGGTAACTTGGAATGTCTGTTTCTTTTAACTTTTTCTTAAGTTGGCGCTTCCACTTTCTCAGTGTATTCAGCTAAGAACGCATACAAACCTATGCAGTTCCCGACCGTTGTGGAGTTAAATTTGTACAACCTGCAATGAGAAAGAATTTTGTATCTTTCATAATAAAACGGGCTGCCCTTAGTCTAGAAAGAACTTTGACAAAAATTATCTCTCTGGTTTTACCTTTTTTAAACCAAAAATCTTACCTTCTTAGATAAATCCAATAGCGATGTCCTCTTCAACACAAAGCTGGTGCAGGTTTAACTGCAGCACGCTCGGAAAGCATTTCATTTCTTGTGTGCATAATCAGGGTTCCGTACTCTGTAGGGTTTATTGTCACCTCTATATCCTACGTTACACTGTTAAGAGGGATCATCCTTTTACATCTTGGACTGTAAATATGTCCTCTATTTGTCTGGCCACCTGGTCGAGTCGCCATCGGATTTGGTTTGAAATGGTTCTGGTTGATAGAGTTACTCGTTTTTGGCCATGGTGCCGTTCTGATACAGTGTTTGTATTCGCTTACTTTTGGGCCAACTCCCACTGACATCGTAATCGTCGTGTTTTGGGTCGTTGATTTAGATCTCTGGTTAGTTGTCTTGTCCGAGCTTTTAAGGATAAGTTTGGTCTGACTAAATCGGTACGAGACCAGGCCTTTCAACTCTACATAGCGCTTTCGTTCATTGCGCTATTTTGTGACCAGGTTGGCAATATCTCTATCGTTTGATCTTTGCTGAAGTCTCCACGTTCTTATGTTGAATTCTTTGTTTTAGCCATTAAAAATTGCCAGAGGGAAGAGCCATCTGATGACATGCGGTTTTGGAAGATGTTCCTCTTTGGAAAAAATCATTTTTAACACACATTTCTCTTTAAGTTTAGCGAAGTTGATCTTCGTCCACTCTGCAATGGAAGCATCCGCACAAGCCATCAAAAACCAACCTTTGAAGGTCGCACTGTGCAATGCTGGCTTCTTTTCCTCATCACGTACCTCGATCGTGATATCCATAAACCTCCCTTGTATCTAAATGATTTGGTCATTTATGAGAGATTTACGTCCGAGGTTGACTGGTAGTACTCCCAGTCTCACAAGGCTGCCACTTTCTGTTTTGCATTAATTTGCTCTTGCTCGTAGTTGCACCCTTATTTAGCGAACGCTTTGTCTGATACCACGCGATTGGCAGATCTAATGATGCGTTTGTAGAGGCATCAGAGCGACAGATTATTTTGTCGTTATCTCTAAGTTGGAGATCGCTTGATATCCGAAGTCCGCAAACTAGCGACCAAGCATCTTCTTAGCAATGCATCCATCGGCGCTGTTGTTCCACCACTGAATTAGGGATTTCTTACAGAGATTTAATCCCCCTGTCCCCAAATGGGATACTCCCCTCGTTTGCTTGGGCTTGGGCGGCATCCGGCAGGATGCTTGAGTACCACTTGCATAGAGGCATCCATTTTTGAAGCTGGTGTCATATAAATTAAGTTTTGCAAGTGTGCAGAATAGAATTATCTGCTTTTCTAACTTGGGATAAGCTTCGTGCCTAGGATATTACTCATAGGTCGAGGAACTCGTAGCTGCAATTTTTTGCAAAGGCTCTTCGTCTGTGTTTTCTGTTAAATGGGCCCAGTTATTATTTAGTGGTAATCTGTATTTTGTAAATTTGCGCGCCACATTGGCATGGTTGATGCCAGACTTTGTCAGTCTACGGTTTATGCGACCATATTTCTGAGAAGAAATTTGAACAATATTTTCGTTGGCTTGTTCATTAGCGATAGTATTCTGTTAAAGTAGTTCTATTGCTCCATTAAGGAGCTTAACCTTATCAGATACATAACGAACTGTCACATACCAATTCCAAGGACGATATTCCTAAATATTGTGGATCATTCTATAGTATTTCCTGGGAGCATCATATACCATGAATATAGCGTCGCCTTTCAACTTTTTTCATTTGATTCCTATATTTAGAATTATTCATTCATTATTGTGTAGTATCTAGATGCTTATTCATAACACTGTTTACAACCATCCACAATTTTATTGCCCTGTTGTCTACGATTTGTTTTTCTTGGAAGCCGTGTACCTTAGCAAAATAAACTTATACCAACTAATTCATCACAGATAATTATTCTTAACAACAACAAACAAATTAGTCACAAAGAAATCTCAAGTTTAACAACATCAAAGACATCAGTACCTTTGGTACGAGTGTCTAATACAAATTTACTGGATTTCTTCGAATCACAAGGTAGGTTCCACCCCTAACTTGTCGTGATGTCATTGTGATTTATTGCATAGCATCTGTAACTGCCTATGTGATATACTGCATGTATCTCAAAGTTTCTGATGTCTCAACAAAATCCTACAACAAGCTGAAAAACAAATAAAAAACTCCCTATCAGTACAGGAATGGTGGGCTAATTACTGATATGTCTATCTTGCTGTTACGGGTATATCTGAGATATATTTTGTTATTTTTGTTCGTTCAGTTTTTACTAAATTTTAACACTTGGCGAACTGTTGCACTAATCATTGGACAAAAAAGGTGACAAAGCGTAAACTCTGTGAAAAGTTTATGTTGTCATAGGTCTTCTGGGAGACCGACTTTTTTTGCATCCAATTAAAAATCGATCTATCAAATGTCAACAGTAGAAGTTCCGCTCATCTGTTTGGAATGACCACAAGGTATTGCGTATACAATTGTTTGCAAATAGTTTATCACTATATTCAGGCAGGGTTGAGGGATGAGAATTGGCTTTATATGTCTTTTTTTTATTTGATTTGTTTGGGTTGTAAGATTCGAGCACACTTGTTATGTTCGTTTGTGAGGCTCCGTAATCATAAAAAAATCATTTCTTGTGGCTAGTTAGAGTGCAGATAATGGCAAATAAACGGATAGTTCTTATATCGCCGAAGTGGGTACCTAGCTCCGAAAGATCTGAAATTCGAAAGATTCAAATTGTGAGGGTCTGTTCGTAGAGTTAACTTTCCGACTATGTAAGGCCTACACTGCTATAAAAGGGTTTACTGTTTACAGCATATGCAAATGAAATAAACATAACGAACTACAGATCTGCATGTTGAATGTTAGGTCTCTTAAAAGCCTGAAAACAGCCCAAAAACTGGTACAGATTACTGCAAACTATTATCGAGAAATGCCATGGAATAGGTAAAAGGAGTGAAAAACGGCAGAAATTGTATAAGTAAGTTACGGTGACTGTTACCGGGCAGCAGCGCTTACTTTATTGTCTGTCGGAACAGAGCACTCAGACAAAAAACTAGTCCATAGTACGCTTTGTAATCCAGACATCCACAGGGATAGCGCTCCGCAGTGTCGTCATCATTATCATAGCAAGCATCGCAGGATATTGTGTCACTTATGCTAAGTACATTTAAGTGCTTAGTAAACGTGAAATGCTCTGTCACGATGCCAGTAAGTAATTTGCAGTCTTTTGTACTGAGGAAAAACAGAAAGGCCGTTAACTTCCTAGTTAGTCTAGCTGCAACCTGAGGAGCTGCCTTATGCAGTTGTGCTCATATGAGACCCAATTGTCAAAAGAAGTTCACACAATAGTTCATTCTTCAACTAGCTTGAAAGCCATAAGAGGGTTCAGCAGCTTGGCTGTCACTACAGATGCAAATGCAACGCGCTCTCCACCAGTTCTCCGGAATATATTTCGCTGCCATTGGGAATGCGTAAATCTCCGCTTGGAAGGCAGATGCTAGTTTTCCTAACGTGAAGTGAAAAATATCGTTGTCTTTTACCAAAAGATACCAGCGCCATCTCATATATATTAATTTTGGAGCCCTCCATGAAAACCCAACTGCATTCCTTTCCCGGCTCAGATTCTGGTCGAAATCAAACTTGAATACAGGAAAAGCCGATCTTATAATTTTTCCTTAGTTCTGGGCGGCATGTTAATAAAATCGGAATCATAAGACAGCTGGCGCGCAAGGTTACCAAAGCTCCAGTACGTGTTGTATCAAAGACTACTCATTTTTAAACGGAAAGCGGTTTTTAAACCGGACAACCGATGTATAGCACATAATTGGCCTTATCATAGCCGTGTAGATCCAAAAAATCCTACTCAGTGACAGGCCAGAATCCAGAAAAAATTGTTTTCCAGGATGACACCCAAATACTCAGCGTCTTTGGAGAATAAGATGGTGATGCCTTTAAGGACTAGATGTTTCAGACCAGGTAGCTTCCTCCCGCTCCTAAACGAACAACCTCAGTTTTGAGAGGCTTGACTGAAAGGCCATTACCAGCGCACCGGCCGTCGATCACGTCCAGGGTACCCTGCGCCTTAGACCAGATAGTCTGTGGACACGATCGAAAAGACAGCTACATCATTTGCGTATTATTGTGAATAGACGCTAGAACTATCGAACGCATTGAGCAGTAGGTCGACAAACATGCACCATAGCACGCCGTGTTATCTGGCCGAATTACATATGCCGTCAAAAGTTGCGTTATCGAAAGCATCCTCAACGTCGATGAAAATGCCTAAAACATATCCCTACTTGTAGAGTCCGTCTTCAATTCAGCCTACCGGATGTTGAAGCGCACTTTCGCAGGATCTTCCGTGTTGGTAGACATGTTGCATCGCCGACATCGCCATCAATGAAAATTCTCTTCAGGGTTTCCAGGAGCTGGTCTATACATCGGCACCAGGCGACCTTACTAGCTATGGCATTGATAGGAGTTAGTTTTGAGCTAGGTTATTTGGGAACTGAGACTCATGCATGAGACGGAGGATCTCTGCTTTCGACTCAGTATAGGTACCATCATACTGCTTACTAGCTGGACATGCCGTTTCGAAAAACTTGACGCCGTTCAGGTTTTGAACAGCTTTCTCAAGCTTTTGTTTTATCCCGAGGTTAGGGGGAGCACAATTGTACTTGTCAAACTGCTCCTTAAATCGTATCCAGTTGGTTTTATGCGGATTCCTCCTCTTTAACAAGTTCGAGAGCTCTAATACGATTGTGAACTTGATTTGCCTATGGTCTGACAAGGAGATCTCCGATATTAGCTTGCAGCCAGTAATCCTGTTGGATGAAGTTAAGTCGATTATTGTTTTCTTACCTTCGTAACAAAAGTTGGGTAAGAGCCAACATTCAGTCGGACGATAGTATGAAACCAAGGAGAAGATTGCCTCTCACGTTGCCAAAAAGTATTCTGAGAATAAGCATCTTCGCAAAAGAATCAAAATATTCAATGAGTTCTGTTACATCCTCCGGTGGTGGCGGCAGTAACATATCATAGGGAAAATAAGCAGACGCAAAGACGAATTCGTGGCAATTTCCGTTCGCCTCGTAACTTACAAGGTGGAGTGAAAATTAACTGCCTTGACCGCCAGACTGCGCTGCTACCGCAAAAAAGGTTATGGTGCCTTGAAGTCTGTTAATATTTAGGCAGACATGCCAAATTTTAGTGCGACACTGTCTTTAGTTTTGTTTTGACAGCTGATTGTTGTTGACGTGTGTGGCATCATATTGAGTATGGACAAAAGCGATTTTCGTTCTCTCATAAATTATTATTTTTTGAGAGGCAAAACGGCGAAGAAAACAAAAGAGAATTACCGTCAAATGACCGTCACCGTCAAATATTGGTTTAGAAAGTTTCGTGGTGGCCGCAACTCCACTACCGATCAAGTCCGCAGCGGCAGGTACACCAATGCGGTTACAGAGGACAATGTCAAAAAAGTAAATGAAATGGTATTGGCTGACCGGAAAGTGAAGGTGCGCGAGCTAGCAGATAAAACAAAGATTAGTACTGAGCGCACGCGCCATATTTTGGGCAATATTCTGCATATGAAAACGTTATCCTGTCGCTGGGTACCGCGCATACTCAATCCTGACTAAAATACGAACGCGAGAGCACTTCGAAAGAGTGTTTGGAATTGGCGTCGAATGGTAACTGTTGAACACCAGAGAACAGAATGAGTGCCCGGCAATGGACTGAAGCTGGCACGAGTGCTCCGAAGCGGACGAGGGAGGCTCGATGGGTCGGAAAGGTTATGGCGTCGGTCTTCCGGGATTGTCATGGCATACTTTTCGGGGACTACCTCGAAAAAGGGAACACCATCAATAGCGAGTATTACTGTGCATTATTGGAGCGATTGAAGGCCGAAATAAAGCGAAAATTTGTTTTTTTTTGCAAGACAATGCATTGGCGCACAAGAGCATGGCAACCGTGGCTAAAACCAATGACTTACGGTTCCAATTGCTGTCGCATTCACCGTATTCGCCCGATTTGGCTCTCTCGGACTATTATCTCATCAATAAAAAATTCAGTTCACGCGAGGAAATCATCGACGCCACGGAGGAGTATTTTGCAGACGTTACTTTTCGAACGGGATCAAGAAGTTGGAAAATCGCTGGAATAAGTTTATCAAACTAAAAGGGGACTATATTGAATAAAATAAAAAAAATAAAAATTTAAAAAATGTTTGCTCATTCCCAAGGAGGTTACTTTTCACTCCACCTAGTATGTCTGCAGCAACTTAATCTTAGTTGAAAAGTTGCACAGGTTTGAGAGTGAATTCGGCACATATAGATAAGTTCTTGGTTGTTCCGATCGTTCGTCATGAATTGATGTGAAATCCCTTAAACATCCGAAACCACAGACTCCCTTATTCCACACCTATGGTCCCTGTAGAGCGTTTACTTAATTGAAAACTCTACATTGGAACCAGAATTTGATAAGAAATCTTATATTTCCGGCATGTGAACGACCAACTCATAACAATTCGTATTAAGGCTGGACTTTTCCACACAAGCCTTCTATTAATAAGCGCATCACCCCATAGGAAAAAACGACGAAATTAAAGTTAAATGCACTTCGGTACTCTGCTGATTTGGTATTTACCATATATCTCAGCCAGTTTATCACCCCCTCCTTGAAGCTAGGAAGTAAGAATTTAGCCAGGCTTAATACAAGCTTGTCGTTATGTCATAAAAATAAAGTTATCTAGTAGACACCGCGCGGGGGTGATGGATCAATTTGCCCAGGTGCACAGCTTTTTAATTACGAATTACTGACGAAATAATCTTTGCAAATATTCGGTATCGCAGATGACGTAGGCAACCAATTCAAAGCATCCATATTCATTGCTGGTGACTATTACTACCTCAAAGGCATTACATTAACAGATCTCTTATTGATGTTCTCGTGGGACTAAGAATCTACGCAATTAAATCAAAAGCGAAAACTGCTTATGCAAGTATGTTGGCGTATTGTAGGCCGTAACTATCATACACACGTCAGTAATAATCCCTATACCGAATTCTCAAGGGCTTTTCCCAGATTTCCCAGAACAACTGCGAATCTCTGTCTCTATCGTAAATCTCCCGAGTCTGGAAAACATTGATTTGAAACCTGTGTGTGTGAAAAAAGCTTTTTTCAATAAATAACACTCTTCCACACTGCAACAGACAATCGAGCGCTTTTTCTGGTTTTTTGTGAAACGAAAATCAAAAACCAGCACAAACCTATTCCCGTGTTAATATGTCATTATGCATGACAAACAAATCGAATGGCTGGCATTTTCCTAGATAATTACAATCAGCGTCATGCGGATTTAACTGAAATATAGAAATAAATAAATTACGAGTGATTTGTGCTGGTTTAATGAATTCAAAAACTGGCCTCGAAAAAAACAAACAAAAAAAAAAAATAATAATAATAATAAAAATAGGGAAACAACTGTTTTAATGCGAATAGGCACATACTCGTAGCACCAGAGGTTGAGGGTGCAACCTCAAACAATTTTCCAATTTTTTTTATTTTTTTTTATATAGTAGAATATACATAAAACAATTTCCAAAGAGAACACATCATTTAAATGCCATTGTTCGGAGGATACTTTTAATTATCACTGTTGAGCATAAATTATTTTGAAAATAACCGGAAACCTTAAACCTGCAGAGCGAAGAAAAAAAGTCCAATTCGCATGGAGCTCTTTTGCATAAATGATTAATAGCGTTAAGTTGGAAAATATATTTCTATTTTATTTTATTTTTTATTTTTCCCATTTCCACGTGGTAATTTAAGGCAATACTTTAGCCGGGCTTTGACAGTAAAATGAGGAATGCGATTCTGGCCGGTGCATAGTGTCGATTATTGTCAAATGGGCTTAAAATAGCTGCGGCTACGAGTGGATGTTTCGGTTTTATGATGAAGTTTTGAAATTATTTGATGAGTACCAGGCGCTTGTTAAAATGTCCTACTATATTTGCGTAACACAGATTCCGTATATTGTGGAACCTGCCACATATCAAATATGCAATTCTACGTCCATAATCATTTATCAGTTTTTTCATGGCCTTATCGTATGAGGTCAGATACAGAAGGTTTAATGAACAACAGTCTTAAAATTTCTGAAGATAGTCATCATGCCTTATGAGAACAAATTTACAAAGAATTAGTCAATGGATATCCCTTCATTCCTTTTTGAGTCCTTATCTCAATCTTTTGTAGAAAGTGTGTAGATCACCAGCACCCAATACATCACCGCCGAGTACCAGACTTTCATAGAGAAAGCACTTTAAATTGTCGTCACCACCCTCAGGACGAGGTGGATCTAGTTAACTCCCTCCAGTTTTGCACTCCTAATCGGTTGAGATTCCCTTCTACTTGGAGACCCTCCGTGTTATATTCGAAGATTCTGCTAGCCGGGACATTGATGGGGTTTGTGCAATTCATCGATCTTGTGTGTCCCTTCCTGTGCTGGCATCATATACATACATACTTGGTTTCGCGCTCTACCAATTATGTCAATATCGTCTTCTATTTAACTTATGTATATCTTTAACGACTGCTTGATTACGTCGACATTCTCCGAGGAAAAGTCTTGCCAATCGCCAAAAAACCAAGTAACCGCTGCGGATTACAGACCTAAATGCACACTGCCTTGACTATCAAAAGTGTTCTAGAAACTCCTCACAACGCAAATTCAGAAACCTACGTCAATAAAAAATCTCCTTTGGCTTGATTATTAGGGCGACGAACCTTAATCGTAGCTTTTTGTCAAATAGGTTACAGAAATATTTTTCAGGTCTTAAGCTTGTTTCAAAAAGTGTTCTTCAGGGATCAATTTGGGGACAACTTTTATTTTGAATATTTATAAATAACCTTCTCTCTGTATGCAAACATAGTTTAGTTCACATTTATGCTGATGACGTCCAATTCCATATACCTAGGCCGATTATTGAGCTAGTCTAATGCATTAATGAGAAGCTTGACAGTATAACCTGTTGGGCCACGGACAAGGGTCTCTTACTGAATCCAAAAAAGTCTCAAATACAAATCAAAAATCTCAAATACCAATATTTCTACACAATGGTTTTTCTGAACTTTGTGAGTCTCTTTACCTTGAGTACCTCTGCTACATGCAATTTAGCTTAGTCTCGGACCCTTAACGCTTCTACCATACCAAAAGACTGCTATCCATCTGCCGATCAAAAAACTATTGCAAATTTCTCTGCCTGTCGTTTTATCAAATTCTTTTCCATTAAAACATCTGAACCCGATAATAGTTACTTTAGCTATATAAGAAACTCTTCTGAGACGTCGTCTATCTCACTAGATATAACATCTTTGTTATCTGAAAACAGTAGCATGATTTTTCTACCGGCCCTGATGGCCTTCCGTCTATTATAATATAAGAGTATGTGATCCATCTCGGGGTTCTCCCCACGCTATTCTATTTAACTTGTCTGCTTCAACAGGAACTTAAACTTTCCTATGGAGCGAATCTTAAACCATCCCTATTCATAAAAAAGGAAGTAAGCAGAAGTCGGTAATTATAGGTTCTTCGCAAAAATCTTCGCACGGTTACATGAATGCTAAATCAACCACCAATAACATAACTGCGTTTATCTGTAGAACCCTTCGTGTTTTTGTAGGACGGTCGAAGACAGTATTCGATAAGATATCTCACCAACTTTTTACCCTCATTTTGTGGCCGAGAATACAGTGACATCTTCAGATCTTCTTTATCCGACCCCACTAAAGCAACATCTGGTGTTCCTCAGGGTAGTCACCTCTGACTAATCTTCTTTATCTCAACGATTAACTATATAAATCTTATTTTAACGAATTCTAATCTTTCTATTTTCGCTGATGACATAAGAATTTCTAATTTCTACGGGATCTAGGAATAATTTGTGACAGAGGTACATTAGTGTACCTACATTACTTTTGTAAGGTCTCTTCTTGAATAATGCCGCCAAGTTTGGTCACCCTATAAACAAATCCACATTCGCACATCGTGGTCTACCATGGGCCTATTCATATGGATTACTTCCCTCTGAAAATAGTCAAAAACTTATTAGTTTTAGGTAGAACTAATTAGCATGCTAGCCATGCATACCCTAAAAAAAAAGGCCTGAAGCCGCTGATGTACTTTATATTAAGCAGTTATGGACTGCAAACATCGACTACCCGAGAATAACGCAAAATATTTTATTCACTCTTAATCCCCGTAAACTTAGATCCATCCCACCTCTCCTAATCAGAGAGAGGTCACTTTGAGCCAATGTCAAGAATTGCGTGAAACAAACAACTACGCCAAAGTCTTTGACCTAAATAGCAGATCAAAAAAGCACTGCTCAATATGCTACTCCCTTAATATCTTCCCCGACCTCCAACTCTCCTTCCCACATTCGAGGTAGACTAGGGCCAATATACCATATACAAATATTTACCTGACATTTGGCTTTCTGATGTCAAACAAAACTTTGTCAAATCGGTTACCAGTTTTGAATTCGTAATTGATCACAAGCTGTCTGGGTATTCTCACACTAATTCTGTTATTCGTCGTATCTATGGAGACATGAGCTCGATAAAACGCTTATTTCACGGATTATTACCTACGTACAAAATGTCTAACACATGAGCTGAAAAGCCGTTTCTAAGAGAGGGTACCACTCGAATCCATACCATTTTCAGTTAGTACCAACCTTCAAAAGATACGTGTATAAATTTGACAGCTGTCGGACGATTAGTTCTAGAGATATAGCGTTGTGAGTGAAGCAAGTTTTGTTATTGTGAAAAAGCAATTTCGTGTGTTGATGTATCATTGCTTTTTAATGGGAAAAAATGCAGCCGATGTAAAGAAATGGCTTGATAAGTGTTACCCGGACTCTGCACCAGCCGAACGAACCATTCGCAAGTGGATTGAAAAATTTAAAAATGGTCATACAAGCACCGAAGATGATGCACGCAGTGGACGTCCAAAAGAGACTGTTTCAGATGAAAACATCAAAAAAGTCCACAAAATGATTACGAATGACCGTAAAGTGAAGTTAATCGAGATAGCTGAGGCTCTGAAGATATCAAAAGAGCGTATTGGATATATCATGCACGAATATTTGGACATGCGAAAGCTCTGTTCAAAGTGGGTTCCGCGTTTGCTCACAGTCAACCAAAAACAACAACGTGTGGTTAATTCAGAGGAGTGTTTAAATCTGTTCAACCGCAATGAAGCCGACTTTTTGCGTCAGTATGTGACAATGGATGAAACTTGGCTCCATCACTTCACACCAGAGTCAAGTCGGCAAGTCAGTCAGCTTAGTGGCGAGCAGGCGACGAACCTCGTCCAAAACGACCAAAAACTCAACAGTCGGCTGGCAAGGTTATGGCATCCGTATTTTGGGATATACATGGAATAATATTCATCGACTATCTCCAAAAGGGGCAGACTATCAACAGCGACTATTACATTGCGTTGTTGGAGCGTTTGAAGGACGAAATCGCAGAAAAACGGCCGAAAAAGAAAGTGCTGTTTCATCAAGACAATGCACCGTGTCACAAGTCGATGAAAACGATGGCAAAATTGAATGAATTCGGCTACGAATTGCTCCCCCACTTACCGTATTCTCCAGATTTGGCCCCCAGCGACTATTTATTGTTCGCAGACCTCAAAAGAATGCTCGCCGGAAAGAGATTTAAGAGAGGCCTATTTTGAGGCTAAACCGAAATCATACTACAAAACTGGTATCGAAAGATTAAAAAATCGTTTCAATCAGTGTATCGCCCTAGAAGGCAACGATATTGATAAATAATTTTGCAAAAAATTTGTGTTATACTATAAAACGGCACTAACTTTTCTGTCCATGTGGTACTATATTACAGCCGAGATTCATTGTCGTATGTTCATAGTGGCTTTCAATGGTGCGTTGTTTTACATCCATGGTTTACGCAGGTTTGACCATATCTCGACATTCTCTAGGAGTTTACTTGGTTGTTCTTTTCAGCAGTACCTTAATACCAGAAACTGCATGTTCTTACAAAAATGATTGGTGATACTCGTACGTTCTAGTAGAACACTAAAAATTATGACACCCCACCTTCGTAACCTTAACGTATCTTGTCTGTTCTTTGTCTACTCGATTCAACTTTAAAATTCGTTACCATCTCATATAAATTGTTATGATTCAGCAGATCTAAAAGTTACCAATGACATCTAGCTGTCAAAATATTCAGTAAAATTTGCCATTTCATCATGCATCGTTGTACGCTTGCCGAACGATAATAAAAAAAAAAATATAGAAATTCCGGCTCTAAATAGGCAACGTGAATTTTATCGTGAGACCGGTCATCATCGTGGCTTCAGTATGCAGGCAATTCATTGCTCCGTGGAAAAAATTGGGAGTGAGTACACTCTTTTGGATCTTAAGCCACCAATTAAACAGGGATTGTATCGAAGAACGCCCAGAAACATCGAGTCGGCGCCGATTGAGCTGACTTAAGCATCGTCAGAGAGTCAACCCGATTTAATTTGCGGTTGGATTTGGGCCTATATCCATATAAGATTGTGTTGACATAAGAATTAAAACCGGACGTCCATAGACCATAGACGTGAGTTCGCCAATTGTGCGCTGCAAATGTTGGCCAGAGATCCAGATTTTGGCCAAAAAATCATCTTCTCGGACGAGGCCCATTTGACTTAGCCACAATCCGCAAGTGTTCGGCCAAGTATCAATGCATTCACAAAGATTGATTTCTTTCTCATTTCTTTCGAAATGAGGAAGGCGACACCGTTACCGTCAATGGTGTCAGGAGCGATGTTAATGGACTTTCGATGGTCAGAGCTTGACGACATTGATATATCCGAGCTGTCGTTCTGACAAGACGGCGCTACATGACATAATAGCGACGCAATGCTCGAAGTTGTGAAGGAGAATTTAGCAACTGGGTCATCTCACGGCGAGCGTTCATCAATTGGCCGCCGCGATTATACGATCTGACACCAATCAATTATTTTCTCTGCGGTTACGTCAAGTCTTCAGTGTTCGCTAACAAGCCAACCACTTTGGACGAGCTCGAGGCCAGCAATCGACACCCTATTGCCGGAATAACGTCTCACACCGTTTTCTTTTTTAAAATGGGTCTCATCTGGTCACGCTATTATTACTTTTTCTGTATCTATTTCTTTCTTCTCCCATCTATTCCCTTCCCTAATCATACTCCGATTATCTATATAAGTAGCCATTTTTGTATTAAGTTTAAGCGCTGTAGCATTAAGTTCTATGTAATATGTAAATTATTAAATCTTAATGTGCAATCTATTGAAGCGGCACAAGAACCATGGTAAGCATTCCATCTTTTCGCGCTTCGAGCTTAAGAAACTTTTTCTCTATTTTATCTTGCAAGCTATTCAATACACTTCCCGAAGATATACGGACCATCAAGACTTTAAAGAAAAAAATTTCTTTAATGTAAAATTGTGGCTTTTGATACATTGAATTGAAATTCTGTTGCACTTCATCATCTTAATGTTTACTACTGCTTTGACTACACTTAACCTTAATCGAAATATTGTTAACCCACAACGCAGTGGCTGTGCGTCTGACTTTTTTTTTTTTTGTTTGAGGGGTGACTTGATCGAGAGTGTTCGTAGCTTCGATTCAAGCAAATCTGTTCAGCCGTTTTTTTTTATTATCGCCACAGGCCCATTTTAATGCTGTGGAATGAGTCAAATTAACACCTAAAAATAACTGTCACTAAAAGTCACGAAACTCAAACTTGGCATAACCACTTTATATTATGTGATTAATGCATTTAGGAAAATTTATCAAATGCAACTAAATGCGTAGTAATAACTGGAAACAAAGGTGCAGCGGGTACAAAGAGTGCAAAAGGATAAAGGTAAAGCGTCGCCATAAAGGGTCAGTCGAGCACCAAGTGTTCGAGAGCGTTCTTAGCTTCAATTCAAACTATATATAATATATGTACGATGGCGGTCCCAGAAGAACCCAACAAAAAAAAAAATATATATATTTTTCAACATAATCGCCTTTTAGTTCTAAAAACTTTTCCCAGCGATGGTCAAAAATTTCGATACCCGATAAGAACTGTCTTGCTCCTCAAAATAGCCATTAACTGCCGACATCACTTCTTCATCGTTAGAAAATCTTTGACCACTGAGCCATCCGAGGGTGCATGAGGTAGCAATTCAAACTTTAATTCGTTAATTTTGGTCATTGCAATAACGGATTTGTGACCTGGTGCATTGTCTTGATGAAACAACACTTTCTTCTTAAGCCAAATGCTGCCGTTTTTGCTTGATATCTTCGCTTAAACTTTGCAATAAGTTCCCATAATACTGACCGTTGATAGTTTTTCCTTTTTCAAGATAGTCAATGAAAATTATCCCACGCGCATCCCAAAAAATCAACGCCATGACCTTGCCTGCAGATGAAACGGTCTTCACCGTCTTTGGAGCCGGTTCTCCCTTTTGAATCCATTGTTTTGATTGTTCTTTTGTTTCGAGTGTAGAGTAATGGAACCATGTTTCATCCATTGTTATGAAACGGCGCAAAAATTCTGCTTTGTTGCTGTGAAACTTCGCTAAACACTCAATTGAAACATCTTCATGACACTGTTTTAGCTCGAGTGTGAGCAAACGCGGTACCCATCTTGCACACAGCTTTTTCATGTCCAAATTTTCAAATAATATGCGATGTACCGCACTTTTTGAAATGCCTACAATGTCTACTAGCTCGCGCACTTTTATTCGATGATCATCCAATACCGCTTTGTGGATTTTCTTCACCATTTCTGGAGTCGTCAGCAATCCAAAATGTTACTGTTGTAAACAAAGGAGCAGACTCACCCAGACTAGAATCCAGTTCAGCTTTTATATGGGTTGGGCTGAGGCCTTGTATTGTATCACATAACGATGACCTGTTTTCACAAATTCACTGACAACGATCACTATTGATGGCTGCCAAACAAATACTAAACAACGTGACGCTTTCAAACTTGAAACATATGCTTTATAGAATGCGTACTTTTCAATACAGTGAAATTTTTAAACAACTACCGCCATGTCTTGGACAGGCCGGATACTTCTGGGACCGAACTCGTACTAGGTGGAGTGAAAAGTAACCTCCTTGACCGCCAAAATGCGCTGCTACTGCAAAAAAAATATTATGGTGTCTTAAAGTCCGTTCATATTTAGGCAGACATGCCAAATTTCAGTGCGATACTGTCTTTAGTTTTGTTTTGACAGCTAAAGTCAAAATTATTATCTTCAGTGACGAAGCTCATTTTTTGCTCAATGGGTTCATCAATAAGCAAAATATGCGTTATTGGTCGGGTAAAAACCCACATGTGCTTCATGAATCACTACTTCATCCACAAAAAATAACTGTTTGGTGCGGTTTGCACGCGGGCTGCTTTATTGGGCCATATTTTTTCGTCGACGATAACGATTGTCACGTTACTGTGAATGGTCAGTGTTATCGCGCCATGATCACCGATTATTTTTAGCCCGAATTGGAAGATATGGACTTGGACGACGTGTGGTTTCAACAGGATGGTGCCACAAGCCACACAGCACACGCTGCAATCGATTTATTGAAGAGTAAGTATGGTGAGCGTGTTATCTCAAGACATGAGCCAGTCGATTGGTCGCCTCGTTCGTGGAATTTAACGCCGCTTGACTATTTTCATCGATTTATGCCAACACGCCAACGACGTTGGAAGAGCTCAGAGCAAATATTGAACGAAATGTGTGGTCGAGTCGTTGAAAATTGGGTCCAACGAATCGACCGCTGCAAATGGTTTGCCTTTTATTTAAAAAAAAAAAAATTGTCAAGTCGTTATTAGAAAACCCTATACTTCGCCGGGAATGGGTCAAAATACCGCAGAGCCACTTGCGTGCAGCTTGCGATGGTTTCTTCGGCCGTCTCAAGGCCATTATTCGCGCCGTTGCACAATCAAGTCGATTGTAGCGTGTCTATACTAGCAATATAGAAAGTATAAAAAATTATAATGAAAGACCTGAAAAGAGGTGTGATTTTCGCACCTTTTAGAGTGTCTGAAGATACTCAGTTTCTATTTCCACACTTCCCAACTCTGAGTCAATCAATCTTTTTTTAGAATAATACATTATTTAGTCAGTTATATTGTTGTAGACATTAAGGTGTACTAAAATCTTGGTACTATGTATCTTTTTATCCTATAAAAAGGCGGCAAGGGTATTCTAGTCTTTAATTGTTTTTCTTCACTGTCCCGACGACCGTGCAGAGTGCTATTTCAACACTTTTTCCTTCCCACGCGTGCAGAGTTAGAGACTAAACTTTCGAGCTAAGTTTACTTCGAATGTGGCTTTTGAAATGCTTTTAAAACAAATGAAGGTAGGCCTTTTAAGTGTGTTTTAAACTGCTCTTCTTAGTTTTGGTATATCCGTGTTTGGCACTTAGGGATGTGTTTTTCAAATGTGACGTATGAGTTCTTCATATTTTTGTGGGATCATAGGAAATATTCTGTCTATTTCTGGATTTTTCTACAAAGAGTAGGAGTGTAATAAAAATGTTTTCCTTTCTTCTAGTTATTATTTCCGTTGGTGAAATGCCTTCTCAATTGCAACATTCCTGCAAATAAGGTTAAACGAAAGACTAGGCGTTTCTTTACTGTTTATTATGTCCAGGGGCCGTTGAAGTATTAGGGTGAACCCAAGACAATTTTAAAGACTTTTCCAGGCCTAATTGATTTATGAGTATTTTCTACCTCATTGGGGAAACACAATTTTGCTCACTGCGTCTATAAATTTTCTTTTACCAGATTATTAGACCGAAACTTCTCATCAAATGCTCTAGAAAAGGCTAAAAATCGTACAAAAGGACCTTTTGAAGGCACATGCAAATTGCTTAGAGACAAAACAAAAGCCCACGATGTAAAATCATGTTAAAAAAGGAAACATCGTTTTGTGTGACCCTTGTCATGATTCTGGGCTTGTTTTAGGGCAACGTGCATTTCATGACTTGACATAGTCCCAGGGAAAATAATCGAGTAGTGTCAAGCCGCATGATCAGGATGGCCAATTGATGAACGTTTCCCGTGAGATGACCTAGTCGAAAAATTTCTCCTTCATAACTCCGAGCATTGCGTCGTTTGTGTGGCATGCAGCACCTTCTTGTCAAAACAACAGCTCGGATATATCGATGTTATTAAGTTCTGACCACCGAAAGTCCGTTAACATTGCTCCTGACACCATTGACGGTGACTTCTTCATTTTGAAAGAAATAAGGTCTAATAATCACGCCGATAAACCGCAACAAACAGTCAATCTTTGTGGATGCATTGATGCTTGGCTGAATACTTGTGGATTGTTTCCGCTCTAATAACGACTATTTTGCGTGTTGACAAGTCGCTAAGTCAAAAATGGACCTCGTCCGAAAAGATGATTGTTTGGCCAAAATCCGGATCACCGGTCAACATTTGCAGCAGCGAATTAGAGAGCTCACGGCGTTGTCTTTGGTCTTCCTGCTTTAATTCTTGCTTCACCACGATCTTATACGGATGCAGGCACAAATTCAACTGCAAAATAATCAGGGCGTACTCTCTGGCGATGTTCTATTAAGCTGATTGGCATCGAATCAACATTTCTGAGTCTTTCTCGATACTGGCCGCTGGAGCGGGAATTTCAATATTTTATAATAATTTCCGCATGTTCGCCAAGCGTAAAACGATGCATGATGAAATAGCAAAATTTAATGAATATTTTGACAACTGCTTTGACAGAAATCACTTTTTCTACCCTCACTTACTACCAACAATGATGTGTTGCCTTTAGTTTTTTTTTTTTTTTTTTGTTGCATGTGCTTGCTTAGTTTGCGAATACTGAATTGTCAAGTACATCTAACTACTCCCCTAACTACACTAAAATGCTCGTACTATATTAAGGCTATTGATTGAAATATAATTTGAATCGGATTTAATCTACCACATCCACATGTTGTCACCACTGCCGGCGGCCGAACTCAGCTAAAATAAAATCAAAAATTGCAAAAAAAAAAAAAAAAAAACAATTTTTTGTGTTTCTCTCGCAGTTTTACAATTTCGCAGATTTTAGAGTTTCGGAAATTGCGAAAATTGCCATCGAGTTTGTGGTTACTGTTGTATTTTGATTTTTTGTTTGATAGTTTTGGGCCATAAACCGATAGAAAATTAAATATTTTCACACGCATACCGGAAACGGATATGAAGATATTCGCTTTCGGGTATATTTGTTCTTCAGATTATACTGGCCAGACAATTATATATTAATAGCGGAGTGATATTGTCCTGTTTTTTCCATTTTATTTTCCTATAATAAGTATCTAACAAACAAAAACATTTGGTAAAATTTTAATACGCACACTAAATAATGAACATTCATTCTCGTTGCAGGTATGTAGCGTACGAGTGTACGAGAAGTGTTTAAAAGCGGATTTGGAAAATTTCATTAATGGTAAGAGCTGGAATTTGATATTGGGCTTTAGTGCTGTGAATTTTGGTGGGTATTTCTGCAAAAAACGATGACAATTTTCGAGGATTAGCTCTAAAGCTGTTGACATTTCGTTTGATTTGAAAATCGATAGTGTATTAGCTTTTGGTTTTGAGATGCATTAGCGGTTTCGGTGCCATCAGAGAAGTTTTTTGATCATAATCAACTTTTTTGATTTAAATCAAGTATCTATCCAATTAATAGGAACTAATGCAAGTGGATCATGGTTTGGATAGATTTGCTGCCAATAAAGTGCTCAACGTGTTACGTCTATTGGATTAAATTATGCAGTTGCAAAACCTCGCAAATGACTCACCGAATAAACTTGCTTCAAAGGCTTTACGTAGCTCCACAAGAAGTTTACTTGTGTATTCCGTTATATAATGTTGTTTTAACAGATTGAACGGTGGTGGAGATGGCCTGATAGTTGGCTCACTGGCTGTCACGACAACCTACCTGGTATCGAAACCCGGTAGGAGCTCAACAGCAAATTTTCAAATCAAATCAAAAGTGAGAAACACATTTGAGTACGAAAAACTAGCCATTAGCCCACACCAGGCTGTCGCGCCAAAGTATTTATTTATTAATTTAACAGATTGAACCAAAAAGAACCCAAGAAAATGGTTTGGAGATCGGAACACATAGTAAAACCAGAAGCTTATCGAATGATTCAAAAGAGCGAAATCAGTCAGACGAAAGTCACTCAAAAAATATATTGGCGTCTATAAAGTCAAAATCAGAGACTCTCTTTCAACCAGCTACTATCAATGTAACTACAAGTGAGCCAAGCGATGCAACGCACTCTAGGTGGTATTTGTAGTCGGTCGTGGTGACTAATGAGGTCGTTAAACACGCTGTTACTTCCTTTGATGGCTTAAATTCGCCTGGTATACACAGTCGTGCTAAAAAAAGGTGCATATCTGCTGCTGGAAGGTCTGAAGACAGTATTTAATGCTAGCACTGGCGTACATACCGAAATAGTGAGAGTAACCTTTAAACGGAAAAGATGACTACACGCTCTCCATCCTCTGTTGGCAATGCAATACGCCTATCAACACGGAAGATTTTGCGAGAGTTCGCTTCAACATCTGGTAGGCAGAACTGAAGGCGCACTCGACAAGAAGGAATACGCCTTAGGCATTTCAATCGACTTTGAGGGTGCTTTATTTGTTTTGGTGTTCAATCTACCAACTAAATGCTGAGGATACATTTCGTGCCACATATACTTCAGATGACGCAAAACTATGTAAACAGGCTTCAATGTTATATATATGGTCATTTCGGGCAAGAATTCGTAAATAGGGTTCATGTAAAGTTTGAAGTCGACCGTTATAGTCGAGCCTCACATTCGGCTTAATGGATTTGTGACAGACAGAATTGCTATGTCTTGATGAGACCCTATCTCTCTATCTCTCAACAATTCATATGCCACCGGATCAAGTACTGAAGACCAGTGCCGACGCTGTTAACATGCCATCAGAGACGCCGCAACTGATGTACTGGGTTTCACCCAACAACCATCTAGAAACCCCTGTTTTGAAGAAGAATGTCTATAAGCACATGCTAACAAGAACCCAACAAAGTCGTACTGTAACGAAAGAGACGAGCTGTTCGTGAACTCTACGAGCAGGTGAGATAAAAAGAACATCTGCTTCTACAGAAGAAGAAAAAAGAGTACGAAAAGCACGCGACCAAAGATGTTGAAAAGTTGTATTCCAGAAATAACATATGGGAGTTTCACCAACAGGTAAAAAGGATCTTTAAGCCAAGAAGACCTGTACAGAAGCATTTAGAGATGAAGAAGAAAACCTTGTAGTAGAGTCATAGTGTTCTCAGTATTTAAAAACTTTTTCTATAAAACAGCGATGAAGCCCAACTTTCTGCTGTTAGGTACATCATTCACTAGGGTTCCGGTATGTATGCCGGTAGCATTCTCTTCAGAACTGCCAGCAGCTGGTCTATATATACAGCATATTTATTAGCCTAATCCATCACTGTAATCGATGAGATATACCAACTACAGCGTTATGTTTTATTTAGCTCACTAGCAGTTTCGATAATAGGAGCTGTTTGTAAGCTGTTTCCGATTAAATAGGAAGTGAGCCTCAAGCAAACTACGCAGAGTTTTTGCTTTCGACCCAGTATAAGTATCATCAGATTTTCTGAGTGGTTCCAGCTTCGTTGATCTTCATCTTTTGAGAACTTTGATCAGCTTACTGGTCTCACTGACAATTTTGATCTCTTCGCAAACTGAGAGAGTTTCTTATATTCAATCTTAAAGTGACCTGCTTAGAAGTTTTCTGGATTCTTTACGAAGACGCTACAGGTCAGCGTTCCACCAAGGAAAGGGCAATCTGCAGAATTGCTTATAAGCTGAACATACCATTTCGAAACACTTAGTGAGATTCCCCCTCTTCAACAAGATCGAAAGCACGCATCCGATTCTGTATTCGATACATCTATGGTGTGACATAGAGATTTCCCATAGTACTTTCCAGACAGCAATCTCAATCTTTTGGATAAAGTTAAGTTGGCTGATAGCCAACATTGCTGACAGCCAGATCAGACGATAGTATGAAATTCAGGAGATGATTACCTCTAACGTTGCATTTGCTACTACCCTAAAAGGCCTTCTGAACGTAAGCATCACAGCATATGATAAGTCCCATCTTTGGGGAATCACAATATCCACCGCTTCCGGTGGCGCCGACAGTAACGAATCATAGGGAAAATAAGCATTCGTTTCGTAGCTTATGTCTGCAGCAGATAAATCTTTGTTGCAACATTGCACAAATTTAGATAGTCAGAATGAGTTCGGCACATAAAGACAAGCTCTCGGCCCTTCAGATCGCTCGTCATAAAGTGGTGTGAAACCCCTTAAACATCTATGGTTCCTGTTTGTATATAATATATGGTTTTGGAATGCAGCAGCAGACTTGAAATGTTGAAAGTTGATATGAGTACACAGAATAGATGGGTACTGGGATGATAGTCTCCTATTCGCACTTATATTGTATGGAAACAAAGTGAAAATTAACCTTTCAAAGGTGCAGATAGGGACGTGAGTCATACCTAGACATAATGGTCTCGACAGAAGCTTTGTCTAAGCCCACAACAAGAGAAGAGCCGTTCTTGTTTTCCCGCTTCTTTCTCTCCCTGTGAGAGTAAATTTTCCACTTTTTAGTATCAAGTCCTGGGTTCTGGGTATAAAGACACATCAGAGCATCTCTCGTTTTCCAGGGTTGGCATTTACGGCAAAGACTTGTTTGAGCATTCAAAAGTTTGCTGCGAGGAGCACTTCTCTCCAAAAATTCCATTCTCCATATCGTAGCCCTTTGCATGAACGCCAACATTCTGTGCTTTGTCAAAGTCCCCCAGTTGAACGATAACATGTTTGCACTCAGCGTCGTTCAGACGAGGTTCTTTGTCACTCCGTATATTCTTCCTGCTGTTGGAGATTTCAAGACTATTGCTTTTGCTTGGTCATTGGGCATTTAACTATGCCAAATACCTTTAGTTATTCAGATTTTTCAGATTCAGATCGATGGTGTTGTACTTACTGTTCTTAAAGACATAGTGTTTTGCGAAGGTTATCGCGGTTACTAACATGGAAATTGTGAACTCTATTTGCTGGGTTTATATCAAACAAACGGCTTGGTATAGAGACTAATTAAATAAAAAAAAAACTGTCTTCAATAAATGACCGCTTTGTTAACAGGAACAAGGTAAGAAAGGCAAAACAAAAAAGAGGAACAATAATTAAAAAGAAAAAAATTGATAAAAGGTTAATAGTGCTGACAAGTTAAGTCAAGGTGGAAACACATAGCCAATACTAACTAATTTTAGAATAACAAGTTCTGTTGCTTACATCTCCGTCATGAGGTTTCGAATTTTAGAAATTCCATTTCATCAAGGTTAGTTACTGAGATGTTGTAGAATCCTTTGTTTCTGTGGAGAGGGTACCTTAAATTGTTTGTTAAACTCTACACCATGATGGAAATTCCTCATCATAAGTGTTGCTCTTCCGTTTGGATTTTGTGAAAAGTCCATGTAGTATGCTCCCAATATGATATAACATCAAACACAAGCAGCTTATGTCAAATATTTAGAAGAAAAACAACACGTTACCCTTCCTGAAATTCCTGTCTAGTGTAATTGAATAGTGTGCATACAGTCTCGTAAGTTAAAGTGACATAATACTGTTTCTCATTTCTAAACGTCGCTTTGTTGTTATATTTGTAAAACCTTAACTGAAACTCTTTTCGATTGAAGGTTAAACAAATCTCCCAGAGTCTCTTAGTTGAGGAGAACCGAAGAGTCGAAGAGCCTTATCATTCCAAATTATATGTCAAAGTTCCGGCATGCGCTTGCATAATTTATTTCCGTGAACTTGTCGGTTTTTTTTGTTGTTGTTTGTATGAATATCTCTTTTAGATTGAGGGTTAAGTGCTGCCACTCGTAATGTTAAGGCTTCAACTAATTACCTTCACTAGTCACATCGGTGTTGAATTAATATTCGTCCACAGATGACACATTTGTAAGTGACATGTCATGGAAAACCCATCAACGTACTCGTACGTGTGTGAGGGGTTGGATTTTTTGACATTATTTACTACCAACACTAATATCTTGGAATGTGGAGCGCGCGGGGGTTAGTAGAGATAGCTTCATTACGCATATTGGCACTTAATATAGTTATTGCTGGATGTAACCATAAAGGTTGATTGTATCGGCTACAACGGCGATAATTATCCAATAATTACTGATATTTAGGGCTGTACTCGATTTTAATTTGTTTAAGTGCTCATCGTTGTGCTAAATCAATTGTTACTTTTAATAATCTGCCAACGGGGAGGGGGG
The DNA here is from genome assembly GCA_907269105.1 of Volucella inanis. Lineage (NCBI taxonomy): Eukaryota > Metazoa > Arthropoda > Insecta > Diptera > Syrphidae > Volucella > Volucella inanis. The sequence goes on along the minus strand of OU026153.1, from coordinate 230,591,970 downwards.
GGAGGGTATGAGAGCGCCCTTAATGTTTCGAAAAGTTGATGGTTTTTGGATTCAACCATAGCAAGTTATTTGACCGAAAAAGTGCACCGAATTGAAAGAGTTGAATTTTTAGAATTAATTCAAGAGAACTAGTGTTAAGAATGTTAAACTGTAGAACTAGGACGACTGAAAATCAGTGAGATAGAAAAGAGAGGTGCCGATGAACGTTGGTTTTAAATGTTTGAAAGTTATAATGACTAGGGAATAAAGAGAGAGTACGTCCGAAAGTGGGCTTGAGCGTATATTGATGAGCATTCATAGCAAGACGGGTGTTACGGTAAAAAGTTTGAAGGAGCGGAATGCAACTGGCGATTACAATAGAGCACTGATGGTGGAAATTGTTTGGATAATGTTGTTATCACCTAGCAGGTGCAGAAGTGTTTTGGATGTACTCGACCAGATATCGACATTACACTCTAATTTCAGCCGGGAAAATGTGTTATATATTGATGGCCGATCAGAGGTGGTAAAGTATTTGAAGCATTGCTTGAGAAATCCTAGACATTTGACAGCATATCTGACGATACCGAATATGTGGTCATTCCAACGTAAATTACCATCAACACAAATGCCGACAATGGAAAGTTCTTCGGTTTCGACTATGCATGTGCCATTCACGAACAATGGCTGGGTGCTTAAATTTCGCTTTAATGGCAGCAGACATCATTGTATTGTATTTTGGAAGCATTAAATTCTGCTCTGTTAGTGGTTCCCCAATTACTTATGCTGAGGAAAATATAGTTTGTTTGTTAATAATGTGGTCGTAGTTTTTGTAAGCTTGTGAACTGCCTTCCTAGTTTGCTTACAAAAGTAGGCATGTAACCTAAACTTGGTATTGAGTTTTTTATTAAGAACTACTTAACTCTGTAGGGTATGAACTCTCATGTGATGCATATCACTGATACTTGGTAACAGGTGTGTGTAGCCAGAAAAAGAGGTTAAATATGAATTAAATTGATCAACTTCTCCATATTCTTCCTCCCTAGCTTTCCTTTGCAAACCTTAACCCTTTGAGCGCACGCTAATTTAAAAAAAAAAGACTCTATTTTAGAGGGTCATTGTGAAGATGAAGTTACAAATACAACTCTCACCAGCTTCTCTCATCAAAATCACTTTCAAAATTAACATTTAAATATTAGATACGTAGTCTAGTCATAGACATCGATACTTAAAACTAATGCCAAATGAAAACGGGCTGATATCTTCAAAAAAAAAAAAAAAAATTACTTTTTATTTGTCAAATCTTTAGCTACAAGTTACGGAATACTTCATTCCTTAAAGCAAAACTTGCTGGGCAATAATCAATTGCTTTGCGGACCTCATTCATCGGAAAATTGTCAACAGCGCGGACAAGAGCACGCCTAAATATTTCCGTGATAAGTGGCGCAGGTCCTCTAAAATGGACTACAACTCGTAATCCAAAGTGTTGAGGTCCAGACTACCATCTGGCCAATTATCCGGTGATATGAAGCCGGGTAATTTTTTTTTTAGCCACTCTTTAGTGGTTTTCGCCTTGTCGACTAGAGCAGAATCTTGTTTGAATATCCAATGCTTGTTTGCGAACATTTTTCGACTAAGCGGCTTAATTACGTCTTTCAAAACAGTGGTTTAGTAAACTTTCGACGAAGTCTTGACTCCTTTTTCAAAAAAATTAAGGTTGGTTATGCCATCGTGGCTCACTTCAAACAATACCATTACATTTGCGGGTGGTGGCCTCTTTCAACCCTTGGAATACGTTCTGAAGCTTCTTATGATGTCCGATTATACACACGGAATTTTTCCGTCGGTGAAAAAAAATTGTCTGTGAGTATTTTTAATGTACCGCCTTAGGAGAGCTTTCGATTTTTGCTTCAAGTGTGTCTTTTGTAGACACTAAGTGCCAAGACTTTTTTACCGATGCGATACAACAGGATCTTCTACTTTCTCAGTGATTTGCGTCTGATTCGAGCCTGCACGAACTCCACCAGCATCCTCTAATAATTAAATACTACAATACAATAAGTAAAACAGCAAGTGATTCCCATCCTTTGGACGGGACTAGAGCTCAGTTGTAGGATTTTAAGTAGGATTTTTTCTGGTAATTTGATTATTTTGCACGGAATTTCGCTTAATACAAGCCAAACTTTGCAAAATTCGCAGAAAAATCCCTAGAAAATTGTTAATAACAAATGAAGTATGCCATATAAAAAAAATCTAAATATTTATTTTATATTTAAGGATATGATTAAAATTTAAATTGTTCAAATAGTGAATGCGGCCAATTTGAAAAATGCAGTTTTGAGATAAACGCGTTTAAAATCTTAAGTTATAGAAAGTCATGAAAAATTTTGCGAAATATCTTTAATCCGCGATGCTTGAACCATATAATTGGCCTTCTAGATACATGTTCTGCTCTTCCATTTCTTTTCTATTGAATTTTAATGCGATCCTCCAATGTTTTGTAGTTTCTGACAGTGAACTTTTTGCAAGCTTTATGCGCTTTTACTCAATCTCCAAGCAGATTTCATTATGTGTAAAATTGGAGCAAAGCCGTTATTGTACACGCAAACTGCAACATCCAACAAAGTTTTATCATTAGAAATGGATTTTTGAAATAATGCCTACAGAGTCGAGTTAAAACTTTCATTACAGTTTTGAGTATCACCGACGATGGATCGAATAAGAAGATCGTCTCTGGTCAATTCTTCTTAGACTGACTTGATACTTTCATACCATTCAATTGGAAGAGCTGGCTTATGTTTGTACTCAGCGAAACTATTTTTAAACTTAGCCTTTTGCCATCAAAATGAATCTTCACCGATCGGAAATTCATCGTGCTGCGGCTTTGCATCAGTAGGTAATTTATGATTAAGTGTTTCTATTTCTCATGTTTTCAACTGAATCACAGTTTCTACGATTGGCTAATCTATAATAAGCAGAGAGTTCGTCTATTAGTTTTCTCGTCAATTTTCTCTTTCTACCGACGACTTTTGTGTTCATTTTCAAATTATGTAGGCGAGTACACATTCGCTTTTGAACGTGATCTAAACACTCTTTCTTGAGCCTTTAAAAGTCTCAGAATTACTGTCACCAAAATAATGGGTGTATTTAACTTGGCGCAATCTTCGGATCGCCTAGACTTCATTTTTCTTGTTGATCTATCGTGATTCACATCGCACTTATCTCTATGATTTTGTGCCCTTTCCTAGATATATTCTTCCAGTACTCACACGCGTTACAGTATTTTGATATCACTGCGCAGTCTATAATCTTTACACTGTAATTACCAAGTCACTAAGCCAAACAAGAAGGTAAACCCACGTTTTCTCCACGAAGCATAGCCTGATACTACATGTTATTCCAATTTCTCTTTTTTCAATAGAAATAGTTTTTGCAAACTAGTTTAGTTGCAGCTGAAATTCTTTTGACAGCCTTATCGTAAAAAAAGTGAAACATAGGCCGAACAGAACTTTTTCATTCTGTGCAAACTTATTCCAAGTAATCGCATAAAAATTGCAATTCTACGGTTTATTTCATAGCCTTTTTGAATAAATGGCCTATAAGGTAGCTGAGCCTTTACACATTTTTCACAGGACACTACTATAGGGTTTTCCAGTAGGGACTTGACAAATTTGAATATAATTTGTGAACGCACTCTCTCATTACTCATCAAACTGTCACTGTCAATTTATTCAGAATGTACATCATGGTAAAGTACACTAACGAGCTACGTTCTCCGATTGGGTTCTGGAGAAGATGCGCCAAGATGATGAATTTCATCGCGAAATCATCTTCAGGGACGAAGCTCATTTTTGGCTCAATGGGTTCGTTAATAAGCAAAATATGCGTTATTGGTCGGGTGAAAACCTACATGTGCTTCATGAATCACCACTTCATCCACAAAAAATAACTGTTTGGTGGGGTTTGCATGCGGCGTTATTGGACCATATTTTTTCGTCAACGATAACGATCGTCACGTTACTGTGAATGGTCAATTTTGCCATCGTTTTCATCGACTTGTGACAAGGTGCATTGTCTTGATGAAACAGCACTTTCTTTTTCTTCAAATGCGGCCGTTTTTCTGCGATTTCGTCCTTAAAACGCTCCAACAACACAATGTAATAGTCGCTGTTGATAGTCTGCCCCCTTTGGAGATAGTTGATGAAAATTATACCATGTGTGTAACAAAATACGGATGCTATAATCTTGCCAGCCGACTGTTGAGTTTTTGGTCGTTTTGGACGAGGTTCGTCGCCTGCTCGCCACTCAACTGACTGCCGACTTGACTCTGGTGTGAAGTTTCATCCATTGTCACATACCGACGCAAAAATTCGGCTTTTTTGCGGTTGAACAGCTTTAAACACTCCTCTGAATCATCAACACGTTGTTGTTTTTGGTTGACTGTGAACAAACGCGGCACAATCTTGGAACAGAGCTTTCGCATGTCCAAATATTCGTGTATGATATATCCAACACGCTCTTTTGATATCTTCAGAGCCTCTGTAATCTCGATCAACTTCACTTTACGGTCATTCGTAATCATTTTGTGGACTTTTTTGATGTTTTCATCTGAAACAGCCTCTTTTGGACGTCCACTGCGTGCATCATCTTCGGTGCTTGTATGACCGCTTTTAAATTTTTCAATCCACTTGCGAATGGTTCGTTCGGCTGGTGCAGAGTCCGGGTTACACTTATCAAGCCATTTCTTTGCATTGTCTGCATTTTTTCCTATCAAAAAACAATGATAAATCAACACACGAAATTGCTTTGAATCCATTTTTTCACAATAACAAAAGTTGCTTCACTCACAATGCAATATCTCGAGAACTAATCATCCGACAGCTGTCAAATTTATACGCGTATCTTTTGAAGGTTGGTACTAACTGTAAATGGTATGGATTTAATTCAAGTGGTGCCCTCTCTTAGACTTTTCAGCCCATGAATTTTTAATAATCCAGTCATCATCATTAATTGTCAGAATAAATAATAGGGATCCGAGGTGGCTGCCTTGAGGAACACCAGAGCAGATTTTAATTGGATCAAAAACCATGGACCAAAATGAAACATAGTTTTAAGGATTGTAAAGAAATTAAAAGCCTTTAATTTTAGAAAGATTTTATCATAAGAAATTTTATTAAAGGCTTTGCTAAAATCGGTTGCAATCACGTAAACTTAATTTCTAGATTCTAGTGCACATAAAGTCTTTGATATCTTTGAGAAATGCCTCCAGTTTTGGGAAACAAAAGATTTACAATAGAAAAGCATTGTCATAAATAATGCTCTCGAAAAGCCTAGGTATGAAGGACATCTAAGCAATTGGTCCATTGTTGGAAATATTGTCCTTACGACCTAAGGGAAATAATCCTTGGGTGATAGAAGGCTGAAAGAGATCTTTAAGAGGTTGGGTTAGGTGGATTTCACATTTCTTTAAAAATATGGGTGGAAGATCATCATGTTCAGCTGACTTATTATTTTATATTTAACTTTCTCTAAAGTTATAGACACTGACTCGAAAGTTACATGTGGGCAGCTATTTAAGTAGGAAAAGTGAGTCTGGGATCGCTCGAGGACTTAGCAAGAAAATTTAGAGATAATGGACAGTTATCCGATTTACTTTCAGTTTTGATGAATTGAAAGAATCGTTTGGGATCGGAAATGAGTGTGTTTACATAGTTGACATAGAGAGTTTGGCAAAGTACAAAGAAATATATTTGGGCGGACTGGTAGTAGATGAAATAGGCGTCGAAATGCCTTTTTAAATAAGTTTACTAGAGCTTATTTATATCGTTATGAAGAGATCTCAGCTTTTTATTTATTATACGAGGATGGTGAAGATGAGGGATTCTTTTGAAACTATCTAGCTTAAGGAAAAGATGTCTTCTTTCTTACATGAAGCAGTAATCTGAATCAGTGGCGAAGCTAGGTCGAGTTGTCTGCCAATGTTATTGATGACACTACTTGATTAATACTGATCAGAGTCAGTAAACAGTCGATGAAAAGACTTTCTTTATCAGAGGGATTTGTAAAAAAGAACCGGCCAGTCTGGACTTATAGAAGCTTAGGTAGAAGCATCAATAGCTAGCTGATAACTTTGAATTGGTTGAGAGGGGCGAGTATAACAGCAACAAATATAAAGGGTATTTCATTAAGCGCTTTGTATATTTAAATTGAAATAAGAAAAGTATGTGCAGGATATCATCGAAATATTTTGAAGGCCTATCCATGCCAATATGTGAGGAGTATAACATCATTCAAATGTCCGCCGCGGCTTCTCTGGGTGGCGCATATCCGAAATATCCATTTTTTCATGACTCTGGAGTATAAATCAGTCTGAATTTGACAGATGGTATGGGTTATGTTGGGTTTGAGGGCCGCTGTGGCTTGTGGCTTACTCACAGACTCGCAACTTCAGAAAATCCCATAAGAAAAAGTCTGACGGGGTCAAATCGAACGATGTCGGTGGCCAGTTTACAACACCTCCACGTGAGATGACAATGCCCTCGAATCGCTCGTGCAAAATTTCCAATGTGATGTGAGTTGTTGACGTAACGCCTTACTGTTGAAACCATATGTAGTTGGTGTCCATATGATTCAATTCAGGCCATAAGAAGTTGGAAGTCATCAACCTGATGACCAGAAAAGCCAGCCAGAAGCTTTTGGATCTCATGTGGATTGCTATCAAATGGGCCTCATAGCTGAAGATGACTTTTTGATGAAAATTAGGATCAGTTTATAATTGCTCCAGATCCCATTCAGGTAAAACACGTCGTTGTCTCTGGTCAGCTCCTGGGTCAGTTGAATTCGCCAAGTTTTGTCCTGCGAAAGGCCCAGTTCTTCTGAGAGATGCGAAATAGACTGCCTCGGATTCTTTTGCACATTCTTACGGACAGCGGCGATGTTTTCGGCAGATCTAGCATTTCGTAGACGTGTGGGAGCTGGTTGATCGTTTATTGAACCACTGGGTCCAAATTTATCCAACACACTGTGAATACATAGTCCTTTCTGACGGACGATTATGACGACCGTTTTGATGAAACAATTTTATTATTTGAACGTGTTGTTGAACGCTATATCTGTCTGACTGAATAAATGACAGATGTAGCTTCAACAATATGGCCGCTATCAACTGTCAAAGTTACGAGGTCCGTATTGAAAGAACATTTATTGTGAACGAGCCTTAATTTTTTTTTTTGTTTGGTTGCTATGACACCTGTCAAACATATTTAGTATACATTAAGTCATTGAGCAAACAACATGATATTTGTTCATCGTGTTAAAAATGTCGAATTTTGTACCAGAAAATGATGGCTTGCGGAAAGCAATAATTTTTTGTTTTCATTTGAAAAAAAGTGTTGCAAAGTCGCATGGAATGGTTTTCGAGGCATATGGTGATCATGCTCTATCAGAAGAAACATGCAAAAGATGGTTTCAACTGTTCAGATACAATGATGTGAAAAATGAAGAACGTGGAAGACCACCAAAAAACTTTGGATGAAGATGACACTTTGAGTCAGAAACAAGTGGCAGAAATGTTAAATGTTGCACAACAATTTCTGACCGTTTAAAAGCTACGAAAAAGATCTAAAAGTCTGGAAAATGGGGACCAAATGAATTGAATGAAAGACAGATGGAAAACCGAAAAACCACTTGTGAAATTGTTGTGCATCAAATTGTTACTGGCGATGAAAAATAGATTTATTTTCAGAATCCTTAACGGAAAAAATCATGGGTTAATCTGGGACAATCGTCAACTTCGACTGCATAACCAGAACGTTTCGGCAAGAAGACAATGATGTGTGTCTGGTGGGACTAGAAAGGTGTGATGTACCACGAGCTCTTTAAACCTGGTGAAACCGTTAATACAGATCGCTACAATCAACAAGTGACCAATTTGAACCAGGCATTGATCGAAAAACGACCAGAATGGGCCAGAAGACACGGCAAGGTAATTTTACTCCATGACAATGCACCTGCACAGAAAGCAAAACTGGTTCAGGATACGACTAAAGCACTTGGCTGGGTGCTGCTACCCCACCCTCCGTATTGATCAGACTTGGCTTCTTCCGAATACCATTTGTTTTCATCGATGGGACACGTATTAGCTGAGCAGCACTTAGAATCCTACGAAGAAGTAAAAAATTGGGTGACTTTTTGGTTTGCTTCAAAAGATGAACAGTTTTATTGGCGTGGAATCCATAAATTGACTGAAATGTGGGAAAAATGTGAAGCTGGCAATGGCCAATTCTTTGAATAAAATGATTTTTACTTTCCCATTACCGGTACACCTGTATATCGAAGTCTTGGGGAAATAATTTATTATTATGTCGTAGGGCTGAATCTGCGAATTAAGACATAAAGCAGAAATCTTAGTTCGTTATCCTCTTACGTTTTGGTAACACAGGGACAGACATTTTGGAGAGTATAAAAAGTTGCCGCAGATCATTATTATTAGTAAAAAGGCATTGGTTTTCATTATACTATCGATACAGACAGAGTCCGGATTATTATGTAGATAAACGAGATATAAACGGAAAATATCATAGTCTGCCGGTCTGTTAATCGAGATAGCTTCTATGGTTATTGTCCTTATTTACATCGATTGTTTTGATATTTCAGGCAATTCATAAGGTCAAATATACAAGTTACAGTAACAGTACTGCCTTCCCTGGCACTGTTAGCCGAATAGGGAGAGTGATAGCAAAGGTAGTCAGGAATTTTAATTTTGGTTCCCTGTTTGAAGTAATCAGGCGAAAATCAATATTTTCATTGCATAGAAACACCTATAATTCAGACAAATGTTGGAGAAGATCATTTGCATTCATTCCCCCCCCCCCCCCCCCCTCTGATTTTTTTTTCTTTCTTTCCGAAGTAATTTAATTACTTTGTCCTGGTTTAACAATCTTTGAATAGTAAGTAGCAAGCATTTTCTTCACAGAAAGCTCTTCTTATTTCCGTGTATTCTCAACGATTTGAGAATACGATTAAATCTTTTCAACAGTGAGAACGCAGTAGAAGACGTCACTCACGCCATCACAAATGCGTTTGAACTAATATGCCGCAAAGATATGCCGTGGTGGAACTATACCTTGTCAAAACTAAGATCCGAAGTGTGCAAGCTGTTCAACACAGCAAAACGCAATGGACACTGACAAAGGTATCAAACGGCTCTTACCAGCTACAACAAAGAAATAAAAGGAAAAGCTTTAGGAAATTCTGCGAGACAATCTCAAGCACGGCGGCAAGGCTACACAAGGCTCTTGCTAAGTCGGGAGGAATGTCGACCTCGCTTAAGAAATTAGACGGCAGCTACACGGAAAATGATGTCGAGAGAACACTGTTACTTCTACGAACTCATTTTCTAGTACCAGCTTTGGGAACAGAAAAATTTCAGCTCAACCTCGGAAGGACGACTGGGAAATAGCATCAGTTATCTGCTCTAGGGGAAGGCTGGAATGGGCAGCCCTTCAAGTCCCAAGGTGTGGATGGTATTACGCCAATTCTACTACAGAAAGGGCAAAAAGTATTACTGCCACACCTGGCGAAGAGTAGTATTGCCTTAGGTTACATACCACTACAATGGTGACGAACAAAGGTTGTATTCATACCGAAGGTAGTGAAAAAAGATAAGACACAGCCAAAATCATATAGACCAATCAGCCTCACTTCGTTTTTTTGGAAAACGATAGAGAAGGTTGTGGATAATTATCTGAGGGAAGAAATACTAAGCAGATCCCCTCTGCGTCATCGTCAATATGCATACAGGACAGGCAGATCGAAAGAGACGGCCCTGTATCAGGGCGTTTGACAATACTTCGGATGAGGCTATCAAACGAGCTCTACAACGAAAAGAAGCCAACAACATAGTATCCAGATGGATGTGCGAATTGCTGAGCACTAGATCAGCGGAAACACAGACAGCAGCTCGAACTATTGGAGTAGACACTGCAAGAGGGTGTCTACAAGGAGGGGTATTATCACCCTTAGTGTGGCGCCTTGTTGTAAACGAACTACTGGAAAAATTAACCACCTTTGGCATCAACTGTCAGATGTACGTTGATGACATAGTATTAATTGCCAGAGGAAAATTCGAAGAACAAAACAAAATGAGGTCTGAAAGCAACTCAGGACTGGAGCCTCACGGCGGAGCTAAACATTAATCCGGCTAAGACCACGATAGTGCCATTTACAAAGAAAAGGAAACTTTAAAGAATCAATAAAATCTGATTGTCAGGCACGACACTGATACCGGTTAATGATGTGAAGTATCTAGAACTTCATCTAGACAACAAACTGCTCTGGAAAAACTACACTGAGAAAACGGCTAGAAAAGCAACCCGTGCTCTTATGATATGTATGAGCCTAGCGGGAAAGTCGTAGGGTTGTACCCCTAATATTCTGCGATGGATGTACATAGGTTGTGAGACCAATGATCACAAGGTGCAAAGACTGGCGTACCAATGCATCACCGGCGTAATTCATACATGCCCAACTGCTGCAATGGAGATGCTATTAGAATTAACTCCCTACACCTCATTGTTTCAGAGGCGGCGGACAAAACTATTCTAAGAATAACAAAAGAAGGAACTGGAAAAGGGAAATGCATTAGTTCGAAATAATATGATGCACTAATCGGAAAATTTCCACTCTTGGCTATTCCAAGAGATGACAGCATTAGGAAATATAACTTTGAAAAGAATTTCTTGATGAAGCTCAGCAATAAGAAAGAATGGATCGATGAATCCACAATCTATGGACCGAGCAACCACACGATAAAGTGGTATACAGATGGCTCGAGAGCTGATAAAGTAATTGGTGCGGGAGGGTTTGGGCCAAGAACGAAACTCCATGAATCCATGAGCAAGAGTATCAGCATCTTTCAAGCAGAAATAACGCCATAGAAAGATGCGTTCGAATTAATCTCGAAAAGAATTACAGGAACTCTGACATTGCAATAATGTCATATAGTCAAGCAGGTATCAAAGCACTGGACTCCTTTGTCATTAAATCCAAATTTGTATGGAAATGCCTACAAAGTCTCAACAAATTGGGCAAGAAAAATAGATTATCTATCTGCTGGATACCAGGCCATATGGGCATTATTAGTAACTAGGCAGCGGACTCTCTAGCGAGAAAATGGGCTGCAAAACCCTTCATAGGACCTGAACCATTCTGCGGAATAGAGGAACACACCCTACTCCAAAAATTCAAGAAATCGGAAAAGGAGAAAAGGCCTAGAACCTTTTGGGATCCCCAAGGTCTGAGACAAGCCGATAAACTCTTAGGAGATTATAATCTCAAAAGATTTAAAGCATGCATCAGTCTTAGCAAAAATAGCCTACGCAACTGGCATTACAAACTCAGGGAACACCTTAGGAAGATAGGGATATCAGATGAAGGTCTCTGCAGATTTTGCAATGAGTCCACAGAAACTCCAGAACACATACTGGAATCCTGTGAGGCACTGACCCAAAAAAGGTTTAAATATTTGGGAAAACACCAAATTCAAGAAAAGGATCCACTTCTCATTCTCAGATTCATAAAAGAACTTTGACGGGATGATGTGCTCTGGAAGAGGGAAAAAACCTCTCCAAGGAGTTTCTTTTTTTGATCAATTTCGAGTGCATAATCACCACAACTCAATATCCATCCGAAGTAACGCATGACAAACACAGCTTCAATTTCAACCTTCCTAGATGGCTAAATTCAGAATCATTTCAATTAGATTGCATGAATAAGTTCTCCAAATTTAGCTAGAATTTCGCCAACATAAATGCAAACATTTGTCCTAATTTTTCCTAATGCCAGTCATAGGAGACAACCCTCACCAGCTCTTTTAAAAATAAAACAGGTTGCCAACGGTCACAAACTAGATAAAAAAAAAAAACATACACAAAACAACAATAAAAAAAAAATCTTAAAACAAAGGATATCACAATGCCAGTCGCATGTTCCATGAATTTTTGACCCAATTCCAAACAGTGAGAGGAAAATTCCGAGACTTCTACGTCAGAAAATCCCTTTTCGCTACATGGGTATGGGTGCTTTCTTTTCAATTTCTGGTCACAACTCTTGAAAATTCTCTATTGGGATTTGTATGATCCGCCACCAAGTTGCCAAGTCCTCATTAAATTTGGACGAAGAAAACACGACATTGATTGGAAAATATTTGGCAACAAGCAAAACTTTTCTAGACCTCAACTCGCTAAAGTTCTTCAGTCTCAGTTCGCAAGTTCAATATATATTCGTATATCCTGCGAAACAAAATCGAAAATATGTACAAGGACAACGGAAACAATTTTTTTTTTTTTTAGTTTTTATTCGAAAGATTGGTTAAAAGGGGTGGAAAAGTGGAATCCTCGTAAATTGTTGGCTTTAGTCGGCTATGTTCGTGGTTGGAGGAGAGAGTGAGTTTGCCATCAACTCGTGATATGTGGATTTCCGGTGCATGGCGGATTTTTGCAGCGCCATTTTATTGGTTTTGTGTGTTTGGAAAATGATACACGATATACGAATACAAGTTCTCGTACTCGTACTCGTACTCGTACTGATACTGTGATGGGAAGCATTTGCGGATGCGGCCTTGTCTTGTCTTGATGTTCTAATGGGCCATTGTGTGCAAGTTTGCTTTTGGGAAATTGTTGTTTCGCCAGTTTAGTGGAGATGAATAAATTTTTGTGTTTATGTAGTGATTTTGAAAAAGATAGCATCCGTTAGATACTCGTAGGAGTATATCGTTTGTTGGAGATTTATGCAGTTAGCGAACTGTTGTTTATGGGGGACGATCAACTGTGATGAGATATTTAGGTGCAATGACGTTAGGTATATGGTAAGTATTACCTCCACCACCACAACGTACTAGTGCAGTTCGTCATCGCAGAAAATCGGTTGAGGTTATTTTATATTTGCTTGTGCTTCGCTGAGTGTAAACGAAAGTTTTTCCATTACCTTGGTTCTGGAAATCGTAAAGTTACGGATTTTAGAGCAAAGAAGTGGAAAATCAGAAAGCTGACTTCAATGTAAGTTTTTTTCTCGTGAATCCAATTGGCTGTTGAATGTGTATGACTAACTAAAATGTCTATTATCAGAAGCTTATGAGAGATTATCAATCTCGAAGCGCCTTCATTACATTCTTTAAAATTCAATTGAGTCGCTAATTGTATCTAAATCCGATAAAAACAATCAGCTTTGAGTTGGAATCCTTAAGAAATTAGAACAATAGACGACTTACTAAGTTCCACAGTGTTCGACGACAACGGCGACAACTAACAGATTTGTAAACAGCTGTTCCTGATAGACTTGGTCCTGCGTGCATTGATGATAGGGAGAAATCGCTTTGGTTCTATAAGACATTCGAGTGTTAACTATGTCAAGTCGTCACGACAAAAATAGACAGTAAGCTACAAGAAGCGATGTAAGCCTTTCGGGTCAGTATGATGCAAGGCCTTCAACTATTGCATGCATCTTTGCATTATCTCTATAAGCAGAGTCTTAGACGATTAATTTGGCTGATAGGTTGCAGTCATCATGGGGTAGATTCATAATGTTTAGAAGCCACCAGGGTTTGAAAGCAACTTTATTTAACCCTGAAGTAAGGAAGGCAATTATTTAAAAAAAAAAAACAGAAAAAGGCTTAGAAAACCAAAGATTTGACAAACCCTGGTCCTAATTTTGTACGTATAGGGTGATTCATCGTAAGGTTTGATTTTCAATAAGTTTTTTTGACAGATCACGCGTGATTCTTATCAAACTGTTTTGCTATTTTTGTTCAATATTGTTTGGCAAATCATCATGGAAAGACTCACCTTACAAGAGCGTCTCCAAATTGTTCAGCTGTATAACGAAAATCAGTGTTCTGTGAGAAATGTTTTACGTGCGATTCGGGGGACTTACGGTGCGCATCGACCTACTTAAACCACAATTGCCAATACCATTTTCAAATTTAAGTCCCAGTTTACATTCGTGGATGATACTCTACCGGTTAGAACACATCCAACACGAAGTGAAGAGACTACTATATAGCAGCTATAGCTGAGCGTGTACGCGAAGACCGTGACGAATCGATTAATCGTCGTTCTCAGCAGCTTGGCTTGGCGTATTTTATGTGAGAACCTCGGCCCAAAAGCGTACAAAATTCCACTTGCGAAAGAATTGAAGCCAGGCGAATTGAATTTGCGTCATATTTTCAGTGAATGGGCTCTGGAAAAACTCTATGAAAATCCGGTGTTTTATGATGAAATTTTGTTCAGTAATGAAGCCCATTTCTGGGTCAATGGATATGTTAATAAGCAAAATTGCCGTATTTGGGCTGATGAGCAACCCGAAGAGTACCAAGAGCTACCATTACATCCATTAAAAACAACGGCATGGTGTGGTTTATGTGTTGGTGGAATCATTGGTTCATATTTCTTCAAAAATGAGGCAAATCAGAATGTTACCGTAAACGATAACCGCTATCGCGCCATGTTAACGGACTATATGATCACTGAAATCCAAGCACATGGTCTCGGTGAGCTCTGATTTCAAAAAGACGGCACTACGATTCATACAGCGCGTGAAACAATGGACTTGTTGAGAAATCATTTTGGTGAGCACTCAATTTCACGTTTTGCTACGGTAAATTGGCCGCCTTTATCGTGCGATATCACACCTTTGGACTATTTTCTCTGGGTATGTGTAAAGTCTTATGTCTTCAGGAATAAGCCAGCTATGATTGACGCTTTGGAAGCCAACATTACTCGTGTTATCCGCGTGATACCAGTCGCTATGCTCGAACGAGTCGCCCAAAATTGGACTTTCCGGATGGACCACCTCAGATGTAGTCGTGGCCAACATTTACATGAAATCATTTTTTTTTTTTATTTTAAATGCATTTTATTTTCTTAAACACTAACTCTTACATACTAACAAAAAATGCTTAAACGCTAGCTTACAATTACTTAACAATCTTATATTAACTTACTGGCCCCACACAGGCACTCTAAGCTACTCTAAATTCTTATATCTATGTCTTTCGACTTTATTTACGTTTTAATTAGGACTATTTATTTTCGATACTTAAGGCTAAGAAAAAATTTTTTGACAAAAACTTAGCATATGGACTTAACTTAATATCTAACTTAAAATAAACCTTAATCTACCTTACATACATACACAATACACACACATAGATATTATACACAATTATATACATATATTAGTATATACAAAGGTATATACTAATATATGTATATATTTCTTAAATGCTAACCTAAACCTATGTAAGCTGGCCATCGCTATTCTCAGAGCAAATAGATTGGTCAGCTCTTCCTCATTAGTGAGGCTGGTACGTAGTTGACGGAAACGACCACCAGAAATGCTGGTGCTGCCGAACGACATCCCTCTTATCGCGATTCCTCACCACCCTACTGAACCTGAGACGATCCACACTGCCATGCTTTCCGAGCGACATGGAAGATTAACGGGACCGCTGATCTATCCTGGATCAACCCTATCTGATCTAGGTAGAGGAATGCTTCCGGTGGAACAAAGCCGTCAGAGCATACACTCTAGTGGTAACGGTAATTGGGATAGTAAGCCCCAGATATCAGGTTATTTGTCGAGGCCATTGCTCTTGCAATGTGCCTTCGAGTCAGCTTAATTACGAAGTTGTCCACTCGTATTAGGTTCGCTCTGTTGTAAAGGACCTCATTACGATAAAATTTTTTGTACTCCGACTCTGGTGTTCTGTACAAGCGAAGGCAAGCCCTTTCAAACACCCGAATCTTTTCCATTAAGCTTGCTCGCACATTGAACCACACGGGACACCCAAATACCAACATGGGTCTCATAAGGGCCATGTAGCAGATTACCTTTACCCTCGCATCGAGTTGGCTGCTATAAAACAGTTTCTTTGTAAGGGCAAAAGCGCCTTTAGCTCTGACCAGAGCAGTATCTACGTTTTTGTCAAAATACAGAAACTGATCTAGCCAGATCCCAAGGTATCTGACTACCTTTCGACAGACAAGAGGCTGTCCGCGTTGTCCAATGATCGAGAACGTTCGCCAATTTTTTCTGGTATCTCTAGAGGCTCTAGACAACAGCGTCCTAAAGAGAATGGTTTCTGACTTCTGAAAATTGATTTTCAACTTCCAGTCATCGCAAAATCGTCTTATCTTATCGAAGTCACGCTGCAAGAGAGTATTGATGACCTCGATTTTTGGACCTGTTCTGTACGCTATCAAATCGTCTGCGTACGCAATAGTATGGGGAAGTGAACCTATCAAGTCGCTTGTATAAATGTTGAACAGGATCGGTGAATTGACCGCGCCTTGCTGAAGACCATTTTTAATTTGAAATATTCCAACAGAAGTTACATCACCATTCTTCACGATGAACTGTCTGTTGGTTAACATATTATAAAGAATGTACAAGAGTGGTTTACTGATCCCCAGCCTAGTCAGCTTATAAAAAATACCCTCTAACCATACGGTGTCGAAGGCCTTCACCAAGTCAACAAGGCAGTACATTGGTTTTTGCCTTTATTCCATTGGATATCGGACACCAGTTTAGACGCGGTATGTGAGATATCATGTCCCGCCTTAAAATCGAATTGATTATCTGGAACTATATGTTTGTCCTCAACCCATCTAGACAAAGCTCTATTGATTACCTTTTCAAACACCTTACTGATATTCGGAAGGAGACTTATCGACCGGAGATTCGCTGGATTGGATATATCCTTCCCCTTTTTGGGGATAGCTTGAACCACCGTCGTTTTCCAATGCGCTGGATAATGTGCATTATTCATTGCATTATTAAACAGGGTGACGTAAATGTCCACCGCTTCTAGAGGAAGATGTCGAAGGACGATGTTCGGAATACCATCGATCCCCACTGATTTCTTACTCCTGATTGTGTCGAAGATCTCATGGAGTTCTTCCTTCGAAATGAACGGGGGTAGGTCACCTTCTCTGGTAATGACATTATTTGCCATGTTTTCTTCGCTGAACCGGGTGAAACCAGAGCTCTCGGTTCGCCAGTTCTCTACTTCATTTCGAATGTAGAAGTCGTGTACCAAGACGCAATCGTCCAGGTCATAATTAGGGCCAATGGTATCATTGGTCTTGTATACTTCCTGGAAAGTCGTCCCTATGGCCTCAACCTTCTCCTTTGGATCCTCGATCACAAAGAAGTCGTTATCATCAGCGGCCTCATTTGGATCAATACCTGCTATTGTCAGTAACCGTTCGTTGTCTGATGTCCGGGCTATTTTAAGACACTGAAGGTCGTTTTGATTTTTTCTTCGAAATAGTTTATTTATTTGTGGGAACATATTCGGGTTACTGGTGTTTACAGCCCGAATCTTGTTGTTCCAATACAAACTTACAGAAATTCTGTAATTCTCTTTTATTAACGTTTGCAGATTTTTAATCGACGACTTCAGTATCCTGATCTCCGGGTGTTGTCTGTCAGTAAACTGTCTGTACAAGTAGGATTGCGGAACAGGTCTTCGTTGGTCGTACGTCGATACCGCGGTATTGTTGTGTCCATAGTTTGTTTAATTGTCTCGTCCATTGGTTTTAGGTAATTGTTGATCTCCTCGTTTGACAAATTCCTATTGGACGGTGGGTAGAGCGTGTTCGAGGAGAGTACTCTTGTCAAGGTTGCGGAGAAGCGTGTCCATCGAGCCTTACTGTAGTTGTAAGAATATCTTTGAACAAACTCCTCCAATTCCGCAATTTCGTTGGGAACTGTAATTTCGGTGCTAAAACCGCAATGGTCGCTGTCATACACGAATGTGCGCAGACAGTTTAGCGTTTGTAAGTTCGTACCTGTCAGTCGTATACGTTCGTCGTACAGCAGTAGATCCAAGTAAGACCCGTCTCTGGGAAACGATGGGTTATCCGTCGCTTTAATACCGAGTCTGTACATGACATCGTGCTGACCCCACCAATCTAGTAGTAGGCTCCCTCTAGTATTTGGCAAATGATTTCCCCAATCTCTGTGTTTAGTGTTGAAATCTTCGCCGATTATAAAATAATTCTCAGCCGATTCCAGCCTCAGAAGTCGAAAAAGCGTGTCGAGCTCTGTAATGAATAAGGTGGATTGTGAAGCCTCAGGTGCATAAACAGAGGCCAAGTACAGCCGCTTCCCACTGCGGAGCGGGATGTAAATGACCACAGCTTCCAACACCCGGAACCTGCGCAACACGCCCTTGTACACTCTGTGAAATTTTATGCCTTCTTTAATAAAGATCGCGACATCACCT
Source organism: Volucella inanis (assembly GCA_907269105.1). Taxonomy (NCBI): domain Eukaryota; kingdom Metazoa; phylum Arthropoda; class Insecta; order Diptera; family Syrphidae; genus Volucella; species Volucella inanis. The sequence goes on along the minus strand of OU026153.1, from coordinate 230,573,705 downwards.
CCACGTTTGGATCTGGGCCGGTTTCTTCTTCTAACAATATAACTATTGTACTCCAGTTTGTGATTATTGGTTAGCTTGGTTTCGCTAGCAAAAAGCACATCAGGAGTTTGGTCTTGTAGCAATTTAAACATCGCGGCTCTTCGTTCGATCCTAATCAGTGAATTGACATTCACCGCAAGGACCTTCAAAGATTGCTACACCATGTGCGTACCCATTACGACATGTGTTGCAGCGCGTAGATCTGGTCCACCCGCTTGGCTTGTTCTTGTAGCTGCTTTTGCAGCTGAGCCATCTGCCCTTGGATTGCGAGCAAGATGGCCAGCATGTTAGGTGCAGCTTCCGTTGTTCTCGTCATTGGCGCCGGAGAAGCAACAGTCGCTTGCTGTACCGTAGGCCCCCTACCTGCCGCCATTTGGGCATAGGAAATTTTCGACGTAACGGCTGGTGTTTGATACCTAACAGGTGAACGTTTGACCTCCACCTTCTGCTGCCGAGCCAGTTTTGCTTTCTTAATGTCAGCGAACTTAGGACAACCCCGATAGTTTGCGGTGTGTCTCACGTTTCCATAACATAACACGCACGAGAGCTGCGACCTATCGGATGCTCCGTCAACACCCAGAGCACACTCCTCGGAACTGTGGTTCTTGGCGCACTTCACGCATCGAGGCTGCATTTGGCAGTTCGACGCTGCGTGCCCGAACCTCTGGCAGCGAACGCATTGTATAACGCCTTCGCTCCTTTTTAATTTTTCCCAGTGAACCACCTGGTAGTCTAGGACATTGATACTCCTTAGACTATCCAGACGGCTTTCGGGACTGAGCTGCACCAGGAAGAACGGCAGACTCCGCCTCTCCCGCCTGGCTCTAGCTGTGGTAAATGGCTTTACCCCCACAAACTTGAGTCCTTCGCACTCCTTCTCTTTGAGCAGTGCCAGGATCTCCTCAGGATCAGAAGACGGTTCCAATCCCTTCAGCAGCATCGATTGCCGCTTTTCACACTTCGGTGTGAATGAGAAGTGCTCCGCCGTCGTTTCTTTTAGGAGCTCTTTCACTTTCGCGTAGCCCTCCACTGTATTACAGTGGATGGCATGACGATCGTTCCCCAATCTCTTAATGTTAAAATTGTTACCAATGACCAACTTACATAGGTCCTTGGTTGCACTTACCTCTAATTTATAGGTATTGATGGGAGGCACCTTCTCCTTCTTCTTTTGCTGCTGCTGCGATTTTTTCAGCTGCTGTGGTTTCAGCTGTTGTTGTTTTTGCAGCTGTTGCTGTTTTTGTTGCTGCTGTTGGCTCTGATGCTGCTGTTTAGTTTGCTGCAGTTGTTGTTTCTGCTGTTGCTGCAGTTGTTGTTGCTGCAGTTGTTGTTTCTGCTCTTGTTGCTTTTTTGGTTGGGAGCTCTCTGCTTCTAAGTGCTCCCTCTGCCTGCGTGCAGTTTGATTTTGCTTAATAGCAAGCACTTTTTCCTTCAGATTTTGGATGTTGCTGTTAATCTCTTTTATGAGTTCATCCTCGTCTTCCGACTCAGATGCCGCTAGAGAGGCAAAGTTGTTGTTGCCCCCCTTATAATGGAACTCAGAAATGTACATTAATGCGTCATCTGATTGTTTTTTGTTTTGTTGTATTGTTTTCGCTGTTTCAGCTGTTAAAGCAGCACTTATTTTTATTTTTGTTAAATTAGGAGTAGTTTTTAACCTCCTCCTCCTTTGTATGGCTTTCGTCACGGCACAGGCAACAGTATTGTTGTCTTTTGCAACTCCCTTTATGGGAAGAGCGGAACGTTTATGGGAAAGTGATACGTTTTGACAAGGATTGAACCTGCGTCTCACGACTCGATGACCGGCGTCGCTAACCACCGTCGCTAACTGTCGAGTGATCTAAAGAGAATGTAACTAATTGTATTTATGATTAAAACTGGGTCACTATTTTTTCTTTAATCTGAAGCCGAAACACGAAACACTTTTATTCCCTACGGAAATCTGCAAACGACTGCATGAAATCATTTTTAAGAAGTAAATGCCATGAATTTTTGTTTTAACCGATAATAAAAATTTTAAGTTCACTTTCAAATTTATGTGTTCTTTTTACATTATAAATCAAACCTTACGATGAATCACCATTTAGTTGTGTAGCTGTAATCAGTTTGCAATTCTAAAGTTTCTTAACATATCACAGAACTATGACGTGAGACAAAACAAGAGAAAGGCTGAGTTCCAAAACGTCAAAAAAATACTACTACCACTTGATACGCATCTACAATGCAACCTTAATGCTTTACACAAATTTAACTTTGCAAAAGTTTGAAGTTTCGGAACGCATTTTCAACAAAACTTTTGCTGAAATTAAAATGGAAAATTTAGAGTTAAAACGAATTTTAAATGAGTTTGTTGAGTGCATGGAAAAATCTACGGACGTATCCAATAGCTACGTAAATTTAATTACAATAAAAAAATTAAGAAATCACAGAAGTAAACGTGCGGCAGCCTTATCCATGTTAAAATCTAAGATACTGCGTGGGAAAATTGCGAAATCTATGCATTTTTTTTAAAACTATTGAAAAATATCCCGAAGATGTTTTCCATAGTCATTTCAGAATGACACGGGATACAATTCAAGTAATAATGTAAAACAATTTATTTGAAAAATCATAATTGGAAGTTGGAAGTTTTATTTTGTGTTCAGCGAAGTGGTCGTCCAGGGTATTCCCTTAAACAGTGTCTTTATGCTACTCTTTGGAAGTTGTGTAATATAAATTGTTACAGGGAAATTTATGACCAATTCAACATTGGGCCACAAGAGCAACGGGCCACATCCTATAGAATATTTTTGAAAATCATTGAGTTTCCTCACACAAAATAAAACCATGGATGAATTCCAAAAAGCCGGTCTCATCCGTTTCCATTTGTTTCAGGATGGATCTATGAGATGCATTTTTCTATATCACAGCCTATAAAAAATTCCATCAGCTTTTATAACCGCAAGAAATTTTATCCTGTAATTGTACAAGTAGGTTCTATCCTTTCTGTTTCTTATTTAACGTACTTAATGCTATTTTCACTTGTTGATAGCAACATGAAATTCATTGGTGCCTTCGTCGGATATCCAGAGTGATGCCGCGATGCTGACGTTTGACACAACAGTCCATTGAAGAAAGCAATAATCAATAAGAAGTTGAGATATTCGGCAGAGTGTCATCTCCTTGGAGATGCGGCTTATCCACTATAAACGTATCTTATGGTGCCCTACAGGGACAATAGTTTTCTAACAGTGGAACAGAAGAAATATAACACAACACTAAGTTCTACTAGAGTTCATGTGGAGCAGGCTTTTGGTATCTTAAAGAAAAAATTTCGAATTTTACATCATATTGAAATTTAAAACCCGCAACTGATCAAACATATTATAATGTCCTGTATGGTGCTACATAACATTATTATAAGCAATAAAGCTATAAGTGATGTAGATTTAAACTTGTTGGAAACCAATGCAGAAAACATTGTTGAATCAAATACGGAGCATCCACGAAGTGATGAAGCAAAAATTATAAGAACCAGACTTACCAATTTATTTTCCAGTTGAAAATACAAAATGAAACTCAAATCCACATATGTATAAATACGATAAATTTGTTTTTATTGACTTTATCCATAATTGGTTATTAATAGCCTCCTCATCTTCTTCATTTCTTCAACTGCCTTCTACAGCTTCAGTTTTCAAAAAATCCATTTTTCCGGTTGTGGATCAATCGATGGAAACTCCAGTAATGTGCTGTCATCGGTGGTAAATATGTTTTCAATTTTATCCAAGAATAATCAAGATTGTCTCCAGGTATAAGAATGTGAGATCGAGTTCCAAACACCTCATCCATGATTTCGAAATAGTCCCATGAAGTCGTTGCTTCACCACTGGATTTATTACGCTTTTAAATTCTTTTGCACATTTTATTCAAAGTATTGGCCATTGCTAGCTACACATTTTTCCCATCTTTCAGACAATTTATGGATTCCACGCCAATAAAAGTGTTCATCTTTTGAAGCAAACCAAAAAGTCACCCAATTTTCGACTAGCTCGAAGGATTCGAAGTGCTGTTCAGCTAATGCGTGTCCTATCGATGAAAAAAAAAAGGTAGTCGGAAGGAGCCAAGTCTGGTGAATACGGCGGGTGGGGTAGCAGCTGCAGCCAAGTGCTTTAGTTGTATCCTGAACCGGTTTTGCTTTCTGTGCAGGTGCATTGTTATGGAGCAAAATTACCTTGCCGTGTCTTCTGGCCCATTCTGATCGTTTTTAGATCAATGCATAGTTCCAATTGATAATTTATTGTCGGTAGCGATCTGTATTAACGGTTTCACTCGGTTTTAGGAGCTCGTGGTACACCACACCTTTCTGGTCCCACCAGACACACAGCATTGTCTTCTTGCCGAATCGATCGGCAAAAAAATCTATTTTTCTTCGCCAGTAACAATTTGATGCACAACAATTTCTCAAGTGGTTTTCCGCTTTTCCATCTGTCTTTCATTCAATTCATCTTGCAGCCATTTTTCAGACTTTTGGATCTTTCCCATAGCTTTTAAACGGTCAGAAATTGTTTGTTGTGCAACATTAAACGTTTCTTCCTTTTGTTTCTGACTTAAAGTGTCATCTTCATCCAATATTGTTTGCAATTCGGCGTTTTCAAACTTTTTTGATGGTTTTCCACGTTCTTCATTTCTCACATCAAAATCATTATCTCTGAACCGTTAAATCCATCTTTTGCATGTTGCTTCAGATAGAGCATGATCACCATATGCCTCGACAAGCATTCGATGCGACTCTGCAGCACTTTTCTTGAAATGAAAACAAAAAATTAATGCTTTCCGCAAGTCATCATTTTCTGGTAAAAAATTCGACTTGATGTATACTAAATATGTTTGACAGGTGTCATGGCAACAAAAAAAAATTAAGGCCCGTTCACAATAAATGTTCCCTATCGAGACGTTTGTATCTTGACGGGTACACCTGTCATGTGATCATAAGATTTAGAAAATGGGAATTTAGGCTCCATTTCTTGAATTTGCTGCAGCACCCTCTACCACAGAACTGATGGCTTTTTACGTTTGCTGGTAAAGACTGCTTTATGTCCCAATCTGCAGCTCAAAATCAGCATCTTATGCTCATGTTTCCAGAGTTAAAAAAAATATATTTTGCTTACCTCTCTGTAAACGTCATTTTCTGTTTGTAAATGTCAAATGAAAGCATCGAAAAAATGATCGATGCGTAGTTTGCTCAGTTAATGCGCATCGATAACGTTTAGGATGCGTTTAGAAACTTTTTCCGTTGACTTTTGTAACTGTTGACTTTGCATCTATGACGCATCTGATACATTTTGAAACTCACCCTAATTGATCCACTACAATATCTAATCCCTTAACTTTCTCTACAATAATATTCATCGTCAATATCCTTTTTGATAGAGGTAACTAAATTACATTAACACTTGCACACTTGCAGCTATTCACTATGGAATTCAACAAAATTATTTTCTAGGGTCTGATAATATCTCAACGAAGGTTAAGTGGTTGGAGATTGATTGAGATTCCAAATATTAATCATTCGAGTTATCCTATCCACAATTGTTGGTCTTCCTTCCTTGTAATCAATTATTTCGCAGAGGTAAAATGTTTCATTGAAGAGAGAGATTTCCACACCGGATATCATTGATTCTTACTGTATCCTCTTACATGGTATTGAACGTAGATATGTACTCTTACATTTATGCAGATACAACCGGTATTCGTTTTCACAAATTAAATTAATTGAAATCCCAAGGTTGTAGTTTGTAAGTCCTTCGAATGGAATTTGTTCTTATGAATCTGTTGGCACTATTCAAGTAGATGGATACCATTCAATTTATTTATTTCTCTGTAAATAAACCACAAACAAACAAACATCAGACCAAACAATAAAAACAAATTGCATTTAAGAGAATTTTATTTGCATATTGTACAGCACATTTCGAAGGATGCAAATATTTGATCTGACGTATACATCAATACTGTTTTGAGGATGCATAGGAGTAGATAAGTGGATAGAAATCGAAATCGTTATTTCTGAATAAGTTATTATCTAAACTAGAAAAGCAACTGGAGCAGACATTTCGGAAAGTAAAGAAAACTCTAATAATAATAATATCAAATATTTAAACATCTAAAAAGTTAACCAATATTTACTTAAAGGACCTACATACGCTGTCAACTAAACAAGGTCTAACTTTTCATCTCACAGGACACATTTTTCGTTGTTCATTACTTAGAGATTCACTTGGAAGTGAAGTTGGGATTGGCTACTTAAGTCGCACTGTTTTTGATGACATTTCAAGATAGATCGGTTGACATCCTTCACAAAGTGAAGACGCAACAGTCATACGTTTGCTGACAAATGTACTAAGTCATTTCCTCGCAGCTTCTGAAACATTCATATTGGTGTATACTCAGTGCTTTGTGACGATACCAGAACGATGCGCTCATTCATTACCTTCCTCGATACCTTTTTTGACCAAGCTTAATAGAGATATGACATTGAAAAGAGCCCGCAAATTATGTACCACCGTGTGACGAATCGCTGATTTAGCGGAACTAAATTAATAGAGCTCACAAATGAATGTTTTTGTTCAAGTTTTTTTTTTTTTTTTTTTTAATTGAACTTGTTCACAGAATAGAATATAACAATTTTTTTAACATATGACTACAAATTTCAAGATAAAACAATACATAAAAACCAGCTTATTTTATTTTTTTTAATTATTTGGTGCAGTTCCCTAAACCTTCTATGTATTTTCCTTTATTTTTGCCTCTTCAGCTTCTTCTGAAAGTTGTCCGATTGGAAGTATACAAGTAGAAATTATTTGTTTTCCACGAAATAAGACCTTATGCACACTTACTGGCATAAAATACCAGGCATAATTTTTAACATATAGTTCCCTTGTTTCCTTTGCATACTTCTCAAAAGCATCTGCATCTATTGGGAACCTAGACCTAAGAGCTTCTAAGATGATATGAAACTTTTTGATAATTTCTTTATCTTTTCCTCATCTCTAAAAAATCTTCTAGCCGTGTTTCCGTCATTAGTATTGCCAGACTGTTGAGTTTTTTTTTCTTGGAATAGTTTTTTTCTGACTTTGACTATTTCTTTACTGCCTTGACATCTATAGTAATCTATACCCTATGTGAAGGATACATTCCATAAATCGTATCCATGAGTGAAGGGAGCTTAATCCAAAAGACATTGCTTATTGGTTCACATATCTGGTTGAAAGATTAGTTAAATTGTTCATTTTGGAGGGTTTGGCACCGCAAATGTAACACGTTTGTGATGAGATTGTTGTAGATGATAAGGCAGTACAAATTTTTCCGTCAATCATAGTTTACAAAAAGACCGGTTTAATTATGATATGCAAACTGTCAATGTTAAATTCTATAGGAAGTAGGGTTTTTATTTAATCTTGAATTTATTCTACCTCTGACATGATCAGAGGTGGTTTCCTTAGCAAAATTTAATTTTATTGGTCGACAATATCGGGTTGATGATGGGGCAGGGTTTTGCCAAAGTATAGGGTTTTCTATATTTGACAACTTTTTTTTTTTTAAAACCATTTGAGATATTTCAAAAACTTTATCATTGGCTTGAAGTACAATCAAAACATTAATGAATGGAGCTCGACTTCGTTCATATGGCCACCGAGGCCACATTTGCAGCGGTCGATTCGTTGGACCCAATTTTCAAAGACTCGGCCACATATTTCGGCTGAAACGGCCGCTATTTCGCGTTCAATGTTGGTTCTGAGCTCTTGCAACGTCGTCGGCGTGTTGGCATAAGCCAATGACTTAACGTAGCCCCACAGAAAATAGTCAAGCGGCGTTAAATCGCACGAACGAGGCGGCCAATCGACTGGCCCATGTCTTGAGATAACACGCTCACCATACTTACTCTTCAATAAATCGACTGTAGCATGTGCTGTGTGGCTTATGGCACCATCCTGGTGAAACCACATGTCGTCTAAGTCCATATCTTCCAATTCGGACCAAAAATAATTGATGATCATGGCGCGATAACACTGACCATTCACAGTAACGTGACGGTCGTTATCGTCGACGAAAAAATATGGCCCAATAACGCCGCCGGCATGCAAACCGCACCAAACAGTTATTTTTTGTGGATGAAGTGGTGATTCATGAAGCACATGTGGGTTTTCACCCGACCAATAACGCATATTTTGCTTATTGACGAACCCATTGAGCCAAAAATGAGCTTCGTCACTGAAGATGATTTTGCAATGAAATTCATCATCTTGGCGCATCTTCTCCAGAACCCAGTCGGAGAACGTACGTCGCTTCAAATGGTCCATCTTCTTCAATTCTTGAGTCAGCTTGATCTTGTATGGGTGTAAACCAAGATCCTTACGCAAAATACGCCATAATGTGGTCTGAGCGATGCCCAATTCTTGAAAATGCCATAGAATTGACTGATTTGGATCGTTTGCTACGGACATCTGAACGGCAGCGATATTTTCGACACTTCGACCAACCCGCTATCTCACTCACACGGCAACATTACACAATGAACATGTAGACTCAAATTTTAGCACTAAACTTGTTATAGCCTGTCCATTAGGGCGAGAATTACGACCGAAAATTGAAGTTAACGCTCTTAAAGTTGCAGTCACCGACTCCGAATATCTGTAGAAAATTTTTATAATTTGCGGACGTTGCTCGTTAGTGTACTTTACCATAATGAAAATGTTGAGTTTACTGAATAAATTGACAGTGACAGTTTGATGATTAGTGAAAGAGTGCGTTCAAAAATTAAATTTAAAGTTGTCAAGTCCCTATTGGAAAACCCTATACTTGCTTAATTTCATCCTTAAAGAAATACATCTGGATGGGAACCATTGAAATACAAAAAAAGATTTTCATCCGAATTATTACCAGCAGAAAATATTTCTTTGTATGATTTCTGTTGAGCACCATCACAGCTCCATTTTATTACCAAGGACAGTTCTTTTAGGTCAGGAACGGAACTTTAAATATCTTTTTGAGCTAAACATACTATAAACGCTCAACGCTGTGATTTACTAAACTTTGCAATCCACATTCTGCAGAAGTTTCGCTCACAGTCTTATCATTTGGGTAGCTTCTTTAATTTTGTAGTACAATATGAAGGTAATAAATTGGGAACTTTGTTGTTAATTTTTGGGCGTAATATTTCGTACTGTTGAGTTAAAAGCTGAATGTCCGTGATTAATGCTAGTACATCATCTGCAATTATTGGTAAAAATCCAGAAGCACGTGTTTTTAGCTGCAAAAATATTAAAAAAACAAAACAATCAAACCTCGGTTCGAAGAACTTTCAGATAATTTTTTCAATGCAATAGCAGTATTTCTTTTTCCGTCTTGTCTAAGCCTTATTTCGTGAGCCAACGCAATTTCTTCAGCGCTAAAAGAATCTAAAATGGTTTTAACTTTTCTCTTCTTGCTTTTCTCACAGCACTCATAAAATCTTTTTCTTGGTCTTCCTACTCTAAATGGAGAAGGTACTATATTTAATCTAAGATATGTTGTGGTAATGTTAGATTTTCATTTATCCACAGAGAATTTGAATTTGCGATGCGCTCTCTATGCCGACCACTTTTGGCCCATTTCTCGTAAAATCTTAAGAATAAAGTTTTTAAGGTTAATTTGATTGCCTTTGTTGCAGTTTAAAAAAATAGTTTATGGCTAAAGTAACCCATAACAAAAGCAAAAACAGCATCTAAGCGCTTAATTTTGATTTTAAAAACCCAAACATCAAAAATTTGCTTTTTCGTGATTTCGATGGGCATCCTAAAATTTCAAAAATTTAGTATGAGTGTCACACCTGTGCGCAAGAAGTTGAAAAACATTTTAGCAGTGCATATGCAAGACTTTAGAACAAACACGGTCTCCAACTTGAACAACACTGAACAACTATACTTTTCGTCTATCGAATACAAAAAACATCATCATGTTGAGTATGGACAAAAACGATTTTCGTTCTCTCATAAAACATTATTTTTTGAGAGGTAAAACGGCGAAGGAAACAAAAGAAAAGTTGGATAAATATTATGGGGCTAATGCTCCGTCAGATTACACCGTCAAATGGTGGCTGCAACTCCACTACCGTCAAAAAAATACATGAAATGGTGTTGGCTGATCGGAAAGTGTAGGTGCGCGAGTAAGCAGATACCACAAAGATTAGTACTGAGCGCACACGCTATTTTTTGGGCAATATTCTGGATATGAAAAAGTTATCCTGCCGATGGGTGCCGCGCATACTCACTCCTGACCAAAAACACGAACGCGAGAGCACTTCGAAAGAGTGCCGGACTTTTGGCGTCGATTGATAACTGTTGAACACCAGAGAACAGAATGAATGCCCGGCAATGGACAGAAGCCGGCACGAGTGCTCCGAAGCGGCCGAGTGAGGCTCGGTGGGTCGGAAAGGCTATGGCGTCGGTTTTCTGGGATTCTCATGACATACTCTTTGTGGACTACCTCGAAAAAGAAAAAACCATCAGCAGCGAGTATTACTGTGCATAATTGGAGCGATTAAAGGCCGAAATCGCTGCAAAACGGAATCACATGAGAGGTTACTTTTCACCCCACCTAGTAAATCAGCGATTCGTCACACCGTGCAGCATCGCAATAATGACGATCAATACTTCATTCAGGATACTCATGCAAGTTTCTGCATTACTTTATCTGATTACTCCGTAGTCCGAAGCTTTTGACTGGCTGTCCGAGTAGATAGAAGCCGATCTCCAGAATTGTTGCATTATGGACAATTGTAGTTACTTGGATTGGAAATCACTGTATCTATTACTTATCATTAACGGAGGGAGCCTCTTAGCCTCTTAGGGTTTTGAAGAATTTGATAGAACCCGTAGTTATGTCCATCGATATAGAAAGGCAGTTCCTAAATGTATTGTAGATGGTCTCATTATTCTTCCATTTGTTCCTGTCGCGATTTCTATAAGAGAATGTCCTGTCAAAACTCAACCTTAAAATCATATGACCAGTTTTTGACACATTTGCTTGTTAGTATGTATGGTATGTATAGCCGTAGGTTGAAGACGAATATAGGCAACTCCCGCTAGAGCTTATTAACTTTCGAATTTCTGCAGTATAAATCGTGAAATGAAGCTAAGTAAGATACCCAATGCCACTGTGGTATTTTCCCTGAATTTTGTTTTAGGATATTTCCTGAATAGAAAATAGGGAGACAGATACTGTAAATGGAGAACGGTACCACAATATATTGACTTGCTATTTTTTTATTTTTTTTTTTTTTCAAAATTGAATGAATTGGATCTGGATGATATCTGGTTTCAACAGAATGATACTACCGCACACACAAGTCATCAATCAATCGCATTCTATCGGTTAGAGGAGAAGTTCATTGGCCCCCAAGGTCATGCGATTTTGACACCTTTAGGCTTCTTTCTTTGAGGTAATTTGAAGAGTTAGGTCTATGTTAATAGCCCAGTGAAAGTTCAGGATCTTTTTCTCACTTTTTCTTCAAAAAGTCATCGATAATTTTGACTTTGGGATGGTCGCTTGCAGCAGAAACCATGGGGGTTACATGAATGACTTTGTGTTCTATTGATAATTGCCATAGACTGAACTGAACTTTTTTATTAATTTCGTAAGAAATGTGTATTTAATTTAATAAAAATTTCCACACTAGCTGTTGGCTCACAATTTATATATGATCCAATCCTCATTACTTCTTTGTTTTTATAATGCGTGTGCGCTTAAGGGCGGAATGTTACTGCCGATTTCTATGAAGCACTGGTGGTTGAAGTAGCCATAAAACAAAGTGAGACACCATACATTTCGTCAGTGTTCAAGTCAATCGACTGAGTGTTATTCGCATCACTTATGAGTTTTATCGCACGGTTTTGAGGTTTTATCTGCAGGTGCAGATATGTTTTAGGCGAACCTGACCAGATGTGTGCATTGTACTCTAGTTTTGGGACTTTTATATTGCGGCTCGATCAGAGGGGGTGAAATATTTCTTGCATCGCTTGAGGAAACGTGGACATTTCGCAGTATTTATGACGACACCGAATGTGAAGTCATTGTAACGTACGTTGTCATTGACACACATACTGAGAACTGAACGTTTTTCGGTTTCGATTATGCAAGTGCTCAAGGACAATGGCTGGGTGTTTAAATTTCGCTTTAACGATAGCAGACAGCATTGTATCTTGTAAATATTACATTCTATTAGATTATGCTGTAAATATCAGAATTTAATGACCTTAATATACACTGCCGTTTCCGTTCTACAGCCGAAGAGCAGGGAAGTGAGTCTGGGAACGAATATATAAAATACTGTCATCAGCAAATATAATTTTCTTTATGAAAATTGAAAAGAGTGTCAGAGACAGAACGGAGCCCTAGGGAACACCAGGGTTTATTTTGTAAATAACATCCTTGAGATTGTTCAAGACAACTTAAATTGGCGTTCCGAAATGTAATTTCTAATCTATTGAAGAAGATAGTCATCGATCCCAAAATAACACATTTTCGACAGAAGAGCTTGATGCCAAAAATCTGTCAAATTACTTAGAAATATCAAGTGCAACTGTTGCTACGAAAACCATACTGCTGGTCTTTGAGACCATTTCGTGTTTCGTGATATTTTATGAGCTGACAGTTTGTCAGCGTTTTCATGACCTTGAAAAGAAGATACATAAGTGCAATGGGCCTGTAGGAAGAAAGAGAAGAAGATTCGGGTTTTTTAGGGACGGGCTGGACAGCCGCTGTTTTCTATCTGCTCGAAAAGTGTCCTAAAGTGTAGGATTGGTCAATAATTTTACGCAGTAGTATTACTAGATAGCAAGAGCGCCTCTTCAGAAGAAGGGGAGATATACTATAAGACCGTTTAGACGCACTCAAGTGTAGGCGGAGACAAAGCACAATCTGGAAGTGTTGAACTGGCCGCAAATTGAACAGCAAGTTGATTGGCCTTGTCCAAAGAGCTAACAGCTGGAATGTCATTGTAAATGAGCGTCGGGATGGAGGATGTGACAGAATTTCTAATATTTTTGACGAAGTTTTGTGACCTCTGTTCTGTGGTTTTTTAGTTCGATCGTCCACCAAGGCTTGCGATGACTAGAGGAGGGAGAGTTCTAAATGGAGGCTTTCCTTAAATTTGAAGTTACATGCTTTACAGCAGAGTCAGTTGAAAAGCAATCAGGAAGGTACCCACTTGCGGCTGGTTCTATTTGTTTGCTTATCGAATTGCAGCACGCCATTCAGTTAGTTTTGCTAGGATTTCGGAATTTGCTCCGTATTTTCGGGTCACAGTCTATAGTGAAGAAAATTTTAAAGTAATCCAAGAAGGGTTGCTTAGTAGATACCTCCAGTTATTGACATATGTTAGAGTAAACATACATGTTTGTGATTGTTAAATCGAGAAAGTTACACATAACAGGTTGGGTAGAAATAATAAATTCGAAAACTAACTCACCCCTGGTGTGAATGCATGTGCTTCCCTATTGACTGTTGTGTGCATTGGTATCGCAGCTCACGAACGGCTGTTTGTGGAGGGTCGCTGCTTGCGTGTGGCATATAAGCTGAGATTATGATAATATTCTTAACCTTGTTCTGTAAGCTTGTCGCCACCGTATCTTCATCGTTGTATCTTAACTAAAAAGCATATTAAGTGACTTTTTGGATAGAATACAATACAGATTCTGAATTTACCTATATGTTTCGATAGAGTCCTTGGACTTCAACCCTTGTACCTTGTTTCGAGAAATCCAGTGTTCTTTCATTGAACATGAAGAGCATCAAATCCAGAGTTGTTGCTTTACAGTGATGCAAGTTAAAATTCACCATTTGCAGCTTCTTTGACGTGCGTTTTGTCTTTAAACAATCAATTCCGTGTTTTGTCTTGCCCGACTTTATCTTTAAGATCTGCACAGTCTGCCCAGCTTTCTTTTCCTTCAGTGATGTGGCTCTTTTTAGAGTTAAGTAATACCCAACCTTTACATTTATAAGATAGCAATGTTTAAACTTTTAACAGAAGGTATTGGGTCACACTTTGAGGCACGGTTCTTTTGGTGGACTCGTTATGAATTTTCTGGTTTAAGCTACCTTCGAAAAATATTTTTAAAAAATAAATCCTGTATCCCGCTGCAGTATCCACAAAGCCAAATGCACTTGTCGAAATTATGTAAGCCAAGCAGCCCACCTTCAAAGTACAAACAATAGGCTTGGCCCTTTTGATTCAGCTCTATGAATAATTTTTCAAAAGAGGGTTTCTTAAGTCCCGCTTTTTTTTATTAAATAAAAACCCAGGCCATCTGCATGAAAAATAATGAAAACTAAAAAAAGAAAGAAACAAAATCCCATAAATTATGTTTTGCTGCATTTGCATCTATCTGCAACTCTAAGGGTGTGAGAGACAGATGAGACGAAGGCGCATCTGGGAGGGAACGCATACATTTTATTCCCTGTGGTAATTGTATTCTGCATTGTAATGCAAAATTTCCCTGAAACTTTTTTACCAAATCCTTTTTTCTGTTAAACTAGATTCTTTGTCGGTGCGGAGCGGTGCAGTGTTTGGCGCCCTCTCTTTGTATTTCGGTGAAAAAATTTTTAATTGTGTTATACTCCAAGGAGGCGAAGTTACACCGGGAGAGCGGCGGTGGTGGAGAAAGAATTTTCCTTTTTACAGAAAAACGCTGTTAGAGTGAATTCATGGAATCATGTTCGCCTTCCTTAGAAACAGTTTTTTCACTTTTTTTTTTTTTTTTTTTTTCTTTTTGATTTTACTAACTAATTTTATTTGCTCCAATTTATGGGATGCAAAAACAGTTGGACAAAGTACATATACATATGTACATAGCCCTGCATGCTTGGAGGTTCATGGGCTGGTGCTCGATCCAGGGATGAAGTTATAAGAGAATGCACAATCCAGCTAGAACAACGTTAATAAATTAGAATTTCAAAAATGCTTTCGCAATTAAAAGATCCCAAGGAGAGGGAAGAAAATTCGTCTGAAAACGTTACAATTGCTTGGAAAAGTTTTCGCGTTTGTTACAACTGAGATGCGAAATGTAATTTCCGAAATTAGTAAGATGTTCATCTTACGAGTACGTTCGAGGATGCATGTAGTTGCCGAGGCAATGCTCCACAAATATTTGGAGGATTTTTCCAAAAATTTGCGGCAGACGCAGAAAGGTAGAAGCGGTGATATCTTTTTGGTTAAGTTGATTACAAATTCTAATTTTGTTTGTTTTGGAATATAAAAACTACTTTGTGACAGATTTGAATAAATGTTTTAGTAACATTGGCAGACTTTAAGTGAGCATGGGGATGGTCTTATGTTCCTGCCTACGTAAGGACGATTTTCTTTTTTTTTGGATTTCTGATTTGGTGCATTTATTGGGCCAACATTTGCCGAAGATGAGATCCACAATAAGAACTTGGGCTTTGCCAATGTTTAACTACACCTTAAACGCCTACTTACCTTTGTATTTCATCACCTTGTTGGTCTTTACCACATGGGCTGAAAAGTCGGTGCCGTTTTATAGTAAAACACAAAATTTTTCAAAATTCAACTTTATTTATCAATATAGTTGCCTTCGAGGGCGATACACTGATTGAAACACGATTTTTCAATCTTTCGATACCAGTTTTGTAGTACGATTTCGGTTTAGCCTCAAAATAGGCCTCTGTTTCGGCGATTACTACTTCATCGGTCTTAAATCACTTTCCGACGAGCATTCTTTTGAGGTCTGCGAACAGGAAATAGTCGCTGGGGGCCAAATCTGGAGAATACGATGGATGGGGAAGCAATTCGTGGCCGAATTCATTCAATTTTGCAATCGTTTTCATCGACTTGTGACACGGTGCATTGTCTTGATGAAACAGCACTTTCTTTTTCTTCAAATGCGGCAGTTTTTCTGCGATTTCGTCCTTTAAACGCTCCAACAACGCAATGTAATAGTCGCTATTGATTGTCTGTCCCTTTTGGAGATAGTCGATGAAAATTATTCCATATGTATCCCAAAATACGGATGCCATAACCTTGCTAGCCGACTGTTGAGTTTTTGGTCGTTTTGGACGAGGTTCGTCGCCTGCTCGCCACTAAGCCGACTGACTTGCTGACTTGACTCTGGTGTGAAGTGATGGAGCCAAGTTCCATCCATTGTCACATGAACAGCTTTAAACACTCCTCTGAATCATCTACACGTTGTTGTTTTTGGTCGACTGTGAGCAAACGCGTCACCCACTTTGAACAGAGCTTTCGCATGTTCAAATATTCGCGTATGATATATCCAACACGCTCTTTTGATATCTTCAGAGCCTCAGCTATCTCGATCAACTTCACTTTACGGTCATTCGTAATCATTTTGTGAACTTTTTTGATGTTTTCATCTGAAACAGCCTCTTTTGGACGTCTACTGGGTGCATCATCTTCGGAGCTAGTATGACCTATTTTTAATTTTTCAATCCACTTGCGAATGGTTCGTACGGCTGGTGCAGAGTCCGGGTAACACTTATCAAGCCATTTCTTTGCATTTTTTTCTATAAAAAAGCAATGATAAAGCAACACACGAAATTGCTTTGAATCCATTTTTTTTAAAATAACAAAAGTTGCTTCACTCACAACGCTATATCTCGAAAACTAATCGTCCGACAGCTGTCAAATTTATACACGTATCTTTTGAAGGTTAGTACTAACTGAAATGGTATAGATTTAACTCAAGAGGTGCTCTCTCTTACAAACGGCACGCCCATGTATTAGGTTTCCACTAAAATGTCATATTAAGACATCTACTCCTGAATGCGGTGGATATTTTCACCAATGTACGGGTGCTTGTCTGATTGACTTAGAGAAGTCCTTCGCCACTGTATAGTTTGAGGGGCTTTTCTACCAGCTAACCAGAATGAGTATGCGGAAACCCTTGCTATATATGATTTACGATATGCTTATGGAAAAGAGGTTCGTTGTCTAATGTGGCAACTTTATTTCGACTAAAGTCGTTAACATTAAAAATGGCTTACAACAGTTGTCGGTTATTTTTTCGATAGTGTTCAATACTGACACGAGTGATCTAAAAGGTACCCTCAATCACGCAGATGATTAAGTGGTGTGCAGATCAGGCCCAAAAATAAAAGTCATCAATACCCTTTCGCAACGTAACTTCCATCATATTAAGGGGTATCGCGATGATTGGCAATTGAAAATTAATTTCCAAAAGTCAGACACAATCGTATTTAGAACCATTGGGAATGGCTTCTTGAGATACCAGAAATATCTGGCGAAATTTGGCCATCATTGACAATGATCTAGTGGTAGATTCGAAAGGCAGTAACATCCAGATTTTGCGGTTGTATCATCTTCTTCATTTGCTCTATTCGTAAACAGGACCAAAAATCCGTCGAAGATTTTTTTTTTCGAAGGAGTCGAGTATCAGTTCCTCCTTTCAGTATACCGTCCAGCACTCGACTGGCAAAATAAGGATTTTGTAAAACATACTTTTCGTACTTTGAGTAAGGAGTTTTGAACTTAATTATTTTACCAGGCCGAAGTACCAACGGTTTCCTAGGGTAATTCTTCGTCGGATCTCCACTAAGATGTCATTCGTGGAGTTCACGATTACTCCGAGGTAAGTGAACTCCTTAAATATCTCGAAATTGTTGCTATCAATAGTGAAGATTTGTCCTAGGCTGTGGACAGATGCTGGTTTATTTGTTGATAGCATGTACTTAGTTTTGCCCTCGTTTACTTTACGCCTTTATCACGACACTCTAGGAAAGACCGATTATGGAAAGACTTGTTGAAGATAGTGTCTTCCGTGTTGAGAACTGCCTTGCGCACTATCTGCTCCAGAACCAGATTGAAGAAATCTGCACGTAGCAGCGCGTGTATTTTTAGAGTCAAGTGACACATGTGGATTAGTTTTGCCAGGATCCCGAATACTATCATGTGCAGCTTTGAAGTCGATGGTCTCTCCAGGATTTATCTCAGTGCAAAAATTTGGTTTATAGTCGATCTGCTGGGCAGGAAGCTACACTAGTACGAACGTTCACACAGTATGTTGGATAGGATCCTAATTGCGACATTAAGCAGGTTTACGCCTCGATAGTTGTTGTAACACATAGAGGCATATAGAGCTGATATTCCAGTCATCGGGGATGCTCTCCACTACCCATATTTGGTTGATGATTTGGTGCATGTGCATCACCACCGTATTTGAAGAATTCAGCTGGTAAGCCATCAGAACCTGCGGTCTTGTTGTTCTTAAGCTTTTTTTTTAATTAAGCCGACTTCTTCGATACTGATTGGTGGAACTATTGTAGTTCTTGGGTTCCCTTCTTGCCCTATCACTCTCTCTACATGATGCCCCTTTAGCAGCTACTAGAAATGCTACATAAACACATCTACTATCCCCTGTGTTTCAGAGACTAGGTTTTGGAGTTTTTAAGAGTCTGTATTTCGGTTTTGAAGCCAGCTGCTAGTTGCTTCGCCTTCTTGCAAAACTTCCGGGAATTATTTTGATCGCAAGACTCTTCAATCTCCTGGAGCTGGGACGCTGCGTAGGCCCTCTTCTTTCTACGCAGAATCTTCCTTTCCTCTCTTTCCCTGGCTCGCTTGTCTCTCCTGCTGCCCTTGTTTTTCGCTGCAGCATTTTCTTATGTACATCTTCTGTCACCTTTTTCCGGTGAACGCATTCATCATCATACCACGGGCTCTTTTTCTAGGGTGGATGGTAATAGTAATTTTGGGCTGCCTCCTTAATGATTTCGCGATACTAGCACTACTTGTTGTTGGCATTGGTGGTGGGTGACCGCGGAGGGTTTCTCCTCAGGCGCTTTCTATAGACTTTGGCTACTCAAGGTGTGCTTAGGCGTCCTACATAGAATATTTTCTTTTAGCAGCTTCTTTTTGGACAGTCGAGCTCTGAATTTAGCCACAACAAGAATAGGTGAGAGTCGACGTTTGCCACTCGGAATGTGTACATATCGATTAGCGCATAGTCGATTTGGTTTGTAGTTCGACCGTCTAGAGATCGGCAGACTGCTGTGTGGATCCTTAGCTGCTGCAAAATCGATTGGCGTCTCGTGATTCTATGCTTACCAACTAGCCCGGCAAAGATGTTTTTCTTTCCAATTTTAGCATTAAAATCCCCCGAAATCCATCCAGGAAGCCATAAAACTGCCCGTTGATAAGGTCTTCAGCCTTGTCGGTAGGTTCTTGTGCACATATTGGGCTTATATTTAGGATGGTGCCTTTGATGCAGATCACAGCCAGGCGATCATCTATTGGCTTGCAGACCTTGACTTTTTACCTAAGCCAATTTCCCACGACAAATCCGCATCCTAATACATGAATTTTTGATGGCAGCTCTAATACAATAAATGTCGCGATTTTTTCTTTCCGTCTCATCTGATTCTGTTTATCGGATCTCCTGGATCGCGGTAATTCGTACATTCCAGATACATACTCTTAAATCGTAGTCCATTGACATTCCGGGTATAGTTGGCATATAAGGTGATTCATTATTCGAGGCTGGTTGTGTCTATCTCATAATTAAGATTTTTTTTGACATTGTCGGGAAATTACCACAATGGCACAACCCTCAACCTGGAAGGCCAGGCCATTATTTTGTCATTAGGGCAGCAGGTCGGATATTCCGTTGCCAGTAACCCATTTCGGGTTATGAGCGCAGCCGTTGACACATTAAGTATTCATCAGCCACCAACTCTTTTCCAACACTCTGGCTCAGTATTCGAGATTCTTATAGACCTGGTATCTGGATATGTCGAAGCATCTCATATAGGGATTACACTAAGTAGTTCGGTCTAATTCCATCTAGAGAATTTGTTCGTTATCGCCTGGAACAAGAAGAATTGGCTAAGTGAGAAGACATTCCTCCCCCTCTCTCGTCCTCTGCCTTTCATCCAAAGGGGTTTGTTGCCCAATCTCCAGTCGAGGTACAATTCTAGTAGTGAGAGCCTAAGAGAGAACGCTTGTGTACACATGAAATCTTATCACTACCCTGTAACTAGTGCTACGTGCCTGTGTGGTACGTCCGCTGTAGCGGACTTACATTGAAGTCATTCGTGTGTGACACTGTAAGACAGTGTCTTAGATTGTAGGTGGTATAGAAAATCTCAGATCATTGTAGCCACAGGTGAGCCTATTGTGATATCCTCCATTTAGACCTTATTTAAGATGCCGCAATTTGCTAGGAAGATGGCTACATCTTTGGATGAGCTGGTAGCTATGTCCGCTGCTTCAAGGTAGAATATACCTAAGTAACGTTGACGCGCTTTGGTTAGACTATTGCAGTCAGATAATATATGTTCTGCAGTTTCCATGGCTTTTTTGCACAGTCTGTATGTGCTGCGCATGTGCTGTGCTATTTGCATGTTTTTTAAGATGTTTTTTAACACGGCAGTGTCCTATGAGAAAACCTGTTATCACTCAAATCAGACTTCTACTTAGTTGTAGTAGTTGTTTTGTTCTTTTGTGGCAACAGCTTATCATAAAGGTGTTGGCTTGTCTGTTTCCTTCGATTTCTCTCTAGAAATGAAGCATCTTTTCTTCTAGCCAGGATATAATTCAACCTTTTATTGTATTAATTGATAGCCCACAGAATGGTCTTGGCGTCATAAATTGCCATGCGGATACTTTCCTGGCTAGAGTTCGTCTGATTTTTCCTTGCTTTCATGTCCGCTGTGTAGTAGGAGTAGTTGTAGGAGTTGAAGGCAATCCCAAACCAGTCCCTCTGCTGGAAAGAATATAGAAGTTTTTGTTTGTTATATTTCTGTTTAGATTCTCTCGAATGCAAAGCTCTGTTTCATGTATTTAAGCCTGAAATACGGAGCTGGCGTGAGTGGATGGCTAAAGTGCAAGGACCATATACTCCGGCTCCAACTCCTTCATGTTTTTTGGATTCGTTTGTATAGTATACCATACATATGAGTCCTTGGCAGTTAAGACGCTCTGGAAAGTTGTGCCGAAAGTTATATCGTGGTAGTAGTGGTAGTAGTTCATCTTTTTTGAATTCATGAAGAATTGCAGCATGAACTAGTTTGGAATTGGATTCATCTTCTGTGGTGAGCATGTAGGTATTTACCATTGCTTCTTTCATGATTTCCAGATGAAGTGGTGGGATGTTAAGGATAACTTCAAGCGCAATTGTTGGTGAGCTTTTCATTGCACCAGTTGCGCAAACAAAAGCTAATCTTTGCAGTTTGTTGAGTTTTACCTATGTAGATTTCTGCGATGTTTTCTGCCACCAGGTGGCGTCTGCATACGTGATGATAGATCTCGTTATTGCCGTGTATATCCATAGTGTCATTTTGGGATAAAGTCCCCAATTTTTTCCAGCTAGAGGTCTTGGCCTTGTTAATTGTCTTCGATATATGAGGGTTCCACGTAAATTTTTCGTTCGGTATGATTCTTAGATACTTTACTTCCATTGAGAACTCTAATGTTTCACAGAAGAGAGTGGCATTTCTGAGTCTTTCTTGCCTTTGTCTGTTGGTGACCTTAACAATGGTGCCTTTCTTGAGGTTGGCTTTGGGGCCTACTTTGGTGCACCATTCAGCCATTAAGTTCAAAGCTCGCTATAGGCGATTCGAGATTGTATCTTAGAATTTGTCTCTGAGTAGGATAGCAAAATCGTCTGCATATCCTTGGACATAGAAGCTGGCAATAATCAGTGGTTCATTAACTACGATTGGCCATAATAAGGGCGATAGTACTCCTCCCTGAGGGCATCCTTTCGTAGCTATCACACTGAGTTTATTGGTGTCTAATGAGATTTTTATAGTTTTGTCCTCTAGCATACATTTTATCCATTCACATGCTCGTATAGTGTATTATCACAACAAAGTCCTTTACATGGGTGTTGGACTAATTAGGATTGACAATTTCCTAATTAAAGTGGTTCAAAGGCACGTCGCAAGAGCAATGACGAGCGCAACAGCCTGATTTTTGGGGCATATTAGCCCAATGTAGTGTTTTACGAGAGTACACTTCAATCTAGATTTATCCCGCCGGAAGCATTTCTCTATATTGACTCTAAAAGGTAAGTGCAAAGTAAGGATGGTACTATACGACCGTCACCGCGGTGCGAGGGAAAGGCGGCAATTGCGATAGGATCGAACACCGAATACTGGTGCTTTAAAAAAGGGGAGAGAAGCGATACGCACTCCTAAGTCGGTGCGTTACTTGTGTGACTTCTTCTAGGTACACGTTACATTAGGATTAGCTAGGGGGTTTTCGTTGAGAGGTTTGTTATTAGGTAGGGGTGCCTTCAAGAGTATACCGACGCTCAAGTTACGGAGATGCATGTGCAAAGTGGTGACGATTATCAGGTACCATGCTGACCACTCGGAGGAAATGAAAACGAGTGCTCGCCACCTGGATTATGGTTAAGTTAAATTAAGAAGCAAGGATATGTTAAGTAGATAGATAGTTTAGATTTTAAATAAGATTGAAACAGACAACATTTTTTGCAATAATTTTTCTAAGAGAATCATATATGTAACATATATTGCTTATACTCGTACATTCAAGCTAAGTCGTACTTTAAGTTCGAAAGACATTAGTTGTAGTAATATTCCAAAGTTTATAGTGCTCGGTTCGAGTCAGTAAGCTAAATTCAGAAACTGTCGCTGACAAATTCGATTTAAGCATTTTTGTTTAGTATGTTAGAAGAAATAATAAAAATAAATGTAAAAGTAAAGTGTAGTAACAACACAGCTCTTTAAGCAATAGGCTTCTTTAGAAAGTGTGGTCTCTTACAAACACCTTCCAGTTGGTTGAGGTTCTTTCTCATTTGCGCGCATCTTACGGTTGGAATCGAAGACGCTTCGGCCTAGAGAGATGGTATTCATTCGCTTTACATGTCCCAGCGAACTTTAGCGAAATGATCCCAGGGCGTTCACACAAAATGTTATATTCGATGTTAACGCGACTGTTGCCTACATCATTGGCGCAATTTAGAGGTTCTTGTTTATTGTGGATCGGGCAAACGATTTTAAGGTTCCATTCTTCAAGTTGAACGGTTATTCTGGCTGACAATTTCGATTGACCCCTAAGTACCCACTTTAACTCTACTATGTTTCTTTGTACATCTCTATAGAAATCTGTTCAGAACTTACTGCTTCGACAAGTTCCTTTTACTATATTCGATCGCGTGCTTCTCATGATGATGAGAGCCGTTAACAAACTGACTCGCTGAGATGACGTGTGCATGTGTGGAGACTTATTGCCCTTGTATATATGTATGAAGTACTCATCACTTCTCCGCACTTGCTATAGATGAACCCTTAGTGATTTTTAAATTTGAAAACATACGACGGCTTTTCGTATTCGAGTTGTTCGCCTTGGTGTTACTGCTTTGGCTGGACTTGCAATGGAAACGGGCGAGGCTATAGGACTCTGGCTTATTCTGGGTTGGCTGGCCTTATTAATCTGAGTATCTCTGGAAAATACAGAATTATTGTTAAACACTTCAGAGTTACCTATTTGACAATTAGCATGCTGATTGTAGATGGAGTAGTCTGGGCTACTACTCGAGCTGTTGTAAAACTTTCTGTGTCATCAAATTTCAAATGCCTTTGGGACTGCGAACTAAATATGTTATGATACCAAGTTATAATATCACAATCCCTTTATATCATCTTAAAACATTTGCAAAATTACGAACGTAAATAGGCCGATTGATTGCAGACTTCCAACGTGATGACCCACGACTGGTGATTTTACTGTCCGATGCTGTCTACCATGAAGAATTTCCGCAGGACTTTTTCCCATAATAGGATTAGGCATTATCCTATATGTCATCAGATATTTTGATACGGCGGTGTCAATACATTTCTCTTCCTCAGAAAACTACTTTATTATCGGCGGATATTTCAACGCCAAGCACAGAGATTGGGGAAATAATACACCAAACACTAGAGGGAACCAACTTCTCAATTGGTGGGCTTAGCACAGTGTGATGTATAGACTCGGCCTTAAGGCGACGGACAGTCCGTCGTTTCCTAGACACGGTTCCTATTTGGATCTACTGTTGTTCGACTCACGAATTCAATTGACAGGTACGAACCAACAAACTATAAACTGTCTACGCACTTTTGTGTATGACAGCGACCATTGCGGTCTTAGTACCGAAATAACCGTTCCAAACGAAAATGCGAAACTCGATGAATTTGTTCATCGGCATTCCTACAACTATAGTAGAGTGCGTTGGACACACTTCTCTAGGACACTGACAAGAGCACTCTCCTCGAATTCGCTTTACCCACTGTCCAACAGAAATCTGTCAAACGAGGAGATTGACAGATATCTAAAAGTAATGGACGAGACAATCAAACAAACAATGGACAAAACGATACCTCGGTATCAACATACTGACAACAAAGACTTGTTCCGCAATTCAACTATAGACGCACTGCACCAACATAAAAGTAGACTGCTGACTTGTACAGACAGTTTACTGACAGACATAACCCGGAGATTATGACATTAAAGTTGTCGATCAAAAACCTCCAAACATTAATAAAAGAAAATTACAGGGCTTCTGTAAGTTTGTATTGGAACAATAAAATTCAGGCTGTAAATACCAGCAACCCGAATATATTCCCGCAAATAAATAAAATATTTCGGAGCAAAGATCAAAACGACCTTTCATGTTACAAAATCGTCCGAACTACAAATAACGAAAACATACTTTTGGCAGCAGGCATAGATCCAAATGGGGCTGTGGATGATGACAAATTCTTTGTGATCGAGGATCCGCAGGAGAAAGTTGATGCTATAGGAGCGACTTTTCAGGAAGTGTATAGGGCGAATGATATCATTAGCCCTAACCACGACTTGGAAAATCGAGTCCTTGTGCACAATTTCTACCTTCGAAACGAAATAGTGAACTGGCGAATCGAGTTTCACCCAGTTCAGTGACGAGAATATGGCAAATAATGTCATCGCTAATGAAAGGGAACTTCTCCCGTTCATTTCGAAGGAAGAGCTCCAAACGATCTTCGACACAATCAGAAGTAAGAAATCTGTGGGAATCGATGATATACCGAATATTGTGCTTCGACATCTCCCTCTAAAAGCGGTGGACATTTATACCACCCTGTTTAACAATGCAATGAATAATGCACATTAACCGGCGCATTGGAAAACTGCGGTGATACATCCTATCCCCAAAAGGTATAAAGACACCTCCAATCCGGAAAATCTCCGGTCGATCAGTCTTGTTCCAGACAGGCTTTCGAGAAGGTTATCAATAGGGTTCTGACTAACTGGGTTGAATACAAAAATATAGTTCCGGATAATCAATTCGGTTTCAAGGCGGGGCATGATATTATTCACGCCGAGTCTAAACTGGTTTCCGATATCCAATGGAACAAAGCCACGAAACAGTGCACTGGTGCCTGCCTGATTTACTTGCAGAAAGCCTTCGATATCGTATGGTTAGAGGGGCTCTTCTACAAGCTGAACAGGCATTAGCAAACCATTGCTGTATATTCTTTTCAATATGCTCTCCAGTAGACAGTTCATTGTGAAGAATGGCGATTTTAATTAACATTAAAAACGGTCTCCAACAAGGTGCGGTTAATTCGCCGATTCTTTTCAACATTTACACAAGTGATTTGATAGGTTCACTTCACCATGCCATAGCGTACGCAGACGACTTAATCGCGTACAGATCAGGTCCAAAGATTGAGGTCATAAACATACACTTGCAACGTGACTTCGATAAAATTAAACAATATTTCGACGAGTGGAAGTTGAAGATCAACTTTCAGAAGTCGGAAACCATTCTTTTTAGGACGCCTTTGTCTGGGGCCTCTGCGGATACCAGAAAGAATTGGCGAAAGTTTCAGATCGTCGGACAGTACGGTCAACCACTTGCTTGTCGAAATGTAGTCAGATACCTTGGGATCTGGCTGGATCAATATCTGTATTTTAATAAACATATAGATGTTGCTCTGGAAAGAGCCAGAGGAGCTTTTGCCCTAACAAAGAGAATGTTTTATAGCAGACAACTCGATGCGAGGGTAAAGGTGATCTGTTACATGGCCCTTATTCGGCCTATGCTAACATTTGGTTGTCCCGTGTGGTTCAACGTGAGAGCAAGTCTTTTGGAAAAGATTCGGATGTTTGAGAGGGTTTGCCTTAGGGCTTGTCTTCGCCTTTACAGAACATTCGCCATTAAGTTGATTCGAAGACACATTGCAAGAGCAATGACCTCGTCGAACAACCTGATCTCTGGGGCTTATTACCCCAATTATATGTATCACGAGAGAGTTCGCCTCGACGGTTTTATTCCAGCGAATAAAAGAGAAGCGTTCCTCCAAGCGTTCCTCTATCTTGATAAAAAAGGCTTGATTCAGGACAGATTAGCGGTGCCGTTAATCATCTAAGTCGCTCGAACAGGCTACTCAACTGCGGCAGAGATGTCGCACACGGCAGTGCGGAGCGTCTCCGGTTCAGTAGGCTGGTAGGGAGTCGCGACATGAGAGACGTTGCTCGGCAGCAGCAACAATTTTGGTGGCTTATTCGTCGTCGAATTCCTCAATTACTAGGTTGCTTCCTCGAGTGAAGCAAAGTTGGTCAGCCTATTAGATTTTAGTCATGGCCGACTTACATAGTTTTAGATAGGATTAAGTTAGATTTAAGAAAAAAAAAAAATAAATAAAAAAAAAAATAAAAAATTCATTTAAACTGAAAAAAAAAAACTGAACATTTCTCTTCCTCGTAAATCTAACTCAAATTCGTTTTAAATGTGCGAACAAAACGTTCAGCTTTTCTATTTGATGCGGAATGAAATGGAGCAGTTTTCAGATGTTGTATTCCATTGTAAGTACAATAATTTTTTGAGCTCTTTTAATAAAAATTGGGCACCGTTGAACTACCGATTACTTCCGGCTGTCCCTCTAGCGCGAAGATTCTCGATAAGGCTTGTATTGTGTTTGCAGATGTTGTATATTTAATTGCTATAGCAAATGAGAATTTTGACTATGCGTTAAAAATGGGCCGGCAAAGTCAATGTGGATTCGCTCCCATGGCTTTTTTGATTGCGACCAGCTAACAAATTCTTGCAAATTTTGCACATTTTAACATTTAGCTCTATTCTTTCGTCAATTTTAGGCCACCAACAATAGCGGCGAGTGAGTTGTTTTGAGCGAACAAACTCCCAGTGACCTTCATGTAGCATTTTCAGTATTCGGTTTCGAAGTTGGTGAGAAATTACTATTCGTATGTAAACGGTGTTGAGTAATATAACTCCTTTTTCCGTAGTAAGCGAAAATCTTCGGTTGAAGTAAGGCATTAAGTGTTTTTCACTTAATATAATGCTTAATTTTACATAATATTGCATCTTTACGCGTTTCTTTAGCAATATCGTGTTCATTCACAGGAAAATGCTCGACTTTGTCGTCGATCTCAGAGGTACGTCAAATTCTCTATCTGGCCCCACTGTTAGACGTGACAGTGCATCGACGTTGGCATGTTTGTTTGACGGCTTATAGCGTATTTCGTAATTAAAGCTCATTAAAATTAATGCCCAACGTGTTAGACTACCAGTTGTAATAACTGGAATCTTTTTGTTTGGATGAAACAGAGTGATCGGTGTATAGCATAAACGTCGGCGAAATTTTGTTACGGCAAAAATAATTGGAAAAGCCTTTTTCTCAATTTGGCTGTAGTTGCGTTGCGAATCGTTGAGCGTTTTTGATGCATGAGATGATGGCTGTTTTGTGACATCCGGATTAAAGTGATAAATTACTGCACCTACACTATATTGCGAAGCATCCGTTGTTAAAATAATAGGCAATTCGGGTCTGAAATGGGCTAAATATGTTGCATTTCTGCCAACGAAAACTCACATTTAGTTTTCGAAGTTCATTCAGGGGGGCTTCTAATTGAGAAAAGTTGTTTATAAAACTGTTTTAGTAGTTTATCTTACGCACCTTTTCAACTAACAATGTGGCCCAAACATTCCACTTCTGTAAATCATAAAATCAAACTTACGAAGATTAACTTGCAGACCATTATCCGATAACCGCTTAAAAACGGCTTCTAAATTCCTCAAGTGCTCATGCATATTTTTCCATGTAACCAGTATATCGTCTAAGTATACAGCGCATTCAACATCTGATAAAATGCTTCTAGTGTTCGCTGAAATATTGCGGGTGCTCTGGCTATGCCAAAAGGTATTGATAAAGACTCGACAGTGTGTTAACAACAGCACAATTTTTTTGCTTCTTCTTCCAACTCTATTTGCAAATATGCATCGGGTATATCAAGCCTACTGAAGTATTGGCCTTTGGATAGATTGTTGAATAACTCTTCTGGTCGAGGAATTGGATACTTATCAATCTAGCTGTGGGTTAATAGTAACCTTAAAATCTCCACATATGCGCAGCTTCTGATTACGCTTCGGAACTATTACGATTGGTACAGCCCATTCGCTAAATCGATTGCGCTTCCAAATACCTTCTTCCTCTTAACCATTTGCCTCCAATTTAAATGCGTCAAGCTGTGCATATGGAATTGGGAGCGTTTTGAAATATTTTGGTTTTGCGGAAGATTTCAAATAGAGTTTTGCCTTGAATGAATTGCAGTGCAGTATGCCTCGCTACCACCATGAAAGTTAACACTCAAACCAAACGCTTGATAAGTAATGGTAATTTCTTTGTAAAACCAATAAACGTTACATCAATACTCTTTTGCCCTGGTAAAGGGACTTCTATCCCACCATATGACTACATTTTACGATTTGTTTCTTCATAATCTGGACAGCTGATTTCATTATACCCAGGTAAACCTATTATCGATTTGCCTGCACCCGTATCCAAAAGAAATTTCACCTTACGACTATTTATTTCTATGCTTCGGGTCATCGACTGAAAATATGTTATCTTCAAAAATACTGTTGATATGATACTGAGCTATGTGACCTTTCTTGTTGCATTTATGACAAATGGCACTTGCTAAGTGGAGTGAAAAGTAACCTCCTCGACCGCCAAAATTCGCTGCTACTACAAAAAAGGTTATGGTGCCTTGAACTTCGTTCATATTTAGACAGACATGCCAAATTTCAGTGCCATGTTTTCTTTAGTTTTGTTTTGACACCTGATTGTTGTTGACGTGTTTGACATCACGTTGCGTATGGACAAAAACGATTTTCGTTCTCTCATAAAACATTATTTTTTGAGAGGCAAAACGGCGAAGGAAACAAAAGAAAAGTTGAATAAATATTATGGGGCTAATGCTCGGTCAGATTACACCGTCAAATATTGGTTTCGAGAGTTTCGTAGTGGCCGCAACTCTACTACCGATCAAGTTCGCAGCGGCATGCCCTCCGATGCGGTTACAGAGGACAATGTCAAAAAAAAAAAAAAAAAAATACATGAAATGGTATTGGCTGACCGGAAAGTGAAGGTGCACGAGCTAGTAAATACCAAAAAGATTAGTACTGAGCGCACACGCCATATTTTGGGCAATATTCTGCATATGAAAAAGTTATCCTGTTGCTGGGTGCCGCGCATACTCACTCTTGACCAAAAACACGAAGGCGAGAGCCCTTCGAAAGAGTGTTTGGACTTGCTGATGCGGAATCGGCCGGACTTTTGGCGTCAATTTGTAACTTTTGATTACCAGAGAAAAGAATGAGTGCCCGGCAATGGAATGAAGCCGGCACGAGTGCTCCGAATCGGCCAAGGAAGGCTCGATGGATTGGAAAGGTTATGGCGTCGGTTTTCTGGGATTGCCATGGCATACTCTTTGTGGACTACCTCGAAAAAGGAAAAACCATCAACAGCGAGTATTACTGTGCATTATTGTAGCGATTGAAGGCAGAAATCGCTGCAAAACGGCCTCACATGAAGCGAAAAAAATTTTGTTTTTACAAGGCAATGCACCGGCACACAAAAGCATCGTAACCTAAGCTAAAATCAATGACTTACGGCTCCAATTGCTATCGCATCCATTGTATTCAGCCGATTTGGCTCCCTCGGACAAATATCTTTTCCCAAACCTCAAAAGATGGATCATCAATAAAAAACTCAGCTTACGCGAGGAAATCATCGACGCCACGGAGGAGTATTTTGCAGACCTTCCTGTTTGCGCTTTTTCCGTTGATTATCTTCTTTGCTGCTTGCCCCCTTTATTTTTGGTAATGCGGGTGGATTAGATTCCTATGTCCAAGGGTGGGCTTTGCGCGCAACAGTAAAGGAAAGGAAAAACGGCGTATTCGTTTGATAGTCGACAAGAGAATGACCATTTATTTAGAAGTGTCAAAAAACATTATATGCAGCACGAAATGTGCTGCGGTTACAAATTTACATTTTACCATGGGCGTGTTCATACCGCTCGCCTTGAAATACTGATCAGTCATTTCAATACTTATTTCTGATTAAAATCATATTAAGTAGTAAGTCTACCTCAATAGAATAAAATTTAATCTTACAATTCATTATTTTTAATTCAATCCAATCTTATCAAATGAATTCAAACCAAGTTAAGCTAAACAAAGTTACGTTAATGTTACATCTTAGCTTAAATCAAGCAAACATAATTTGGAAATAGGACGCTTTATCAGCCCATTCTGAGTAATAAGTGTAGCCACTCGTGCTAAGCCATCCGCTCCTAGGTGAAGTTCCCTTACTCGGGCTAAGGCCCATTTGCCTGGGGGTTGCTTATCATCTCGTATCACAACTAGATCGTTCATGGTTAAGTTTCTGGTCTTCTTCTTTCATTTATTGCATTCTTGGAGGGTCGTGACATACTCAAGCTGCCACCGTTTCCAAAAAACCTGCTGAAGTTGTAGGATAATCTGAAATCTGGAAAGGCGGTTAATATTTGCTGATAGATAGTTTCGCTCAGGTAAGAAATAAGGTGAGCTTCCTCTTAAAAAGTGTGCTGGATTTAAAGGTTCAAAATCTTCCGGTGAATCCGAAGGTGCTCCCAAAGGCATAGAGTTTAGACAAGATTCAATTTGGCATAATGAAGTTTGTAGTTCCTTAAACGATAGTAGAATAGACCCGATAACTCTCTTTAAATGAAATTTAGTGGATTTTACAGCCGCCTCCCAGAGTCCACCAAAGTTGGGGGCCGCTGGAGGTATAAAATGCCAATTTATGGATTCCTTAGAAGCTTTCCTTTGTAATCGGTTTCGAGTTTCCCTTGATCTACTACTACTACCATTCAACTCATCCAGTAGACCTTTCGCCCCCACGAAGTTTGTGCCATTGTCGCTATACAACTCACAGCATCTTCCCCTTCTCACCAGCTCTAAATGGATCGCCTTAGTGCAAAAGCAAACAAATAGTGCAACATACACCTTCTGTCATCTGCAACCCCTCCTTCTCCATGGTGTTACGGTCAGTGGTCCCGTGAAGTCAACGCCAGCCTTAAAAAAGGCTTTTTCTCCTTGGAGTCTAAATACTGGAAGATCTCCCATTAATTGATTTATTGGTTTCGCCCTATATCTTTGACAGGTAGTACAGCGTCGAGTTATCTTTCTCACTGCATTCCTTGCTCCCAAAATCCAGAGCTCTTTTCTTAGTATTGCAAGCAATAACTGCCAACCGGCATGTAAGTATTTATTATGATTGCTCCAAATAACTAGTTGTGTTAGCTTTGAACTCCGAAGTAGGATGATAGGATGCCTTTGATTATAACCTATAGGAGCTATAGGAGCCCATTGAGTCCAAGACTCTATTCAGTTTGACCAGCTGACATGATTTTATTGGTAGTCCCTTCAGCAGACAGTTTACTTCCTCACTGAAATATCTACTTTTTGTTACTCTGACTAAAGTGATCAGGGCTTCTTCAAGCTCTTCCGTTCTTAAGAACCCGGTCCTTTTTCATCGACGAATCGGCAGTTGTGGGAGAAGCGCAGTATGCAAGCGGTGACCCTCAAAAGATTAGTTAGGCTGGAAAATTTATCAACTAATTGGAAGGGTTCGCATGCTTCAGCCAACATAGCAGTCAATACTACCTTGCGTTCTTCCAGATGTTTTCTATCGCCACCGAATGACGATTAATCCTCCGCTGCAACTGGTTCC
Source organism: Volucella inanis (assembly GCA_907269105.1). NCBI lineage: Eukaryota > Metazoa > Arthropoda > Insecta > Diptera > Syrphidae > Volucella > Volucella inanis. The sequence continues at coordinate 230,541,587 of OU026153.1, read as the reverse complement.
TTACGAATCAGACTTTGCCCGTTCTACCATAAATCGTGTGAAAGTAATTGATCTGCCTTCACCCCTCCTCGATGCACAATCAGCTGAGTTGGTTTCTTTATTTATATGCCGCCAATGGTTTGCCGGGATGATGCTCGTTATTGCCGAAATCCGATACGCCACGAAATTAGCGAATTTTTTTGGATGACTATTAAGCCAATGTAACACTATACTCGTATCCGTCCACCCATAAACCGGAAGGTTTCGATATTCCTCTATCTCCCTTTGTTTAACTACTAGTTTCGCCAATAGACCAGCAGCACATGGTTATAACCTTGCTATCACTAAAACCTGACTCAGGGGGGCCACCTTGACCGTCGCTGCTACGAAACTGGTTATAACCTCGCCGGATCCTGGCACGCTACGCAGATAGACGACAGCAGCATAAGCTTCCTCTGAAGCGTCACAAAACCCATGCATTTCCAGGTTGCCCTTATTATGCGGTGTGTACCTAGGGATCTCAAGAGACCTTACCTGACCTATACCATTTCGCAGTGCTTCCCATCTTGCAATAAATCGCAAAGGAATTTGGTCATCCCAACTAACTCTTTCTTGACATAAGCGTTGCAGCAAGTTCCTATAGTTAATCAGAAAGGGTGCTAGGAATCTCAATGGATCAAAGATGCGGGCAGCTTCCGAGAGAAGATTTCTTTTAGAATAGAGAGAAATCCGTTCTACCTTAACGTCAAAACTGAAAGAATCTGTAACAGGATGCCAGCGTAAACCTAACGTTTTAACAGGTTGATTGGAATCAATAGACCAGGTCCAATTTAGTTCTCTTTTCTCCAGAGGAATCTTGTCAAGTAGGTCCTTTGAGTTCGAAGCCCATTTCCGAAGATTAAAGCCCGCCCTTTGCAATAGCGCTCACAATTGCTCAACGAGACACCTTGCTGACTCTTTACTTTTGCAGCTCGCTATGAAATCGTCCATGTAAAAGTGGTTACTTATCATTAAGTAAGGCGTTGGAAATTCCTTGCGATTATCCTCAGCCAACTGCATTAAACACCTAGTAGCCAAAAACGAAACGGGAGCTGTCCCGTAGGTAATAGTCGTCAGTTCAAAGGTCCTGATAGGCTGTCTCTCTCCATAAAATACGCTGAAATCGCCTATCCAACGAATGAATTAATATTTGTCTGTACATTTTTGCAATATCTGCACTTAGGGCAATGGGGTTGAGCATAAATTGGAGCAAAATAGTGACCAAATCGTTTTGAAGCACCAGTCCTGTCAGCAATTGAGTATTTAGGGATTTTTTGCCAGGTGGACTACAACTTGCACCAAATACCACTCTCAAGCGGGTCGTCGAACTATCAGGTTTGATGAATGCATGATGGGGCAATAAATATCCTCCTTCAGATTCCTGAGCATGTTCCGCTGTAATTTCCACCATGTGGCCTAAGCTCAAATAGTCGCTCATAAACTTGCAACTGTAGGTCTGAATCCTTCAAAAATCGACGTTCCATTGACCTAAGTCTCTGCTCGGCCATCAGCCTTGAATTTCCCCCGAGATCCGGAACTTCCTTAAAGGGTAGCCTAACCACAAACCGCCCTAGCTCATCCCGCCTTACGTGTTCATTAAAGTGAACCTCACAGGGATGATCATCGTTCAAGTAACGCGCTGTGGGTTGAGGTTCCTCTAATTCCCAGAACCGTTCTACCATGGCCTCCAACCCTCCTACTGACTACCACTGTGAGGTGGTAGTTGCTTATTTATGCTCCCCAAGACTACCGCTTGAGATGATATAGTAAAGTCTGTTTTTCTGGACCTAATCCTCAAAGCAACTAAGCCCCGAGCCTTCGACTCCGCGTCGCCAACAGCATCTATCGTAAAATGACACCTCCTACGTGGCAGCCCCAAAAATTGCGCGCATGATTCAGTAATTAATGTCACCTGAGATCCAGAGTCCAAATTAACCTTGCACGGCTTGAATACTCCCCATCGATTCTTTACCAATACCACTTGCAGTGAGCAAAAGCTTGTATCCCTTACTACTTCGATCGCTTTCCTCGACTCCCGTCAAAAATGCAGCCAGCGACCCATCGTCCCGTGATAATTGTCCTTTGCCTTTGTTGGTATTCGTCGCTGGTTCCACCACCATCCTAACGTCGGTATGAATTAGTGTGTGGTGTCTGGCCCTGATTTGTACGCCTTGACAGAGTAGACCGTGTTGAGACAACTGTAGCACAAGCCCCTTTGTGCTATAACACTACGCTTCCCAAGGAGGTCCAAATTTATGAATTGAGGACACGATGCTATAAAATGAGCACCCTTGCACATAGTACATGAATTCGAAATGCTGTACAGACAGAACGACGATTGAAACGCTCTTTAATTCGAACTGTCTGGTTGATATAAATTCAAGCAAGGCCTTAAAGGTTGGTTTTTTTTTTATCGTAGCCGCAGATCGTGCCCATAACTGTCTTGACTCTGGGTCTAGTTTTGCCAAGATGACGTAAATCAGCCAAGCATCCCAATGCTCTACTGGAACATCAAGTGATTTTAAGGCAGTTACAGATTCTTTAGAGGAATTATAAAGCCAATTTCCTGTTGGTCCATAATCGTCTTTATATGGGCCTCCACAATAACCTTTCAACCAAATCCTCCAGGCTTGATTGTAGTTAATATCAGAAATATTTATGTGCTTATGAACTGACGCGGCATCGTCCCTCAGTGATAATTTTAAATATTATAATTTTTGGGCCCCAGATAAGCTACTTGACTCGTGAACAATGGTTTTGAATAAATCTTTAAAGGAAGGCCATTCTCTGTAATCGCCCTTAAATGACGAAAGTGCTATTGCAGGTAATTTTGGATGACCCTGGATCACCGCGGATCTAGTTGAATCATTACTATTAGAGAGGTTCGAGAGCACAGCCGCAATGGACGCCTGATTATCTGCTAATTGTTTGACAGACTCGTCGTATTCACCTGTGGCACGAGATGAGACTGTTTCCATTGGAAGCCTAGTGGATTCTGCTTCTTGACCACCCGTCATTTTTTTTAGACATCACCACTTAATATTATAATATTTGCCCTCGATCTTCTCCCTTGTTCTTGACTCATTTGCTATTTCCTCCTCTGGCAATAGCATTTCTAAATCCATCTGCACTTGCTCAAAGGGTTCCATAAGTTCATTTAACTTATCGAGACGAACTTGAGCATCTATTACGGACATCTCTACCTCACTAGTGTCCATTATTACTTTCTTTAATCGCGTAAGGCTACCCTTGATTATACCTCGCTTTTTTCGTAACCCTTTCATATATCTTGTTATGTATTTTAATATATAGTATAAGAAAATATGGACAAGAGTATAATATATTGGGTCTATAACTTAATGCGGTTTGCTAAAAGATGGCGTAACTTGTATTATTCCATTGTTATTATTCCATTGAAACATGCGTTGGAAAGCTACTGTCAATGTACGTCATTTCAGTATATGTCATTCATTTGAATCGTAAACAACAATAATTTTTTTTTCACTCAAATATGTCGAACTTTGTGCCTGAAAAAGTGTTTTTGGGGGGAGATCTTCTTTATTACTGAAAACTGCTCCCGAAAGTCATCGTATTTTGGTGGAAGTTTATGGTGAACATGCGCTAGCTGAGCGAACGTGCCAAAAGTGGTTTGTACGATTTAAAAGTGGTGATTTTGGCTTGGAAGACGATGAACGTCCTGGGCAGCCAAAAAAGTTTAAAAATGAAGACCGGAGGCATTATTCTATGAAGATTGTTGCCAAACACAAGAAGAGCTCGCAGAATCTGTGGGTGTCATTCAAGCAGCCATTTCAAAATGTTTAAGAGCAGATGGATATATTCAAAAGCAAGGAAATTGGGTTCCACATGAACTCAAGCTGAGAGACGTTGAAAGGCGGTTTTGCTTGTCCGAAATGTTGCTGGAACGCCACAAAAGGAAGTTGCATCGGATTGTTACTGGTGCTGAAAAATGGATCCATTATGATAACCCCAAACTCAAAAAATCATATGTGAAACCCGGCCAACCAGCCAAATCAACGGCAAAGCCGAATATCCATAGCGCGAAGGTAATGCTTTGTATTTGGTGGGATCAGATGGGAGTGCTGTACTATGAGCTGCTAAAACCGGGTGAAACCATCAATAGACAACTCAACCGAACACAATTAATCCGTTTGAAGAGAGCAGTAGCCGAAAAACGCCCGGAATATGCGACCAGACACGAGGCAATAATTTTCTATCATGACAACGCTCGGCCCCACGTTGCTATTCCGGTTAAGAACTATTTGGAAAACAGTGGATGGGAAGTCTTATCTCACCCGCCTTATAGCCCAGACCTTGCTCTTTCTGACTACCATTTGTTCTGGTCAATGCAGAATGCCCTCACTGAAATACGGTTCACATCAGAGCAGAATATCAAAAATTGGCTTGATTCATTCTTGGCTGCCAAGCCGGTGCAGTTCTTTTGGGATGGGATCTACAAATTGCCAGAAAGATGGGAAAAAGTCATAGCTCCAGATGGGCAGTACTTTGAATAATACTATTGTACATGTTTTTTTTAAATAATCGTTCAAATTTTGAAAAAAAACCCGCACGAATTAAATTACATGCCCAATAGATATGCTGAATTTCCAAGCGCCGGCGCGAGTTCAAATGTTGATTATCCCACGTTGTATTTCATCGCTAAGTTCTGCTTTGCTTTTTGCAATTCAATGTAAATAATTCGGCTGCGAAGGACCAATGTTTGCGCTTTCTCCGTTGGTTAAATTCTTTGCTGCTTGCCACCTTTATTTTTGGTGATGCCTGCGGATTAGATTCCTATGTCCAAGGGTGGGCTTTGCGCCCAACAGTAAAGGAAAGGAAAAACGGAGTGTTCGTTTGATGGTCGACAAGAGAATGACCGTTTATTTAGAAGTGTCAAAAATTATTATATGCAGCACGAAGTGTGCTGCGGTTACAAATTTTCATTTTACTATAGGCGTGTTCACTTCCAGAAAATTACTTTTCGGACGGGATCAAGAAGTTGGAAAATCGCTAGAATAAGTGTATATTTTTTTCATTCCCAAGGAGGTAACTTTTTATCCCATCTGGTACCTAATATATTTATGAGATTAATTCAAGTTATAAATGTAGTCAAGTTAGTTTAAGTTAGATTGAATGCGAAACGACGATGGTGAGAGCCGGTAGCGAACTGACTCGCTGAGATGACGTGTGCATATGTGGTGACTTATTGCCCTTGTATCTGACATTGACATCTGACAGTGTTGTCACAATTGTTAAAATATTTCGGGATACACGTTCGGAGAAAATTCTATTCTGGCGGTCACTTGCAATTGCAGCTTTTCTACTATTTATTTTCTTACAGTAGTTCTTCTTTGTTGTGGCGCTAGTGAAATCCGCATTCACGCTTGCCTTTATATCACATTACCTTCTTGTTGGATGACAGTAATATATTTTCTGGTAGCAACTTCTTAATGTTGTTATGAAGTGTTATGAAGAGGACTTAAGAGAAATATTTTGTCGCGCTAATTTTCGTTAATTGATCCTTGTTTTGGTGCCATTACTTATGTTTCATCGAGACATTTGAACATCGACAGAAATTTTAGAAAAATGGAAATAAACAAGAATAGGCTATGCGTTAGAGAAAGCAAATCTTGCAGCATTATTTCAGAATGTGACCAAATAACAAACTACCCAAATATGTCAATGGCAAGCAGCATATCTAATGGGTTACCCAATTACTTGCATTAAGTGATTATCCAGCTGTAGCAACGGTAGAATATAAGTCGCTTTATTATGTGCATGACGCATACACTTGCCCAGATTTAGTCCAATTATCAATTATTATACTCGTAATATACCGTAATTCCAATAAGGGTGCGTCGCCATAAATTTCTGATAGTGACAAAATTACATAGATTAATATGTTTTGGGGGTAATTTGACCATATTATTGAAAATCACAGAGCGATAATAATGTTGATACCTTGACCTTATAGTCCATTAAAAGGAACTAAGATACATTTATCCTTCACTCTCTTTGTTAAAAAGAATTGATTTGGAACACAAATATATTTGTTCGATAAATGCTCGATATTGCTTTAGAGAGGTTTGTTTTAAGAGAGTGGCAATGGTACTTATTCTAGCAGACCTTGTACTTAAGTGTGTCGAGAAATATCTGACATGGTCTACGGATAGCATGATATTCTCAGGTTCAGCCGTTGGTCGTGGCTTCAGAACTCTTGAGTCCAGAACAGGCTAGCGTTCGGTACTCATTCGCCAACACATTTTCATTTCAAAGCAGCGGTTGCTTACTATCCGGAATGCATGATTACTTAGCGCATATAACTGCATACCTTTCCTGCGAAATAATGCCTTAGATAATACAACTGTACGGTGGAGGTAAACCAACAAGTACCTCCATCGAGTTCGATCGTTAGGTAGCTGTTTGAACTCATCTGGTAACGATTTAGTCTATATCCTCCTTTAAACATCTTCTATACAGAGGGGATCAAAGATCATTCGAAGAATGATTGTCTCAAAACAACAAATGGCTGACTCATTCATTCTCGAAAAAAATCCAATCTTGGTCACTCTAGTTGTTCAAGATACGATTATGCTCGTCAACTGTCTTTTTAGGTCAACAAAGACAGGAATTATTCCTTGGAAAGTCCCTGACTACATCAAAGTTTCTTGTGTCACCCTGGAGTGTCGTGATACGAACTATGTTTAAAAAATCTCACGACAAATTGTTATTGTTTAATATTGAAAGACTTGAGTTAGGTCCTGAACAACCTCCGGTTTCGAGGTAAGGCGGATATACCAAAACTTGTGACTTTACTCCATAGCTCGTCGCTCACTCACTTATGTTACTTACTTAGATGATGCTACGGTTGGAAGTGAAACATGGTTTTAGCCAGCATGCCTTTCTAGGTTAGGTTATGTCAGTTACTGTAGCTGTTGAAAAAAAAAAAAAAAAATAAATAAATAAAACGTAAACCCATGTGGATCTGCGATTCTCCTACTGCCGAACATGGATCGTTCTTCACCACGATAATGCAACAGGTTGGTTCAAAAAAGTGACTTTCTGAGCACTCAAAATATGGAATTGTCCTGGTTGGGTCCCAAATGACATCTTTTTATTCCCGTACATGGAAAATAAATTGGGAGGTCAACCTTTTTAGACGCTTGATGAAGCGGTTGATGCGTTTTATTTGCATGTTTTGAGGTTACCTTGTTTGAATTGGAAAAAGTGTTTCGAAAATTAGTTCAAACACATGCAAAAGTGTATTGGTCTTCATAGAAAGTATTTTCATAAACAATAAAGCTATTTTCGATGATAAATATTTGTTTTTACTTGTTTTTCTCAAAACTTAAGTATTCTTGACGTGGTATCCTAGTACCGGACATCGCCAGGTCAACGCCGATCAGTGTTTACCCTATACGTTCAGCTATTAGGTGCTTAAATTGATGGAACTTTCTGATAGTGCTTTCAATATGGTAGAACTAACCTCAAATTTTGCCTTCCAACTGAATCACATATTCTTAAAACCGTTCGATAGTTACTGAGGTTTCTCTCAATTATACGAGTGTATATGACCTAGACATGCTTCACGGTACTCATACTCTAAACTTTTACCATCTCAGCACGTCCTTCCCCACTTACTCATATCAAAGATACACTAAAGAAAATATCGTTTACTAATTACTTTCCCAATTTACCACTTGTCACAGTGCACTTCAACTTAAATTAACTTTCCTGTTGTTAAGCGGTCTTTTCACGGTTCCATTATTAGTCACGTCATAGTGCGGTAAACAAAAATTACTTGACGCAACAAACCTCATTTATGTTTAGGTAGTTGTGTCTCGCAGGCATTTACCGGTAATATGCTAATCCATCCATAATGTCAAACTCACTTATTACAATAACATCCGAGAGATACGGTAACAGTATTACCACCGCAACAGTATTAGGTTAGGTGTTCCATAGAAATGCTCTTTACTGCCATAACTTGTTGTTGACGTACTTACGAATAGCTGCGTGTGATTCATTGAGAGATAAATCTTTTCCACTAAAAGATACGGTTCTTCTACTTTTTCGTCTTTTATTTTACTTTATGAACATAATAAGGCGGTAGAGATTAGAAGATACGCCAAAAACAGAACGAGAAATACAATTTTTCAGAGAAGAAGTAGGCAAAACCTTTCCATGGGTGTACTAACACTTTTTGGGCAATTAAAAAAGCCAACGTTCTGGGGTAATCTTTTGTCGGTTCTAACGACCGGCAACAGTGTCGTTTTCTATTGCCATTAACTGGTAGAACATCTTCTAGACCATGGTTTATGATCCCTCTGTTCCACTTTTATGAGTTCAATTTGTTTTTGACTTTTTTTTTTATGTTTACGGGTTGTTGTTCAAAGGCTGATGCAGAAAATTACGTTAAATTTAGAAATGTTGGTACGCAGGTTTGACAAAATTTGAGTAAGTACTCACCAGGTGCTGTGGATATTCATACTTAGAAACTGCGACTTAGTTTTAAGTAGTAAGGTCTACAGTATGAAACCATAAGAAAGCGAAAGAAAGTTGGCAAACATAATAATTAATGACATGCAACAGAATTGTATCCTAACCACCATTTAACTGTTCTGAAAGAAGAATTTACAGCGCAAGTGAGAAAATCTGAAACCAGTTAAAGAATATTGGTAGATAAATCATAAAGAGCTAAGAAGGTATTAGAATGACAATTGATGTCGATGGATATTGATATGTTCATCGGTGAACGCATGTTTTCTCGTTTGGATAAACTAGTCGTAGTGACCATAAATCAATTCAAGAGTAATCGCATTAAAACCTTGTACAAGTGGCTTTCTTATATGATGATTAGGGAACCCCCAAGAGCTTATAAACACCTTTACAATGATTTTAAGCATTGGATGGCAGGGGGGGGGGGGGGGGTAGAAGAAACTGAAATGCAGGCGTACGTCGGTTTTAAATGTTTAAGGGTTACAATAACTAGGAAATAAAGAGTTCGATACAGTATTCCATAAGTGAGTTGAACGGTATTAGAGATTACTTTCGAAAGTAAGCTCGAGAGTAAACTGATGATTATTCATAGCGAGACGGGTGTGACGGGTGTGACGGTTGAAGGTTTGAAGCGTCGGATGGCTTCTGACAATTCCAATGGGGCACTAGTTGTGAATATAGAGATAGAATAAGGCAAAGCAGGAAGCATAAAGTCGGGGGTTCAAGGTGATAATTGTGATCAGTGTTGTACGTAGTTACCTGCCGTGAATGCTCAGTCCTATGGTACGTCTTCGTACGCAAGATCGAAATAGTGCGTCCTTCGAGTAGTACAGAAATTTCTCCTTGCGATGAAGGATCGAAACCTAACTAATTCCTCAGCCATTATATTGGTTACGGCACCCGGTTGCAGTGCAATTCCACATCGAGAAGACTGATCGATGTCATATCATCATATCATAACCACTATACGGTTGAACACAAGCTTTCTACAACATATATTCGCGACTTTGGGTATAGCCTACAGCCATTACGATACTCCCATTACAACCCCAACTAGGGCCAACTCCTACGGCTGGTATAAAAGCCCCTAACCTCCCGTGGTACCAGAATATAGCTTTCGGTCGAGCTTCGTACATTTGCAGTCACTTCATGTTAGGCACCTTCCAGCCCAGGACTGGCAGCCTTTGGTAAAATCTTAAACTAATCTATATAGTTGCAATAACAAATCCAAGAAATACTTGAAGTTCGTATAATCTAAAATTTTATTAAAAGCGTCACCAAAAACAGTTAACAAAAACCAAGAACTGCAATCTCGACCACAGTTATAGCGGAATGCTTGAACAAAAAAAAAAAAAAAAAAAAAAAACCGCGTATTTTTGGCGCCTTCTCTCAGGTCGCTGTCTGATTGTCAGTTAGTGATCGGCATTGCCAGTACGCTCCATTTGGCGTGTCTTAGCCCCGCCATATCTATGAATGCCATCAGATAACTAACATACCTATGCTATCCACGACGGAAAATCTAGTTTGGTAAGCTACAAATCCCTTCGAATTTCGTTCTGTCAACGAGAACACCACTGATATCGCAGACCACACCTTCATTGGTGATGAAATGAGCTTGCAAATCTCTAACATCTGAGGAGGCTGGACACACTCACAGAACATGTATTCAGTATATCCTCAAGGAGAGCTACGCATAAATAATTTGCCACTTCACTAAATCCTCTCTTATGCAGAAACGCATTCAAGGAGCTATGCCCGGTTAGCAGAAAGGCAAGACTGAGGTTGAAACTTAGCTCGGCGAGTGACACCTCGACGTATCACTTCCAATTCAAGGGGAGGTACCCAAAGCAGCACTTGTAATGCATCCGTAGAAACGGTTGGTAAGTAGACAAGAACGGCCACTCTTTGGCAAGCCATGACGACCACAGTATAACATTATCCTCTACCAAACCGATGACCCAAATGTTGCACTCGCAAATGAACGGCCACTTTACACAGTACGAACGGCATATCTGGTGAGTCTCAAGTCGGTCCGCACAATGAATCGTACCTGGTACACAAATCGCCGTATTAACTGGATGAGGTGAGGTAGGAAATTCATCAGCTCACCTATCGTTATGCCAATATACTTGATCTTAACCACATACTTAAGGTTCGCATCACTCAGAGGTATTGAGGTAAGCCCGACGGACTGCATTCAATTTGGCATGAAGCCATATTGTCAAAGCCTTCTCTCGAGATACTGGCAACAACGCTTTTGCCCCATCCGGGGAGAAATTAAAGCACTCTTCTTTCTATCTGTCTAGTTCGCGCAACCTTGTCGAAATATAGGGTTTTCCAATAGGGACTTGACAACTTTGAATCTAATTTGTGAACGCACTCTTTCACCAATCATCAAACTGTCATTGTCAATTTATTCAGTAAACTCAAAATTTTCATCATGGTAAAGTACACTAACGAGCAACGTCTGCAAATTATAAAAATTTTCTACAGATATTCGGAGTCGGTGACTGTAACTTTAAGAGCGTTAACTCCAATTTTCAGTCGTAATTCTCACCCTAGTAGACAGGCAATAACAAGTTTAGTGCAAAAATTTGAGTCTACATATTCGTTGTGTGATGTTGCCGTGTCAGTGAGACAACGGGTTGGTCGAATCAAGCTGACTCAAGAATTGAAGCCGATGGACCATTTGAAACCACGAACATCGCAAAATCATCTTCAGTGACGAAGCTCATTTTTGGCTCAATGGGTTCGTTAATAAGCAAAATATGCGTTATTGGTCGGGTGAAAACCCACATATGCTTCATGAATAACCACTTCATCTATAAAAAATAACTGTTTGGTGCGGTTTGCATGCCGGCGGCGTTATTGGACCATAGTTTTTCGTCGGCGATAACGATCCTAACGTTACTGTGAACGGTCAGCGTTATCGCGGCATGATCACCGATTATTTTTGGCCCGAATTGGAAGCTATGGACTTGGACGACATGTGGTTTTAATAGGATGGTACCACAAGCCATACAGCACACGCTGCAATCGATTTATTGAAGAGTAAGTATGGTGAGCGTGTTATCTCAAAACATGGGCCAGTCAATTGGCCGCCTCGTTTGTGCGATTTAACGCCGCTTGACTATTTTCTGTGGGGCTACGTTAAGTCATTGGTTTATGCCAACACGCCGACGACGTTGGAAGAGCTCAGAGCCAACATTAAACGCGAAATAGCGGCCGTTTCGGCCGAAATCTGTGGCCGAGTCGTTGAAAATTGGGTCCAACGAATCGACCGCTGCAAACGAACCCGCGGTGGCCATATGAACGAAGTAGAGTTCCATTCATAAATGTTTTGATTGTACTTCAAGCCAATAATAAAGTTTTTGAAATATCTCAAATGGTTTGCCTTTTATTTAAAAAAAAGTTGTCAAGTCGTTATTAGAAAACCCTATACTTTGAAAATTTAAATTGTCAAAAGCGCCCTTAAAATCTATAAAGACGCTTAAGACAAGACCATGCGTCCTTAAAAATTTTGACCTTCTTGAAGTCAAATTGGAAAGGGGGCATTGGTTCAGTTATGCTCTCCGAAAGTGTTTTTACCATAACCATTTCCAGTACTTTTTCAAGCACAGGAAGTAGTTTGATGCCCCGGTAAGATCTGGCATTATCTGGCAACGCACTTGTATGTTCTAAACAGCTGAACACAGATGGCTGTCACGAAACGAAGTATTGAGACACCGCACTCAACTTTGGCAACACTTACCACGGAAGGAACCTGATGCTCTTCAAAAGAGGAAGCCCCAATACGTTCTTCTCTAGCAAGGAACTCGCCAAGCAAGGCACCCCTACAATCCCTTCATGTGGACAAAAAAGTGTCATTCACACGGATGCCATGAATATCAGCCGTCCTCTTACTATTCCTGAAAATTTTATACAATTTGTCCCAAGTATCGTCAATTATTGTCTGAAACAAAATGCCTTCATTCGGATTCTTTTGCACTGACTGTCATTATCTTATTATCAGCATTGTCAGCCCGAACACGTTTGAATCTCTTCCTCAGTCAAATGACGGTGTAATTTTATTGTTCCATCACCTATGAGTTTTACCGCTTGGTTTTGAATCTTACCTAGTAAATTTGGAGGTCTTAGAAGCACCTGACTAAATGTGGATAATGTGAGTACTCCACCTGGAAAGCCTTTCGATTTCAACGATGCAAGTGTTGAAATTTCGCCTGCTGCCGAGATAGCATTGTGTTTTCGAAGAGTTCCAATCTGTTAATAGTTTCTCAATTAGTTATGCTGTTCATTTTGGAATTCAATGAGTTTCATTCTGCAGCCGAAAAGCAGGAACATGCGTTCAGGGAAGAATGTGAAATTTAGAGAGTAATGTCGTAGGCAAATGAACGTTGAATAGGAAGAAGCAGACAAGAGATCATTCACTTTTTTTTTTCATAGAATGTCGGAGCCAGAGCAGAACTTTGGGGCACACCGGCTTCTTTTTTTGTGGATAACAGACTTGAAACTGTCCAAGGCAGCTTAGAAAAGAGAAGAAGAGATTTACCATTGTCAAACTCTGTTAAATGCCTTTAAAATGACAAGTGCAACTCTCTACTTATCGTCAGTTTGGTGTAGACTTTGCTTCCAATTTTCGGCGACACTTGCCATCTTATCACTGGTGGTCCTGGAAATACTACGAACACTGTAGTATTCCTGATACAGCAAAAGTGGATACGTTCCATAAAATGTTTGACGTATAGGTGTAGATATGACAAAATTTGGAACTAAAGAATGCTGCAGAGTATGGTATGTAATGTTTTAAGCAAACGTCCAACAACTGTTACTACCTTTGGGACGCCGTAGTATTTGCAGACCCAATTTTTGATCTTTTGGTCATGTTGAAATTCCCATTTTTAAGTAAGGCATTGCACTAAATCCTGGCTCGTTTGAACTTTTATCAGTTTTACTCCGTCGAATTGGCCCTAACAGCGTCTTTGCAGGTCGAGTGGTCAATACTCGTATTTTTCATCCGGTCATGAAGGATTTAATTTCGGGTTTGATATGGTCAGGGACGCCATCCTGAGCATAAAAAGTTAGGATGGGAGTTAGAGCAGAAAGCACATCGACGGTATACATATCAGGCTGAGAAGTCATAAACAGGTCCATGGTATTGGTGGTATTACCATCAACATCAGGTATTCCTGCAGCTTCATTTACAAGCTGGGTTAAGTTGTTTTTCGCTTCTCAATACATTGTCCTTCGGATGCTGCATGTATAAAATACAAAAGTTTGCAAAATTGTACACATTAACATCGCCTGCAATCACGATTTCACTATGAGGGTACTGGGCCCCAATTCTTTCTATGGAGTCAGGTAGCACAAGGTCCAACTGCTTAGGACTTCTATAAAAAGACTTCTGTAGAAAGATAGAATTTTGACCAAGAGTTTGGTAAGCTATTTCACTACGCACGCAAATGGGGAGTTCGCGTTTATTTGTATCCTGGCGCTTTCAGATCTGAGCGGTCCGGAATCTGAGGTCAGGAATTTACTTGTTATAGATGTAGAGCCGATCTTTCTGATCAGAAGCTGTTCTCGTCTTTGGGCAAACTTCGTTTTGGATAGTGCGGGGCAGCAAGGACTGTTCTTTGGAATTTCTGTGATGAAAATATAGAGACTGAATAGAACAGCAGTAAGTTCTAGATGGCTTTTTTGCTATTACTTTTCAAAGTATATTTAATCGTAGCAGCGGGTATTGACTTGATTTAGCTTCTTACATGTCGATGCAATATGCGGTGGACACGGTCCTTAAACAACAAACTAATCCAGCTGGCACTAGTTGCCTTGATTCTTCTTAGATTGATCATCCAAGAAGAATCGAAGACTCTTCAGATCATAGTATGAGCACTTCTCTAATGGATCAATGACACTATACAGTGTAGACATCTCGAGTAAGATGTCGAAGACAGTGAGCTTGTCCTAATCAGTTTTTGACATTAAAAGCCTCGACAATATTTTGGTTCCGCACAGTATACTCGTATAGGGTTCTCCAATTCGTGGTCCGGATGTGACATATCTGTTTCATTTAAAATACGTCAAACCGAACTGTCATCCGAGACTGTATATGTTTAGTTTAAGAAATGTCATTTTACAGTATGAATCGTGTAACAATCGCGGAACGTGTTAAAGTTGTGAAAACTTACTACAAAAATAGTGATTGTGTAGTAGGTACTATATGTTTCGCGCATTATGGTCCATCTACTATAGGCAAAATGGTAAAAAAATTAGAAGAGACTGCCTCAGTTAAGGTCTATCCATTATCGAAATACACGCTCTACAGAAAATATGGCTGCCGTTAGTGAAAGTGTTAAAGAATATTCAAATCTATTGGTTTCACGGCGAGCACAGCATTTGGGCTTACCATACGGAACATTATGGAGTGTTTCGCATTTGAATTTGTATCTACATCCTAATAAAATTCAACTAACTAAAGAATTGAAGCCAGCTAATCAGGGAATACGTAGAGCATATATCGATTAGGAGCTTGAACGTTAGCGCTTGAATGACTAAACGAACAAAGATTTTTACGATGAGATCGAAACCGACGGTGAAACTAGTATACTGGTCAAAGTCCTTAAAATAGGAAGATCAACCGGGCAGAGCCACTTAAAATATCTGACTAAGAAAATCATGCTTGAGTCTCACTTTCCAGATAACCTAATCGGAACCAGATCACAACTAACTTCTATTAACGAAGCTGACAATGAGCTAAATAACACTACACCCTGGTATTGTGGATGAAACCAATAAACATACTGCTGCTCCTTAGATGGTTTCAAGTCCTTTGCGCCGATGGTATATACCCAGATATTTTACAGAAAGGTATAGATCAGCTGCTCGTAGCTCTGAGGAGAATGTTCACTGCTACCCTAGCACTAGCGTACATACAGGAACCCTGGCGAATAGTGATCTCTATACTAAAAATCATGAAGAAAGACTACACGCTCACCAGGAGCTTCAGACCTATAAGTCTGACTTCTTTCATGTTGAAGGGCATCGAGAGAATAGTCGAGATCCATGTGCGCAAAATCGTCTTGCAGATCCATCCTCTGTCGGTGATGCAACACGAATTACTAGTTTTGTGGATAAAAGCAAAACTGATACATGGAACTTTAATTGCGGATGCTGACTATGCCCAAGATGATGGTGGGCGTAAATAGGGTTTGTCCGCAAGGCGGCGTCCTGTCTCCACTGATTTGGTGCATGTTGGTCAACTCACTACTCAACGCGCCCAATAGTTCTGACAACTATACACAAGCATACAACAATGATGTAGTTGCACTGTCTCTTGGGTAATGTCTAGCGATTGTCTAGTCTAAAGCTCATTCAAACTTAAATCTGATCGACGAAACGGGCTTTTAGTCAATCCTTCCACAACTGATGATGTTCTCTTTACGAGAAGAAGGAAGCTTTCTTGTTTGATTTAGATACGGTTTAGAGGCATCACCATTTGGGTGTCGTAATGGGTCACAAACTTCTCTGGGCTAAGTATATTACGTCAAAAGCCTCTAAGGCGCTGCCGGCTTTCTAACAGTGCAAAGGGTGACATGAGACCTATCAAGAAGAAGGGTTCTCTGGATCTACACGGGCATGATAAGGTCAATTACATCCAATGTGTCAATTTTGTGGTGAAACAAGCTATCACAAAAATACGTGACTGGTTTTTTACCGGACTCCAAGAACGGCTTATCTTGGCTGCGTTGGGGCTTACTCTAGAACACTTGGTTGCGATCTAGACGCATTGATGAGTTTTCCCCCCCTGGATATTCATATCATGAACTGCACTCTCAATGCCATCGATGTTCTTAAGATTTCCAAGCTAGTTCTTAGAATGCAAGACATCACTGAACTCAGTTAAAAGTCTAAATTCACTGAGTCTTATCTGAGTTCCAGGTCACAAACGGATCACGGGAAATGAAATCGCCGTTCAAGTTGCCAGGCGATTTTCCAATGAGAGTTTTTCAGGACCCGAACCTACGTTGGGTCTGCCTGCGCCATTGGTTAAGGATTCCATTTACAGTTGAGTTTCACATGGGTACAACGAAATGAATGCTTTCCAACGTCTCTAGGAAGTCAGTAACCTTTCTGCTGTTCTCTAGGAGGAAAGACTGAAAGTTGCCTACTAGCGTCGTTACGGGGCACTTAAATGTGGTGGCCATAAGTGATACAACATTCTGCGATGCGGAGCACTATCTCAATTCCAACCCTCTTTTACTCTAAGCGTAAGAATCAAATTCAGCTGCATTTCATATGGAAAGAGATGTAGCAATCGGAAGCATTTTATGGGAGGATCTCCATTTAACACAAGTTCGACACCCTTCTTTTGAAAACACCACCGTCCAGCGAAGATGCTTCTAGAGTTAGTCGTATCGAGTTCATAGCGCGAAACCGAATAAAGATTGAAAAGGCGAATTCTATCTTTCTTCATCACGGCAAAAGTCAAACTAGATAATAACATTGTCTATATATGCTTTTGCGTGGTCCCCTATTGCAACATAAGTGAAACACGACGTTGCCTCTCTTCTTGGAGTCAAAAATCTAACAAGAGTTTACCACAATTTGAAAGTATCCGTGTGCAAACACCCTCAACTATAAAAAAACCTTCACTTAGTGAAGTAGATTGCAAATGCCTTTAATCGTTTCGTTAGTGCCATCATTTCAGGTGGGCTATTCAAAATGTTATGTTTCCCTGTATGCAGATGCAAGGTACCGACATCGTATGATTTATAGAATCTCGAAAGTAACACGTGCACTGAAGCGCAATCTCCACCATTCACCATAATCCCAGCACGTAAGAGATTCACTTTAAACGAGAAGACATACTCGTATCTCTATCTTAAAATCTTCAGTCAGCATGCCGTCACGAAAAAATACTTTTCGCTTATGAAATTTTCCAATTAAATATCGTGCACAAGATAGTTACGTACAAATATTTGCAACAACCTTAGGGCTGCAATGGATAAATAGATAATCGTGAGTCTAAACGATTTCGTAGGCATCCCTTTTACTCTATCCAGTTACATTGAAGATACACGTTCTTCTTTTGATGACAATTTTGAATTCATTGAATGTAAACTTGATCTACTATCCGTAAATCGCTCCTCAAACATCAGCTGCCCTACTTCAAATATTAGCCATTGTATCTGAATATAAATACGAATACGGATTATCCATTCAATATCGATTATGCCATGACCTATTATCACATTGCGTCATGGCTGTCCATCCCTTAACAGGATGGCAAGCAAATTCCGAAAGTAATAAAACGTTTTTCACTTATTCATCTAAACGAAGTAATGCCAATCGAATAGTGTTTCAAACGTACTCACAGATGTTCTTCTTTCTTCCAACATCTTTCAAAGGTTGTTCGAGATGTTTTTAGGGTAAATATCCTTCGTACAATATACACAAGACCATTGTATGTATATCCTTAGTCCATTTGTCAGCATATTTTCATAAGTTGATTTGCCATTTTGTCCACACATCCGTTTATCCTTAATTTTCGAAATAACATACTCTTCCATTCGGCAATCCATATGTTTGACTCCACACTGGCGTATCCTTAAATCAGCCTTTTTTTATATGTCGTATAAATGTACGAGTGGCTTTGGCTATGGCCTTATAGCTAGGAATCTAAAATGTATTCTTTGGACAGAAGTAGTACAAAAGGAACTGGAAATCTTGAATAGAAATTCAAAGTGTTGAAGAGGACGAGTTTATGGGATATGTATGTTTTCTCTGTAACCAGGTCTTTGGACCATGAAAGGGTTTTCGACGTATAGGCTAGTCA
Organism: Volucella inanis; assembly: GCA_907269105.1. NCBI lineage: Eukaryota > Metazoa > Arthropoda > Insecta > Diptera > Syrphidae > Volucella > Volucella inanis. The sequence goes on along the minus strand of OU026153.1, from coordinate 230,523,220 downwards.
TAGTCATCATCACATTGATGTTGCCGCCGATTGAATAGGTCCCATTCGGAACGACATAGGTCAGCTTGGAAATTGAAATTTTCTTTTCTTTTTCAAGATCCTTTCTAGCTTAGGGTAGGTTTGAGAGCTTGTGTATACAACTGAGGATATTACACGTAGAATAGGTAATTTAGGGAACGGTAAAGGTCAGCTTATTGTTATTCATTATTTTAATAAGAACTCGGCAAATAATTTATAACTCAAAAGGATTTTAATTTTTTCAGCTTTTAGAAAGTTTTGGTTTTGGGGAGTTGTCCTGATTGTACACGCATACATATAGAGGACGAATTCTTTTTATTTCTTAAGGTCGGGACTTTATAAAAAATAAGATTTCGGAAAGGACAGTTTTAAGGAAGTGGAAATCTTCTATGAAATTCTGTTTCTTTTTCTTAAGTTCTTAAGAGCTAGATATATTTATGGGCTTAGTTTTTAGGAGGGAGAGTTCAAAAGGCGCTCAATTTTAATAACAGTTTGGGTAAATGCTAAACGGAAGTAATTTTTCTTGAAAAAGAAGGCTTATTCAATAACTTAAAGCCAACGAATGCATTATATTTGAATGAAAAATCCTTTAACGGATAATGTTTTCAGTAAAAAAAACCTCTTTTTCGTAATCTAAAGTATTAAGAAATTTTTTATTTATTTTTATATAAACCCGCGCGTACACCAAGGGGATGTGAACACGCTTTTACTGGCTATTCTCTGGTGTAGTAGTTTTAAAACCCAGGTGTATTAGGTTTCGATATTTTTGCCTGAGTTGATTGTCAAACTGGACTGGACGAGCCATTGCATCCTCAACCAGATGGTCTTAGTACGTCCTAGTAGTTAGTTCGTTACATTTAGCCCAGCCAGCAGCCGCCACTCCAACTTCAGTGTTATGCCTTCATGTCAGAGTTAACGCCGACGGGATTTTCATATAACTACATACAAATTCTATGAAAAGACTTTTTTAGAGAATTGTCGCGCACGGGATTCGAACCCGCGATCTCTGCTTGAGGAGTCTATGCATATACCACTACACCACGACCACCCCCATGTACTTTTCTATACAGCATATGCTTGAATCTACGGAAAAAAAGGACCTAAACAGTAAAAACAGAAAAAAAAAAAAAAAAAAAAAAAAAAAAAAAAAAAAAAAAAAAAAAAAAAACAAAGGACGTTAATCGCGAAATGTGTTGAACCTTATTTTTGTTAAACCAGCAGACATAAAACACTAAACACACACACGCTACAGCTCGTCATTGTATCTACTCTTTCATTCAACGTTTTTGCCAACGGATGCGAAGATTATCTGATGAATTCTGCTCTCTCAACAAGCATCCTAATTCATTTTCCACATAAAGTTCAAGTTCCAGACAGTAAGGGTCTTAGCAAAAGCTACTTTGCACTCGGCTTAGGAAGGCTATCTCTAAATTATTTGTATCTTTCAGAACTGGAGTTTGGTTCAAGACGCCTATTTTTTTTTCATTTTAACAGCGTACACTTCGTCTTGCCTTGGATGACTGGAACTACCTTCAATGATTCTAAAGTGATAAGCGAAAATTCGTTACGTATCTTAGGTTAGGTTAGGTAATATGAAAGTGGCGGTTGATGAACCAACCTACTTGGCCTATTGGCCCGTTGTGCTGCCACGTGTATCTATGATCCTCTTATTAAAGGAACCATTTTGAGCTTATGATGAAGCACAGGAGACCGTTAACGTCTATGTTCTTTAAATCGTTTAAGCCATTGTAGAAGAAAGTTGCTAAGTTGAGATTTTTTTCTCTGAGAAAGAGAGCTGGATATATCCATGCAGCTTCTACAGAAATCGTTTATAAAAGCGCCAAGACTTCTTGCAAGCTTGCCTATAAGGCAGTGTCCAGGGATGACACCTATGATGGCGCTGAGTTGTTTCCTGTTTAGAAAGATCAGACACTTAGAGCGATTCAGATCCAGCTTTCACCAGATCTGTAGATGCACGTAACGATTGGTAAGCTATGCTACCCCTTTCCGGTAGAATAGGTAGATTGGTTCCAATTTTAGCGAGTTCGTGGCATAACTTTGTGCCCAGCACAGCAGTCGCAGCTACTTGCCTGCTGAAGATGTCGATGCGTGTCGAGTGAAATAGAATGTCTAAAGAGAGTACAACCTAGAGCTCTAGTTATGCATTGACATGATGTTATTTGAACTCTGTTTAGTTTGTTGTAGTTGACTGCAATGTTTAAGACAGTCCACGAGACAACAACACCTTATGTGAATACCGATCTTATGACCGAGATATGAATATGACCAGTGGGTTATTCGAGGTTGAAGACCCCAATTTTTCCCAACGGCTTTTTTGCAAGAGACTAAAGCTATTGTAGTTTTCTTGACTCTTTCCTCCAAAAATGAGACCCAGATATTTTGCTGTATCGGATAAGTTTACGCTGGTACTGTTGATTAATTGTTCTATGACTGCAACTGTTTTTAATGGGGGCTTACTCCCAACCCAAAGCGATCTGCCAACGGGTTAATTTGTTAAGATTTAGCTGAAGGAGTTCATTAATGATATTAAGATGCTTATATGTATAGGCAATCACCCTGCTACCTCCAGCTTCCAGTTATATAAGCAGTTCATTAACCACTTAGCTCGAGAGAGGCGGAGATAGGCAGGATAGGCAGGATAATATCTGATGACCCTATAAGATCGGCAGATATTATACCGTCCGGATCGGCAAACTTGTATGGTTTGAATCAGACCAAGAATTTTGGTCACGGTTGCGGTAGTCCTATTTGGGTTGATACTGGCCGTGAATAGGGAAGTAAGTGTCCAGTAGCAGATTGAGTGATTCATCACTTGAGGTTGTCCAAGAGCTATCGGTTTGTAGTAAATGATCTCCAGGATTGTCTCTTTCCTTTCTTCTGTTCTTTTTTATATATTTTGAAACATTCTTTGTATAAGTCCCAGTCAATCACTTTTCTTGTGCTTTTTGCTAGGTTGAAAAGTTTTTGCAGGTGCTTCTAAGCGGCCCTTGTGCTGATGTCCACCAGTGCAGCTTTTTCTTGCCTCTAGGTTCAGTAAGAGGGCAGGGAGCAGCCATAGCCTGTTTGAAACCCATGGTGAATTGCTTGACTTTCATGTCAAGCTCATTAGCGTCACGCATGGGACTTGAGAGTTCTGAGGATAGTGTGTCTGACCTCTGTGTTTTGGCCAAACAGTTTTCAGGTAGTTTCGGAATGCTATTTGACTGGGGGGACCAACACTCAGGCTGAATTGGATGTAGGGTATCTGTGGACCGAAAACAAGTGTTCAGTCGATACCATCCAGTTCGTAAGCATTTGAGTCATGTTGTCTGAGACAAGAGTGATATCTACCACTTCCTGTCGATTTCTTGTTTAAAAGTGCGCTCATTGTCACTGTTGCAAATAATGAGGTTAATGCTTAAAATGAAATCAAAAAGTGACTCACCTCTATCGTTGATGTCGGTACAGTCTCATATCGTGTGATGAGTGCCAGCTTCCAGTATCACCCTTTCTAAGTTATCACTAGGGAGGGGGCCCACATGATCGTGGCCAAGATACACCGATGACATGCAGTAGGTGCTCTTGGCAGTCTCAGCCTGGCGACGGTTAAGTCTGGGTCGCTGAAGTTAGGAAGTAAAAATGCATTATGGATACCTTTCATTAGTATACAAGTTCTAATCCTGCCTTTGTCTCTTGTCAGAGTAGAGTGTAAAAAGATGTCCCAAGTCCACGAACCACGGGATTAGGATAATGCCTTCTGCCTTTTTGAGTGGTGGAGATTAATCTGAAGAAACTGTATCATTGTTACGATTTCCCAGAGTGGCCTCCACCACGGTTTTATTAGAGTCCTCCCACTTTAAAAATGAGCTCAAGAGTTCATCTTCTTCCTATGATCGCGTAGGATCTCTTTTTATTTCGTCATCGGTTTCCATTTCCGATAAAGTGTCAGAAGAGGAGGCCGACGGCTTAATAGTCGCCAAGCTCAATCAATGCAGGCAAATGTCTTCCAACTCATGAAACATTTTTAGTACGATTTTCAACGTCTCGCGGGACACATTGGTTTTTCGTATACACAAACATGAAATTCGTCCGATTTAAAGCTTTTTCGACATCTAAATGAAGTCGAAGTCGAAATACGTCCTTGTAGTTCCATTAACATAGCCATACGACAAAGGCCTGGTTAGGTGCTGTTTGCTAATATGGTATTTAAAAAAATCTAGAGATAGATAGACGGTAATTTCCTTTGTTCTTGACGGAGTAAATTGGTTCCCATTTGTCGTCCTATAATCTTCCTTTCCATGCATAGAATTTTAGAGAAAATGTCATCATTGACATTGGTGACTACCAACGAAGATACTGTCAAAAGGTCACACATAATGGGAAGCTTATGACGTAATTTAGTAAAAAAGGAAAACAAAATGTTTCTAACCTCCAATCGTGACCGTTCATAATTTAATTTTTTTGTTTTGTTTAAGTCAACTTAAACTGGTTTTATGCAAATTTTAGGAGACGATGCGTTCAATAGCGAAACCAAACTGCCAATATCTCGTTTTAATGATAACATTAACTGCTATGACAACAGCTGTGACTGATAACCGTGAGGTCGTATACAGAGAATTTGAAAAAAAAAAAGACAACTCAAATCATCAGCAGCAGAAAAGACACCAGCAGATACTAGAATAACAAAACCTCATACAAAAAGATACGCCCAAAAGTATTTCAGTATTTCAGTGTTTCAATGTTTCAGTTGCCAGCAATGGCCATCATCTACTTGCCATCCTGGCCCATACATATAAACGATTCCACTCGAAAAAGAAATAAATTAAACGAAAGCACCAGGACCTGTAGGCAGCCTTTCGGTGTGACAAGGGATAGGGAAAGAAGGGTTTGAGTAACGCGTTTGCATATCGGACCCAGGACTCTTATTATCATTTTGCTTGTGTCTATCTGCGGTATAATTATTATTTATCATTATATTCTCCATTTTATCTCATTGAACATGGGATGGCAATGATGATGGTAGCATTGGCGCCACCAAAATCCAGATACTCTGCGGACATAAGCCGTCCGTCTGTTCCGTTCGCGTCGACTACGAGTACATTCATTCATTTCGTCCGAAATTTCAGCACATTAACATCAAGTGAACCATTCAACTGTTAAGTACTTAGGGTGACAGTAGCGGTGGCAGTGGTCTATGGTGAGTGATGGTGGTCGTGAATAATTGTACAGCAACATCATTGGACTGTCTGTTTTGTTTTTCATGTTTCGAACGCGTCAAATACGTATAATGATGTCGGTCCAAGGTCCAACAGGATTAAGGATGTTGAGTTATCATTACCCGTCATTTCCTGTGGCACCCCCTTGCGGACCTGTCATCACAGTCAGATATGAGGTAGAAAGAGATAAAACAAGATGAAAGGAGTTGGAGGAGTGTCAACCTTTCATGGTACGATATTTAGTAAGATACCCTATCTTGGTTTAATCCAGCTTCGGCTAGTGTCATGGCCAGGGCCAGAATACTTGTGTCTGGTTTTAATGATTGAGCACTGTGTTCCGCCCGGTTGCAACCATCCAAAACGATTCGCATTTGTTAGATTTTTCAAGCGTAAAACGTAGCCCCGTACCATTTGGGATCCTATCGTCATCCGACGGTCGAAGCTATCCCAACTCATTTATTTATTCAGTCGTTCCGATACCGAAGTAGTGGTTGAAGCTTCAAGCTCTGCGGGACTATGATGCAAGTTTTAATCGGTCACATACATATGAATATATACATATATATGTGTGATGGTGTATGTGAGTGCTTTTAGGTATTCGACATTATCCGTTTAATACTGTGTGCTTATTTATTTACCGTTAATTAAAGTAGAATAAAACCATTGGCAATACATAGAAATGAAAAGTAAACAATAACAAACCGTTAGCACTGTTTATGGTATATCAGTAGATGCAGACGTCCACGGCCTTTATCCTGCTCGCAATTGACAACTATTTTCAGTTAAGGATTGTCACAACGCTCAGTGAGCACCACATGAAGGGTAAATAATGTCGACGTTGGCTTTCCGTCGCGGTCATCAATCGTTGGACTTTTATTATTTGAATATCAAAGGAAATCCGCTTAAGGTTTTGTTCTGTTTTCCATTATGTTTTTCTGTTCTTTTCCAGTGAGCTTTTCCTTACAAAGGACTTTGGAAAAATAACGAGGAAAAGCAGTTCGATGAGAAATTATTTTAAGTGAGAATGTTAAATGTTTAAAGAAACAATAAGGACGAGTTCCCGTGTCATTTGATCGAAAAAACATAGAGCTTGGGTGTGAATATAGCTGCTTGTGGAAATTAAACTACTCATCCACAAGAGGTAATTGATTTGCAAACTTTCTGCAAAATGGTCTAGGAGGTCGCAATTTAATGTGTTGGTTGCGAATATTTAAAGGTAACTTGCGTTACTTAATGTTGCCATGAGCAATATATAAGTTGAAAAGTGTGTGGTAATGACAAGAAGTGCACAGTTTCAATGAATGATTTGTTGCCAGACTTCATATCTCTGCTAAACTATATTTCTTCATCTCAAGAAGATTCAGACTTACAGTCAAGTGTCGAATATAAAAAAAGGGTAGGGTGAGTGGACCAGGTCCGTGTGCGCTTGGATGCTTTAGTGACCCTGTTACCTCCCATTCTAGATTTAGCATGCGTATAAATAGAAGAAATATCTAGGATACATACAAATATATCCTTTTGGGGCCAGAATAATCCGAAAAAGGGATTTAGATGACAACTACCATAGAGGGCAACATTTAGGATAAGGATTCAGAATATTTCAATTATGTCCATGTTTTCGCTCCATGCAGTAAGTCCGCGAATATAAGAGTGTTGATTGGCAAAAGATATATGTTCTCTTGACATTCTGCTTCACAGCGGAATGTTGATTGCTCTCACCTATAAGCAATCTGCGGATTGCATTTCAATTTTCAAGCCCGACAGTGACATATGTATAACATTTTTATCCTTATATTTGCGTGTTGCTTTTTGGTAGTTGTGTCTTGGCAATTTCTTTTCACTTTCCGGTAGAACTCCCGAACTATCTACAGACCACTTCTCTATGGCTTCGATTGAGCGATTCTCTGCTTTTTTCTTTTTCTTTATGGAAAACTGATATTTCTACCGCTTCCGCTGACTACAGAGTTCCTGAGTAAACTTCCCCCTCCTTTGTAACGCAGTCTTGTACACATGCTCTTATCGGCAATGTGTAGTATTTAATGATAACGCCACTGTATTTTGCGCTTGATGGTGACAGCGTAGTACTTCTTTCCAGAGTCAATCAGAAAATGATCTGATGGCCTTTTGCCATTGTAACCGTCAAGACAAATTTATCCATAGTTTTCCTTTGATGGCGCCCGGGATACTTGCACTTACACTTCGGCTACCGCAAGTAAATGTTGGCTTCTCGTATCGTAAAGACATTCAAAATACTAGAGCTGCGTCGGTCTTAATGTGATCAATTAGGCCGACGACTGTAAGACAGGGTGCAGCGTTAGTAAGAAGTCGATTAGCTTAACTTTACGAAGGTTGTTTGATGTGTTTTCGGATTAAAAGATAGGTGGCGCTACCGAGCCAAAATGTACCACATATACCATCATTTAGTATAACCTCTTTCAGCCCGCCTGTCAAAATTTGATGACAATCTGGCACTTAGTTTTGTTTTGACACCCATTTCAAATATTGTGTTAGTGTGTCTTGCGACCATGGGAAAAAGCAGTATCGTGATCCGATTCTTGCTTTTGAGTCGCAAAACCTGTGTGAAAATCAATACCATTCTCGATAGTTTATATGGGACCCATCCACATTCCCGTACAACCGTTTACCATTGCTTCTCAGAGTTTCGCCCTGACCGCACGTCGGTTTTAGATGAACCGCGCCCAGGTGGCTCAAAAACGGTTACCACAGAGGAAACCGTGGCCAAAATCCATGATCTTGTATTAGAGGACAGCTGAGTGAAAACTCACGACTTGACTGAGAGCAGACATCTCAATTGAACGCGTTAGCCCTATAAGATTTTGGACATGAGAAAACTGTCCGAGCGCTGGATGCCACTTTTGCTCACACCGGAGAAAAAACGTAATCCTGAGCCCACTTTAATGACGTGCTTGGTTCTGTTTAATCGAAATCCGGAGGAGTTTCTGCGTCCCTTCGTGACACTCGATGAGACATGGATTCATTGGTACACACCAGAGGCCAAGGAACAATCGAAATAATGGATTTTACCCGGTGAATGTGCTCCAAAGTAGTTAAAAACCGTGCCTTCAGCTGGAAAAATAATCACAGAACCATACTACGCCGATATATTGGGCCGATTTGACAAAAAAAAAAAACGACCACATTTGGCGAAGAAAAAAGTGCTCTTCTACCACGATAACGCACCGGCTCACACCTCCGCAGTTACCACAGCCAAGTTGGTGGAATTACAATTTTATACCCAAACCTTAAAATATGGCTCACTGGAAAGAAGTACAGGTTGAACGAGGAAGTCATTGCTGCCGCAGAGGAGTATTTTGCAGTCCAGCAAAAGTCGCACTATACGGAGGGATTAAAAAAGTTGCATCACCGCTGAGAAAATTGTATCGTATTGAAAGAGGATTATATCGCAAAATAATTTGTTAAAACCTAAAAAATTTCCTTCTATCTACTCCTTGAACCTATTGGAGTTTCGAATGAACCAATATAAACTTTTCGTATTCGTTGTAGTCATATCATTTAGAAAGTTTTTTTTTTTTTTGTGGGAAAGAGCAGATTCCAGACAGTTCTTCTCCTCATCCTTGTAGCTTTTATAAAAATTGTTTGAATATATTCTGCATATTTTGTTTCAAACACCTGAATCGTTACAGATTCATAGATATATTGAACCGGTGCAGTGGTTTAACGCGTTCACTTTGTCGTTTTGTTCATTTTGCTATTTTGATAACATCTAGCTAACATTACTTAGTTTCACTAACAAAAGTGAATATTGAACTGCTCTGCCATCTCTGAAAAAGATTGTCTGCAATCTTTGGCTTGTTTAGAGTTTATAAAGATCGATTCTAAGGGTTTAATTGCAGCTTTGTTGTCGTACCTTATGTTTCCGACAGTAGTTTCTACATCAGTAGTTTTCAGGGACAGAATCTGCAATTAGACTTTACTTTTCCTTTTGAGATTACCACTGAAGTCATAAGTGCCATGACAAGCTTTAATGTACCATTTTGCCTCAGTAGAAAAAGCTGCAGTCTAGTACCTTGAGCGTCAGTCATAGACCTCTGCCAAGAACATCCATGTAATTTGGATCTACGTTTTATCCAGGAGCACTATAAGATCACCCTTTGGAGTCATAACCTTTTGTAATAGGTTCATCGATGATCATATTTCCTGTGATTGTATTGTGAGAAGATTCGGCGTGTTCAAACTTTGAAACTTTCTCGAACTAGCTTAGGTGAGGGAAATGAGTCTTAAACATAGCTCGACTATTGTTACAGAGAGAAAGTAGGGTTCTGAAGCCACTGATGAAGATCCGACAACATTTTATTAATGACACAGATTCTAAAAGTCGACGTCGTAATGTCAAATAAATCAAAGTTTCAATAGCGAGCACAGAAAATGAGACTAAAGCCAAAATAAAATCGGCGGACGAGGTTAAGAGCAAGAAGGTTCGCTCCTTTTTAGCATTGCTTAAACCGACAAAACTGGTTGGGAGCAGTAGCTATCGGAGGCACATTTAATTTCAATGAAAGTGTAGCATTCGATGTATGTTATGTTTCTTTCTAACGTAGTTGCCACATAATATATTTCCTGAGTGTTTTTAACCTGGCTGATTTGCTTTTTTTAACGATTTTACCAATTTGGTGGCTTTACCGAGCGTGTCAGTTTTTTTGGAAAAGTATTTTTGGTTAGCACTCTTTGAGGCCCAAATTCTTTTTACATTTTCATGTGTAAATACTTAAGTCTTCTTTGAAATAAGTTTTAAGTGATCTTTTCTGGTTTAAATGCTACAGGAGGTCTTAACTACAGGATGTGTTTGCATTAAACTGTCAGGCAACGACTATATTCAGGTACTGTAACATTCAACATCTTCTATCTTCTGTCGTGCTCTAATTTTAACAGAGGTTTCTTAAGTTCACTTGCTTACATCCATAGTCTGACATAGGCACTTTTAATAGAGTTAATAGTTGCGGGCACTCCTTCGTTACTAAAAATTCTTGAGAACTAGGCTGGACAGCGGTATGGAGCTCATAGATGGTTGTATTTTACGTTAGTATTGTTTCGGAACATTTTAATCATTAGCATAGCAACATGTGATAAGCCTTTTTCTAAAACGTGAAGATTGAATGAGTTCTACTACTGACTTTGTTGCCAATAGTAACAAATCCTAAGAGAAATACGCAACGATGAACTTTTGCCGTCCTTCGTGGATTTTGAGGCTTGTTACTGAAGGGAATGAATTCTGGTCACGTAATTACCAAATTTAGGTGATATTCAGCACAATAATATAAGTTTTCGGTTTTTCAAACCAAAGAATACAGATGCATTGGGTGGATAAACAACAGCGGCTAAAGACAAATTGAATACTTGACTTCAATCGCAAGAGACTGTAAGAAACTTTGACGATCACGTATGCCTTAACCTCATGATTAGCTCTATGGTGCCAGCATCAAATTTAGAAGAATCAGTGACACTATTGGCAGAAGTATAGGGTGATTCATCATGAGGTTTGATTTTCAGTAGTCTTGTTTTGACAGATCAAGCATGACTCCTATCAAGCATGCTTTGACTTACACCACAACAGCGTCTCCAAATTGTTCAGCTGTAGGAATTACGAAACCCAGCGTTCTGTGAGAAATGTTTTTCGTGCGATTCGAGGAACTTACGGTGCGCATAATCGACCTACTGAAACCACTATTGCCAATACCAGTTGCAAATTTGAGTCTCAGTTGATATTAGTGGATGATACTCGATCGGTTAGACCACATTCAGCACGTAATAGCAGCTGTAGCTGAGAGTGTACACGAAGACCGTGACGTGGTTTAGCGTATTCGACATCTTGGCATATTTTACGTATTTTCGGCCAAAAAGCGTACAGAACTCAATTTGTGAAAGAATTTAAGCCAGGTGACTTTAATTTGAGTCATATTTTCAGTGAACGGGCTCTGGAAAAACTCAATGAAAATCCGGTGTTTTATCGTGAAATTTCGTTCAGTGATTAAGCCAATTTCTAGCTCAATGGATACGTTAATAAACAAAATTGCAGTGTTTGGGCTGATGAGCAACTCGAAGAGTACAAAGAGCTACCATTACATTCATTAAAAACAACGGTATGGTGTGGTTTATGGTTTATGGGCTGGTGGAATTATTGGTCCATATTTCTTCAAAAATGAGCCGAATCAGAATGTTGCCGTCAATTGTAACCGTTATCGCGGCATGTTAACAGACAATGTGCTTCTTGAAATTCAAGCCCATTGTCTTGGTGAGCTCTGGTTTCAACAAGACGGCACTATGAGCCATATAGCGCATGAAACAATGGACTTGTTGAGAAAACATTTTGGCGGGCACTTATTTTCACGTTTTGCAATAGCAAATTGGCCTCCTAAATCGTGCGATATCACACCTTTGAACTATTTTCTCTAGGGATATGTAAAGTCGCAGGTCTTCAGAAATAAACCAGCTACGATTAACGCTTTGGAAGCCGACATTACTCGTGCTACCCGCGAGATACCAGTCGCTCTGCTCGAACGAGTTGAACAAAATTGAACCTTTCGAATGCACCAACTCCGACGTAGTCATGGCCAACGTTTACATGATATCATTTCTAAGAAATAAATGCCATGAATTGTTCTTTTAGCCGATATTAAAAATTTTAGGTTTAATTTCAAATTTATGTGTTTTATATTACATTACAAATCAAATCTTACGATAAATCACCCTATACAATGGGATTAGTTTTATTCGGCCCCTTTTTGATGAATACTGCCGTTAAACTTGCCAAAAAATGTGCATTTTTAAGGGCTTTGCACGGAAAGACAAGAAGAGCTCGCAACGATATTCGGGAGAAAAAAATTATAGGCTAGGGATTCAAAGTCCATACTAGTCGTTACTAAGAGTTTGGAAATACAAATCTGCAGATTGCTTATTAAATAGTTATTTTCGAGCTTACTCATGCTGACAGTCTACCCGTCCTGAAATGTCAGAAGAGCACTTGCATTCTTTGAAAGAAAACCGGATAAAATGAAGTACAAACTGTTTACAAGAAAAGACATAGAATACCGACATGTCCGATGTCACATATTTTACCTCCTTACACTTCGCACTAATCTCTTACAGTAACAGCAGTAAGGGGATCAAACCAGAGTATTACTTCTGTCAAATGCTGATTCTTTGGTCCAAGAAGACGTAAGTAACTAAGGAATCACTTGGGAGACCAACACAACGAAGTCTGTTTCGAAAGAGTAGTTTGTCGTAGCATCTAAAATAGCTTTGACGTATTGGGCTCCACGACTGTTCAAAAAGTTTTTAAATCCAAGCCATAGAGGCAAAGAGAGTTATACACACCTTAGGTCCGTGTCTAGTTGAAAGAAAATCTCAACGAACTTGGAGTTCAAAATTGGATGCAGCTGGCGATTGTTTGATCGAGACCAATTTTCACTCTAAACTGACTAAAGTTTAACACATGGTCCGTGCCGTTTTATAGTAAAACACAACATTTTTGCAAAATTCAACTTTATTTATCAATGTAATTGCCTTCGAGGGCGATACACCGATTGAAATGATTTTTCAATCTTTCGATACCAGTTTTGCAGTACGATTTCGGTTTAGCCTCAAAATAGGCCTCTGTTTCGGCGATTATTTTGAGGTCTGCGAATAGAAAATAGTCGCTGTGGACCAAATCTAAAGAATACGGTGGGTGGGGAAGCAATTCGTAGCCGAATTCATTCAATTTTGCCATCGTTTTCATCGACTTGTGACACCGTGCATTGTCTTGATGAAACAGCACTTTCTTTTTCTGCGATTTCGTCCTTCAAATGCTCCAACACCGCAATGTAAAAGTCGCTGTTGATGGTCTTCCCCTTTTGGAGATAGTCGATGAACATTATTCCATGTGTATCCCAAAATACGGATGCTATAACCTTGCCAGCCGACTGTTGTTGGTCGTTTTGGACGAGGTTCGTCGCCTGCTCGCCACTCAGCTGACTGCCGACTTGACTCTGGTGTAAAGTGATGGAGCCAAGTTTCATCCATTGTCACATACCGACGCAAAAATTCGACTTTATTGCGGTTGAACAGCTTTAAACACTCCTCGGAATCATCAACACGTTGTTGTTTTTGGTCGACTGTGAGCAAATGCGTCACCCACTTTGAACAGAGCTTTCGCATGTCCAAATATTCGTGTATGATATATCCAACACGCTCTTTTGATATCTTCAGAGCCTCAGCTATCTCGATCAACTTCACTTTACGGTCATTCGTAATCATTTTGTGAACTTTTTTGATGTTTTCATCTGAAACAACCTCTTTTGGACGTCTACTGCGTGCATTATCTTCGGTGCTTGTATGAGCACTTTTAAATTTTTCAATCCACTTGCGAATGGTTCGTTCGTCTGGTGCAGAGTCTGGGTAACACTTATCAAGCCATTTCTTTGCATTTTTTTCTATAAAAAAGCAATGATAAAGCAACACACGAAATTGCTTTGAATCCATTTTTTTCACAATAACAAAAGTTGCTTCACTCACAACGCTATATCTCGAGAACTAATCGTCCGACAGGTATCAAATTTATACACGTATCTTTTGAAGGTTGTTACTAATTGAAATGGTATAGATTTAATTCAAGTGGTGCCCTCTCTTAGAAACTTTTCACCCATGTATAGGGTTTTCCAATAACGACTTGACAACTTTTTTTTAAATAAAAGGCAAACCATTTGAGATATTTCAAAAACTTTATTATTGGCTTGAAGTACAATCAAAGCATTTATGAATGGAACTCTACTTCGTTCAGATGGCCACTGCGGGCACGTTTGCAGCGGTCGATTCCTTGGACCCAATTTTCAACTACTCGGCCACACATTTCAGCCGAAACGGCCGCTATTTCGCGTTCAATGTTAGCTCTGAGCTCTTTCAACGTCGTCGGCGTGTTGGCATAAACCAGTGACTTAACATAGCCCTACAGAAAATAGTCAAGCGGCTTTAAATCGCACGAACGAGGCGGCCAATCGACTGGCCCATGTCTTGAGATAACACGCTCACCATACTTACTCTTCAATAAATCGATTGTAGCGTGTGCTGTGTGGCTTATAGCACCATCCTGTTGAAACCACATGTCGTCCAAGTCCATATCTTCCAATTCGGGCCAAAAGTAATCGGTGATCATGGCGCGATAACGCTGATCATTCACAGTAACGTGACGATCGTTATCGTCGACGAAAATATATGGCCCAATAACGCCGCCGGCATGCAAACCGCAACAAACAGTTATTTTTTGTTGATGAATTGGTGATTCATGAAGCACATGTGGGTTTTCACCCGACCAATAACTCATATTTTGCTTATTGACGAACCAATTGATCCAAAAATGAGGTTCGTCACTGAAGATGATTTTGCGATGAAATTCATCATTTTGGCGCATCTTCTCCAGAACCCAATCGGAGAACGTACGTCGCTTCAAATGGTCCATCGGCTTCAATTCTTGAGTCAGCTTGATCTTGTATGGGTGTAAACCAAAATCCTTACGAAAAATACGCCACAATGTGGTCTGAGCGATGCCCAATTCTTGAGAACGCCGTGGAATTGACTGATTTGGATCGTTGGCTACGGACGTCTGAACGGCAGCGATATTTTCGACACTTCGACACCAACCCGTTGTCTCACTGACACGGCAACATCACACAACGAATATGTAGACTCAAATTTTTGCACTAAACTTGTTTTGCCTGTCTACTAGGGCGAGCATTACGACCGAAAATTGGAGTTAACACTCTTAAAGTTGCAGTCACTGACTCCGAATATCTTAGGAAAATTTTTATAATTTGCAGACGTTGCTTGGTAGTGTGCACTACCACAATGAAAATGTTGAGTTTACTGAATAAATTGACAGTGACAGTTTGATGATGAGTGCGTTCACAAATTAAAGGCAAAGTTGTCAAGTCCCTATTGGAAAACCCTATATTACCTTTAAAACACTGTTACAGAGGAAGACAAAACATAATCGTTAAAAACATGGGCTTCAAAAAGGAACGAAGTTCGTCAGCCAAAAAATTTACAAGAGTGTAAATCAATCGCATTTAAATGATAAACATAATTCTGTAGAAATAAAAAAGGAGGTCCTAAGGATCTAAAAAGAGCAGTAGCATGATATGGGCAGGTAATGAGCATCTTTTATATGAGCAAATTTACTATACAATTTTGGAAGCCCAGCATCATATGCCAGATCCAAATAAAATAATTTTCTAAAGAAAGAAACCTCTAGATACATAGACATATGTAAATGCCAGCCGCTCCAAATCACTATAGATGCAGATTTGTCATTGGCGGAGTGAATATTTGAGATGTTTAGGACATAGAATTATAGAAAAGGACTTCTAAATTGCTGTTTAAAATGTGGTGAAATGAGCAGTGAATTCCCTTGCAATCGACCTATTCTACACCAAATTGACCATGTGATGATCAACACCTGTCACTCAGGAGCATTTTACATAAATGTAATAATATTCGGAGAAATAAATGTTGACATCAATGGTGTATAGTATGAATAGATGCCACAGTAAGGCGACTTGAATCGACCGATCAGAATGCGCCGCAACAGAAGTTTTAAAGTTGCAGCGATTAGAGTACAAGTCCTATATATCCCATGTGAAAATTTAGCTTTAGAAGCTTTAGAAAATTGAAGATTATTCTGAGACCCCATTTTATTTGCTTTCAACCTGCAGACTCTAGTTACGGATTCGTTTAGGTGCCATGCACGATGAAAGCAATCAGAGATTGTTGGCCTCTGTCGGAACAGCCGAATAGGTAGGGTCTAAAGTTAAGAAAGCTTCAATATTCCAGTTAGATTTCCTTCTGTTAATATGTTTCTTTAAACTGTTCTAGAGCATTCTGACCAATCTGACTCATTTCCGGGCTGTCTTAGTTTGAATTTGAGCATACCAGGTTGACTATTTTTACAATTTCCTTTACCGTTCCAGTCTAGTCTAACTAGTACCTCATAGAAATAGTCGCAAGAGTTATTTTAACATCACAGGTGTTTATGTTTTTTGTGCTTATTTGTTGTAATGACTCAGAAAATTCAGAGTGGCAACCATCAATATACGCAAAGTTAAAAGTAATCAGAAATATTCTATATCATCACCCATACCTTTCGGATTATTTGGATCTGAAATTATCTAGTTACTGCCTAGTGTCATTATTCTACTCTTACTGCATACTTGTCACTTACATACAGCTTACCAATCTGTAATTCAAGTTCGTGTAGTTTCTATCATATCCCATCTCCGTAAGCCAAGTAGTCCACTACTCCTTCATTTACAGACGCCCCAAACTCAATAGCAAATCGACTTTTAATAAGTTTGAAGAGGTTTCTGACTCCCTGTATCCTCATACTAAAATCATTTTAATGTACACAATTCTAATGTACGAAATTCTGAATAGACAACACCCGAACAACATGACACAGTTTGTGAATGAGTAAATGACTGACGTTGTTAGTTATGCCGTTAACACCCTGGCCTTGATTTAACTTCTCAACCTGATAAGTACGAAATCTAAGCCTCTCCTCTGTCTTTTCGGATAGTCAGGCCGCTTTCAAGTACTTGGAATCAGTCTCAATAAATTCTAAAATAGCCCTTCAATGCCGATAATCTTTAAAGGAGATAGCAGAGCAGTTCTACTTTTCTGGTTGTCGGGCCACAAAGAAATTCCAGGGAATTGTAAGCTTGACGAACTTGACAAAATTGGAACTACTGTACCTATTTTACCGGAAAAGAGAAGCATGAGTATACCAATCGCTATGTGCAAATCAATATTAAAGCTGGATGCTAATAAAAGAAAAACAGGCCTTATGTGGACTGCTGAACCCACACGTCTAGCGACCAAACAGATCTGGCCAAAGTTGTATCTGAATCGTTGTATCTAAGAGTTAGCACCATCATGATACCTATACTAAACACTGCCTTATAGGCAAGCATTAAGGAAGGCTTGGCGCCCTTACTAACGATTTCTGTAGAAGCTGCATGGACGAGGAGGAAGAGGAGACAATCGTCCACCTACTCTGCATATGTCCAGCTCTGTCCCAAAGAAGAAAACTTCACTTCATAACAAACGTAAAATGGTAGCACAATGGAGCTGTGGTTGTTCCCATCGTATTACATTGGTTGAACATTAAACGTCATTTAACGGCAGCATTAACGCAATATTGTGTTTTAGCTATAACATTCAGCTCCATCAAACCTTTTACCATTAAATTCATCTTGGTATGGATGTTTATTAGTTCGTGCTCTGCCGAAGTGTTTTCAAAATTCTCATCTCTTTAAGACTTCGGAGAGCGTTTCTTGCAAGGCGGCTGCAATGGAAAGTCACATAATAGTTAGTTGAGACGGTTTCTTACTAACTGATATTGGGCAAATCCAGAATTGCTTACACTTTAAGTCTGACCTTGTATGAAACATGCTGTTTAGAACTAAGCATTTCCTGTCCACAACTAATTTCCCAAAGAGAAGAGGCAGTATCGAATCGATATACTTAGCAGTTCCTTGTTGAATAAAATGTTGCTGAAGGGGGGCTTTATTTACAAGACTAACAGATGCAAGACATGATGTCGAAAGGTTAAATTTTAGTTTCCAAAGATTATTTCAAAAGGCCGCCGAATGAAACTTTAAGTCAAAGCGAACCTACTTTCTGCAGCCAATTCCGAATATCTTTGCTTTAGCTGTCCTAGAAACTGAGTAGACATGACAAACGCATCTAAGGAATTAATTCAAAAAAATCTGGAAAAATATTTCCAAATAATTTCTCCGCCGCACTAATTAAACTTTTTTTTTTCCGAATAGTCAATTTCATCTGTCTGCCATTGGTTGGTCCCTTCCTCACCACTTACTATTAAGTGCACTTGAAGTAATGATAACTGAAGAAAATAGAAAAATCAAAAATGAAATAAAACACTCGAAATAATATCCGTTATTGTCTCATTTTCTCATTATAGATACAATTGCAACCAATTAGAGCTCCCTCGTGGTGAAGAAGTTCCTTCAAGTGAGTTCATGTCATCGCCAGCACTGTTGGAGTTCCAGCCGTTGCCGTTGTCATCATCACAGTCATTTTGGGGCGTTTTTATTTCCCAGACTTGTGGGGGTAAGTTATCTTCTTTTCTGATTATATTTTCTTTTTGTATCTTTTCTTGCGTTTGCTCTCAACATTTATGCGAAGTACTTAATTAGCTAAAGGCAAGTAGGGGTCACTCCGTCGGTATCTCTGTGTGTCCAGCAATGTTGACATTTTCCATTATTATTTGTGCTCAGGTCTATCTACTATATGAATAAGTGTGTACGTTTATAGCTACAATGACGGTGAAGCCGTGCACTTAATGCCCCTTAGACTGTGCAAGGTTGTGAATTTCTGACGGTCAAGGAAAAGAAACAGCATGACGGCGGCGATTCAATCTGCAGACGTCTCTTTGATTTGATATCTTTTAGAGTGGAAAGTAATCCGATTCAACATAGTCTCAGAGCAGGCAAGATGGAACATAGTATTCGGGGGCTCTACGTCCAGCCGCTGCAGCTCAGAATTGTAATTCGAGAGTGACATTGGATTCTTAGAAGAAGTCGTCGTCTCGAATCTCCGTACTCTTCAAAATAATTGCAAACCAAGAAATCAGATACATTTACGAGTAGTGCGGTCTAATATGTCAGATACACTTGTGGGAGTCTGTATAGAGTTGCACGGTGAAAGACCACCATACACACAACGATGGAGAGGATAAGAGGACGGGAAATGATATTATCTTGCCATATGTCATTTTGTGGTATTAGAAGAGGGTGATGGTTGGCTTTTAACCCATAAGACAGAGTGGTTACCACCGACAGCTGGCATAGCATGACAGTTGCGGCAAAGCGAAGAAAAATGGAGGTGAAATTGAATTGGTGATCTGTGGCACCTTTCTCTTGATGGTAGCTATACCAGAACCAAACCATAATTCTCTACTCGTATGTGCGGGTGCTAATTCAATTTGTAATATAAAACTGTTTCTCCTCTTTCCACTGTTTTCTTTAACTCACATATACCATGGAGAAGCTACAGGGATACTCATCCTTTTATAGAAAAAAAAGCAATAAAATAGGAGGATATGATTGGGTTACACATTGTGTGCAAACCTTGTTGCTTTTCATTGTGCAACATTGTGAACTGTGCGTTGATGTTCACGTCTTTGGAGTTGAATTACATTTATCCGATAGGACTTTCACATTTGACTTTTAGATTCGACATAACAAAGAGAAAATAAATATAATTCACCTGGTGTACTGAAAGCATGTTCAGATAAATGAATTACTTGAACAGAAAATAAGTTAATACTCATTACGTTATATTATGACGTAAGGTCATCGCTTTCACAACTCTTTTCTTATACATAGATAGGCATTGCTAAATTCTGAGTCTTATCTCAAGAAGACGCTTATGACTTGTGATGAAAGAACGAACTAAATTCTGGCCAATACTTACTCTGCAACAACTCACATAATTGCCATATAGGAACAGTGAGTTTGGAGTGTAGTTACGGATGTTTAATGGGTTTCACAAAACTATATGACGAGCGATAGGAAAGACCGATAACTTGTCATTTAAGCCGAATTCACTCTCACCATCTAAACTTGAACAATTTTTCAATCCAAATTTGGTTGCTGCACACATTAGCATAGTTCTGAAACGAGCAAATGACATAAATTCACTAATTTTTCCCATGATCCGATGCTACGTCTAACACTTAGGCAGTAGCCTAACTGTGTTTCTAGAAAGATGGGACATATCATAGACTGCGATACTAATGTGCAGAATACCTTTTGGTGCAGCAGCAAATGCTCCCATTGCGGTTAACGTGAACACCTAACGTGCATCTTTCGGTAATACCAAAGTCGGAACCTGTGTTGAGAACACAAGCTTTACCCTTGATTTGAGTCGAAGCCTATCTAAAACTTCTTGACGATCGCTCATGGCATCAGGTACTTATTTGCTACCCCAACAACGGGTCAACCAACTTGTGGATGATTCTTTCGTTGGTTTATGTATAAACACAGTCTCCATGAAGTTTCCACTGGTGGGCTTATT
The DNA here is from genome assembly GCA_907269105.1 of Volucella inanis. Taxonomy (NCBI): domain Eukaryota; kingdom Metazoa; phylum Arthropoda; class Insecta; order Diptera; family Syrphidae; genus Volucella; species Volucella inanis. Next base: position 230,502,878 of record OU026153.1, on the reverse strand, counting down.
TCTTTCAAATTAGGTACGGACCGAAATGGGACCACCGGTAGTCCACTCATAATGTAACTGGTCAAAACAAAGGAACCTTCAGTGGCGTGACTCGGGAAGCCTTTACGATAAGACCAGTATTGCTCTACCTCCGTTTATTATTAGATTGCGACACTGATGGGCATAACCTTCATTGGACGGGGGCCTAATGAAAGGCAATCGTTATGAAGGTAATAAAGCCAGTTATCCGAGGTTTCCAAATCAGACTATAGGTTTATAGATTCCAGAATCGGAAACATGGTCTCGACCTTGTTGAAGAGACGGAATCCGTGTAAAATAAGCTGAACACATTTTAAGATCGGCAAAGTCATTTATAATTCTCTAAACTCAGATTAAAACAAAAACTAGAGGAATCCATTCAGAACCTAAAACGTACCCTTACCAAGTGTTTTTTAATGACATGTCCAGTCAGTAAGCTTAATGGCGGCATGCAGATCTGCAGTGACTTCTAAATATGTCACTTAAGACCAATTTGGAGGAAGGAAAAGGAAAAATTCGAATCCCGAAGACATACTTCTCGTAAGGAATTTTGCTCAAAACCAGTTCCTATTTATGAAGCTGCAAGTGAGCTGAGTAGAACAACCCGCCGTAGCAAATACCTGTCATCAGTTGTATTGGCATATGAGACAAATACGATGTTGTACAAGTCGTCTGGCATCGATGAAATATATCCAGTTTTGCTACAGAAAGGTGTAGACCTGATTTTGGTAACTCTGAAGATAGTTTTCGTCGTCTGGTTCGGCATTTGGATACATTCCGAAACCTTGGCGAACAGTGAGGGCAGTCTATAGACCGAAAATGGGAAAATATGACATACGAACACTCTCGTCTGGAGCTTTAGATATACGTACATATGAGTCTGACTTCCATCATGTTGAAGAGCATGGTGAGAATGATCGATCTCCACATGCGCAAAACCACTTTGCAGATGCATCCTTTGTCTAAGGCAAGACGCCTACCAACGCTGAAGACGCTACGAAGCTGTCAAGACGCGAAACCCAACTTTTGACGAAATGTGCAAATCGGCCAGAGAGGCTAATAGGGCACTGATTGCAGATTCTGCCTGATGTCAATACGTAATGGCGTCATCCTGTCTCCACTGCTATTGTAAATGTTGCTCCCCTCACTGCCTATCGCTGTCAACGTTCATACTCAGGCATATGCAGATAATGATGTAGTCTCTGTTTGATTAGTGCACTATAAACGGATTTTCAGTCTATTCTCTCAAAACTGAGATTGTTCTTTTAATGACTGGGAGGTTTGGTGTGGTTTGTCTAACACTTAAAAGCATCACCATCCGTTTGTCCAACGAATCTTAGCCGTATGTGGATGTCATCCTGGACTATACCTATTTCATTAAAACCTTTCAAGGCTTTATCGGCCTTCTATCAGTATAAAAGACGTTTCGCAAGACATGCGACTTGTCGCAGAGAAGGGTTCTTTGGATCTACACGGCTATAATAAAGACCGTCTGAAACAATGACACCAGAACTCCGGTTGCGGAAAAAATACCAAATCTAATTTCTCTGTGTAAATGTATGGATTCGGCCAGAATCTCAGCCAGGGGAGCAATGCAGTCGGGTCTTAACGGATGGCTGCAAAACCTATATAGTATACGGCGCTAGTGTATTTCTGAATGACGACAACGTTAAGTGTCACTCTTCGTTCGGAAAACTTGAGTCTGTTTTGCAAGCGTAGATGTACGCAATTGCGAGGGTACCGAATTAAATTGGGAAGTTTCGATTGTAGTGGACGGGCTGAATTTACTGAGTCTTGTTTGAGTTCCAGGGTACAACAGGTTTACAGGAAATGAAATCGCATATAGATTTGCTAGGTAAGGCTATGGGGAGAGTTTTTCAAAACCCAAACCAACGTACGCACTTGCTGTGTGCTCGGTTAGGGCGTCTGTTGACAGCTGAGATTCATATGAGCATAACTGTCGATCTCATGACCCTCGAGGCTGCCGTAGATCAAACGAAAGCTTCCAGATGTCTGTTAGGGGCTCGGGTCTTTCCTGCTGTCACTCAGTGGGAAAGACTTCAGGTTGCTCGTTAAAATCAAGGCGGTGCACTACGGTTTTACTAAGCACTTTTGTGTACTGGAAGTGAAACTCGTACTGACTGCGTGGATTCCATTTCATTACATCAAGCAACGGAAGCACTGCCTTTTCGAAGAGTTGAAAGGTTTTGCTAAAATTCTCTGAATCTGCATGTATATCTTGAGTTGTTCCACTAAGTTCTACTAAGCAAGTTCCGAATAAGTTTAAGGAGTACTCAAGCTTGTCTTTAATATGCCTTTGATCACTTGGAATACAAAAATCTCAGCTTGAAAGACGCACATTCTCCTATTGATATGTATATCCTGACAAAGATATTCACTGTAAAAGCAGTGAAGACATCGTAGCAATATCGGAACTGATATCAATGTTCCCAATGGCATGCTTTGAAAACAGTGGTCTTAAGAAAGCTTGTTCAAAAAGACGTCAAAAATCTGATGCGAGAAATAAGGTCAACCCAGATCCAGCTATAACAGATCCTATTCCTATAAATGTACTCATGTATTCTCCAGCAGCGCTGATGCCTTGAACTCTTTCCGCGCCCTTCAAGTCCTAGTTAAGTCCAATAAAGTCTTAACAATAAATAAAGTTTTTACTTTTCTGGTGGGCAATGAAGTCCAAGATATCGCTTACATAAAATAAACTTCTACCCCGAAACTGAGTGCCGTTCTGAGAAGAAGATGAAATTGCAGAGCCTTTACTGTAGGATTTTGCAGTTCCTTTATCAGATAAGGAAGTGTATATTTCTGAAGAGGACTGTGACCGCTAAGAGCATAACCAAGTCTTCGAAAAGTGATCTAAAATTTGAAGAAAGTTGAAATTCAGAGCTTATAAGCCAGTGTTTCTGTTCCCATACATCTTCTAACACAAAATTACTGCCGTAGCTCTCCAAACAACAGTAAGGTTTCTTGCTATTCCAGGCCATTTCGGCCGCCTGATGTTGAGTACTTGGCTGTAGCTTAGCCTTCTTAGTGATCCAAGACGAGGTTTGCACTAATGAACATTTTGAATCTCAGTGAGATAAAAATATTTTTTTCTAAAGCAATCATCGTAGCAAATGTCGTAGTGCGATCCATTCTTCTGGGGTTAGAGCAACTCCAATAGTTGTTTATTCTGTCGACAGTCTTTATCTTACAGAAGCTATTCTTATTATCCGTCAGTGGAACAGTATAAGTCTGCCAGGCTCGCAGTGGAAATAATATTCAGAGCTACAAGTAGCTAGTCTATGGGTTTTTGCACAATATGCCTTGCTTACGTCCTTACAGCACACCTTTGTGATGTCAGACAGACAGATGATATAAGTTGAAAAGCCCATCTGTATGAGTTTATTCTCATTGGCTACTGTATACAGTTATGTCGGTCGGTGTCTTAGAATTACAGTCTGAAGTTTTGAAAGCCAGTCAGAGACACAGACCCAACACTGCTGCGGTGGACCTGAATTTCAATCAATAAAGGTGGTTTGGTCAAAGGTCACCTTTGAATTGTGCTATTCTCACTTCGTTTGGGTTTGAACGGAAATATTGACTTTCATCGCCCAAATTGAATAGCTCATTAACAATAGAGTTTGGATCGTCCTTGGCGCTTAACATTCTGTGGAAGTGTTTTTCCCATACCTTTAGCACCGACTGTGCTAGTTGGTTGGTGTTGTTGGTGCTGTTGGTTTAAAGTTTAAAGTTTTTTACTGTAGGTTTGTACTTTCCATTGTATTAGTGTCTGAGATATCTTTGTCTGCAACTATAGACATATTCGAACATCTATGGTTAGGATAGATTAGCGAGCTAATGAGATATTTGGAGTCGAGTCCATTCCATAATCACATTTAGGTCTATGTAGACCTATTCTGATGCCCGAGTGGTAGAATTGGGAGTGGATGTGAAATCAAATGCGGTTACTAGTTTTGGTTTCCGCCTTCTATCTTGCGTTGGTTGTTGTTTGGTCCCTCAGCGGGCCAAAGCAATCTTGTTGTATGCACGAATTTGAGAAGAGATGTAAGTGAAGCAGAATGTAGTTTTGAGGGATCGTAGAAATAATAGATAATACATAGATAGGGAGAGTGACACAAAAAGTAGAGGGTATCCTCCGTGAGTCCACGATCCACAGCCTCTACAGAGATCGTCATAGGTATGCTGCACTTCTAGATTATAGCCTGTGTCCAAGTATAGATAACTCAACACTGTATTTCAAGAGAACCTTACTTGTTCTGGATGTTCTAAGTTGAGGCTATAATTGTCTTGAAGTTTCACAGGTTGGAAGGTTTTTCCACCTTTCATTGAATTTGATTTTTATCGTTTGCCACACTTACATTCTATGACTGCAAAATGAAAGTTTGATATTTAATCTGTCTTTCTAGGTAGGATCCTTTTCGAGCTAGCTCGTATGCATTTTCATCGCCTGCCACTCCTTATTGGCCAAGTACCCAGCATAGCGTAATCTAATGCTGAATTGTAATCTCGACTGCGGCGATAACGTTAATGGCTATTAATGTATGTAGTAATAACTTCAAGGGATGTTCGCCTTTATTATCGCATTTTTTCTGACATAGCCAATATCTCAGCCTATAAGACACAGTCGTAAGTTCAATTGACTGGAAAAGATTCCGATGCGAGTTCCCATCTCTAATTCGATATCCAGTTTTGTACCATTTGGTTCCTGTCCCATTCCTCTTCCCCATTCACTGCAGGGTTTTGCATGTATAAATCTCAGGGCAAGGCATCAAATATCAAGTCGTTATTATGGTAGAAGTCGTGTGTAATCCTTTGTACTTTTGCCATTAATCCGAAGTTGTTGCTTCTATGTGTGGACTCCCTCCATACTAAGCTACTGTAGATTAAAAAGTGTCTGACGATAGCCGTATTAACACATCCAAGGAATAGTTTTGGGATTTGGTCCTTATTTTCTCCGTAATATACGTCTGTCAACGTAGAAGTCGATCGTTGCTTTCTTTACGCGTCCTTTGACATTGATCTTCCAACTCAGTTTAATATCTAATACGACACCTGGGCATTTAGCGCTGTTAGATAGTCGGAGGGTTGTTCCAACTATGTTATATAAAGAAGGTCAAATTGTGGCAATATGATTTTATATGTGAATAGAACAAGCTCTGTGTTTTGTGGGTTGATTTCCAGCAAACAGAGGTTGGCCCATTCTCCTGGATTTCTAAGGGCATGGACTTCGAATTTTACTGGTCATGACTTGTCTTATTGTTGGATTCATGTTCATCAGATTCGTTAATGCAGGGTAAACTCCGGAATTTACTAAGTTTCTGCTTATAGCAAGAAAGGAGGCTTCTTCAGTATTAAGGAAGACTGCTAATGCGCACTCTCTCTCAAAAAGACTTTTTCAATCATATGGAGTTGCTTCCGTACCTTTACCTTTAGTATAGGAATTCTGGGGTCAGGCTAAGCCTTCTGGATGCAGATATAATTTCGAATGTGAGTGTCAAGTAGTTTTGCTAAAGTTTTTAAAATAAATGAAGTTAGGCTTAAAGGCCTGACGTGTTTTGGATGTGTATGGCTGGACTTATCTACCTTGGATATGAGTACTTGGCACATATCCATACTTGATGCTACTTCTGAATATTTTAGGAACGTTCGAACATCTGTTATGCTACAGCAGTAACTTGCGCCGATTGCACCATTATCCATTTGATGTGAACGACATGTTTAAGATAAAGAACCTGAGCCTAGTTCTGATTTTTGACGAATTACTTTTTATTTGGTAGTACCGCCTCTTAAATTGGTTGAGGCGTGAGAGCACTCAGGCATCCAAACGGCTAGCCTCGATGCAGATTGACACTATGCGTTCGCATTCGTACCGAAAAATTAAGGGTTATTGCATTAGTTTGCCACTTGTAGCACATCCGCACCCAAACAGAAATTGCTTATGTTCACCGTAGCAGACATTGAAGTACTTGCCAAAGATTTGCATCCTTCTCCCTCCACTTCAATCCACTCCAATATAAAGTTTTTTCTTAGTGAACGATCTTCCAATAAGGACACTCATGTTGAGTATTGTTTGGTAAATCATTATGAATCCACTTTCGTAGCATTCAAACTTTACATTGCTCTTTAAATTGCGAAAAGTATCGAAGATTATTTGGTCCCCACAATCGATCAATTGAGCTCACTATTCGTCGTTCTATGGATAGATTGTACAGCACGTAAACTCTACATGACATAAAGCCAGCAATGCGTCAATGTAATTTGTGTAAATAAAATACTGTTGCTGTTGAAAGTGATCGTATGGCAAAACGATTTGGCTCGTCAACTATGTGAATAGTTTTGCGAAAAGATCTGGGCCTACATCCAGCTGCCCCAGAAGCAAGAACTACGAGAATATGAGATTACAGATTGGGCCCTTATTTTATATTGCAAATAAGCAAAATATCGTTTCTAAACTGAGGCAAGTCCAGAATGAACTTATTAGACTCAATTATGTCACCTTCAGTGCACTATGTTGTATTGTCTTCACGCTGATGTCGTCGTTGTTCAAATCGAGAACCAGAATTAGCATTGCAATGATTCTTTCATCGAAAATATGAACGAATTTGAATTTGTAGCCAATATTAAGTGCGTTTTTTGTGACATAGAACCTCAAACAGTCTATGGAGTGATCCAAAATAGCTCTTAAAGAAAATCCCCTTTCTCATGGCTGAATATAGCTCATTTGCAAATCACAATAATGTTGTTCTATTTTGATTTTGCAATTCATCGACAGTAAATTTTCATTAATCCGAATCTACGCTTCATTAGGGCTTAAACGTGACCGTTAAGTCAACCCTCTGCACTATCCCCCAGACAGGAGGTCCACCTTCTGAGGTTTTGTTATTTCGAACAAGACATATAGATGTCAAACAATCGCGCTTTTATATTCGACAAGTCAAATCCGGCTTGACGAGACAGATTCCGAGCTACCTCAAGAACACAACGTCAACAGAATTGCGTATATTGCGTGTACGTGCATAAACTAAACGTCAACATACAGAGATTTAAGTTTTCATTTTGGTGAACGTTTCTAGACTTCATTCCTTCATACTCGTATATGTATTAATGAAATGCGTAAAATCGTACTGACTTCAGGATTAGATTCTTTGGCGCTCTTCTATCCATATGTGAGAAGATCCCTTTGACATAGCGATTGCTGTTTCAAAACATAATCTTTCCTCCCAATACTTAGACGAACTTTCAATCCTAGCAGATGATAGATGGAATTCCCTGTCATTCTAATGCAAGTCACTTACATTTTTTTAAAACAATTTCATCAACAATGGCTCATTATCCTTTTCCGTGTTTCACCTGGTAGTCTCTTTAAGCAGCTTACTTGTACACTTTCCTAGTCACATAGAAGCAAGATGCGCTTTTCAAATGCATCTCTCTACAGACTTCATTCGAAGACATGAAAATCTACATCGACGACTATGTATAGTGTTATACAATACAATGATACAGGTATCCCTATCTACTAGAGATACTTTTTGAGAAAATTGAAACTGCGTTTCAATTTCATTAAAAATGTATTCGTATCTCAGCAGTCACATGTTGGATTTCACTTTATACACTACACACGGTGCAGTACAGTAACGATTTAACCCTGCAGCTCCTGTGCATTTCAACATTGTGAACTCTCTCCCATTCTAACCCTACATCTCTTCCTAAATTTGAATCTGTATCAAAAAGGGGGAATTAATTTCCTTTTAGTCACGAAAACTTCCAAATTACTAGGTTAACAATCTAACATTACCTTCCTGAGTTGAAGTTGCCAGAGTCAGTTCACCTCGGTCAGATGTACTCTTATAGAATTTTTCCCTGCATACGCGAAATTGAAAACGATTTTCCTCTGATTTTCGTCTGACTTTCCGGCGATTTCCCTATACCATGTACCCGGTGATCATCTGCTTCTTGTTTCGGAAAATGGTTAAGTCTTTAATTACGAGACTACAAGCTAACTCAGCACATTTGAAAGTTTTTCCACATGGTTTTGTCATTTTCTGTTGTTTTTTTTTTTTTTTTTTTTGTTTTCCTGACTTTCTGTCAACTTTTCCGATTTTCTTTTTTTTTCTTTTTAACCAACATTGTCGGATAAAGGAGGTCGGGCAGACGGATTCGGATGAGTGTCTTCTTTTCAGTGAAATTCCCTTTCATTATAATTTTTTTTATTATTTTTATTTTTTCGTCTTGTGGTGGTAGTGGTAATGTTGTTGTGGGTTGTGAAAAATGGAAAACGAAAAAGAAAAAAACATGTTGTACGAGTGTCTTCAGGTGATGTTGACGTGACTATGAGAGAAATGTCTGATTTGGAAACAATGTCTGTGAGAGTGACGGTGAAATATGTGGGAATCTGGAAAGTAACCATTCTCCGTAGTGGCTTATCTGATTTTTCTTTTAGATACGGTGTATCTCATGCATTCCCTTTCATTTAGAATTCCAAACTAACCCCTAAATCTCGCAATATCCGCAATGTGAAATTCGTTTATTATCCGCGGTTTATGAATATTCTAGAATCTATGGCAAAAGATCGTACTCGAGTTGTTTAGATAGACTACAATCGAAAGGGAAAGACATTATCGTACACAGTACATCCGTAGAAGCTTCGACAGTTACGAGTATAAGTTATGATAGCAGCTAAGCGAAATATAACCAAATTGGTTCAAACCCACTTAAGGACAGTTTCCACAATACTCCAGATATTAAGAGTCAAATCTGATTGGCACCACTTTGGCCAGGAGTACTTAGGAGTATAGTCCCGAGAGTGCTGCTTCTCTTTTTTAAAATCAAGCTGTCTGGCAAGCAGGATGGGTTGATCCTTAATCGGAGATTTAGTTTTTTTCTTGAGCTGCATTGGTTGAATGCTTGAAAGGTCGTCTGTGAGAACATATAGGAGTGTCACAAGCTTCGAAATTTCGTAAAACCTCACTACCGTCGTAGTGAGCCACCATGGCCAGAAGTCATCTCTTACTGTTCAGACTTGATTTGTACCCCTAAGATACATACAAAGCTGTCTTTAAGTAGGTGATAGATCAAAGGTTTACCCTAATAACTTAAGAAAAGGCAAAGACGCAAAGTGCAAACTCTACTAAGATTAACCCGGAATCTGCCATATTCATATCTTAACTAGAAAATGTTAATATCCAAGCTACTTTAAGTAGCCAACCGTTGAATGACTAAGTAGTTGCATGTCAAAAATATATACTTCGACAAGAACCACATATTTCGAGGTTATTATTGTAGTTTGCGTGTTAGTGAAGTTTTGCGTGCTATTTGTTAGATTTCGGGACCATTTTGGAGATGCCGGATATACTTATCCAAATCCAGAAAAGAGTTCGCAACTCCACTTGCAATGTGTAGACATTGCTTCTTTAACATGTTTTCAATTACCTTAAGCGCCTGTACAATAACACTTTAGATGCCGTCCTTCTTCGTTGGTAAACTTGCTAAAGATAGCACCATTCCTGTAAGCCTACAACAAGAAATGTATGTTCCTGAAGATGTTGTCTTATGTAGTCTTTAATGATAATACCATGTGCAGTGTGGGAACAAGTGAATTAAAAGCCGAACTCTTCTTAATGAGATTTACGCGAGAAACTCGTAGCTAAGGCGGGAGATTAATTTAACAGATGTTGTTGCCAGCTGTCACCTATTGTTAACAGGGGCCGTCTCAGATGTGCTGCCAAAATAAATTAATTACCCCTGCACTTAATACAGTTTTTGGCGAGTCTGTCCTGCTTCTTACGAAGCTGTTTTGATCGTCGTAGCTCTGGCTTAGCACCCGATGGTCTGGCCTCTTGCAATCGGCTGTCATCAGTGGGTGAAGTGCTGCATGTATTGGTGGAGTGAAAAGTAACCTCTTTGACCGTGGTGGTGCCTTGAAGTCCGTTCATATTTAGGCAGACATGCCAAATTTCAGTGCGATACTGTCTTTAGTTTTGTTTTGACAGCTGATTGTTGTTGACGTGTTTGGCATCATGTTGAGTATGGACAAAAACGATTTTCGTTCTCTCATAAAACATTATTTTTTGAGAGGCAAAACGGTGAAGGAAACAAAAGAAAAGTTGGATAAATATTATGAGGCTAATGCTCCGTCAGATTACACCGTCAAATATTGATTTCGAGAGTTTCGTGGTGGCCGCAACTCCACTACCGATGCGGTTACAGAGGACACTTCGAAAGAGTGTTTGGAATTGGCGTCGATTGGTAACTGTTGAACACCAGAGAACAGAATGAGTGCCCGGCAATGGACTGAAGCCGGCACGAGTGCTCCGAAGCGGCGTAGGGAGGCTCGATGGGTCGGAAAGATTATGACGTCGGTTTTCTGGGATTGTCATGGCATACTCTTCGTGGATTACCTCGAAAAAATAAAACCATCAACAGCGAGTATAACTGTGCATTATTGGAGCAATTGAAGGCCGAAATCGCTGAAAAATGGCCCCACATGAAGCGAAAAAAATAAAAAAATTTTTGCAAGACAATGCACCGGCGTACAAGAGCATCGCAACCATGGCTAAAATCAATGACTTACGGCTCCAATTGCTGTCGCATCCACCGTATTCACCCGATTTGGCTCCCTCGGACTGTTATTTCTTCCCAAACCTCAAAGGATGGCTTATCAATAAAAAATTCAGCTCACGCGAGGAAATCATCGACGCCATGGAGGAGTATTTTGCAGATCTTCCGGAAAATTACTTTTCGGATGGGATCAAGAAGTTCTAAAATCGCTAGAATAAGTGTTTCAAACTAAAAGGGGACTATATTGAATAAAATAAATTTTTTTTTTTTTTTTTCATTCCTAAGAGGGTTTCTTTTCACCCCATCTAGTAATTGAAGAAATTGCAGCTGAGTCGAACTTAAGAGTACTGGTCTCTCGAGTATGCGCACATTGGAGTCTTCTAGGTGGTAAGGTCTATGATCTTTCTCTGAACTCTGATGAAGTCGTCTGTCCAAGGGCCTCTGGATACGTCGTCAGTGAATGGGCCGATCATCCTCTGTGTGGTCCTCTTTTACTGATCGGTACCGTATCTGGTTCGTATGACATTGGAACCTACCGAAACTGATCTCGACTTGATACATCAGTCTTCCCAAGGTCTTCTTCACTTCTGTTGGAAGAAGCCACTTTGGCCTCTGCAAATATTATCGAATGAAATTGGTTAAATACTGCAAACCTGACTTTTTAACTGTGAAACCTTTTCCTGCTTATATTTTCCTTGTATCATCACCGAGAGTAACGTGCGGTCTGTGTAGCTTCTCTGCTGGAGATGTAACGCTCTCATCTGGTGTTGACCGAAATGTAGACAGGAAAACTGCCAGTTCTTCATCACCTCGCGATCCGCCTTTCAAAATCTTAAGTAGAGCAGTCTTGAATATGCGTACCATTCTCTCCGCCAAACCGTTCGATTTTTGGTTAAATGGAGCGGATGTAATGTGTCGTATAGAGTTATCACTACAAAACTGTTGGAAGTCGTTCGACATAAAGTGCGTGCCATAATCCGACACCAGAGTCTTGGGCAACCCTTCCAATGCAAGTATATTGCGCAGTGCTTAGATAGTCGTCTGTGATGTCATTGAACCCATTCGAACCACAAATGGGAATTTAGATTTCTTTCTCTATCCCATTTTCCAAAAAACTTAACACATTCTAAAGTGAATTCCTACCCACTTGGGTGTTAAGTTTTAGAAAAAAAAAACAAGATTTCGAGTCCGCCACTTTGGGCCATATGCGGCTTTGGAATTTCCCAGCTTAGTCTAGGTGGAGGCCTATCTATATACACTCCTTGGCTGCATGGTTTCCATGGAATTGGCAAAGGTTCCACTGCCCCATTACGCGGCTGATGTAGTCGTTTATGATAAGCCACCAACAGAAGCATCTCGACATCTATTTCATCCTTGTGACACCTTAATGACCTTGATGCAAAAACCCTTATACCTTCTCCTGCAGTTGAGAAGGTATCACTACCCTAAGTCGCACGTCTGTTACGAAAAAAAAGTTTGCAGAGTACTCTCTGCTGCTGGTAACTGCTTTGGTCACCTCTTTTAGATGTAAGTGATGAACTTGCTTATTATTGGATCCTTTCGCGATGCTTCCCGTATGGCAGCATGAAGCACTGTTAGAAGCGCTGGGTTCACTTGATAACACGATTCTTTTGAATGGTACTATGGATGAACGTGATAAACAGTCGACGTTTCCATGTTATTTTATCGGCCGGTAACGTATACTGTACGTATATTCCGTAAGGGTGATGGCCCACTATTATAAGCGTTGAATTGTCATGTGGGGTAGCTTTTTGGTGACCAGTGGTTGGTGATCCGTAATCAGCTTGAATTGCCTCTCATAAAGGTAATAGTGAAATTTGTTTACCCCATATATGATTAAGAGAGCCGCTTTCGCTATCTGGCTGTACTTTTTCTGAGCTTCATCTAGTGTCTTGGAAGCGAAGGCTATTGTTGTTCAGGTACACATGCGAAATGGCCATTCAAAACCATTAGTGGGTGCATAAGAGGCCAAAGTTGGTTAGTTAAAACACACCAGTTGGGACACGTTGACAATTTTCTCCTTGAAGTGTTCAAAAGCCTTTTGCTGGCCTTCTGCCCACACGAAGGACTGACTTAAGGATCGTAGTTCGTTTCATGGGGCGGCAATTTGATTATAATAATTTAACTTACCGTTAAGGGCTTCTAGTTTTTTCACGTTTGTGAGTTATGGTAAGACGCGTATTGCAGCAACTCATGATTCGGATGGCGATTACATGCCCTACATATTCATTTTCGCAAATTGGCATTTCTCCAGTCGGCATCGTATTCCGTGTCGCTGTAACCGCTCTAGAAGTGTTTGGAGGTTATTCAGCTGATCTCTGTTGTTACGGCCAGACACGAGTAGGTCATCCAGGTATATAGAACAAAAGTTCAAGTCGGTCGTTAATTGCTCCATATATAGCTGGAGCATTCGTGGGAAACTAGACGTTCCAAACGACAAGCGTTCATACTCGAGGAGTCCGAATTCCGTGTTGATCACACTAAATTTCCTTAACCCTGCATCAAGCCAGATTTGAAGGTAGGCATCGGACAAATCAATCTTAGTGAAATAACAGCCTCTTTGCAGCTTACGGAACGGCTCATGAATTTGAGGGATAGGATTCCCGCCTTCTTAACCATGTCTATTGGTACTGCCTATTGGCTCGTCTACACCGGTCGAATAATGCCCAATCGACGTAAGCACTCAATCTCCACATGCACGCCTTCCTTCTGAGAGAAAGTGATCAGGCGATGTTATAAATATCTTGGCTTTCTCTCTGTTTTCAATGTGAGATGTGCCACAAACAGCGTACTATAACTCAGCTCTGGGCTGAACAATTTCTGGTGCTCCTCGCATTGGGACCTTGCTTCGGAAATTGACTGCTCTCTCGTGTCAGTTGTGATCTGCCGCACGGCTTGGGCATTATTGGTCATCAACTGGGTAAACTACAGGACTTCTCTTCTCATCTGACTGTTACCCATGTCACCCTTCCATCACCGTACGCTTAAAGGACAGTGATTCTTACAAGATAGGATTGTACGAGTCTTCTAGTAGATGATAAACGCACGAATGTATGTATACATTCACTCTAATAGGACTCAGATACAACCCGTTTCGAGTTTTCTTCTTACTTCTTTCTTTGGTGATGGCTGCTAACCTTCGGTTGCTTCGGTTACCTTTAAATTGAAGGTACGATATCTCAATCACATGTATCTGATGACAGACAACATTAGATAACACTATCTAGCAGATACGATATTGGTATTACCGACTGAAATGTTTCCATGTCAGACTATATATACATCAGAATCAGATGCGAGCTCTTGCTAGAACTGGACATTTGCAGAGGCAGTGAAAGAAAGTTTCTTTCTCGTTTGTATTTCCGCAACTGCGGCATTAAGGGTTGTATGGGATACCCAGTTTGCCCGCATGGTCTCCAATTGGCCAAATGCCCCGTGGTAATTGGCGTGATTCTGTCGATTTCTGGGCGGGTTCTGTTTACTAGGTTCTTCGTTTTATTTTGAGCGTAGGTAGGCCATATCTTCTTTGATATGACGCAGTTTGTCAATCCCGACCATTATAGATTGGCTTTCTAGCAGAATATGTACCCTCGTTGAGACCGAGACTGTTGTGCTGAGCCCTTTCTGGCCAGCTCATCCGCACGCTCATTGCCTGTTACGTCACTCTGCCCTGGGATCCAGAGAAGTGTCAATCTGAAACGTTCGCTCAGGCAGGCAAACTCGTTTCAGCACTTGTGTCCCGCTCTAGTTGCGTGCATGCTTCTCGTGCAGTAATTTTGCCTGGAAAACGCTGGCAAAATCCGTTCAGCGGACTGAAATTGATATTTTCGGTGATTCCGAGTAGACACCGGCGCCCATATTACAGCTCATCTTAGATCCGCTGGTGTACATGACCGTCACGAAGCCCTTCACTACTTCATCTCTCCTCCACTGAGCTCTTCTTGGGAAACCGACGTGGAAGCTTTTCGTGAAGTTTACTTTGGGTGTGATGTAGTCAGTTGGAGATGAGACCATACCGGTTGATAACGAATCCAGGATATTACTATGGTCATACGGCCTTGCAATCCAGCATCCAGACTCCTTAAATCTTATAGCACTGCATAAAGCGGTGTATTTTGTGTGTAGGTCAAGAGGCAGAAGATGTAAGAGCGCATTGTGGGCATCTGTTGGGGTCGACCTCATTGTTCTTTGTAGTCTTTTTAGTTTTGTGAGGCTTTAGACTTTGCTCAACTCGGGCCACCATACTAATGATCCATACGTGAGAATTGAACGCACTACGGCTGTGTACATCCACAAGGTCATCTTTGGTTGAAGTCCCCACTTCTTTCCAAAGGTTTTGCTACAGGCATAGAAGGCGACCAACGTCTTCCTTATTCTGTGTTCGATGTTGTGTTTCCAGTTAAGTTTTGAATCGAGCATGATACCTAGATACTTAGGTATCTGTGTGAGTTCTTGATCATTTAGACGGTGTAGGTTAAAATTGGGTCTTTTGGTTTTGGTAGTGAACAGCATCAGTTCAGGTTTGCTCGGGTTGACACCGAGACTGCTGCGAAGTAAAGAAAACATAACATAGGCATCGTAGCGGCCAATATCGAATACGACCCAGAAATGTTGATTCGATGCAGACCAGCTGAATTCGGCATCACCAGAGAGTCAACCTGTTATTTTGTGGTTGGATTTGGGCCTATATCTGCATAAGATAATGCTGATGTAAGAATTAAAGTCGGATGACCATAAAGTGAGTTCGCTAATTGTTCGCTAGAAATCTTGGCCGAAGATCCGGATTTTGGGCAAAAAATCATCTTCTCGGACGAGGTCTAATTTCGGCTCAGCAATTATGACAACAGCAAACTTGCCCTTATTGGAGCGAAAATTGTATCCATAAAGATTGACTGTTTGGAGTGGTTTATGACATGTCGGAATTATCGGATTTTTTTTCTTTCGAAATGAGAAAGGAAACACCGCTTGAAGCACTGCCAGCGAAGCTGAGGCGGTTTTTTGAATGATGTACAATACTATTCCACACATAATGGCGCTTTAAATCTCACACCGTTTTTATTTTATTTAATTTTTTTTTCATCGTTCTTCTCTGGTCATTTATACTGAAAATCCGAAAAAAATAACTAGATGCTCGCAAGAGCTTCAAACCTATCCGTTTGACTTGGCTCATATTGAAGAGCATGGAGAAATGGTTGAGTTTCATTCTGCGCAAAACTGCTTTGTAAATGGACCCTCTATCTAAGGAACATGCCTATATTACCAACGCGATAGACGATACGAATGATTATGATTGTAGATAAGAGCAAGTCTGTCAATGTGGGTGCTGGCTGGGACTGATATACGATGGCGGTGGAGAGCGACGATTGTCCATAAGTTTTATGCTTAGGCATCTAAAGATAATGTAACTGTTTGTTTGATCATGGCTAGCGACTTTCTGATCTAAAGTGTAGGCAGCCCTAGGCGTGATCGATGTATTTGAAATAGACTTTCAGTCAATTCTCTCAAAACTGACTTTTTTCTCCTTACGAGAAGGATGAAGCTGATTGGTGCTAGTTGTTTATTTTTGGTGTTTGTGTTTCATGTGCCTCGTAACCGATGAGCGTTTCTTGGATCAATTATCTCCTATGAATCGGCTGTCTGGTGGATCAAGCTTTCAAGAAATTATATTTTTCTCTCACTAGACTCTACAGAGAGATCTGTATCGGTTCTAGAAGGCTTTCTTAGCGTACCTGGCTCTTCTCTGTACCTTTCTTCGATATTCAGATCATAGGCAAGATTTTGAAAGTTATTTTCCGTTTGAACGGAAGTGGCCTTTGGTGCAACACGCAATAAAGCTATGATGACCTTATACGCCGATTGTTTTCTGGCTCTGGTCTTATTTGAACGCCGTCTGACTCCTGTTGCTTGAAAATTACGAGATCGACTTCCTCTCTGTCTAAGAAAGATTTCGATCAGAAAGAAATGTAGTGGGGACCTCACCAGTAACTCCGAAACCATCTAAAATGTTTTTCTGAAGACATTTTGGAGAGCAACAATGTTAGATTTCGCTTTTCATACTGTAAGCTGTATTGTAAAAAGTCGATGAAGGGGTAGAAGTATCTGAACATGTAGCGATAGTCAAGCTGTGTCCAAAGCTCTTTACAAATTTAAGTAAATCCACTCTATACCATCGGACGTTGTAAGTGTGATTTCATGTAATTTCAGAAATATACACTGAGGTTGCAAATTTGCCCACTTAAACTTAAATATCTAAATGATATCTTGTCGCATACGGCCTTAAACTCGCTAAGAGTGTAATATGGGCAAAATTACCCAAAGAGCGCGCACTTCGATAAACCTTGCTCGCTTTATTGTCTGCTAAAATCACTTCGCCCCATGATATCGCAAAAGCAAAGTGCAGTTAAACTTAAATCCATCATCTATAAAAATAAAATAAAAACCCCGGCAATTAAAATAACAACCAATTAAAAGGAACTCAATCTAGTTCATTGCTATATTAACACCCGCATAAAAGTAATCGTTACTGCCAAGCACCCTACACAGTCATCGGTGGGAACATTGTCATCGACACAATTGTGGTTACTTTAATTCGTAGAATTGGATAAAAATAAAAAAAAGATAATTCACCAAATGAAATAAAAATAAAATCAAAAAAAAAAAAAAATAATAAAAATAACAATAAAATCCAGAACCGTCCAACTGCAACTGACAATTTCCAGAGTTCTTTTGAAGTGAACAAAAAAATATCACCCATCCTGGCTCGTGAAATTTCAAAATTGGGCAATTTTCCAGTGAACGGTCTGATAATTGGAAAAAATTAAAAACACAGACAGATACTCGTATACTCGTACGCATCTGAAAATAAATTTTAATTGACATAAATCTGATTGCGCGATGGCTACAGGATGGCACACTCTCATTACGACGATAATCTCACCTGCGGGAATCGTTAATGCCTTTTTGCTTGTCCCTTTGACTGAAGTCGTGGCAACTTTCTCTTCTTTTATTGCTACCCACTTCGAGGATGCTCAACTTTTTCATTTACTTCACATTAAAATCATCGTCAGATATATGAATACTAAAAAAAAAAAAAACCAAGATCCTTGCCTTGGTCAAAGTTGGCCATAAAATGTTCCTTAAACCATTGTCGTTGGTCGGTTGGAGTAAGTACTCGTACTCGTACTCATAAGCACAATGCTAGAGTTCGATTCTTTCCATGCAGACCTCAGCAAGACATGAAAATTACAAACACCCGCCGCCGTTAGCACCCGATGATCCGATCAAATGACACTTTTATGAACGCTTTAAATTTCTTATCAGTTAATTGCCTTTGAGAGAAGCAGGATGATACTATTTCTGCTATTCCAAATATTCTCCGAGTTTGTGATGAAATTTTTGCTATTTTTCACCCTCTTAGAGTGCTATTTATGGATGGAGGGGGTCGATTTCGGTGTTTTTAATTCCCCCTGCACTAGCCATCATTTAGATGGTGAAAAACAATCTCGAAGTATAGAATTTGCTGTTTTATCACAAAATTACAATCTGACAATTATATTGACGTGCATAAAGGCCGAACGGCCAAATGGAAGATGGAAATTCCAAGGTGGTTCTTGGGATTTCGGTTAGATGGTTCACAAGAAATATTTCAGTGTTCCATTGAGGGTGTAAACTTTGAAAAGTCTTAAATATTCTGTTTCAAGGCTGAAAGTCACCAGTAATAGATTGACTTGAAGTGGGGGATTTGCGGAACTGCAAAACTTCAACGACACTATAGGTATGGTAAATCATTTAATACTCTCAGGATTGTTTCTTTTGAAATAAGGAAACTCTGAGGAACCATTACATGTTGTTGTTTGTTTCGGGCCAAGTTAATTAAAGAGTTTTCAAATAACAAAGTATCTTCCTCAGGCTTTGGTCGCTTTGGCGACAGGCATCCCCCAAATAAGCAAATTTTTAAGCCTCTCTTCAGTCCGGGACTGATCAGAGTCTTAAACAACTGATCTTTTCTTTGAGAGATTTCTTGCACCAAGTTGGTTGAGGCACCCTCCTAGTTGAACGCGATGTCTCTTTTTATATAGATCATTTTGACTATGTCAATGTTGCGATGTAGTAGATGGGATAGGAGATTAGTTGAAGATTTTCCACTCTCAGAAAACCTCGTATAATCTTGACAATGTCAATGCCTCTTTCGCGTAGGACTAGGATGATTATGATCAACTTTCGTTTTTCGAGCGAGTGCCTATCTACTCACAGTTGGTGACAACCGATTTGAACTTTTTGGTATTTCCACAGTACGTATCTGTCATGTGAAAATTTAGTCTGTGTTAGACTTTTCTGATCTGAAGCCGCATTGAACCAATTGTGTTATTTACACACTACTGTAAGCAGTATCAAAGCCTCCAAGACACCACAGGACTATTGCTAATTGACTTCGCTCTATTTTAATATCCACAGAGAGACATGGCATTGAACTAGACTTAAACAGAGGCTTGTAGAGATAAACCGGAAAAATTAATACTAGAGTCACTGTCGGTACTGTGGTAAATATAAGCTTTGCTGTTAGACAAAATGATCGGTGGATGTCAATAGATTCGTTCATCTGGCCAAAATGAAGTAAGGATATCAATATCTATCTTAAGTGCAACTGCTGCTCGACCAGCTTACGTGCCGAGCCATTTGAGGCAAATTTAGGTGACTTAGTAAAGTGCACGCACCAGCTCATTTCCAAGATTGGTCGGCAGAAGAATGGAACCTATGCAGCGTTGCCTGATCCTCTTGAAAAAAGACCCGCTTAACTGCGCCAATTATAGAAGTAACAACGCATATACGATTTTATCTGCCGTCTTGTGTGAAGTTGTTTTAAAATGATCACTATTAGTGCGTCTTTAGGTATGTAAACTCCACAATTTACCAAATGCTCAGACTACAATAGAAGCAAAAAAAAAAAAAAAAAAGTTCATGTCAATTAGCACCACTTCTATGTCCATTTAAGGCCGCGTATGACAGTATCTGTCAAGACAAGATGTATATAGTCATGGTATCCTTGCAAAACCGTCACATTATGCAGAATACCGTTGCAGAATGGTAGGAAATAATCTCTCCCAGACCTATGATGTCAAAAAATGCATTGGTTCTGTGTCATGTAATTTTTTCAACATCATACGCAAGTCAACACCAGAGGCAGAATTTTCCAAAAGTCTGTACAATTACTTCCAAATACTGGTGATATTGACAGGACAAGTTGGCACTGGTGTGTTCGCAAGTATTGGAACAAAAATGGGTCTAGTCGAACGCAAAACTCTTCGAGTGATTTTTGGTCCCGTTCCTGTTGGTGGAACTTGCAGGAGAAGATTTAAATACTAATTATATGAGCTATAGGGTGACATCGATGTTGTCAGAAAAGTGCACATTTTTCGCCTAATATGGATGGGGCATGTAGAGGGAATAAAGCTCGAAAAATCTTCGATTTCAAACCGGAAGAAATCAAAAAAGATCTCGCCTTAAGTGGTACTCACAAGTTGAATGGGACACCAACCAGCTTGGGGTATGTTACTGCAGAGAGCTAGCCACTAAATATAGGGTTTTCCAATAGGGACTTGACAACTTTGAAATTATTTTGTGAACGCACTCTTTCACTTATCATCAAACTGTCACTGTCAATATATTCAGTAAACTCAACATTTTCCTTATGGTAAAGTACACCAACGTCTGCAAATTATAAAAATTTTCTACAGATATTCGGAGTCGGTGACTGCAACTTTAAGAGCGTTAACTCCAATTTTCGATCGTAATTCTCGCCATAGTAGACAGGCAATAACAAGTTTAGTGCAAAAGTTTGAGTCTACATATTCGTTGTGTGATGTTGCCGTGTTAGTGAGACAACGGGTTGGTCAAAGTCTCGAAAATATCGCTGCCATTCAGACGTCCTTAGCAAACGATCCAAATCAGTCAATTACACGGCGTTCTCAAGAATTTTACATCGCTCAGACCACATTATGGCGTATTTTTCGTAAGGATTTTGGTTCACACTCATACAAGATCAAGCTGACTCAAGAGTTCAAGCCGATGGACCATTTGAAGCAACGTACGTTCTCCGATTGGGTTCTGGAGAAGATCCGCCAAGATGATGAATTTTATCGCAAAATCATCTTCGGTGACGAAGCTCATTTTTTTCTCAATGGGTTCGTCAATAAGGGTGAAAACCCACATGTGCCTCATGAATCACAACTTCATCCACAAAAAATAACTTTTTGGTGCGGTTTGCATGCCGGCGGCGTTATTGGGCCATATTTTTTCGTCGACGATAACGATAGTCACTTTACTGTAAATGGTCAGCGTTATCGCGCCATGATCACCGATTATTTTTGGCCCGAATTGGAAGATATGGACTTGGACGACATGTGGTTTCAACAGGATGGTGCCACAAGCCACACAGCACACGCTACAATCGATTTATTGAAGAGTAAGTATGGTGAGCATGTTATTTCAAGACATGGGCCAGTCGATTGGCCGCCTCGTTCGTGCGATTTAACTTCGCTTGACTATTTTCTGTGGGGCTATGTTAAGTCATTGGTTTATGCCAACACGCCGATGACGTTGGAAGAGCTCAGAGCCAACATTGAACGCGAAATAGCGGCCGTTTCGGCCGAAATGTGTGGCCGAGTCGTTGAAAATTGGGTCCAAAGAATCGACCGCTGCAAACTTAGTCGCGGTGGCCATATGAACGAAGTCGAGTTCCATTCATAAGTGTTTTGATTGTACTTCAAGCTAATTATAAAGTTTTTGAAATATCTCAAATGGTTTGCCTTTTATTTAAAAAAAAAAAGTTATCAAGTCGTTATTAGAAAACCCTATAGAAAACCCTATTGTTTAGGCTTAAGTCCACCCCGGACTGTGGCTTCATCAGAGTAAGTAAGTAAATGTAGTAAAGCTAGTCATATAGTTTCCAGCTTAAGCCACTTTGTGAGGATTAAATTTAGATTCTCCAGGCCGGGTGGACCGGACAGAGAAATGCCAATAATTTCCAAAGTTATGCCAATATTATTCCATATACCAAGCACCGACGCGATACTACAGTTATGTTCTCATTTTCGTCTCGAGCTGTGTGGCCTTGATGTAGTCTTTCAATTGAAAACTTTTCCGAAAATAATTCCTGAATTAAAATGTCTCTAGGATTTGTATCGTCTCTACTACTTATGGTGTACGCAAGCATCTTTTGGGCTTTTATACAGGAGAGCTCAGTTTGATTTTTGGGGTTGAGGATAGCCTTCGTCGAATCGAGGGTTTCGTTGTGATATCCATACCAGGAAACCCTGAACATTATAAGCGTCATGGCTTAAGTTTTTTTTTTGGTAGCAGTTCCACGTTTCTTGAGTACTTGATTTTGTCGACATATGACCTCTTAAAATTTCAAGCCGCCCCTCGATAAGACACATGTTTTGTAATCTCTAGTAATAGGGGTTGCTCCATGATAAACTTCTGCGCCTTGAAAATCGTTCCGTTCCAGAGAGCGTTCATAATTGTGGAATGCTTTGTGCCTATTAGCATGTGATCAATCTGTTTGCCGATTTAATGATCAGAATCGTTTGAATGAGAACCCACGACAACATTTTGTCCCGCCGCAAATGCCATTGCACTTAATTGGATGAGGTGACGGATAGACAATCGTCCAGAACAATTTTAACGGCATACTTGTGGCACTGCCCATATGTTTTGGTCAGGGTCTCATAGATTCTGCTTTATGGGAGCATATGGTGGACGTTAGAAAATTTTGTCCTGATACAAATTGTCATGAGAATTCCGGTTACATATCGAAACCCCATGACTGCTTAGCTAAATTTGATTGCAACGACAAATCTTCATCTCTATAAGGATTTCTTTTGTCATTTCTTATCCTTTTTGCTAGGGGCTCTTCTAGATGTTGAAGTGCAGATGGTTCATTAAAGGACGTAACATTTCACGACCTTTTTCTTACCACTTGGACAAAGGTGGTACGGTATTTCGGAGTCAGACCACACACGCGGAAACGAAACCTGCCACCATATTTATTTCAGCACAGTTTCGTACTCTAAGTATACCAGGCCCGCTATGAATACTCATCAGTATATCCTCTAGCCCACTTTCGGATATACTCTAAAATATCGTGGTTCGTTCCTAAGCCGTACAACTTGTTTATGAAACGCCCTGCCAAGCCTCTCGTCATTGTAACATTCAGACATTTAAATGCAACGTACATCGGTACCTCAATTTTTTTCCTACCTAACTTTCCTTCGGCGGCACTGTGTGTAAACATTTTTATTATACTGATAACTCCTTCAGTGCGCTTTAATTGAAAAAAAAAGGTCCATGGTCTTCTTCATTTTTCGGACCGGGGGATTGGTGTTCATCCGCTCTACCACCCACCTCAGTTGTTGGACGATCACTCTTCTAGCCAAGTTGATGTCGCTTTTGTATCTCGGAATGGATATGGATATTAATATGACTCCTTGGCATAGAGCAGGAGTGGAATTGTTGAAGTTTTATATGCGGTCACTTTTGTTGTTGAAGAGAGGGCTTTGCTAGTAAATTGCCTACTTAGCCCAATGAAGCAGTGATTGGCAAGAGTTATCCTTTGCTTGATCTTAACTTTGGTGTCGTTGTCTAAATTAATAGCGGAGCCCAGCAAAACAAAATCCTACATCTAAGTTAAATCTCTCGAGGATGACCTTCTGTGCGAGACAGTGTTGGGTGTCCTTATCGGATGACAGCATATACTTTGTCTTGACCGTTTACTTTGCTCTGTATATATCGTCTCTGTATATGCAGTCATATGCGGTATTAAGATCGATGAATAGGCGGTTTGTATCGATTTGGTGTTTATGGATTTTTTCCAAGACTTTTCAATACCGCAGATAGGAACGCTGTTGACGCAGTTCAGATGGTCTCCTTTCTTTAAGATGGGGCAAAAAGGACAAAAGAGGTTTTATTCATCGGGAAAACTTTTGTCCGGCCATATTTTATAGGTGAGTTAGTGTACGCCACTTACCATATCATCACCTTAGAGCTGAGATTTGCCTACCTTCATTTCATCCGGGTCGGAGGCATGTTTTTTTTTTCTAACTGTTGGTAAAACTTCTGAATCTCATTCATGGACTAGCATATCTCAATTTCCTCGTTCGCACTTTTCTTATGCTCCTTCGTATTCCTCCTGAGAAATCGGTGCTCATATTTCCTCTTCTGCTCGTGAGAATCTCTAGTCCTTCTTGTGCTTAAAACAAGTACCCCGTCTCCCATTTTTTCTTCATCTTCATCGCCATATGAAAGTAGTGTATACTACCAAAATATGAGTGGTTTTGCTTGTGATTATGACGTCATTGCCTTAACTGAGACGTGGCTGTATAATGATATTTATACAAATGAAATATTTGATGCGAATGTTTTTGCCGTTTTCCGTTGTGATCGGTTTGATTTGAACAAAAACCGTGGTGGTGGCGTTTTGATTGCTGTTCTTCGCAAGTTGACTGCTTTTTAGATTCCCATTGGTACTGTTTTTGTGGATGGCGTATTAAATATCGAGCAAGTATGTGTTCGAGTGACTGCTATTAATGTTGGAGATCCCGATCTACTACTATTTCTTAGCTATTTTCCTACAAATAGTTCCGCATCTGTTTATGAAAAGCACTTACAAAATATAGATATAGTCAGTTCAACTTTCGTAGATCAACGTTCCATTAACATTTGGGTTCTTGGTGATTTTAATTTTTGTAAACTCTGAAGTTGAAAGACTACACTGGATTTTCTCCAGTCATTAGATCTCTGCCAATTTAGTGATGTTTGTAATTCTTTTAATAATTTGTTAGATCTTGTTTTTGCATCTGAAGATTTGAATGTTTCTTACCTTTGATAAGAAATTCTGTGCCTCATAACTCTATTATTATTTTAATCAAAACTTACGTCAATAACAATCAAATGTTTTATTTTTAAGTTTAATAGTTACAATCTGAAATGAATGAGTGATCAGTTTGCGTCAGTGAACTGGGGTGATCAACTTCGGTATAACTTAGTGACAGAAAACTGTACGGCTTTTTCGAAGATTTTTTTCAATATTTTAAGTAATACTGTGCCCAGAGTGCGAAAACGAGTGAACTCTCACTTACCATGGTATAAATAACTTTAAAAGGAGTAAATCTCTATCGGATTACGAATTATTTGCTCGGTTGAGAAAAGAATTTATTTTTCTTTCTAGGTTCGTCTCGAACAAATATATTCAACGCTTAGAAAGGAGTCTGAAATCCAACCCAAGGTGCTTTTGGGCATACATAAATTCCAAACGGGCTAGTTTCGGTTTTCCGTCGGTTTTGGTTTTTCTAGGTAAATCATACAGTAATCCCAAAGATATTCTGAATATGTTCGCGTCGTTTTTTTCAAGGTATTTATGATTCCTCCAGCCTTACTTCTTTTAATGAGGATTATTTCGATTCCTTGCAGGTTTTTACTGCCTCAAGTTCTCTGGTACTTATTAGATCCGAATTATTGTTGGCATTACAGGATTTGAGGGAGAGTAAGAATCCAGGTTTCTTGGGTTTTTATCCGATAGTTTTAAAATTCTGTACTGATTCTCTTAGCTATCCCCTGCTCTATATTTTCAAGCAGTCATTGGCTAGTGAGAGATTTATTGATGATTGGAAATATTCGCTTATAGCACGAATTTATAAGACTGGAAAAAAAGATCAAATTTCAAATTATAGACCAGTTTCTAAACTGTCTATTATACCTAAACGTTTGGATCGCCTAGTGAAGGAATGAATGGTATTCATCTAAAGCAGCTTTATTAGTGATTCTCACTAACTAGCTTTGGTTTGGATTTTGGAAAGGTCGCTCGACTTGCACTAACCTAGTTCAGTATACCAATCATTGCTTAGGTTCCATCGAGAAGCACAAGCAAGTGCACGTAGTTTATACTGATTTCGTGAAAGACTTTAGTAGAATTAATTTTTGTATCCTTCTAAAAAAGATTGAATGCTACGGATTTTTCGGCCCATTTCGTTCATGGCTCTAAATTCGTTTCTATCGGACATTTATTTTCGGTTGAAATTAATGTTATGTCTGGTGTCCCAGAAGGAAGCCATCTTGGGCCAATACTTTTTTTCATTTTTATAAATGATTTGCCGAGAATTCTAAAATTTTGTCATTGTCTTTTGTATGCGGATGACATAAAATTTTTTCTGATTATTTCTAATGTCAGTGACTGTCTTCTTTTCCAGAGTGATTTAGATTATTTTTTTGAATGATGTAAAATGAACGATCTGCATCTCAAAATCAACAAATATGTCACCATATCATATAATAGAACACAATATAATCTAACCCTTGCTTATCGTCTTGGAAACCAATCAATTAATGTTGCAGTTGAATTTAAAGACCTTGGTGTTGTTTTCGATAGTAAACTCACTTTTGATCCCTAGAGCTAAATCTGCTCTAGGATTTCTGAAAAGAAATTCATCGGACTTCAAGGACCCCTATACTCGTAAGGCCATTTATGTCAGTATGGTTCGTCCATGTGTGGAATATTGTACAATAGTGTTGTTTGGAACCCTTTTCCATTGAAAAACATTAATAGAATACAAAAAGTTCAAAAAAAACTTTTTGCGCTTTGCATTACGCCGTTTCTTTCTGAATGACAATGTCCACTATTTTTACCGCTCTAAATGTTTGCTTTTGGGTTTTGATTCCCTCGAAGTTCGTCGTAAGATGCATTGTGTTATATTCCTTAGAGATTTACTATGTTTTTCCATTGACGGTCAGTACTTGCTTTCATTAATTTGTATTTATGCCCCCCTACGGGTTTTTAGGGCAAGACCATTGTTATTTGAAGTTCATCACTTCACTTAGATTATTTATTCTTGTATATGATCAATTCGATATTGTATTACCCAGAACTAGATTTAGATTGATTTAAAGATCTAAAATTAATAAATACTAAATACTAAATTCTAAGTCCTCCTAAGAGCTGCTTTGTATGCCTCTTGCCAAGCTACATGTGCTTGCCGGTACTCGTCGTAAAAACAGGGGTTTCGTTATGGTAGACAAGTTAAATCCAGTAGTATCTGAGTACTCTCATTTTTTGATCTTTTAAATGCATGTAAGGGGTTTCAAAGCGTTGTTGTAAAACATCTGTGAACGCACGAATCTTTACAAGTTCTCCAATGAACGTCGCAGATCGATCATATGCTAGAATGCAGACACCATTATACAATTTTCTCGAAGGTGAAAACACACTTTCAAGTTGTTAAATGTCACTTTTGAAATGTTTTCGTTCTTGATATTTCCTTTAATCGGTTTTTTCTAACTCATATTTCATTAACGAACACAACCTGCCTATGGAATCAAACAATAAGCTCTTTATTCGCCTGTTTCACCTCAATATATACTCCACAATCTGTTAAATTTACATATAATCCTCGATATTTTATTTATTTAATATATTGTACTATTCCGTGTTGAGGAGATCCTAATAATTTAGGCTCGTAATGAAAACCACGTAGAGACAGACTCCACTCAACCTTACAACAAAGCCCTGTTGGATTCGAGTATCTATAAGTATAATAACAACAAAGCAAATAAATTAGCATCCCGTCACCACTTGGTTCAGCTAGAGCAATCAATTCTAATGGTAAGCACATTTACCTGCATAGAATTAACCCATCAAGCTGTTTCGCATAAATTCCACCACTGTAATTTCCATTGACAACCCTAATACCATATAAAACCATTCAGATATAAGCTGTAAAGGCTTATATGTTACCCATAAAGTAATTCCAAGCCGTTGTAGTGTCTGGGTTCTGTTATATTCTGACTCCCAATTGATGTCAATATGCATATCCACATGTGGTTCACCCTATTAAACGCAACCCCATACATAATGGAACGTTTTACTACAAACAGATTCGTATAGGTATATTCACAGTTAGAGGCACATATCTATAGAACCACTGCCAAATTAGAAATATAGTCTACCACAATAAATACCAAAATGGAACCACTGACAAACAAACCGAAATCCTGCGTTATTAAAACACCTGGTCGTCAACAAGCCATCCCCTGGACCCAAACCGACTGAGTCTGGTCTACATCAGCTCGACAAGCCCGACCTGTACAAACATGACACGGTCGATCGGCTTTTAATAATAAAACACGCGAATTTTGTTTACCTCATAAAAGCAGAACGCGCCTCCTCATACCGCGAGTTATTATTATTGTGGTATCCGTTGAACCGAAGAAAAATTCAACGTACCACTCTGACTGGGATGTCCTTTTAGGGTTTCCTTTTTAAATTAAATAAATTCGCGCGTACAGATATGTCAGGGCGTATTAAAAACGTTATTTTGCAAAAGTGCAGCTGCCAGCTTCACATGACTTTGCTGTCTTTACTAGGACACGGATAGCAATCTTGTACCCTCCACATCTGTTGTGGATCACACAAGTTTCATATTTTCTGTGGATATACCTATATATACATGGGTATCTTTAGCTTTCATTCTTTGAATGTGTCGAGATGCTTGGCTTCCCAATGAGAGGGAAGATGTTTTCATATTTTTATATGCATTTTACGTGAACATGTGTATGTACTCGTATGTCCTGTTTAAAATTGCGTACAGGAAAAATGTTAACGAGGAGCACACAGAGAATCCGTGTGGAAATAACTTCAAAGGAAAAGCAAACATGTGTACATACAAAGGTCATAGTCTACAAGAAACGTAATTTTAAATACATATGCACAAAGGAATCGAACGGGAACCAATCCCAACAACAGATATTAAAATACCACTTGCAGGATTACTCGAATATTGGGTTCTACTTTACCAAAGGATTTAGGAGGTAGGTACTTTCGAATCCGGATCGCATAGTGAATATTTATGGGTACAAGAGTATTTAGATTTGAGATTTCAATTAACCTCTAAAGCTTGCGGGGAATTCTGCCTTATAACTCACATCCAAATCTTCACATTTTACACCTTTTCACTTTCTAGAAATCTAAAACCTCTTTTTCCCTTTTGTGCCTAACATGTTAAGAAAATTCCATTCTTTAGCTGGATTTAGCCACTTACTTGGTATTTTACAATAGAATTGGGATTTTGAAGGAAGATAAGACTTATCTACCGTCGTTTCCTTTCCAATATAACGATATCTATGGGCTCCTAATCCGTTTCCAGCTAGAAGCCTTTTCATATTACACATACTGTGGGAAAATCAGTCACTTTCCATATACGTAGTAGTCAAACTACACATACTCGTGTATTGTATTTAAGCGGAACCGGCTTAACTAATTCTGACTTCATCTTTTCTAACTTTGATTGGTTTTGCATGCATGCTCTCAGATGCCAGTTGGCTCCGGACGTAGAATAAGACGTTACTTTTTGAAGTTCTGCCTATAATTTCTTGCGGCTCGCTTTGTATACCACTTAGCCACGGCTAAGGGAATACCACTGGAGATTTCGGAGAGTACAAAATATTTGAACTTACTACAATAGATGGAGTGAAAAGCAACCTCCATGGGAATGAAAAAAAAAAAAAATTTTTTTTAATGTTTTTTTTATTTTATTCAATATAGTCCCCTTTTAGTTTGAAACACTTATTCTAGAGATTTTCCAACTTCTTGATCCCGACCGAAAAGTAATTTTCCGGAAGGTCTGGAAAGTATTCCTCCGCGGCGTCGATGGTTTCCACGCGTGAGCTGAATTTTTTATTGATGAGCCATCTTTTAAGGTTTGAGAAGAGATAATAGTCCGAGGGAGCAAAATTGGGCGAATACGGTGGATACGACAGCAGCTGGAGCCGTAAGTCATTGATTTTAGCCGTGGTTGCGATGCTCTTGTGCGTCGGTGCATTGTCTTGCAAAAACAAAATTTTTTTTCGCTTCATGTGAGGCCATTTTGCAGCGATTTCGCTCTAATAACGCACAGTAATACTCGCTGTTGATGGTATTTCCTTTTTCGAGGTAGTCCACGAAGAGTGTACCATGACAATCCCAGTTAACCGACGCCATAACCCTTCCGACTCTTCGATTCTTCCTCGGCCGCTTCGGAGCACTCGTGCCGGCTCCAGTCCATTGCCGGGAACTCATACTGTTCTTCTGGTGTTCAACAGTTACCAATCGACGCAAAAAGTCCGCCCGATTCCGCATCAGCAAGTCCAAACACTCTTTCGAAGTGCTCTCGCATTCGTGTTTTTGGTCAGGAGTGAGTATGCGCGGCACCCAGCTGCAGGATATCTTTTCCATATGGCGTGTGCGCTCAGTACTAATCTTTGTGGTATCTACTAGCTTGCGCACCTTCACTTTCCGGTCAGCCAATACCATTTCATGTATTTTTTTGACATTGTCCTCTGTAACCGCATCGGAAGGCTTGCCGCTGCGGACTTGATCTGTAGTGGAGTTGCGGCCACCACGAAACTCTCGAAACCAATATTTGACGGTGTAATCTAACGGAGAATTAGCCCCATAATATTTATCCAACTTTTCTTTTGTTTCCTTCGCCGATTTGCCTCTCAAAAAATAATGTTTTATGAGAGAACGAAAATCGTTTTTGTCCATACTCAACATAACATGATGCCAAACACGTCAACAACAATCCGCTGACAAAAAAAAAAAAAAAAAACTAAAGACAGTATCGCACTGAAATTTGGCATGTCTGCCTAAATATGAACGGACTTCAAGGCACCATAACCTTTTTTGCAGTAGTAGCGCATTCTGCCGGTCAAGGCGGTTACTTTCCACTCCACCTAGTAATTCACGGAAAATTAGTTGGAATATGAATGTCAATGCAAAAGTCAAGGCAAAGAATGTATTTAGTTGAAAGTGAGAACAAAGGTTCAAAGCCAAAATAATTTTGCCAATTTAAAGAGCAATAGTGGGACAAATATGTACTCACATACGACAGCATATTCTGCTGGCAAGCAAATGACAAGATGACTTACGAGTATCTCAAGGTATTAACAAAAAAAAAAAAAAAAAAAAAAAAAAATGAAGACACCCTTGGATCTAGGACCCCACTCAGGAATTGGCTGTCAAAGGCCTCTTCAGAATCTGTTAGACAAAAAGCTAGATACTTTTCTAGTTTCTGGTTTATAGTTTCTAGTTTCTAAGAAGATTGACAGGTTTTGAAGAAGAAATGAAAAGAAAATTCATGCCATCTTATCGGGACTTTGGTAAACCATATAAAAATGGATTGCGGAACTGATGCTGGTTTAAGTATTCTCAAGGGAAGAAAATATGTCAAGCTAATTCAGGTTGCCTGATTACAGCAGTGTCTTCGAAGCAAATGTTCTAGCCCTAACGAAAGTGCAATTCGTGGCAGTAGCACGTAATAATATTTCCATTTGTATCCTCCTGGATGGAGTCTACGGAACCTATCCGAAGTATGATGTCAAAATTGTTCTCGGGGACATCACTCCTAAAGTCGGAAAGGAAAACATTTTTAGCGGGTTAGTAGGCAAGCACAGGATCTACGAAACAACAACAGGCAACGGCTACCGACTAATCGATTTTGCAGCAACTCGTAATACGGTGATAAGGAGGACTAGGTCTCCGAGGCTAAGGATCCACACAGTAACTTGGTGCTCTCCAGATAGTAGAACTACTAACCAAATTGACGCATCCAACATCCTCGAGTTGCATATATTCCAAGGGGCATACGTCGACTCAGTCCATTTTCTTGCTGCGGCTAAATTTAGAGCTCGACTGTCCAACGAGAAGAAGCTGCGAACTGCCAAGAAAAAGCAATTCGACTTTGGACGCATAAGCACACCTGGAGTAGCCAGAGTCTACAGAGAACTTTCTACTGTGCAGTGCACCAATGCCAATAATCAGTATCGCGAAATCATTAAGGAGTTAGCCGAAACCGCTATAGGGAACCTGCTATCTCAGAGAAAAGCCCGTGGTGTGGAAACGAATGCATAAAAAAAAAGAGGGCATCCGGAGGTTTACAAGAAGGCCAAGCCACTTGCGGCTGGCTTTAAAACCGGAACTCAGGCTCTTTGAAATTGCGAAGGAAACCTAGTCACCGAAGCACAGGAGATAGTAGATATGTTTCAGCAGCATTTCCAGCAGCTGCTAAATGGGCATCATATAGAGAGGGAGCTAGGACAAAAAGAGAACCCACATTCACCACTCAGTATCGAAGAAGTCCGTTTAGTTATAAAAAAGCTTCAGAACAACAAGGCCGCAGGGTCCAGTGGCCTACCAGCGGAGCTCTTCAAATACAATAATGATGCTTAGATACGGCGCATACACCAAATCATCAACCAAGTATGAGTGGAAAAAAGCATGCCCTTTTACAGTAGTAGCCCCATATGCCTCAGTTACAAAAAAGGCGATCTTATATCTTGCAACAACTATCGAGGCATTTCCCTGCTTAATGGCGCGTATAAGAACCTATCCAAGTTATTGTCTGAACGTACTTACTAGTGTGACTTCCGCATATGATAGTATTCATCGTTAAGAACTCTTTACGGCGGTGGTCGGATTCGGGATCCCGGCAAAAGTGATCCAAATGTATCGCAGTGACTCCTCCGAACTATTTCAAACGTTCACAGGATTTCGGGAAGGAGATGCAATTTCATGTGACTTCTTCAATCTCGTTCTGGAGTGTGCGTTCTGGAGGTCCTATATTCAACACTATATTCAACAGGTCCTTTTAGCTGCTAGGATATACGGATGATATTGGCATCATCGGTCGTTACCAGCATACCGTGATAGAGGCGATTAAAGAACGGGCAAAGTTTGTTGATTTTACCTTGAAGTAAACGAGAACAAGACTTGGTCTAAAGTGACCAGATAGCAATGATAGTTTTTAATTGTTATGTTTCAGCAAGTAAGGTTTGCCATTTCATTATGCATCGTTTTAAGCTTACCGAACGTGCGAAAATTATTAAAAAATATCGAAATTCCGCTTCAGTTGTAAATACGCAACGTAACCGATTTCGTCAATCGGACGTCATCATAGTAATTCCTCACAACGTGGAATACACATAAACGTGAATACAGTCTTTTGGATTTTAAACCACCAACCAGACAGACATTAGTGCGAAACCGCCGTGGGGGCCAGGATCAAAGAAGACCCACAAATGTCAACTCATCCCCGATCAGCTGAATTGGGCATCGCCAGAGAGTTAAACCGGCTTATTTTGCGGTTGGATATGGGCCTACATCCGTATAAGATTGTGCTGACGCAAGGCGCTGGAAAGCTTGGGCGGAGATCCGGATTTTGAATAAAAAATCATCTTCTCCGACGAAACTCATATAGATATATGTAGTATAGGGCGGTGTTTACCGACTTTCTGTCAAAGGTTGACAACATCCATGTACGATTATTCGAGCTGTGACTCCAACAATGTTGCACTACTAGCCATTCAAGCGACACTAATTTCACCAGGATGTAGGCATTGATTTTCAGGGAATCTACTCGTATATCACAAATTATATTCTGTTCCAAAACATCACGTACATCTACTATGGTACTATAGCTGTTCTCTTGTTCAAACTCTTCCAGCCCTACAGACATGTCAGTGTCAGCGAAACAGATGTTGGCGACTTTTCCTTACGCGATTTTATTTTGACAGTCATTTTTTCTTATGCGGAAGCTCCTGTTTTCCTAGTCATTTTTGATTTTTGATTTTGGCCTTTGTTTCTGTTTGTAGTTTTATGCAATTTAGGAAGTGGTCTAACTTGAGCAGGACGTTTTAGACATATTTTCTTGTTTTTTGCTTCCAAATCGTTGGTGGATTGGAGTATTGCGCTTTCTCAGTTTAACTCTCGACAGCTGGTTAAGCTACGACTTGTTGTTTACGATATTACGATATTCTCTGGCACTTTTATAGGTGGTCCTTCATTACTAACAAGGTGGATCGTTGAAACTTGTTGCACAATACTTTCTGTAAGGTCTATGCATAGCTACTTCAAGTGGCTGGAGTTTATGTGAAGTATGTGGTGGGAAACGAATAAGATGCATTTCATTGTTTCGGTAAAACAAAAAAGCGACACATGGTTGTCCATTGTGACTAGAATTGAGGTTTCACCTGAGCTGTCCTACTTGCACATCTATAAAAATTTCTTATATTATTCAGTCGCCTTTACTACAAAAGTCAATGCAGCCTACAATTCTGGTCTCATTCGGCGAAATGATACTCTTTGTTTACTGTCTGGCCTTCTGGGAGGAATTCATGATGCACTACACCGTTGTAAAGAATTTTCCAGTAGGGACTTGACAACTTTGAATTTAATTTGTGAACGCACTATTTCACTAATAATCAAACTGTCACTGACAATTTATTCAGTAAACTGAACATCTTCATTATGGTAAAGTACACCAACGAGCAACGTCTGCAAATTATAAAAATTTTCTACAGATATTCGGAGTCGGTGACTGCAACTTTAAGAGCGTTAACTCAAATTTTCGGTCGTAATTCTCGCCCTAGTATACAGGCAATAACAAGTCTACATATTCGTTGTGTGATGTTGCCGTGTCAGTGAGGCAACGGGTTGGTCGAAGTGTCGAAAATATCGCTGCTGTTCAGACGTCCGTAGCAAACAATCCAAATCAGTCAATTCCACGGCGTTCTCAAGAATTGGGCATCGCATAGACCATATTATGGCGTATTTTGCGTAAGGATCTTGGTTTGCACCCATACATGATCACCGATTATTTTTGGCTCGAATTGGAAGATATGGACTTGGACGACATGTGGTTTCAACAGGATGGTGCCACAAGCCACACAGCACACGCTACAATCGATTTGTTGAAGAGCTAGTATGGTGAGCGTGTTAACTCAAGACATTGGCCAGTCGATTGGCCGCCTCGTTCGTGCGATTTAACGCAGCTTGACTGTGGGGTTACGTTAAGTTATTGGTTTATGCCAACACGCCGACGACGTTGGAAGAGCTTAGAGCCAACATTGAACGCGAAATAGCGGTCGGTTCGGCCGAAATGTGTGACCGAGTCGTTGAAAATTGGGTCCAACGAATCGAGCGCTGCAAACGTGCCCCCGGTGGCCATATGAACAAAGTCGAACAAAGTCCATTCATAAATGTTTTGATCGTACTTCAAGCCAATTATAAAATTTTTGAAATATCTGAAATGGTTTGCCTTTTATTTAAAAAAAAAGTTGTCAAGTCGTTATTGGAAAACCCGATAATCCGTGAAAACCGTGAGCATTGCTTTCTTTTTTGACTGAAAACGACGTGGTTTCTTTGGTCTTGGCTCATTTGGTGAACGCCATTCACTTGCCTGATGTCTTGATTGCATGTTGTACTCATAAACCCACGTCTCGTCTCCAGTAATGATCCTTTTGATGAATGTGGGATCTCATCTCAGTTGCGACGTCAACACGGTCTCTCAAGTCCTCCGCTAGCTCTCTGATGTTTAATTTGTGGTTATTGACCAACATTTCTTTTACTTCAACAATGTTTTCGTCGGCTTTCGATGTCGTTGGTTTGCCACTGCATTCAGCGACGAGGCCCATTTCCATCTCTGTGGATATGTGAGTAAGCAAAATTATCGCTTTTGGGGCACCGAAAACCCGCAAACAATACACGAGGAGCCATAACACCTGCTCAAAGTTACTGCATGATCTGCTATTTACGATAGGGGCTCCACCGGACCTTATTTTTTCTAAAACGCCGCATTCCAAACGACTAATGTGTATGGCGAGCGCTACAGAACCATGCTCAACGATTTTCTTCTTTCATAAGTAGATGAATAAGCACTGGAAAACATGTGGAGAAACGGCGCATACTGCACGAGCCACAACCGAAATTCTAAAGGCTGTGTTTTCGGGTCGCCTAATCTCCCGTTTTTGCGATTTGCACTGGTCGGCAAGTTCGCCTGATTTAACCGTTCCAGACTTCTTTTTGTGGGGTTTTTCGATGTCACGAGTCTATGCCTATATGACCCTTGAAGCCCTCAAAGAGAATACTAGGTGGAGTGAAAAGTAACCTCTTTGATCGCCAGAATGCGCTGCTACTCCAAAAAGGTTATGGTGCCTTAAAGTCCGTTCATATTTAGGCAGACATGCCAAATTTCAGTGCGATACTGTCTTTAGTTTTGTTTTGACAGCTGATTGTTGTTGACGTGTTTGGCATCATGTTGAGTATGGACAAAAACGATTTTCGCTCTCTCATAAAACATTATTTTTTGAGAGGAAAAACGACGAAGGAAACAAAAAAAAGTTGGATAAATTTTATGGGGCTAATGCTCCGTCAGATTACACCGTCAAATATTGGTTTTGAGAGTTTCGTGGTCACCGCAACTCCACTACCGATCAAGTCCGCACCGGCAGGCCAAGGAGGGTACTTTTCAGCCCATCTAATATCGTCAAGAATGGAGTGTGGAAAATGTCACATATCCGGCCCGAATGGTCATCAATTCCGGCGGCGACCACTTAGCTGATATCATTTTCACGACTTAATGGAAAAAAATTTAAAACAACTTAAATAAATAAAAAAGGACAATATGTAGATATATACACACCAGAAGTTGAATTTGAGATAAGCTTACCAACAAAAGATAAAAGAAAAAACAACTTACCATTCTCTTTTCATTTCCAAAAACACTTAGATACGTCCTAATCTGATTATTATTAATCTAAATGAACTGTCAAACTTCGCGGGAAAAGATCTAAAGAGAATATCGTGGTTGGTTTAAGAGAAAAGATGGGGTGGCAAGGTTTTCCCACTGGCGTAGCAACCTCCTTCTGCTCTCCAATTTTAACCATAGCCACAGGCTATTGTTATGAAAATGGTTTATCATTAAAAAAATTGATCCTTTCGTTGTAAATGAGTTAGTGAAAAAATTTGAAGAAACTGGTTCTAAAAGACCAAAAAGTAGACGCTTTACTGAGAACATTGTCCCTTAGCATAAAGGGCCACTGAAGAAGATGCAAATGAAAGAGCTGTTTCTGTCAATGGACAGTGCTATAGACAAATAATTGAATATTTTTGTGGCCTTAAATTGAAGATACAGACGCAGATAATTTTTATTTTCAACAAGATACAGCTACGAGTCGCACGTGCAAACATTGACTCAGGTCGATTTATTTCACGCAATGCGACCACCTGAATCATGCGATTTAACACCATTAGATAGCTTTTTTTTGAGATTTTTTGAAAACTAAATACTAATTGGATAATCCAACAACAATTGCACATCTAAAAAACATCATTCGGACCGAAAAAGATGAACTTGAAGCTGCAATTTTTGAACGAGTCCTTAAAAATGTTGATGTTTGTATGAGAGTCTGTAGACGTGCTCGAAATGGACATTGAAATCATCTCATGTTTCATGCAAAATTGCTAAGAGCGAAAGGTTAGGTTAGGTAAAAGTGACTGTTGGGAAGACTATAGGCGTATTGTGATGCCACGTGGATCTGTGATCTTCCTACTCTTGGAAACCTCCTAAAAAACGGTGGTCATCACCTTTCCGGCCGAAAGCACCGCCTTGGCCTTTTTGGGGGCACGTTCACCGGATAAAACCCGTTGTTTCGATTGTTATTTTGGTCTCTGGTGGGTATCAATGAATCCATGTATCATCGTAGGTACCATTCGTAGGTTTTGCCACTCAAAAACAAGTATCGGTCCGCTCTTTTTCCATGGCTGCAAAAAACACTAACACGATGTTTTGAAATGGGTGACAAGCGGGCTTAAAGAGGTTATGCTTAATGATGGTATACTCGTTTTAGTAGTGCCATCTATGTTCCAATCTTCATCAAACAGCATTCATAGACATGCTGTTTCTTGAACTCTGCTGCAGTTGACTGCATTGTCTAACGCCGTCCATCAGACAACCACCCCATAGGTGAGTATCGGTCTTATGACCGAGATGTATAGCCAGTGCGTTATGCGAGGTTGAAGGCCCCATTTGTTCCCAATGGCCCTTTTGCAAGAGAATTAAGCTACTTTCTTGAATCATTTTTGAATGTTAGGCTTCTATTTATGTTTCCTGTCAAAAATGAGATTCAGATATTTTGCTGTATCGGAAAAGACTAAACTGGTGCCGTTTATTGGGGGAAGGTCTATTCTAGAAAAAAGAACAAAATCTAGAAAAGATAAGGGCTTACTCTCAATCCACTGAAATCCGCCAAACGGATTTATCTGTTAAGATTTAGCTGAAGGAGTTCTTTGATGGTATTAAGATGCTTAACTGAAATGACAAACGCAACGTCATACGCATTGGCAATTACCCTGTTACCACCTGCTTACAGGTATATCAGCAGTTCATTAACCACTAGGTAACACACAAGGGAAGAAAGGACACCGTCTTGGGGCGTACCTCTGTTGACGCTTCTTTTAGGACAAGCCCCACTCAGTTTGAAGTTGATTATCCTGCTATTTAGCATAAGACTGATCAACTTCCCAAGCTTGTCGTCTACCTGCAAAGTTGACAGCGCAGTTATGATTGCGAACGTGTTGACGTTGTTGAAGTCAGCATTTATGTCCAGGAAAGCGACCATTGTGGACTCTTTATATTGTAGGGATCGTTCAATTTGGCTTGTCAGTGAATGCAGAGCCTGTTCCACTGAATTTCGCTTACACTAGACATGTTCATCATCATCATAAAGGATGATAGACTTATAGGTCAGTGGTCCTTTGGGACAACATGGGAATATTTTCGGTGTTGGGAATGAAAGCTGCATTAACTTCTTTTCAGGACAGTGGAATGTGGGTCAGTTGTACACAGCTCGTAGTATACTCTAGCGAAGGCAGGATAATGCCTAATGACCTTTGTAGTTTGGCAGGTTTTATACCTTCCATATAAGTAGACTTGTATGGTTTGAAGCTACTTGTATGCAGCGCCCAAAGCATTTTGTCTCTTGTAATCACACCATGAATTTTGGTCTTGGTTGCAGTTGTTTTGTTTGGGTTACTTGTGGCCCCAAATAGGGAGCTTCTACTCTAGAAACAGGCTGAGTGATTTATCAGTTGAAGTTGTTTAAGAGACATCGGTTTTTTTCCAACAATTAGGCATCATCAGAGTTTTCTGTTATTTTGTCACAGAATGAATTCCAGACTTCTTTATTATATATTTTGAGGGATTCTTTGTATGAGTCCCAGTTAGTCAGGTTGAAAAGTTTTCTGCAAAAGTTTCTAAGCGGTCCTAGAGCTGGTGTCATAAAAATAAAAACACCAAAACAAATCTATGTATTTACATGTTTTACGTAAAATAACATCTAGATTAGATATTTGGAAGACCCTCTATTTGTCATTTTTAATCCATGATCTGGATTAAGGAATTCGGAAACTTGCCAAACAAAATGTGATCTTTATCTCTATTACGAGACTCAACAAATATCTTATTTTGTTTGTTCTTTGCATTTTTTCATTTTTTCGCATGCTGCTACACAAACACTTGAAGATTACAAGTCATTCAGTAATCCCGTACAGTGGAAATTGTCAACACTTGTGTTCAAAAATTGTTTGCCTACAATTTTCTTTTGCATTCTAATCAGAAAGGTTAAGATTATATAAATCGTCATACGATGGCGGTCACAGAAGTACCCACTGGGAAAGTGGGTGTATTGGAAAGTACGCAGTCTACTATTGGGTATAGATTTTAATTCGTGCAGTTTTTTTTTTTTTTTTTTTTGAGATTTGAACGTTTATTTAAGAAAAACATGTACAGTAGTATTATTCAAAGTATTGCCCATCTGAAGCTATGACTTTTTCCCATCTTTCTGGCAATTTGTGGATCCTATCCCAAAAGAACTGCGCTGGCTTGGCAGCCAAAAATGAATCAAGCCAATTTTTGATATTCTGCTTTGATGTGAACCGTATTTCAATGGTAGTCAGAAGGGGCAAGGTCTTTGCTATAAGGCGGGTGGGGTAAGACTTCCCATCTACTGTTTTCCAAATAGTTCTTAACCGGAATAGCAAAGTGTGACCGAGCTTTGTCATGATGGAAAATTTTTGCCTCGTGTCTGGTCGCATATTCCAGGCGTTTTTCGGCTACTGCTCTCTTCAAACGGATTAATTGATCCCACCAAATACCCCATGGATATTCGGCCAAAATCACTACTTTTAAAACGTGCAAACCGCTTTTGGCATGCTAGCGCATGTTCACCATAAAATTCCACCAAAATACGATGACTTTCGGCAGCAGTTTTGTTCATATTAAAGTAATGAAGAAGAACTCCCCGCAGAAACACTTTTTCAGGCACAAAGTTCGACATATTTGAGTGAAAAAAAATTATTGTTGTTTACGCTTCAAATGAATGACATATACTGAAATGATGTACAATGACAGTAGCTTTCCCATGCATGTTCCATTAAGATAATAACAATGGAATAATACAAGTTACGCCATCTCTTAGCAAACCGCACGAATAGTTATAGACCCAATACTTTATGCCATCTGATGAGATCGAAAAGCATTCTTTGCTTTGCTTACAATTTAGACGAGAAGTGGAAACATGTAAAAAACATTCCAGGCATATCCAAGTTGCACTTCTTTTGTTGCAATGGACAAGAAGTAAAAGCAGCTAGGACCGCCTGTTCGGAAAAAAGAGCTGTGTTTAATAATTCTGATAATATTTTCACTTAAATTTATTTTTGTTATTTTATTTAATACTATATTTTAGTAAGCTGTTATTATGTGAAAATAAATACATTGATTACTTCTGTTGATTTAAAAGCATTTTTATATATAATTTCATAAAGGGGACAACATAAGCAACATGAATATCATGATGGAAAAAAGTGTCCCGTGCGACAATGATTAAAATTAAATTAAAAAAAAAGTATAAATCATTTTTGTGTAAAATCAAAACCATTTTTAAGAAACATCAATACACAACTTTCTGAATTTTGTCATATTGAATAGTTGCTTTAGATTTCGCTAAAATCGGCGTTTGAATAATTGATCTCGAAACCAGCTTCTGTTTTTGTCCCGTGCGAATGCATTGGTTTTTTGCAATTGTCTTAAAAACGAAAAAAATTTCCTAAAATCAACATAAGCACTTATTATAGGACTCATTAAGTGTTATAAGTTAAATCTATTGTCAAAATAAAATCCGTTTTATTTTGACTTTTTTTTTCCATTTTAAATGTGTTTGAATGGAAATGCCCAGAAACAAAAAAACTGGTTTGGGACCCTTAATCCAGATGACCCAATGCAAATCAATAATGAAGCAAAAAGAAGAAGAACTATACGTGGAACAACAATTTAATGAAATCATTGGCCAACCCTTTGCTCCTCTATGAAAACAGCAGCTGACTTTTCGAGATTTCTAGTGATCTCGAATTCTGCGTTAGATAGTAATAGGGAAGGGAATCAACGCAATTAGCTCCCAATATAAAGATGTCAAAGCCCTTGGAAACGGCGATCTTTTGATACAGGTAAATAACAAAGAGATTGCAGAGAGGTTTGTTAAGTGTAAATTCCTTGGACATATACCTTTGGAAGTAATGTACCATTGGTCGCTTAACTCTTGTCAAGGGCGAATATACGCTCATAACATCAAATCTTTGGAGCAGGCAGACATTTTGGACTCTCTTAAGAAATTCAATGTGATTGAAGTGAAAAAAACTATTCAAAATTGATAGAGCAGCTCACAATTACATTCGATTATTACATTCGATGCTTTGAGCCACCTACTGAGGTCAAACTTGGATGGCAAATATTCTCATACTATCTAAATCCAATGTCTTCTAAGATATGCCAACGGATTGGACACACAAAAAATCACTGCAAGAAAATTACCAAAGTTTGTCCAATGTGTGCAGATGCTTCACCCCATCAAGACGAATGCAAAAGGAAGTATTGTGTAAACTGTCAAACCGAAGAACACTCATCGAATGATTGCAGTTGCCCTACTTTCTTAAAAGTTGTACGATTAAAGAAGCCAGGGAGGAGAATACAAAATTTGGATACCTGTATACTACGAAAGTTTACTCAAAGGAACCAAAAAATCACTAGTAGATATCATCAAAGAAAACATATCAAAAAACAAGCCTACAAACACACAGCATTCTAGTAACATATACTGTAA
The DNA here is from genome assembly GCA_907269105.1 of Volucella inanis. Classification (NCBI taxonomy): domain Eukaryota; kingdom Metazoa; phylum Arthropoda; class Insecta; order Diptera; family Syrphidae; genus Volucella; species Volucella inanis. Next base: position 230,461,247 of record OU026153.1, on the reverse strand, counting down.
GAACGACATAACAATAACTAACACATCATCGGCTATGACTTCCCAAGAAACTTGCATCAGAAACTCAGCTTATAACTTCACTGAAAAAGGTATTAATTTTTCAACTAACAAAATTCTAAATAGTTCAAATGATGCACTTAAAAGTGCTCACGTACACTCTTACTTTCATCGAATCAGTCCTCATCCGGGTTGGGTGGGCAGACGGTTCACTCTAACATTCACTCATGTAATTCGATTGAAACTACTGCCACACAGCTAATTACTTAACAAGTTCACTGCAGAAAAATCCTTCTCTAATATTATAATGGATAGGCAAAGCAAAAGAACAAATCTTAAAATTCTTCAATGGAACATCCAAGGGTTCTTTAACAATCTTCCGTACTTAGATATGCTTATCAAAATTTACTCTCCCTCAATCATTGTGCTACCGGAAACTAGTTCTTGTAGACTACTGGGCCTACTTTAATAACAAGCCACATACCCGCAATAAGGCCCTACTTATAAAAATCGGAATTCCACATTCACACTCAGGCTTACCTTCAAAATAATTGACCCAAACGCTGAAAATAGACTTGGCAGAGCCTATAACACTACAAAATATTTACAGACAATCACATGATTTTGTGTCACAAAGAGAATATCGCGCAGCATTCAGCCCCCTTTGGGGATCGCCCCACAACAACAGTGCAGGATTGGTTGTAGTTAACTGGCTGCAACAATCTGATTTTAACTCTAGCGTTTTCCGATACTAATCGAAACATAAGCATCCTTTTGTGTAATGGGAATTTTCCGCTCTAGGTTTGTTGAATCTAAGGCTAATTGGGACTTATTTACAAATGTTGCTAAGCAAAAAACCTTTTCAATCCCAAGCCAATATCAAGAAAATTATCAGAATAGCTGCGTCAACATCAATTCCAGCAACACATCCACAAAAAAAAATTACAACCGATTTGGCTCAACTCGGAAATAAAAAAGGGAAAGACTTTAAAACGTGCGGTTCGCACTGCAAAATCTGAAGCATGATCTCAGTTCGTGTCGTCTCTTAGTCCTTTACTGGACTCCAGCTCCTTGAGGAGCAAAGTTAGAGCGATTAATGGGAATCAATCACCTTCGGGCATAATCGCTTTAAAAGACCAATCAATTTGCATTGCAGACTCTTTTGAAATGGCCCAACTTTTTGCAAATAAATGGAAATGCAAACTTCTCTTCTATGGTCCTTGAACAAAAATATGCTCTACAATGAGAATCCGCCTTCTCCCCTGATCATACCTTGCCAGCGAGTTTTTCTCTCATATCGCTCTCAAAGTTTATTCAGTCGCTAAGAGGCACAAAAGGCTCAACACCAGGTTCGGATAAAATATCATTCAAAATGATTAAGCACTTACCACTTGAAGTTATGCTTAGGTTATTTAGACTATACAACAATATTCTGGGGATCTGGAATTTTTCCACATGAATGGAAAAAAGCTCATTTGATCCTAGTCCGTAAGGCAAACACAGATCACCATAGTTACAATAGTTTTCGTCCAATATCTCTACTCTCCGTCCTGTCAAAACTATTTGAAAAAATAATTGGAAGCAGGCTCAAATGAACGTTAGAGAAAAACCTTAATGGCGAACAACACAGCTTTAGACCTAATAGAGGGACACATACTCTACGCAGTGTGCTTGATCACACTTCACATAATGAGCTTGCCTATCGAAACCACTCGGTTCTCCTTTCCATGGACTTAGAGAAGGCTTTTGAAAGAGTAACTTGTTTTAGAATAATAGAACAACTAAGAAAATGGCACATTATCAACATCTGTTAAGAGTGATCTGTTCGTTCATGTCGGGTCGGATGAGAACTGTGAAAGTCAATGGATATCTCTCACGTGCCTCAAGGCTCTCTACAATCTTATATAGGTTTTTCCAATAGGGACTTGACAACTTTGAATTTAATTTGTGAACGCACTCTTTCACTAATCATCAAACTGTCACTGTCAATTTATTCAGTAAACTCAACATTTTCATCATGGTAAAGTACACTAATGAGCAACGTCTGCAATTTATAAAAATTTTCTACAGATATTCGGAGTCGGTGACTGCAACTTTAAGAGCGTTAACTCCAATTCTCGGTCGTAATGCTCGCCCTAGTAGACAGGCAATCACAAGTTTAGTGCAAAAAGTTGAGTCTACATATTCGTTGTGTAATGTTGCCGTGTCAGTGAGACAATGCGTTTGTCGAAGTGTCGAAAAAATCGCTGCCGTTCAGACGTCCGTAGCAAACGATCCAAATCAGTCAATTCCACGGCGTTTTCAAGAATTGGGCATCGCTCAGACCACATTATGGCGTATTTTGCGTAAGGATCTTGATTTACACCTATACAAGATCAAGCTGACTCAAGAATTGAAGCCGATGGACCATTTGAAGCGACGTACGTTCTCCGATTGGGTTCTGGAGAAGATGCGCCAAGATTATGAATTTCATCGCAAAATCATCTTCAGTGACGAAGCTCATTTTTGGCTCAATGCGGTTATGATCACCGAATATTTTTGGCCCGAATTGGAAAATATAGATTCGGACGATATGTGCTTTTAACAGGATTGTGCCACAAGCCACACAGCACACGCTACAATCGATTTATTGAAGAGTAAGTATGATGAGCGTGTTATTTCAAGACATGGGCCAGTCGATTGGCCGCCTCTTTTGTGCGATTTAACGCCGCTTGATTATTTTCTGTGGGGCTACGTTAAGTCATTGGTCTATGCCAACATCCCGACGACGTTGGAAGAGCTCAGAGGCAACATTGAACGCGAAATAGCGGTCGCTATTAACTTAACCTTATGCAAAGGTGCTTTTGTTTTTCTCTTTTATTATTATTATTACAATTTTTTATTTTTTTTTTATAGATATTGAATTGAGTAAGCTGGATTCTATTTATTCACTTTTAATGTGGCTTAAGGTATGGATGGGGGAGAGCCAGAAGTGAACGATTACTGAAGACAACTCGCTAACCGGCGTTGAGAATTAGGTAATACCGCGCTTGATAATACTTGTGCCACGATTAAGAGCTCGCTTGGTACTGGACCCTAACGATTTGGCTGAAAAATTTAACGAGTATTTCGCTTCGATTGGTACTAAGGTAGTGGCAGTCGTTTAAAGTACAGACCACGTTAGTGCATAGGCCTGTTTCGGCTTTCCCCTGGTGTGACAGTTGGCGTAGTGTGGTAGTTCGCAGGTGCAAATTTTTATAATATTCGAGCAGTGCGGGTTCAACCCCAGCCTGTGGAAAAACCATTTCCCGTTTTTAGTTTTTAATTTTTTAATTGAAAATAAAAAATAAAATTAGAGAAGTGGACACAAAAAACACGTAATGAGTGGAAAAGACCGTGCCGTTATCCCCATTGTGGGACTAGTGGACGGCACAGCAACGAGTGATATCGAATCGGGCCATCCTGCAGCAGTGGCCAGTGAACGAACTCTTAAACGGAGGAAAGAACAACTTTGCCTCGTTGGCTACCTCTGAGTCAGAAGATGAAGAAGAGGAATTGAATGCAATTAACAGCAGCATCTTGCAATTACAAAAAAAGGTGCTTGCTATTAAAGCTTAGCAAATCGCCCGGTGACAAAGAAAACAAGAAGATAATGCGAGCTTCTCACAGCAACAGCAACAAAACTACACGAAAATAATGTGCAGAAAAAATATCAAATAAAAACATATGCTGTGTGCAAAAGCAGCAGAAAAATAAAAAAAAAAATGCTGCAGCAAAAGCAACAACCTCAGCAGCAAAAACAGCAACAACAGCAGAAACAACAACAGCAACAGCAGCTAAGTAAGAAAAAATAATAGATGGACTTGTGTAAGTCGGCCATAGATAAGAACTTTATCATTAAAAGATTAGGCTCAGATAGGTACGTCATCCACTGTAATTCAGTGGAGGGCTACAAAAAAATGCAAAACCTGATGAAGGAAACGACTACGGAGTACATCACGTACACACCGAAAGGTGATAAATTTAAAACGGTTCTATTGAAAGGACTGGAACCGTTCACTGATCCCGAGGAGCTATTAAAACTGCTTCAAGAGAAAGAGTGCGAAGATCTGAAGTTTGTTGCGGTGAAGCCTTTTACCACTGCAAGAGCAAAAAGAGAGAAGCGGAAATTATCGTTCTTCCTAGTACAGATCACTCCCAACAGCAAACTGGATAGTCTAAGGAGTATCAAAGTCCTGGACTACCAGGTTGTTCACTGGGAGAAATTAAAAAGGAGCGATAGCATTATACAAAGTGTTCGCTGTCAAAGGTTCGCCCATGCCGCATCGAGACTGCATTTGCCAAATGTAGTCTCGATGCGTTAAATGTGGAAAGAATCACAATTCACAGGAATGTACTTTGGGTCAGTAGAAAGAGTCGGACAAAAGTCAACTCTCATGTGCTTTTTGCAAGAACTCGCGACACACCGCTAACTATCGGGGTTGTCCGGAAAAAACAAGGAAACATGGCTCGTCAGCAAAAAACGGAGATTAAGTTTCCATCCACTCAGATTCAAACTCAAGCCGTCACGCCCCGAATTATCTTCAAAAAGCCACGGTTGCTTCCTCGGAAGCTGCACCCGACATGCTAGCTATCTTGCTCTCTATTCAAAGGCAGGTGGCTCAGCTTCAACGTCAAGTACGGGAACATGCTAACCGGGTGGATCAAATCTACGAGCTGCAGCCGGATCTAACGCACCTCTTGTCGTAATGGGTACGCACATGGTGGATCAAGCCCTGAAGGTCCTTGCAGTGAATGTCAATTCACTTATTAGGATCGAGCGAGAGCCGCGCTGTTTAAGTTACTGGAAGACTAAGCTCCTGATGTGCTTTTCGCTAGCGAAACTAAGCTTACCGATAAGCACAATGTTGAACACAGTAAATATAATTGTTGAAGAAAAAACCGACCCAACTCCACACAAGGAGGTGATGTCGCGATCTCTATTAGAAAAAAATTTAAATTTCGAAGTACCCATGTACAAGGGTGTTTTGCATGGGTTCCGGGTGCTAGAGGCATGTGTCGTGTGCATCCCTCTCCGTAGCGGAAAGTGGTTGTTCACGGTCTCTGTCTATGCGCCTGATGCATCTCAATCCACTCTATTCATCTCAGAGCTTGATAGACCTTTTCGACTCCTTAGACTGGAATCGGAGGAGAATTATTATACAATCGGCGGGGTTTTAGTGCCAAACATAGAGATTAGGGAAATCATGTACCAAATACTAGAGGGAATCTACTACTCAATTTGTGGGGTCAGCTCAGTGTCATGTATAGACTCGATTTGAAAGCGACGGACAGTCCGTCATTTCCCAGACACGACTCTTATTTGGACCTATTGCTGTACGATGTACGGATACAACTGACTGGGAATAATATATAAAAGTTAAACTGTCTACATACATTCGTGTACGACAGTGATAATTGCGGTTTTAGTACCAAAATAACAATTCCTAACGAAATTGCAGAGCTGGAGGAGTTTGTTCCTAGGCATTTTTACAATTACAGTAAGACTCAGTGGACACGCTTCTCCAGAACCTTGACAAGAGCACTTTTCTCGAATTCGCTCTACCCACCGTCTAATAGGAATCTGTCTAACGAGGAGCTTGACAGGTACCTAAAACAATTGGACCAAACAATTAAACAGACAATGGACATTACAATACCTCGGTATAAATACACACCCAACGAAGACTTATTCCGCAATGCTACCAATGACGCACTGCACCGACACAAAAGTAGATTGCTGTCAAGACTCAAAACCTTGTACAGGCGGTTTACTGACAGACATAACGAGGTTAGGACACTGAAGTTGTCAATTAAAAACCTCCAAATTTTGATAAGATAGAATTACAGGGCATCTGTAAGTTTGTACTGGAACAATGGAATAAAAGCAAAAATCGGTGTACTGGAGCATGCCTTATTGACTTAGAAAAGGCCTTCGACACCGTGTGGTTAGAGGGGCTTTTCTAAAAGCTGACCAGACTGGGTGTCAGCAAACCACTTTTGTACATTTTACATAATATGCTCATCAACAGACAGTTCATCGTGAAATATGGCGATGCGACTTCTGTTGGAATATTTAACATTAAAAACGGTCTTGAACAAGGTGCGATTAGTTCGCCGATCTTATTCAACATTTACACAAGCGATTTGATAGGTTCACTTCCCCATAGCATAGCGTATGAAGATGAAATGATAGCGTACAGAACAGGTCCAAAAGTCGAGTCGAGGTCATTAACATGGTTTTGCAACGTGACTTCGAGCAAATTAGACGATTTTGCGATGACTGGAAGTTCAAAATCAACTTCCAAAAGTCTGAAAACATTTTATTTAAAACGCCGTTGTCGGATGCCTCTAGGGACACCAGAAAGAATTGGCGAAAATTCTTGACGATTCGACTTGCTTGTCGAAATGTAGTCAGATACCTTGGGATATGTCTAGACCAGTATCTATATTTTAACAAGAATGTATATGCTGCTCTGGCACCTATTTGACCGCTAGAATGCGCTGCTACTGCAAAAATTTCATGCAATGCCAAATTTCAGTGCGATACTGTCGTTAGTTTTGTTTTGACAGCTGATTGTTGTTGACATGTTTGGCATCATGTTGAGTATGGACAAAAACGATTTTCGTTCTCTCATAAAACATTATTTTTTGAGAGGCAAAACGGCGAAGGAAACAAAAGAAAAGTTGGATGAATATAAGGAGGCTAATGCTCCGTCAGATTACACCGTCAAATATTGGTTTTGAGAGTTTCGTCGTGGCCGCAACTTTACTATCGATCAAGTCCGCAGCGGCAGGCCCTCCGATGCGGTTACAGAGGACAATGTCAAAAAAATCCTTGAAATGGTGTTGGCTAATCGGAAAGTAAAGGTGCGGGAGCTAGCAGATACCACAAAGATTAGTACTGAGCCATATTTTGAGCAATATTCTGGATATGAAAAAGTTATCCTGCCGCTGGGTGCTGCGCATACTGTTTCCTGACCAAAAACACGAACTCGGACTTGTTAATGCGGAATCGGGCGGACTTTTGAAGTCGATTGGTAACTGTTGAACACCAGTTCAACATTCAGAACAGAATAAATGCTCGGCAATGGACTGAAGCCGAAACGAGTGCTCCGAAGCGGCCGAGGGTGGCTCGATGGGTCGGAAAGGTTATGGCGTCAGTCTTCTGGGATTGTCATGGCATACTTTTCGTCGACTACCTCGAAAAAGGAAAAGCCATCAACAGCGAGTATAAATGTGCATTATTTGAGCGATTGAAGGCCGAAATCTCAGCGAAATGGCTTCACATGAAGCCAACAATGGCTAAAATCAATGACTTACGGCTCCAATTGCTGTCGCATCCACCGTATTAGCCTGATTTGGCTCCCTTGGGCTATTATCACTTCCCAAACCTCAAAGATGTCTCATCAATAAAAAATTCAGCTTACGCGAGGAAATCATTGACGCCACAGAGGAGTATTTTGCAGACCTTCCAGAAAATTACTTTTCGGACGGGATCAAGAAGTTGGAAAATCACTAGAATAAGTCTATCAAACTAAAAGGGGACTAAATTGAATAAAATAAAAAAAAACATTTAAAAAAAATCATTTTTTCATTCCCAAGGAGGTTACCTTTCACCCCACCTAGTACTTATATTAGGAGAGTGTGCGCTTGAAAGGCTTCGTCCCCCCTGAAGCGTTCTTCTATTTTGACATGAAAGGGCTGATCCAGAATAGGCTTGCGGTGCCGCTAATCATCCCCGTAGCTCATGCAGTTGGTGAGGGGCGACTCAACTATAACAGAGACGTCGTACACGGCAGTACTGAATGTTTCAGCTTAGCAAGGCGGTTTCAAAACGCGGTAAAAGAGATGTTGTTTTGCAGCACCGATTTCTTCGTTGTTTCCTTCAAGTCCAGGTTAGTCTAGTCAGAAGGCAAAGTGGGCCATATTTTTTTGCTATCTTTAGCAAATGGCCGACTAACATGGGATAGGGTAGTTTTAAGGTATGAAGGTTGGCAACTTTGGGTTTGCTAGCACTAGGTTAGCAACTTGAAGCTTGCTAACAATTAGGTTAAGTTAGATTGTATAGTTAGGCTAAGTAGTTTAAGGTTTAGTATAAGTTAGCATAGGTAGTTAGTTTAAGTAGTTTAAGTTGCGCCCGCTTGGAGGGCAAGTAAGTTAGAATTAAGTTAATTAAGTTATGTTAAGCTAGCTTTTGATCATTTTTTCTGTTAGCATGTAAGTCTAGTTAATTTAAGAAGAGTTTAATAAAATGCATTAAAATGGAAAAAAATGGTACTAAGGTAGTATCGGATAGTTGTTCTGAATTCTCTAACTGCTGCTGCACAGTTGTTGATAAATCATTCGCTCATAGTTTCTTTGCCGAATCAATAACGTCCTTTGAACTTTGAAGTTTAGAATTATTAACTCACTAAAGAAGATGATGTTTTTTTTTTAATTTTTTTTATAACGGAGTTGGACTTTGGTACGTTTTATTTGAACTGTGAAAAATGCAGGAAATTTTTACATAGTAAAAATGTAGTAAACATGTTCTGAGAACTGAGAACTGCTTCGTTGGTGTTACACTTGACTTGAGGATGAGTAGGTCCGATCATGCGAGTGCGCTCAAAAACTACCTTATAGCTACCACAAGACAGTTTTACTTTTTAAAATCATTCTATTCCCGAGATCTTTTTAAGTGCATCTATTATGGGTTAGTGCAGTTCCTGCGATTCAACACTTATAGACTCTCTTCTTTGGAGTCTAATTAACTGTTTCATCAGCTCGCCAACAACCAGAAAATTTAAACGATTTGGAGTTGCTGAACTAAACCAAAAAGTTGCGGAAAATTGAGTCCAGCAAATCCACTGGAAGGGCATCCAAAATAAAAATTTTTATCAAATTGAAGGCAAATCATATGAAAACCCTGTACTTTGTAAGCTCCTTGCCTTATTTCATAATTAAATCCGCTAGAAACTAGTTGCCCCTGCAGCTCAAACGTTTCTACGTCACCAGTGGCTCTCTAAATTCACTTTTTTTTTAGCAGAGGATCACCTCCGGTCCCATTGGTGACTGATGTTACCCGTATCACCTTTTTAAATTCAAAATTAATACTGCCAGCACTGTTAGATAGACTCAAAGAGTACTCTCTTAATAAGACCAGTATGCTCTAGAAACGTTTCATCAGGCTTTCGTTTTCAGTCATGTTGGTGGAGGCTTCGCCTTTAAAATCATTAATAGAGCAAGGGTGCTTAGAAAATACCTCCATGTCCTGGTCCTTGTACTTTTTCGCCTCGTGCTACTTTACCTTAGCAGTCTATTTCCTGGCAACTTGCAACATTACGGATAAGCAGGGTTGCTCGGTGAGTGTTTTACTGCACTAGAGTCGATTTTGTTAGTACCACTGATCCGTTCGATGGCATTGGCATCCAGCACTAGTCCCGCTAAAGCAGGCGGTATTTTTCCATAAGGCAAAGAAATATGTACTCGTATATGGTCCTGTTAGATGCATTGTGAAAACAGGAATGAGAGCCAAATTGCAAGGGCTGTCCATTTTTCTTTAAACTTTTGCAAATTACGTTTTCCTTGTACTCAATTGCGTGCGATATTTGCAACACGCAGCTTCGTATCGAGTTAACTGGAAAAATTAATGGTTCAACATAGTTTTGATAAATTGAAGTAATCAGTTCCCTGTGTCTGTATTCCGCAAAGCTGTCAAAGCTGGATATTTTCAATGAATTGTTCGAAGTATAACTCAAAGTTTTCCTGAGGAGCTGTTTCTCCAAACTCATGCGACACTCTATCACCCTCAGCTTAGGTGGTTTTAAGTGATGTGTTTCCAAGGCAATGCTATGACTTATCAAGTTTGCAAATTTCGCAAAATATTTTCTACATCTGGGTTCCTTATTCTCATTTGAGACCAAAGATTACCATCTACAGGATGTTCCGTGACAATATGTTGTCAAAACAAAACTCTGATATGGGAATGATTACTTAATCTGCCAGAAATTTGTTTAGTCTCACTGCTCTGGACGCACTTTCTGTGACACTGTAACGATATTCGTATCATTTCGATTCCAGACTATTGCTAATTCCTACATACAATTGTATTTTAAACAAACAAATCTTTTTCGACGGGATGGCTTACTTAAGCTAAACAATTTGTAGAGTTTAACGTTGGTTGTTTGTGTCTTTATAAACTGAACAGTTTGTAGTTCCCACTCTTCAGCAAGGTCATTTTATAGAGTTTGCACACAAATGGGGACCAAATTAATGACATTGAACTTACCTATTGGTAGTTCCGACAAATGGCGAGATCCTCTAAAGCGGTGGTTCCGTTTTATGTTTACTTAGCAAATGTTAAGGAAACTCAAGCTATTGTCATTGAGATTACCAAAGCTGTCAACTGTTTACATATAGTAGTATACTCGTAGATTGTTTACCTAACCATATACTTCACTTTAAGACTGGCCATTAACCTCGGAGCTATAAGCTCTTTCTGCCCGAAGAAGTTCTTTAATGATGGCAGATATAAACTGGGACTAGAGCTTACTATCATAGCCGCAACCTGACTGTCTGCAAAGACTTTCCTTGTCAGATGCAATTTCTATGAAGTCGACATAAGTTATAGGCGCCTTGCAATCAACAATAGATGGATTTGTGTGAGCTTTGGGCTAAGACCTTATCTTGGCCATATTGCTGGTTGCTCTAACGTGAAATCTTGACTACGTTTTCCGACATCTGTGTTGAAAATCAATCGTATTTTTCTCCAGGAATTCAGTAACCCAGGGTCGTCTTGCAATACATAGAATTCTGTCAAGATAGCCAACTCGTACGACTCGAAACATCGTACGTCTGGAAACCTTCCCCCTCCTTGAAGATTACTAATATAGGTCATCGCAAAATGCAATGTACCGATCACATGCATCACGTATTCGTTCTTGCAATGATCTTATCATTCCGGGGAAGTGAGCGTTCATTTGAGTATCTAATGACTCCATAGAGAATTCCATTTAAGACTACTCATGTGGTTTGTGATATGAAGTGACAGGGTGCTCTTTGAACAGAATCTCTATGCTAGTTTTCATAACTGATATGGATACTGGTACAGATATCTGAGTGTTGCCGCTGTCGGTAAATTTTTGCAACCATGACGGTAAGTGCTTGCAGATTTGCTAAGTACAGTGTCTTAGATAGTAAAGAAGTAAAATCCACCAGCATTGTCCTGCAATATTCAATAACTTTTGGAAAACACAAGTGAATTGAATCCTATCTGGACAGATCAATAGAACTTGTACAGAGAATGCAAAATCTGGAGGCAAAACACATTGAAAATTGGCTCATTGGCATTCGTGATGCCGAATTTGGTATCTCATTTAAAATGGACATCTGTGCAAACGCCCGGCTTCAATGGAAACCATCCACAATTGCACTTGGCAACCAATTTTTCAAAAGCCCAGAAAACATTTCTGATATTGTATCCTTCAAGATCATAGATTTAATCAAATCCTCCAGGTTGATTTGAGCTGCAAACCAGGGGTCACTTGAGTCGTGGTATTGAAACGACGCAATAGCGCTATTTACGTTTACCATAAATTGTAGCCGTTGCTAGTTGGACACGTCAGTTAAGAACATTTAGCGAGGTCGCTGCTCAGATTGTGAATAGCTTTCTCTACCTTCTGTTTAGTTACGAGCTTATGCGGATCATCGACATATTATGGTAACTGAGCTTCCATTGTTGTTAGTTTTTTTTTTTTTTCGTAACCAAGTTGGAGACCTCGCATCCGACTCTGAAGTCCAATTTCCCCGTGGAAGAGAATTTTCTACTCAAAATTGCTTGTAAAAACTATATGTATAACTGTATCAACTGATTTTAGTGTATCAGAACTATGCCCGTTGCTAGTTATAGCGTTATATCATGGTCAGATAAGTCAAGAGGAGCTTGACCACTGTATCCAATTTTTGCCCACTGCATTTGGCAACATTGGTGGTTTGCAGGACCTGTTTCGACCGGACATTGCGCGTAAGAAGATCTATCGAATGAAGAAGGGCCACAAACGTACTTCTTGGGCATGTTCAAGAAGGTAGAAACAAATGCCGTGGCAGTTCCGTGAGTTTGATAAGCTTAAATAAATGTCACATCCACTAATCTGTTTCTCTTTTCTGCCGCCGCTGAAGCACTGAGGTTTTTAGCACTTGCACCTATCCAGTACTTGCTTCTACTCTTCAACTGACCCTTAGATGGTACTTACCCACAGTGAAAGATTCCAATGAACCTTTTTAATTTCCTGGGATAAACCGCCAAAAGCAACAATTTGACAGGGTCAGCATTCTCGGTTCTTCTTACGAAAAGAGCTATAGGACTCATCAGAAAAAAAAGCTAAAAACTCAGCGTCCGGGCGAATTTTTTTTTATTGCTATAAGGTATTTTGACTGGGGCAGGATTGTTGCAAAGGCATGTTGTACCTGTAGTAAATAAATCCATTGGGATCACCTTCATAACCGTACTGTTGAACAATTGAAAGTCTAGTGTGTACGTCTTTGGTGCTTATCACTTGAGTATTTGACTGCATCTTATACTTTTCATTTGTATGTTGGGACGCAGATAGTGTACTTGGACCGCTGATTGGGATGTGTATGGAATTCAGGTGTATGGAATCCAGCTGATTGATCAGCAGATCGATTACATCAATAAATGTGTGTGGCGTATCAACGACGATCCCTTTTAGAGGAGCCATAAGGTAAATCTTAAAAAAGTGAAATAATGAACACGCAGTTTGACTGTTAAGCGGTGGGAAGTTCGAAAACTAAAGAAGAAATTCCAAAGGATTACCAACACTGAAAACTTTGCCCAGTGGAGTTTCGAATTCCGGCGGAGCCTTGCTGAGTACAAGAAAATGATTGTTCACATAAAGACAAGATTGGAAAAGATTCGGGTATTCGAATTGGGATGACTCGAAATTGCCCGAAGTTAACGTCATACGTAACTTCGTAGACAATACCACACTCAGAGAAGAGAAGGACTGTATGACTGCACTACACTTACTCAATGCATTCTGCCCTAAGGAAGACTTAGTTGATTCCCAGAAACACTATAGTCAGAAACACTATCAGGCTACGTGCTAAGGAAATGAAACACGGTGTTCACTTCTGCGTTCGAGAAGGTCTCCTGGGTTAGACGGAATGATCGGCGAAATGGTAAAAACCACTTGGAAAGTCGTTACAGAATATCTAGGCTGTACATACAGCAGATGCATCAAGATGACGGTGGTCGTTTTCCTTAAGTCTCCTGAAAGGATAAGGTTTAATCTGAATCTGCTTCTGGTACTTGGAAAAGTGTTGGAAAGGGTTATTAATGGAAAGGCTTCTGGAGAATAAAACCGAACCAATGTCTTATTTCCAAATCGAGTTTAAGAAAGGCAAGTTCATTGAGAACGCCTTTGTATATGACGTCTTTTTCTTATGTATGCGTCTGAATAAGTAGTTTTAAGTATTTCCCAGGCATTTCTTATGACTTTAAAGGTGCTTCAACAGCTTAAGCTAGGAAAGAAACTGTTAAAAAATTTGGAAAATCTATTTTTCTGGCGGATGTGCTTGTGCAATGAATGCAGATTTATTTTAATGGGAAGCGTAGATGACCCCAGAGTTACATATTATATTGTCCATACATTTGGAACCTCATGATGGACCTAATACAAGAGTAGATACGCAAGGTGCCCCAAAATGTTTGCTGACTGGTGTAATAGTGCGGGTGTCAGTGCTTCATGGGAAAAGACTGTAACGATGTTGCTCGAAGGCAAATTGTTAATAATTCGAACTATCACGATCCGCGTGAACGAGCACAAACATGAGTGAGAAATTGAACATCTTGCCTCACTTACTAAGGGTCAAAGAGAGAGTGTTGAAGGAAAGTGTTGCGGGTAAGGCGAATTATACGATATAACTTTTTTTTTATAATAAGTGCGCGCTCAAGGGATTTCTGTTTCTTTAAAATGTTTTTACACAGCGCGAGCGAAGGAAAATTAGAGAGGAAAGAAAGATAGGTACCGATGTAAGTTGGTTTTAAATTTGTGAATGTTACAATGACTAGGAAATAGAGAGCTCGGCAGGGCAACCCATAAGTGAGTTGTACGTTTCAAACGAATCACAATATTTTAGAGTACGTTCGAAAGTGGGTGTACTAATGAGGATTCATAGCGTGAGGGGTGCGACGGTTGAAGGTTTGAAGAGGTGGAATGCTAACGGCGATTTTAAATGGAGTACTGACGATGGAAATAGCGATAATACATAGTGGGACAGGAGAGATTACGCCGGTTTGGTTTCAGAAGACGTGCTGTGCGTTCTGTATATGGTGGCTTCTTTGTCGCTTGCGCAACATTTGGGGTATCGATATGATATAACCCAGTTATGATTGATTCGGGTTGCCGTAAAATCATCTCGTCTTAAACAGTGGTCTTACTTGGCTGTATGCCTGTTTGCCACACTGTCTCAGCGGAGGCAATCCAGCTGTTGTTGGTAGTGTCTTCTCTTGACTTGGTGGTGATCAGATCCCCAAGAGAGCTTCATAAGAATGCATCAGTATTTAGATAGAGATTACGGCAGGGCTACTTACCGCTTCTTAAAGGATGTCTTCTTCATGTGGGAGCGGCCTGATCTTAACTTCAATTTGCTCCGTGGTGAAAGGATACATGTTTTGTGTGCATGTCCTATGTATGAGGATGTTTGGGATCTTGAAGCTATAGACGTAAGTTTTAAAGACGGTGTTTGTGACGTTGGTGACGTTCTAGCTAATCACGGACTATGCGAACATAATTTTTGCTAGGCGTCATTTAAGGCAGGTAAACTTTGATGCAGGAGAATAAAAGGCGGCCAATCTTGTGCAATAATGGGCTCCACAAAAAGTAATCGAAATGTTGCTCAGCTCGATAGGAGGCTATATTCTGAAAGCACAAGAAGGCACAAGAAGTCAGGATATTGCAAATCCAATTCCGGCCTGACCGAGGTGTATTCCCCCTTGTATCGTGGTGGCTGTAGGTTATATCCAAATTGCGGGAAGAGTCAAGCTGACTATCGCTGCGCATTTCATGATCTGCCGTAAGTTATGTAATAAAATTCACGGTTTGCTGCAGATTTTTGGACGTCTCGATGTGGAGTTATACTGCAATGGGTGCCATAACCTATAGAATGGCAGCGGTTTTAGACTAGCCTCAACCCTTCGCCAAAAGAGAAGATCTTAGGGTATACATGACTTCTCCTAGCTCATGGTGGTGGTAATAATACCACTCTAAGGATGCGAATTGACGCATAGTATTAATTCCGATATGAACGTAGGTGGGAAAAGGCCTAGACGGCAAATATCAACGTAAAACTCTTGAGACGTTCTGTCCTTCAGAGCATGCTTGCTTCTCCTGGAAGCCATTCAAAACGGCACACTGATTCTGTATTTTATGGACTCGACCTGTTCGAGATTCCATCCATCTTTCCTGCCTAGTCTAAGAAAGGAAGGATTGCGACAGGTTTAGTTTAGTTTTTCTTCGTTTCACTGGAAAAACGCTTTTTATCACCAGTCAGTTTTCCCCTTCTCGTGATGCGAAAACGGGTTGCTAGTGCAATCAATAACGTCTATGGCTCTCTGCGCATTATGGTTCTTATGGCGAATACTCTTTCAAACTTGAATTAGCTTCAACTTGAAAATATTCCAGTCTTCCTCTAAGTAAGCCTCTCGGAACTAATAAAGTAGATGTAATCAGCTGTCCACTATCGAACAGACGACATAAAGCGATACTGGTTTTGGATAGACTCTGTTAATTACTGTCTTCTTCTAAGTCTAAGCGCATCCAAAAGCTAATTTCGTTAGTTCCTTCTCTTCAGAAAAGAAAGAACTTAAAGAGACTGAGCAGAGGACTCAGATTTGAATTTAAATGAACGCAGAGTTATCCTAAGCTTAATAAAAATCAATAAATGGTTATAGTGAGGAAGTAACTGATTTAGGTAAATCAAAGTGCAAGTGGATTAATCTTGCTAATCTGTAAGTTGTAAGCATAGACCAAATTTTATTGAAGCGTGGACAGAACAAAGGGTTTATAGATTCGAGACTACTACGGAGGCATATATGTGTAATGAACCAATCTGGCCCCATGAATATCCATGACATCAAGACAGATTGCCAGTATATCATTCTTTATATCACGCCAAACTGGAGTCAAATAATGCTCAAGAACTATGACACAGCATTTCCGTAATTGATCCGAGGTAGAAGGACTTGTACAAGGATTAGTATTTAAATTTTATGAAGAATATCCGTTCCTACGGACCAATACAAAATGATTGAAATACTTTTTTTTTTTTTTTGCAATCTCAGTAAATTGCAAGCAATTTTCAAGTCAAGTCGTAAAAAGAAATTAAAGGGCAGTGGTCAGAGTTTGCTCGAAGGTTCGAGTACCTGAGCTGTCAATAAGTTTGCACAAGTCATAGTTTCGAGTCAATTGAAGTGCAGTAAAAAATAACGAGATCAAATTACCTACTTTGCGCCAAAGAGGGTTGACGAATTGAGTGCAAATTGTACTCATTATTTTTTTAGATATTTCTGTTTCAGATATTTCTTTTTTATGGTGTTCGTCATTTTCCGGAGTTGGCAGGAAATTTCCGCCAATTTCGTTCAAATGAGTTAAATGAGAATACTTTCCTGGCGATTAGCGTACCTGTATTGCTTTGCTGTGTCTGCGGAAAAATTGGGGAAAAATGTCACCCTTAGGGGTGAGACGTTTTCTTCTCTTTTTATTTTTCTTTTCCTAAAGATACTTTTTCGCTAGCGTTTGATTCTTTTTTATTGCTTTGGCGCTTGAGATACTTTTATTCCTCTATTTCCTTTGATGATTCTGCTCAATTATGCTTATTGCTTAATTGTTTCCTTTCGTTGGTGGAGAATATATATATTTTTTTAGGAATTTGATTTGTCTGAAGTGTAGAACATGAAAGCAAAGATAGACGAACAACGACGCGGTATTCAGAGTGTAGAGGGGCAGATACCTAGTTAAGAGATCGATGAATAAAGAAAGAAATTGAACTTTGAGACGAAGAAATTAATAATATGCAACAGTGCACATTTCGTTGGTATTGAGGGTAGAGGAAATAATTAGTTTTGATTTTATCATAGTCAAGTAGTAGGTAGATTGCTTTGCGAACCTTTTATCTTTGTCATATGAAACGACATTTGCCACTCTTACTATGTCAAACATACAGTTTTCTAATTTGGCAAACTATCTTGAAGATAGACTATGAAAATATGAATTAGTTATGAACATTTTCAAGATCATTGAACGCCTGTATTTTATTTAGATCTGGAACAAAATTAAGCAAAGGTCGACAGATAATATTTTTAAGATTTTCTGTGATTCTTTCGTTCTGTCTATAAATGAATGGTACCAGCCGAAATTGTAAATATGGTGAGTTCGCTTGGTCACTGACAATACTATAGTCCAGCAGGAGGAGAATGGAGTACAAACGTAACCGATCTAGAAGTGAAGAATATATGATACTCTGATAAGGTTGTGGTGATGCTTGTCCATAACATAGCAGATTATGGTAATAGGAGGAGTCTACTCCCTGTTTGGTGTGGAACAAACGCCGAAGCCACTAGCTTTAGAATGCAATTAAATGAAAGACTGATAATTCATCACGATTCGGACTTAATTCGAATTAAACAAATCATTAGATACTCGTACACAATTGCTAAATAAAGTAAACTTAGAAAACAATTGAAAGAGTCGTAGTTTAATGAGCAGTGTGAGATGGCGAGACAGTTATCCTTCGCCTGGCTGAAGGTATTTCGGTGTTTAACGAAGGCGCTATTATATACCCCCACATTAAAGCAAATGAGGAATTCGAGGCTTGTACAAGATGCAGATTAGTAATTTCTTTGAATACTGGTCCGATGTAAGAACTCATCAGAGTTTTGGAAGCAGGTAAGAGCACTCAATGGTGGAGGGTATACATATTATGAGCAATAAGTTAAGCTCGGATCTCCTCCTAGCCTACTTCAAAACATTATCTAACCGATCTGCGTGTGACTCGACCAGACAATGCGGCGAAGACAAATCACTAGTTTTGTAGATCAAATCAATGCTGTGTTCTGTCTCCGCTGCATTTGTGTATTTTGGTAGATTCTTTGCTCAACGAACTAAATAGTCCTGACGTCAATGCACTAGCATACGCTGGTGATATACATATCTGTATTGTTTGTTGGATCTAGCATCTAGCAACTGTCTGCTCTAAAGCACAGATATTCCCAATCGTAATCGACGATTGAGGCACTAAAAATTGGATTTCAATCAATTGTCACAGAACTAAGGTTTTTTTTCCCTACGAGAAGTCGGAAGTGGACTATTCTAACAGATTTAGTAATTAAATTCCCTATAGAAACTTCTATGGACTAAACTTGTTACATCGGAAGTCTCTCGACCTTCTGGCGGTGCAAAGGAGCTATCGGCAAGATATGGAGACATGATAAATCCAATTATATCCTATGCGTCGGTTTTTTTTGTGAAACAAGTTCTTACAAAAATACGTCATTGCTGCTTTGATCAGACTCCAAAGAACTGACTGTCTTGGCTGCATGGGCGCTTTCCCTAGCACACCTTACTCCTCTCTAAATACATTGATGAATCTCCCTCCCCTTGATATTCATATTATGTGCTGCATTCTCGAAAGCATCGTCCATTTAAAGCACTGGAACTTTAATTACTTAGCGCGTTTGCTGCGAATCCAGATTCGACAAGAATCTTATCCAGGAAAGCAAAGTAGTCCGTTCTTCACGGATGACTCTAAAACCGATGCGTCATTAGTGTCTTTCCGAAGAACGTTAACGTAAGCTTTCACCCTTCGTTAGAAAAAAGCGGAGATACATATACGTAATTCTAATGGCAACGAATTTTATTGTGAGGAATCGGTGGAGGGGGCAAGGCATTTGGATCTGTAGCGACGGCCAAGCTGCGCTTAGAACCTCGCTGTATCCTGTTACGAGAAGTTAATACATTCATTCGTTCGTCACCCTGGGTTCACGGAAAATGAAATCATCGATGAATTTGCTAGTTAAGGCTAGGAGGAGAGTTTTTCAGAACCCTAACCTACGTTAGGTCTGCTTGCATCCTCGGTTAAGGCTTTTAGTTGTGTTTCATGTGAGCATAACTTCATATGGCATAACTATCCTGATTGTCCAAACGGATGCTTCCCAATTCTTCCAAGAGGTCAGCGTCCTTCCTTCTGTCTTCCAGAAGGAAAGACTTCAGGCTCCTTACTGGCATCGTGATGGGGCACTACACTTTTGTTCAGCACTTAAATGTGCCGGGCATAAGTGATCCAAAATCCTGCAACGCTTGCTGTGAAAGTGATGACTACATCGTGGAATACTACCTCTGGGTATATCCGGGTTACGCTCCCTCCAGGCTTCAGGGGTTGACCTGGTGGTTGCTGGTACTGTCGGCACTCACTCAATGAAATGCTTATTTGTCTTTCTTAGAAAGACTGAAAGAAACTAAAAGGAACTTATAAGGCGTACAATGGACTAATTTTATATCTTTTAATTTTCAATATGCCATGTCAGGTCCGCAGAATGAAATCTTGGGCAGCCCATCATCAAGATATGATTAGTGCACTAAGTAACTTAAAAGATGGTAAAGTGGTGGACTTAGACAGTGGTATAGTACCAATGAGCTCCACCTCAAATAGGTTAGATTAAGTTAGCAAGTGGATGTGGTATCCTATACCTCAACGCGCTTAGTTCTATGTGTACCCAATGTGATTCCTGGACAAACGAATTGGGAGGGAAAGGGTATTGAATTGAATAGTTTTGGTTTCCTCTTCCTGTCTTGTTGGTTGTCGTTAGCAATGAAAGTGTAGGATATTTTCCCTTCAGCCCACGTCCCCGCAGTCACTGCGAAGGCCGTCGTTTGTAAAGCGCAGCTTTACGAGTATTACCTGTTGTCTTAGAAGATTATGGTCTGGGAGTAATCCAACACGCGTAGACAGTTTAGATTTGTTTTTAAAGAGAATCTTACTTGTTCCGGATTTGCTAAGTTCCGGCCATAATTTTCTGGAGGTTTCACCGTTTAGAAAGTTTTTCCATCTTTCACTGGCTTTGATTTGTATCGTTGGTTGCACTTGTATTCTTAGAGTGCAGAATGGAAGTATGATTCTTTGATCTGTCAGTTCGCTATCAAGAGAGAACACTTTTCGAAATAGCTTGTAAATGTGTTCGTAACCTGTCATTTCGTTGTGGCCAGGGACCCATCAGAGCTTATCCTTAAACTGAACACAAATAGTCTTAAACTCTTCACGATAGAGTGAAAGCAGCTTAACTAATGAATATGGTAATATCGTAGAATTTTTGTTTGCTTCTGATACAGCCGATTTATTACCCTGGGAACACTGTTGTATCTAACAACAAGATGTGAGCATCTTAAAATTAATTGGTCGGAGAAGATCCCAGCACCGGCTCCTATCTCCATTCTTTTATCCTTTATTGGAGATGGATATCGAGCCATGTTACAATTAGTTCCCCTCTGCTTGGAAAAATACAGGCGACATTAAGGGACATTATATGTTAAATACGAGTATAGTCCATATTGCAGCATAAACCTAGCTCACTTGTAAGGATTGAGACGTGGCCCCCCGGGTTCGGTTTCCACCATACTTGTACTACCGTAGGTTTAGATGGATCTGACGGTAGCCGTGTACATCCATAGGATAGTATTTTCTCTTTTCTCCCAAATGTACAGCTACAAAAGTAGAAGGCGATTGTTGCTTTATTTACACGTTCTTCGACATTGAGCTTCAAACTCAGTTTCCTATACATTACGATGCCTAGGTATTTAGGACTGTTCGATAATCGGAGGGTTATCCCATCTATGCCTCCTCCAAGGTCAAATTGTGGTATTATCCTTTTACATGTAAATAGATCAAGCTCTGTTTTCTTCAAGTTGATTCCTAGCCCACAGAACTTGAACCATTCACCGACGATTCTATGGGCATTATTTAGAATTTCACTGATCGTTGGGAAGAACTTGTCACCGGCCGTAAAAACCAGATCATTGGCATACGCAGAGTCTTTTATTTCCTCCATATTTAAGCTCCGAAGTATTTTGTTAACAACTTGGTGATGTCACTCCTCCTTGAGGGATGCCTCTCGATCTGCATTAGAAGGCTTGTTAATGCCTTATTAACTCAGCGAGTGAACTCTTTCCTTCATTTCACATTTTCTTGAAGATTTCAAAGAAGCAGAAGACACAGTGGACCTTAAAACGTTATCCTACAAGTTGAAGAGCTTAGGTATTTTGTCTGCAAAATTTGATCAAATTATCCAGAACCTACATACTGATAAAAGGGAGAATGTATGGAACGGTGATGCATTGGTTTTGTTCGTGTTCAAATGTAAGACAGAGTTGCTCTCTAAGTTTAAGGCTTTTTGACTTTTTATCGAAAAAATGATTGAGTTCCTGCTAGGGTGTGAGGGTCCTGATCAACTTCATTTTATTCACAGATGGCGCAATCTTATCAGCGTAATCTTCAGATGACCTTCAGCTTATGACTAATCGAAATCGTGATCACTAAAATTTATGGAACTTAATCGTCAATAAGATACGTTTAAGGTTATGATGTTGAAGAAAGGGAAAGTCAGCTACGGTGAAAGTATACCATCGATTCCCCTTTTGAGAAAAAACTAGTGAAAGCGAAAGCCGATATCAAATTAGATTAGTGGAGATGCTTCAATAGCAAATTTATTCCCAACACTGCTAATTATAAAGTTTTTAAAGCGGTATTCTGTTCTACACGGTACTAGTGTGGGAATGTAGATGATATTAATCCGTACAGAAACTACTAAGATATTCCCTGAAAAGAATATTTTATCTCCCTCCCAACGTGTCAAACTATTTTTTTATGCAGCAATCCACTGCAAGTGGATTGAACAGAAAAAAGTCATATGGAGCCAAATCAAGTGAATTCGTTGGCTGTTGGATGGCATTTCGTGCATTTTTCGTCAAAAATTAAGAATAATGATGGCACTGTGCGACGGTGCGTTATCACGGTGTAACAAACGTACACGAGGCCTGCATATGCCTTAATTCTTGCATCACAAAATCCATGGAGATGTTTTGTGACCGATGCCTGCATCTGCAAACACCGTGGAGTTCGAAGCTCGTGTAGTTGAAGAAAATTGTGGCGGTAGTCCATCCATTCCTGAAGCAAGTCCACCGGTAGTGGTGAGTCCCATTCCAAGCCAGTCCGCCATAGAGGTTGTAGAAATATTTTCGCCACGATGATGACAGGTGCCAGCATGTTCGAAGGATCGTACAGTCGAGCAATATAACTCAACACCTGGCGTTTCGTGTTCGATATTGTTTCGCCAATGTGGATTCCATAAAAGAGTTCGTCCGTTGTCGGATTCCAATGCAGCTCAAGCACAGTCACTTCCGGCGATTTCAACTCGATGTCAAACGTTGGACAAGGATCGGGTGTTATTTGAGCCAAAGACATCGTATCGTAGGACCATTTGCGCAAATGAAAGTGACCTTGCTGCAATACCTTGTCGACGTTATTTGCCAACTGAATCGCCTGTTCAGTAGTTTCGACACTCGCCAGATAATCGTCGAGGAAGTCCCGCAAAATGCTTGTAAGATCAGCCTCTGTTTAGGGACCATCAACCAATATGTTACAATTATCGCGGGCACACTGCTGCATTGCCCAAATAGCATTGTACGGACCAGAAGCCATGCCATAAGTGACAGTGGTCAATTCGTATGTACGAATTGGTTGATCAGCTGCCATCGCTGGTGACATTCGTCGATTTGAACCTGCCTGAACATCTTTTCCACATCGGCCGAGAGAGCCACTGCAAAGCGTCGAAATCGGAGGATGATTGTGACTAGTTGTTCTTGTATAAGCGATCCACTGAATTGTGTCTTATTCAGGGAAACACCATTGGATGTCTGCGCCGATGCGTTGAAGACGACCCGAAATTTTGACAGCACAGCATGATGAGGAATGAGGTAGCGCTGTGATGGTTCATGCAGCAAATCGGAGACATCCTTTATATGGCCCAGAGCGATGTATTCCTGCATGAGAGCCAGGTATTTTGCCTTTAGCTCCGGGTTGTTCGTCAGTTTGCGCTCCAGTTGATGAAACTGTCGTAGTGCCAATGGATGTGAGTTGCCAAGCGTCGGTGCATCTGGACGAAACGGGATTTGCACGATGTAACGGCCATTGGAATCACGTCGATGTGTAGCCAGGAGTAGATTTTCGCAGAACTCGTCATCGCCATCCGTATTTGAATTGCCTGCGTCATCTTCGTTGCCAATGTTGCCATGAACCGTCAGCGATGAACAAATGGATGATACCAGTGGAGTGTTGATTTCGGCTGGTCCAAAGATCACCCATCCAAGCGTTGTTGATTACGCAAAGGGTTCATTTGATGAACCTAGTACGATGCCTTTTTGGATGATATAACGCCAGACGTCAGCGCCAAGAAGCGCATCGATTGGACCCGTTTTTCCAAATGACGGATCTACCAAAGACAAAGTGCGTTGATGTTGCCAGCAAGACGGCGCAATATCAGCTACTGGAGTCGGTGTTGTAATAGTGGTCAACAAGTAGAAGTTGACATCGATGCCAAATGTGACATCGCACTACGTCAAAGGGATTGTAGCACGGCCACGTGTGTGTGTTATGGCAGAACCAACACCCTCTACTAGAACCGCACAGGGTTTTCTGCAAATAGCCAATTTATTAAAAGAGTTGTACCTCATGAAACTAACCTGACTGCGTGCATAGCAAATGACCCGGCAGCGATGTGTGTAACATTAGCCATCCTTGATGCAAACAATCGCAGTCGTCAACAAAGCCACCCTCTCGCCGATCACTACAAACGTCTTAGCTGCTGATGGTAGTCAGGCTGTGTAGCTCCTTGGTGGTTGACTTGATGATGCTGCAATCGCTTCAGCAGCAGTTGATGTCGGCTTGGTGGTTGGTGCAGTGCCGGAAGAGTTGATGCGGCACAGCAATGTGTGGTGTCTTGGCAATTTCGACAGCTGCCACCTGAACATGCCTTGGTTGCATGTCCCGGCCTCAAGCTGTTGAAGCATAGATTGGATCCACGAAGTTTGTTGTATCGTTCAGCCACAGGCAGGGCCAACAATTTTGGGCAGCTGCTGATACGATGAATCTTGGAGTTGCAAAACTCGCAATTACCAGGGGTAGTTGCAGCCAAGTTCGTCTTCAGTAAGCGCGATGCACGGTTTGGAGGGTTGGGATTTACCTTCGTGACAAGTTTGTTGTGAAAGTCGACAGCATTCCATCGCAATACGTCCGACGCCAATCTGTGAGCTCGTTTCTCCACAAATTTTTTTGTAACAAGTCCTCTAGTCGAAACTAGAATAGCATTACAAGTTTCGGCATTACGTTGACATAGTCAGTTGAACTCAGTGGTTTGTCAGTGTAGCTTTGTGACTTTATAATCTGTGATAAATCTGACGGCCAATAACAGTGAACCGTAATTAATATTGTCATCACAAGAGGACGATCTTTGAATTAATTGCAATTAGACCACTCAGTAATTAAAAGGATGCCTACAGTTGAAAGGCCAGCTCAACAAGCAGCCTCTCATTTTTTAAGTTTCGCTTTATACATACTCGTACCATTTAAATGTTGGCTTTTTCAGTTTTTCTAATAAAAAACCTTTTTGCGCCGCTGATCCTTTATTTGAATTTTCATCCATTGGTGGTGGTAGACGCGGTATAACTAGTAACTCTCCCTTTGAGGGAAGCATGACTATTTTCTTAGCTTTCCAGTGAACTTTGTTGAGAAGTTGTTCCATTAATTTTAATGATACAGGATCGACATCCATAAACCCGACTCAAGTGTTTAATCAACTCGGATCGTTATTCATTGATGACTAACGAAGTCATACTGTCCATAGAGTGACACGAAATTAAAACAAATTTATTTCTTCTGGTATACTATACAACCGCTAAACAATAAATTCAGTAAACTGCAACAGTAAAAGTGTTCGCTGGTTAACATAAATTTAAGGACACAATGAGACTAAATTATTTGATCTCTATGCAAGGCATGGCCGGCATCACTAAAAGCATTAACTGATATCCAATTACGTGTATCTAAGCATCCAATATTGTGTCGCGCCAACTGACAACCCATCGCTTCTCACACTGCTATTTTATGGAAAATTATTTTCCCCAGCAATGAACACATACGAGCATTCGTATCTACAATCTCGGGTATATTAGATACCAATCAAGGGGTAGCATCAATTACGTTTCATCAATTAACTACTTGCTAACTACTACTTGTCAGTGCGAAATTTCGTGCTCTAAATAGCAGTACAACAATTTTCGTAATTTTGCTTAGAATTTTGTACAAAATTTATAAAATTAGTTCGCCCACGATGGTAGAGAGGAAGTGAAGTCAATTAAGCGATTGACAGATAAATATGTACTTGCTGGCACGGTCGTTGTTTTAAAATGCGACATACTCGTAGACCGCGTGTCGTTGAGCAACAGGTACCAGCAAGTGGGGTTGTGCATTGGTTTCTTAATTATTTTCGCAATTATCATTGACATTGAGTTGCAAATGTGTGTGAGTGGAGGTATTACTGGGGATGGCTGTGATGACTTGATAGGGCCCTAAAAGCACTGGAGATACATTCAAGTGAATCAATTTGAAAATTGCTTCAGACTGGTAGACACGAAATATCTAGCGATTGGTGTTACATTTGTTTTAGGCGCCTCTGATGTGGGATTTAATTAGGTTGTCCCCTGCAACCTAGAGGACATGGGAGTTTGAATAGGCTCAATTACATATATGTGAGAAGGGATCTAATAACACTCTATTGGCGTACACGTGCATTAGGGCTTAGCAGTGTCTACTTAATTAGGAGGCACTTTGTCAAGCAACGAGCATTTTGATGTCAATAAAGACATCATGTCAGGGCTTAGACAAGGTGTTGCGCTGTCATGTGACTTTCTCTACATACTTGAGAGAATGTAGCAACTTGCTTACATCAATGTCATTGGCATTAGTTTCAGAATCCAATGAACTGACGCAATAGATAGTTTTAATATTGAGGGAATTTCAACTCGAACTATACTTGCTAATTGCAATATGTAAGACGCTTATCATCACAATCTTGTTTTATGGTGTAGAAGTATAGACACAAATGAATCATTCAAAGTATTTCCCATCGCTAGCTACAACTTTTTTTCATCTTTCTGGCAAAGCTCGAACACCGTGACGGTAAAAGTGTTTATCTTTTTAGGTTATCCACGAATCAAGCCATTTTTTGATGTCTTCATATCAACGGTACTTGTAATAATCGGACGGTGGAATATCTGAAGTATATGGCTTGTGGGGAAGGACTTCCTATTTGGGCTTTTTCAGGTAGCATTCAACGAGTTTGGCAACGTGAGGCCGAGCGCTATCATGCTGTAGATTCTGGTCGTTCTCAGCGCAGTGCTCAGCTTAATCGCATTAATTGAAGTCGGTACGGTTCCCTAGTGATGTTTCAACAGTTCATAATAAATAACACCGACTTTGTTGCACCAAATACACAGAATAACCTACGTAACGTGAATATTCGGCCGAGCCGAAGACATAAAGGCATGACCAGGGAGTCCCCATGATTTTCTTTCTTTGAGTTGCTATAATGAATCCGGTGCGATCTCGATGCGCTTTAGAAACCGTTTTCTTCGAATGAAAGAAGAAAAACAACACTTCCCGCAAATGAAGATTATTTGGCACAAAATGAGACATTTTCACACTACCAACAGTACATGACGCCAAAAAAACCACTAATGTGTCAAAACGGTTTGCGTACCATGTGTCTAAGCCTGGTTCATGAAGTTTTGGATATGTTTTGATATGTCGACCAGCACTTACTGGTGGAGCCATCTATTGACAGAGAACTTAGTTGCGCACCTAATACATTATTCTCTTTTTTTTTAAAGAAAACCGCTGTTTAAAATCATCGAATGTTATTGGAAGTCTATGGTAAACTATTTCAAACTCAAAAATCTTGTGACCGTTGCTTTGCTCGTTTCAAAAGTGGTGATTTTGACTTCGACAACAAAGATTGTGAAAGACCAAAGAAAAAAATTCTAATATGCAGACTAATAAGCATTTTAGACGAAGACTCGACTCAAACACAAGAGAAGCTCGCAGAAGTACTGAAAGTTAATTGTACAAACGTTAAAAGCCGTAGGAAAGATACAAAAAGAAGGCAAAGTGGTTCCATATCAATTGAAAGAAGGAGACATCGAAATTTTACTTGATCGGCACGAAAGAAAATGTTTTTTTGTGTCGAATTGTTACTGGCGATAAAAATTGGATCTATTTCGACAATCCCAAGTCCTAAATATCATGGGTAGACCCAATAAAAATCATCAACCTCGAACCTAGTACGCAATATCCACGGAAAGAAGGTTATGCTGTGTATTTGGTTGGACCAGAGGGGAATGGTGTATTATGTACTACAAAAACCTTGTGAAACGATTACGAGGAATCACTACTGTCAACAATTGATAAAATTAAATCGAGTTTTCAAGCAAAAATAACAGGAATATGGCCAAAGATACGCATCAGCTATTTTCGATCACGACAATGCTCATCCACATGTTGCAAACCAAGTAAACAACTATTTAGCAAACATGAACTAAGAAGTTCTGCCACACTCGACGTATTCACTAGATTTGGCCCCTTCTATCTACCACCTTCCTTCTTCCCGGTGGCGTCACCGTGTGGCATCTGTTGTTGACATTCCCTCTAAATCTTATCATCATAGCTTGACATTTGCAAAAGTTACGTAGCCAAGAGTTCATCTATCTTGTGTGTTGGCGATTTTTTTACAATTTTAGAAATGGATTTAAATTTGCAACAACGAACTTGTATTCAATTTTGCGTAAAAAACAGATTTAATGGTGCACAAACGTTGGAAATTTTGGAAAAGTGTTTCGGAAACGATTCTCTAAAGAAAACGGTCGTTTAGAAGTGGCACGAGCGGTTTAAAAGTGGTCGTGAGTCAATTGAAGATGATGAACGCAGTGGCCGACCATCGACATCGAAAACCGACGAGAACTTTGATGAAGTAGAAGAAAGAAAGAAAGTAGAAGTTGGTCAATAACCGCAAATTAATCATCAGAGAGATAGTGGAGGACTTGAACATTGCCTATGGATCCGTCCAAGACATTTTGGTTAATGATTTGAGTTTCCGTCGTGTAGCGGCGAAGTTGGTGCCAAAAGACCTCAATTTCATGCAAAAAAGAGACCGTGTTGACGTCGCAAAATGGATGATTTGCGAGGTTGAATCCGATCCCATATTCATCAAAAGGATCATTACTGGACACGAGACGTGATTTTATGAGTACGGCACGCAATCCAGACATCAGGCAAGTGAATGGCGTTCACCAAATGAGCTGAGACCAAAAAAAAAAACACGTCTTTTTCAGTAAAAAAGAAGGCAATGCTCACGGTTTTCAGGCGTTATAACGGCGTAGTGCATCATGAATTTTTGCCAGAAGGCCAAACAGTAAACAAGGAGTATTATTTGGGTGTTATGAGACGTTTGCGTGAAGCAATTCGCCGAAAGAGACCAGAACTGTGGGCAGAAAACTCGTGGATTTTGCACCATGATAACGCACCACCACTATTCGTAATTTTTTGACGAAAAATGCAACAAATACCATCCAACAGCCACCGAATTCACCTAATTTGGCTCCCTGTGACTTTCTGTTAAATTGAGTTAAAAAAACAACTACCGGGAACGCGTTTCAGCATCCGAGAGGAAGGACTATAATGGAAAAATCGCAGGAAGCACTGCTGGACATACCGGAAACCGAATATGTTTCGAGAAATGGGAAAAATTCATAGCTAACGACTGTTAGCTATTGGTCAGATAAATGAGATTTTGAGCGATAAAACCGGCATTTCTAATTCACATACTTATTACACTACCAAACCGGATGGCTTAAAGTATGAACTTACCTGGCAATGCTCGGGTAAAAGTTTTCAGGACCTGAACCTTCATTTATGATTTGCTCGAAATTACATTTGCTATATCGAAAGTAGTAAGAACGTGCCACGATGGCTACTTCGAAATGTGGCTGTAATATAAGATATCTCGTCCCTAACTGCCAATTGCAGTCTTAAAAATCTCACCGAAATTCAACAATAATGTATACAAGCTCAATCCTGGCTTGCACCAGTATTGCCATATTTTTTAGATGTAGGTCTAGCCCTCAAGAGAAAGACAAGGTAGCCAAAATTATAACGCTAATGTACAACATCATGTCTCACCTAAAAAACTACACAGCGCGTAATATACCCTCGTTTTATGCTTCGCCTAGCTTACTAGCATGTCTCAGCGGGTAAAGGTTTACAAAAAAAGCTTAGCCTAAATAAATGCTAGACTAGCTGATCGATAATTTCTACTTTCAAATGGACATTACATGTCTGCCGTTTGTGAAGCAAATTATAGATGAAATGGATGACTTGTATTGGTACAAACAGGTACTTTGAACATGCGTCAGGGAAACAAGAATACGAACAACCAGCAATGTTTCTCAAACGATTTGCTTTTGTGATCTTCTGCGGTGAGCACGATCAATATCATATTCCTGAGGTTGAAGATCAACTGGCAAACAGTTTACGTTTCCTGCCGGTCGTACCAATGATGTAAGTAGCCGGTTTCCTACATTTCCTGTTCTTTTACCGAGAATGTCGCCTAATCATGTGACATCTCTATGGCCCACCACTGATTGGAACTGGAACTGAGGTCCAGTGTTGAAGAGTTGAGCAAACAAATATCAAAGACAGCAAACTCGAGCGTTGGACTGGCATATCAAAATCATCTAAACCACGTTCGTTTGGTTCAGAAAGAAACCGAAAAATTACTCGAACTAGAATCTATATTACCTGCCACAAATTTACCTCATTTCCAAATGTATCGTTTGTTGGTACTGAATCTAATTCAGCTGGAAAATCAGCTATCTCCAATGGTGACATTGAGGACATTAGATAATTTAGCCGACCTGCAGTATGTGCCACAACAAAATCAACAATAAGAATTGGAAGCATTTTCATGAAAACAAAAAACAAAAAGCAATTACACATACTTATGCGAGTAAGGATTCGCCTTGCCTTGTTTAAATCTTTTACAATTTTAACGAACAAACGGAAGTAGGTTCATAGTTTATAGTTCAAAAAACGTTGGCCGTATTTTGTTGGCACATGCATTTATTCATGTAGTCAATCTAATACAAATGATAAAGCGAAGATACTTAAAGAGGTCCTCGAGTTTGTCGCATTTATAAAAACAAGTGTAAAGAGGACCAACATTTTATGGTATAAAAAAGAAGGAAAGAGGATGAGCAAATCTTTCACTGTCTGACTGTGACCATACCAGGTGTATAGGAATACCTTTAAATTGAGTCTCATTTTAAGTGAATATCTTACTGCGAAGTCATCCTTACATGTACGAATACACGAAGGTCATATTCTCAAACAACATCGCATAAGTAATTGCTTCAATTTAATCTACCCCCACGTGAGTTAGTGCATGTTATCACTTCTTCATCAAGCTACAGTGGAGGCATGGAACTTTCCTGCTGGCAAATAGCCAAGCAAGTCTAACATATGTACGACATGCCATTACAACCTGAATTATCCAAACCAATCATTTTAATGCCTTGTTCATCGAAATACCAAGCCCGTACACCATGCATACGCATGCAAGGAACAATAAATAAAAAAATAAGACAATTATTTGTAGTCATAGGTGAAAATGTGGTTGCTTTTCATTCACATAGCAAGATGAAACGTGCTAATTTACAAAAGCACTGAACGAAGAATCCTTCGAAGATTGAGAGATATATCTCAGAATCTACCTAGTGTCAACCAGTAAAGAGTACAGAGACAGACAACGTTTAATGGTTTGCGTAATTAATTTTTTTTTTTTTAAACAACGTATGCAGACTGAGATTTAAATCTTCATTTTCATTTTCAAGTGATACGAGGTTAGGTCAAGCATTGGCACATGCCCAAACATCACGCATCTATTGGGCAAGCATTGAACAGTTCTTCCAATCGAATGAGTATAATTTATTGTTCTGTCTGTTCTTTGAGTCAGGATTCCCTTTTTTTGTTAACTGCTAGATGTGTATGTGGATTTGACGGCATTTCCATCGGCTCTTCGTGACATTAAGTTTGTTTGTGCTAGCGTTCAAATCCCTTGATACATTGTTTTCAGTGTGGCCAGACTGAAATTAATTCGATTAGTCGATTCATTAGAAACTTTTTTTTTTCAAAACTCTACTCTACTCTACTCTACAGTTAGTGCAATATTAGGGAGTCACCTTTTTTGAGGATCGGTCAAATTTACTGAGCAAACTTTCATTCGACCATATTGAACAGATGGGTCGCCGTAAATCGGCAGATACGAGGGCTGTATGATGAGTACCCGGATTGAAGGATAGGTGCCGCTAATGAGCCAAAATGAGCATACCTACATTTAGAATAACCTCTTTAAGCCCGCTTGTCAAAATCTGGTGACAATCCGACGATAAGTTTTCTTTTGATATCCGAATTTCAAAACATCGTGTAAGTTTTTTTGCTGCCATAGAAAAAGAGCAGTATCTCTCCTTAGTCCGATTCTTGCTTTAGAGTGGCAAAATCTGCGAGGGAATCAAGGTCATTCTCGGTGGTGTGTATGGGATGCATTCACCTTCCTGTATAACTGTTTATCATTGGTTCGTAGAGTTTCGATGTTAATTCACATCAGTTTTTAAGGAACCGCGCCTTGGTGACCCAAAAACGGTTACCACAGAGAAAACCGTGGACAAAATTCATGATCTCATATTGGCGGACCGTCGCCTGAAAATTTGCAAGTCTTCTGAAATAGAAGGCGGTGGGTGCCGCGTTTGCTTACACGGAAGAACAAGCGCAATTGTGAGACCACTTCAAAGGCGTTCTTGGCCCTGTTTAATCGAAAAGACATGGATTCACTGGTACACGCCAGAGACTAAAAAACAAACAAAACAATAAGCTTTACCTGGAGAACGTGCTCCAAAAAAGGTCAAGACCGTGCCTTCGACCGGAAAGTTGATGGTCACCTTTGGCGAAAAAATGGCACTACACAGAGGGGTTAAAAAAGTTGTAGCACCGCTTGAAAAAGTGTAATGAGTCGAAAGGGGATTTTCTAATTCGGGTATTCATCAAACAGCCCTCATACATAAAAGTTCTGCCTCTGCATCCTCATTGGTCTTCATTTTGAAATTAAGATATTCCTGTGCCGATCTCTTCTTAGTCAGTTAAACAGTTTGCAGAAGTAATCCTTTCACTTTTTCAACCTCGACTGTGATAAAAGCTATAACGATGAAATATTTATTTTTGCCTGTCGCTGTTTGGTATTGATGTTTTCGGCAAGCTTTTTTGAATTTTCTTGTGGGGTCTTCAAACTTAGTTTCTGCAGGAGAACTTTTTTATGGCCTCGATCGGAAGGTTTTCAGGTTCTTCTTATTTTTTTTTTCTAAGAAGCTGATATTACTACCAATTTCTTCGATTCTAAAGTTTGTAAGAAGCCCTCGTTCATCTTTGGAACATTGCTGTGTGATCCTATTATTTCGCTGCATGTGTATGGTGATACTTTCCGTCACACCAATGATTTCGTTGAGGTAATAGAATAAAGAGGGCATATTTTATGCGGAGTCTCTAAGCTTCAGTAAGGATGTCACCAAAGGTCTTCTGCCTAAGACCCTTTGATAAATTTTCAAATTCGATTAGAGGTCCTTTGCAATAGAAGTTGTTCAAAGTTATATTTCCTTCAGAGCAGTCTGCGGCGTCCGGGACATTTACACTGGCTATGACGAGGAAATGGTCTGAGCTGATAGTGGCCTTTCGAAGCTTAAAGGCTATTCCTGACTATTTCATCCATGTCTTGTGTAGATCATAAGTTTATTATTCTAGTTGAGAGCCTTTTAATAAGGTGATTACCAGATCCCTTTGTGGGTATTGAGTTACTGGAAACACGTTTTTTTTATGCTTTTCAACTGTGCCGCCAAAGAAGCTCTTTTTCATCAGTAGAAGCAATATTTTGCATGTCATTAAGCTTTTATATATATTGTAGATTGTAGATGCCTCAAGTTCATGACTTTTTCCCTAAAAATTGATCAGTTACAAGCTGCCGGTTATAGGAAGTCCATATCAGGACTATATGGACACGGTACCATAGAAGTAATCGATGAGTAATCGATGAGTAATCGATGAGTAATCGATGCCAGTAATATGCCCGTACTAAACACACACCCCCACACTTCAAACCACTCTCGCCGCGGGTCTGCTGTTAGGTATTACTTCACGGGGCTGGTTAGCATTTTATGCTCTGTTGTCTATTTTTGCCTCCTCGGCCCTTCTTAATGCTTCCGAGCTCCGAACTTTTTAAGTTCGCTATGTCACTTGTAAAGCGTCTGCACTAGAACATAAAGTGCTTCGCGTCTTCCTCCTCTTCTAGGAATTCTGAGCAAAAAGGTGAGCTAACGTGCCTAAATAAGTGAGGGTATTTTCGATAGCCACCTAGTCCAGAAAGGAACTGCGTAAGATGCGTTCTTTTTGTCCAAGTTTCAAAGTTGGTAATCAGCTTGAGTGTCCTTGACAGTGTAGTCCCAAATAGCTTGCCAAAGTGCTGCAGATGCTGCCCTTTCTTCCTCCTTTACCCTCCTGGTAAGTCTGGTATCTTGTCTGTTGGCGATAGGTCTAATGTAAACATTTAATTGCATTTAATTGACGATAATGTCAATAGGGACCATCACAGTTATAACACAGGCTGCTTCGTCCGAAATTGTTCGAAAACCGCAAATTGTTGTGATTGCGCAAAAAGCCTGTAAGCCAACCAATGTTTCCTCTTTATTCCGTTTATTGAGAATGCAGGGGCCCAAACGTGGGTGGCATACAAAAAGATGGAGCTTACCACTCTGAATACCAGAATTATCCTTGCGTATCCAGATCCGCCTATGTTTCGCAGCATCCTGTTTCGCCTGCATCTGTGACGCCTTTTGACAAGAATACTCGACATGTACTTTAAATTTCAGTAAACACGGTTCAGTCAACACAGTTCCGCTTTGGTATCTCAGGAAGATAGCAGAGAGATAGAAAGACGTTTCGTTGCCCCGTGAATGTATGGATATTCAATTATTTTAACCTGTCCACATGTAAGATTTAGTCCATTAAAATAAGTTAGTACAATAGATTAAGACTTTCAGTTATTTGAATGCGGTCGATAGCCTTGCAAGATAAAAGTGTAAATGGTGTAATAGGTTGACCAGATTTTGTTAGCGTATTCAGAAAGATGCAGAACAAACCATATCTAAATAGACTTTGTAATACTTGCGCTAAAAAATTCCTCAATTTATTGACAAAGATATCTAACACCCAAATCACAAATTCCAGTCACACACGAAACAATTATATGATAGATAACTATATAGTAGAAGTACACGATATATGTTAGTTGTATGGGTGTTACTTCTCATCAGTATACCCTCAAGCCCCACACGTACTCTAAAATATCGTGATTCTTTCCCAAGCCGTTCAACTCGCTTATAGAATGCCCTGCCGACCTCTGTGTTTCCTGATCGTTATAATTTACAAACATTTAAATACAATGTACATTGGTACCTCTCTTTTCCTCCCCCCCCCCTAAATTTGATGCTTTTTGAAATATATTGTTCATCCATATGCGATATCTCAACATCTGTCGTCAGGCTTGCTAAATCCGTAATCCAAAATATAATACTTTACGAGGTCCGTACCAGAAGTACCCGACCCAATAAAGAAAACAAAAAAATTTTTGGAAAAAAAATTATTTATTTTTCAACATAATCGCCTCTCAGCTCTGTACACTTTTCCCAGCAGTGTTCAAAAAGTTCGATACCCTTTGCCATAGCCATTAACTGCCAACATTAACTGGAAAACCTTTGAGCACAGAGCCATTTTTCCAAGTTTGGGAACAGAAAATAATCCGAAGGGGCTAAATATGGCGAATGAGGGTACATGAGGCAGCAATTCAAATTTTAATTCATTAATTTTGGCCATTGCAATAACGACACCGTTTTTGCTCGAGTGTAAACAAACGCGGTACCCATCTTGCACACAGCTTTTCCTTGTCCAAATTTTCAAATAATATGCGATGTACCGCACTTTTTGAAATTCCTTTAATGTCTGCTAGCTCGCGCACTTTCAGTCGACGATCATCCAGTACCACATTACGGATTTTCTTCACCATTTCTGGAGTCGTCACCTCATTTGGTCGACCACTGCGATGCTCGTCTTGGCAGCTGTAAACGAAGGAGCAGACTGACCCAGAGTAGAATCCAGTTCAGCTTTTATATGGTTGTGCTGATGCCTTGTATTGTATCACATAATGATGACCAATTTTCTCCATTTTCACAAATTCACTGACAACGTTCACTGTTGATGGCTGCCAAACAAATACTAAACAACGTGGCGCTTTCTGACTTGAAACATATGCTCTATAGACTGCGTATTTTCCAAAACAGGGACTGCCGTTATGTCTTGGTCAGACCGGGTACTTCTGGGACCGCAATCGTAGTTCATTGCAAACTAGTGGAATCATTCCAGGGCACACTAGACCCACTGAACTATCAAATCAAAAACAATACGCTACACATCCTTCTGGTACAACATATACATATATGGTACAATATTTTTGTATTTGGTCACACTGCCACTGGTACTCGGAATGTCAACTCGTATGTTGTCTACACCGATAAGTGTGTACAACCTGTGCAATGTCCTTTCGCCAAACCGTGTTCAAGTGTTTGTATCATATTTGACATGTGATGGTAGTGCAGTCTGAATTTAATGATGCGATTAATAAGGATTTTATCAAGGAAGAGGATGAATACCATCCCGAGGAGGACTTCATGAGAGTTATGCATCGGCAAATGCGCAAACATAACCCAACAACGTGATTATGGTCATTGTTAACCACTCACAGTTGGCCATCCCCGAGGAATAGCGATGATATCCTTATCCGGTATTTCTTGGCTGGCTATTATCCCACACGGAATACACTTAATCAAGCTTTCACATTCAAAATCAGTTGCAATATTTGTGCTGCGTTTGTATTTTGTTTGTTTTGTGTTTGCTTCATGTCTGCTAAAATGAATTTGTATCTACTCGTAGTTGTTGTCGTCGTCCTTGTGCTCGTGTATCTCCACAACCATACCCTACATCCTGAGGAAGCGTAACCTTGCTTACATAAGCCATGTACCAACTAATTAACATTGATTAAATGGATTTTATTATGGAAGGCTGCCACTACGGTCGATGATCTGTGATGGATGGCTCTGGTATGATACGTGTACTCTGGAAACTGACTGTTTCAGCTCTCCAAGGGCAATTCTAATCCTTTATGCAAGAGTTTTCCCAAGTCAGCTGGTGCAACTAAACTATGGTATCGTGTGTCGCAGGTTCTGATTGCCATATACGTGTATAACATACGTATGTAAGTGGAGAAGGGACCTACTTGATTTGCATATTAGAGTTACAATAGCGGAATAGTTATATCCTATTTGGGATGACAGGCTTAAATATTTTATGATATACGCGACGTGAAAAGTGAATTCAGACTTTATATTGTTGTGGCATGGATGGGTACCTACATGCAAACACTATAACGTATATAATCAGGTAATTTCGAAGCCAATTTGCGTCAATTTGGTGAAAATATTTACTTAGCAGCAGAAGGTTTGCTTAGTAGAATTTTCAGATTTGCGTTGTCAGACATTCAAATTAGGCAAATAGTACTTGATAAAAGCGCTGATAGCATGCTATTTGAGTTGAACATTAGAAACCAC
Source organism: Volucella inanis (assembly GCA_907269105.1). Classification (NCBI taxonomy): domain Eukaryota; kingdom Metazoa; phylum Arthropoda; class Insecta; order Diptera; family Syrphidae; genus Volucella; species Volucella inanis. Next base: position 230,424,318 of record OU026153.1, on the reverse strand, counting down.
AAAATATGCCATAACAAGGTGGGAGATTTTAGCAAAGTTATGTTAAAATTCAACGAAATATTTACTATGGTGTCTTACACAACCAAAGGGGATCCTTAGCGATATAATCGTGTGAAATAACTCAACGGATAAACATTACACGTACATGCTGTAGAAGAAGAAAGTGATTTGGAACCATTTAGACCAACGAGACATTGAAACAACGTTAAGAAGCTGATCGAATAATTTCCACGATTACTACTTTTTGTCGAAGAAATGAAGACTTAGTGGAGTGGATGGACTAGATATAAGGCACTGACCAACAGAAAAATTCAATGCTTTTCACTTTTGCCAATACCACAGTAGAATTATTCACTCAGTTCAATGGCTACTCATATCTATGCTGTCTATGCCAGACTCATGCTCCCACCATAAGTGTATCAGATTTCCTATCTGTGGCATAGTCAATACATGTCAGGGTCATTTACTTAGAAACTTCGTAACTAGTAAACGCACTGAGATGATAGGATTATTCATCTTTTTATATGGCCCATAATCTTTTGCCATTTTCCGGGTAGCTTCATAATTCCATCGGTGTAGAACTTCTGTGGTTTATTAGCGAAAAACTAGGCCAAATGATTTTCAACAGCTCTACAGTCGGCCAATTTTTTACCATGAAGAAAGTTTTGCAAAGACCGAAACAAATGGTAATCAGAGAGTGCAAGGCCCGGGCTACACGGTGGATGCATTAAAACCTCCCAACCCAGCTTAAAAATGTGTGCGGAATAGCATTGTCATGATGGAAGACAAGTCCTCTTCTGTTGGCCAATTCTGGTAGCTCATTCTTAATAGCTTCATTCGAACGGTCGAGTTGTGCACAGTATAGGATCAAATTGACCGTTTTGCCACGTTCTAGCAGCTTATAATAAACAATTCTCTTCCAATCCCAAGAAACACTCAACATAACCTTGTTTGCCGTCCATCGATCGATTGCGTGGAATGTTGTCGTACTTAATCCATTTTTCATCGCCCGTAAATTTCTTTGCGTCAATTCAAGTGATACCCAAACATCGAGCTTCTTTGAGTAGCTTGCTCGTCGTTTTAGATGATTCCAAACTGTCATACGTTAATGTTTACTGCCTCCGATATCTCCAAACAACTTCCGTGCCGGTCTTCATCCATTAGTTGCAAAATTACATTGACTTTTTCAGTGACAGGCCAACTAGTGCGAGGTGCATCTTTTACATCGAAATTTTCGGAACGGAATCGAACAAACCACTCCTGGGTCCGACGTTCACTCACAGCATTCTCACCGTAAACTGCACAAATTTTTCGGCATGCTTGTGCAGTTTTTCCCGTTTTTTATAGTAAAAAAGCATCACATGGCGCATTTCTTCAGATATTTCACTCATATTCAAATCAGTATAACTTTTAACACGAGCAACGAATTACATAGCTGTCTTCACTAAAAATTAAGCCTAACATGTCACCGTTCAAAGACGTGTTCTTTTGACATAATCAGATTAGTGTTTCCAGATAAATGGATACCAACACCATCTAGTGACAACAAACCGTGAAGACTTTTTATTATTTTTTCTAATTATTGCATATAGACTTACTCTTTGGATAAAACCGCACCACAATCAATAGGGAACTAGCAATGACGATGACCAACGCCTACAAATTCAAGTAAGTTGTAGTCCGCATTCGTATATGGTATGATGCTGAAGATTGTTGTTTAGCGGAAGTATTGTTGTTTTGGAGGTGCTTTAGAGAGTTCAAAGAATTCCAAATATGTATCACGTATCACGTATCACGTTCCTCCTAAATTCACACAAATCCTCCTTAATTTTCTTAATTTTCCTGGAATACACTATAATAGTTCATGAGGTAGCACGTGATATACAGTGGGAGTTGTTTGGAGAATACACAGGCATATGGATGGATTTTTCCCTCCTCATAGGACTAGACTACCGAAGAGGGTTTTCAAAAAGAAGGGAATATCAACATATTTTTGCCAATATCCTTTTTGAATTGAAGGATAAACAAAAGTCATATCTAGTGATTGCTTTACTGCAAATAAACATACAGATGAATGACAACATCCAACTGCTTACTATAGATATCCATGGGGAAAATATGGATTAGTATGACTACTGCAAATGATTCGAAATCTCAGATGTTCGCTACTGCACGAGTATGGTGATATTTGCACCTTTCGCATAGACATGCCTGTTTGTCTAAAAAACTATCAACCCCGTACCATACTTTAGTATAGGTCATGTGACAGAAATCCAAAGTCAACAAGTGATTTTAGGCTGCAGTTTCCGATTTTTTTGTCAATGGATTTCCATGTGAATCGAGCCTTCAAAGCTACGTACCTTGTTGTTTGCAGTGGATCCCATTTTGCATTACGCAAGGCTTTTGTTCAGTTTTCTTTACTTTTTCAAATGTTTGAGTCCATTCCGTTCTATGTAGATTTAACCCGACAATCCATAGAGACGCCGCTGATTAAGCACAATCCAAATAATGATGTTTAACAAAAAAAAAAGGTCTTCAGTTCATCGAAGAATTAACTTCAAAGAGTTCCACTCTTCTGTAAGCATATGGAGGGCAATCACACAACAAGTGAGAAAAGATTCAATTTTTTCTTCGTCCTTTGAACCCCTGCTTACATATTTACATAGATGGCGCTACAGTTTGGAGTGAATCTGGAGCCCAACATACTACCTCTTCTTATTCGATATCTAGTCTCAAACTTTCTACTCCAAACTGAAGTCCCTTTCTACTTATGACAGTCTTCTAAGATGAGCTCTTTCTCTAGAGCTTTGTTCTTCTGAGTTCAATTCGAACACTCTGTGAGCCGAAGTATTGTTGTACATTCGCTTTATATGTCCTAGCTAGTCCGTCACTGAATCTTCTCCACCAAAGCCCGCCCGAATATTTCTTTTAAAATCATTGAGGATGTCTTTATCCGCTTTCGATAGAGTCCTTGCCATAAAGTCTACTTAGTTGTTAAGAATAAGGGCCTAATACTCAATAACTTGATTAGTCAAAAGCGATTGACAAAAGTGATTCCTCGCCTAATTTCTGATGAGATGTTGTTGACAGAATTTGTAGCAGAGCTTGTGTAGACTACCCCTTACTAACTCCAAATTATAGCCGTCCTCTGGGACGTTTAGTCCAATTCGTTAATGTTCTATGTCCCTTACTGTTGGCAGCAAACGAGTCTACCTAGGTTTGCGGTCAATTGCCACTTAATTCCTTTTTGGCAGCTTCTGGTTACCGCCCGCTAAATTTTCACAAATATGTCGATATCATCGGCATTAGGTAGTATTATAGCTTGTGAGTTCCGCACAATTCTTTCAAGAAGTGATATGACAGCAAGTCATCTTGTCTTAAAGCTTTTTTAATCTTTTGAAGGTTAAGTGTCTATAGACCTTGATTTAGCAGCAAGCTTTCTCTATCGTGATTTTGCACAAACGGACAAGTTTGATAATGATGCCAAAACTAGACATGGCTCTATAAGGCTCGTCGCTATAAATGCTATCATATGCGGCCTTAAATGGTGGTGGGTCTCGATTTTGAATTCTTCAGTCTTTTCCAGGATCAGCAAATATGTGAAGATTTGATTGGAAGACTAAGACTTTGCTAGTCTAAAACCGCACAGATAAAGGCCGATCAGGTTGTTGACACATATGGCAGATACGATCTTATATGCCATGTTGAAATGACTTATACGGGTACCTCTGTAGTTGTCGCAGTTGAGGAGGTTTCTTTTGTTATTGAACGAGCGGACGATGTTGAGATTCTACTCATCAGGAATACACTCTTCCGACTAGATCTTAGAAATGAGCTGATTTATGCTCTTCACAATGTTATATCCAGCAACTTGGATTACCACGGCCTTTAAGCTGTCAGGTTCAGCTGCTTTCAGCTAAGATATTGTTTTCCTTGCTTTGTTTTAGTCAGTTAGACGGAAGTTTTGGCTGTCATCGTCTAAGTTCAATGATCTATTCTGCCTGACAGCGGAATTTTGGGATTCGTCGCGTTGTACAATCTGGAAAAAAAGTGTTTCCATATTCTCAGCACCGACTCTACTACAAACTTTCCTTCTTCATCTCTACAGGGTTCGGTATTAGTCTTCTGAGCTCGATACTTCTATACGTTATTCCTGGAACATAAGCCCTCGATATCTTTGATAGTTCGTGTCTCATGCTTATGTTCTTCCCGTTCCTTCTGCACGTAGAGCTTACGATTAGCTCTCGTTCTTCGTTGCATCGCCACTTCGTACGATTTTTGTTTAGATTTGCTTGGCGAAATTCTTCACCGAACCAGAGATTTGGTGGTTGTCGGGTAAATTTCAGCACTTCAGTTGTGGGGTCTCTGATGGCACGTTAGCAGCTTTTCCACTAGCCTTGGGTAGTGGTAGCATAGATGTTTCTGAGAGATTTCGGGATACGCGTTCGACAAATATTCTGGCGATCTCTTGCTATTGCACCTTTTGTATGTTACATTTTCTCTACATTTCCTCTGCTATGAACATTCTACTCGCGAATCCGAATTTCGTTTGTCCCTTAAATGTTTGCTAGGGTCGTCAGTTCGCCATACATTTTAGCATGTATGAGTAAGAGTTAACGCAAGAAGTTACCGGGAACCAGCACTGGGAGTTAAGGCAATCACTTGGCTAAGACCTTGAATGTTGCGCTGCTGACCAATTCAAGTTATAAGTTTCCCAATCATTTGCCATGCAGGTCCCTTTTGTCTAAGTTCACCCCGAACTGCAGCGCCACCTAAGTAAGTAAGTATCTTCTCACAGTATTTCTTCTCTGTGGTGCTTAGGAAATCCGCGAGCATCTTTACCAATATCCCCTACTGATCGAATTTTCTATGTCGTAAATTAGCCATAGACTTCTAGTCGCTGTAAATGTATCCATATTGGTGACTATATGAAGTTTTGAATAAAGTCTAACAGAGGGCATAGGAGATGGGCAGTATCGATAGCTTCCTTCAATTTCAGTCATTTTCGTATGATGTAGGTCACCATAATGTATGTGGATATTCCATTGGATATCTTCTCTATTATCTTGCAAGCCTTGTCCTTTTTAGAGCCGAGTCTAGAACCTTAAAGACTGAATGGGTATCCGAATTCACAAGAAAAACCTTACCGACAAACTTTTCACCCCAAGTAGCCCCTGTTATTTCCGCTCTGTAAGTACTACTTTATGTATTCTAATGAAAAGATTGACCTCTAGTATTTCACAGTAAACACCGGCTTCCGTGCCAATCTCTGTCTTGGATCCGGTGGTATACAAACAGTCTGTGTACCACTACTTGTTTGTCAATCTTTTGACCGATGACTGTCTTCTTTTTGATAAGCAATGGTACTAACTAGTACTAACTCAAGTCGGATTTAGTTAGAGAGTTAAATGCGGGGATTGGCCCTCTATCAGTTATCGAATAACGTCTGCTAATTGAGGGTTTCGCCTAGTGCTGGAAGTATTTTCTATCATCAGCGTAACTGTCACGCTGAAGCTTTAGTGAAATAAGGTCTGTTCCTTCAACTCACATCTCTAAACTCAGAACTCACTATACTACACTACAATACCTCAATTCAGTCAAACGACCTTCATACATAACAAGGCACGGTTCACACCTTTGATTGAGCTGGGCATCACTTAAATGTCCCTGTGTCATATCTTTCTAAAGATAAGCTAAATAACCATCATGTATGTTGAAGTTACGCTGATTGCGATCTGTTGAATGTGGAAGACGATCCAGGCTTTCACCGAAAAAGTCATACTCAGTGACAAGGCACATTCTTGGTTAAATGGGACCCGGTCCAAAATGGCAAACGTATTTGACGAATTTGATGAATCAAAGGTGTCCTAACAGTAGCCACTATATAGGAAAGAATTGACTGTTTGGTTTAGTTTTCATGCCAGAGGAGTTATTTGGCCGTTCTTCTTTCGATGTTATATCGGAGAGTCGGCTACAAGCAATCGGGGCAGCTTTCTCACCTAAAACTGAAAGGCTTGGAGGATAAGTCGTTTCAGTAGCACTATAGGGCTACATAGTAGCTGCTCCAATCGACTTATTGAGGACAAGTTTCGGTGATTGTCTTATTGCCAGAATCGGCTCTGCAAATTGCCCTTTCGGTTCGTAAAGACTCTCTTCTTTAGGCAACATTAAATCTCTGCCCAGTGAATATTTAGCATGAAATTTCTGGAAAATTCGATAATTATGCTAACATAATGTGTTGCTAACATGTATCTACCTTCTGATCAAAAAGTACCCGTAGTTCTCCAATAACGGGTGAATGAAAACGTTTCAATTATTAATCGATATTCATTTTATTTCCTTCAAAATTACTGTAAGGCCTTTAGCTCCTTCTGTGAATTCTGCTTTATCACCTCAATCGTCTCAAAACGTTTTCCGCAAAGTGGTAACTTGAGACGTGGGAGTCACAAGGAGCTATGTCAGATGAACATGGAAACGGTACAAGATTTTCAAATTCAAATCAACAAATTCAGCACTCTCGGCACAAACCGCGCTTCAACTCGTCTCATGACCAAAACATCGTTCATGATGTTTTGCACCGATTCAAACGAGTCGCTAAGATCAGCCCCTATCTCTCTGATGCCCACACGACGATCTGCGAGGGCAATTTTCTTAACTTTTTCGAAGTCTACGTTCGTCATGTTTTTAACAATGTCTCAACCGTAGTTTCTTTGAATGGAATTCCGGGTACGTTTTGATCAGAAGGTAACACTTGCCCTGTACGTTTTTAGCATGGCGCAGTGATTCTGAATTCCCTGATACTAGTTCTTCCAGATATGGGAAAAGAATGACATGGACCATCCACCAAACTTTTGCAGTCTACGAAAATCATTTTCAAGTTTTGCCGACTTTTTTTGTAAAATGGATTAAATGGTGCGAGAACGTTGGAAATGTTGGAAAAGTGTTTCGGCAATGATTCTCTAAAGACCGTTGTCTTTTACCAGTGGCACACGCGGTTCAAAAGTGGTCGTGGGTCAATCGAAAATGATGAACGCAGTGGCAGACCATCGACATCGAAAACCGACGAAAACATTGATGAAGTAAAAGAAATGTTGGTCAATAACCGCAAATTAACCATCAGAGAGATAGCGGAGGGCTTGAATATTGCCTCTGGATCTGTCCAAGACATTTTAGTTAATGATTTGGGATATCAATTTCATGCAAAAAAGAGACCTTGTTGACGTCGCAAAAGAGATGATTTGCGAGGTTGAATCCGATTCCACATTCATCAAAGGATCATTACTGGAGACAAGACGTGGGTTTATGCGTACGACACACAATCCAGACATCAGGCTGAAACCAAAAAAACCAAAAAACCAAAAAAACCACGTCGATTTCAGTCAAAAAAGAAGGCAATGCTTACGGTTTTCATGAATTACAACTGTGTAGTGCATCATGGATTTATGCCAAAAGGCCAGACAGTAAATAAAGAGTATTATTTGGGCGTTATGAAACGTTTGCGTGAAGCAATTCGACGAAAGAGACCAGAATTGTGGGCAGAAAACTCATGAATTTTGCACCATGATAACGCACCGTCTCACAGTGCCATCATTATTCGTAATTTTTTGAAGGAAAATGCAACAAATACCATCCAATAGTCACCGAATACTTTCTGTTCAATCGAGTTAAAAAACCATTACGGGGAACGCGTTTCAGCAGCATAGAGGAAGTAATGGAAAAATCAGAAAGAACTGATGGACATACCGAAAACCGAAAATAAAAAATTTTTCGAGGATTGGATCAAGCGCTGGCATAAGTATGTTGCAATCGATGGGGATTATTTTAAAGGGGACAATATGGATTTAGATGAATAAACTTGTATTTTTAATTTTCTGAATGAATTCTTGGAACTTTTTGGGAATTTGGTGCTATTTGGGTTGGTGGCTTTGTCTTCGGCTCGGTGGATGGGTATATCCAGAACTTTTGACTAAATTTTAACCATCTAAATAAAACAAAAACTTAGTATAACTTAACTCCCAGAGTTGACTACTGACTTCTATATAAAGGATAAAAAGTACCAGCTTGACCTGCTCTTCGAAACGAGGGCTGGGTGATGAATATCCAGATTAGAAATAACAACGCAACTTTTTTAGGTTTTGAAAATTTATTTTTCAATATGAACACCTTTCAACTCGACATACTTTTCCCAGTAGTGCTGTAACTTTTTTAACCCCTCCGTATAGTACGACTTTTGTTGGCCTGTAAAATACTCCTCCGCGGCGGCGATGACTTCCTCGTTCGACCCGTGCTTCTTTCGGGCGAGCGATCTTTTAAGGTTTGGGAACAAAAATAAGTCACAGAGAGCCAAATCCAGAAAATACGTAGGATGTATATACGTAATTCGCAGTGCGATTCGACTAGGGCCTCCGCCAAATTACCAAGGCTTTCCCTATCAATGACGTTGTGTAACAAAAAGCGGGAGCAGAGCAATGTACTGGTCTTATCGTAGACGTTTTCGGTATTTAACACCTCCGAATGACTGCTGTAATTTGACTAGTTCCAAGCGGCAGGTCATAGGTCCTGTTGGTGGCAGGATCACCGGTAGTCCCTACCAGGACTAAGGACACGGTACCATGGGAATAAGGAGCTCTCCAGATTTCGGTACCGGCCTGACTTGTAGGAGCGTCTTTGACCCAATGTGGAGTTGCATTAGCTAGGTGCTGTGACCCTTAGATCAGCAAGAGGTTTTAGATCGGCTTCAACCCATACCAAGGGTGGAACTTGTGCCTGCAACACAAGTACTACTTTGGTATATGGTATTTTCTGTAGCAAATAGCGATGGCAAGGCGTATCCTTGCTCCCATGGATGTACGGCCATCCCGTGGGCAAAGGCCTTCGTAGTAGGTATCTACATTTAGCACAAGAGACGTTCTGCAATTCAATCGATTTGGCTGTTTCGAGTGCAGAGGTGCGTTTTCGTAGTGAAAGAGCACTTTTTTCTTCGCCAAATGTGGTCGTTTTTTCTTCAAATTGGAGTTAAATCGGCCAATAAATCGACGTGATTAAAAAAAAAAAAAAAAAAAAAAAAAAAAAAAAAAAAAAAAAAAAAAAAAACGGTGGCTATCACCTTTCCGGCCGAAAGCATGGTCTTCGCCTTCTTTGGAACACTTTCACCGGGTAAAGCCTATTGTTTCAATTGTTATTTGTTATTTGGTCTCTGGTGTGTGGCAATGAATCTTCCTCTATTCCGAAATGATGCATGAATGAATGAACTCCAGATTTCGATTCAACATTGTCAAGAAAATCGTTCAGGATATGGCAAACGCGTTTAGTTAAGACGCCTGCTATCTCAGTCAGTTCACGAATTTTCACTCGCCAATACGAAACCATGGATTTTGTGGTAACCGTTTTTGGGCCACAGTTCATCAAAACCGACGTGCGGCCACGGCGAAACTCTGCAAACCAATGGTAAAAGGTTGTACGAGAAGGTTAATGGGTCCCATGCACACCATGGGGAATGGGCTTGATTTCCTCGCAGGTTTTTCCACTCAAAAACAGGAATCGGATCACGGAGCGATAATGCTTTTTGTCCATTGTCGCAAAAAAAAAAAAACTCTAACACGATGTTTTGAAATAGATGTCAAAATAAAACTAAGCATCAGATTAAAAAACTGGCTAAAAGAGGTTATTCTAAATGGCTCGGTAGCACAGCCCTCGGAAACAACTTCATGCTAAGGATAGTCATTGCTCTATGTGGCGAATGAAACTGAAATCGAATTACACGATTATCTATTGTCCATTCACGCCAAGCTATATAAGGCACAATAACCTATCGGATAGAGTGTCAGTATTACAAAGTATCTATCGTGGTAGAGTGGTATTGTGGGTAAAACTGGCGCTTTTACTTAATGACGTGTTAAACAACTCATCGGTGATTCCTATGGAATCCGCTCCTCTTCTAATACATGAATAAGTTCAAATCCACTCTAGTCACAGCAAATCGTATTTGGTTAAGTGCCAGCCTTTTGGCACATTAAGTTGGTTTCGTTCCAAGTCATAGGCACGTGACACCCCCCCCCCCCCTTTCCTTCAACGATACTATTTGTTTGACTATAGCTGTTGCTATTTTTCTACCTTTTCGTCTAGATTCGTTAGCCTAATTGCTGGAAGTGCTCGTATAATACCAACATTCAGTCAATTTATCAAAAAAGATTGCCAGCTTAGCCCTTACACAGTGTTTCTTGTAACGCACAGATAGAATTTAATCTAACATACATACATATTCGTTTATAGTAACTACGATCAAGGGAATGGATTTGATTAAGATAATATATTTCATATTTGACTATGATCTTGTAGATGTTGATCTTTTTTACTATAGCATTGCAAATAAATAAGAAAATGGAATTCGTAGTTAAAAAAACTTGTAGTTGCCACATTGTATTCGTACTTTTGGTGTAGTAAATATGTATATGTAAATCCGTGAGGGTGCATTCGGCATTGTGTCTATCTGACTCCTGAAATCCAGATATCTACAATGAAAACAAGCAAAAACAACAAAAGACTGAACTTTTTGATCACATGACTAACAGAATAAAAGGCTTTTGTTCGTAACTTTTTTATTTGTGCTTATAATTCAACGAATCTTTGAACAAAAAAATAAAATAATATTATAATTCTGTATAAAAAATAATGAGGACCAAATCCATCTTTTAACATAATTTAATACAAAAAAATTAAAAATAGGGCATTCGATTAACTTGTTGGCTTTGTGAAACTGTTCCTACTTAGTACTTCGTATGGCCTCCTTTTGCTTTGGCATGGATTTTTTTAACTTTTTACATTGACTTGCGGTGTATATTTTGCCAAACAGTTTAAGTGCGGTGCCATAATTCATAAGGCACGTTTTACTTCAACCCAAAGATGTTCAATCGGATTGAGGCCTAGATATTATGGTGGCCAATCAATTATTTGAAATAGCTAACATTGCAGCCACGCTTTTGTAATTTTTTGAATTTTTCTGGAAGGCAATGTCTGACAATCTTTATGCCACTTTTCCAAACTTGTAAGGAAAGTATCCTTAAATATATCCCACATGTATCAACAAATCATAAGATGTCCTCTACCAAATTTCAATGTTGTTTTGATATGGTGATCGCTGATTGGATCACCTGGCCTTTTCCAAATCCATTGGCTACCATCGGACTCAAGATGGTTTATTTTTGTTACATCTGACCAAATTACCCTTGCCCAACAGTAACCCTTATATTTTAAGCGAAATTGTAGCTTTAATTTCTTATGGCGGACAGTCAATAGGGGCTTTTTAATATAGAGTTTTTCAATAGCGACTTAACAACTTTGAATTTAATTTGTGAACGCACTCTTTCACTAATCATCAAACTGTTACTGTCAATTTATTCAGTAAACCCAACACTTTCATCATGGTAAGGTACACTTACGAGCAACGTCTGCAAAATATAAAAATTTTCTACAGATATTCGGAGTCGGTGACTGTAACTTTAAGAGCGTTAACTCCAATTTTCAGTCGTAATTCTCACCCTAGTAGACAGGCAATAACAAGTTTAGTGCAAAAATGTGAGTCTACATATTCGTTGTGTGATGTTGCCGTATCAGTGAGACAACGGGTTGATCAAAGTGTTGAAAATATCGCTGCCGTTCAGACGTCCGTAGCAAACGATCCAAATCAGTCAATTCCACGGCGTTCTCAAGAATTGGGCATCGCTCAGACCACACTATGGTGTATTTTGCGTAGGGATCTTGGTTTACACCCATACAAGATCAAGCTGACTCAAGAATTGAAGCCGATGAAGATGCGCCAAGATGATGAATTTCATCGCAAAATCATCTTCGGTGACGAAGCTCATTTCTGGCTCAATGGGTTCGTCAATAAGCAAAATATGCGCTATTGGTCGGGTGAAAACCCACATGTGCTTCATAAATCACCACTTCATCCACAAAAAATAACTGTTTGGTGCGGTTTGCATGCCGGCGGCGTTATTGGGCCATATTTTTTCGTCGACGATAACTATAGTCACGTTACTGTAAATGGTCAGCGTTAACGCGCCATGATCACCTATTATTTTTGATCCGAATTGGAAGATATGGACTTGAACGACATGTGGTTTCAACAGGATGGTGCCACAAGCCGCACAGCATACGCTACAATCGATTTATTGAAGACTAAGTATGGTGAGCGTGTTATCTCAAGACATGGGCCAGTCGATTGGGTGCTTCGTTCGTGCGATTTAACGCTGCTTGACTAATTTTTGTATGGCTATGTTAAGTCATTGGTTTATGCCAACACGCCGATGACGTTGGAAGAGCTCAGAGCCAACATTGAACGCGAAATAGCGGCCAAAATGTGTGGCCGAGTCGTTGAAAATTGGGTCCAACAAATCGACCGCTGCAAACTTGCTCGCGGTGACCATATGAACGAAGTCGAATTCCATTCATAAATGTTTTGATTATACTTCAAGCCAATAATAAAGTTTTTAAAATATCTCAAATGGTTTGCCTTTTATTTAAAAAAAAAAGTTGTCAAGTCGTTATTAGAAAACCCTATATAAGCGCATCCATAAAAACCTTTTCTGCACAAAATTGTTCATACAGCCTCAGTTGTTACATTAATCCCATTGTTTTGGTTTAATGCCTTATTAATCTGGACCACGTTTTCATTTGCTCCATATTTAATCTACCACACAATACGCCTTTGTATATTTGAACCTAAAATTGGTTTCCTTCCAGAATTATTTTTTTCAGCGTCAGGCTTCAAATTTTTGCCTATTTTGGATACAACTCCCACTGAAACTCCAAGTTTTCGAGAAATTTCTAGATAAGTTGTTTAGGAAACAATTAGCCTTTCCACTTCCTTAATTTTAGAGAAGTTACCTCCTTGACTACCAGAACGCGTTGCCACTGCAAAAAAAGTTATAGTGCCTTGAAGTCCGTTCATATTTAGGTTGACATGCCAAATTTCAGTGCAATACTGTCTTCAGTTTCGTTTTGACAGCTGATTGTTGTTGACGTGTTTGGCATCATGTTGAATATGTACAAAAACGATTTTCGTTCTCTCATAAAACATTATTTTTTGAGATACAAAACGGCGAAGGAAACAAAAGAAAAGTTGGATAAATATTATGGGGCTAATGCTCGCTCAGTTAACAATGTCAAATATTGGTTTCAAAAGTTTCTTGGTGGCCGCAACTTCACTTCCGTTCAAGTGCGCAGCGCCAGGCCCTCCGATGCGGTTACAGAGGACAATGTCAAAAAAATACATGAAATGGTGTTGGCTGACCGAAAAGTGAGCTAGCAGATACCACAAATACTAGTACATATTAGTGCATATGAAAAAGTTATCCTGCCGTTGGGTGCCGCACATACTCACTCCTGACCAAAACACGAACGCGAGAGGATTTCGAAAGAGTGTTTGGGCTTGTTGATGCGGAATCGGGCGGACTTTTGGCTGTAACTGTTGATGAAACTTGGATCCACTATTACACACCAGATAACAGAATGAGTACCTTGCAATGGACTGTATCCGCCACGAGTGCTCCCAAGCGGCCGAGGGAGGCCCGATGGGTCCGAAAAGTTATAGCGTCGGTTTTCTTTGATTGTTATGATAAACTGTTCGCGGACTACCTGGAAAAAGGAAAAACCATCAACAGCGAGTATTACTCTCCATTATTGGAGCGATTGAAGGCCGAAATCGCTGCAAAACGGCCGCACATGTTTTTGTAAGACAATGCACCGGCGCACAAGAGCATCGCAACTACGACTAAAATCTCCAATTGCTGTCGCATCCACCATATTCGCCCAATTTGGCTCCCTAGGACTATTATCTCTTCCCAAACCTCAAAAGATGGCTCATCAATAAAAAATTCAGCTCAAGCGAGTAGTATTTTTCAAAACTTCCGGAAAATTACTTTTCGGACGGGATCAAGAAGTTGGAAAATCGCTGGAATAAGTGTATCAAAAATAAAAAACGTTAAGAGCACACCACACAGTGTACTTTTGGTAGGTGTGCATGAGTCTCATGAGCCTCTTCCGGAGTTACCTCATTCCAAAAATGGCAATGTTGCTTCTTCTCCAACCCATTAAGCAAGAAGATGGTCTCGTGACTAAAAGCCCTGGTTTCGTGGCTTAAGTTCCCCTACCACCTGGATACACATATTAACGAGAATACGGGTGTAGGCCGTATGTTTTACAGAGTGGGTGGACAAATTCCAAACAATTACGATGGACGCACGATTAACAATTCAGGATCTTACTCCACACTTTTACTCACGGTGGCTACAGTTTCTTCTTTTCAGTTGAAAGGGTATGATACCACGACCTTTCTCACTGTATCGTTACACCCAAGTATGAATATATATGCTACGCGCTTACCTTATTCATGTGACACTTCTCGGCATGTAAGATGTCCACGTATATCTTGTTAAATTTCCTGCAAAGCTCTACTACTCATATACATACTCTACGTCTTTTTAGCCCTTAGTCCTGTCCTTTCCCTTTCTTTCTTTTTCTTTTTTACACTACGTGTTCTGTTTTTTTCTTTATTTTTCTGAATGGAATATTCAGATAAGGAAATGGTCCATTGTCTTCCTTGTATTTTGCTTTTACTGGAATTTCTCAGTCTTCCATGGAATGATGAGTAAATGGTTAAGAAGCGAAAAACCTACATTCCTAGCGTCGATTGCCTAAAGCGTGGCTTAGGCGGAGACCAGAAACTCATAACGTCAATCCCACACCAAACGTCGTAGGTTGCTGTGTCACTTATGTTTTAAAGTCTAAAGTTGCTCCCACTGAGTGACAGCAGAATAGTAACTGACTTCTGAGAGAGTCATACCTTCTGCAGTTATGTTCACATAATACCAAAGTGTCAACCGAAGACGCAGGCAATTCTAGTGAAGGTTCGGTTTCTGAAAACTGTAATCTGAGGCTAATCTAGTAAATTTATTGGCGATTTCATTTCCGTGATACCATTGCGACCTGGAACTCAAACAAAACTTCGTGAATTCAGCCTTTCGACTATGTTCAGTGAAGTCTTGCATTCTCAAACTAACTTGAAAATGATGGGAGATTTCAATAGCGTTTAAATACAGTTTAACTATCGCTACTGATGCAGATACTTCAACGCCTCCATCGATTCTTTAAAATATAGTTCGTTACAATCAGGATTGGCATACATATATTTCTGCAAGTCTACCTAAGGGGCAGTGAGATGTTAGTACAAAGTTTTTGTACTCAGAAAGACATCACCGCTGCATCTATGTAGTTTCGGTTTGGGTGCCGTGAAGACCCGAACACATTCCTTCTTCACTCAAATTCTAACTAAAACTATCGCTGGGTACGTGAAAACTCGATTTCTGTTCTGGCTCTGAACTTGATACAATAGACGGTGTATCCATAAGACAAAGTAAAAGGAATCGGTCAACAAGGTCATTAAAATTTTGTTGACCATTTCTTTTAAAACGGATGAAACTTTGGGTGTGTAGCCCATATTATGGACACGAAGAGATGGGAGATTTATTAGTGCAGAACCGAGCGTAGATAAGAGCTGTTTCTGTTCTCTATAGCAATCACCATAGAAGATGTCATAGTTTCTCATCTTTCTTTGGCCCATTCCATTGCATTTCCTGGATGGCGGTGATATTTGCATGATAGCAGGCGTGGATCACATCTAATTATGTGGCTGCCAAAGTTAAGGGCACGAACATTTCACGAGGCCGTTGCTGGAGTTTTTAATTTTTATTTTTTCCATTGTAGGGAACCTACCTCGACTCACAACTCCCAACCTTGATTCTACCCTCCAGAACAAGGTTACGGATGCTCCTGGCTCAGTCTTGAAAGTTTCTTATTGATTTGAACTTCGAATGCCATATGTCGAAAGTAGTTCAAATAATATTTCCTCGAGTCTGGATGTTGAAAAGACCAACGAATTTCAGGTCAAGATTCACCCATTCATCGAATTCAAAACCGCATATGGTAGTTTTCATTTCGAGGATCTCTATAGCGATGGATAAATTCAGGATTCCACCAAAGCTTATCCAGATGTGTCGTGTAACGCTAGGAAACACACGCTGCAATGTGCAATTTGGAAGTATCTCTTCCAAACTATTTCAAACTTGCACCGGATTTCGGCAAGGAGATGCGTCATCATGTGCATTTTATCAGTCTCGTTCTGGAGCAGATAATACGCAGGGCAGATATCAACACGGAAGGCATTATCTTCAACATGTCCTTTCAGCTACTACATCATGGGTCGTTCCTAGCATGCTGTGATAGAGGATTTCAAGGCGATTGAAGAACAGGCAACATTTGTTGGCCTGAAAGTAGACGAGGAAATGACTAAGCACATGCTATCAACAAACAAACCAGCATTTCTCCATTGGTTAGAACAAAACGTCACTGTTGACAGCAACAGTTACAAGGTAGTTAAGAAGTTTACCTACCTCGGAGTAAACGTGAGTTCAACGAATGACACCTTAGTGAATATCCGACGAAGAAACTCCATTGCTACTTGGGTCTGGCAAAAGAATTGCCCTTTATCGTACCATTTCTGCTATATGGTGTCGAGTGTTGGATGATAAGTAGGAAGGGAGAACTGATACTGCGCTCCTCCGAAAGAAAAATTCTTCGACGGATTTTTGGTCCTGTGCGAGAACGCTATGAGCTATATCAAAATGTGGATGTTGTCCAATGTTTGGAATGATGTTTTTTTGGAAAGCTCTTTTCGACGTAACATATTCAGTCTAAAAAGTGTTTTAATCCAGGATGGCAACTTAATACTAAACTTCGCTCGTTAAAGAGAACGTGATGTTCCAGCCCTAAATGAGTTAGATAAGCCAACTTGCAGAGCGGGTAGTCGCTACGAATAACTCAAACTTCGAGTGTAGCTAAATGAAATGAAAGTTTAAATCAGTGAGTTGACTTACATGCATTATCGTAGTAGAGAAAGGATAGGCGGACGGCCACTGTTTACCCCACCATGGAGCTACGAAATCTAAAAGCTTAAATACTCCTTGACCTTCAGATCTGTGGTTATGGTTTCGCTCTAAACATTATTATACGAACCTTCTATATTCAAAAATTCTATCAAATACCTTACCAATATAAGCTGTATGCTAAAAATCGCTTGGGTTATCATTTTCCTGCTTTACCACCGCCTACCCAAACCTTGTGTAACTATAAGTTCCTGTCTTATTATTCGTTTCTTTTCTGTCAAACTTTTACAATATTATACTGAGATGGCAACCACGTGAGAGATATACTTTTGCCCAGGTTCAAATGTATGCGTAATATTAAGCAATGATGTGCTGACAAGGGCATGGAAAATGTTTTTGCTGTCTTCAGTAAAATGTACTCACTGTAATAAGAGATATTTACCAAGATACAAAAGATGACAGTATTCTAGTTCAAGCGCAAATTTTACAAACGCCGCCCTCATGCATCTCGAAGTGAACCCTTTAAATCCATCTACCGAAGGAAAGTATTTCATGACATGTTTGCGCTCTATTTAGTATATTGATCTGTAGCTCTACAAATTAACGAGTAATAGAAGCTTGGAATGACAACTGAGGCGTCCTCTCTGTGACAGCCGTCACTTATTTTCTCCTACGACTCAAAACCTTACAACCACATTCCATTTACCCAAGAGCATGTAACCGCATACTCACTGAACTGCATCAAATACAAAAAAATAAAAAAAAAAAATAATAATAATAATAATAATAATAATAACAAGTACGAATAAATGGAAAATCTAAATATTTTCATCTTTTCCATAGAAGGAGAGCTGTAGGAAATACAAATCTCAATGAACCGACACAAGTAGTGATTATGAGAGCATCCATTTCGTAACGCCACTCGAAACACGATTTCCTATTTTTTCTTGAATTTTTTCTATAAATCGCAAATAATTACAAATTATCATTTCACTCATCTGTTAATTATTAGCACAGCAACTAGAAATTATCTCATAATTGGATGTGCACATTCGTACCTTCTTGCTATTTTGGATTTTTCTATGCTCGTTCTGCGCCACACAGAACTCCAAACAAAAGTGGTATACAATATGTTATTGCAGAAAGAAGAATAAAACTCGTAAACGCAAAGATGTGAGGAACAAGAAAAATATTTAACAAACGCGTCATCTTACTTGCAATTTATAATTCCCAAAGCAACAACTACTATTGGTATAGCGGAACTAATAATTACACCAAGCCAAGCCACCGGTATTTATCCGTCAACCAGTTGACCAGTTTCACTTAACCTCAGCTTTTCGACAAACAGACGTCTTGATGTGATGGATACGAGATACTCGTACAATTCGATGGAGCATTACTCGTACTAGACTCTAGCGAGCAGCACTCGACTATGAAATTGAAAACAAATGTTCACTCTGCGCATAGATATGAATACGAGTGTATCAACGGATACAGCATAAGCGGATTGTTAAGTGCAATAGAAAAAATCCCAACCTAAGCATTGCATGTGTTCCGCTTGGCTGATGGATTAATCTACGGTTAAGCCACAGTCACAACAGATACATTCTCTCCCAACCCCTCTAAACCCCTACTGCTTTCAATGAGCGCGGCATCGTTAGGATTTGAAAAATTGTTTCCCAAAAAACGACTCTACTCCCGCGCATTTGTAAGTTGTAACCGCCTACGGTGCGATGGTTATGTAAAGGCACTGAGATGGTTGCATAACCATGATTGCATGACTAGGTTCAGTCAGTGTTTTGTTATTGGGCTATAATCGCACGGTGTCCTCATTTGTGTAATTCGCAACGCATTTCGAGATGGGTAGACACATACGGGTACATTGTGTGCTAAGGGCATATTCAGATCTCACGATTGCCTTAGTCCCACTGGTACCAATCGCCAAATCTATTTTCTACTAAATTGATTAACTTGATAGAACAGCTCCCAATAGGTTTCAATTAACGAGGTACCAAATACGAGTAATCCAGGGTACACTCTCAGTTGGCGCCAAGGTACTTAAACACCTCGTAACTCTTTTGAACCATATGAGAAGGGTATGCTAATCGTTTGCTGTTCACGAAGCAACAAAGCTACAACCAAACAATGTCTATGTCAGTTGAATATGCTTGCACGCACCATCCCACCAGCGGGTGTAGCTTGGCTAGGGCGCCGGCGTCAAATTGGCTGACAAGATTAACTTATGTGGTATCTATGTATGTAAGCAACTTAATTCTGAAACCAGGTATCCAAACGGAGTGAGAATTGAATACCAAAGATAGCCCCTAATCCGAAAGAGCTGCTCCGGCTAACTCTTCAAATGAATAATTAATGCCTCGTTTAGTTGCGTTAAATTATTCCCAGGATTGCGCGGAAATTAACTGCACGCACGCAATGTGTGCCACTGGAATTGTACGATTCAAAAGCTTTCAGTGAATTTTATTTTGCACTTGAGTATTTGAGTTGCGAAATCAATGCGTGATGTACGAAAATGATGTGTTTTTTGGATGACCTTTGGAGTAACTCTGCTATTGCGTGTAGGCCTGACGTAACTCCATGGAGAAATTAATTGGAAAATTAATGTCGATACATTTCTTTTGAAAGATACAAGGACGAAGAGTAGGTTTTGAACTGAATTTCTTTGAAAAATAATATATAAAGACATATAAACTGAATCAGGAACAACCAGGTTTGAGTTCCATTATTGTTCCCACTACTTTTAGAGAAGTCAAGAATAACATTACATGAATATGCTAACAACACCAAAGACATCAGACGTTCATAATGTCCTTACTAAGTCTTAGGTTCAGTGAGTTACAATGCTAACCATGTATGGGTACGCGATGACTTTTGATTTCCATGCCAAAGAATGGAGGTCCCATCCTTTGAAAATGTATGTGCAATAAATGCTAATGAGTCTTAACAGAGAAAATACCGATGAGATTATGCATAGTCTGAATGTGTGTGTGCAACGCATCGCGGTAAGCTAAACAGGCTGAACTTTAGCACACATGTGCCAGATGAGGCTTCTATCGCTGACTTGTTGGACAAGTACACTCAGATGTTTTAAAAGAGGTCCTCAGAGGGAGGACATGTAACGAAGGAATTCCCCTCAACAGAATCAACGGTGACGTCTAAAGCCAGAAGGGTTTAGACGCCAGTAAGGAACTTTCAAGACTTATTCAAGGTCTTGGTAAAAAAAAGGTGTTGACGGTGAAGCCTTTACGGGTTACCATGGGATATTGACATCAGAGTATCGCGCCTCTTGTTCTAGAGGTTAAAATTAATGATCTGTCCCTCCAGTTTAGGGGTTCTGCATTGAGTTACTTTCCTACATCAGAAAAACTAAAAGATTCCGAAACAACAACAAGCCTCGAATATGGATAACCTTACTATAGACGACACCTTTGAATCTGCACGTGGAAAGTTCAGGACCTTGTCCAACCAAACAATAAGCAGTGGTCCTTGAGTGTTATCATAACATCATCCAGAAAGTGCGAACGAACGGGTCGGATATAAGGAAGATATAAAACTGTGACGTGGTGTTTTATATAGAGAACAGAAACCGTAGTTATTTCGGTTAGAGGATGTGTCATACCTACTCGATAGACAGACTTAGCCAAAAAGATTTGAGTTTCCGATTTCGAAGGCGAAATTTCCTTACATAAGTCTAATATGCGCTCATGCCCCGACGAAAAATAATTACGACACCACCAAAGAATTTTATTACCAGTTCTTCGACCAGATATATGAGCAATGTCCTAAATAGAGATAAGGAGAACATCCTTAGGAGGACAGTCGATAAGTACAGCCTACACGACACCACGTCTGGCAATAGACTTAAGCTTTTTGACTTTGTGGCGGGTCGAAATATCACCATAACTAGCGCACGGTTTGCTCATCTTAATATACACTAGGGAACATGGCGAGCTTCGGACCATGGTTTGCAAAATCAAACTGATGACATTGCGATAGACATAAGGCATGCCTAAAATATTCTGGAAGTCAAGCAATCAACATTGACCCGGATCACCACCTATTTGCATGCAAGGAACGAATTTATATTTATCAATCCAAAAGTAAGAGGAACTACTATGAGAAGATATAACGTAGAAAAGCTGTAATCATAAGAGACCGCTAGAATCTTCGCCGAACGTGTATTCCGAAATCTTTCAACAGCTCCTATCAAATGCCAACGTGCCATCAGAAGCGCCATAACCATTGAGCTGGATTTCACACGACCACCATTAAGAAATCCCACATTTGATGAAGAATTCCGGAGAGCGAAAGACGATTAGTAAAAGTCCTGAGCGAGGACGCATGCAGTTCTAACACAATGCTCGCATCTAAAGAAACTTTCCTCTGCGCATAGCAATTTCATTGGCGGTTTCATTTCTCGAAATTCCTGATCTGGGACCCAAACAAGGCTCAGTTAATTCAGCTTTTCGACTGCGTTCAGGGAAATCTTGCAATCTTCAAATAGGTTGGACGCATTAAAAAGGTTCAGGATGGTCTTAAGCGTTTGGAAAACACATGCATGTCTCCTTAACGATGAGTGAAATCCGACAATGTCGTACTTCAAAAAGACACTAGCCCTGCATTCTAGATTGGTTTTGGAGCTATCCGTAAGGACTTACATTGGTTCTCTGACTCAGATTCTAATCAAAATCATTCCTTGGCACAGGGAAAGTTGATTTTGTATTTTCGCACCAACATGTGATGATGTCATTGGATCAGTTGAAAGACAAACTCCTTTTAGATAGAATATAGCAAAGAGAGTGCTGCGCATGATATAAATATCATTGGGATGAAGATTCAACAGTGTGCTAAGAGCAGAACCAGGCCTTCATGAAGACAAGACAGATCTTTCCAAGCGCAGAAGTGACATATTTTCGTGAATTCATGGTAGAACAAGCTCCGTAGATCCTGATTACCCTAGTTAGTGGCAGATCCCACGTCTAGCAAAAAATTTCTCCTTACTTACGTAGAAAATAAGTTAGGCTTTTTAACCTAAAAAACTTTGCAATCTCTGATGGCATTCAAATGCTTAGCAGCGTTGGATAAACAGATGGTGATTTAAGGACATTTGATCAGTCAGACCAGTCAGCTGCCTCCTTTAAAGAAAATAGGCATGATACAACAAAGAGTACAGCTACATCGTCAGCAGCAGCACATGCTTTTTGCGCTTAGTATACTCGTAATTACGGTTTGCCGGGTTCCAAGCCACATAAATTTAGAGGCAATGAGCGTTCAAACGAATTAGCTTGAAAATTGTATTTCAATCGACATGTTATGAAAGTCAACTTAATATCGAAAATAGATTCCTAATCATCAAAATAAACATCATCTTACTTAGGTAGCGCTACAATTCTCAACTAACAAGGCTCAGTTAGCCCGATACTAGCTTGTGCGTGCCATCTAACATAAGATGAGGTCTTCCTCCACTGCGTTATTAATCCGAGTTTGATTCAGAGAACCACATGTCCTAGCCATTTCCGGCGACTAATGCGCAGTTTTTTCACTTGGTCGATGTCGCTGTACAGCTTGTATAGTTCGTCGTCTCCAAAGGAGGAGGAGACTTATACGGATAAGTCTATAGTCGGCGCAGTTGAGGAGATATCCTTTTTTGTGGATCTCGCAAACGACGCTGAAAGTCTATTCATTCTGGCCAGTTCTGAGAAATAAGCTTTAAATAATCTCGGCCGGCGAGCCATCAGATGCTCGCTTACATGTTAGAAGCTTAATTCTTCTTTCCCTAGCCTATCGCGTATGAAAAATCCGCATCCAAATAAGCACTGTTTCCGTTCTCCATAGTAATCACTATAGTACGTAGGCTGTTCGATTAGTACCCAGATTGGAAGATAGATGGCGATACTGAGCCAAAATGAGTATACCGTAATATGGTATAGTATGACCTCTTTTAGGCCTGACCTGTCAAAATTTGGTGACAATCCGGAGCTAAGATTTGTTTTGACATCCGTTTCAAAATATCGTGTCAGTGTTTTTTGCTATCACGGAAAAAGAGCAGTAGCGCTCCGTGATCGGATTATTGTTTTTGAGTGGCAAAACCTCCGAGGAAATCAAGCCCATTGATAATGGTGTATATGGACCTATTCACCTTCCCGTACAACCGTTTACCATTGGTTCTCAGAGTTTCGACGTGACCGCACCTTGGTTTTGATAAACCGCGTCCAGGTGGGACAAAAACGGTTACCACAGAAGAAACCGTGTCCAAAATCCATGATCTCGTATTGGCGGGCAGCCGAGTGAAAATTCTCGAGTTAGCTGAGATAGCAGGTATATCAACTCAATGCGTTAGCCATATCCTGCACGAGATTTTGGCCATGAGAAAACTGTCCGCGCAATGACCAAACTGACCAAAAACAATGGGTTTTACCTGGTGAACGTGCTTTAAAGAAGGTTAATTCCGTGTTTTCGGCCGGATAAGTCACTATTTGGAGAAGGGAAAAACAATCACAGGAGCAAACTACGTCGATTTATTGAGCCGACTCAACGGCAATTTGAATAAAAAACGACCATATTTGACGAAGAAAAAAAAAAAGTTCTTCCACCACGATAACGCACCGGCTCACACCTTCGTAGTCGACACAGCCGACTCCGTGCTCTACGGATTTGTCTCCGTGCGACTTTGTTCAGTTCCCAAACCTTAAAAAATTGCTCGTTGGAAAGAAGTACGTATTTTGGAGGCTAACAAAAGTCGTACTATACGGATGTGTTTAAAAATTTGCAGCAGTTTTGGGAGCCCTTTCACGTCGTAGGCCAATATGATGCTATTGTGTACGGGTTCAGTCATTCAGTTATTGGGCATCCGCACTTCGCAACGAACTTAGTTGTTGCGTTGTTGGCCTATTCCAAGTTATAGGGCAGTCAGCTGTTTCAGCTACTGCATAGGATCCCTGTGCGATTAGGAATAATAAAATCTAGTTGCGTCGACTTTTTTGTTTTGACTTTGGTAGCTCATACAGAGTTAACCATGGCCTTCCTTTCACTGGGAAGTGTACTGTTAGAAGAAACAATCACTTCATGAATGACTATGTTCCAGAATAGCTGCTTCTGAAGAATGATATCCGTTGATAGTTATCGGCTATGATATACACACTCATAGTTACTAGATTCTCTGGCATTGGGCAGAAGTTTTGCAGTAGTTTCAGAAATTTTGCAGTATGACTTATTTGAGAGGACGAACATAAAACAAATCGTTTTGATTAGAAACATTTTTAAACCTATAGCTTTACGTATATGAGTAGCCAAACAATTTGTTAGGTACCTTCTAAGCATCCGAACTATGACGCATTATCCTCCATTGACTCGTTTCATATACAGATATTTTATTCTTCCCTATTGTGCAATGCTTTTGAAAAGAATATAAGAATGAATACTCAATATGGTAGACGTAGATTTAAAGTGCACTCTTCTGTTCAATGAAACTGGAAAAAGAAGAAAAAGAATCAAATTGAATAGGTAACATAATCGTTGTGCATCTTTTCTTCTGCACAATTGCTTACATTGAAGAATAGATTCTTTTATCTGAAAACATGCAAGCAATACATGGTTAGATGCTCTGAAACGCACTCAAGTGAAAAATTGCAAGCAATTTTCACATTTACCCTCAATTACATCATGCGAGTGGAGGTAGAATAGCTTTGTTTACATCTTTCAGTTTACAAAATGAAGAAGGCAGTTAAATATGATTGCTGAAAGATACCCACAAGTCTTTTGAATTTGAATCACAAGTCGATTTCGATTTAAAATATTTCCATCTCCAAATCGGGATTTTATTTTAATTGTAAATTGTGGAACCCACCAATTTTCATGAAATCCTCTAAAACTCATCTGACCAATCCCCCCGGTTTTTATATCTAAGCCAGATATACCCGGGACGGTATATAAAATGCTGTAGAATAGGTTCACGAACAAATTGGAAACGTCATTAAAAAAGGATTTCACGAACTCGGTTATCGATTGTGGGAACACCACGACGGTCGGTGTTGTACTCTTGTTCGATCAGCTACGGTGACCATGCATCGACCTAACTACTTTTCGGTGAGGAAAACCACTTTTAATTTTGCCCATGGAAAGCCGCTGGAATTGGTGAAAATGCAACGTCAACGTTTACTATCGAGGGCAGCCTCAAATAGTCGGAAAGTTTGCCATCAATAGAAATCCAAAATTGGTCGATTCGTGTGCTCGAATTGAAGTGCAGACAAACATATCTAGATACATTTGTACGAATTCCAAATACGAATACAAATACAGTTGCTAATGAAATATTGAATATTATATGTGACCATTGTTTGATATTGGACCTGGAGTGTTGGTTCGACTCCATTTCGATTTTAGTGGTGCTTCTCTTGTTGATTATATTACAGAGTTTTGCATTGTAAATGCCTTAGTAATTCGAAAGCACATCTACCTACCATGACTTCGTCAATTCGATGGAGTTTTGGTGTGGAGCGCTATTGTTGATCAGACTCGGTGGGAGAATGATGATGATTTCAGAATCAATGTGGTTTATATATGTGTACTCGTACTTCCACAAATGCAAGGATAATTCAGGAGTATACCACATACTTATGATTAGGTTATGGTTGTATATATAATGGTCAAGTTATAAACCAGTGATTGGTTTTGTAAATCATCATGAATTTATGCAATGCGCTGTTGTCCTAATCAAGGGGCTGGCATTCTAACTACTATAATCTACCAAAACACATTCTTACTCATGGTACATGTATTCCGATAACCTACTTTGAATTGTAATAAGATTTTTGATATCGTAATTATCGAAACAGAAGAATTCAAATTGATTCCAACGTCAAAATATGTGGTGAAAGCTATAATGAAATTCGCACCAAATGAAGGTATATTAAAACATGAGAATCACAAAGAAGGAACTTTGCATTTTATTATTGAAAGCTGTCACACTTAGTTTGGATGGATAGCGAGTATTTCACTAATTAAATATTGTGATCAGTGGGAGTGGAATTACGTAGGAATGCTGTCAAATATCCGTAGATCAAAAAATTCGGTTAGAAGACAAGTTTTGCTGCAAGATTTTGGCTCAAGTGTACTATAAGTCTTACTTTCAAGATATTACTCTTGTTGATGTTGGAAATTAACAATCTGGCTTTCATTAAGAAACTTTTGGAAATAGTAGCTCTTGAGTCACAGTATTAGATACTAGACACCGGAATGTTATGGGTATGATTGATAGTTTCTTGCTTGCAAGTCAAATCGATGGATTTCACTTTTTGAACTTGCTCAGAGGTTCACTTTATCAATTTCTATTTTCATGTGATTAATTAGCAGAAAATATTTATGCGCAAAATCCCACGCAGTGCCCCGTAGTAAGTTAGTTATTGTGGATTGATGATATGTGTATACATCTTAATGAATTTCAACGTTTATGTTGTAAATCAGACAGGGTATAGCCTTAACAAATTAGAGTACGACACTGGATGTGACATTAAATGATTACTTGTGATATTCGTAACAAAGAAAGACGACACTTGATTCTCAACACACCTCATCGTCTTATTTTCTTACTATCCATTGAAATATGGAACGCGATACGTGAATAACTACTGAGCCGCTTGTAGGGTTGTGGATCTTAAATTCAATCTTTTTACGATCACCTCGTTATGGATGTTTTTTTTTTTTTTTTTTTTTTATTTGAGTTCTCCAAAAATTCTTCTTCGACCTTCGACTAGTACTTGAGCCTCTAATGCTCTTTCGATCTGATAATTTGGCGGAACTCTTTGAATATGGGAAAACCAACTGATTTGCTTAGCCTGGAATTTCGTTTTGTTATACCAACTGACATTTTCTCTTTTGCCGGCGTAATTTTTCCTTAAGCTTTTCGTACAGAAATTGTTGAGGCTGAGCCAATCGTATATAATAAACTTTTAAGCTTATGTATCATTTTTCTGTCACAGAATACTGCGAAGTTTTCGAGACATTAAAGCCACTCCAGGCTGCCTTTGTGTAATATTGTCATCGCAGTTACCTTGATGGTTACCAGCAGAGCCTATATATACAAATTTTGGCGCGATTTCTCAGATTGCAGATATTCGGCTTTAGACTCGTAAATCATAAACTTCTATCGACTTAATCCATTTATTAAGAGTTGACTTGAGGACAGTTAAGTTGTTGCTTATAGTAGAAAAATCATCGGCGAAAAGAGAGACGCAGATCCGGACTCAGGCAGAAATTATGTCTTGACTTGGTGTATTCAACTTCTCTACGAAGACCATGTGCGAATCCTTCGAAGTTAGTTAGTAAGTTCCATTGACCCCTCAGTAGGCATAAGGCGTCAATAACGTCTGCACGCCATCTTCAGAAACCTTCTTCAGCCCTCTTTAACCCTTTCTAAGTTTCCTCGAATGCGCTTTGTCTCCCTTGGGTGGCCAGTTCCCTTTCTTGACTGCATAATCAGATTCCGTTGCATTGCGTGCTTCGCGCCTTAAGATGTATCCAATCTACAATCATTTTTATCTTCTAATAGTGATATTGATTGGCTCCTGCGCCAATCTAAGATGTTCTAATGGTGCGCAGACATCTGTTAACGAAGAACTGCAGCTTTGATAGCCGTGGTCGCCTTCCAAGTACTGTACAGACGGAGTTTTCTTCTTTTTCACACCTTAAACAACATTCCGAAAGCAGCTTTTGGCTTCTCGAATCTGCTACTTACATCGAGTTCGGTGCCGTCGCCAGTCGAGGTGTTACTTCTCAAATAAGGAAAGCTCTACACTTTCTAGGCCTCCAGAATTAAGTCGGAAGATAGAGCTCGAAGGACCAAAGATTTTGATTTAAGCTACATTTATTGTAGTGCTGCGCGGATAACATCGCTTTTTATTACCAGAAAAAGAAGCGGTAAAAAAATACAACCTGAAGTCTTTACAATAGTAAAGATTTTAGCAGGAATACCACTCCTCCACAAGGCTTTCCATATAATTTCCATGTTTACTTTAACTTGACAATCATCCCTGGATTCCACTCCTCCGGAAAATACCCATTCTTCAGTCCATTAGTTATGGTAAGATTTAGCAGCTCTGCCGATGTATTTAGAGCAGCTTGGAAAAGATCCGCGGGAATTACATTATTGCGTACCGCTTTGTGCTTTTTGAGGGTCTTTATGGCGGTTGCAATCTTGGTGTCACTAGTGGGGTCAAATTTCACTTTTGTTTTACGTGTCCACCTATCTTGTAGACTTAAGTTCACTGGATGCTCATACATCCATGGGGGTCAGAATATGGACGCCTTGCCAGCACTTACCGTGTTTCAGTAATATCAAGTTAGTCCTGTGTTGAGGGTACAAGTTCTACTCTTGGTTTAAGTTATGGCCAGGGAAAAAATTACACTCTCGG
Organism: Volucella inanis; assembly: GCA_907269105.1. Classification (NCBI taxonomy): domain Eukaryota; kingdom Metazoa; phylum Arthropoda; class Insecta; order Diptera; family Syrphidae; genus Volucella; species Volucella inanis. The sequence goes on along the minus strand of OU026153.1, from coordinate 230,395,949 downwards.
CTTAATTTGGGGTCAACCTAAAACTTCTTTCCCATTTGCAACTCCACAACGATTCAACCAAACATGGAAGACCCTTCCTGCGACTTAAGGTTTAAAACATAGCCACCATGACGCTTCCAAAAGAGGTCCTACCTATTTTAAGTCAGACCTGAACCGAAGTCCGGGGAGTCAGATGTTGAGGACTACCGGTGGTCTAGTTACCCAGCAGAACCTATGACCGGACGCTTGTAACTGGTCAAATAGATGTAACCTTCAGCGGTGTTAAAACCTAAAAATCATTACGATAAGAACAGTGTTGCTATGCTCACGTTTATTATTAGATTACATCATTGATCAGCATAGCCTTGATAATTAGTCTGGGGTCCACTGGGGAAGCTTGTGCCATTTTGGGAATTTGCTACCTCAGATTCATCATTTTTTCAGTCCAATAAAATCAAGTAAGATGAGTAGTTGAATAGAAAACAATAACAAGCCGACCTCCACTAACAATTTAGTTCAAACCACTGAGTTCAAACTTCTTTCTAATATCTCTGTTCAATTTTCTAAAAAAAAAACTGAACAAATGCTGAAGTATGCTGAGGCACTTAAAGTAGGGAACCGTCCATATTTTTTACATAGGATGCTGTTTGGTGCTGCATATAAACTGTCCATTTGTAGCACAGGTTTGCTGCCTCTTCAGCTTGTACGGCTACCGCAATAAAGTGGTTACGCTGATCACGTCTTACACTACGCTGTACTTCCTTTCAGTTCAGATTTTTCTGCTGCTGAAGCTGATGCAATCTGATATTTGAGTGAACTACACTCCTATATCCGTCTTCAGGAGTCAGTTGACAAACAAACGTCCTTTATCTGTCTTTTAACGATGAACTCCGGATGTGAAAGCATTTTTCACAAAACCCCAGGGTTCATAAACAGTTGTTTGCACATATCTGTTGATTGTTACCATTCTTAAGCTGAGATGATCGCTGAATTGTTGGTGCACTGCTGGATTCCGTTGTCTGACGGGACTGTGCTGATCACGGATGCAATACGTATTTTATTTGTAGCTCCATTGGTTGTGCCCCGTTCCAATGTCGGTTCCATGTCTGTTTCGAACGTCATAAAGACAGTTTCTAAATCGCCGACTAATAGGGACGTAATCTATCTGGTTTGATGGTCTCTGCCTATCAAATGCAATTATGACAGGTCCGTAACCTAAACAGAGTGCCTCCAATGACTCGGTGGTTGTTGTTGCAAAAATAAGCTAACCGCTCGCCATTGTCATTTCGGTCTCTAATGCCATGAATACCCATTTCGTATCTGAGCGCAATGTTGTTGCTCACTACCTTAAAATTGAAGTCTCCCATCACCGGCACCGTTAGGCTTTGAATTGTAGGTGACCTAATTAATCGTATAAGCTTTTGTTCTCAGTCGAAGAGTGGCATTTTTTTAAAGTACTCTTGAATTTGGCCGTTAATATCTGGTCATTACTTAGCCTCCGCTATAAAACGCTCTTCCGTGCTGTTGATGTTAACATAAGCCCTTCACCCTTGTTCCCGATTTGTGAATGTTATCCTCCTGCATTCCACTATCGTATTTCACTTATTTCCATGATATCTAACTTCTACTCGCGTGAACTTCCTCTCCAGTTGAAGTAATTTGGCGTTCTAATGACCGTTTCTTGAGAATCGATGAGCAGATTCACGTCAATAAAGTATCCGTCCGTATCTGAGGCGTTTATTTTTGTTTCGGACCAAGATAATTTTTTATAATGCTGGGCGACAGATCAACCGGCACTTGTTCTGTCTCTCTTAAAACAGAAGAATCGCTTTTTGTCGTCTCCACTTCGGTATCTAAGAAGAGACTCTCAGGTGGTGTCCTGAGGAGGCGTGAACTAGCGTAAACTAAGGTGTTCGGCTGAAGAGGCTCTTTCTCTTCTTTCGCTTAAAAAACGAACCATCACTCGTCGGAGGATGTTACTTCTACGAGGCCAATACTAATTATTTGAGAAAATTCACCATTGACTGAATAAGCATTCGATAGCCTCTCATCATTTAATTGAACATAATCACGAGCCATTTAAACCTAAGCTTTCCGATTGTCATCCTTACGTCGGAGGGTATGTGATCCTATCCGGCTGCACGAAATATAAGATCGTTTGCCAAGCTTTCAGTTCTTCTATTTCATGTAACATAAATCCTTCTAGAGTCGATACAATACCTCTTCCTCAACTGAACCTACTGTAGCTACCTCTTTTTCGCCACTAATTTGCCAAACTTATGCCGAACGGAAGCCATTGTACACATACGCTTGAAAGGCTTGTTTTTTGTTTCTCTGTTCTTTTTTCCATTACCCCGTTTCTTCGTTTATCTGAAGCCTGTCTCTTGAAACACCGATTAGAGTTTTCTTACTACTATCGCTCTTTGAAGACGTTTCACGTACCTACCTAGCAGACATTCTCGCTATGTCGACATACCTACATGTCGGCCCTACGTTGCTATTCCGGTTACACATGTAAAATGAGAAAAAATAGTTTTAGCCTATGAGCCCCCGTAAAAAACATTAAAGTGGGGCACCAGAACATCAACAGCTTAATGGTTGAGAAAAATAGTGTGCCCGACAGCTCTTCAAACCCGGACACATCCTGGAAAACAACCATTGCTACGACCATCACAAGTTTTTTAAATCTATTGGGGGTATAACTATTGTGCGGTTTGCTAAGAGATGGCGTAACTTGTATTATTCCATTGTTACTATTCCATTGGAACATGCGTTGGAAAGCTACTGTCATTGTACGTCATTTCAGCATATGTCATTCATTTGAAGCGTAAACAACAATAATTTTTTTTCACTCAAATACGTCGAACTTTGTGCCTGAAAAAGTGTTTCTGCGGAGAGTTCTTCTTCATTACTTTAATATGAACAAAACTACTGCCGAAAGTCATCATATTTTGGTGGAATTTTATGGTGAACATGCCCTAGCTGAGCGAACGTGCCAAAAGTGGTTTACACGATTTAAAAGTGGTGATTTTGGCTTGGAAGACGATGCACGTCCTGGGCAGCCTGGACGATTGTTACCAAACACAAGAAGAGCTCGCAGAATCTTTGGGTTTCACTCAAGCAGCCATTTCAAAACGGCAAATCAAATCAACGGCAAAGCCGAATATCCATGGCGCGAATATAGTGCTCTGTATTTGGTGGGATCAGATGGGTGTGTTGTATTATGAGCTGCTAAAACGGGGTGAAACCATCAACGGACAACGCTACCGACCATAATTAATCTTTTTGAAGAGAACTGTAGCCGAAAAACGCCTGGAATATGCGACCAGACAAGAGGCAATAATATTTCATCATGACAACGCTCGGCCCTACGTTGCTATTCCGGTTAAGAACTATTTGGAAAACAGTGGATGGGAAGTCTTACCCCACCCGCCCTATAGCCCAGACCTTGCCCCTTCTGACTACCATTTGTTCCGGTCGATGCAGAACGCTCTCACTGAAATACGGTTCACATCAGAGCAGAATATCAAAAATTGGCTTGATTCATTCTTGGCTGCCAAGCCGGCGCAGTTCTTTTGGGATGGGATCCAAAATTGCCAGAAAGATAGGAAAAAGTCATAGCTTCAAATGAGCAATACCTTGAATAATACTATTGCACATGTTTTTTCTTAAATAAACGTTCAAATTTTGAAAAAAAAAAACCGCACGAATTAAAATATATACCCAATAGTTCTACCATTGCACGGTTCTTGCAGTGGTATTGCTAGTAAGGGGTAATTCATCGTGAAGTTTGATTTTCAATAGGCTCTTTTTGACAGATCACGTTTCGTTTGGCAAGTCATCATGGAAAGACTTACAGCACAACAGTCTCCAAATTGTTCAGCTGTATTACGAAAATCAGCGTTCTGTGAGAAATGTTTTTCGTCCGATTCGAGGAACTTACGGTGCGCATAATCGACCAACTTAAACCACTGTTGCCAATTCCATTCGCAAATTTAAGTCCTAGCTTTTCGGCCAAAAAGCGTACAGAATTCAACTTGTGCAAGAATTTACGCCAGGCGACTTGAATTTGCGTCATATTTTCGGTGAAAGAGCTCTGGAAAAACTCAATGAAATTTTGTTCAGTGATGAAGCCCGTTTTTATGCTCAATGGATACGTTAATAAACTGAATTGCCCTATTTGGGCTTATGAGTACTCGAAGAAGTACCAAAAGCTACCAGTACATCCCTTAAAAACAGCGGTATGGTGTGGTATATGGGCTGGTGGAATCATTGATCCATATTTCTTCAAAAATGAGGCAATCAAAATGTTACCGTCAATGGTAACCGTTATCGCGCCATGTTAACGAAATATGGGCTTCCTTAAATTCAAGCGCATGGTTTCGGTGAGCTCTGGTTTCAACAAGACGGCACTACGAGCCATACAGCGCGTGAAACAATGGACTTGTTGAGAAATCATTTTGGTGAGCATTTAAGTTCACGTTTTGCTACGGTAAATTGGCCGCCTAGATCGTGTGATATCACACCTTTGGACTTTTTTCTCTTGGGATGTGTAAAGTCTCATGTCTTCAGGAATAAGCCAGCTACGATTGACGCTTTGGAGGCGAAAATTACTCGTGTTATCCGTGAGGTACCAGTCGCTATGCTGGAACGAGTCGCCCAAAATTAGACCATCAAAATGGACCACCTCAGACGTATTCGTGGCCAACATTTACATAATATTATTTTTACGAAATAAATGCCATAAATTGGTTTTTTAGTCGGTGACAAAAATTTTAAGTTTTCTTTCATATTTATGTATTTTATTTTACATTATAAATCAAACGTCACGATGAATCACCCATTACAACAACTAGAACACTAAAAATTGAACAGCTTTCAAGCAGACTGACTAGGAATGGAAAAGAAGGCTTGATTAGCTACCCGGTAACAAGTGATGATAAATATTTAATTCACGGTTTTTAGACATATTAATTGCTAAATTAACATTAATAAAAAATGCTGAGAATAACAGGACAAAAGTAAAAAGTTTAGTATTAGTACATTAATATTGATGACTTTGTAAATGGTATTCTTGACAAAAGGTGAACGATTCAATAAGGTATCAAGCTACAAAAAAATGTAGAGAATGGAAGAAAAGCATAAAAATAGGTACCCTGTTTCAATGTGAGGCCGTTGATTTAATGATATTGTCACTCGCTGCTATTGTTTGGAACTGAGCTACCTTTACGTTATTAACGCATTAAAATTTACATAATGGCTTGACGGTTTTGAATATCAGAGTGGTAATTAGGTTTTTTAAAATCGAGTGCGATAAGGTATTTATTGCGTTTTAGTGTCTGCACATCAGAAGAAACAAATTTCTAAAATTCAAACAGGCAAAGCTCGAAACAGAATGTCTACATTGCAGCAGATGAGGATAAGCGCTCCTCATAAATAACACGCACTTCGATGTACGAACTACAGAATCAGATATATAAACTTGAGCATACTAGAATGGAAGGCTGGCTGAATGGGCTCGAAAATATAGAAGAATAATTGAGGTCGTCCTAGCCGCTTGGAAATGGAATATGGCCAACAGGCTTTTACTTAACATAAAACAGGTGACCAGATAGCAATGAAAGTTTTTCCAATTTTTTATGTTTCAGCAGCTGTCAATGATACCAATGACATCCAACTGTCAAAATATTCAATAAATCTTGCCATTTCAACATGTATCGTTTTACGTTGCGGAATATGCGGAAGTTATTAAAAAATATCGAAATTCCGTCTCAGTTGTAAATAGGCAACGTGAATTTCGTCATGAGGTCGATCATCATCATGGCTTCAGTGTGCAGGCAATTCGTCGCACCATGGAAAAGTTTGAACGTCGGTACACACTTTTGAATCTTAAGCCACCAACCAGATAGAGATTAATGCGAAATGAAGATTACGTTTGGAATGTCGTTTGGGCGCCTATCAGCTGAATTGGCCGTCGCCAGAGAGTTAACTCAGCTTATTTTGCGGTTGGATTTGAGCCTATATACGTATACCAGCATGATTGTGCTGGCGCAAGAATTGAAGCTGGACGACCATAGAAACCGCCATGAGTTCGCCAATTGAACGCTGGTAAAGTTGGTCGGAAATCCGATTTTCGGCCAACAAATTTCTTTCGATATGAAGAAGAAAACACCGTTACCTTTAATGGTCTCAGGTATAGAGCTATATTAACCGACTTTTTGTGATCAGAGGTCGACAATATCGATATATCTGACCTGTGATTCCAACAAGACGGCGCTTTATTCCACACAAGCAACGCAACGCTTGAAATTGTGAAGGAGAAATTTGGCAACTGGGTCATCTCACGGTGAGCGTTCATCAATTGTCCGGCGATTGTTTTCTCTGGGGCCGATCGGTTATTTTCTCTGGAGCTACGTCAGGTTCTTAGTTTATGCTGACAAGCCAACTACTTTTGATTAGCTCGAGGCCAACATTCGACATGCTCTCGCCGGAATAACGTTGCACACATTAGACTGAGTCATCAAACGTTTTACCGATGTGCCATTTGAATGATGGTGTAAACCTGGCTGCAAAATAAAGCCAGAATAAATTTTGTGTCTCAGACCGTTGTTGGTTTATTTAACTTTCCTTCCTATCGATCGTATGTGGTCACCCATATCTAGTCGGCTGGATTTTAATTTTACAAGAATGTCGATGCAGATATCTTTGCGCCCTTTGAGGTGCAGAGTTGCAAACATTTTTATTCAGAAGATGTGATTTCCGGAAGGGAATAGCCTTACAATTGTTAACGTCTTCTCGATGCATGATGTCGGCGGTCAATTGATATCACCAAATTGTGAGATTGGCCATGACGCAAAACTTTTGTTGTGTTACGCAAGCTATTATCGGTTTAAAGCATGTCGATTATTTATGTAAAAAAGTAACTTAAATTACAGGATATTTAGTTATATGTTATACTGAACATTTATATTTTTTTTTCCAGAAAATCGTTTAATTTGAGGGACTGGAGAGGTATGTTTTTAATAAAATATAGCATTTGCTCTTGATTTCTTTATATTATCCATGCACAGTATTTAGTGAGATGCTTAGTAATAAATAAAAAAATATATACACAGGCGTTATATCTTAGAAAATGGTTGTAAATAGACTGACTTAAACAGAAGAATTGTTTTGTGGTTGTGCTTTCTCCGTGTAGTAGTATTTGAGGCTGCATTTTTCCTTTTATTTTTATCTTTGAGTCAAAGTCCTTATTTGATGTCTCTATATTCTGTCAGCCTTTGCTACCCCTTCTAGGTTACCTTGTACAAGGTGAGGCAAAAGTAATGTCATAGTGTGAATTGCCTTCCGTTTTGTAAGAAATAGAAACAATTGGAACGGTATATCTGAAGGTGTAAAATTAATGACATAAAATTGAACAAATAATATCGATCAAGTGACACACTTGTGCTCATTTTACGGCATTTTGAATTGCTGCTCGCAACAACTTCTTCAATATTGGCTTTAAAGCCTTGTAAAATTTGTGGCGTCGTAACGGAGCATTTCACTTTTCCTAAGCACTTAAATGTGCTAAGCATAATTGATACAATATCATGCGGCACTTACTCTTAAACTGATGATGAAACCGCGTAGCACTACATTAGGGAATGTCCGGCGTACGCTCGCATCAGGCTGCAAGAACTCCCCGTATTGGTTCTGTACATATTGTAGGTAAAGGCAGTAAGATTCCATTAAAAGGAACTTGCAAGGAGTACAATGCATTAGTTTTAGTACTCTAATCCGAAAAAATGAGCCGTTTATGATGTTCGTCCTTTCCTGATAGCATCATGTATTGTCTTTTGCTCTTGTTTACCGTAGGATCCATTTTGGTCGCTTCCACTATGAAGAATCTTCACTATCCAATGAATGTTCAACAGCATTCTCGACCCAAATCAAATACGTTATTCACCTTGCAATTCAAAAACCTCGAACCATACAAATCGTAATTTGAGTAGTTCAATCTTCGTTTATCCAACCAATATTACCAAAATACGAAAAATTAGGAGAAAATAAAACACCAAGAATCGACGTAGTCCGCGTTATACTATAGATATTCAAAAATATTCTGACATCTTTGCCTCCATTATTTGCAAATTAGTAAACCTTAATTTGACACAAACGGCAATTCCTGTAGAACTTAAGACTGCCGTTGTCCGACCTATTTATAAAGGAGAAGTTAAAAACAAGCTCAGCAACTACAGGCCTATATCTATCTTACCCGTTATTGAAAAATGTATGGAAGGACTAATCATGGAAAGATTATTGTACAAGGATTCATTCATCAACATAAATTGATTCATGCAAATCAATATGGTTTCCAAAAGGGTAAGAGTACTGGGAAACTGCTTGGTGAATTTGCGACCTACGTCAAATAAGGCCTAAATAGGAGTCAAAATATTCTTTTTCTGTTCATAGATTTAAGTAAAGCTTTCGATACCATAGACCACAACAAACTAATAGATGCACTGAAACATATTGAAGTAAGAGGAATGAGGCTATAAGCTAAAATAAGCAACGTTTTTAGCGAAAGAACAAAAGTATAATACGGAGTCCCTCAGGGATCAGATTTAGGACCAATACTTCTCCAAGTATTCAAAAACAGCATATCTTTTGTTTTTTCCGATTATAGTACGCCATAGATCTTTGGAAATGGCAACATACATTCTGTAAGATGAGTTTGATTTTGCAGTAAAATGGTGTCACGATTACACTCCGGTTAAGTCAGAGTTAAGGTATGGTGTGCTTGCTTGGGGAAACGCAGCTCCAAGCCACATCCAATATCTGCAAAGGCTCCAAAACCTTGGCAGTAAAACAAATAAATAGTACTTGACGTAGATATGAAAGAGAAGTTTGTGTTCTCACTGTTGAAAATATTTTCAAGATGGCAGTTACCTCCGAATATTATGACGACAACAGATTTATTCAACCAACAATTCACGACTTCAATACCAGACAACATGTACAAATGATGCTGCATGTGCTCGTAACCAATAACAAATAATTGTTAAACGTATGAATAAAAGTAAAAAAAAAGACTCATTGACGTCTAGCTGTACTCATCCAACGTCATCGGTGTACATAACTTGTTAAGCGGACTCCAAAGCGATCGTGCTCCGTTTTCTGGGCAGGGCATACTGCACGATTCATCTTGTCTAAATTTTCTTTACAGACCTTGATGCAGCAGAGAGTTCTCCATAGTCACCCTGTACAACCTGATGAGTTTCCTTAATATAGGGTTTTCCAATAGGGACTTGATAACTTTGAATTTAATTTGTGAACGCACTCTTTCACGAATCATCAAACTGTCACTGTCAATTTATTCAATAAACTCAACATTTACATCATGGTAAAGTACACTAACGAGCTACGTTCTTCGATTGGGTTCTGGAGAAGAAGCGCCAATATGATGAATTTCATCCCAAAATCATCTTCAGTGACGAAGCTCATTTTTGGCTCAATGGGTTCGTCAATAAGCAAAATATGCGTTATTGGTCGGGTGAAAACCCACATGTGCTTCATGAATCACCACTTCATCCACAAAATATAACTATTTGGTGCGTTTTGCACGATCGTCACCATACTGTGAATGGTCAGCGTTATCGCGGCATGATCACCGATTATTTTTGGGCCGAATTGAAAGATATGGACTTGGACGACATGTGCTTTCAACAGGATGGTACCACAAGCCACACAGCACACGCTACAATCGATTTATATAAGTATGGTGAGCGTGTTATCTCAAGACATGGGCCAGTGCGATTTAACGCCGCTTGACTATTTTCTGTGGGGTTACGTTAAGTCATTGGTTTATGCCAACACGTCGACGACGTTGGAAGAGCTCAGAATGCGAAATAGCGGCCGAAATGTGTGGCCGAGTCGTTGAAAATTGGGTCCAACGAATCGACCGCTGCAAACGTGCCCGCGGTGGCCATATGAACGAAGTCGAGTTCCATTCATAAATATTTTGATTGTACTTGAAGCCAATAATAAAGTTTTTGAAATATCTCAAATGGTTTGCCTTTGATCAGTGTCGACCTGAAAGTCGCGAGTCTTTTCCAAGACTCTCCTTTGTGTGAATGTTTGATTTTCTTGGTTTTCCAAGGTGGTCTTCCTTTTTGTGAAACTGACAAACGAACTGTCTGAACTAGCCCGTCTGCGTCAGAAGTCTTATTATATTTTAAATGGACTCAGGGGGACGAAATTCTATGTCGTCTTCGTCCAGCATGAACGCTTCATTCTGCCTGACAGCTTTATTTTGACTAACATGTAGACTGCAGAAGTAATCTTTCCATATTCTTAGCACAGAATGCGAATCGACAACGAGTTCACAGATGTGCAGGCCTGACACTCTTATTTTCTTCTCTTATAAAACGTTTGAACGATATTCCTGTCCACATTTGGTGCTTCTTGTTTGGCTAAATGAACCTTAACACGATCGTTGTCAAACCAGAGGTTTCTTTGTGAAGGTACTATAGGCCAATCGAAACAAAAGCAGCTTTTCTGCTCGTTGACGACATTTGCTTTGGTCTTCTATGGACCAATGGACAATTGCCGCCTTTCAACGTTGAGCCTAAGTTGTCTTATTTGACTTCGTTGTGATAATGATCAGAGTCGATGTTGAATCCTCGGTTAGCTGGAGGAGTGTCTGACGTTGATCGGGGTGTGATGACAAGTTAAGGATTATTTGAAAAGGTCCCTTTTATGGATGTTGGGATGTAGTAACCGGACACTACATAGTTTCAAAAGTTCTGGCCCATTAAATTCATATGGAACGTGGTATTATTCAGCCTGGTGACACCTGTTCTGGTGTCCTATTTGGTGGCATAGCTGACGCATTGAGCATCTGCTTATTTGCTTAATTATCACTAAGAGACCAAGTATGTTTCATTTAAATTCGTCTAAGCTTACATTTAGCAAGCGTTTGTCGCTAATCAACTTATAAATGACAAGTATGGCTTCAATCTATGTATCGGTTATCCACAAACTTCTATCAAATTATAAACTACAATGTGTCGTAATTATGTTAATGCATTTGAGTATTTATTTTTGCAAATAACATTCCATTGACCTCACTTAACAAGTGTTTAACAAAAATTGAAACGATTAAAACATTTAATTAGCTTAAATAACAATTGCGAAAAATAATTGCAAATAAGTTGCAACAACAATCAAATTAAATTGCAGAACAATTGTAGGAGACAAAAACCCAAATGGATAACCTTAAAATAAATATTCATTCTTACAACACGGGCGTAATTAAATTCAAAAATACATATACAGATGGAGACACATGATTTTATTAGTGCCTGTTGCTTACTGACATTCATGTGGTACGGGGTAAATTGACAATGTACTCGTACATAGCATATGTTGCAGCAATGATAGTGAAATAATAATTTGATTTTCATATTATTTATGGCTTATGTAGGTGACCATCAGATGCACTGACTGACAGACGAATGTTCACTTTTGTACCAGATGAGCCTAAAGCTGAAGTTCATTCGGTCGGGAAAATATGAAAAAATTAAATAAATAAAAATAAAAATTAAAATGAAAATAAATAATTTTTTTTTCTTATATACCATATAAATAATATTGACGTAGAATTTCCAGATTAATTAATTTTCATCATTAAAAATGTCAACGAATTTTCTTTCACATTACCATCATATCGTGATAGTTTCTTCCTTTCATGGCCGGCTGCCGGTTGCCTTTAAAAGGATGAAAGGGTATTTCTGCTGAAAATTATGCAGTTCTTTGAGCTTTACCAGCTGTCGTTGGATGCATATTTCTTTACATTTTTCATTGTTCAATTGTCGTAGCTATGGTTGAAATATGCCTGCATAAGTAATCATCCTTGTTGAACAGATTTTTCTTCCATCACTGTGAATACTGATTTCGTATTGAAATCGTTCAATTTGGGGAGATGTTTTTTTTAATTAATGAGATACCCAACTCACATTTCGAAATTGCACAAAGTAATTGGATGGTGGTCGAACACCATGTCCTCTTTAAGTAACCAAAAACTGGAAAACTGATACGACAGTAGTTTTCATTGATTATTCGTTTATTGGCATTCTCTTGCGGCGATTTTGATATTTTTGAATTCATGATATCCTCAATTTGAACAACTGTTTTAGAGGCCATCCCTGACTTTTTGTTGGTTTGCAGAGAACAAGAGGATGATTTAAATTAAATAAGATTTCAGCTACTATACTACTGTGCGTCGGCGTACGAAATGTGTGACATTTTGTCACATCTTTTCAAGATCGCAGTATCTACAGCTTTACATTTATATTCGGAAAGATTGCGACATATTGATTCGTTTCTACGAATTGAATTTTAATTATTACATTAATCGTGTAATTGTATTTACTTCCGCATTCAAACAGAACCATGAATGCTGATGTGTCCGAGAAAGGTATTTACATTCGTTGGGTCTAAGTAAGAATGCGCTATAAATTTTAATTTAGTCTCGATGCACAATCGGATATACGAACATTCGGATAACTTTTTTGATTTGTACACCTCGTGGAGATATAGCTTCACTAAAACCTGTAAGCCACTAATTTTTCAGAATTATAGACATGAGCTGTCGCATGCCAAGGTTGACTCATTCACCTGCTAGACTGAGTGATTGGAGTCCACTGTATGCCGTATCAAATGTTTCCTTGAAAATTATTTTGTTTCTAAGCTAAGATACTCGTAAGAAACTCGGTTGCAAATCCGCTTCTGGGAAAGGGAAGGTGAATTTCATATTTTCGCAGGAACATGAGTTGCATAAGAGGAGAGTCAAAAGACAGTCGGCGAGCAAGATCAAAGACACATCCGTTTTGAAGGAAAGATGGCTTTGAGAGTGCAATCTAAAATATAAATACCAAGAGGAGGAAGATTCATCATTCATCAGTCCATTTCTTGGATTTTTGTTTAAGGTAGCAGTGTCGTAGAGCCAAGAGAACTTCTTGGGTGACAAGTCGCATCCTATCGAAATCTGCCAGAAATCCAATGACCTACCGCAGGTTTTCAACTTGATTTGAAAGCACAACGATATTTACTATCCAGAATGACATCTAGATACCTAATTTCATTGGACCACCGGATAGTAATGCTTGAAGGCACAATATGAATCCAATCAGATCTGTATGTCCAGATAATTCCGAGCCGATTCCTCCTCCAAACAAGTCCAGGATCTGAATTCGATGTGCTTATTGTCTGGCATGGAAGCCTTTGGCCGTTGTTTTCAGTCTACTCAGTCCCCTCAACTACGTCTGAGGTGGTCCATTCGGAAGGTCTAATTTTGGATGACTCTTTCGAGCATAGCGACTGGTATCTCGCGGATAACACTAGTAATGTTGGCTTCAAAAGCGTTGATCGTAGCTAGCTTATTGCTTAAAACTTGAGACTTTACATATCCCCAGAGAAAATAGCCCAAAGGTGTGATATATTATTGTACGATCTAGGCGGCCAATTTTCCGTAGCAAAACGTGAAATTAAGTGCTCACCAAAATGATTTCTCAACAAGTCCATCGTTTCACGCGCTGTATGGTTTTTGTTGAAACCAGAGCTCACCGAGACCATGTGCTTGAATTTCAGGAAGTACATTGTCCGTTAACATGGCGCGATAACGGTTACCATTGATGGTAACATTCTGATTTGCCTCATTTTTGAAGAAATATGTACCAATGATTCCACCAGCCCATAAATTACACCATACCGTTGTTTTTAGTAGCTGTAATGGTATCTCTTGGTACTCTTCGGATTGCTTATCATCCCAAATACGGCAATTTTGTTTATTAACGTATCCATTGAGCTAGAAATGGGCTTAATCACGATAAAACACCGGATTTTCATTGAGTTTTTCCAGAGTCCACTCACTGAAAATATGACGCAAATTCAAGTCACCTGGCTTAAATTCTTGCACAAGTTGAATTTTGCGCTTTTAGGTTGAGATCCTCACGTAAAATATGCCAAGTTGTCGAATACGCCAAACCAAGTTTCTGAGAACGACGACAAATCGATTCGCCACGGTCTTCGCGTACACTCTCAGCTAAAGCTACTATAGTCTCTTCACTACGTGCGGGATGTGGTCTAACCGGTCGATTATCATCCACTAGTGTAAACTGGGACTCAAATTTTGCGAATGTAATTGGCAAAAGTGGTTTAAGTTGGTCGATTATGCGCACCGTAATTTCCTCGAATAGCACAAAAAACATATCTCACAGAACGCTGATTTTCGTAATACATCTAAACAATTTGGAGACACTGTCGTGATGCGAGTCTTTTTATGATAACTTGCCAGGCGATATTAAATAAAAATAATGAAACAGTTTGATAGGAATCACATGCGAACTGTCAAAAAGAGCATATTGAAAATCACACCTCACGATGAATTAATCAATGCTTTATTGTATTTGTAACGAGTTTTGGCTGATAGCGGGCATTGTTGATAGCCAGATAGACGGTAGATGATTGCCAGTGCAACAGCAATATTCACTGTGATGTTTAAATTAGAAATTTAAAGAAAATTAGAATGCCACTAGCTGAGCTACTGGTAATGTCCTCAGTGGTGCATGTGTTAGATGGTTTTGTCATTTTGTCAAGGACAAATAAAGAAGTATTTTATGAATTTTTTCTTTTATTTTATAAAAACAGGAAAGTATAGGTAGATTAAGTGGCTTATGATCTGTAAATATATCGATCTGGTGTGCAACTGCAGACGATCTGCTGAAGGTCCTCGAAAAAAAGGTGTTCAGCGATGATCACGATATCTCCGGCTTAGTTCATCTGAAAACTTGATTCTCTTAGTAAGTAGATAGAACTAGGTACTGGTCGAAAGAACAATCGAAATTTTGATTTTTGACGAAACGATGGCTTCCTAAAATCTCAGACAGATCGGTTGAGCCGTTTTTTATTAATCTTGACTTGACTTCGAAAAAATATTGGGTTTTTGATTTGAACGTTTATTTAAGAAAAACATGTACAATAGTATTATTCCAAGTATTGTCCGTCTGAAGCTATGACTTTTTCCCATCTTTCTGGCAATTTGTGGATCCCATCCCAAAAGAACTGCGCCGGCTTGGCAGCCAAGAATGAATCAAGCCAATTTTTGATATTCTGGTCTGTGTATTTCAGTGAGGGCGTTCTGCATCGACCGGAACAAATGGTAGTCAGAAGGGGCAAGGTCTGGAATATAAGACGGGTTTGGTAAGACTTCCCATCCACTGTTTTCTAAATAGTTCTTAACCGGAATAGCAACGTGGGGCCGAGCGTTGTCATGATGAAAAATTATTGTCTCTTGTCTGGTCGCATATTCCGTGCGTTTTTCGGCTACTGCTCTCTTCAAATGGATTAATTGTGGTCGGTAGCGTTGTCCATTGATGGTTTCACCCCGTTCTAGCAGCTCATAATACAGCACACCCATCTGATTCCACCAAATACAGAACATTACTTTCGCGCTATGGTTATTCGGCCTTGCCGTTGATTTGGCTGGTTGGCCGGGTTTCACATATGATTTTTTGCGCTTGGGGTTGTCGTAATGGATCCATTTTTCATCACCGGTAACAATCCGATGCAAAAATGACTTCCTATTGTTTCGTTCCAGCAGCATTTCGGACATGCAAAACCGCCTTTCGACGTCTCTCGGCTTGAGTTCATGTGGAACCCAATTTCCTTGATTTTGAATACATCCAACTGCTTTTAAACGTTTTGAAATGGTTGCTTGAGTGACACCCAAAGATTTTGCGAGCTCTTCTTGTGTTTGGCAACAATCTTCATAGAATAATGCTTCCAGTTCTTCATCTTTAAACTTTTTTGGCTGCCCAGGACATTCATCGTCTTCCAAGCCAAAATCACCACTTTTAAATCGTTCAAACCACTTTTGGCACGTTCGCTCAGGTAGCGCATGTTCACCATAAAATTCCACCAAAATACGATGACTTTCGGCAGTAGTTTTGTTCATATTAAAGTAATGAAGAAGAACTCCCCGCAAAAACATTTTTTGAGGCACAAATTTCGACATATTTGAGTGAAAAAAAATTATTGTTGTTTACGCTTCAAATGAATGACATATACTGAAATGACGTATAGTGACAGTAGCTTTCCAACGCATGTTCCAATGGAATAATAATGGAATAATACAAGTTACGCCATCTCTTGGCAAACCGCACGAATAGGTGTAAGTTATAGACCCAATAGTTTTGAGAAAAATGCGTTTAAAGTTTCAGAAGAAATTAAAATTTTTTTTTACTTACATGGAGTCATCTTTTCCAGAGCCATAAGATAGACCCTCCGTACCATCAGCAGGTTCTAGAACCTCGAGTTGATCTTATCTACGAGCCATTCTTTTCTCTCGCGTACTCAAATACGCTTTTAAGTCAGAGATCATGACGCGCTCTGCATCCTCTTTCTCGATATAAGCATCGGTGTTGGGTCTAATAATATGAAATTGAAATTGTACCTTCATTCAAGATCCCGGCAGCGATGTTAGCTGCTATTTCAAACATTTTTGAGCCAAACGGAAGTTTTTGGAATTGGAATTATTTTTCATATCAACTGATTGTAGCTCTGATTATTGTTTTGCGTAAAACCACCAACACATATTTCCAATAATTTTTTATCGCTGTATAAATTGGAAAGATAGCATCAGCGACATCAGGTGGTAAAGACAGATAATCATGTTTTAAGAAGATAACATGTCTGAAGCTCGCGCTCGCTGCCAACAACACCATGAATCTTCTTCGACTGGGCACCTTTCGTGTTGAGGATTTTCATCAGTTGAACAATAATGATAATAAACTGCCCATATTGCAATATATATATTTTCAACAGAATCACAGTGTCTCCTGATTGCCAAGTCATAATAAACTGTCAACTTATCGACCATTTTACCAGTGAGGTTACCTATTCCACCAAGTAATTATTTTTTTTGTATTTTTTATTACCTTCATCTGAAGTTTCAGTAGTTTTATTTACATACTCGCGGAGTCGTGAACCCATTCTTTTTGAACATATCCAATACATTCTTTTTGGCCACCTCAATATCACCGTGTAAGGCTTTTAAAATCCCAGAGTATATTTTGGAGTCACCATCGCCGATGTAGTTTTTATAAAAACGGCAAATGTACTCATTGAACGCCCGAGCATTTCAGCGATTGCATTGACTCCAATTTTTCCTGAAAAGCCATTATGATTTGCAGAACAATTATCTTTGTGATCTTCTAGCCAATCCTTGTACTCTTCAGTATTCATTTTCTTGTTCCGAAGTTTGCATTGTTTGCAGTATGAACTGTTTATAACAACATCGATCATTTTCCCTGTATACCATAGTATACAATGTTGATGTTACTCTGTATAAAGAAATGTATCCTCGATTTTTCCAAGTTCCGTCGCCAGATATTCACAAATCTTTCATCACCTTGGTTTTCATCAGTCGCATTTTTTTTCTTCAGCACAAGCTTTTTCAAAAAGTTTCAATAATCAAGTGATAAGTATTTTGTGTCAAGCAAGCTGACGTGTCCATCAATCCACAGAATTTAGCTGGATATTTCAATCCTATTCCAAGAACTCTCATCGCAAATATAAATCGTCTGTTTATCTTATAAGAATGCTTCACAAAACCTTATATTGTCAGTGTTCAAAAGAAAACCTGTTTTGAAATGGACTCAATATGAACTTACGTCTCCACACGCGCCCACTAAAATGGCAACTAACCGGGGGTACGAAACGGAGACGATCATAATCCGGCCATACTCGCAACTCTAGAAGTTCAAAACACAATTTATTGTGTTGCAGGTATAAGTTTCACCCTTGGTATAAGTCAAAAGAGATCTAAGACTTCTTTCTGATAAAAGGGTCACAGCTCCCATTACTTATTGACACCCACCATGATGCACCCACAAGTGGGCCTACTTCAACAAGTCAGGCCCGGACCGAGATCCGGGGATAGCGTGATTTAAGTCCTGATAGGGACTATCAGTGGTCCTACGACCAGCTGCTTTTAATTGGTAAAACCGTAGCAACTTTCGGTGACTTTATCTGACTACCGTTACGATAAGACCCATTTCCATTGATGGGCGATGGATAGGCCCAAGGAGGCACAGAAAAAACTTTCTTCATAAATTTGTTGTTTAATAAAGTGGGAAGTGAAGGGCAAATTTCTCTGGCTGTGGCGTCATCAGGTATCGCGGCCACTTTGCTGCCTCATGGCTTAACAGCGTATTCCTATCTTAAGATTTCTCTCAAGCCCCGTGTGCAATATGTCCAAAGATATCCCTAAAGCATTTGCTATCTGAGTCTGAATTTTCACCGTTTACGACAAATTCACGAGGACGAATGCATGAGGCTGTAGATCGGACCCTTGGTGACATTCGTAATAACAGTGGAATGATGAGTAGCGTCACACATTTATTGACTGGAGATTATTGCTAGACATCCACCGTTGTTCATTGAGGAACGCGGGCAGATAAAATAAACGTTTATCTCAAACTTTCCCTCCTCTGGTTCGATGTTAGGAAATATTCACTACATCAAAACATGCGCGTCATTCTGAAAGGTAATTCACAGGCTCAAGAAATTTCCACCGTTCTATTGTCGGTCGGCAAAGGTACTATGACCGAAATAAATAGAAAAATCCCACTTTCTCTACACTGCGTAACACTGTACCGAGGGTAGATACAATTATCTCTAATGTGTATCCAAACAGTGCAATTCACTAATCATTCCAACCTAGATATTTTCGAGGCAGAATCAATGACGTACTTCGCCATCAACTCAATAATAAATATGGTACAGAGGAGACTACCAATTACCTACCTGAGTAGATAATTAAACGCCTCGCTGCGCATGGGATCTATAATGCCCATAGTGCTACTTGAATCTCCCGAATGAGAACAGACTCCGTGTAAAAAAAAAAAAAAAAATTAAAAATAAGGAACCGGATCCAATGAATTTTGCTTCTAACTTCTCTTTAAAAAGGACTCCAATACCCCGTCGCTAATATATCTTACATATCACAAGGCCAGACTCTAAAGACGGTCGGCGTAGATTTTCGAACGCCCACGGCAAATTGTACGTCACCTGTTCAAGAGTCAGGGGCTACTCGAATCTCTTTATTTTTGCTCCGATAATCAAACAAATAATGCAATATACAGAGAGGCCTTGATTGAAAGTTAATATCGCACCGTTCTGTTGGTTTTGATTCACTGCAGCAAGCAGATAATGAACTCACTTCACTCCTAGCGTCTCTGCTCACTGAATACTGTAATCTCGGTCTTTGTGACCCAAAATCTAGAACTAACGATTAATTAAACATTTATCTTCGATTTGTTGTTGGTTATCCTGAGTGCAAACATTTTAGGAGTATCTTTACCTATTGAGCGTACGCTTTAAAAAAAACATAGGGCTCTGATACCCAGTTGTCTTATGAGCCTAAAAAAACAGCGATCGGCTAGAGGTACTCTTCAAATTTGTGAGGCCGTTGTTTACATAGGTAGTCCATGATTACCACGTATTTTGTCCGAGTTGTCGATGCTGTGGGCCCTTTTTCAACAAGAGCAGCAATTTTTCCTCGTTTGCCACTAGCTCCATTTCCGCTTCAATTCTTGCCAATACCTCACACACCACCCCGATATCTTTTAATGATAATGTCTAGATCATCTGCATGGCCAAGTAGTTCTACGATGTTGTGTCTCTGGTGTTGATTTCGTAAAATAAGATCTTAAAGAAATCGCATGACAGTGAATCACCTGCACCTCCATCACTGTCAATCTTCAAGGAGCAGCGATCTTCTTCATTTTTATCCTACAGAGCCAGACAAATCCGTACACCGTATTATTTGATAAACTCTGTCATAAGCGGTTTTAAAATCATGAAATATGCGCTTTCTGTCCTCGGCAGTAGTTAAAATTCGCGTTTTCCTGCAAGATCTGCCTTTATGGGAAAATCTGGTCGATGGTAGAATTTTCAGACCTGAAGCCATACTGAGAAGGGAGAGAGGTTCTTTTACGTAGGACCCAATATATTGTAGTTGGCGCAAACTAGAGTGCCTCCTTACTAGCTGAAATTTCATTCGCTTTCATCAGATCATATTTTGGTGATTATTTGGAGCATTGTAGTAGTAGCGATATAGTCAGTAGCGGCTTTGTTGGACGTAAGTTTGGATATGTCACGTCAAGGTCGGGTAGAAGAAATTGTCAACATTGTCGTCTGGCCTTTTTTGCTAGTAGATCTTTCGATCCATTCTTTTTTCTTTACAGCACCACTATGAATATTTTCAGTTTTTCTCGTTCCGAGCAATATAAGACAACTGGCCTGTCGACGCAACAAAAGAGTCAGCGATAGCGGTATGCCATTGAACAAGAAGAACTTACCAGCGATCTTGGATTCGGGATATCGGCGACCAGCAGCTGCTATGTACACGTAATGCATATCGAGAAGCAACAACCCGACTAAAAAATGCGATTAAGTTAGCAAATACCTCTCCTTTAAAGGTCTTTGCGAATGGCGATAGATGCCGCATCATACGAGAAATCCAAGCACGTCAGCAGCGATATATCTGATGGCTCGTTGGCAGCTCTGCCATTAGTTTCGAGACAAGATGATAGCAGTGCCTCCATCAGTGATTAAAATAAATGGACATTTTATCGGCAAAGATCTTGGTGGTTGCTTGCGATTGCAGCCTCTCAACTCAGACTTCCTCTTCCTAGCGGGGTTAAAGACTTCTGATTAATTTTGGTCACAACAGGTGGTAGTGATCCGAGTCAGTGTTGTCCTCCCGGAATTTTCGGACATCCAGGGTACTAACACATGGGCTGAAAACCCAGTGCCGTTTTATAGTAGAGCACAAAATTTTTGCAAAATTCAACTTTATTTATCAATATAGTTGCCTTCGAGGGCGATATACTGATTGAAATGATTTTTCAATCTTTCGATACCAGTTTTGTAGTACGATTTCGGTTTAGCCTCAAAATAGGCCTCTGTTTTGGCGATTACTTCTTCATCGGTCTTAAATCTCTTTCCGACGAGCATTCTTTTGAGGTCTGCCAAATCTGGAGAATACGGTGGGTGGGGAAGCAATTCGTAGCCGAATTCATTCAATTTTGCTTTCGTTTTCATCGACTTGTGACACGGTGCATTGTCTTGATCAAACACCACTTCTTTTTCTTCAAATGCGGCCGTTTTTCTGCGATTTCGTCCTTCAAACGCTCCAACAACGCAATGTAATAGTCGCTGTTGATAGTCTGCCCCTTTTGGAGATAGTCGATGAAAATTTTTCCATGTGTATCCAAAAATACGGATGCCATAAACTTGCCAGCCGACTGTTGAGTTTTTGGTCGTTTTGGAAGAGGTTGGTCGCCTGCTCGCCACTCAGCTGACTGCCGACTTGACTCTGGTGTGAAGTGATGGAGCCAGGTTTAATCCATTGTCACATACCGACGCAAAAATTCGGCTTTATTGCGGTTGAACAGCTTTAAACACTCATCTGAATCATCAACACGTTGTTGTTTTTGATCGACTGTGAGCAAACGCGGCACCCACTTTGAACAGAGCTTTCGCATGTCCAAATATTCTAGTATCCAACATGCTCTTTTGATATCTTCAGAGCCTCAGCTATCTCGATCAACTTCACTTTATGGTCATTCGTAATCATTTTGTGGACTTTTTTGATGTTTTCATCTGAAACAGCCTCTTTTGGACTTCCACTGCTTGCATCATCTTCGGTGCTTGTATGACCACTTTTAAATTTTTCAATCCACTTGCGAATGGTTCGTTCGGCTGGTGCAGAGTCCGGGTTACACTTATCAAGCCATTTCTTTGCATCGGCTGCATTTTTTCCCGTCGAAAAGCAATGATAAATCAACACATGAAATTGCTTTAAATCCATTTTTTTCACAATAACAAAAGTTGCTTCAGTCACAACGCTATATCTCGAGAACTAATCGTCCGACAGGTGTCAAATTTATACACGTATCTTTTGAAGGTTGGTACTAACTGAAAATGGTATGGATTTAATTCAAGTGGTGCCCTCTTTTATAAGCGGCACTTTTCAGCCCATGTATTGTATTATATTAGCTCCTTACGTCGACCGCATTCAGAGCGATTTAGTTGGTGGACGATTGATGAGGGGAAACTACCACCACAATACAATCTACATATAACATTAACTAGGAAAAAGAAGACAGCAGGTAATCTATTTTGGTATGGTAAATAGTTTCACTTATGCTCCGGGCTCACTCCGCAGATAGGCTGAAAGGAACCATACCAGAACCAACTGCTATCGAAACTGCACTGCACTGCACGAACTGAAAGACACAATTCTCCGTATCTATGTAGTATCTTTATCATGGTGGCGAAGAAGGACATTAAATAAGCTTTTATATACTCTGGGTCTTCGTGTTTGGTCCAAGTTGTAACATGCCTGCTAAGGTCGAATATAGAGAATTATTAGCGACATTGATAGTGATTTCGACATCGCAACTACTGCCAATGTGTGTTTAAGACATCGCTATTTACTAGCGAGGTTTAACAATGTTGGTTCATGCATAGAAACTTTATTCCATGGGTAGTACCCCAGAAATAGTCTTTCAGTCAATCTGAGGTTGCTTTTTTAGGAGCAGGTTGAAACTGAAACTGACTACTAAAAAGCATCACCATCCGCTTCTTCAATGAAGCTAAATATCTGAGTATTATCCTGGACACCAAATATTTATTTACTAATTCTATGTATATGTCGAAAAACTCAAAGTTGCCTAACGGTTTTCTGGTAGTGTAAGAGAACCTTTGGTGAATCATAGGGCTTTTCACCGAGTATTGTTTTTGTAGATCTATATGGCTGCGAAAAGACCAACTACATCTTATGCGAAAGCTGGCTGGTAGTATGACCATTCACGGACAATGGTCATTGCTGCTTTCCCTGCTGCTTGGTAATTTTTTCTAACAATCCAAACTCTGTTTTAAATGCACTGACATATCAAGACCTGCACTTTTAAGGTCATCTTCTTTTAAATGATATAGCAGAGCACGTCCGCTATGGATGTCTGGCTTACGCACTTTGTTACCATCAATGCTTCTGCGATCTTGTAGTCACCAGAGTCTTACTTGGTGGTAATAGGCTGGGATTTGAAGGTCATTAAAAAAGCTTGCTTCGGTTTTTAGTTTACACAATAAGAACTAGTTCTAAGTTAAATGCAGCTCGCATATCAGTGAATAGATTGATGGTGTCACCCATATGCCTGCCTCGAGTTGATTTTGTCGCTTATATACAAGCAACTCATACCAAAAGGTACTTAGACACATTCCACCATCCCTTATACCTTCAAGTCCTTGTAATTTGGACTAAATTAATCAGCAGCAATACCAGATTAATATTTTGATCGTGAATATACCCTATCAGGTTCATAGTTTCACCGTCTATACGATTCGGGATCTCAAATTTCCTGTCAATTTGGAGTGCATAGGGTCTCGTAACGTATGAATCATTAACAGCTCAAGAAAGTTGCTAAGTCACCTGTGGGAGATTCTCCGCTCAGTAATGAAACTTAGCTTAGCCATATAAGTATCAGACGAAGGAAACGACTAAGAATGGAACAGTGTATAGCTTGAATAAGTTATAAGATATTGCGATTCAGTTGCTTCTCGAATGACGACTGAAAACGTCATTCCCTGAATCTCCTCTCATTATTTAACTGGCTTCCCTTCCGAATAGCAAAAAAACCGTATTCATTTTTTCACGAGAAGTGATAGGTATCTCCAAGTGCTGTCATCTTTCCGTCATCAAATCAATCAAAAGGCAATAATTCAAAATTTTGCTAATTATGTTATGTATTGCCCACTACCTCATAAAGAAAATCTGATAATGAATACCAACTTTGAGTATGTGGTTCGAATATTCAATTGACTCTTCCCTACCTCAACCAACAGACACATCCAATTAGTCAAAATACGGTATTCACAGCGTATCTTTGTAAACGAATGCCGCGCATTAAAACTCTTTACAGAGTGACTCCAACAACTTTCCATCGCACAAAAGCACTTAATTACCACTCGATAAATGTTGTAGAAAAAAACTGAAGATTTCTAAAACGAGTACCGATGATGATTAGCATGCGAACAGCGGCCTATCCATTGCTAACCCTTTTCATCAAATCTTTTAGATTTATACCCTTCGAGTATTTTTTGGTTTCAGTCTTCTCTGCAATGATTATTTGTTTTAGTACAGCACACAATTACATCATAATTTATGCATTCAATACGGAATAAGCCCATGGATCGCATTTATATCAATTTGGGCTGGCAGCTCTAACGCATTCCAAAGCCAATTTGCATCCTAATTGCTAATTTATTCCTCACAAGCACTTATCCTGATTATAAATAATTCAGTTACAATATGTGCTCTTTCAGAAAGTATCCGTTCCCTATAGTCAACTTTCACATTGTCCCACGATCCAATCTTTCCACGGTATCCCATTCGGGACACCTACTCGTACCATCGATGCGGTGGCATCGTTAGAAATAATGAGCTCCTTGTGTAAGAATAGAAGAAGAGGGAGAGAAACAAAAAATTGGCAATTGTTGGATAGAGTCAGAGAAGAGGCTACATACAGCTGATTATCACCAAATTGGCAGCTTCTTAAATTTGTGGTTAAATTCGGTACGCGGATATCATGCTACTATCGGGTATCAATTATTGATGAGGATCCAAGACTCCCGAAAGGGCTAACCTCTTCCAATTGTAATTAGTAGGAAGATTATTAGATTCCAGGGTGAATTACTTTATGAAGCAGTACGTGAATATGAGTTGAATTAAATTTAATCATCGGCTCGTTGAGCGATTTAGATTGCAGTAGTAAATTGGATTGAAATTATTACTTAAGGTAGAGGTGTCACAGGGGTCAGATAACATGACATAAGTGGGGCGTCATGTTTGATGACTGGTTTCGAAAGCAGAGATAATTTCTTCATTAAGAGTGAAGCTCCATTTCTATTAGAAATTTATGAACAAATCATCTTCTGGACTTGAAAGAATGATGGTGATATCCTATGCTTAATGGCTTGATTAAGTTAACGTTTTTTTTTTATCACAAAGTGGTTGTTATGCGATGACTCGGACTATGAAGTTTTTTCAATTTCAAAACGCAGCTAGAGTAGTCGAATATTACGTTGAAACTTTAATTCCGTATGCTGAAGCGGGTAATATGTAATAACCGGTGTAAACAGGATCTGCTCGCAGGACGAATTTTAGTCTCTACTACAATATAGCATACTGGCTGATTCACTGCTTATAGCTCTAAGTGGTTTTAACATCTATGCTCTAACAGGCTGAGCCTCTCTGATATTTTTACCATCTTCTACCGGACGTTACTTAAAAAGAGCTGCAGGAGTCATCGGAGTCGAAGGTCCACCAACTATGGGCGTAAAGTTTATGTAATATGTTGTTTGAGGCTGCGACCAATTTTTGCATTGGGAAGTGGAAGCCTTGCATGAGACACCAATGGACCGATCCCTATTGGAAGTACTGTTTTTTAAAGGTTTAAACTACCTCAACCTGAACAGACGGATTAAACATTTTCGCTTACTCTGTATAGTATGATTCGACTATTTTACCTTTTTACTTTATGTCGACGCTCTAACGGTCTAAGGTCAATGCACTGCTATATTACTCTCAAGACTCCAGTTTTCCTCTTTTTGCAGCAAACATTAAGTAAGGATGTTATCAAGAGTGTCCCGCGCTCTGAATGGTTCCGAGAGAACTGTCACCATATGGAGAGTTTGCGATTTTTTCAGAAACAACAAACAGAATAGAGCGCATCGCCTTTTAAGGATACGTTCCATTATTATTGCCAAGCTGCGATACCAGACTTTTTTTTTTTTCCTTTGCCAACGGTCACCAATTCTTTAGCAAATATTTCGACAGGCAGCATTGAAGTTACAATGAGTATAGCATCATGCGAAACATTTCAAAACACACTGTCGATTCTAAGTGATTAACTCACGGGGGAGAGATTTGATTTCCCGCATCTAAGACTTGACGTTTGAGGCATCTGACCATATATCCACTGCGTGTATGAGCATAGAACTCTCCACTACAGCAAGAAAGAGTTTTATATTATATTTTGGGCCTCTGATATTACTCATTAGACTTATAAGTGGACTTAAAATGTTCAATGAGTTATCACATATCTGCTCTGAGGGATTCTTGAGAAAGGGTTCAAACCCTCTAACTACAGAATAACGATCCACGAGTTCCAAACCAGTGCTAGCTATAGAATTGAACTTCTTCTAGCGTTTTTGCTAATCGATGCTTCGCGTGGAATCTACAGTCATAAAATATTTCAAAGCAGAGGCCCTAAGGACGACCCTTGTGGCAGTTCGCCAGTAACCCCTTAGTTTGGTATTTCAATTTATTGAAGGCAGTGTTAAGTGTTAAGTTAAATACATTCTTCACGTCCATGGTTATGATGGCGCTATATTTATTGATGCCTCCTTTTCAGCGGCTGCCCTGTATTGCATCTCGAGCTCCAGTTACTACTACATTTATTATGTCCACTGTTGACCTGTTGATTTGTAAAAGATCCGCTTTAGAATTTTTCGGATTATGCCAAGTGATAGGGCGAAGAATTATTTAGGTTCCCTTTTCCCTTTAGTGAAAGCAAAAGCCGTCGGCGCCTCCAAGTCTCAAGAAAAACAGCCTCCTCAAGACAGGCGCTAAATATTTCGGCAAATATGTTCGGTCGTGTTTTAATAGTGATCATTGAGGCTTTATATAGAATACCATCCTTTCCCGGTAATTTTTTTAGGGCACTTTTTCAAATGCTTTGAGCAATTCTTCTCGTGTAATCATAGGTATGGGAGAACTCTCGAGATGGAAAGGTACAGGGACAGGTACCCTACAAATACCTGTCGGCGATTTAATGCGGGGACTTTTAACCTCATTAATACAATTTGATAAGCTTTCCCCCATACATCGTGATTAAGCCATTGCCAAAGACCTCTAAAGCAGAGTTAGGTTTCTGTATTGTTCTCAGGAAGTCGCTATGCGTATTTTGAATTTACGAACAGTTTGTGCTAGAAGGTCATAATCCACTTTACAATGATTGAGATTTAGCCACAGTTAATTCATAATTTTTTTGGACATAGTTTCAAGCGCGTTTTCAGGACGACATATTTTGCCTTTCAAGGCAAACAATTTAATCTGTGGTGCAGTGGCCGTTTTATGCAGAGCTAATGCACAACCTCGTTCAGTCTTTATGGCTTTTGAAAGTCTTTGGAAGGTGTTCTAAGTCGAAGTATCTAAGGCAGGGTTTCAAAGTCATCTTTTCTCGTGTTGGACAATCGCTATTGCGAGTTCCACTTGGAGCATCATTCTATGGGGTCATCCCTATACTCCATTTAACGTCGAGCCTGGGCATCTTTGGCACTAAAAAAGGGGAAGAGGACACTTTACTTCTCACAATTTGGAATCTTTGGCTTAAGAATTAAGGAAAGCCTTTCTTAAGTCATATGATCCGAGAACGATTTTTAGCCAAAATCTCTCGGATTTTCAACACATGAGGTGCCATTGTCTGCTTTCAGTGTGATGTCTAGCTAATACGCATCCAAGTTATACGGGTTTTCCGTACTAATATACAAAAAAAAAAAAATCAGCTCTTATATAGGGTTTTCCAATAGGGACTCGACAACTTTGAATTTAATTTCTGAAAGCACTCTTTCACTAATCATCAAACTGTCACTGTCAATTTATTCAGTAAACAAAATATTTTCATCGTGGTAAAGTACACTAACGAACAACGTCTGCAAATTATAAAAATTTTCTACAGATATTCGGAGTGACTGCAAATTTAAGAGCGTTAACTTCAATTTTCGGTCGTAATTATCGCCCTAGTAGACAGGTAATAACAAGTTTAGCGCAAAAATTTAAAACTACATATTCGTTGTGTGATGTTGCCGTGTCAGTGAGACAACGGGTTGATCGAAGTGTCGAAAATATCGCTGCCGTTCAGACGTCCGTAGCAAGCGATCCAAATCAGTCAATTCCACGGCATTCTCAAGAATTGGGCATCGCTCAGACCACATTATGGCGTATTTTGCGTAAGGATCTTGGTTTACACCCATACAAGATCAAGCTGACTCAAAAATTGAAGCCGATGGACCATTTGAAGCGATGTACGTTCTCCGATTGGGTTCTGGAGAAGATTCGCCAAGATGATGAATTTCATCGCAAAATCATCTTCAGTGACGAAGCTCATTTTTGGATCAATGGATTCGTCAATAAGCAAAATATGCGTTATTGGTCGGGTGAAAACCCACATGTGCTTCATGAATCACCATTTCATCCAAAAAAAATTACTGTTTGGTGCGGTTTGCATGGCGGCGTTATTGGGTCATATTTTTTCGTCGACGATAACGATCGTCACGTTACTGTGAATGATCAGCGTTATCGCGATATGATCGCCGATTATTTTTGACCCGAATTCCCTTAGAAAACCAAACTATTCTCCGAACCATACTTCAGGTGAAAGATATTTGCTTGCAAAACCTTGAGAATACCAAGATAATCAGAATTTTTTTAAATGTCTTATCCGAAACATATGCATGTCTACGTTCAGCCTCTTCAAGTGCTTCCTAGCAATCCTAATTTTTTTAAAAAGTGGAAAAGACTTGTTTGTGGGAACTTTTCTTTTTGATCCGCCTATCATTCCTACATTTTTCAATCAATCATTTGCCTACAACTCATTCGTACCAGATCTCTCTTACTTCAATTTCTCCGTAAGTCCATTTCTTATTCAAAATTTCGATTGAACTGTCATTGAAGCATGGTTACGAAAACTTAGAGATGAATTTCTACCCGGCCCGCTGTTTTTCTTAGGAAATGCTTTTGCCACCCTTCTCTCCACCTTAATTATATTGTATTTCATCTATCCCTTGTACAGAAAGAATTTTCACAGATTTTAATGACTTCTTTTATAATTCCGATACAAAAAAAAAAGGATAAACAAAATGAAGTTACCAACTATAGTCCCATTGCTAAACTCTCTCATATACCCAAACTCTTTGAAGGCATTTTATACGGAGCCTTAAACTTCAAGTACAGGTTTTTAATTCGCCAAGTCAACACGGATTGTGGAATTGCAGATAGACTACCACAAATAAAGTTGAATTTGTGTCTTTTGCTCTCGCAAAGTTCGCAAATGACGAAGAAATCGAAATTATCGCAACCGAATTCCCCAAAGCTTTTGATAAGATGTCTCATCAATTTATCTTCTTCAAATCGTCTGCTCTCGACTTTGAACCTGTTTTATTACCTAATATACAATGGTGTTCGGTTTAGGTCCGCCCTTTCAGCTCCTTTCCTGGCCTCCAATGGGGTTCCAAAAGGCAACCATCCTGGTTCATTTCATTCCTCCCACTCCCTTAACGTTGGCTACACAAATTTTTTTTAAAACTATTTCCTCTCCCCGTAACTCCAACGTTCTTCAAGAAGACCTCTATCGATTTTCAATCTGATGCCTTGAACTTAATATCACCAAATGCCAATCTACATATAACCTTGTCATGCAAATACAACCCGTCTCCTCACCGACTTTATTTTCTATATGGCCAACCTATTCCCAAGGTTCAATCTTTTCAAGACCTTGGCACATTATACGACAAGGAGGTGAATTTCCGTTCGCATATCGATAAGATGATCCTCAAAGCTAACTCATCACTTGGCTTTATTAAAAGATGGCCCAAGAAATTATCCAACAGGTACTTAACCAGATGTCTCCATATTAACTTTGTTCGCTCCCTGTTTGAGTATTCCACTCACCCTTGGTCCTTCTTTCACCGAGTTCATGTTTCTCAAATCAAGGGAATTCAACGTTGATCCCTTTGACTTACTCTCCAGGGTCTACCTTGGACTGACCCTTTTGTTTCACTTCACTCTCAGGATCACCTTAAACTTATCAATTTGAATTCCTTAAAAGAGTCGTAAGAGTATAGCTGACATTCTTTTCATTCATCTACTCAGGTTCCATCGACTGCGCATCCTGTACACCTATACTATATTTCTTTTAACACCAACCCACACACTTCTTCTCTATCTACCAATGCACCGCACCTCTTATGGTTCCTAAGAATCAAACCTCTCAGCTTTTAATTTAAGCCTGAGCACTCCTCGCCTCACTCACTTAGCTTACTCGGAGCTAATGAGCCTCTTTTAGCCCGCCTGCCAAAATTTGGTGACAAGCTGTCTCTTAGTTTTGTTTTAACACCCAAATTTCAAAACATCGTGTTATTGATTTTTATGCCGTGGAAAAAGAACAGTATCGCTTCGTGATCCGTTTCTTGGTTTTGAGTGGCAAAACCAGCGAGGAAATCAAGCCCATTCTCGATGCTGTATATGAGACCCATTCACCTGCCCGTACAACCGTTTACCATTGGTTCGCAGAGTTTCAGCGTGACCGCACGTAGGTTTTTGATGAACCGCGCCAAAGTCGCCACAAAACAGTTACCACAGAGGAAACCGTGGACAAAATCCATGATCTCATATAGGCGCCCGCCGAGTGAAAATTTTCAAGTTGGCTGAGAAGCAGGCATCTCAATTAAATGTATTAGCCATATCCTGTACGAGATTTTGGGCATGAGAGAGCTCTCCGCATGATGGGTGCCGCGTTTGCTCACACCGGAAAACAAGCGCAATTGTAAGACAACTTCAAAGACGTACTTGGCCCTGTTTCATCGAAATCCAAATAAGTTTCTACGTCGTTTCGTGACCGTCGATAAGACATGGATCCATTGGTAAACACCAGAGACCAAAGAACAATCGAAACAAAAGGTTTTACCCGGTTAACGTGCTCCAAAGTAGGCGAAGACCGTGCCTTCGGCCGGAAAGGTGATGGCCACCGTCTTTTGGGACGCGCGAGGATGTGATCCACCTTGACTATTTTGAGAAAGGAAAACAATCACAGAAGCATACAACGTCGATATATTCAGCCGTTTCAACGCCGAGTTGAAGAAAAAGCGACCACATTTGGAGAAGAAAAAAGTGCTCCGCAGTCACCACAGCCAAATTATTCAAAATGCACTACGTATTACTCCCCCATCCTTTTGGCTAGCTGCGACTTCTTTTCCCAAATCTTAAAAGATCGTCCGCCGGAAAGTATTTCGCAGGCCAACAAAAGTCGCAGGCCAAAAAGTATCGAGTTGGGATTGTATTGGAAAAAAAATTGTCAAAACCTAAAAAAGTTGCGTTGTCATTTCTTGTCCAGGTATTTATCAAACAGCCCTCATATGATAGATCCCTGATTCCAGGCCCTTAAAACATTTTATTAGTTTCTAAGTTATAATATAAAGCTTGTAAGAGGCCAGATAAATGTGGGCTTCAGCCCCCACCAAAATAAGAAACAAAAATAAATAAAAAAGTAAGGAATGGTTTTAGCGTGAAAGGAATGTGCATGGGTGGCACTTGTATCCATTTAGAGTATGACAACGTTATGAAAACTTGTATCTGTCTTCCAAGAAAAAGATATACGGGAGTCCTGATGGATATATTGTGAAGGATAAGTGGAGAGAGTAAAGTATCCGCGTCTATTGTGATAGCCAAGCTGCGTTTAAGGCCTTGTTGGATCTACTCAGCATTGCAAACTTGTTCGAAAATGCAAAGCCTCTTTACTCTAACAGGCTTTACGGTCATCCAATTGGTAGCTTACTTGATCAGGCTAGTATGTAGACTGGTAGTAGTAGTGACTGGTACCTCACGGATAACACGAGTAATGTTGGCTTCTAAAGCGTCAATCGT
Organism: Volucella inanis; assembly: GCA_907269105.1. Lineage (NCBI taxonomy): Eukaryota > Metazoa > Arthropoda > Insecta > Diptera > Syrphidae > Volucella > Volucella inanis. The sequence continues at coordinate 230,364,160 of OU026153.1, read as the reverse complement.
AGCTGGTTTATTCCTGAAGACCTGATACTTTACATATCCCCAGAGAAAACTGTCCAAAGGTGTGCTATCGCATGATCTAGGCGTCCAATTTACCGTAACAAAACGTGAAATTAAGTGCTCACCAAAAGGGTTTCTCAACAAGTCCATTGTTTCACGCGCTGTATGGCTCGTAGCGCCATCTTGTTGAAAATAGAGCTCACCGATACCATGTGTTTGGATTTCAGGAAGCACATAATCCGTTAACATGGCGTGGTAACTGTTACCATTAACGGTAACATTCCGATTTGCCTCATGGACCAATGATTGCACCAGCCCATAGACCACACCATACCATTGTTTTTAATGGATGTAATGGTAGCTCTTGGTACTATTCGGGTTGCTCATCAGCCCAAATACGGCAATTTTGGTTATTAACGTATCTATTGAGGCAAAAATGGGTTTAATCACTGAACAAAATTTCACTATAAAACACCGGATTTTCATTGAGTTTTTCCAGAGCCCATTCACTGAAAATATGACGCAAATTCAAGTTGCCTGGCTTCAATTCTTGCACAAGTTGAATTTTTTACGATTTTAGGCCGAGATCCTCACGTAAAAGACGCCAAGTTGTCGAATGCGCCAAGATAAGCTGCTGAGAACGACGACTATTCGATTCGTCACGATCGTCGTACACTCTCAGCTACAGCTACTATAGTCTCTTCACTACGTGCTGGATGTGGTTTAAATGGTCGAGTATTATTCACTAATGTAAACTAGTGGTTTCAATATGTCGATTATGCGCACCGTAAGTTCCTCGAATTGCACGAATAACATTCTCACAGACCGCTGACTTTCGTAATACAGCTGAACAATTTGGATACTCTGTTGTGGTGTAAGTCTTTCCATGATGATTTGCCAAGTGATATTGAACAAAAATGAGGAAGCAGTTTAATAGGATTCATGCGTGATCTGTCAAAAAGAGCCCATTGAAAATCAAAACTCACGATGAATCACCCTATACAATATCTATCAGTGATTACCAAAATAGACCTTGCTCTGCAAAATGCCTGCCTGTTAATGATGAAATCCTTTTGATTTTTTTAAGGATTTTCCTATGCCTAATCTACTGATTCGTTGTGGATCCTACTGATCTGAAATTGCATTGATAGGTGTCAAGTCAAGGCAGTAGTAGTCCATGTCAATGAGAGATGTTCGGATTTTCAGTACACTGGAGGGTTGCTCCCCATTGAGTTTTCTTTTGCAGCAAAACAATTTTTTCCTCTAAATTGTGTCTGATTGTAAGGATGTCCCCAAAAATTACGCCTACTCCCAAAGTCATGTCTGCTGCGGGTATATATGAGGAAATTTATGGCGTTGCTCATTGAGTTGTTCGTTTTGACTAGAACTGTTGATTTTGTATGATCTATTATCTCGTTATCACCTGAATTTTGGGAGGGGGTGTAGGGAGAAAGTTACCTCGTTGCATGGCTATCAGCTGCACTTTGCTAATCCAGAACATATATCAACGAACAATAAGCTGAAAAGACCAGCAAAATGTGCGCAAACCAGTCAAATAATGAAGGGTAAGCCAACATGTGGCGTGGATGTTGGCTGTCAATTACTGCCACTTACTGAATTCGATGTAATTGATCTTTCTGAAGAATATCATACAATCTTTGGCAATTTTAATCAAGGTATAGTTAACTATGCAACAATATATTTTTAACCTTATTACGAAAATGGGCAATCTGTAAAGGTAACACCTCGTTAAATCCGTGAATTTTTTGGGCAACATAATCGAATAGAGAATCAGGAATCACCGTGTAATTCACCTCAATCCGCTGCTGAAGTCAACAAGTGGGAATTTTGAGTTGTTGTTGGTCTTCATTGGCACTCCCATAAATTCAGAATTATGCAACAATGTAAGCCCTTGGATCATCTATGACTTCGCCGATTTGTGAACTAGATGTTGATTCACCGAGACAATTTGTCATCGAATTTAATCTTTTACGATGGAGCACATTTTTGGATGGATGCGTTCGTAAATAAATAAAAATTTCAGTTCTAAGTGTCGGAAAACCCAAACGAGATTCAGGAGAAACAAGTGCAACCACCAAAAAAACACTGTATGGTGCGGATTTTTGGTTGGCGGCATCATTGGCTCGCATTTTTTCGAAGATAAGGCTGGAGACAAAGCTATAGTGAGAATGAACTACGTTACTGCAACATGTTGACGGGCTATTTTTTTCCTCCAAAGTTGATTGAATGGGGCCTGAAAGATCTCTGGTTTCAACAGGATGGTACTACCGCCTACCAAAACGATCAATCAATCAATTAACTGTCTACAAAATTTGAAAATGGCGCTATTTCGGTTGGAGAAGATAATAACCCCACTTTTTCCTGTGGGGTTGAAGAGTAAAGTCTATGGCAATAACTCAGGGACATTTCAGGATCTCAAACATAACATCCAAACTGAAATTGCGGCTATTAATCAGCTTATTCTTTAAAAAAGTCATCGATAATTTTGACCTTTGCGTGATCGTTTGCAAGAGATGTTGTATCTTATTCATAATTGCCATAGACCGAGCCTTATTAGTCCTTAGAATTGTATATTAATGTCACAATAAATGTGTATTTAATTTAATAAACACTTCCACACAAGCTGTTGGTTCACCCTTTAATAAAAGCCAAACTACACCGCTCAACCGAAAATAGTCCAAATTACTTTGCACAATCCTGGTCCGGGATCTTCCACTGTGGCGAGTGCTCTTAATTAATATGACATTCATACAGTTGCTCAGATATGGAAATATTTATAGAATTCACCCCTAAGCGAACCACACAATCTGCAAAAACTCACGTGGAGTGCAAATTTATCCTGAAACAACCTTTAAGATCGTTTCCATTACCATTAGCTTATGTTCTAAAGACTTCCAAGCTATCCAGTCTGTCAGGTATCCGTACTTCGTAACACCACTATACGCTCGTGTTCCTACTCACCTTACTTTGAGTATCTTTTCTGTCACTCTGTCCCCGAATGTCTGATGGTTTTGGGTTTTCTTTTCATAGCAATATACGAGTGTGTATATTTGACCTGAATTGAAGCTAGAATCAAATTCATGTCTCGTGTGCTACAAAAGAGAATTAGAATCGGTGTTATGACTAGAAGCTGTATCTGGGCCACAAACGGAGTGCCAGACATCATCAAATTACATTCATTAAAGGAAAAGATACGAGACAACGAAATTTGTTAATTTCATTCATTTAATTTAATTGAGTCAGGTTGCGGCTTTAAGATACTCTTAACTTAAAATAAAAAAAATAAAAAATTCCTCGTATTCGTGTCTATACACCACTCCAAGCTTTACTTGGAACTCGTGTAGTACGAATGTCAAGGCCTTAGTTGGAAGTGTATGAGTAGGAATAAATGTTGGTTTCTCTATGTAGTTCATGGCTGGCGTTAGCTGGTTTCTTTTTTTTTTTTTTTGTTCTTTTTTCGTAGTGTCCAACTTGACGGAACGTTGCCTGAATTTAAACCATCTAGCTAACCTACAAGATCGTGAGCGACGAGATAAAAATCAAAAGACAAGCGTGTGACATTACCATGGTAATTGCGCCCGCAACACGTATCCAAGATGAAGGTGAAAAAAATTTATTACTCCACACATTGTGCAAAGGACATGTTTTGAATTCCAGATTCAAAAATTGAAAGTCAGTGTATCTGTGAGTGTCTAAATCGGTTTAATTATTTTATTTTGAAATAAGTTATTACTCTTCGGCACATATTACGTGCGATGGCAAGTGGAATGGTTATACTCGTATAAGGCCGATACAAGTGGAAGAAGAAGGTAATTCATTAACCCAGTGACAGTGACTTCGTCATTTCAACATGAAGAGAGCAATTTGGAATGAATGAGATATGTATCCTTTGTATATGGACTTACTGCATACATTTTTTTTTTAGTCTTTCACTGAAGCTTCATTGAAAACACGCCGGATACTTACCAAACACCTACTATGGTATATGGTGGTGCTATCAGGATAGGTAACATAAATAGCAATAATCTGCCACATTTTCTGCGTATTATTTCAGAAGGGGTACTTTCATGTTATCAAGGAGACTGAACTTAAAAGTTGATTGATGTTGAGTAGGTTCTTTAGGTGCTGCATTTATTTTGCCAATGGAACTGGTTGCACATGTTTAAATAGGTTTGGTGCACTATTGACGACCAGCGACATCAAAATAATAACCATTTGGTACACAAATACCTTGACTTCTTCTTTGACACCCAGGTCTTCAAAGCAATAGCTAGTTTTACATTAGAATGAGGCGGGTTTGACGTTTGTTCTCGTCTTCCTTGACCTCTGGACTAATCAACAATTCTTTCGAATGGGACTACTGTTTAAATCACTAAATGATTTTTGATTTGCTGAGGGGCAGTATTAGATCTTACCATTGCTTATTGATATGAATCTTAAGCTATCAGCTGTAGTGTTCTAGAGCCGATGGTTTTCGATTAATCCTTCCGAGTATAGTTATATTGAATCCCAAACTGAGCTAAGGAATACAAATTGCCATGGTTGGTATCTTGAATCTCATTTGGATCATTCCCTTCTTTTAAGTTACTTGATAATGATGACGTATACTCGTATACGCCGGTGCTTCACATAGTTATTGAACTATTGCCTTTAGCTATGATGAGAATATAAACTTCTGCTCTGACCTACTCGCCGAACCATCAGCGAGCAGTGAGAATGGCTTTTATATTGAAAATCGGTAACGATAACTACTCACTCGGTAAGAGCTTCAGACCTGCCAATCTGATTGGTTAAGTTTCGAATACCTACCAAGGTGAAAGATCTGATGAGACTGCACTTGAATGCACAAAAATGCCCTCGTGTGATTGTATGCGTTGGGCATTTTAATCGACATTGAGAATGCCTTCAACAACACAACTGTTGACGATTTGATCAAATATTAGTTCACAGAGCTTTGATTATGAATGCTGACTGCATTCTGACTAACAGTGCTATGTGGTAAGTAGGTATTCGTATAATGTCTATACTCAATCATATGCAAATGGTGTAATTGTAAAGTCTGCCAGATCGGGCCTAGTGACTGTTTGCACTAAAGCGCAGGCATCCGTATACATAGATTCCATTAGCCTTAAAATCTTGCTTTGGACAAAACACTCTCGGTTTCGTAAGGGAGGGAGGCTTGGCAATGAAAAGTATCCCCCTATCTGCATGGCTATGACACAGTAACACTAATTCTATCTTATGTGTCAGTTATTTCGTCGGATATCCTCTGATGCAAATAAGTCACTACTACTTACACCATGCTATTTGCACTGGCCACTGAGCAGCTTTTCCTTGCACGTCTGGCTCTACTCTAGATACATAAATGAACCTTGAACCTCCTCTTGAGATTCAAATCATGCGCTTTCAAGACCAACGTCCCTTTAAAATGAAGTTAACTTTACATAACTTTCATTGTAATTTCGTTAACCTTGCTCGGCGACTGCTGCAATTACATCACAACTTCTTTTGTTGTAAAAGCATCTTTCCAGTGCTTAGGGATAATTTCGGCAAGAATCTGAAAGAGAAAAAGAACTGGGTCTAAGCCAAGAAATAGTCCGGTCCACTCTTCTTCCTCGTGGAATTGAACCAAATTGAAATCTGTGTCTGAACTGAAATTGAGTCTTGAATATTAAATCAACGATGAAAATGATAGACTTCTCTGAATCGAAGCCGTTGTTGGTACTGCCTGCGCCCTCGGAAAAAAAATGAAAAAAAAAAAACAGCTCTGCAATTTAAACTTTTACGCCAATAATTGGCGAACTGTCAGCAAGAAAAAATAGCAGAACTACAAACAAATTATAAAACAAATCAAATAAGACCTTATTAGGGCTACTTCGACATATTTGGAGCTCAGGCAGATAAGGATCTCCGAGTCTAATTAAGGATGTTGAAAAAGAGATGATCACGGATGAGCTCTTAATGGATGAGCTGGCTTCGGTCTAACTAACCACTCAACCTAATGGTCTCTATAATGGAGCTTAGATACGGAAGGATCTACTGTTTACGACGCCTGCCCGCGAAATAAGGACAACGAACTCCAGATCTTTATGTGGAATAACGAATAGATCACGTGCACTTGAACAACTATCGAAGGCCATGAACTGCTCTAAAGCAGATATCGCCGCCATCCAAAAACTGCGATAGGATGGGCCGGACAAAAGGAGGATGAACAATTGTTACATCTACTACGACGATTGTTATCGACGGCAAAAGCAGCACATACCTGCTTTTATTCAAGAAGTTTTGAGTTTCCGATGTGTGAACGAGCGCATAATAGCGATGCGTATTATAGCAAAGTTAGCCAGAATTGGCTTTATATGCGCCCATGATCCCCCAGAGGAGAAATATGAAGACATCAAAAATAACTTCTACAAGCTCTTCGACAAAACCTACAAGCAGTGCCCTAATTATGACATTAAAATTGACCTTGGGGGAAAGGTCATCTTTGGTAGTACTGCCGAAAGACTAGCTCTGATTCAGATTTATCGAATTCAGATTTATTTGAATTGGCGTGAAACATTACCATGTTTAGCATACCATTCCTACATCTCAATATTCACATGGGGATTTCGAAAACTTCTGATTAATCTACCGTCAGCCAAATTGACCACAGTGCGATCGATACAAGGCGCTCCTCCAGTTTTATGGACGTCCGAGGAGCCACTCGGATCACTACATTGATGTGGACAAAGTACGGCTGCCGATATCCCAAACATCACAAAGGTAAGCTAATACTGTGAGGAAGTTCGAAGTCGGTCGGTAACAAGCTCAAAAGATCGTCAAATCCTTTTCCAGTCGAGTCTTCCTTAATCTCTTAATAAGTTTATTCCGCCTGTATCAAGTATCGAAGACCACTAGCAACATTGCCAAAAAGACATAAGAGATGTCACCTCTAACATGCTGGGTTTCACTCGGCCACCACAACGTAAACTATGGTTTGACGACGAGTGTCGTGCAGCAAAGCAAATGGCATACAAAGCAGCGCCGCATAAAAGGACGGGCGCTGCTCACGAGGTCTACAAACACAAGAGAAGAGATAAACACCGGCTTCTCAGAAAAGAAGCAGCATGAGGCGCGTGATCAAAAAAGTTGAAAGATGCTACTCCTGGAATGAGTTTCGGAAGTTTAACCGAAAGGCAAAAAAACATGCCACGGACACAAACCTCAAACTGAAGACTGTAGAGATGAACAAGGGAAGTAGAGTAGTAGAGTCGCAGTCGATGTCAGAGACTTAGAAAGAGCATATTCTGTAGACGCTGTGAACAGTGTAGCTTCAGACCAGGAAAGTCCACCACCAACTAAATATTCACACTACGGTAGATCCTCGAAAAACTCATGAGCTCCAAATCGATACACACCACCTAATCATCGATTTTAAGGCCGCGTATTACAGCAGCTATAAAGACGAACTACTAGGTGGAGTGAAAAGTAACTTCCTTGACAGCCAGAATGCGCTGCTATTGCAAAAAGGTTATGATGACTTGAAGTCCATTCATATTTAGGCAGACATGCCAAATTTCAGTGCGATACTGTCTTTGGTTTCGTTTTGACATCTGATTGTTGTTGACGTGTTTGTCATCATGTTGAGTATGGACAAAAGCATTTTTTTTGAGAGGCAAAACGGCGAAGGAAACAAAAGAAAAGTTGGATAAATATTATTGGGCTAATTCTCCGTCAGATTACAATGCCAAATATTGGTTTCGAGAGTTTCGTGGTGGCCACAACTCCACTACCGATCAAGTCCGCAGCGGCAGGTCCTCCGATGCGGTTACAGAGGACAATGTCAAAAAAATACATGAAATGGTGTTGGCTGACCGGAAAGTGAAGGTGCGTGAGCTAGCAGCTACCACAAAAATTAGTATTGAGCGCACACTCCATATTTTGGGCAATATTCTGCATATGAATAAGTTATCCTGCCTCACTCCTGACCAAAAACACGAACGGGAGAACTAAAGTAGAGCGATTGCCTAATGTCATCGCGTTATACAATTCAGTACGATGAATGCTATCATATGCGACTTTGAATTTGATGAAGAGATGGTAAGTATCGACTTGGAACTCGTTGGGCTTTTCCAGGATTTTCCGCAGTGTGGAGGCACACACAGGCTTTAATAGCAATAAGGGTCCTAGTATCCACTTATTTCATCCCCGTGCTATTCGAGAGCATCGTTAAGCAAGCCAGCACACTAAAACACAAGATGGTAACCATCCTTTCTTGTTGAGTTGTCTTTATTTCGTTCATATAGCTCCTTGATCTGGTGATTTTCCCAAAGTCTATCTCGTGCCTACTGTGAATGTTCAAAAGACATTTTCTAAAAGGTCAACTTATAGCCAGTGTGATGGCCAATAGCATTTCGTCAAGTGATACCAAGTATAAACAACTGATGGCGTAGCTTGTGGTCACGACAATGCCTAAAAGCGATGCTATATCTTAGTCCCAATACTATGGCCTTCGTATATTACGATGGCGACATCGCTGCTTGGTGATTGCTATAATCGCTCAACTCATTTTTATAATCCTTTCGTTTCATCCTTATTTTATCTGATTATGAACTCTTATCCGAAATTTAGAAGAGAGAAGCCAATAAGTTGAAACGAGCCTAATCTTCTCTGCAAAACGACAAATAGGCATATGCTCTAAAGTTAGGAACGCGCCTTTAGGGAACATAAACATCGGTGAGGATTGACGATTTCGATTTCCCAGTAGCCCGACAAACTCTTATCCGTTCCTCCCTTTTTCGATTAAGAATTTAGCTAATCTTACGCAGTTTGATCATATTTGGAGTATTAGAACGAAATGTTGCATGTCATCTTTACAAAATGTTCCTTTTCCTGCCAATAACTGAAAGAGCTATCACCCTTTTCTTGTTATCGTCTACACTCGTATCTATTTCCTTCCTGCATACATCAAATCGAATCGAAACACGAAACACCCCTGGAAAGCTTCTCCGTCGCCAAATCAAGAGCTACGCCAATTCTAGTTGGTCAGCAAAACAAATTGCATGTCAACGTCCAACTGTCCCTAATAAAGAAACCAAATCCAAAAACAGTCACACAGACAAATTGAGACAGATATCACATTCAAGTTACATCCCTTTGCTTGCAGTTCCCTCCTTAAATCTCTTCGATTCACGACGCGTTCAAGCATACGAATACATACACATGATCATACTAATCCACATGGAATGAATGGAAAAGAAAAGATGAAAAAGAAATCAAACTAAGGAGCAATATTCCGCTCAAGAAAAAGTCAGATTTCCATCGGAAGAAAGTTCATTTCCTGTGTGCCCCAGATACGTTTCACATTGGACAACTTGTTAGCTATTTGTCCCTATCCTATCTAGACTTGTCATCATTAGTTCGCACATAACTTGATGACACCACTAGGACTTGTTCATGGCTGTGTCTCCCAGTGACAGTCTTAGTTTCAGTCACCAGTCAACGGTCTCCAGTCCCCACAGTATATCAGAGCTTCTCCACTCGTATGGAAATGTGACAGTTATTAGTTTGTAGCGTTGAATGCAGCAATGGACACATTGAGAAATTACATATCCACATCCTGTAGTCTAAGGACTAAGGATATACGAAACAAAGAAAAGAAAACAGCAACGACAACACAAACAAAGTCTTCAATTTTCCAGTAGATTTAAACAACCAACGTATACGCAGGATATAAATAATTGACAATCAATAAATTCCTCTTGCTTTGGTTGGTACCGAAGGATCAGATCCCCACCCGGCAACAAGAGGAAAGAAACCTTAAGGAGGTTTATTTTTGCAGTGTCTTTCGTAACAGACGAATTACGGGAATTATTCCGATCCATTACCCATTTTCAAGGATTTTTCAGTTTTGCTTGTTTTCATTGTCGTTTACTTTTTTGTTCTGGATTTTTCTCTTCGTAGGAAGTAAAAATGTGTTCAAGGGATAATCATGTCAGCAATCTGTCGTTGACATTTTGCACTGTTCCTTTAGCGCAGAATAATGTATTAGACTAGAAAAAAAAGCTCTAAAAAAACAAATAAAAACTGCGAATAAGGTATGTATAAGTCTAAGGTATCGTCTTGATACAGATGGTCAAAAGGGAGAGGATAAAACATCTTTCCTTATTTAAGTGTTCAAATACAAGTCCAAGGAGTTGCTTTTAATTGGTTATCTGTGAACTACCAATCTAGATGTGTATTTAGATATATACTTCCAATCTATTATATGGCCCTGGGGTGTGGATATCATTTCACACTTCAGTGGTTATTAAAAGAAACTCCCCCATATGCAGACCACCAGAATGTCAGTAAAATAGATTATAGAACGTTCCCACTTCTTCCTCGCTATTATAACTGGCAACAGGCTGTTATTTCGGGAAGTTTGGGTCATTCCGTCTTGTTACTTTTCTCACCATTCATCCTTTAGAACTGCCGCACAAGCTGTTGTTTTCAGATCGCTGTCTGGGCACCTTCCGACTCGGACTATGACAACTACATACAGGTTGGGAACACATAAGTGGGTTGATTTTAGCGGATCCCAAATATTGCTTGTCTGCTAAGGTAGACTTAATCTTAGGTAGCGATATTTTAACCGATGTTTTGCTTCCAAAAATACCACCTTGATTAAAAAGTTCAATTTATTCAGAAATATGCCAGCGCTTGATCCAATCCTCGAAACATTTTTTATTTTCGGTTTTCCGTATGTCCATCAGTGCTTCCTGACTTTTCCATTACTTCCTCTAGGCTGCTGAAAAGCGTTCCCCGTAGTGGTTTTTTTAACTCGATTGAACAGAAAGATGTCACAGGGAGTCAAATCAGGTGAATTCGGTGGCTGTTGGGTAGTATTTGATGCATTTTTCGTCAAAAAATTACAAATACTGATGGCACTGTACGACGGTGCGTTATCAAGGTGCAAAATCCACGAGTTTTCTGCCCACAATTCTAGTGTCTTTCGGCCAATTAATACTCTTTGTTTACTATCTGGGCTTCTGGCAAAAATTCATGATGGACTTCACTGTTGTAGCCCATGAAAACCCTGAGCATTGCCTTCTTTTTTTGACTGAAAACCATGTGTTTTTTTGGTCTCGGCTCATTTGGTGAACGCCATTCACTTGCCTGATGTCTGGATTGCGTGTCGTACTCATAAGCCGACGTCTCGTCTCCAGTACTGATCCTTTTGATGAATGTAGAATCGGTTTCAGCCTCGCAAATCATCTCTTTTGCGACGTCAACACTTTCTCTTTTTTGCATGAAATTGAGGTCTTTTGGTACTACACTTTCTTGCTACACGACGGAAACCCAAATCATTAATCAAAATATCTTGGACGGATCCATAGGCAATGTTCAAGTCCTCCGCTATCTCTCTGATAGTTAATTTGCGGTTATTGACCAACATTTCTTTTACTTCATCAATGTTTTCGTCGGTTTTCGATGTCGATGGTCTGCCACTGCGTTCATCATCTTCGATTGACTCACGACCACTTTTGAACCGCTCGTGCCACTGTTAAACGACCGTTTTCTTTAGAGAATCGTTGCCGAAACACATTTTCAACATTTCCAAATACAAGTTCGTTATTGCAAACTTAAATTCATTCAAAAAAAAAAAAAAAAAACACTCAAATCGGAACAATGGGAACGCCACACGATGGTTATTCCGGTAATAAGGGTTAGATCCAGATATCGAAGGTTTCTTGGCCTTGACAGTACAAGATAAAGCATAATCCTTCATGTACGGCCAAAGGATATAAGCTTCTTCACTTTTATTTTTAGACGTCTATGTCGTTTTAGTTATCGCGGGCAGTTTACTTATATTTAGGCGTGAGTTGCCTAGTAACAATTCAGCAAGGTGTTGTTTTGTGGACATTGATGAAACTTAGTACGATAACTTGGAAGTCTGGCTCGTAGAGAATTCTCTGAAGCTCCTACAAAACTAAGCGCTGGTGAGCATTTTTATCTATATTCCTTCAAAACATAAGGCTTATACAATAAAATGTGACAAGTTTAACTATGTTGCACGTGAACCTTAAAATTTATTGTTTATTTGAAAGTACCAAGCAGTAAAATACTCGTAAAATGTACGGGGATACCTACGTTACTAGTTATTAGTTATTTCATGGATCTCAGAATCTGAGAAGTGTTTCTGTCTGAGATACAGCAGTCTACCTTGCAGTTATTTAGACCAATCGCCATGGCATACGTGATTTTTGTTAGCCTGTCATTGCTACGATAGACTAACATATGTTCGCAGAAGAAACTTCACTTTCTCTTCCTGTTTTTATGAAATTCAAGAAGTTGGTTGTTGAGGCTTTAGCAATGTAAAGTTATGTGTTAGTTAGTTCTGATACCTTGTTGATCTTTCCTAGTTGATTTCAAGGAAATAGCCCAGTTTTCTTTACACTTTTTTAAGTTTTAATATCTGCCGTTGGGCTAATTAGTATAGACTCTGTAATGTCGAACATGCTAGTCCTACGATATAAGGGGATGAAGCTAAGAAAAAATGTTCGAGGCATCTTTATCATAAAGAAAATTACTCTGTAGTACCTCGCTTATATCTACCGAATCGTTTTCGTAAATTTTCGGATCCGTCCGTAGAGCCACCAAATATCCTATCACATACCCGAGGCTCTGCGCTTTTGTTTTTATTTTTTATTCAATCATCTACAGCAAATCCAATCACCAAAATACTTTGGACTCTCATTTTGATGGTGATCTGCATATCATCGAAGCGAGAGAATACTTGAGATATTATTTCCATCAAGCGATAATGCAGTGTAACTGATGCCCACAACAGTGTACTCTGCCTGACTCTATAGTACTTGGGAAGCAAGTTGTCATTATACAGGTCTATAACGGTTTGCTAAAAGATGGCGTAACTTGTATTATTTTATTGTTATTTCTCCATTGGAACATGCGTTGGAAAGCTACTGTCATTGTACGTCATTTCAGTATATGTCATTCATTTGAAGCGTAAACAACAATTTTTTTTTTTTCACTCAAATACGTCGAACTTTGTGCCTGAAAAAGTGTTTTTTGCGGGGAGTTCTTCTTCATCACTTTAATATGAAGAAAACTGCTGCCGAAAGTGATCGTATTTTGGTGGAAGTTTATGGTGAAAATGCGCTAGCTGAGCGAACGTGCCAAAAATGGTTTGCACGATTTAAAAGTGGTGATTTTGGTTCAGAGGACGATGAACGTCCTGGGCAGCCAAAAAAGTTTGAAGATGAAGAAGTGGAAGAATTACTCTATGAAGATTGTTACCAAACACAAGAAGAGCTCGCAGAATCTTTGGGTGTCACTCAAGCAGCAATTTCGAAACGTTTGAAAGCAGCTGAATATATTCAAAAGCAAGGAAATTGGGTTCCACATGAACTCAAGCCGAGAGACGTCGAAAGGCGCTTTTGCATGTCCAAAATGCTGCTGGAACGCTACAAAAGGAAGTCATTTTTGCATCGGATTGTTACTAGTGATGATAAATGGATACAACAACCCCAAGCGCAAAAAATTATATGTGAAACCTGGCCAACCAGCCAAATCAACGGCAAAGCCAAATAATGCTCTGTATTTGGTGGGATCAGATGGGTGTGCTGTATTATGAGCTGCTAAAACGGGGTGAAACCATCAATGGACAAAGCTACCGACCACAATTAATCCGTTTGAAGAGAGCAGTAGCCAAAAAACGCCCGGAATATGCGACCATATACGAGGCAATAATTTTCCATCATGACAACGCTCGGCCCCACGTTGCTATTCCAGTTAAGAACTATTTGGAAAACTTGCCTCTTCTGATTACCATTTGTTCCGGTCGATGTAGAACGCCCTCACTGAGGGCTTCAGATGGGCAATACTTAGAATAATACTATTGTACATGTTTTTCTTAAATAAACGTTGGGAAGTCTTACCCCACCCGCCTTATAGCCCAGACCTTGCCCCTTCTGACTACCATTTGTTCCGGTCGATGCAGAACGCCCTCACTGAAATACGGTTCACATCAGAGCAGAATATCAAAAATTGGCTTGATTCATTTTTGGCTGCCAAGCCGGCGCAGTTCTTTTGGGGATGGGATCCACAAATTGCCAGAGAGATGGGAAAAAGTCATAGCTTCAGATGGGCAATACTTTGAATAATACTATTGTACCGCATGAATAAAAATAAATACGCATTACATATGTGCCTATACTAAGGAATCATTTCTGAGAGCTCCTCTGAAATTTCGCTGACCACTTATGTGTATGGCAATCGTTAATTTTTTACTGAACCAGTTGGAGTTCCGATTTAAAACAAAAATAAGCTCCCTCTTACGAGTGCTTTTTTTGTTTGATTTTCGATCTATCGCCAGTTTACAGTTGACATTAATTTAGCTGCCCTGTTCCTGATGTTTCGGTTTTTATCAATATCCTTGAATCTGAAAATCAGGAAGTTCCTCTTGTCTCTACGCTCGCCTTGTTTTGCGTTCGAGATCTTTTTTGTGTGCATGCCTTATCATCTGCCGGTCTTTTTTTTTCCAAAGTTGTGATGTCTTGCAGTTAACTAGGTAATCTCTTTGATGATGTTACATAAGTTAAACATATAGTTGCACGGGCATTCCCTCTTCTTTTCGTAGCTATACTTAAAGTTTATTTTTGTTTGCGGGAACTTTGACAGATTCGCCTCATTGAAAAGTCGGGCTTTGAATCTGAAACCGGATACCTATCTGATTATGTACTCGTATTATTTCAAGATGCGGAATGCGGCAAGCTTCCATAAACTCAACCAGTCGCAAGTCCTTATCCATCATCGTGTATACTCGACGAAAATTTTTCCTTTGCCAATATGGGTATAAAGGTTTTCGAATACAATACGGGCATCGCACTTTCATTCGGCACATTGTAGGATTCTAATAACAATGACCCGAAGCCAAATTCAAGGTACTGATTGCTAAGAAGTGTGAACAATACCATCTTGATCAAAAGGTTCCCGGTGGCGACACCGTGTGGCAGTGAACGTAGTGAACGCAGTGGCAGAAGATGGACATCGAAAACCTACAAAAACATTGATGAAGTAAAAGAAATGTTGGTCAATAACCGCAAATTAACCATCAGGGGGATAGCGGAGGACTTGAACATTGCCTATGGATCCATCCAAGATATTTTGATTAATGATTTGGGTTTCCATCGTATAGTAGCAGAGTTGGTGCCAAAAGACCTAAATTTCATGCAAAAAAAAAAAGACCGTGTTGACGTCGCAAAAGAGATGATTTGCGAGACTGAATCCGATCCCACATTCATCAAAAGGATCAGTACAATCCAGATATCAGGCAAGTGAATGGCGTTCACCAAATGAGCTGAGACAAAAAAAAAACACTTCGTTTTCAGTCAAAAAAGAAGGCAATGCTCAATGGTTTTCATGGATTACAACATTGTAGTGCATCATGAATTTTTGCTAGAAGGCCAGATAGTAAACAAAGAGTTTTATTTGGGCGTTATGAGACGTTTGCCGTCTCATAATTATTTCAGCAATTCGCCGAAAGAGACCGGAATTGTGGACAGAAAACTCGTGGACTTTGCAGCATGATAACGCACCGTCGCACAGTGCCATCAGTATTTGTAATTTTTTGACGAAAAATGCAACCTATACCATCCAACAGCCACCGAATTCACCTGATTTAGGTCCCTGTGACATCTCTCTGTTCAATGGTGTTAAAAAACCACTATGGGGAACGCATTTCAGCAGCCGAGAGGAAATATTGGAAAAATCGGAGGAAGCACTGATGTACATACCGAAAACCGAATATAAAAAATGTTTCAAGATTTGGATCAAGCGCAGTCATAAGTGTGCTGCAGGCGATGGGGCTAACTTTAAAGGGAGCTATATAGTTTTAGATAAATAAACTTGTATTCTTAATTTTCTTAATAAATTCCGGGAACTTTTTGTTCCGTAGTATGCGAACAATCCAGGTGCATACTCTTAGTTTGTAGTTCGTTGAAGTCTTATGGATGTTGGATTCGAAAAAAGGCAGTGTTATAGGGGCTTGCTTTTCCTTCAATCGGTTTTGTAGAAAATGTTGGTGGCATGGCGCTGTTATTTAATTCATCGACACTACTACTCAAGACGGTCTGGGTTCAGGTCTTGGTCAACACAGAAAAGCATTATTTTTATACTCCCGTAATAGTTAGTAAAATATCCTACTCAATATGCTTGGATGACCGTAAGCGGTTGAAGGCTTACATTTTCTAAGATGTGCACTAGGGTTTAGGTGCTGGAATCGACACTCATTACCAGATTAAGTATAGTTAACACCTACCACGCAAAGTGAGTATACAATTTTATTAGGCTCTTTTACACACTAAACCTTCGATTAAGTCGTGAATAAAAGCACAATTTAGTATATAGTGTCAACAAGACAGGACACACAATATCGACGAATCGGACAAAACATCAAAATAGTCAGTTATAACTTTGATAGTCAGGGACTTTACCTCTACCTCGGCTGATCTGATGATGACACTTCATCAGAAATCAGATGAAGAGTTGCTTTTGGCAAATGAGTTATGGGGTCTTGTAAAGAAACACTTAGGAGAGTCTGTAATCATACAAATAAATTACAATTTATATAAATTAAGAAGCAAATAAAACAGTAAAATGTGTGTGAGATAGAAACGAAAAGCCATGTGGAAGATTGTTTGCTGAAATTAGTAAGGTGGCGCAAAATTATCACCCTATTGGAAGATGGTATAGTTTCTGCGAATGGCGTCGTATGTCCATCATATTTGACATTTGTGAACTACACAGCTGCAGTATATAAACAGACAAGCAATGGAGTGCTATACTTAGCAAGAGCGTGGAATAATTATGTCGATAATTATGTCCAATAATCGGTCAGTGGTGTTAGCGCAGCGTGAATTTCGATGTCGATTCATTAATTGTGTCGCGTCAACTGGACAAATATTCCGGCACTAAGTTACTCGATTTGAACAGAGTGGAATCACAGAAAACCATGCAGGGCATGGTTGCCACCGGACTGGTCGTTCTGCCGAAAGTATCGAGGCTGTGGCTGCTGATGTCGCTGAGAAGGAAGAAACATCAACCAGACGACAGACCACGTAATTAGGCATCACCAGAAAGACTTACACATGTTCCCGTATAAGGTGCAAAAAGTGCATCAGTTAATGCCTTCTGACCGTCAGTAGCGTGTGAATTATTGTAAAGCCATCCTCAATCTCAACAACGAAGAGGACGATTTTGTGTCGTAAATCATCATGAGCGACGACGCGCATTTCCACTTCAGCTGTTACGTCAATAAGCTAAATATACGTTTCTATAGCACTGAAAATCCGCGTGGGATACACGAAGAGCCGTTACATCCACTCAAAGCTACTTCGTGGTGCGGCGTTTTCGTGGGATGGGTGATTTTGCCGTATTTTGTTGAGAACACCATCGGCAATGCGTTCTGTTACTGGCGAGCCCTACAGGGTTATGATAAACGACTTCTTACTGCCGGAATTGAAAGTGCGGAGCTTGGTGAAAATGTGATTTCAACAAGACGGTGCAACCCCACACACAGCACAAGCCTCAATGGATATTGTGAAGGAAGCGTTTCCTGGTCGCGCAATCTCCCTCTTTGGCGTACCCAGCAAGATCGAACGATTTAACCATCTCATACTTCTTTGTTTGGGGCTACTTAAAGTCGCGAGCTTATGCCAACAAGCCTCAGACACTGGAAGCCCTTAAGGAGAATATTCAAAAGGAATGCGAAAAGTTATTACCGAAAATCTTGCGGAAAGTCATGGAAAATACGATAAAACAGGCACAAATTTGTATCAACACTTGCGGCAGGCAATTAGCGGATATCATCTTTTCCACTTAAAAAAGTAAAAAAGGAATTCTAAAACAAAGTTGAATGATTAATTTTGGGCCACCTTGTGGTCTTTTCTTCCTTCTTGGTTAAAAAAATCGTCAAGCCATGTGAAAAGAAATAAAAAAAAGATTCTCTTTGAGTTCACCTTCCGTTTCTTGTAGCCTTCTCTCTGTGTGACTATTTATAAAGAAACTAAACATGATGAACTTCCGGTGTTCTGTTACTCCAGCAACCCATTCTGCATCGAATGGATCATTTAAAGAGATTTCTGTTACTGGGGTAGTGCTTGGAGATTTTATTCGATTTTGAAGTGCTTACGTTGGAGGTCGTTTTAAAACTGGAGCTGGAGATGTGCTTTTAACTACTATACTTGCCCCAACCATTGATCGGCTTAAGGAAGTGGGGCTACAAATTGAATTGGAACAGCTTTCGTTGCTTCTAATGGAGAATTTGGTGTAGTTGGCTAAGTTCTTGACACAATTGATTAACGGTGTCTACTTCAGTGAGCGATCTCAATGGAGATATCTCGGGTAGTAATAATACATTGCGATTTTGAGCTGTTAATGTTGCACCACCTCCGTCCGAAAATGCTCTTTGCCTTTCAATTCCAAGAGACATTTGCCTCTTAAAGGGGATTGACTGCCGATTACATGGAATGAGCCCTAACGCTCCAAAATTGAGGGATTTACATGTGGTCGCACAATGGCGGATATATTTCAAGCACAATGAGGTGTATTAAGGCAACCAATTTGACGACAATTAAGGTGTAGTTGATGCAAGTGAATCGTGAATAGCCTCTACAAGCGGAAATCCAATCAGTACCTATCTCTGGGTTAAGAGGCAGGTGCTGCCCATGGATTTTGACTATAAAGCGTATGCTAAATTCTAATCAGCCGTATAAAAGATACTGGATTCTAAGCGAGTACATGCGCTCGATGAGAAGCTGGTTTAGATGGCTGCAACCACGAAACTAGTGGGAGCAGCGAAGTCATTGAGTTTCAGCATGACTGTAGAGCTGCTGGAGGAGTTCTTTGTCGACCTAACATTGGAAATTGAAGTAGGTCTCTTCGATAACAGCGAAGGCAAGGTTCTAGCTAGATAAATCTTGGCTATTGCCAAGCACTCTGGTCAAATAGTAGGTATTTTTTTTCAATACGAATTAAATGTCAGATCAGCTGTCACAATGTGCTACCAAATAGTGGTATTTCAACAAAAAATGTCGAACCTTCTAAAAATACTCTATGCTATATCAGCCAGGAAATTGCGGATGCCAAGTGCCGAGTTAAGGTGGCGATGAATGACAACGTTGGTTTGTTGTGCTGCGACGTCACCATACAGTAGAAAAGCGTAGATAGACGGAGGTAGATTGGCGAGATGCGGCACAAATTATTAGTAGCATCACTATGGGTGGTGAGGTAAAGTGTTTCGATAGCCAACAAGGGGGACCCTACAAAACGGATTATTCAAGGGCACGTGCTCTAAAGTTAACAGCTGGTGCTTTTAAGCATCCAGAAAAACCAACGCAGCTTCTTTTGTGAAACTTACAAACAGATTACCACAAGGATACCACTGTAAATTGATTTCAAGTCGGAGCTTTCATAGACGTAGGTAGTGATTGGGTCAAAATGTCTGTCTGCAAAGGCTTAAGTAGTTTGGGTCTGGAACTTGTCAGACCGTCGGGAAGGTATTCGCTCAGGTGACAGTTGACAGACTTACATTTTGGAACAAAATTCTATACTTTCTAAATGGAAGACAACCAGATTAGGTATTACCTTAGCGTAAGCTTTTCGACACCCACGATGAGGTGCGTGAAATCATAAAAATTCATCTCAATCACAGACTGTATGGGGGAGACGCGTCAAGTTCTGGCGCTTTGATAAGGTTAATTCTGAAGACTCAAAAGAAAATAAGCTTTTATAAATAATCTAGAAGTCGGAGAGATAAGCAAAGACCTGCAATACATGTTAATGCATATCGTGCCTGTTATACCTTATTTTTGGTTTCGAGTGTTCGCTTTGGAGAGTGTTCAATAAAACTGCATTAGTTTATGTCCAGCCATAAAAGATACCATTCGCTATAAGAGATATTATTAAGGAAGTGGTGTCCAAGATGCTGAGATGGGGAGTAATGCCGCCGTCTTGCTGAGACATTAGTTACGCTCTCCAAGAAGAAAGTTACCAGCGATCGCTCTTTCATTGCCCATTGGACTTTGAATAAAAATTTTCTATGCCCACAGTTGAAATGGTGGTTGAATTCCTACCTGCGAATGAATTCTCCACGACGCTAGATCAGCTTTCGGATACCACCACATATGTGTGGAGAAACGCAGTAAGAAGTTTACGACTTTTGCAAGTGACGATGGTAAGTAGGAGTTTAATCGGATGCTGTATGTCTTAAGAAATTTTCTAACGTTCATGAAAGTTATTAAGTCACGCACGTAAGTCGCCAAAAAATCAGGACTAACTGTGGGTAGATGGATATTTCTGAAGATTAATAGGGCTTTAGACAAGTGACTAGAATATACTTATTCACTAATTTCCAAAGCCTTAAAATGTCTAAAGGGTTCGGTAGTTCCTCAGTCTCCTAGGATACTTTTGCAAATTTGTGAATTACAATGCGCATTGTAGATCATCCGCCCGAGTGGACAAAAGTACAAAAACGTTATTTGATCAGGATTGCGTGCATTAAGTACAAACTGGTGTCGTGTCTTTCGGTTTAACAGAGATGCTCCTGCAACAGGTCTTCTGCCGCGAGCTGTCTGTAAGTGACAAGAAGTACCACTCATATGAATTTTCAGGGCGAACTGAATAGATACTCCTTAATAGATACTTTAAGATCGTCACGGACTGTGAGGCCGCTGCTGACTCAAACTGGAGGAATTCGAACACCAAACGATGCACCAGCCTATGAAAAAGGATGTCCATGTCGATGCGGCCACCATACAATGGCAGGAATAGATGTTGCGAACTCAACGCTGTGGAGATGTCGTCACTAAATAAATGTCTCCAGCCTATCTCGTCGGACGGTGTCACTTTAGGTGAAGACTAGAGGTGCGTAGTCCAGAAAAGGATACGGTGATGATGTTGGACAATTTTCCGACGATAAGACGATTTCAGAAAATAAGGAGGACATTTTGGTTCCCCAAGTCGTGCGTTGAGTGTTCTTATGCAAAGAAAAGAGGTGGTGGAGCTGAACAGAAATTACGTACTGTAGAACATTTTCCCCTCCCATTTGCCATAAGGCACCTTAAACATCGTGGTCTCTTTGCAAAACAAGAAGGTAAGAGGCAGCAAATCCTCGCCTTAATCGAAAACCCACAAACAAGAAGTGACTCTTCAGTATCATAACCGCAGCTTGTTTTGTGGCACCAAGGCGAATCGTTACTGACCGAGGAACTGTATTCGCAAGACAGTTTTATGTAAAAAATGTAACTCAACATGTGAAAGCTGCTGTAAGGACAGCAGTGTCGAAAGTAGCAACCGCACTATGCTAACTTCACAAGGCTCCATGCCTAACCTTGGGAAGGGAACAGACTGGTCCAGTCATCAACGAGCAGTTCAATAGGCTCTCCGAAACTGCACATTGAAGCCAAATCCACACGAACTGCTTGTGGCATACTCACCGAGAAGTATCCTTTGTTACAAGCCTCGTCCCGAGGTGGATCTATGTGTAACAGTGGAAATTGCGCATC
Source organism: Volucella inanis (assembly GCA_907269105.1). NCBI lineage: Eukaryota > Metazoa > Arthropoda > Insecta > Diptera > Syrphidae > Volucella > Volucella inanis. Next base: position 230,342,594 of record OU026153.1, on the reverse strand, counting down.
GAGCAGAACCAAATTCACTAAAAGACGAGGTTCGACGCGAACTGGTATTAGTAGAAAACAAAACAGTAGCCACAGGTGATTCTTGGAAACTAGAATCAAAGTGCAGATGTTCTTTGAGCCTTTAGTCTCATCGTAGACACTATGTCATCGTAGACACTATGTCATCGTAGACACTATGTCATCGTAGACACTATGTCATCGTAGACACTATAAGTACCAAAGAAGCCCAACACCCAGCCGTCAGGCAGAATAGACCATTCAACTTAGATGACGATATGCAAAACTTCCGTCCACCTAACTACAATAAAATGAAGTTAGCAATATCTAAGCTGAAATCCAACAAACCAGGTGGAGCGGCTGAGGTATTCAAAGCTAATAGAAATGTTTTTAAGGAGACCATACACCAACTCACTTCTCAGATCTGGTCGGTAGACTGTTTGCCAGATAAACAAAATCTTAGAATCGTCTGCTCGATCTACAAAACAGGAAACCCACTCAACTGCTCCAACATAGCATACAAGATCTTACCTGCCATATTGTGTGAATGTCTCAAACCCTCGTCTTATTTTACAATCAATCAAATCTTTATAATCATACAGATCATGGGAAAAACTTAAGAAGTTCAAATCGATACCCATCAACTTTTGACAGCATTTATAGCGGCGAGATATATAGAGCCATGTCCAGTTTTGGCATCCTTCCCAGGCTAGTTCGTCTGTGCAGAATGACGATTGAGAAATCTCGCTGAGTCGTCAAGGTCGGTAACGACTTCACGGAGACCTTTGATTTCGAAAAAGATTTGAAGCATGACGCACTGTCATGTGAATTCTTGAACATTATACTTGTCGCTTGTATTGAAACGAAAGCTACTAAAATTTGTTAACCGATTGTCCAGTATATGTATGTTGTGAACAAGAATATCCACAAATTGGACAGAAGTAAAGAAATTTATCTACCTTGGCTCCACTATAAATTCTGCCAACCACATCTCAGGGTAAATAAAACGAAGAATTACGCTTGTCTATCTCTGTTTGCTGAAGCTGAGAAGGCAATTGATTAGTAAGGCCTTATCTTGAAAAACTAAAGACATTCTGTATAAAACATTGATCATTCCGGTCCTACTTAATAGTGCTTAAGCTTGGAATATATCGAAAATGGATGAGAATATCCTTAGTCGTTTCGAGAGAAAAATCTTTCGTAGAATATTCGGTCTCGTTTGCGTTGACTGACTTTAGAAGAGAAGATTCAACGACAAACTGTACGAGCTGTACAGTGACAGCGACATCGACCTGGTCAGATGGATGTTCTCGCCTGAGATACCTAAGATATGTAGAGCGAATGGACACGAATGCTCCAGTCCGCAGGATCGTCGAATCTAACCCGGAGTAGCAACGCATTAGAGAAAGACCTCAACTTAGTTGGCGCGTCAGAGAGATGATAGCGGCATCCTTATATGTTAGCCGGTTTCATCTCTGCACGATATCTGAATTCTGTCAACTAGAATTGCAGTCTGTGTTGGTTGTAGCACTGGTTTAGGTTTCATCTCGTGCTCAGAAAATCAATATTATATATATTATCAATATTATCAATATTAGATATATTATTTAGGCTTATGTCAAATTAGGACACACTAGGCAGCAATCAAATTGCTCCTGAAAAGTCGTTTTAAAGCAGTGTTATGCAATTCTCTTTAGAACATTGCAGAGATATGTCTTTGATGCTTCCTTAGCATTCCTCAAACCTACTTCTTCTTATTTTTTAGACAGTTCTTAGGGAGCTATATCTCCATGTCCATTTGCATACTTGGCAACTATCGGCTACAAATCCACTTGTATCACACCTTGTTCATCCTAATTAATCATCACGATCTAAAAACTTCATTGAAACGAACTGCAAAACAAAAGAAAAGCTCTAAACAATACAAAAACTCATATTTATGCAAGCTTGGTTCTGACTTTTTCTATATTCTCTTCACAGAACCATGACTTCTATGAATGCAAGGACCATAGCAATAGTTCCACCCCCGAATCCTGTCGCTTGCTCAAAAACCGTTGCGCTGAATGGTTCCAAAAGTGCAGTGACAGTAGCGACACCAATACGATTGACGACAATCTCGACGCCAACGCAACCAGTTCCAAACAAACTCACGAATAACTCAACCGGCAGTGTGTGGAAAGGACAATGCGAGGGCGAGCCAAACTTCAAATACGTGTCACAGCAGCAAAAACAACAACAACAACAGCAACAAAACGTATGCAAAACAAAAAACTCTACAAAAGCCAACAAAAATTAAATAAAGGCAAATGCCAAACTTTGAGGTACACGTCGTGCTTCCTCTGTATCCATGTATCCAAGCCTGTCCTTGATGATGAATTTGATATAGACAGCCATGTGCGATATCCGCTGTCTTCTGTCCACTCCCATTCCTCCTTGGATTCGCATGGTGTTGCATATTTGGCGTGTTTTTTTCTTTAATGTTTGTTGTTGTTTGTTTGGCTTGTATTGTTGTTCGTAAAAAAAAAAAAAAAAAAGCGACGAAATGGTTTTTTTGTTTTGGTTTGGTTTATTTCACTGTGTGCCTTGTGTGTGCGTTTTTTTTTGTTTTTTTTTTTTTTTTTTTTTGTTTAAAGCATCCACCAACCCACGGTTAGGAGGACTGTGTAAACTAACAAAATTGCTACGCTAACATACTCGTACTTGTACAAGTTAAGCCATGCAAAAAGGGAATGCTTCAGTCTTTGGTCTTTGGCTTTGATAATGATTCGTTATATTGCTCACCATGGAAATGTGGAAAATGTGTGTAATTTGACTTTGATGCTGCCGTTTGGTAGTCGGCTTTGGTATGTAACAAACAAAGGTGCGAATTCATCAGGATATAGTCCAGAGGAATTTATTGGAAGCCCTTGTAGTGACATTGTTCGTTGGATGTAAGAGGAGGGGCTGTGGAATTCATGATTTTTTTATTTTTTTTTTTTTTCTAGTTGAATCAAAGGAACTCCGTTTGAATTTGAATTTTTCCTAAAAGAAACCCTCCAATTACACATTGTTATTGAATACTTGTTAGATGAAGTGGCTTTATGTTTCCAAGCATGTGAGCCTGAAATGCTCTGCGGTTTTTGGTGGATCACTATCAAGATCACAATTACGATGAGCCTGCATTCCGGGCGTAAATACAGCATACATCTTTACAATCCGAGCTAGGCTTAGACCTTGAACAATAAACGCAGTCTTTGTTCATTTACTTAAGATATTTGAGGTATCCTTGCGTTGTCTCTCTGTGTGGTTACCAAAGATAATTGGGGCCGAAGCACTTATACTGATAAGCTCTACATGTCCCAGACATCTCAATCGACTGAAAGCTTACTTGTTAACTAGGGCGATTTTGTTGTATAGCTTGTAGAGCTTGCTGTTATAGGTATCTCTTCCTCCAAAGCCAATTATCGCACAATCTTGGATTCAGAAAGATCATGGTATGCCTTCGCGTTAATTACGATCTTTAAAGTTAATGAAGTCTCCTTAGTAAATCATGACAAAGCCCTTTTACTCAATTGTTTTACAAGCAAAAGCAACAACGATTGCCAATTATAGCATTTCGTTTTGCATATGATTAAGCGTCACTTCTTACCTAATTAGATGGCGCTACAATTTGAGGTAAATCTGAGCCCTAACTAATAAAACTTTCAAGTTATCTCGGTCTTTAGATAATTGCCTCCAATTGCGCACTCCAAATTGGTTTAAGGCCCCTTTCACTTGTGCCGACACCTAAGGTCAGGTCTCCTGTTACTGCGTTGAAGATTCTGCGCGACGGAGCATTGATGTCCATTCGCTGCACATGTCCTAGCCATTACAGGCGACTGATGTGCAGCTTTCTGACTAGATCGATGTCATGACGAGAATATCTTCATCCTCGTTCGATAGTGTCCATGTTTCAGAGCCATAAAGTAGGGCTGGGATGATTACGGATGATTTGGCTTTCTAATGCCAAACAAACAACGTTTGTCTGCTGTGGTGCTATTGGCAGAACTCATAGCACATTAATGATAGAAAAGGTCCTTTACTAAAGGATGATCCGATAAGAACAATATGAAAAAAAATTAAATAAAACAACAACGGTATGAGATACGGCTTTATTTTAGAGATACGTTCATGCTATTATGTGCGGAATAGCACATCATTCAAATGGCCACCTTGGCTTCGCTGACAGTGATTTAAGCGGTCGGACCAACAGCAACAGGGCCTCGAGCTTCCAAAGTGGTTGGCTTGCTAGCGTTGACTATGGAATTGACGTAGCCCTAGAAAAAATAATCAAGTGGCCAATTGATAAACCCTAGCCATAATATGACTCACTCGCCAAATTTTTCCTTCACAACTTCGAGCGTTACGTCGCTTGTATGCATGTAGCACCGTCTTGTTAGAATATCAATATTGTCGAGCTCTGACTACATAAAATCGCTCTATACCTGAGACTATTGACGGAAACAATGTCTACTTCCTCATATCAAAAGAAATATCAATATCCATTGATATTGCCATGCCATGCCATTGATACTTGGCCAAACACTTGTGGATTGTGTTCCCTCCAATAATGGCAGTTTTGCTTGTTGACATAGCCGCTGAGCCAAAAATGGGCCTCGTCCGAAAAGATGACTTTTTGGAAAACAACCGGATCTCCAATATTTCTATTGCCCATTTAGCGAACTTACGGCATTGTCTATGGTCATCCGGCTTCAACTCTGACGTTGGCATAATATAATATGGATGTAGGCCCAAATTCAAGCGCAAAATAAGCTGGGTTGATTCTCTGGCGATGCCCAATTCATCTGAACAGGGCCGAATCAACATTTCTGGGTCTTCTTCGATTCTGGACGCAAAGCGGCTATGTTTTCTTCATTTGGGACCAATCTCTATCCAGTTGGTGACTTAGGATCCAAAGAAGTCTACTCGCGCCCAAACTTTTCCACGGTGCGACGAATTGCCTGCGAACTGAAGCCATGATGACGACCGACCTCAACTGAGCCGGTATTTCCATAATATTCTTTCAAATATTTCCGCACGTTCGACAAGCATAAAACGATGCATGATGAAATGGCAAATATAACTGAATATTTTGACACCTGGATGTCATTGGTAGCATTGACAGCTGCTGAAACACAATAATTGGAAAATTTATCATTGCTATTTGGTCACCAGTTACCTCGGAATTGTAGCTGTCGGTTGTGACGTTCTATCGAATTCGTGGATATTGTATGCCTCTTCTTGTTGACAACACATGCTTGGTTTTTCTCCCGTTTACCGTTTAACTCATTTTGGCAGAATCGCAAATGCGAATGCATGTGTGACAGCTCGCTGAGTTTCACAATTATGTCGATGTTATCAGCGTACGCTAGTAGTTGTACAGACTTTTGAAAGGTCGTCCCTCCAGTGTGAGTTCCACACAATTCTTTCAAGTATGATGTTAAAGGAATCTCATGACAGCGTTTTACCTTGTCTAAAACCATTTATGATCTCCGATTAAGATGGAGCAGCGAGTGTTCTCATTCTGCACAAAGGAACAAGTTTGTCAGGTATGCCAAAACTAGACATGGCTCTATTTATCCTCTCGTTACACATGCCGTCATATGACGCCTTAAAATCGATGAAAATGTAATGGGTATCGATTTGAAACGCTTAAGTTTTTTCAGGGATCTACAGGAGTGTGAATATTGGGTCGATTGTGGACTTTCTTGGTTTGACACCGTAATGATAGGGGACTATCGAGTTGGTGACGAAGGATCTTGTTCTATATTGAGGACGCTTATACCTTCATAGATGACGCAGTGGAGGAGGTCTCCATTCTTGTGTATTGGGCAATCGATTCTGTGATTCAATCCATCAGGCATCGAACACTCTTCTGACCAGATCTGCGAAATAAGTTGGGGTCTTGTTTCAACAAAGTTATTTCAATCAGCTTTGAATACATCGGCCGGTATGCTGTTAGTTTCAATTGCTCTGTTGGATTTTATCTTAGATATTGTACCCTTATTTCGTTTTAGTCATGTGGACCATGTGGTAAAATTTCCGTATGGTATTCCTGAAGTACAAGCCCCAATATCTCCGATCACGCGCTTCTCCTGCTCTTTTTGCTTTTTTCTGGTCTCCTGAGCTCAGGAGCGGTAATCGTCCCTTGTTGCAGTGCCGTTTTATATGCTTCTAGTTTAGCTGCATGTGGTTGCCGGCATTCTTCGTCAAACCAGGGATTTCGTCGTAGTGGTCGGCTAAAACTTAGCAAATCAGTTGCGGCTGCTATAGTGGCATGTTGGCAGCGTTGCTACTTGTTTTTGGTACTTGATACTGTCGGCAAATGAGTTGTCGAGAGATTTAGGGATACGCGTTCGGCGAAGATTCTAGCGATTGAATACGTTATATCTTCTTATTGCAGTTCTTTTTTTTTTGTTGCGTTTGGAAAATTTACATTTCCAAAAGGTCAAGATCCGAGTTAAAGTTGGCTTTTCTGAACGTTTGGACATCCAGAATGCTTTAGGCATACTTTACGTGTATCGCAATGTGATTAATTTTATTTAGCTGCATTTCATCTCGTTGACAGCATATATTTGGTTTAGCTTTCATAGCTTGTAAACGCAACAGCATCCATGTGGAACAGTATATGAAGTTAAGGGAGTCACCGACGTCGCATCAGATACTTCAAACCTATTATTCCTTTACAGGGAAGTGAGCGTTTTCTATCACCATTCTGTAGGATCTGATGTGCTTGAAAGGAATGTCAAAAACAAATATATTTCTGTACAATTTGTCACTTAAGATGCATTTATATGCGGCCGCAAAATCGGTATAAAATGTCAATCTTGACTTTTTGGGTTTTCTCTGAAATGTGGCGTTGTGCCGCAAGGTTTTGCACATAATCTTAAGCAGACTTATGTTTTTATTGCTGGATGCTGTGGTCTCTTTACCGGATAACTGGAGACTGTTGTCTCTACAGCATATGGTCATGCTTCTTGTGAATGACATAGACGATGCTGACATTCAATTCGTCATTTTTTATTTTGACTAAGCCTTTGAAAGAAGCATTACGAAATTAGTTGGCATTAATAGCTCAGCAGGTTGTTTCTTAATTCTTAGCCTCAACTTTAGCTCTATAAAAAGTTATATACTCCTAAATAAATGGTTAAAACCAATGGCATTCCATTATTGGACATAACGGATCAGTGCAGTGTCAAAAAGAACACGTCTGCGTTTTTTAGGTAAGCCATACCTTGAGGTATCATTGCATCATAGGTGATATCTAACTTGAGGAAACCGCAATAGGTCCAACCTTCCCGTAATGATAAGGGAACACAGCATCACCTCCCCGCTTCATTTAATCTAAACTGAGCTTGATACATTCCTTTTACTTTTTGATTAAGTGTGATTCATCGTAAAGTTTGATTTATAATGCAAAATAATACACATAAATTTGAAAGCGGACTTCATATTTTTATTTTCGGTTAAAAGAAAATTCATGGCATTTACCTTTCAAAAATTATATCATGTAAATATTGGCCATGACTACGTCTGAGGTGGTCCATTCGGAAGGTCCAATTATGGGCGACTCGTTCGAGCATAGCGATTGGTATCTGGCAGACAACACGAGTAATATTGGCTTCCATAGCGTCAATAGCTGGCTTATTCATAAAGACCTGAGTCTTTACATATCCTCAGAGAAAATAGTCCAAAGGTGTGATATCGCACGATCTAGGCGGCCAATTTACCATAGCAAAATTTGAAATTAAGTGTTCACCATATTGATTTCTCAATAAGTCCATTGTTTTACACGCTGTATGGCTCGTAGCGCCGTCCTGTTGAAACCAGATTTCACCGAGACCATGTGCTTGAATTTCAGAAAGCGTTAACGGTTTCCATTGACGGTAACATTCTGATTTGCCTCATTTTTGAAGAAATATGGACCAATGATTCCACCAGCCCATAAGACACACCATACCGTTGTTTTTAATAGATACAATGGTAGCTTGTGGTACTCTTCGGGTTGCTCATCAGAACAAATACGGCAATTTGGTATATTAACCTATCCCTTGGGCCAGAAATGGGCTCCATCACTGAACAAAATTTCACGATAAAACACCGGATTTTCATTGAGTTTTTCCAGAGCCCATTCACTGAAAATATGACGCAAATACAAGTCGCCTGGCTTCAATTCTTGCACAAGTTGAATTTTTTCGGCTTTTAGGCCCAGGTCCTCACGTAAAACATGCCAAGTCGTCGAATACGCCAAGCAAAGCTGCTGAGAACGACGACGAATCGATTTGTCATGGTCTTTGCGTACACTCTCAGCTACAGCTGCTTTAGTCTCTTCACTACGTGCTGGATGTGGTCTAACCGGTCGAGTTTCATCCACTTATGTAAGCTGGGACACAAATTTGTGAATGGTATTGGCAATAGTGGTTTCAGTAGGTCGATTATTCGCACCGTAAGTTTCTCGAATCGCACGAAAAATATTTCTCACAGAACGCTGATCTTCGGAATGCAGCTGAATGTATGAGACGCTGTTGTAGTGTGAATCTTTCTATGATGACTTGCCAAACGATACTAAACAAAAATGACAAAGCAGTTTGATAGCAGTCATGCGTGATCTGTAAAGAAAAGCCTATTGAAATTCAGACCTCACGATGAACATACCTCATCATTTCATTTTATCATTTCAGCCCAAAGTCTATCCAAATTTTCTTCGTTGCTTCCTTTGAACTCAGTGTATTAAATGGAACAAAGAAATCGATAAGACTACATATCCTAGAGCGGCCGTCGTGAAAGTGCCTTTAATTCTTATGCCAGTTTAGGTACTTCTTCAAGGCATGGTCATTGAATCGGACAATCTACGATCCGATATGTTTAACCAAATAAGATTACTAGATGATGATAATTCCTTTGCGAGACAGGGCTTGAGAAAAATCTTTTCTTACCCCAGATCTTGGTTATATCTAGTACTTCCTTCCCTTAAGAGCAGACGGCCGATTTGTATTTGTTATATGCGACATAATCGGCAAATAACAGCAAGCACAGACAGTAGAAACCTTGAGCATTTTCAAAAAGAGCTTATTACTCATATTTTAATGCAGAAAGAACAGACATGTCTTGCCAACCATACTTTGCACTCGCTTCAAATTCAAAGTAAAGCTTTCTTACTTTCAAATTTAAAAGTGTTTCTAAGAACGCAAATCCAGCTCATGACTTCATTTAGGTCACATTTTTGGAAAAGTTTTTTACCCCTTTAGCACAGAAATGACTGAATTTCATTCGTTTCTAAGTTCGCTAAAACAGGCTTCTCATAAAAGACATCTTAAAACGTAAATTGATATCCCAATAATACCCAATGATGCAAAAGTTTAAAGAAAAAATAACGCATACGCCCAAGTAAACAAAATTATAAGCATCCATGCCTGCTATGTATTTTTAAATTGGAAAACCTTTCAAGTAACAGCAGCTTAACACGTTCCTTAACCCAAATCCCGGATGTGATATGTGAATTGCTTTGGTGTTTCTTAAAAGGATAAATTTTCTTCACGATCCGTTTGATTGCAGTGTTAGACTAACCTCTAACGTGCATTGCTATGCACTCCCTAGACCCTACCACTTATACTGCCCTCATTTATTTAGGTATACCGTGCAGCGCCTTCATTCACCCCATCCCAATTGCGACAATCAAACGAAGAACTACAAACGAATATCCATTCTACTGGATCCGGGTCAAAGGAATCTTCAACATCACAAAGCAATGGTAACCACTACCAAATGCTCACCAATCCACAACATCACCCATCGGCTTACGACAAAAGAACAAAATCCATTTCATCTCCCAATCTAGAAAAAACCATTCAAAATACCCCACTCTTGGTACATCACGATTCCGGATGCGTCCTTGATCAGAACTATCCGCTTTGCAATCAAGAGGAGATGATTTCGTTACCAGTCGGCGCTGCCCATTCTAGCAATATGCTGCTGGAAACAAAGCAAATTCGATCACCATCTTGGCAATGGTTCGAGAGAAAAAATTGGCATCAACCAGCTACCGTTAGTTCCATACAAATATTGCAGCACAACAATGGCAAACCATTGTCAACAGCAGCACCACCAACAAATGGGTTCCCTTATTTACCGGAAAATTCTATTAGCCAAGACAGCATCATTGACGACAGCTCCAACAGTGTTAGTGCCGGCAGTGCTAGTGATTCTTTATGTTCGGCTCAAGGTACAATTACGGGACAACTAAAGCTAAAGCTAAAGCCGGGTGCAATTGACCAAAGCATGTCGTCGACAGTAGTGAGGGGTGGCTGCACCATAGAAGAAACTACGCCGTCATCGCCTTTGCACGATTTAACTTCTACAATCCCTTATCCTTCTAGAACTTTCCGATCTCTTTCATCTGACCAGGGAAAACGGCAGCTAAAACTACAACAACAACGACAACGACAACCAAGCAAGGCAATCGAGGAGCATAATTTCGTTTCGACAGGAAAATACCCTTGCTCTCGCTATAATCAAAGGTAAGATGAATTTTTAATTTGCTTCAGGCGATTTTCATTTTCATTCTCATTACTCTCCATCCCTCATCCGCCGCACAGTACCTCTAAACCGCGTAGACAGCACACTTAAGACTGAGGACTGAATACCCAGGTTATGTTGTGTCTCTGTGTTTTGACTTAAGTTATAAATACTCGTACATACATGCTTCTGAGCTACAATCCTTCCATCACCTACCTAGTCACCCGGACCCGGATGTGGACCTGTTGTGCTGTCCTTTTTGTTTGTGAGCTGTGTACTTTGCTTGTTAATTTTTTTTTTTTTTTTTTTATCCCAAACAAGTTAACTCGGTAACACATAAACACTAGCGCAAACATACTCTACATATTCGTTTCTTCACTGTTAGAGACCAGCGAACACAAGTCCTGAACTTCAGTCCATTCATGTGGAAGAAGCCAAGGGAAAACCATCTTACTGTCCCCATAGTCGCAGCACTATAAGGGTGGTCGTAAGTTAGTTTAGCCACAGCACCAGCAATATGAGGTGATGATGTTTCATTGGGTTCCGTGTGACCAGAGCTGTTTTTTTTTAAAATTCAAAAATGGTTAACTACATTTTCTTACATTGTTACAATATTCTTATCTCCCGTTGTAACAATGTGTCAAAATGCCACTACCATCTGACTAATTCTAATTTTTAAGACGTAATTCTCTAAGCACGTCAGTAGTCGCCGTTTATTGTGGAGCTTATAATAGAACTGTTCAAAAATTTCAGATATTGACGTTTATAATGTTGACGAACCTAGCAAACGTTTTCGGCTTTGCACGTGGAAAGACCACGTCCCGCTGAACTACTCTCGGTAGCCCTAGCCTACTATAAGCCAGATATCAAATGAAAACAAATAGATTTCTTAGTTTTCCGATTACTAGCGACTGTACAAAGAATGAAGACGACGCCTACTTCGATGTGGATATGCTACTCGAGGGAGACTCAGGCAAAAAGTTTAGGCCCTAGCGTGTAAGTGAATGCATCATAACAGTCATCATTAAGTCCAAATTCGGAAATGACATAGACGAATTGTATGACTTCCTAGACTGAAAATATGCTCATTGTCCGGCCATGACACCAAAATTGTGTTAGAAAATCCTAATGCAAGACTGGCTATAGATACTCTCTTTAAGTCATCAGAAAAAAAGCCAGAATAGGACCACGTCCGACAATGGGTTCAGGTGCGGTTCCCACACCTTACATCTACAAACCGTCAATCAGGTTGACCACTACGCAATCGACGCCAGAGACTCTTCAATATCGACTTAGACACAACATTAAGACCACTAAAGCTCGACGTTGAAAAGTATCAATCGGAAAATATCGCTACAATCTCGCTCATGGTCAAAATGGAGACTTAAATTGAGCGTCGCGATCATACAATTTAAAAACTTGAAACTTTTTTTCCTTAGGATTATATTAAAGATAGAGCCTACAGTCTACAATCATGATTCAGCAACGATTTGTGACCTCAAAGAAAATATCAGAGCTATTCTTCGCAAAAAACAGCCCCAGATATGCGAAATTGCAATCGTGATCTGTGAAATATTTTGAAGGTTGTGTTTAGTTCGTGCGACGGGCAGGGTGCATTGAATACTAGGTGGAGTGAAAAGTAACCTTTTTGACCGCCAGAATGCGCTACAAAAAAGGTTACTGTGCCTTGAAGTCCGTTCATATTCAGGTAGACATGCCAAATTTCAGAGCCAAACTGTCTTCAGTTTTGTTTTTGACGTGTTTGGCATCATATTGAGTATGGACAAATACGATTTTCGTTCTCTCATAAAACATTATTTTTTTAAAGGCAAAACGGCGAAGGAAACAAAAGAAAAGTTGGATGAATATTATGGGTCTAATGCTTCGTCAGATTACACCGTCAAATATTGGTTTCGAGAGTTTTGTGGTGGCCGCAACTCCACTACCGATCAAGTCCGCAGCTGCAGGCCCTTCGATGCGGTTACAGAGGACAATGTCAAAAATATTCATGAAATGGTGTTGCCTGACCAGAAAGTGAAGGTGCGCGAACTAGCAGATACCACAAAAATTAGTACTGAGTTCACACGCCATATTTTGAGCAGTATTCTGCATATGAAAAAGTTATCCTGCCGCTGGGTGTCGCGCATACTCACTCCTGACCAAAAACACGAACGCGAGAGCAATTCGAAAGAGTGTTTGGACTTGCTGATGTGGAATCGTGCGGACTTTTGGCGTCGATTGGTAATTGTTGAACACCGGAGAATAGAATGGGTGCTCGTCAGTGGACTGAAGCCGGCACGAGTGCTCCGAAGCTGCGAGGGAGACTCTATGGGTCGGACAAGTTATGGCGTCTGTTTACTGGAATTGTTATGGCATACTCTTCGTCGACTACCTCGAAAAAGTAAAAACCATCAACAGCGAGTATTACTGTGCATTATTGGAGCGATTGAAGGCCGAAATCGCTGAAAAATGGCCCCACATGAAGGGAAAAAAAATTTTGTTTTTGGAAGACAATAAAAAATCAGCTCACGCGAGAAAATCATCGACGCCACGGAGGAGTATTTTGCAGACCTTCCGGAAAATTACGGGATCAAGAAGTTGGAAAATCGCTAAAATAAGTGTATTTCATTCCCAAGGTGGTTACTTTTCACCCTATCTAGTAAAGTGTGAGTATTATTTGGCTTATAACTTATTTCGTGCGGTTTGCTAAGAGATGGCGTAATTTGTATTATTCCATTGGAACATGCGTTGAAAAGCTACTGTCATTGTACGTCATTTCAGTGTATGTCATTCATTTGAAGCGTAAACAACAATAATTTTTTTTTCACTCAAATATGTCGAACTTTGTGCCTGAAAAAGTGTTTTTTTCGGAGAGTACTTCTTCATTACTTTAATATGAAAAAAACTGCTTCCGAAAGTCATCGTATTTTGGTGGAAATTTATGGTGAATATGCGCTAGTTGAGCGAACGTGCCAAAAGTGGTTTGCACGATTCAAAAGTGGTGATTTTGGCTTCGAAGACGATGAACGTCCTGGACAGTCAAAAAAGTTTGAAGATGAAGAACTGGAAGCATTACTCTGTGAAGATTGTTGCCAAACACAAGAAGAGCTCGCAGAATCCTTGGGTGTCACTCAAGTAGCCATTACAAAACGTTTAAAAGCACCTGGATATATTCAAAAGCAAGGAAATTGGGTTCCACATGAACTCAAGCCGAGAGACGTCGAAAGGCGGTTTTGCATGTTTAAAATGCTGCTGGAACGCCACAAAAGGAAGCCATTTTTGCATCGGATTGGTGATGACAACCCCAAGCGCAAAAAATCATATGTGAAACCCTGCCAACCAGCCAAATCAACGGCAATGCCGAATATCCATGACGCGAAGGTAATGCTCTGTATTTGGTGGGATCAGATGGGTGTGCTGTATTATGAGCTGCTAAATCCGCTGCTACAACGCTGCCGAACACAATTAATCCGTTTGAAGAGAGCAGTAGCCGAAAAATGCCCGGAATATGCGACCAGACACGGGGCAATAATTTTCCATCATGACATCGCTCAGCCCCACGTTGCTATTCCGGTTAAGAACTATTTAGAAAACAGTGGATTGGAAGTCTTACCCCACCCGCCTTATAGCCCGGACCTTGCCCCTTCTGACTACCATTTGTTCCGGCCGATGCAGAACGCCCTCACTGAAATACGATTCACATCAGAGCAGAATATCAAAAATTGGCTTGATTCATTCTTGGCTGCCAAGCCGGCGCAGTTTTTTTGAGATAGGATCCACAAATTGCCAGAAAGATGGGAAAAAGTCATAGCTTCAGATGGGCAATACTTTGAATAATACTATTGTACATGTTTTTTCTTAAATAAACATTCAAATTTTGGAAAAAAAAGACCGCACGAATTAAAATATATACCCATAGCTAAAAAATGAATATCGAAAAAATAAAACTACATTCTCTGGACTTTTTCTCACTTTTCAAAATTTACCATATGTGGCTTGGTATGCATTTAAGGTTACTTTTGCTATATAAACACTTATTCCAGAAATAAACCCAGCACGTTTCTACGGATCTGCTAAGTAATATATGTTAATACTATTTCTGATGATAGAAACCGGAGTGATGATGACATTGATTCCGATTGTGATGATGATCTTAGTTCAGTTCCAAAAAAGCACATACTCATACCCGAGTCTGAGTCTGATTTTTCTGAAGAAGACGACGTATCTTTGATAAATTTACAGTCCGCAACTACATCCAAATCTAGAGAAAAAACTACTAAAAGGGTTATTTGAAAAAAAGGGAAAATGCTAGCTAACGATATTAACAATTTCCAATTCTTAAGTAACACAGATTTGCCGGATACTATAGAACAACTGAATTCTCCTGAAGACTTTTTCAAGTTCTTGTTTACAGCTGAAATGATTAATTGTATTACTGAGCAATCTAACCTCAAATTTGTTCAAGAAAATATCAACAAATCAGCCATGATCACGAAAGACGAAATGGAAACATCTATAGGAATTGTCATCTTTATATCCTGTGTGAAATTATCGGCAACGTGGAAGTATTGGTGAAAAGAAATAGGGGTGTCTCAAGTTTATAAAATAATAACGTATAGCAGATTCGAAGCTATCAAACAATTTTTACATTTTAATAATAATGAGACTTTTGTACCCCGTGGAGAAGATACTATAGCCATGTCAAATTATTTAATATTCGGCCTCCATTAAATACAAGCTGGTTTTGCCCACTTCGCTGGGTCTATATGTACATATTTTTAGATCACTCAATTTTCTAAAATATTAAGACAATTGACCCGCTCACGCTCATACACACCCAAAACTATAATTCGTTTCTCTTTGATGAAAACTTTTTATCTGCAACTTCTTCAATTTCTTTTTTTCCTTACTTGTAGTTGTAAACCAGCAACAGCTAGAGTTTGTCCTTTAGATTTATTAATAGAAGTGGCAAAACTCAGCCGAATCGGGAATAGTAGCCTTTTGAAGTGGTAGAACAACGTCTTCTTCGCCACAGCCAGTAAGAATAGTTGTTTCTATAACAAGAAGCATTAGGTTTTTAACCACAAGTCTTGTCCCATTACAAAGGCTAGGTTGGTCTAGATTTCGCAAAAGCATAATTAGAACTCCAACTTTTAACTGCAGTCGATGGGGGGGGGGGGGGGGGGGGGGGGTAAACCTGGTGGCTCTTATGAATTTAGAAATTCAATTGGATAGTTAACAGATTCCGATAGATCGACCACAGTGTCAATCGATCTGTAAGTATGGCAGTTTCCAGGTATAATATTCAGGAGTTGGCTATCGATGTTATTAACAGTGATATTTCTTGGTGCAAGAATAGCTCTTTCGCATAGCCATCTATGATTTTTTATGAGGTTTGGAAATACTCTTTCCACTAGTTCATCAACTGACTGCACCACAGTACTGACTTGATCAGGACTTAAATTACCATCTCTGTCAAGGGTCATCTTTCCTTCTCCAAGTTTAATTAATTTTTGAGCAAAGTGGCCTGATAATTGATCCCCATAAAGATGTGCTCTCATATTTGTGGAAAGCCTCATTGTTTGCACATGATACCACAGGAAAGAAGACTAAAGGCAAGCTTTGATTTCATCTGTTTTGGTTCCTGGAAGCGTTTGTCTAAAGTCTCCCGACAATACAATGGTTATACCTCCCATCAGAGACTTGCAATCTAATATGTATTGCATGTATTGTTTCAAACGCTTTTTTATGGGCCATTGTATATTCATCCCAAACTTAAGAACCTGAGCCATTCCAGACGATTTGGTGATATTAAAAACAGGTGAATCATTAGCGGCTAGATTTAATGGAAGTTTAAGAACAGAGTGAGCTGCTTGACCCAGGAAGTAGCGTGGCAGCAATGCCGGATGAAGCCACAGCTGAAGCTATTCCTTTCTCTAGTCGTACTTTAGTGAGTAAAAGCTTTGTGACAAACATTTTCCCTGTGAAAAGCGTCAAAAAAAAAAAAAAAATTATAATAATAAATATGTCTCCCATTTTATTGGCAACTTTATTAAATACAGCAGAATACACTTGCGGTCATAAAAACCGCACCATATCAAAATGATTGAAAAATTGTTAATAACTACGATAATAATTTTTATAATGAAATGAAATTTTTGTTTAGTACTCCGCAGTAGTTTATAAGTATTTCTATATAATTTCCATCTATTTATTGGATGTTTGAAAAAAGATATTAACAAAGAAAGAAAAACCAGTTAATTTTCTTATTTTTTTAAAATATTTTAATAGTCATTGGTTAATAAAATCAAATGATACATTGCGGCTTACACGTGCGCTTTTTTTCCAAAATTTGAACGTTTATTTAATAAAAACATGTACAATATTATTATTCAAAGTATTGCCCATCTGGAGCTATGACTTTTTCCTATCTTTCTGGCAATTTTTGGATCCCATACCAAAAGAACTGCGCCGGCTTGGCAGCCAAGAATGAATCAATCCAATTTTTGATATTCTGCTCTGATGTGAACGGTATTTCAGTGAGAGCGTTCTGCATCGACCGGAACAAATGGTAGTCAGAAAAGGCAAGGTCTGGGCCATAAAGCGGCTCGAGTTCATAAGGAACCCAATTTCCTTGCTTTTGAAAATATGCAGCTGCTTTTAAACGTTTTAAAATGGCTGCTTGAGTAACACCCAAAGATTCTGCGAGCTCTTCTTGTGATTGGCAACAATCTTCATAGAGTAATTCTTCCAGTTCTTCATCTTCAAACTTTTTTGGCTGCCCAAGACGTTCATCGTCTTCCATGCCAAAATCACCACTTTTAAATCGTGCAAACCACTTTTGGCATGTTCGCTCAGCTAGCGCATATTCACCATAAACTTCCACCAAAATACGATGACTTTCGGCAGCAGTTTTCAGTAATGAAGAAGTACTCCCAGCAAAAACACTTTTTCAGGCACAAAGTTCGAAATATTTGAGTGAAAAAAAATTATTGTTGTTTACGCTTCAAATGAATGACATACACTGAAATGACGTACAATGGCAGTAGCTTTACAACGCATGTTCCAATCGAATAATAACAATGTAATAATACAAGTTACGCCATCTCTTAGCAAACCGCATGAATTAAGTTATAGACCCAATATGTGTATATAAGATGTTTAGATATGCCACTTTTACCAAAAAATGATCAATACCGAGTTGCTCCTCCTTTGGCGGTTATAACCGCTTTTATTCTAGAAGGCATCGAGTTTACTAGAAGTTTCAGTATTCGATTAATGTTCCAGAACTTCATTTAGCTTTTGTTTACTTTCTGGTTTATGTTTAGCCACCTTACGTTTCATTACATGCCACAAGTGTTCGATTGGGTTTAAATCGGGCGAATTAGCTGGACAGTCTAGTCTGGTAATTCCGAGGTCATCAAAAGTTTTCTTGAGCTGAAAATTATTGAAAGACTCTAGTTAATTGTCTGTTTATTATTTATAAAGTAGACATCTAGAAGTTTATGTATAACACTTTACTTACGGATTTGGGGCGGTGGCAAGGTGCAGAGTCATATTGAAAAATGCACTTGTCAGTATACGAATGATGCTGTTCAATTGCTGGTACCAAAAACTAGCTTACTACTTCTCCATACTTTTGAGCGTTGATAGTTCCATTAACAAAATGCAAAGGGCCCAAAACGTGAAAAGAAAAAGATCCCCAAACCATCTGGCTTTGAGGAAACTTCACTGTTTTGACTGTGCACTCTTCCTTGAACCTTTCACCTGCTGACCGTCGTACGTATGGCAAATTGTCGGCACACAACAAATTAAATTTACTTTCATCGGACCATATCACACATCGCCAATCATCCTGCGTCCAATCTTCGTACTTTTTTGCCCACGTCAAGCGAGCTTTTTTCATTTTTGTGGTTAGGAGAGGTTTTTTCGCTGGTCGTCTTCCATATAAACCTATCTCCCGTAGCCGTCGGCGTATAGTTTCGGCGCTTAGATTAACTTGATGAAAATTACTCAGCTCTGCTCTTATACGGACAGCACTTTTAAAGCGATCTTTCATGCTTATTCGTTGTAATACATTGTCCGTCTTCTGGGTTGTTTTACGTTTTCGTCCCGAGCCTTTTTTCCTTTCCAGTGGATCCAAATTTTCTTTTTTCTTCATCAGTCGTACGATAGTTGAATGACAGCATCCTATTTTAAACACAATCTCACGATAGCCAAGCTCTTCTTCGACTAAAGTCAATATTTGTCACCGTCACAACTCAATTCAAACTGATTTTTTTTGCACTGAATACGATGCCGAACTCCGCTATGGGGAATACCCTTCATTAGTTTGGGAAAAACCCTTACGATCTGATGTTATTAGGCATTTTTGAGAACTCATTAGGTGGTGCGGTTTTTATGACCGCAGGTGTATACATGTCTTTGGTTTGGTAACAACTTTGGCTCATTTTCCATAATGTACCGAGTGAGACGTAAGAAGTCTCCCGGAATAGCTCAGTATTTTGATTATTCACTTCTGTTCTGTTAGTTTGAGGTAGACCAAATGGTCGCAAACTTTGTCCCCCGAGAGTAATAACCTTATCTTCTATGGCAATTAAAGCTTAGTTATAAATATTTTCAGAAAAACCAATTTCCATTTGAGGATTTCGTACTTGAAGTTGGTGCTTAAAATCTTCCGCAAAATCATTCCTGAATTTTAGCCATAGAGCCAAAGGCTTACTAATTTCGCACGACATAAGTAGGATAGCGAAAAGACACCGAAGTTTTTTTGCTGTTTGCAGCGATGAGGCCTCTGACAAAGTTTCATCCCAATGTTCGTCGTCTTCTAGTAAGCCTGGTTTAAGGCAAGCATCGCGGTAAGTGTCACAAATATAAGTATCTACAGTCCGTTGAGATACAAATGAGGTGGGACCTATAACTTCATGAAGGAGTAGTCTTAAGAAGAAACATTCGTGTTGGCTGGGATGCACAGTAACATATACTATATACTCTCCCTATGGGAGTATCATATTTATTGTCCTTATAGCCTTCTACTATTTTACCTTCTGTTCCACTTGTTATTGTTCCATGTATAATACGATGGCTCCTGATTGTATAACAAAGTTCGAGCAAAAGAATCTTGTTGGCATAACTTGAAGAAACCTGTAAGTGTGGTATCTCTTGAAGTTCGTGCTTGTTGTGGGGCAGTATCAGCTGTAAAATAGACTCTCTGACCACGTTGTACTGCCCGATGAAAAAACTGAAAATTCTCCAGAAATCTTCATTGCTGCTTATATATCGACCCATTTGATATTGACTAACTTCATTTTGAACATTTCGGTTCTGAAGTGTTTACATTGCAGCGTCTGATTACTTGTAAACGTATTTGCACACATATTTAATTGATTTTACCGATTTACAAAATTCTACGTTAATAACAGCGTTAGATGTCTTGATAGTAGAGGGCAAAAGGGTACAATCCACCTGTTATCAACTTCATGTTGTCCTATCTTCGTTTGAAAACCACCATCTTTAGATTTTTTTTCGCCTATAAGAGAGATACCCATCTACACCAATCTATGTTTCATAAAAAAAAATTTTTACCATCTTTCATGCAAGGGGAATTGTAATTGACAGAACCACATGGACCATGGACCATCTGTGTCTTGACGATTTCAAAAAGTACTTTTTCCCTTGTAGGATCTGGAAGCTCTGCAGAGATGAGTGAATCGATTTGATTGGAATGGATTTTCCAATCTCGTTTTTGTAATTCGACATAGTACAGGTCCAAATATGTGAAATTTTGTCGTAAGATCCATTAATTTTATCAACTTTAGATGAAAGAATCTGGCAATAAGGTCGTGTCTATGAATATATGTTTGACCATGCAGTAGTTCACTTTGAATTTCGCTCCATTTGGCGTTACATGTAAAGTTAATGAATAAATCCGGTCAGCCATGATTTCGTACATACGTCATTGCATCCTGGGTCCGCTCATGCATGTACCTGGGGCTTCCTGTGAAACTTAAAGGAAGAATGCAAATTTGACCAAGATCTCTTCCAGTAGCATCATTTTCGATGTATGTACGAATCAACTCTAAGTTCCTTTTGGTGAATTGCTGGCTCCGATGAAGATGTTTAAAGGAATTATTGCGGATCATGAAGTAATAACTGTAGAAATTCATGCAAAAAACATCTTTTCTAGAGTTTACACCAGCCTGAGGAATGCCAAAGTGATATCTATCTTCTCCATTTGCAAATAAAAGTGGATATTGTAAAGTATCATATGATCTGTGCTTTTTATACTTTAAAACAGTATCTCTTCTGCCATGTTGTTCATCACCCATAATTAAAGCAACTTCATTGCATTCAGGAGCATTGAAGCGTCGAGTGTGTTTTCCAGATGGTCTTTTGTCAGCATCAATAATAAGCTTACACTCCGGGATAGATGAGCACTCTAGAATGAACTTAAAACTTTTAACAAAGCTGTATTTCAAAAGCAGCATTTCTTGCAGTTTCAAAATAAGATCTCTTCTAGTTCCTTGGTTGTAATCACATCTCTTCTATGCTTGTTGTCCAAGATCACTAAAATAAAATAAACTTGTAAGTATTTGGGCTCTTTACCTGGCATTGGTTGAAGGGATTCAAGTGTATGGTACACCTGTCCTTGGATTTTAAATGTTGGCACAAATCCACCAAGAGATGTCATTTGAAAAGCAGAGTTGTACTTTCGAATATGCTGTAAAAAAAGTGTCTGGATTCAGGCGCTGTGCCTTTAAAGAGAACTCTTAAAAGTTCTGGTGGGTCTGACTTGTTCAAGTGAATTTTTCCATTGGAGCAACATATGCCTGGTGGTTCCTCTTCCCATTTTTTTGCACTACAGTGGGACATGTGGCCTATTTTCAAAATTTTTTCCGACGCATATTCATGATCAGATTCATACTTGAAAGCATATTGATGCCACTGGCTTGTTGTACTATATATGGTCGATTTCTTCTGTTCGTAATACAATCATGTTCCTGGTGTCATATAGCAACCATTCTGTCTGCTTGGGTTCGGATTCTTCCGCCGGGCTATCCTTTTACGCTGAGCATTAGCAGATCTCACTATGATAACTAAACTCAAGTTCTTAAGAAATAAATAGCCGTAGACGAACAAATAATCCCTACCAATAGTCGTCATGAATTAAAACAAAATAAACAAATGGGTTTAAAAAATTAATTCCTGAGCGGCGTTAGTGACTTTAGCTATGACTTCGACATCTTTGCTGAAAACCAAAGCAGTTCGCACATTTCAGACGTGCCAGATCTTGGCGTAAGCTCAGATATGGTCACTTCATTGACATCCACAGTTCCACGACATCAAGGCTTCATAATTTGTTTTGATAACTGGTTTAACAGCCCAGTTACAGTATATTTTTATAAAAATGGTTTACTTCTCTTGGCGACTCAATCGTGTGCCAAACTCAAATATTCCTACAGAGAAGAAATTGATGAAGCGAGGTCGGGGAAGCATGGAAGAAAAGGTATCAGTCATAGCTGAAGTAAAGTTAAGCCTGGTTTCCTGGTTTGATAACAAGAATGTGAACCTTCTTTCAGCCTACTTTTGAAGCGAGCCAACGACAACAAAACGACGTTATGTTCGACAGGATAAAAAAATATGCTGTCGATGTCTGTAACCATCATTTGGGAGGAGTCGATTAATTTGACTCCATCCTGGGTTATTATAGAATCTATTTGCGGTCTCGTCAGTAGTATAAAAGGTTTATTTCCCTTGTAAATGCTTGATTATTATGGCGCCGAATCAATGCAGCCGCAGACACATACGTGTCTTTGTATGATTTTAAGCTTGCTGTTATTACAAAAAAAAAAAGAAAACGTGGTTGTCCATCAAGTAGTCTCAGAACACCGACATTCAGACGGAGCGGCACTCGATCCGGATTGCCTGACTCTCCAGTACCCGCGAAAAATCCACGACAAACTCCTACTAGACATCAAGGTATGCCTTTGGATTCGGTACGTTCTGATGGGATTTGCCATCAAATCCCAAATTTGAGATATTTCAATAACTTTATTATTGTCTTGAAGTACAATCAAAACATTTATGAATGGAACTCGATTTCGTTCATATGGCCACCGCGGGCACGTTTGCAGCGGTCGATTCGTTGGACCCAAATCAACGACTCGACCACACATTTCTGTCGAAACGACCGCTATTTCGCGTTCAATCAACCGGCCCATGTCTTGAGATAACACGCTCACCATACTTATTCTTCAATAAATCGATTGTAGCGTGTGCTGTGTGGCTTGTGGCACCATCCTGTTGAAACCACATGTCGTCCAAGTCCATATTTTCCAATTCGGTCCAAAAATAATCGATGATCATGGTGCGATAACGCTGATCATTCACAGTAACGTAACGATCGTTATCGTCGACGGAAAAATATGGCCCAATAACGCCGCCGGCATGCAAACCGTACCAAACAATTATTTTTTTGTGGATGAAGTGGTGATTCATGAAGCACATGTAGGTATTCACCCGACCAGTAACGCATATTTTGCTTATTGACGAACAGATTGAGCCAAAAATGAGCTTCGTCACTGAAGATGATTTTGCGACTCCGAATATCTGTATATTTTTATAATTTGCAGACGTTGCTCGTTAGTGTACTTTACCATGATGAAAATGTTGAGTTTAGTGAATAAATTGACAGTGACAGTTTGATGATTAGTGAGAGTGTGCGTTCACAGATTAAATTCAAAGTTGTCAAGTTCCTATTGGAAAACCCTATATTATGACGGAAGATCAGTCCCAAAATTTGCGATCGTGGTCACAGCTGAGGTATCAAGCTGCAAATAGAGAGAAAGGAAGGACCTGCTTGTTGCTCTATGCTTAAGGAGGAGTGAAAGTGTTTCTGCTAACAGCAACTTCCGGAATAAAAGAAGAAGAAGAGGAAATTGTCAGTGTCATTTCTATTTAGTAGTCTTTGCAATTTTATCGTGATGACGACTACGTTACCAAATTTTTAAATTGGTAACAACTCGAAAATTTGTGTTCAGCGATGAGGCTCATTGTTGGCTCAATGGTTAAGTCAGTAAGCAAAATTGTCATATTTGGAGCGAAGATAATCTATATGAGATTATCGAAACGCCATTACATCTCAAAAAAATGCACAGTTTGGTGCCGTCTGTAGGCTGGTGAAGCCATCGTACCATTTTTTTTTTTTTTTTTTAAATGAGGCTAATCAGCGTGTTACGGTTAACGGAATTTGCTATAGAGTCATGGTTAATAAATTTTTCGTTCCCGTGGTTCCAGCAGGCCCTACGCGACATACGAGTGCGGTCACAGAAGTACCCGACCAAGACATGGCGGTAGTTGTTTGAAAATATCACTGTATTGGAAAGTACGCAGTCTATAAAGCATATGTTTCAAGTTTGAAAGCGCCACGTTGTTTAGTATTTATTTAGCAGCTATCAAAAGTGAACGTTGTCAGTGAATTTGTGAAAATGGAGAAAATTGGTCATCGTTATGTGATACAGTACAAGGCCTCAGCCCAACCAATATAAAAGCTGAACTGGATTCTGCTCTGGGTGAGTCTGCTCCTTCGTTTACAATAGTAAAATGTTGGGTTGCTGAGTTTAAATGAGGCCGTACGAGCTGCCAAGATGAGCATCGCAGTGGTCGACCAAATGAAGTGACGACTCCAGAAATGGTGAAGAAAATCCACAAAGCGGTACTGGATGATACTGCATACTGAAAGTGCGCGAGCTAGAAGACTTTGTAGGCATTTCAAAAAGTGCGGTACATCGCATATTATTTGAAAATTTGGTCATGAGAAAGCTGTGTGCAAAATGGGTGCCGCGTTTGCTCACACTCGAGCATCACACTCTGTCGTAAAGATGTTTCAATTGAGTGTCTAGAGAAGTTTCACAGCAACAAAGCAGAATTTTTGCGCCGTCTCATAACAATGGATGAAACATGGGACCATCACTTTACACCCGAGACGAAAGAACAATCAAAACAATCGATTCCAAAGGGAGAACCGGCTCTAAAGAAGGCGAAGACAGTTTCATCTGCAGCCCCAGGTCCACTCCGGACTGTAGCGCCACCTTAAGTTAGTAAGTAAGTAAGTTGCGTTCAAACGTTTGAACGTGAATTTCTTTAACAAAATTCAACAATTGAGTTTCTTCTTTCACTCTGTAGTAGTGTTCCATGGTAAACTTCCTGAATTTGTAGATTACATCTGTAACCATATGTCAAGTTTGCAAGTTGTAGGCCTTTTAAGACCTACACCTCTTGTACAAACACCCTTGCAAACATAACACGAGGCACTGTGCCATTGGTAGACTCACTCAGCGGTTGAGTATTTTTCACAGCGATTTCTGCAGAAACAGCAGGGATAAAGAGGAATCTGTGGTGTACTTCATTTCCAACTGTCCTAACTTGTCTCCCAATCTCTAGACTACTATGAGAATCACCGATCCTGACAAAGTTTTCAAGAAATCCCTTTGGTTTCAGGAGTAGCCTCCAACCTCAAAAGTGTAGGATACGGATCGAACCATCAGGTCAACCAGAGGAATATCTAACCTCTTCAAATTCAAAAAACGAATAAACTATACAACGACAAGTAAAGCCACTATCACTTGACCAAATTCGTTTTGGTCTGGTCACATTGATGGGGATTGCTGCCGTTGTCGTTGGGAGCTGTTGATATTCTATTTGTTGCTACCCCCTTGCTGGTTGGGTTTTCTCCTATGTTTCATGCTAACGAAGAACGTAATGCAATTTGGAGATTTTAGCCTTTCTCCGTTTAAAGGATTTTTTCGCTCATTCTACACCACCCCAACCCTCTGTTTGTAGCATTCCTCTGGGGTTTTCTTTTTGTTCAGTTGGCGATACAATTTTTTTTTTTTTTTTTTTTTTGTTAGTTGCCATCGTTGTTGTTGCTGTGTTGTTGTCGTTTCCTTTTGTTTGCATCGTTTCTTTGCTTTTGATGTTTAGGGGTGATGATGTGTATAAGTGAATTGGGGTGTTTCAAGTGCGCTCTTTTCTACGCGATTGGTGAGTGGGTGGCTCGTGGGTGAATAGAGTGGGAGTTGGGTTGTGGATATTTTGGGGGCTGGCTATTGGTGTTTGTGTGCTTTCTTTGAAGGCTTTGAATAATCATATTTTCCGAGGATGGTTGAATGTGATTACGTTGGTAACTCTACTACCCTAGGTGGGTTTGCGTATTGTGTTTGTCGTTCTTTTTATTTTTTTGTTCAGTTCTCGCTTCGCCTTTGTTCTCGTTCACTTTCAGAAAATGGTAAAGAACAATTTCGCAATTGACTCTTGAGTTTGTTTTTTTTCCTTTTCTTCATATTATTTCAGTGTAGTTGTTCCTTTTTTTTTTTTTTGCGGTTGAAAGCTCGAAAGTGGGTATGGAACTATGGTAGGTAGAAACTGATTTAACGAGAATTGCATTATTTAGATGTGGCGAAGGAGCTTATATTGTAAAAATGAACTTTTAGGTTATTCTGCAGAAAATAAAAAGAAAAAAATGAAGAAGTGGATGTAGTTATGGCAGGGTGTTATGAAATGATATTTTGTATATTGCGCAAATATTTTTGCTGTTCCATGTAAGGGAGAGCCCTTTGGGATTTCCAAAATCAGTCTGTCTAGAGGGGCCTACATTTAATAAATGAACTGAAGCACTATTTAAAGAAAATTCAAAATTTTTAACGAAATTGGAAGTCTTCGTAAATGTGGATGAAGTTTTACCCTTAAAATTGAAGCTATTTTTAGCATTTCCTGCCAAAATGCCTGCAAAAGACATCTTTAGAGAACAATTTTGGATCTGGCTGTCAATATCTTAAATGATTGGAATTCCTCCGATTAAAGAAATCTGTGAACGTTCGATTATATGTAAAGGGATCTACTTGAAAGCCTTCAATGAAGTCTATATACTCGTAGGTTGACATACCTTTGCTATGCCAAATTTTCTTTGAAGAGATTTCATGTTCTGTGACTCTGCAGAGTTTCTTGGCTACACTGGACATGTTATATTTCTGATTTAACACGCTCGTGTCAACCCCAGGTGACTTTATTAAGTTTAATACAAACTAATCTTAAACTAAATCACAGGGACCTTGAGGATAGGAAGAGGTCGCTTCTTTGGGTGTTGTTGCTACAATAGAAAGCGAACACGTGGTGTATTCTATTAGATTCACATATTATACGGCACAGTGACTCATTTAAACCTTGTCTCATTTTTATGCTTGGATTAGTATTATCCTAAAGCTTGGACAGCAACTTGGGTCAGTTAAAATTGTTGATTAAGAGTTTGTGGACATTGAGAGCATCGGCGGACTCGGGAAAATTTTCTAAAGAAAATAGCCCTAACAGTTTGAGGTGGTCATCACAAGCGAACAGCGTGTTATGGGAGGCATCTGCGATGGAGAGCTTGGATACGTAGAATATGGTTTTCTTGGTAAGTGAACCATAACTTCCTAGCATACTTGTGAAGTGGCTTAAAAGAGGTGATGTAAAGGGATTCTGTAAGAGTCAGAGAATTCCTTGGAGCATCGCTGTCAGCTATTGATCTATATAACTAAGACAACTACGTCTGAGGTTGTCCATTCGGAAGATCTTATTTTGGGCGACTCGTTCGACCATAACACGAGTAATGTTAGTTCACAAAGCGTCAATTGTAGCTGACTTATTCCTGCAGACGTGAGACTTTACATATTCCCAAAGGTGTGATATCGAACGATCTAGGCGGCCAATTTACCGTAGCAAAACGTGAAATTAAGTGCTCACCAAATTGATTTCTCAATAAGTCCATTGTTTTACACGCTGTATGGCTCGTAGCGCCGTCCTGTTGAAACCAGATCTCACCGAGACCATGTGCTTGAATTTCAGAAAGCGTTAACGGTTTCCATTGACGGTAACATTCTGATTTGCCTCATTTTCGAAGAAATAGGGACCAATGATTCCACCAGCCCATAAACCACACCATACCGTTGTTTTAAATGGATGTAATGGTAGCTCTTGGTACTCTTCGGGTGGCTCATGTGCCCAAATACTCCAATTTGCCACAAATGGGCTTCATCACTGAACAAAATTTCACGATAAAACACCGGATTTTCATTGAGTTTCTCCAGAGCCCATTCACTGAAAATATGACGTAAATCGCCTGGCTTCAATTCTTGCACAAGTTGAATTTTGTCCGCTTTTAGGCCGAGATCCTTACGTAAAATATGTCAAGTTGTCGAATACGCCAAGCCAAGCTACTGAGAACGACGACGAATCGATTCGTCACGGTTTCAGCTATAGCTGCTATCGTCTTTTCACTACGTGCTGGATGTGGTCTAACCGGTCGAGTATCATCCACTAATGTAATCGTAAACTGGGACTAAAATTTGCGAATGGTGTTGGAAATAGTGGTTTTAGTCGGTCGATTATGCGCACCGTAAGTTCCCCAAATCGCACGAAAAACCTTTCTCACAGACCGCTGATTTTCGTAATATAATAATGGACCAAGGTGACTGCTTTGTGGAACACTCGATGTGGCCTTAAACGATTCAAATAAACGGAAACGAAAATAGCATGAAATCATTAGTTCCCACCAGATCATCCATATGAAACAGAATTGGGCGCGCTAGGTATTTAGATGGGAGATCGTATGGGAACTCGGTACTAATCCAGTGTGCTATAGGCATTGAGAGCACATCGAAGTACGATGGACCAGTTTCGTGTCTGAATGCTCCCGTTCAAAGAAAGATTTTGCGCATTATACAGCATGCTAGTCAATATTTTTATTCGCATGTAATTCGAAAACATTTAAGAAAAAAAAAAAAAAAAGTTATGGCGTTCTTTGAAGTAGGATTTTGTCTAAGGGATCAGTTCAGTTTAAAAACTGTTAAAAATTTAATGTAAGGATACAAACATACGTACATTTATTTTGATATAACTGAATTCAATACGAATTTTTTCCTTTGTATTTCGGCGCTGTTGATTGTGGCGGGTTTTTTACAACCATGAACGGAAAGTAAGTTTTTTATTTGCCGCAAACTAGCTACCACGCACCGGTTCACCAGATGGACCGATCACATTATTAGCTTCTCCCCAGTTACTATGTACATCAAACTCGACCAGCTACTCGACCTACTACTCGCCTACTGATCGAACTGCTTTTTTTGGGTTATTGGCGACAGCACTTTGATGAACGAATACATCTTCCTTAGTATTGTTCTGGTTGTCAAACCATAGATGCTTTTTACATTGAACTATTTGACGGTGCTACATAATTTTTGTTGCAATTATTTCTTTTGGTGGTGCAACCGGTTATGACTGTGGCTGGTTCCCAATAGCGTCAGACTGCGAATCTTCTTGCTGCGGTTGTTGCTGCTGTTGTTCAGTAGATACCTTTGCTGAGTCTGTCATTTTTTCACAAATAGTTGATTAATTTGTCTTTCTTGATGTAGATGTTATGTAATTGTTTAGTTGGTAATATTTAGGGACTCACTACTACCACTTTTCCAATCCTTTTCTCTTTATACGATGGTGTTGTCCGCTTTCCAGATCTAACTCGATCTGTTTTGAGTTTGAATTGAAATTAACTTATGTGCGTACGAGTAGGCCTCTCTAAAATCTGCAACAATTATCGTATTGCTGATTATTTTCCTTGCTCTGGACTGCACAAAAACTCAATTCGGTTGTTGATCTGCCTTTAAGGTATCGTATCGTTGCGTTACTACCGGGACAGTTGAGATGGTTTTTGTCTTATACGGAAACATATTGGGGAATTTGAGACTGAATATTGAGTTATCACTAAAACGAAAGAATATTTTAGCGTCAGAGATGCATTCTGGAGATTATATTCGGCTGAGATATGGAACAACATATTGCTGAATTGAATAAATAATAATTGCTAAGTTAACGGTAAGATGAATCCTTGAAATTTAAAAAAAAATTGTTTTGTTGCTCAAAAATGCTAACTAAAGATGTGCGGATAAACACTTTTCAGAGTCGAAGTCTCTTACTTCAGGACTGTGATGTAACATATTTAGGTATGTTTAACAAACCGTAACAATTGGGGCGTGCGTTTTACAACAAATCTTACAAATTCACATCTTACCATCGAAAGTTCTTTTGAAAAGGGTGAGCCAACAGCTAATGTGGATATTTTTGTTAAATCCAATAGACATTTGTTGTAAAATCAATGCAAAATTTTACTGAATAACAAAGTTCGATTTATGGCATTTATGAATAAAATACCATATTGTTCAAGTAGCTATAACGGCTTCTGTAGCAAACAACCATCCGAAAGTCAAAATTATCGATGACTTTTTTAAAAAGTAAGTGGATCAATGGCAGGATTTTGAATTTGGAAATTATGTTTGAGATCCTTAATTGTCGACCTTACTCTTTAAATAACTGCACAGGAAGAAGTGTACATCGCATGACCTTGAAGGCCAATTAACTTCTTCTCTAACCAAAGTAATGTGACCTTCAAATTTCGTTCGTAATAAATTGATTGAGTGATGGCTTGTGTGAGCGGTAGCACCATTCTGTTAAAACCAGAGATCGTACAGACCCAATTCAATCATTTATCAATTTTGGAAAAAAAAAAAAAAAAATAGACGATCAACATCTCCATTCACTGTAACTGTCTTTCCAGAATCATATTCGAAAAAGTACGGGCGAACTCATAATATGCACCATAGAGTGAAGTTTCTGGAATGTATGGGTTTTTTGTGAATGTCGTTTGGGTTTTCGGGCCTCCAGAAATGACAATTTTATTTAGGTTCCTATCCATCCAAAAATGGGCTTCATTGGAAAAGATCAAATTCGATGACAATTTGTCCTGGCGATCCAACATCCATTTAACAAATCAGCGACGTCGTAAATGCTTCAAAGGCTTCAATTGTCTTGTAGTTTGGATTTTTATGCGTGCAAATCAATTTTTAAAATTCGCCTTAAAGTGCCATTTGTTGGGCGATAAGATTTGTAAAAAATTTAAATAACAAAAAATGCAATTTTGCGTATTAAAGGGCCCGATGCCTAAAATTGCCAAAGATTGTATGATATTTGCCAAAAAGATAAGCCACATTTTGAGTTCAGGAAATGAAAGTAGTTGACAGCCAACATATACACCGTCTTTTAAAATTTTCGAGGTATTAGTGTTTTTAGAATGTTGCGTTAACGCCTCAATCAGTAACAACATTAGGGAACTTTTTTTATTATAGTTTAAGAAGTGTGTTCAAAAAGTAAGGTGACATTTGTAATTATGCGGGCAACGTACATTCGATTATCGATTATCGGTACACATGTCCAGTTTTAAGTACGAGAGCTGTTTTATGGGTACCCGGATTGGAAGATAGGTGGCGCTACTGGACCAAAATGAGTACACCATCATTTTGATGGTTTAGCCCGGGTGTCAAAATTTGGTGGCAATCCGACGCTTAGTTTTGTTTTGACACTCGAATTTCAAAACATCGTGTTAGTGTTTTCTGCGACCATGAAAAAAGAGCAGTATCGCTCCGTGATCCGTTTCCTGTTTTTGAGTAGCAAAAACTGGGGGGAAATCAATCCCATTCTCGATGGTGTGTATGGGAGTCAAAAAGTCCGTTTTTGATGAACCGTGCCCAGGTGGGCCAAAAACGGATAACACAGAGGAAACTGTGGACAAAATCCATGAAAATCAGTGAAAATTCGCAAGTTAGCTGAGATAACAGGCACATCAACTGAACACGTTAGCCAATAAGCGCAATCGACAGATCACTTCAAAGTGGTGCTTGGCCCTGTTGAATCGAAATCCGGAAAAGTTTTTGCGTCGTTTTGTGACCGACGATGAAACATTGTACGAAACAATGTGAAGACTGTGCCTTTGGCCGAAAAGTTGATGGCCACCAGTTTTTGAAACGCGCTAGGGGTGTTCCACCCTAGATCGACTTAAGAACCATCTGTAAAGACCCGACTACATTCCTTTTTTGTCTCAGATTCTGCTCGAAATCATTCCACACAGGGAATGTTGACTTCATAACTTTGACACAAATTTTCTTGTGTCATTCCATTAGACCAGAGTCAAAAAACAATCGACGAGTGCGAGCTTAAAGAGCAACACCCCATAGAACCAGTGGTGCTAGAGAAAGCCTTCATGCTACGGTCTGTCGTCTCTCAGTGTAGGTAGTTCACCACGTTTCAATAATCTTGCCAAGTATATTTGATGGGTTTCTCGCCTCTTCATACAGTATAATAATTATTGTCCTTATCATAGTCGAGTAGATCCAAAGCATGCTCCTAGCTTTCAGGCCTCAGGTCTTGCCGATAGGTTTTGTGCACAGCCAGAAAGCCGACAGCACTTTGAAGGGTCTCGAGGTAACATGTTTAGTTCAGATTAATTTATTTTACAGTATGACATCCAAAAAAACACCTTCTTTGGTGAATTAGATGATGAATCAGAACTCTTTGTCGTAAAGAGACCAACCTCAGTTTTGTGAGGATTGACTGAAAGCTATTTAAAGTACACCAATCGTCAATCACGTCTAGAGCTGGCTGCATTTTAGAGCAGACAATACAGCTTTATCATCTGCATATCCTTGGGCATTGACCTTATTAAGAATCAATACGCACCAAGGCAATGGAAACAGGACGATATCTTGCAGGCAGCTACTGTTTCCCCCCGTCAAAAGTTTGGTTGTAAAAAGCATCCTCAATGCGTATGAAAATGCCAAGTACGTACTATATTCCTTCTTGTCAAGTGCGCTTTCATTTCTGTGTACCAGATTTCGAAACGGATCTTCCGCGTCGGTAAGCATGTTGCATATTAGAAAGAAGATCCATTCGCAAAACCATTTTTGATCAGCTATGAAGTAGGGAGTAGGAAGTTTGGAGATTTTTTCCGATTTTTGGTATAAAAGCAACTCTCACTGCGGTATACCTACACTTTTATATAAAAAGTGGGTATATGTCATCGGTTCAGGTAACTTAAAGTCATTAAAAGCAAACAACAGCAAGTTTGATGGCCGTTTCTGTCCGATAAAAGATACCAACTGAGGTGCGTTGTGTTATTTTCTATTTCACTAGCAGCTTCGTCAAAAGAAGCTGGTTCTCTTTGGATTACATGAAAAGTGAGGCTCAAATATGAAAAGAAAAGTCTCTGTTTTCGACGCAGTGTAGGTACCATTAGATCTTCTGAGTGATTCCAATCTGGCTGATTACGCCCTTTGAGAACTTTGACTAGCCTACTAGTTTCAACGAAATCAGCCTCTTCTTAACAACAACAAGCTAGTAGCTCTATGATAGATCGTGTAATCATATAAATGAATATCCTTCTCTATCTTATAAACGTAAACAGATAATCATATTGGTAGTCAACCGTATTTGCCAGTCAATGATGATGCTCGGATATTCTGCCCATAAGATACTTTAATACACAACGCTGTCTGAATATGGCTTACCATTCTCATTATCTCTCAATTTTGTTAAAGTTAAAAGAAAATTTATATTTGTTTGCATGTATGTGTGTAAACCTTTGAAAACGCGAGCGAAAGTTTTCCCCTTAATTATCTCAGATGCTCGCTACTTCTACAGTCTTCGACTTAACCCCCATAAATCCATGAAGGTTGAACCTTACCCCTATAAATATTTTATGGGCGGACGAAAGTGATTCGTGTGATAAAGGTTTTCTAGCAGACATTGTAAATTCACCCAAGCAAAACGATAAACTGTCAACAAAGCGACACAAAACAGGAGTGCCATCCGTCCAGTAATCATGATGTCTAGCCAAAATAAAAATACTTAACACCTTAAATCTCTCCCGATATAAACGACAGCAAAAATGACTGTCAACAGTGATTTTGATTTCTGATGAGTGGAAAAGATACAAACGTTGCAGGATTCAATGAACAATAATGCAAATTGAAAAGGGACACACTCGTATGCTCCCAAATTCATACAGATGTACTCGTATCTTTTATATCAGAGTTTTTCTAGGATTAAATTTATGAGGGATAGATAAGTTACTAGTCATTATACTCTAATTAATTTGTGGACAAGGCTCCGTACATCAAAGGATCCCGACTATGAGGAGAAATAAGTAGATATCTGTAGCTGTAACAGGTCATATGGAAAATTGTCGGTCTTGTACCGCTAAATGTCATTCACTTTCTACTTACTTTTCATCAAAGGAGATCTCATTTAATAAAAAGGAAACAAAATAATCAACGCACAGTTGAAACAAAAGGGGTCTGTGCTGCAGCTTTTTCAAGTGCTCAGTGTTCTTATTGTTTGCGGCACGAGATACAAATACAAAGAACACATAAATTGTTCTGCATATGGTACATCTGTGTAGGTATATAAATTTACTGCAGAGTATACCAAAGTCAATTGTTGACTTGCAACTTGCAATGTTCCAATGTTGCAAATTGACAGCAAGTCAGTCATTTTCCAGTGACGCTGTCGACCCAAACAGAAACAGAAACAATGAAAGAGAGAGAGAGAGAGAGAGAGAGTGAGGAGATGGAGTAATTAAAACTGTCGCAATTGTTTCCTTTAGTCTGCAATTACTTTGCGCCATGAAGCGGCGCCAGTCAAAGTTACCAGCACACAATAGAGAGTCGTCTCCAAAGCCCTGAAGCCAAAGGATACAATTATATGTGGTATAATAAGAGGATACATATGTATATAGACACATCTGTGTGCCCAATAGGCATGCTTTTGTACACATACTCGTATCTAGCTTGAACTAGCATTAACACATGCCATTCCATTGTTCCGTTTGTATTGTCTCCAAATAAACAGATGAGGTCTCACTTTCTATTCAATGCACATGATGTATTTTCAGGACATCTATGGTATTTTGAAAAGGATCAAATAAAGCACACAAACATATAATTATACAATTGCAGCCGTGTTCATATGCACAAATTTATACAAATGGAATGAAATGGTTACGAATATGTTTCCAAATTAAAAGATAAGAAAAGGTCCAAATAGTGCAAGAACATTCCAATCCGAAACAAAGTAATATATATGGGTGTATGTAGCTTTCATGTAATGAAAAGTAATTTGGAAGGTTTCTATTGTGCACGCAATGTCTTTGCTTTTCTATTTATTCACCAAAATTTCCAAGGCTTCAGTTTGCTTTCCACTTAGTTCTATCCTCGAAGGCAATTTCTTGTTCCCGGAATTTATTCAGAAAATTAAAAATATAAGTTTATTCATCTAAATCCGTATTGTCCCCTTCAAAGTAATCCGCATCAACTGCAAAACACTTATGCCAGCGCTTGATCCAATCCTCGAAACATTTTTTATATTCGGTTTTCGGTATGTCCATCAGTGCTTCCTGCGATTTTTCCATTACTTCCTCTCAGCTGCTGAAACGCGTTCCCCGTAGTGGTTTTTTTAACCCGATTGAACGGAAAGATGTCACAGGGACCAAAATCAGGTGAATTCGGTGACTGTTGGATGGTATTTGTTGCATTGTTCGTCAAAAAATTACGAATAATGATGGCACTGTGCGACGGTGCGTTATCATGGTGCAAAATCCACGAATTGCTTCACGCAGACGTCTCATAGCGCCCAAATAATACTCTTTGTTTACTGTCTAGCCTTCTGGCAAAAATTCATGATGCACTACACCGTTGGAATGCATGAAAACCGTGAGCATTGCCTTCTTTTTTAACTGAAAACGACGGGGTTTTTTTGGTCTCTGCTCATTTTGTGAATGCCATTCACTTGCCTGATGTCTGGATTGCATGTCGTAATCATAAACCCACGTCTCGTCTCCAGAAATGATCCTTTGATGAATGTGGGGTCGGATTCAGCCTCGCAAATCATCTCTTTTGGTACGTCAACACGGTCTTTTTTTTGTATGAAATTGAGGTCTTTTGGCACCAGCTTTGCTGCTACACGACGGAAACCCAAATCATTAGCCAAGATGTCTTGGACAGATGCATAGGCAATGTTCAAGTCCTCCGCTATCGGCCACTTTTGAATTGCTCGTGTCACTGGTAAACGACCGTTTTCCTTATAGAATCGTTGCCGAAACACTTTTCAAACATTTCTAACGTTCGCGCGCCATTAAATCCATTTTTTTACGCAAAATTGAATACAAGTTCGTTGTTGCTACTTCGAACGTAGAGAACCCGACTCTCTGGAAGATCCTGGACGAAAGTTGTATTGAGAGAGAAACGAATATCCACTGTATACCGACAAGCGAATATTCTACTTACGATATCCACCAAACAATCCACGATATCCTCATTATCCGAAGACAACACCTCGTTATCAAAATCATTATCCACATCATCATCTTAGAGCGCGTCAGGAGAACTGAAGCTCCATCAACTTCCTCACCTCACTTTACACTTCATAGACATCGTCCAACCATGTGACCGAAGACGATTAATCTTGACGGATGTAACACCCACTACGACTCCAAGCCAACTATGTCTTACCTCAAAAAAATTACGCATTTTCAAGCATACCTAAAGGCCATCCACAAATGACATCATGAATATTGTGAAATATCTAGACTTGTTTGGCCCAGACATCATCCTTAGCGTTAAAGTGAGCTGATCAACCTCAGGAGCAGAAATTTTTCCAATCTCACAAACATAATCGCGAGACTGTGCCATTGGAAGCCATGCGCAGCGATTGAGTATTCCTGACAACAGTTTTAGCAGAAACTGCAGAGGCATAGAGGCAAAGGAATCTGTGGGAAACTTCCTATGCAACTGCCCTTAGGGAGTTACCACATCCAAGGTCTAAGCGATCTCTGCGCTAAGAAAATCACTGACCTGCACAAGTGTCTTAAGAAATCTCTTGGATTTCGGGGTTAACTAGGGCATAACCCTGCCACAACTTCTATGACAATAGAAATACGAACGAGGACCACTCTTGTCTCGCTTAACTCAACCTAGCTTAGGTTATAGCACCTATGCAGATAGAGTAATATTCCAACTCTGGCCCTCAACTTTTTCAACTTAAATCAGTCTGGGAACACATTAGTTTCGTGTTGTCATCTTAGCTCTTATAGTATCATTCTACAAACAAAGTAAATGCCATAGTGCATCAAACTGGCTCTCACTCATCATATTTTCACGAACATGAACCCTATGAAGCGAATGAAGCCTGCAGGCATTGCTATTATGTCAAAAATTTAATGTTTAATTCTCAAACCTATTTACTTCTCTATTTGTTAATTGGTGCTCATTAAATTTGAAAATTTGATGAAAACACAAGGAACCAGTACCAGTAATCAACTGGTTGTCAATTAGGCTATGCAAAATGAAGCTGAAACTAGCTTCAACACATTAAGGCTGCCAACCATCAAGCCAGGAGGCTCTTCAACTTTTGCTTCTGTTTTACATATCTGAATGTACGGATGGATACTCGTATGTTTGTGCACTTCTTTAACGACCCAGAATGACATTAAGGATCAAAAAGGCACTCGTACAACTAGGGTATCATCTATATAAGTAGTACAAGTACGAGCACAACAACTCAAACATATGCAAATGGTCTCTGTCCCAGTGCTATAAAACTGTTTTCACTTAATTTAATCCCATAATAAACTAATTTAGGATAAAATTCTCACTCCCTACATACTCGAGTTTGTACGTACATATGTATGCACGTTAGTATGTCCCGCATTCTGGGCACATAAAACGGATGCGAACAAGTTTGTATTTAGTGAATATACATATAGAGTCCTTAGAAAAGTTCATGGGCACATGAATGTTCGCATGATGGGGATAACGACGACAAGATGAATACGATGCCAATGATGATGACGATGATGACGACAACTGCTTACAGCTTTTCGGTAGCTAAAGAGGGCGAATGCGAATAAATGGAATCATGCCAAGTTCTTTCTATAAAGGAATCCAATAGAGACGAAAGACGTCAACCTATTACTAATGTAGGACACGTTCGTGACTTCTTCATCGTTTAAGAAGTGTCTATTATTTTTATTCCAACAGATGGGAATAGACACAAGAAAAAAAATCATGCATGGCAAATTAGAGATGTGAAAATACAAAGGATATTGGAATGGTTATTTCTTAAAAAAAAAAAAAAAAACAACAACACAAAAAAGTTCAAAACAAATTTACAAATTTATTGGCAAGTCGTTGAATTTACATTAAATTCAACGATATGAGGAACGGCTAAGTGGACCAATTTTTGAATCCGGATGTGAAGTAGTTCCTTTGAAAGATAACCATTACGATAAATTGAATCAAGGGGTATGAATCAAAGTAGCTTCTAAGGGGATATATTTTGCAAATTGATAACAATTTTTTAATGGACAGATTGCTAAGATATATGTGGTATACCACAAGGTTCATTTCTGTTCCCCATATATATATTTTTTATTTTCTCTTCAGTGTTTTGCTTTGCACCTTTAGGACTCATTTTGGAAAGCTGAATACTTTCAAATTTTTCCGTAATTAGATGCTTTGCAAAAACTATGGAAAAAATTGAATAGGAACAGAGGACTCAGACATAGAACCATTGTAATCTTACTTGCAGTCTAATGCGAGTTAAACCGGACATTCACAGAAGAAGTGATCCACGATGATCCACAAGAAGCGACACGGAACTTATGCTACCACATTAAGTAGTTTAGTACAAGCGAATTGATTCTTTAAGATCCCAGTAAAGACCCTACCGTCTTTACTGCCGAGAGACAGAAGAAAAGATGCAGTTTTCTTAGGAGCATTGTTTGTTCTACCTGAAATTGAAAACTCGTGGAATCAGCGGTTATATTCATAAGAATTTTCTCCTCTTTCTATTAAGTGTCTCATCACTTCCAAATTTAATTGTGACGGTGTAACTAAGACAAGGCTCAGTAAATTAAGCTTTCCAACTACGGTCAGAGAAACTTTGCATCCTCGTACTAGCTTGGAGGTTAGTAAAACCTTAAGCACACCTGGCTATCGTGAGGTAATATTGTAATCAGAATTACATTTGTCTCTTCTTGGAAGATAGACACAGGTTTGTCTAACAAAAAGTGATCCAAATTGTATCTATCGGTAAAGACCAGATTCTGGTCCAAGCCAGCCGGAGCACAAAAAGTCTAAAAGCAATATTGTCCACGATACTGTCATGTAAATTTGGCGTGACAGGAAAACAGGTTGTGATTCGACTTCAACCGCATGCTGATATTGCGGAAGTTACTCTTCTTAAATAGAGTTCTAGGACACAACTTTGTCATTTCTTTGCATAAACTTCATTATACTCACTTTGCGAAGGGTGTTAACCTACTTGCAATTGCATTGGCAATGCGATTAGATTTTCACTCTATTTAACCGCGAACTGATTCATGCTCTACAGCGGAGTTTTCACCCGCAGTCCTAATGACGTCTCTTAACTGCGCATATACACGACGTAAGCGTATTCGTTATGGAGCTTCATGTGGAGAGTTTACAATTTAGCGGTTAGGAATTTATTATTTGAAATTGAATCAACGACAACTCCTAGTTTAGCTAGTATTCAAGACCAACACCACTCAGTCAATTGACACTCCGAAATGCGCGTCTCACTTTGTTCTATCGCTATTTCCATCACTTAACCAGTGCTACATGGAAATCGCCAGCAGCATTCCGCCCCTTCAAACTTTTAACCGTAACTTCCGTCTCGTTATGAATGCTTATCAGTACACCCTCAAGCCCACTTTCGGGCGTACCTACTCCAAAATATCGTGATTCGTTCCCAAGCCGTACAAATCACTTATGGAATGCCCTGCCAAACTCTCTATTTCCTACTCGTTATAACTTGCAAACATTTAAGACCAATGTACATCGGTACCTATCTTTTCCTTCGCTCGCGCTGTCGCTAATTTTAAAAAGAAGACTTGGGAAAAACATTGGCCTCTTCAGAAGAAGAAAAAAGAGCACCAGAAGTTCGCGACCAAAGATATTGAGAAGTATAACGCATGGAAGTTTTACCAACCAGGTAAAGAAAACGTATCAAGGCAAGAAGAACCGTAAAGAATCCTGTTCAGATGAAGAAGGAAACCATGTAGTGAAGTTGTAGTTGGTGTTGAAAATATGAAAAAAAAATTTTTTTCTCTGCAACAACAACGAGGCCCAACATCTCGCCTTCAGGAAGAAGAGATCATTCAACTTTGATGATGATAGGCAGAACTTCCATCCAAATGACCAAAATGCAGGAAGGATAGCAATATGGAAACTGAACTGGAAAACATACTCCAAGTCTTTCCTTAGATCTGGTCAGAAGAGTGTTTGCCTGATGAATGGAATCTCAGCATCGTTTACCCGATCCAGAAAAAAGGAGATCATCCAGCTGCTGATACTATAGAGGTATAAGTTTTCTCAACATCGCATACAAGGTCTTGTCTGGCATAATATCTAAACGACTGAAATCCAGGAACCTGATTGGCCACTATCGGTGCATTTTCAGGCCAGAAAAGCCCATAATTGAGCAAATCTTTACACTCCCGCAGATCCTAGAAACAAAGTCAATTAGTGTAAATCGATGACCACTGCTTTTAAGAGATCTGTGTAGAGCCATGTCCTGTTTTAGCATCCCTGCCAAGCTCGTCCGTCTGTGCAGATTGACTTTACTGAGACATTTGATGTCAAAAAAGGTTTTAGATGTGATCCCTTGAAATAACTGTGTGGAACTCAAAAGCATACACTGGAGGCAAAATCTTCCAAAAGTCTGTACAACTATTAGCGTATGCCGATGACATCGACATAATTGGGAGAAGTTAGCAGACTGCCGCCGCGCCGGTGCGTTCGCTAGTACGAGGGCAAAACCAAGTATACGCTGTCAACAATAAGGAACGCACAACATCAATGAATTGGACAGAACGTCTCAGTCGGCAGCTATAATTTCAAGGTAGTAAGGGACTTTGTCTACCTTGGCTCTGCTTGAATTCTGACAACAATACCTCAGCAGAAAAAAAAAAAAACGAAGAATCACTCTTGCCAATCGCTGTTTCTTTGGGCTAAGTTGTCAATTGGATAGTAAGGCGCTATTCTAAAAACCTATATAGAGTCCCCATATAAGACCTTGATCAACCCAGATTTACATTATAGCGATGAAGCATGGACTACATCGATCGCGGATAAAGAAATCCTCAGTCGTTCCGAGAGGACGAGATTCTACGACGAAGTGTACGACTTCGATCTAGTCAAAAACTGTCCATCTGTCACCTGTGATGGCTGGGACATGTAGAAGGAATGGACACCAATGGTCAGCCCGCAAAGTCTTCGAATTGAACCAGGAGGGATAATGCAATAGAGGAAAACCTTACCTTAAGTGGCGCCAACAAGCAGAAGGGGACTTAAAGTGCGCAACTGAAGGGAGTTAGCTAAAGAGCGGTTGAGGCTCAGTTTCACCTCGAACTGTAGTGCCACCTATGTAAGTAAGTAAATCTCAATATTGTCTAAATTATTTTGACAGATCTAAGACCCATGCTGCCCAAGGAGCGTTGATTCTCCTGTTTATCCGACAATCAACTGCAAACCTACCCAGTAATTCTTTATATTGTCCGCTGCGTTTTGTACTTGTAGATCCTTGTTCGGTCAGTCAGATATTATGTAGGGACTTATCGGTTTTGGCTTAATTATGCTATTTGACATTTGGCCAAAAATTATTTTGAAACTTTTGCTAAAACATAAATAAAAATCCTGGTAAAGCTAATCCTCATTCTCCTTCTGTGTTTTTTTTTTATTGAAAACGAAGGAATGCTTTTTTACCTTTATTTCGGAAACTATTCCAAGAGGAATCATCCATTCCAGAAGCTATAGAAACTAAAACTAAAGCTTAACTAGTTCTTTCAAAGCGCCATTCGTTATCAACCATCAACGAGTATGATAAATGGCAGGACGAGTTGAAAGGAAAAACTTCTCCTTTGTGCAAGTCGAAACTACTGAAAAAACACTGAAATTGGACACAGTTAGGACAAAGTGTACATATATTCCAGGAAGTAGGTATTTAAAATATATGTAGGTACGTGTACGCATGGACATATTCACTATGTATATGTTAACATAAGTAAAAGATCATCGTATCAACTCAGACGGAGATTGAAAGTCCAAGGAGTTGTTCCGTAAAATCTGTTTTGAAAAATATTTTAATTTTTTTTTATTTTTTTATCTCAATTTAATTAGGTTGTGTCGACACCATGTCGCTTGCTTGGATACTCGTATCCGATTATGAAAGAAAAGTTTGTCCTTATAAATCGTCGTTTCTGTTGTTAGTGACAACCTATCATGCTCATGACCGAAACTGTTAAAACCACAACTTCATGAGCTTTAGAAAAGGACATTTTTGGAAATTTAATGAATGGAGTTAGTCTGGACTTAAATTGTTAACGAGTTGTAATTGTTTGAAATTACTATAAAATGAAGTACTAAGGAGACTTAACCTTTAATCGTTACTAAACTGGTGTTTGCGTACAGGATAATCCCCGTAAATTAAATCTGCGCAGGATTCTGTTGATACATTTAGAGTATATTGGAATTGTGTTGCAAAAACGGTACAGTATCGTACAACATTGACCTTATCTTTTACATTGTAGTCTCAAGAAAACTGATTCGCAACTCATAGAGTATCCTAATTGGCGACGATTTTCGGTTTGGTTCTAGGCTGGTAAGACCGCTTTTGAGCAAAAATCTACATTACCGTGGTCATAAAAAACCTAAAAAGTCCAGATAGACTATTGATTCCTCATCCAAATCCCAGAAAATACTAAAATACACTGATTTTGTGACTGGGGCATGCCTAGTACCGTTAAGAGTGCCTGAAAAAGTTTCTATTTAAATTTCTCAGAGGGAGTGTGGACGAATTAAAAGCTGCACATCGAATGAATTTGGTTGGATGTATGGGATTGTGTGAGGTGGGATCGACAATGGATGTAGTGCATCCAAACAGAGTAAAGAAAGTACACAATTTTTAGACGATTTACCATATTAATTTTAGTACTTGGCGCGAACAATCCAGCCATCTAGCTGTATACCATTAATCTTCTTCACCGGCGGGAGCAGCCACCTTTGCGATGCAATAGATTCCGCAACCAGTATTAAGCTCCAGAACTCGCACCTTTCTGTCGTCTTCCTTGACGGCATTTCTTACCGTAGCCAGAGCCCTCTTGTAAGGACGCCATTATCGTCGTGGACTATTACCAGACTTCCTTCTTCGATGTACTGGTGGGTAGTGTATCACTGGGAGGCAATCTGGAACCCTATGTACTCGGCTGTCCATCCTTTCTAAAAATGTTGTTTGATTGCTAAAACAGGCTGTCTTGAACTTTTGGAAAACTGTAATACCACCTTGATCAAAAATTTATTCAGAAAATAAAAAACAAAAGTTTATTCACCTAAATCTATATTGTCTCCTTCAAAGTAATCCCAATCGAATGCAACACACTTATGCCAGCGCTTGATCCAATCCTCGAAACAATTTTTATATACGGTTTTCGGTAT
Organism: Volucella inanis; assembly: GCA_907269105.1. Taxonomy (NCBI): domain Eukaryota; kingdom Metazoa; phylum Arthropoda; class Insecta; order Diptera; family Syrphidae; genus Volucella; species Volucella inanis. Next base: position 230,299,638 of record OU026153.1, on the reverse strand, counting down.
GTCCATCAGTGCTTCCTGCGATTTTTCCATTACTTCCTCTCAGCTGCTGAAACGCGTTCCCCGTAGTGGTTTTTTTAACCCGATTGAACGGAAAGATGTCACAGGGACCAAAATCAGGTGAATTCGGTGGCTGCTGGATGGTATTTGTTGCATTTTTCGTCAAAAAATTACGAATAATGATTGCACTGTGAGACGGTGCGTCACGCAAACGTCTCATAATACCCAAATAATACTCTTTGTTTACTGTTTGGCATTCTGGCAAAAATTCATGATGCACTACACAGTTATAATCCATGAAAATTGTGAGCATTGCCTTCTTTTTTGACTGAAAACGACGTGTTTTTTTTTTGGTCTCGGATCACTTGATGAACGTCATTCATTTGCCTGATATCTGTATTGCGTGTCGTGCTCATAAACCCACGTCTCGTGTCCAATAATAATCCTTTTGATGAATGTGGGATCGGATTCAGCCTCGCAAATCATCTCTTTTAGTACGTCAACACGGACTTTTTGTTGCATGAAATTGAGGTCTTTTGGAACCAACCTTGCTGCTACACGACGGAAACCCAAATAATTGACTAAAATGTCTTGGACGGATCCATAGGCAATGTTCAAGTCCTCCGCTATCTCTCTGATGCTTAATTTGTGGTTATTGACCAACATTTCTTTTACTTCATCAATGTTTTCGTCGATTTTCCATGTCGATGATCTGCCACTGCGTTCATCATATTCGATTGACTCACGACCACTTTTGAACCGCTCGTGCCACTGGTAAACTACCGTTTTCTTTAGAGAAACGTTGCCGAAACACTTTTCCAACATTTGCAACGTTCGCGCACTATTAAATTTGTTTTTTTACGCAAATACAAGTTCGTTGTTGCAAATTTAAATCCATTTCTAAAATTGTAAAAAATCGCCCACACACACAGAGATAGATGTACTCTTGGCTTCGTACTCTTCATGTCAAGCCATGATGCTAAGATTTAGAGGGAATGTCAACAACAGATATACCAACTTAATAAAAAAAAATAGAAGTCAAATTGGAAGAATGGAAGCGCCACACGGCGGTGCGCTGGGAACTTTTTGATCAAGGTAGTATACAGTATGGTACAAAAGTTGGTTCATGAAAGGAGCTTATAAAGGTTTATCTTTTAGCGGTTTGGTTATTCAGTGTTATGCTATATTTTTGACAGCTCACGCATGATTCGTGACATGTATCAAAGTCAAACATGCTCAGTTAGCATTGCTATTTTATCAAAGAACAACGCTTACAAATTATTTAATTTTTTTTTATCGAAATTCGTGCTCTGTGCAAAAGGTTTTCGCGCACTTCGACTATTTTACGATCATCAAAATCGATCTTCTAATGACCAATCGAGCTATAATTACCAAATCTCGCAACATATTAAAGCTATTGTACATTGTGCGTACCGAGGAAAATATTGCTACTGTATTTGCTAGTAATAGGGTTTTCCAATAGGAACTTGACAACTTTGAATTTAATTTGTGAACGCACTCCTTTACTAATCATCAAACCGACACTGTTATTTTATTCAGTAAACGCAAGATTTTCATTATGGTAAAGTACACTAACGAGCAACGTCTACAATTTATAAAAATTTTCTACAGATATTCTGAGTCGGTGATTGCAACTTTAAGAGCGTTAACTCCAATTTTCGGTCGTAATTCTCGCCCTAGTAGACAGACAATAACAAGTTTAGTGCAAAAATTTGAGTCCACATATTGTGTGTTGTGTGATGTTGCCGTGTCAGTGAGACAACGGGTTGTTCAAAGTGTCGAAAATATTGCTGCCGTTTAGACGTCCGTAGCAAACGATCCAAATCAGTCAATTCCACGGCATTCTCAAGAATTAAGCATCGCTCAGACCACATTATGGAGTATTTTGCGTAAGGATCTTGGTTTGAACCCATACAAGATCAAGCTAATTCAAGAATTGAAGCCGATAGACCATTTGAAGCGACGTACGTTCTCCGATTGGGTTCCGGAGAAGATGCGCAAGATGATGAATTTCATCGCAAATTCATCTTCAGTGACGAAGCTCATTTTTGGATCAATGGGTTCGTCAATAGCAAAATATGAGTTATTGGTCGGGAGAAATCTACATGTGCTTCATGAATCACCACTTCATCCATAAAAAATAACTGTTTGGTGCCTTTTGCATGCCGGCGGCGTTATTGGGCCATATTTTTTCGTTGACGATAACGATCGTCACGTTACTGTGAATGGTCAGCGTTATCGCGCCATGATCACTGATTATTTTTGGCCCGAATTGGAAGATATGGACTTGGACGACATGTGGTTTCAACAGAATGGTGCCACAAGCCACACAACACAGCACACGCTACAATCGATTTATTGAATAGTAAGTATGGTGAGCGTGTTATTTCAAGACATGGGTCAGTCGATTGGCCCTCGTTCGTGCGATTTAACGCCGCTTGACTATTTTCTGTGGGGCTACGTTAAGTCATTGGTTTATGCCAACACGCCGAAGACATAAGAAGAGCTCATAGCTAACATTGAACCCGAAATAGCGGCCGTTTCGGCCGAAATGTGTGTTCGAGTCGTTGAATATTGGGTCCAAAGAATCGACCGCTGCAAACGTGCCCGCGGCGGCCATATGAACGAAGTCGAGTTCCATTCAAATATGTTTTGAATATACTTCAGGCCAATGATAAAGCTTTTGAGATATCTCATATGGTTTGCCTTTTATTTAAAAAAAAAAGTTGTCAAGTCGTTATTCGAAAACCCTATATTAAAGAAGAGACCGTGATTTGTTCATTCGTCGCTTCTCAGCAATTGGGATTGTGTTACTCGACTACGTAAAAGATTGAACGTACCTAACGATCTTAGTCTAAAACCTTACAAAATGGAGCTCGTGCAAGAACTGAAGCCCAACGAATAGTCACAGCCTCGAATTATCGGTGAATGCGTCTTACAAAAGCTGGATGAAGGTCCGCTATTTTATCGAAAAAATTTTTTCAGCGACGAAGCTCATTTCTTGTTCTATGAATATGTCAATAAAAAAAAAAACTGCAAGAGCTTCCAGTGCACCTGGAAAATTGTAAGGCGGAATCATTGGCCGTTAGAACAACGTTGCCGTCAATGGCGCTCGCAATCGTTCAATGATAGTTGCGGAAGAAGAGATAGTTGATAGTTAAGAAGGAGAGTTCCGGAAAAATGAGAGGAGAATGGGGTGAAAGTTATCGATAGTTGCTAGCAATTAAATACAAAACGTTACTGTGGAGTTAATATGATCTACTTACTTACTTAGCTACAGTCCGGGGTGAACCTAAACCTCAACTAAGAATCCTCTCCAATTAGAGCGGTCTTTGGCTAAATGCCCGCGCACTCCATGTTAGTTAAGGTCCCTTTCCAGTTGCGCACGCCTTCTTAGACAAGGCCTTTCTCTGTTGCGTTGTCCCTCCGGATTAGAGTTGAAGATTCTGCGGGCCCCAACGTTGGTGTTCATTCACTCTACATTTCTCAGCCATCTCAAACGCTCAATGCGCAGTTTTTTTTTAGCAGGTCGATGTCGCTATACAGCTCATAGAGGTCATCGATGAATCGTCTCTTCCGGAATCCTCCAATGCATACAAGACCAAATATCTCAAAGAGAGAAAAGGAGTCTATGCTTCGGAGCCATAGAGCAGGACTGGGATTATAAGGATCTTATAAAGAGTTTCCTTCGTTGTTAGGGAGAGGGCTTTACTACATTGTTACCTTCTCATCTCAAAGAAACAGCGATTGGCAAGCGTTATTCTTCGTTTGATTTCTGAAGAGATGTCGTTTTCATTTGTGATAACAGAGCCAATGTAGGCAAAGCCTCTTGCTACTTCAAAGTTATAGCTGTAGATTGTGATATTCTGGATGATTCGTCGATGTTGGGTGTCCTTTTTTGTTGACAGCATATACTATACTTCGTTTTGCCCTCGTTTATCAATAGACCCATTTTCGCCGCTTCTGTTCCTATACTCGCAAACGTAACAGTGACAGCTCGCCGTTTTTTACCAATCATATCAATATCATCGGCGTATGCAAGCAATTGAAAAGAATTTTGAAAGATCGTGCCTCGTTTGTGAGTTTTGCACAATATTTCGTTTTTGACATCAAAGGTGTCGGTGAGGCCGCTACCACCTTGATGCATTTGTATAGCTCGTATTTGTAGGTGAGTATCGATCTGAACTTCTTGGGTTTTCTCAAGAATCTGCCTTAGTGTGCATATATGGTCAATTGTGGACTTACCGGGCCTGAAATCGCACTGATAGGTTCTAAACAAATTGTTTCAGGTGCTCGCATAATACTGCAGACAAGATCGTACTTGCGATGTTTAGGAGACTGATACCTTTATAGTTGGAGCAGTTTAGGGGATCTCCTTTCTTGTGAACTGCTGGCATACATTCATCCGACGAAATCTTGAAAATACGTTGGCGTATGCTCTCTATCAAGTCATCTCCTGCTGTCTTGAATAGTTCGGCAGGTAGGCCGTCCGACACGGTAGCCTTCCTCGACTTCAGTTCAGATTTTGCTATATTTACTTCACTTTGGTCTGGTGGACTAAATTCTTGACTTGCATCTTCAATATTCAATGATTCGCTCTGCCTGAGAGCGGAATTTGTGTCGTTTTCGCTGTTAAGCAGTCTGCAGAAATGGTTTTTCCATATCCTCAGTACCGACTGTGACTCTACTTCAAAGTTTTCTTGTTCATTTCTACAGGTTTCCGCTCGGGTCTTAGTACCCTGACACGTTCTTTTTAGCTTTTGGTAAAACTTCCGAACATTATTTCTGAAGTAGCACCTCTCAATTTCCTCGATCGCGCGCTTCTTATGCTCTTTTCTTTTTTCTCCGGAGAAGCCAGCGTTCTTCCCTTATCTTTCGGTCCAAGAACTCACGAACCGCTGTTGTCTTTTTGTGCAGCGACGCTTGTAGGCATGTTATTTTGTTGCATGTGCTTGCAGGCACTCTTCATCAAACTAGAGGTTTCATGGTGGTGGGCGGGAAAAACCCAGCTCGTCACGTCACGTCTCATGGCTTCTTGGTATCTAAGCTACTAAACCACTCAAGCTTGAGAGCTTCAAAAACAATCGCTCTCACACAGTCGGTCGATGTTGACGACCATCCAAAGAAGGAAGGACAAAATCCTTCTTAGGCGCTGAATTGGTTTCATAATGATTTGAAGCAAATGTACGTTGAGTGTCGTTTTTTCGCCTGTGAACAACTGCACTAGGAGCAAAAAGGGATTTCTACATCACATCGTGACGGGTTATGAAAAATGAATTCATTACAGCAACTCAAAGAGAAGAAAGTTATGGGGACGTCGTCGTCATGCTTCTACGTCGTCGGCTTGGTCGAATATTTATGCTGCGGAGGTTATCCTATGTATTTGATGGGACCAGGTCGGTGTTATTTATTATGAAAAGTTGGCACCCAACAAAACCATCACTAGGGAATGGTATCAAACTCAATTGATACGAGTGAGCCAAGCACTGCGCGAAAAATGGCCGCAATACGAGCAGATACAAGAAAAAGTGATTCTAAATCATGACAACGCTCGGCCTCAAGTTGCCAAGCCCGTTACAACCTACCTAGAGACGTTCAAATGGGTAGTCTTAACACACCCGCCATATTCCCCAGATATTGCGCCGTCCGATTATTACTTGTTCCGTTCAATGGCTTATGGACTGGCTGATCAACAGTTCCGCTCATATGAAGATTTCAAAAAATGACTTGATTTGTGGATAGCCCCAAAAGGTAAACACTTTTACCGTAACGGTATTCGAGCTCTGTCAGATAATAATATCAACCAGACAATGGACACCCTTATCGCTATTTCCACCACCAGTGCTCCTTTGAAATCGTCAATTGCGCTCTGCCCCTTCAAACTTTTAACCGTAACTCCTGTCTCGTCAGTACACCCTCAAGCCCACTTTCAAACGTACTCTCAAATATCGTGATTCGTTCCTAAGCCACACAACTCGCTTATAGAATGCTCGAGCTCTTTATTTTCTGACTGCTATAAGCTTCAAACATTCAAAACCAACGTTCATCGGTACCTCTCTTTCTTTTCTCTTTGATTGTCCTTCGCTGTGTGCAAGCATTTTAAGAGTACTTAAATCCTTTTAGCGTGCGCAAATTAAATAAAAAAAAAGTAAAAAAGAAAACAAAATCAAGTTTGACAGAGGCTATTGTGAATGGCAAGTAGGAAACCTTGGCATATTAAATCAACTATAGGGAGGGTAGGATCATTAACCATAAGGTGAGAGTGATCGCCATCTCGGAAAACTTTATAAGAAGATGGGAATAGCTCCTGGTCCATTATATCGCAGATCATATTTATTTCTGTAAGAGCATAGATGTCGAAAGGGAAGCCATGAGATTTAGGCAAAACAGCACGAGGTTTAGAGCGCAAGCCTCTTACGATTTGGCAGTAAAATGTAAGATGGAGTTTGTTGCGTGGAGGAGTATTAATGAGATGCAGACAGGCTCATTCGGTCTGAAACTGGAAATTCTAACAAATCCTCACAACCGAGTGTGACGCTATTGTTCATCTTTAAAGACCTCTGTTTAGTTCATAGAGCTCCGTGTCCGCTCTCGATTTTTTATGGAGTGCCGCTTCGTAGGCGAGTCGTTTCCTCCGATCTGCATTTTTCATCAAACCATGGGCTCATGAAGGTGATCGGTTAAAACGTAGCATATCATTTGCAGTGTTTCTGATAGCTTTTTGACGTCGATTCCGATGACTTTCAGCATTTTATGTCGGTTGCATAGGTCCTTATAGAAGATAATCGATCGGCAAGACCTCTGATGATTTATTGGCCTTGCAGTCGTTCAACGTTAAATCTGCACACAGTATGCTGTAGCGTCGAGATATACGAATTCTAACCGTCGTTGAACCAAGTGGTTCGAATATGTCTCCCCTTGATATATGCAGACATATGCTATAGGAAATTTGACTGAAGTTGATGTCTTTTTTCGGAAACAAGACATAAATGGAGGATGACAACAACGTACAACGTCTCTGTAATCAATAAGAATCGCTGTCATGAAAGTCAAACGCACTTTGAAACACCATATTATCAGACTTCTCCTGAAATAAATGTTTGATGTGACGATCTTATCGTAAAAAAAAAGAAAAAACAATCTCTCTTTGACCTTTCATAAGCCTGCCCCCAGCTTTCAATAAAGCTTCTTGTTTACCTGAACTAGATTTTGTTTTACAATTTTTTCATTCGGGTGAATTCCAATATTTTCCATTCAACACCAAATTACTTTTCATTTCACTATGAAACGAAACAAATATCCGAAAAATGAAATCAAAAGAAAAAAATCCTTTGTACGACCACCTGCAGCATTGAATTACACCCAAGTGCGTATGTAGACCATACCAAGAGGGAACACTGTACGTGGATACAGAACACCTGACCCTGGTACCGTACTTTAAAAGTCAGCCCCTGTACAAATATACTCGCACTTATACGGAGCTGTGGACCTGCCTTCTTGAAGCCCCCGGAATGTGTACCTTAATTTAATTTAATATAAATGCAAATCCCACATAAACTGCCCCACTGAGAACCAGAGTGGGGAGAGCTGAACCTTTAGAATGAAAATTTAGTCGATTACCAGATACAAACGACAACAGCAACAACAACAGCAGAAACTACGACTACGACTGCGATTACGGCTACGAATACAAGAACGAACATTCGTTCTAAGGTACAGTAGAACATACAACTCATAACCAATCTAGTCTGACATTTCTTTGACCTTGAGTGGTAAATCGAATTTGGATTTCACTGATCCAATGAGTGTCCCACCAAATGTGTTTCATCAGTATTCAATAGGAAACGGAAATTAAAAATTAATAGTGACACACTACCAAAAAAAAAAAAAAAAAAAAAAGATACGATATATCTGTTTGTTTGCTTACTGAACCTAAAACAAAACACTTCCGTTTATAATCGTACACTCACTCACTAACTCACATACTCAATAAATCTAACTAAAGTATGTTTTGCAATTTTTTTCTTCTCATTCCAGCTGTGTCAACAATAGTCATACTTATCATCATTTGAACAATCAGAATCAACAGGCAGACACCACCTCATCTCCAGCATTTTCGAGTGCAAATCATCTCTTCTCAGTCGCTGATAAGGCGCATCCACTTCCAGTAAGACAGCAGAAAACGCTCGCAGAACGTCTACGAAGATTTCATCGATCTACCGATTCAGTATCTGCGAGACAGCACTTAGAATCGTGCGGTAAAAAATCGGAAGCGTACGAATATCCATCATCGTTGTCGTTAGCCGTAATCACTGACATCACTGCTGCGTCAACAGATACGAGCAATTGTAAAGTTTTGCCTTCAGTACGTAGCCGAAGCCAACCGCCAGTATCGACTGTCAGCACATCATTGGCGTTTGGCGAAACTGATGATTGCTGCAATAGTGACAGTAGCAAGTACATCGTTTCAACCCCATTAGGAACGGCGTCTGCTGCTGACAGCAGCAACAAATGTTCAACTGAATTAACGAACAACGGTAGTGCGCCCCTGAACTCGGTCGGCCGCGAAATTCGACTGTTGTCACTTCCGTCATCATCTGTCGATTCGAATACTCATAATTGTGGGGATTTACGAGTGGTTGCGACTGAAATAGTCGTTGATGAACCGAAGAGAAAGCGTGTAGTGCGTAGACGTATTCGAAAAGCTGAAATTGAAACAGCCAATACCACCGATATCAATGGCTGTCAGAAGTTAGACCGAGTTTTCGGTGGAAATTTTCAATCAACCGCTGGAATTGAGACTCTACTTGGAGTCAATCAACCGCCACCCGCAACGGTTTTCAAAGAGACCATAGTCATGGGGCTCCTGCGTTCGATAAAGTTAAAGGAACGTCTGGCCATTAGCCTAGGTGCCACGCTGATTGTATTCACGTTGCTGCTAGTGATCGATGTTCAGATGAATTTCGGAGTAACAAATCGTCACCTGATGCCGTTGCAGGCAAAAGTTCGTGCTGTTAACGAAGAAGACCGCAGCGGTGTATTTCGGGACTTTAAAAGGAAGTTTCTACAGAAGAGGTGAGTTATTATGACAACAAGTTGATTGTATGAAAGTAATTATGCAAGAAAGTTCGACTGCCACTTGTAGTTACTGATGAAAATTTTGATGACGATCAAGTTATAGCCTTGAAGAGTACCAAGACTTTCGAAAAGTCTTCCCATACTTTAGTGTTCTGGTTTAAAGGGAGTGAAAAGTTTCTTACTATGTACTAAAGGGTGTTCTCAACGATGTACTTATATTATTCTCAATAAATGACGGACATTGGTATTGTTTTAAAGTCTGTACGCCACAGATGTCTTTTCAACTTAGAACACACTTTGCTGACGTTGTTGGTAATAATTAGGTCTTTGAGTACCTTCATAGCCTTTTTCTCTCAGCGAAACGCTATGTGCTCTTGTGTGTGTGTGTGTGTATGAATGAGCCTTTAAATTGAAGGGATGAAAACTGAAGTAAAGTTTTCAAACAACAGTGTTTAGTTAAGATGTTGATGTTAAGTCTGCCAGGAGGACTTGTTGAGTGTTTATTTTTAGTTCTTAAGAAATTGGCTAAGTACGTCCATTGATTTAACTTTGAGTCGTTATGTAAGTTAGTTTGAAGGGTGCATCTACTCGGAGTCGTGTTTACATTCTTTAGAAAAGAAACGAAGAAAAGATTATAAGTCTTTAATGCCATTAGTTTGATTGCTAGTTGAAACGTGTTTTTGAAGCCGGTCGTTGGGAATTTACAAGGTGAGTGTCTACATTATGCACTTGTTAGTCCATGCACTCTGTTGAACTTTTACGCATAGTGTTCAGGGGGGTAAAGTTGTGTGCAAATTTGCGAGTATTTTACTTCTCGGGAATCATTTATTATGAGCTCCAACATCGTGTCTGAAACAAATTTTTTAGGTTGTGGCAATATATGTAATTATAGAAGAATCACCGGTCACGTGGAAGTAGTTACCAGCAATTAGGAAATTCTACATCTGTTTTCGAAAGAACTAACATATGAGCATCATGATGAGTTCAGTGTTTGTATGTTTTATAAAAAGACTGCTTTTTGGACATTTATGACCAATATTGTTGCATTGTATTGACAAATCTTCATGAACAGACAGTTTAGTATCATTCGAACTTATTTTGAGAGATTCGCGAGTCGCATAGAAGATTTCTTGATTTTTTTGGTTCTCAAAACCGACCGCCATACTATGATGCAAAGCCAACAACACATCAACTTAATGTGCGTACAAAAGAAACTTTAGCTGCTGTTTGTGAAAGTGTAGCGGATGATTGGTAGTTTCTTATTTGGAGTCGATTTTAACTTTGTGGAAAGATTTTGAGCCACTCAATAGTGCAAGATCCAGTTGATGCATGTTCCCAACCTGGTCATATCCAGCTTTCTTAAATAAGGCAGCCGGCAGTCCATCTGTGCCAGCAGCTGTATAAATCACTGAGATATCTCTGTCGTATTCGTCTAAGGTGAATGATTAGTTGCGGTATTTCGACCATCATCTCTATTATATGTACAATCTGTAGAAATAGTCTTTCCTTATTCGCAGCTACAACTTCGTGTATATGCCTAAAACGGGTAGATCAGATGACTATCATTCGAGAGACAAACTTTTCGACCACTTTTTCAAGCATTTGTGGCCGTTTGTCTTCAATAACACGAATAATGTTGTCTTTCTTTACGTCGATTGTTGTTGGTTTATCAGCGTGGACTAGCTACTTTTCATATCTCCAAATAAAAAAACTAAAAAGCATCAAATCACAAAAATTTGGAGACCATCTTATAAGTCTATAACACGAATTTATGCGTTCAATGAATGTCTACTTCAGTAATTTGATTGTTTTTTTTTTATGTACATACGATGACGGTCCCAGAATTACCCGAACTAACAAAGAAAACACAAAAATTTTGGAAAAATTTATTTATTTTTCAACATAATCGTCTTTCAGCTCTAAAAATTTTCCACAGCGATGTTCAAAAAGTTCGATACCCTTTTTATAATAAGAACTGTCTTGCTCCTCAAAATAGCCATTAACTGCCAACATCACTTCTTCATCGTTGGAAATCTTTGACCACTGATCCATTTTTTCAAGTTTGGGAATAGAAAATAATCCGAGGGGGCTAAATCTGGCAAATTGGGTGCATGAGGTAGCAATTCAAACTTTAATTCATTAATTTTGGCCATTGCAATAAGGGGTTTTTGAGCTGGTGCATTGTCTTGATGAAACAAAACTATCTTCTTAGACAAATGCGGCCATTTTTGCTTGATTTCTTCGCTCAAACGTTGCAATAAGTTCGCATAATACTGGCGGTTGATAGTTTTTCCTTTTTCAAGATATTCAGTGAAAACTATCCCACGCGCATTAGAAACAATCGACGCCATGACCTTGCCTGCAGATGAAACTGTCTTCGCCTTTTTTAGAGCCGGTTCTCCCTTTGGAATCCATTGTTTTGATTGTTCTTTTGTCTCGGGTGTAAAGTGATGGTCCCATGTTTCATCCATTGTTATGAGACGGCGCAAAAATTCTGCTTTGTTGCTGTGAAACTTCTCTAGACACTCAATTGAAACATTTTTACGACAGAGTGTGATGCTCAAGTGTGAGCAAACGCGGCACCCATTTTGCACACAGCTTTCTCATGACCAAATTTTCAAATAATGTGCGATGTACCGCACTTTTTGAAATGCCTACAATGTCTTCTAGCTCGCGCACTTTCAGTATGCAGTATCATCCAGTACCGCTTTGTGGATTTTCTTCACCATTTCTGGGGTCGTCACTTCATTTGGTCGACCACTGCGATGCTCGTCTTAGCAGCTCGTACGGCCTCATTTAAACTCAGCAACCCAACATTTTACTATTGTAAACGAAGGAGCAGACTCACCCAGAGCAGAATCCAGTTCAGCTTTTATATTGGTTGGGCTGAGGCCTTGTATTGTATCACATAACGATGACCAATTTTCTCCATTTTCACAAATTCACTGACAACGTTCACTATTGATGGCTGCCAAACAAATACTAAACAACGTGTCGCTTTCAAACTTGAAACATATGCTTTATAGACTGCGTACTTTCCAATACAGTGTCATTTTCAAACAACTAACGCCATGTCTTGGTCGGGTACTTCTGTGACCGCACTCGTTTGTCGCGTAGGGCCTGCTGGAACCACGGGAACGAAAAATTTATTAACCATGACTCTATAGCAAATTCCGTTAACCGTAACACGCTGATTAGCCTTCATCAGTCTACAGACGGCACCAAATTGTGCATTTTTTTGAAATGTAATGGCGTTTCGATAATCTCATATAGATTATCTTCGCTCCAAATATGACAATTTTGCTTACTGACTTAACCATTGAGCCAACAATGAGCCTCATCGCTGAACACAAATTTTCGAGTTGTTACCAATTTAAAAATTTGGTAACGTTATCGTCATCACGATAAAATTGCAAAGACTACTAAATAGAAATGACACTGACAATTTCCTCTTCTTCTTCTTTTATTCCGGAAGTTGCTGTTAGTAGAAACACTTTAACTTCTCCTTAAGCATAGAGCAACAACCAGGTCCTTCCTTTCTCTCTATTTGCAGCTTGATACCTGAGCTGTGACCACGATCGCAAATTTTGGGATTGAGTTTCCGTCATAATATAGGGTTTTCCAATAGGGACTTGACAACTTTGAATTTAATTTTTGAACGCACTCTTTCACTAATCATCAAACTGTCACTGTCAGTTTATTCAGTAAACTCAACATTTCCATCATGGTAAAGTACACTAACGAGAAACGTCTGCAAATTATAAAAATTTTCTACAGATATTCGGAGTCGCAAAATCATCTTCAGTGACGAAGCTCATTTTTGGCTCAATCTGTTCGTCAATAAGCAAAGTATGCATTATTGGTCGGGTGAAAACCCACATGTCCTTCATGAATCACTACTTCATCTACAAAAACTAACTGTTTGGTGCGGTTTGCATGTCGGCGGCGTTATTGGGCCGTGTTTTTTCGTCGACAATAACGATCGTCACGTTACTGTCATTGTTATCGCGCCATGATTACAGATTATTTTCGGCCCGAATTGGAAGATATGGACTTGGACGACATGAGGTTTCAACAGGATGGTGCGACAAGCCACACAGCACACGCTACAATCGATTTATTGAAGAGTAAGTATGGTGATTGTCGATTGGCCGCCTCGTTCGTGCGATCTAACGCCGCTTGACTATTTTCTGTGAGGCTACGTTAAGTCATTGGTTTATGCCAACACGCCGATGACGTTGGAAAAGCTCAGAGCCAACATTAAATGCGAAGTAGTGGCCGAAATGTGTGGCCGAGTCGTTGAAATTTGGGTCCAAAGAATTGACCGCTGCAAACGTGCCCGCTGTGGCCATATAAACGAAGTCAAGTTCCATTCATAAATGTTTTGATTGTACTTCAAGCCAATGATAAAGCTTTTAAAATATCTCAAATGGTTTGCCTTTAATGTAAAAAAAAAAAAAAAGTTGTCAAGTCGTTATTAGAAAACCCTATAGTTGACGTCCATGTTGTTCTTTGTTGTTGTTTCATCTCTGTTTGATGTCAAAATATATTTTTATTTGTCCATTCCTAAGCCACAATTTATTTTTGGAAATCGTTTTTGGCCACTGGATTTTTATGATGTAACGCAGACAATGATTAACGAAAGTTTGTAACCTTCTCGAGATGCACATTTCATATGCATATAGCAGTACAGCATTAACTTAGTCTGAGTCGACACTGAAGACAGGATTCCAAATGCACTATGAGCTTTATTTATCCTATTTCTGACCTCCTCTGTGCAAAACGAAACACCTTGCGCTGTTGTACGACTCTTTAATAATAGCAAGCGATTTTCAGATGCAATCACGATTAACGCGATCGAATGCCTTTTCAAATACGACGAACATGAGGAAGAGCGCTGGTTTGTACTGCAATGATTGTTCAAGGATAATTCGCAAGGTTTTAATATGATTGATGAATGATCAACCATTGCGAAATTCCGCTTGGTATCTCTTGGACGTCGACTCAATCCTAGACTTTATCCGTTCGAAAATGATAGTTGCAATCAGCTTTAGGAATACGGACAACACGGTAATACCACACCAGTATTGCAGTTCTTAAGATCGTCTTGCTACGGTATCTTGACAATAACTCTGACCTTCCATTACCTGGTAAAGGTTTCATTCTCCCAAATTCACTTTCAGGAACTCGACAGGTATGTCAACTAGTCCAGTTGCCTTGTAATTTTTTAGAAATAGGATTGCGGCTCTTTTATTCGCACTTATTGGGGGCTTGATGTCAATTCCCTTGGAAGACCTGCGTATGCCCAGTAGTTGATAATTTGCATTTGTACTCTAGTCATCACTGAGCAGTGTACAAAAATGTTGCTTCCACCTTGGCATTTGGTCTTCTTGTGACACTATAAAGTTGCCCTTTGCGTCAAGCAGAGGGAATAATGTCCCTAGAGATTTCGTACAGCTCGTTCTATACTCATTCTGTAGAACCAACTTTCGATGGGCATCAGGTTCATTGTTGATTTTAAGTTTAAGTGCTCAAATCCCAGATGCCTTGGATATCTAGAAATCTCTATCCCCCGCTTGCCTCCATAAAACTTTGTCCCACATCGCCTCAATGGTAACATTGACGTTTATATCCGTAGTTGACGCTTTGTCGTTTAGAGTATTGGTAGGATTACGACAAATATTTGGGTCACTAAGAGCGATCGTATTAAATTTTAGTCTGCTTGCTGTACTCTCTAAACGTCTCCTGACAGTAGCTGTTCGTAGTCAGAGCGTTGCTAGTAGCAGGTGTTGACCTCTTCTGCATCCTCACTTCTCTCATTCTTGTTTTATAATAGAGTAATCGATTTGATTTTGTGTTCGACCATCATTGAGATAGGTCTTGTGTGGAATTAAAGTTCAACCTACCACAAGCCGATGAGCGTTAAAAAAGTCAACATACCCAAGTCATGTATTCTCCGAACAACTCGAGGCCTACGTTGTTCGGGCCAATTGAGCTCCCCAATGTCGATTACGGTGTTACCTTTCGGAACGTTGCTGTACACCGAGTTTAAATGAGCATAGAAAGTGGTTTTCTCTTCCTTCTCTGCATTGTTCGTTAGAGCGAGAAAAACTAAATGATGATGACCTTGCGAATGTTGGAGCTAAATCTTGCCTCCATTATCTTTGCCGAAGACCGATGGTCTTCTGGATATAAGACTTCTTATGGCCTCCATAGTCAGCATATTACCAACACCATTCAGTCTTAGACCACTGCCCGTTTCTTCCTACCCAGAGTACAACATCCCAGTCGGTCCTGAGCTTACACTTACTCTCGCTCAGACCTAGAATACTGATGTTAAGCCGGATCATTTCACGCTCTACTTGTTGGTATATTCCATGTTCGTACAGAGAATGAACGTTCAATGAATCAATTTTGGTACGTACTCCGTAGTCAAAGTAATATCTGCGATATATCTGTAAATCTTGAGTTTCTGGTTGCATACGTACGTCCATTGGGACCGTAGGAGGATTCACCAAAGTTTGGCGACCACTTGGGGACTCATTACCGTTGTTCACCCCATAAGCCTTCGATTCGACAGACACACCATGACCACACGTCCTTAGGGAGCTTTTGTACAGCTCTTATTTCGACAACCATCGGTCCCCTTTATGTACATGAGCATTACCCACTCCTTACCAAGTGAAAGTGTACATAGGGATTTTCCTTTCATCGAATCTAGTACTTTTAGAGAGCTAACACTGACACTGACAGTTTGCAATCTGACAATTGGTTTTACAGATATAATGTGTATCGATCCACATTTAATAGCCCCCTAGCTTTTACTTACCCAGAGTCATCGCAATGACAGCTGAGTGTTGACCGTGAAATTCAAAATGACACCTCTTGTTGGATTACCTCATCAGGCGGAATCAGAACATCGGTCGAAAAATATAAATATCTAAAGACGTTCAGTAGGTTGGGAGGACAATATTGGGGACCAAATTATTTCATATTTTGTCATCTCTATACAATATGTCGTATGATAGAGGTGAGTAACTTTTTAATTATGTTATAAGTACTTTTCAAACCACAGATACACCCAATTCTGCCTGAGTGATGCTCCTCCCAGCCACCCAGCATTCCCTAGCAAAAAGCACAAGAAAGGTGACTGACTGGGACTCGTACAAAGAATCTCTCAAGATAATCGTATACAAAAAAGAATTGAGGCTTTTGGACAACCTCAAGTGATGAATCACTCAACCTGCTACTTAACACCCACTTTCCAGGCAGCTTCCTATTCGCGGCCAGTAGCAACCAAAACAGGATTACTGCAACCGTGACCAAAATCATGGTCTAATTACAAGAGACAAACTGTTTTGGGAGCTGCATAGCTTCAAACTATATAAGTCTGCTGGTTCGGACGGTATAATACCTACCGAGCAAGAAAGGTCCTCAGATATTAACCTGCCTAAACTAGAGAATATCATGAGGAGCTGTATATAACTGATCTACATTTCACTGTCATGGAGAGAAGTCAATGTTATTTTCATTTCCAAAGCCAAAAATGTTGTCTCAAAGGACCTCAGACTTCTAAGTAAGTCATCTTTCCTTCTGAAAACTCTACAATGGCAAATTGATATTCATATACGAGTTAAACTTTAGCCACAACTTTTGTCAACGGCTCAAAATGCCTACTGTAAAATCTTTATAAACGGCTCTGTATTCACGATCCCTACAATATAAAGTGTACACAATGGTTGCTTTCCTGGAAATTGAGGGTTCCTTCAACAACGCCAACACATCCGCAATCATGACTGCGTTGTCAATTTTGCAAGTAGATGAATCACTTGGGGAGTGGATCAAGCTTATGCTTAAAAATAGGATAATCAACTCAAAATTTGGCGGGCGTTTTGCTTAAAGATGTGTCAGCAGAGGTACGCCGCAAGGCATTGTCCTTTCTTCCCTTCTCGGGAACTTAGTGGTTAACGAGTGGTAGCAGGGTGATTGCTTATGCAGATGACGTTGCTATAGCCATCTCAGGTAAGCACCTGAGCATAACTGCTTCAGCTAAATCGTAACAGATTAAGCCGTCGAGCAGATCGCAGTGGATCAGGGGTAAGCCCTATAAAACTAATCTTGTCTTCTTTTCCAGGAAATCTTAAATTCCAATTGTAGCCCCTTCTTTAATTATCAGTTCAGTCTACTTTGAAACAGCACAATATCTGGGTCTCATTTTTGACAGGAAACTAAACTGCAAACCGATACTCACCTAAGGAGGATGGCCTTAGACTATGCAGTTAATTGCAGCAAAAAAAGGAAAATCCAAAGAACAGCATGTCTGTGCTTAAGCTGAGCTATACACACTACTCCCTCCAGAGCACTGGATATTCTGTTTCACTTGACACTTCTCGATGTCTTTAATATTCATAATATAGGGTTTTCCAATAGGGACTTGACAACTTTGAATTTAATTTGTGAACGCACTCTTTCACATATCATCAAACTGTCACTGTCAATTTATTCAGTAAACTCAACATTTTCATCATGGTAAAGTACACTAAAGAGCAACGTCTGCAAATTATAAAAATTTTCTACAGATATTCGGAGTCGGTGACTGCAACTTTAAGAGCGTTAACTCCAATTTTCGGTCGTAAT
The DNA here is from genome assembly GCA_907269105.1 of Volucella inanis. Lineage (NCBI taxonomy): Eukaryota > Metazoa > Arthropoda > Insecta > Diptera > Syrphidae > Volucella > Volucella inanis. The sequence goes on along the minus strand of OU026153.1, from coordinate 230,281,905 downwards.
TCTCGCCCTAGTAGACAGTCAATAACAAGTTTAGTGCAAAAATTTGAGTCTACATATTCGTTGTGTGATGTTGCCGTGTCAGTGAGACAACGGGTTGGTCGAAGTGTCGAAAATATCGCTGCCGTTCAGACATCCGTAGCAAACGATCCAAATCAGTCAATTCCACGGCGTTCTCAAGAATTGGGCATCGATCAGCCCACATTATCTCGTGTTTTGCGTAAGGAAATTGGTTTACACCCATACAAGATCAAGCTGACTCAAGAATTGAAGCCAATGGACCATTTGAAGCGATGTACGTTCTCCGATTGGGTTCTGGAGAAGATGCGCCAAGATGATGAATTTCATCGCAAAATCATCTACAGTGACGAAGCTTATTTTTGGTTCAATGGGTTCGCAAAGCAAAATATGCGTAATTGGTCGGGTAAAAACCCACATATGCTTCATGAATCACCATATCATCCACAAAAAATAACTGTTTGGTGCTATTTGCATGCCGGCGGCGTTATTGGGCCATATTTTTGCGTCGACGATAACGATCGTCACGTTACTGTTAATGGTCAGCGTTATCGCGCCATGATCACCGATTATTTTTGGCTCGAATTGGAAAATATGTTTTTGGACGATATGTGGTTTCAACAGAATGGTGCCACAAGCCACAGAGCACACACTACAATCGATTTATTGAAGAGTAAGTATGGTGAGCGTGTTATCTTAAGACATGAGCCAGTCCATTGGCCGCCTCATTCGGCGATTCATGCGATTTAACGCCGCTTGACTATTTTCTGTGGAGCTACGTTAAGTCATTGGTTTATGCCAATACGCCGACGACGCGAGCCAACACTGAACGCGAAATAGCGGCCGTTTTGGCCGAAACGTGTGGCCGAGTCGTTGAAAATTGGGTCCAAAGAATCGACCGCTGCAAACGTGCCCGCGGTGGCCATATGAACGAAATCGAGTTGCATTCATAAATGTTTTGATTGTACTTCAAGCCAATAATTTAGTTTCTGAAATATCTCAAATGGTTTGCCTTTTATTTAAAAAATAAGTTGTCAAGTCGTTATTAGAAAACCCTATATATTACGAGTCCTCATAAAGAATATCGATTACACCATACCAAAACTTTGATTCGACAAACACTTTCTTGTAAGCTTCCCCTGTAGATCCTTCTGGAAGGAAGATGCTTTCATGGAGGATAAGTTAATCCACTTTTACATTGATGGATCTAAAACTGATAGCGGGGTTGGTGGCGGTGTTTTCTCCGATAAGGCAGATAAGCCGTCTTCTTAATCACTGTAGCGTGTTCTAGATGAAAATTTTAACGATTAAAGAAGCTCTGTCCTAGCTGAAGAAAAGCGTGACATCTGCTAAAAATATCCACATCTTTTCATATAATCAAGTCCCTGGACTCAGTCTCATTAAATTCTAGAGCCGTCCTTGAATGCCGACCATCCCTTGCGAAGATTTCAGTGCAGTTAAATTTTCACCTTTGTTGGGTGCAGGCCACAGAGGCATTCCAGGAAATGAACCAGTATACCCACATCGTCGGCGTAGATCGTCGACTAAATCCAGTGTTTTTCAGTATTACCAAGATCTCGTCCAGAAACAGGAGCTATAGAGTTCCTCTGCACACCTCCTTTCTGCTTCCTGCGATCACCAAAGCCGAATTGTTTTACGCGATTTAAGCACCATAATGGTCATGGTACTTAGAGCGGTCTCCAGATAAGCTCAGTGGAGGGCAGGGCCTGTACCTGCGTTATTGAATGCGCGGTTATTTTTGTTAGTCATACCACCAAGTAGAGTGCCACATCTGCAAATCTCCGGATCTACTCTCAAGTACACGTCTTTAATTAAAATAGAAAATTGTCATCTGCCACATACACATCAACCAATCGTTCGGGTTTCGAAGGCAGAAACTACGAAAGACTTTAAGGTCAGTAGCCTTCTCAATATGGTATGGCTTGCCTTCTAAAGACGGGAATCACCGACTTCGTTGGGCTAAACGTTTGGCGTAAAAAGCTACAGAGGGCTGCTGATTTACTGCTAATTCAAAAAAATCTCAAAGCTAATAGGATCATATGGATCTATAGGGCAATAATTAAACTCGTCGAAAGAATCTGCAGTATCGAATTTTCAAGGACAAACGAGTCATATGACACCGGCGCCTATGGTGACTGTTTAAGTGAGTTCTTAGCCTTTCAGAATTTCAATAAATTCTGCTATGACAAAGCTATTGAATTGAACTGCCGCAGGCAGGTCTTTTCAATATTTCCTACAAAATGAATGCATGGCTTTACAATATTTTTTAATGACACACTCTTTAAACAATAACAGCTTCATCTGTTTTAATGTCTTCCAAACAATGAACATCACGTTTAAGATCTCGAAAATTCCAGAACGATCAACAGTCTTAAGTAAAAAAACTACTTCTCTTCCACATTGTTTTCGAATCATTCATTATGTTGATTCAGTTCGTATTTATATCTCACCGTACTCCCAAAGTTTAATTAACTCAAAAACACGTCACCAAACCACTTTTGAAAAGTAAATATTTTTTCAAGGCAAAAAAACCCATTCACTGCTGACTGTGGTGTATCTGTATCCATGTCCGTACTCCTGTGTTCGAATTTCAATACAAAGCAACCCACACACTCAATCTGCCTTCAATCCCTTATATCGTATTGATAATTTCCGAACAATCCAAAGCAAACTGACAATACAAATTAATTTTTTTTTTTTTTTTTTGTTTTCAATCAAATAACTCAACCCTCTGCCCAGACGTGCCAACCATCCTTTTTAACGATGAAACACAAATAAAAGAACATTTCATCGAAATGTTGTGGACTTCTCTTTCAAAGAATTTAACATATTTGTTGCTTTCTTTGCGCCAGGAAATGGAAAGAATCTCATCGTCAATGTGATCGTAGCTATGGTAACACTTCCATGTTGCCTACCTAGAATATCGCGAATATTCGTTCACGTACTGATAAACATTGCGAAACGCGCTAAACAATAATAAAACAAACACATCTCAACCAATTTCAGAATTAATCCTCGCTCCAAATGTCTCGGTGGTCGCCATGATCTTTCTTTAATTAAAGATTTCCCTTTGTCATTTCTATTTCCAAGTTAGAGATATCTTGCAGTACCTTCAGATGTATGTGGATAGATACACCAATGGGGCATGTGGTATGAATGGAGGACTAGTATTTCAAAGTTGTTGAAACTAGAGGATTTAATAGATGGATAACAGGCAAGACAGAGGAATGAAGTTGCTCCTACAGATGGAAATCGAATACTCGTATGTATTTGGGGTTCCGTTTCCAGCATCTCTGGAGCATGGTGGTTTTGACACAAATAAGCCAAAGGTCTTACCTAGCACAGTGTTTTGCGTCAATGTAAAGTGGGAATTTCAAAATTTAAATGAACTCGACGTCAAAGTTTTCCATGGAGATTTTAGAACCGAATGTATCCGCCAAGTGACTACTGAGAGTATCCACAACCAGCGTTACCTTTTCAATTTCTATAGGAAAAACTTACTAAAACTGTTTCCAAATACAGTAAATGATGCAAGAAAGTGCTAAAACTGTGCAAAAAATAGTACCAAATGCACATATTTTGGGGATGTCGTCATGACAAATGAAGAAAACTGAATCAGAATACCACTCGTGCTCTTCGATGGTAACTCTGAGCCAGACAACTTGTTACCACAAGTGAATACTGCACACTATGATAAACGGATTGGGGTGCTCAAATACTGGTCTTGTCAGTGACTGGCTACCTTAATGACGAAAAGGATACTCTTTATGTAGTCCTTTCAATATTTTTTTTTTTTTTTTATTTTTCATGCTGGCAAATCCAGAGAAACAGAAGGGGGAAAGGTATTATTTCTCACGTCACGTCTTATTTTACAAAATGTCAATCATTTCCTATTATCTGGTACAGGCAAGAGACAGGAGAACAGGTAGAGAGATAAAAGGAGCTTTATGCGGTGCTGGACCTAGTTGCCTAGCAGCATTTCCTAATTATACAAGGAATTCCATTGGTGCAATGGCAATGCAATGTGATGGGGTAAAGTACAGACAGGGGAGCTTAATACTGTCAATATGAGGTTGTACTAAGGTGAAGTAGTTACTGACTATGTACTTTCAAGTGGTCCATTTGCATAACACAACTGGCTTTTGCGTCGACTGTAATTAGCTTTCTAGTGGTTTCCTAGAAGCTAAACGATGAGACTCGCTTTGTAACGAGAATATTGACCACGAATTAATCAGGACACGGACAATAGTGGGTGGCCGCACTTGGAGATTCAATAAATTTGTGTGGCATCTTTGCCTTCGATATGGTTTAGTAATGGCTTTGTAAATTCATTGATTGAACCGGCACTTAAAATAATAAAGTGGACAAGAATGTAAATAACTTTCAAATTAATCAATTTACGAGTACGAGTACGAGGGATTGGTCTCCAAATGGGTGGTGGTGTGGGTTGATTTATACGAGTCGGTTGTCAAAGGAAAAATGCAAAACTTCTTTGCGGAGAAGGTAAACTCATGGTATATGGTATATGGAGACCACAACTCATTTACATTTTAGATTAACTTAAGGGTTGATTAGGATTTTTGACTGTTTTTTTTTTTTTTTATTTTTTTTTTTTTTTTGTGTGTCACTGAAATGGATACAAATCAGTTTTGTCATTCCACATGTTTATCTTGTTTGAACCACTTTAGATTGCACAGTCAACATCAAGCAACCGCAAACCCAAGAAGCCTAATTACTCGAAGGTAATTTACTCATTATGAACTTCACAGAATTAAGTGGGCTTCCATCCTTCACAATCCGCCCGCATTCATGACTGGTAAATGTTCCAAACGTGTACCAAAAATTATCAAACTCGTTTTAACTATCTTGTCCTTGGTTTGTTCAGAGGCCTCATTTGTACTGAGGCCTTGAAAGAAGAATTATCAAAGTATAAGGTCGATTTGTTCGAAGAAATAGTCATCCAACATATTACTGAAAGTTACTCCAGCAATGCAGAAATGCAAGCTCACGAATACAATGGCTAGGTTTTTGTAAGTGCCACTTGAGGATCTTCCAACAAAAATTGTCATTTTAAATTTTGCGGCATTGTTGAACTGTCTACATTCAATTATCAATGCAACGACTTTGGTAAGTTATGGTTTATTATTATTGCTATGTAAACATCCTAACAAGTTTTCTAATTTGCTTACTTTCCGATTCAAGTTTGCCAGTCTGTTGCGCAAACGCATCACCGGGCAGACAAGTATTCAAAAAAAGATGAAAATGAAACAAATTATGCGAGTACATAGGAGGTGTGCTCAAAGAGTGAGGTGACTTTTGAAATTTCGCGAGTAACGTACATTCGATTATTGATTTTTTGTTTTTGTTATATTCGTACACATGTTCCGAACATATGTTTACAATTCCAAGTATCGGGTTTTCCAATAACAACTTGACAACTTTTTTTTTTTAATTAAAGGCAAACCATTTGAGATATTTCAAAAATTTTATTATTGGCTTGAAGTACAATCAAAACATTTATGAATGCAACTCGACTTCGTTCATATGGCCACCGCAGACACGTTTGCAGCGGTCGATTCTTTGGACTCAATTTTCAAAGACTCTGCCACACATTTCGGCCGAAACGGCCGCTATTTCGCATTTAATGTTGGCTCTGAGCTCTTCCAACGTCGTCGGCGTATTGGCATAAACCAATGACTTAACGTAGCCCCACAGAAAAAAATCAAGCGGCATTAAATCGCTGGCCCATGTCTTGAGATAACACGCTCACCATACTTACTCTTCAATAAATCGATTGTAGCGTGTGCTGTGTGGCTTGTGGCACCAGCCTGTTGAAACCACATGTCGTCCAAGATCATATTTTCTAATTCGTGCCAAAAATAATCGATGATCATGACGCGATAAAGCTGACCATTCACAGTAACGTGACGATCGTTATCGTCGACAAAAAAATATGGCCCAATAACGCCGCCGGCTTGCGAACCGCACTAAACAGTTATTTTTTGTGGATGAACTGGTGATTCCTGAAGCACATGTGGGTTTTCACAAGACCAATAACGCATATTTTGCTTATTGACGAACCTATTGAGCCAAAAATGAACTTCATCACTAAGGATGATTTTGCGATGAAATTCATCATCTTGGGGCATCTTCTCCAGAAACCAATCGTAGAACGTACGTCGCTTCAAATGGTACATCGGCTTCAATTCTTGAGTCAGCTTCATCTTGTATGGGTGTAAACCAATTTCCTTACGCAAAATACGCCATAATGTGGGCTGAGCGATGCCAAATTCTTGAGAACGCCGTGGAATCGTCTGATTTGGATCTTTTGCTACGGACGTCTAAACGGCAGCGATATTTTCGACACTTCGACCAACTCGTTGTCTCACTGACACGGCAACATCACACAACGAATATGTAGACTCAAAGTTTTGCACTAAACTTGTTATTGCCTGTCTACTAGGGCGAGCATAACAACCGAAAATTGGAGTTAAAGCTCTTAAAGTTGCAGTCACCGACTCCGAATATCTGTAGAAAATTTTTATAATTTGCAGACGTTGCTCGTTAGTGTACTTTACAGTGATAAAAATGTTGAGTTTACTGAATAAATTGACAGTTACAGTGTGATGATTAGTGAAAGAGTGCGTTCATAAATTAAATTCAAAGTTGTCAAGTCACTATTGTAATATAACATATACATCTTACTCAGTTCGTTGTTGACAGATAGAGAGATTACAGTTTATTTTTTACAGTTTAAACGCATTTTTAGTTACTTTATTCATTGATTCTTACATGCTAAACAAAAAAATGAAAAATGAGCTTAAATAACTTAAAATTATCCTTATCAAACTTACTGGCCCCTTGCGGGCACTCTTAGTTAAACCTAACATTTAAACTATGTCTTTCGACGTATCTTACGGTCTATTCTTATTTAAATATTTACAACTAAAACTAAGAAAATTATTTAAGGAAAGTCTTAGTAAAAAATTTTTTTTGGCTATAATATAGAACTTAAAACTAAAACTTTCAAACTACCTAAAAATAAATCTTAATATACTTAACCTACTTACATCTAATACCTAATTTATACACAGATAGCACGGAATAGCAAAGAATTTGCATCAAATTTTGAATAAAAATATTGACAGTGACATGTTTAGAAGGGGTATAAGCTCTTCCGAGATGGCCGAGAAGATGCCCAAGTACATCAACAAAAAATGATAACGTCGAAGCTGTGAAGAGAATTTTAAAAAATCGTCGTATTAACACAAGAAAAGTTTGCAAAGGATGTTGGTATATCCTTCTGTTCGTGTCATGTATTTTTTTCTGATATTTTGGACATAAGACGTGTTTCAGTGAAGTTTGTTTCGACTTGTTCTTAATTTTGATTAGAAGAACCGTCGCATGAGGATCGCTCAGGAGCTCTTGAATGATGTCATTGATGATCCTAACTTGCTCAAAAGGGTTATGACTGGTGACGAATCATGGGGATACGAGTGTACGTTGCGTAGTGTATCAGGAGTTTTTTACCCCGGGGTCATAGAGTAAATATGAAGTATTCCGTTGAAGTTATGCGCCGTTTGCCAGAAGCAATACGAAATATTGTGGAAAAACAATTCATGGCTTTTGCATCACGACAATCCACCTGCTCATCTTCGTTGCTTGTGAGAGATTGTTTGTCCAAAAACAACACGACAATCATACCTTAGCCACCATATTCACCGGATTTGGCGCCTGCGACTTTTTCCTGTTCCTATGAAAGGACGGAGATGTGGGAAGTGCTTCGAGGATTGGAAAAATCGTTGGCACAAGTGTATTATATCTGAGGGGGATTTTTTTTTAATAAAAATTTAGAGTCACCTAATTTTTTGAACATAACTCGTATTTCTAGATATAAACATTCTGAATTCGAAGCCGTTTACGTATTGTTAATGGTCTCCTTCCTGAACCAGGAAAGGAATGCAGCCGGTTCTTCATGGACGGCTCCTAAACCAATATAGGATGTGGCACTGGTGTCTTTCTGGAGAACGACAACGATAGTTTTCACTTCACATTAGGAAAGCTTGCATCTGTGTTCCAAATCTATGTTGCGGAGAAGCATTTGCATCTGTAGGGATAGCTAAACTGCGCTTAGAGCCTTTCCGTTTCCTCTTACAACTTCTAAGCAAGAGATCACTGAACGCAGTCAAAAGGCTAAATTCAGTGATTTTTAGGTCACAATAGGATCATGTGAAATAAAATCGCCGATAAACTTGCCAGACAATGTTCAGAGGAAAGATTTCGGGTCTGCCTGTGTCCTCGGTTAGGGTCTCCATTAATAGTTGGAAGTGAAGTGAGCGGCCTTCTGCTGTCTCTCAGCATGAAGTACTGCAAATTTCTTACTATTGCTGAGGACTTAAATGTGCTGGGCATAAGTGACACCCCAGAGCTCTATCTCATTGAATGTCCGGCTTACGCTCGCATCAGTCTGCAGGAACTCGGCGTTGACGTGGTGGCTGCTGGAACTTTAGGCAAATTATCATCGTAAGACTGACAGATTTCATTAAAAGGAACTTACAATGGATTAGTTCTTTGTCTGAGTACTCTGTTCCGACAGAAAAAAAAGTTTATGTTCAGAAATAGTCTTCAGATAAAATTCAATCACATCGGAGCAATTTTATAGATAAAAGTCATTTAGAACATCAGGATCCAGGTCACACTAAACACTGTAGTTATTGGTAATGATTTGGTTTATCTTTGAGTCTATCTATGAATTCTTCTCTTGATCGAATTAAGCCCTGATTTTCTGGCATTGGGTGATTCACCGTGAGGTTTGATTTTCAATAGGCTTTTTTTCACAGATCACGCATGACTCCTATCAAACTACTTTGTTGTTTTTGTTCAGTATTGTTTGGCAAATCATCCCGCAAAGACTGACACTACAGTCAGTACTACAAACAGTGTCTCCAAATTATTCAACTGTATTGCCCAAGTCAGCGTTCTGTGAGAAATGTTTTCGTAGGTTCGAGGAACTTACGGTGCGCATAATCAACCAACTGAAACCACTATTGCCAATACTATTCGCTAATTTGAGTCCCAGTTAACATTAGTGGATGATATTCGACCAATTAGACCACATCCAGCACGTAGTGAAGAGACTATAGCAGCTGTAGCTGAGAGTGTACGCGAAGAACGTGACGAATCGATTCGTCGTCGTTATCAGCAGCTTGATTTGGCGTATTCGACATCTTGGCGTATTTTACGTGGGGATTTCGGCCAAAAAGCGTAAAGAATTCAACTTGTGCAAGAATTTACGCCAGGCGACTTGAATTTGCGTCATATTTTCAGTGAAAGAGCTCTGTAAAAACTCAATGAAAATCCGCTGTTTTACCATGAAATTTTGTTCAGTAATAAAGCCCATTTGTGGCAAATTGCTGTATTTGGGCTCATGAGCCACCCGAAGAGTACCAAGAGCTACCATTACATCCGTTTAAAACAACGGTATGGTGTGGTTTATGGGCTGGTGCAATCATTGGTCCATATTTCTTCAAAAATGAGGCAAATCAGAATGTTACCGTCAATGATAACCATTATCGCGCCATGTTAACGGACTATGTACTTCCTGACATTCAAGTATATGGTTTCGGTGAGCTCTGTTTTCAACAAGACGGCGCTACGAGCCATAAAACGCGTGAAGCAATGGACTTCTTGAGAAATCCTTTTGGTGAGCACTTAATTTCAGGTTTTGCTACGGTAAACCTTTGGACTATTTTCTCTGTGGATATGTAAAGTCTCAGGTCTTTAGGAATAAGCCAGCTATGATTGAAGCTCTGGGAGCCAACATTACTCGTGTTATCCGCGAGATACCAGTCGAACGATTCGCCCAAAATTGGACCTTCCAAATTGACTACCTCAAACGTAGTCATGGCCAATATATACATGATATCGTCTTCAAAAAGTATATGCCATAAATTGATCTTTTAACTGGTAATAAAAATTTTAAGTTCACTGTCAAATTTATGTATTTTATTTTACATTATAAATCAAACTCAGGATGAATCGCCCTATATATCTTTGGTTTTAAAACTCAAAAATCATATTTAATGGTCTAAATATGCGCATGGTTGGAGGTAAGAATCTGTTCTATCTATTTCCAAAGAGATTGTACCTCCTAATCGCCACTTAAGTACATGTAAACATATTCTAATTCATCAGTCCTTTCCTTGCATTATTAAGCTCTTAAACTCAACCACCTATCAACTGATTAAACTTTAACGAACAAAAAAAATATATATATTCAAATTCATTGTCGTAAAAAGATATATTTTACGACCTCACATACTTCGCACGTAAGGACATACTCGTATGTTACAACTACCCACGTAAGTCTTACGTGTCCACTTCAGACAGGGTCTTCCTGCGAGGAGAAGTCCCATATGATAGAGACTTTTGTTCTTCAATAGACTGCACATCCTTACTGCATCCATGCTGTGAAACAAGAAAAGCTCAAGGCAAATGTTGAAAGTGGTGCTAGTGCGGATGTTATCCATAGATCCCGGTGCGCCTCTTCTTCTTGCAATCTCTTTCAGGTTTTCTTTCACCATTCTGCTCGTTTTTTCCCCGTTTTTTATTTAATATTGAACATAAAGTTCATCCTAAGGCGTGCAACGATACCTCGGTGAATTATTATTCTCTAAATTGGAATTGTACCTGGCAGCAGTCAGGCACGACCACAGCATGACTATTTTGGTATTTGTGGTTGGGTTATAGTACTCGTACACCCTGCTACCGTTCTCTCATTCCTATCGAAAGATTGTGCGAACCGTACATACGTCTACTTTCCGCTTCCGCTTGTTCATAAAATCGATAAAAGCATGACTGCTTCTTATAAGAAAATTGCTGCACTGCACTAAAGCAGCTAAACTAGCAAGCAACGGTATAAACTGCTGCAGCTGCAGTGCATTTCTATATTTCTATGATACTTCCAGCCCAAATGCATAGGTGTAGTCATACAATGGAAGCTTCACAATATGAGAGATTCTTCTACCCCGACCTCTTGCTTTTTAAGTTCCGTGTAAACCCCTTTACCTGAGTAAATAAAAGAAGACTTCCACCAGCCACCATCACGTCGCCAACGCGGTGTCGGAGCAGTCATAAGATAATATTTTTATTGCCGGACTGAGAACTTATGGGGTGACCTGGCAAGGGGTTGCTGTTGCTTTTTGCAACCCCTTGTACCTCATTCGCATGAAAATATGTTTACTTCTTTCTATATGACTTCCGATTTACCGGAGAGTTCAGAAATAATAATCGTAATATCCAACATTAAAAAATTGATTATGTTTTCTTTGAGCCAATGGTAAATTGCTTTTGGCCATTAAATTTTAAGCCAGTGGCGGTATACCGCTGTACGCAGTGAAAGAACGAATAGTCTACACCACCACCAGCTAGCGATAGTGATGCGTTGTGATGCTCGGTAATAAGATTTTTTCCGTTGCTCCTCTTTTATGTTTATAGCTTGATTTGTGTGTGGATTTATGTTCAAAGCAATAAATGTTCACCATTAAATATGGAAAACTAAAAAAAGTCCAATAAGAATTTATTAGGAATATACTCGTTACTGGTACTATTTTCTTTGGGGGTGGATTCAATAGGATTAACCTTGAGGAAGGGCGATTTCGAAAAAGGGGTGATTTTCCGGGATCATAGAGGATTTTCATGTTTTTTTTTCATTTTGTTGCTCTACCTATGCAAATGATGGATGTCCTTGTATTTGTTGAATTAATTTTTCTTTTTGTCTATTTTTCAGCAATTCATCTGGATCAAAAGAAGCATCAACAACAATAGTCTCGAAGAGTCAAGGAAGTTCTAATGAAAAAAATAGTCTGACAACAACGAAGAAACCATCGCCGCATGATCGATTTGAAGATTTGATAAAAATTGTCAGAGATGCAAGCAGCAGTAAATACTCAAATGTGGTTGTTGATAGTCATTTAGAAGAAGATACTATTAATCCAACGCTGAGTGAGGTCATGGATATAAAAGTGGGGTAAGTACGATACAATAGAATTCCATATTTTGATATTACGTGACAAGTACAATAAATACTTCTCTAAATGGACCTGAAAATGATTGTATTGCTCATAATGGCTTTCCGAAGTGCACTTTATGGTATGAATGCTGTCATCACATTATACTGCCGAGGTGTTTTATGTTACATTCATCTGTCATTGATATTTGGTCTTCTTTTAAAAGTTGATTTTACCTTAGTAAAAATAACACTCTCGCGTGGGCCTCTGTTTGTCATATGTTGTTAGGTTCTTCTGGCCTAACTTACCGAATTATACCTCCTTACTTGAAGGGCAATCGACTTATTAATAGACTTATTTAACTCGCTTGATATATCCTTATTCTCGACGATTTCCGACGTCTACTTTCCCTCACTGTCTCTCCAAAATAAATTATCAATCGGTTCAGATACACCTGCTTACATTGCTACCACGTTTTTTAAACAATCCTATGCCGATGGCTCCTTTATACGAGGGCTGTTTGATGAGTACCGGATAGGAAGATAGGTGGCACCACTGAGCCGAAATTAGTATTATTATTAAGTATAACCTCTTTTAACCCACCTGTCAAAATTTAGTGACAATCCCACTTTTAGTTTTGCTTTGACATCCATTTCAAAACATCGTGTTAGTGTTTTTTGCGACCATGGAAAAAGAGCAGTATCGCTCCGTGATCCGATTCTTGTTTTTGAGTGGTAAAACCTCCGAGAAAATCAAGCCCTTCTCGATGGTGTGTATGTTTCGCCGTGGCCGCACGTCGGTTTTTATTGAACCGCGCCCAGGTAGCCCAAAAACGGCTACCACAGAAAAAAAAAACCGTGGACAAAATCCATAATATCGTATTGGCGGACCGCCGAGTAAAAATTTGAGAGTTTGCTGAGTTAGCTTGAGACATCTCAACTGAACGCGTTAGCCATATCTTATACGAACTTTTGGACATGAGAAAGCTATCCGCACATGAGAAAGCTGTTCACACCGGAGAACAAACGCAATCGTGAGACCATTTCAAAGTTGTGTTTTTCCCTGTTTAACAGAAATCCGGAGGAGTTTCTGCGTCGTTTCTTTACCGTCTATGAGACATAAGAATTATCGAAACAATGGGTTTTACCCGGTGGCTTTCACCGATGGCCACCGTTTTTTGGGACGTGTGAGGTGACATCTACGTTGACTATTTGGAGAAGGGAAAAACAATCATAGAAGCATACTATGTTGATTTATTGGGCCAATTCAACGTTGATTTGAAGAAAAAGCGACCACATTTGGTGAAGAAAAAAGTGCTCTTCAATCAAAATCACGCACCGGCTCACACCCTCGCAGTCGCCACAGACAAATTGGTCGAATCGCACTACGAATTGTTTCTACATCCTTTGTATTCTCCGGATTTGGCTCCCTGCGACTATTTTTTCGTTTCAAATCTTAAAAGATCACTTGCCGAAAAGCAGTACGGATAGAACGAGGAAGCCATCATCGCCGCGGAGGAATATTTTGCAGGGCACAAAAATTTTTTCTTTCCTGGGGTTAAAAATTTCAGCAACGCTGAGTGTATCGAGTGTATCAGTCAAAACCTGAAAAAGTTTCGTTGTCATTTCTAATTCGGATATTCATCAAACAGCCCTCGTATAAGTCTGACTTTCTTTATGCTAAAAAACATGGAGGTCAAAATCCATGTGCCTTGGAAATGCATGCTCTGTCGGCGACAAAAGAAAATCCTGCGAGAGTACGCTTCAGAATCTAGTAAGCAGAATTAAGGGCATACTCGACAAGAAGGAATAACCCTTGAGTATTTTCATCGAATGGAATGTGTAACTAGGTCAGACGACACGGCGTAGACGTATCACTAATGTGAATAAGACATTGATTGCGGATGCTGGCTGCGGCCAATATGTGGTGGCGGGTGTAAACAGAGATTGCCTGCAAGGCGGCATCCTGTCTCCTGGTGCATGTTGGTCAACGCACTTAATATTTCTAACGTCTATGCATAACCATACGCGGATTATGTAGCTGTACTGTATGTTGAAACGTGTGTAGCGATGGTCTGTAATGAAGCGCATTGTACCAAACTCTAAATAGCGGTCTGTGTCGGCTCCATGAGGGCTATCCCTAGCATGCTTGTCTGCGCTGATGAATCTCTGTCCCCTTGATATTCATATCATAGATTGCACTCTCAAATTCATCCACCATTTAAAAAGGAGTACATTTTGGTATAACACCCACTGAAGCAGATCCTTAAGCGCCGATTGCCTTTTGATTTTAGTCTTACAGACATGCCATCTGATGCAATGAAAGCAAAATTTCCGCTGCAGAAAAATACGAAATCGACTTTCCCTATGCTCAATACGGGTTACGACCAGAATCTGAGTCAGGAAACGAATGCAGTTGGGTCTTCACGAACTGCTCCAGAGCTGATATAAAGTGCGGCGCAGGTGGCTTTCTGGAAGACGACAACGTTAGATTTTACTCATCGTTCGGAAAACTTGCGTTCGTCTTTCAAGTGGAGCTATACGCAATCCTGATGGCAAGGAACTATATCGTGAAGAACTGGTTAAAGGAACGAAGCATTTGCATGTGTAGCGACAGCCAAACTGTGTTTAGAACTTTGCTTAGCCCACTTGCGACTATCAAGCTAGTTGAAGAACGCAAGACACCACAGACCGCAGTCGGAAAAATAAATTCACTGAGTCTCGTCTGGCTCCGCGGTCACAATGAGATCACGGTTAACGAAGGCTTACCAGAGAAGGTTCAGAAAAGAGTTTTTTCGGACCCAAACCTAAGTTAGGACTGCCTTCTTGGCATGATTCTCCTCCTTCTAAGAGGTCAGCGGTCTTCCTACTGTCCCTCAGGAGAAAACACTGCTGGTTGCTTGCTGGAATTGTGACGGGGCATTACCTATCCACTTTTGGTAAGCACTTATTTGTACTGGGCATACGTAATACAACATCCTGCGTCAAAATATGTCGGAAAGTGGGTTTGATGGTGAACTGATGATTTCAGAGCGAGGCGGGTTTTAAAAATTTGAATGGGGGGAATGCTACTGGTGGTGAAAATAATGATAAAGTATAGTAAAATAGGAGACACAACGTCGGTGTTCAAGGGTGTCAATTGACTAACTGATTTTGAATCCTTTCTAGCAGGTGTAGAGATGATTTGGGCGTACCTGACAAAACATGGCCTTTATACCCCAAATTTGGGCGGATTGCCTTATGCCTTATATATTGAGGCCAGATGAAAGAGGGTGAAGTATTACCATCGTACATAAATATTACTACATCCTTTGAGGAAACCTAGATATTTCGCAGAATTTTTGACGACACTGAATTTGTGGTCATTCAAACTAAGGTTGTCATTGACACACATACCGAGAGTGGAAAGTTTTTCGGTTTCGACAATGAAAGTACCATTCATGAACAATGGCTGGGTGCTTAAATTTCGTGTTAATGACAGCAGAAAGCATTGTGTCTTCTT
Source organism: Volucella inanis (assembly GCA_907269105.1). Lineage (NCBI taxonomy): Eukaryota > Metazoa > Arthropoda > Insecta > Diptera > Syrphidae > Volucella > Volucella inanis. The sequence goes on along the minus strand of OU026153.1, from coordinate 230,266,360 downwards.
CTACTCAGTTCGTAGTTCCCCAATTAGCTATGCTGTTAATATCAGCATTGATTGAGCTTAGCATATGCTGGCGTTCCCGTTCTACAGCCGAAGAGCAAGGACGTAAGTTCCGAAACGAATATAAAAAGCAGAGAGTACTGTCATCAGCAAAGGTATATTTTGGATTAGAAGTAGCAAGCAAGAGATCATTAATGAAACTTAAAAAGAGTGCCGGAGACATAACGGAGCCTTGAGGCACACCAGAATCTATTTTGTGAATATCAGACTCGAACTAACTCCCAAAGGTAGTTTCTAATCAATTGAAGATGAGAGTCATCGATAAGGCACGCGTTTTTGATAATAAAGCTTGATGCCGAAACTTGTCAAATGCTTTAGAAATATTAAGTGCAACTATTTTACTTTTTCAAGACTGACGTACGCTTTGGTTCCACTTTTCAGTGAGACACGCCATCAGATCACCAGTGGACCTCTTGCCACGAAAACCACACTGCTGGTCATTGAGAAGTTTTTGTGTTTCGAGATGTTTCATGAGCTGACGGCTTATCAGTGTTTCATGACCTTGAAAACAAGGGATGAAAGTCCAATGGGTCTGTAGGAAGAGAAAGAAAAAGATTCGCCATTTTTTTAGAGACGGGCAGGACAAATTCTGTTTACAATCTGCTCGGAAAGAGTCTTAAAGAGTAGGATCGATGGAAAAGCTTACGCAGTGATTTTGCCAGCGTGAAATAACATGTCTTCAGAAGAAGGGAAGATATACCATCGGACAAGCGGATTTTTGAATGCTTAGATCTTTGAGATTACTTTCTTCTACACGAGTTCGGAAGTCTATTTGTCTCTTCGAAGATTCGACCCACTAAAGTGTAAGTTGAGCCAAAGCAGAATATGGAAGGGTTGAGCAAGCCGCAAAGTATGCAGCAAGCAGATTGGCCTTGTCCAGAAATCTGATAGCTGGGATGTCATAGTAAATGAGCTTTCGGATGAGGCAAATTTTCTAATGTTTTTGACACACGATCAAAAGCTTTTCCTACCTTCTAGGCATTTTAGTATTTTTTGCCCCATTGCAGTCATTCCTGGGTCGCTTGAACCTTTTTCGGTTTTTCTCTGTCGGGTTGGTCTGGAAGGATCAAAAAAACATTTCTCTAACACTGACATCCTCATTACAGTTCGAGTCGTACTATTATTTTTCTTTTGGTCTGATACTCTTCATCCGATGAGAGTTAAAGGATTTTATTACAAAGAGAATAGTGTCTGCGATCATATCAGCAGCGCTTCCACGTCGCTATCGAGGAAACATAACGACCAGGTAAAATTTCTGTTAAGTCCGCTCCGATTTGTGTTCTCGTATAGCCGTACGGTTCTTTTAGAAATCTTTTCTCTAACCATGTTGTGGGTGTAAAAGAAATAAGCTGAAATGACACAATAGTCCGACGAACCTAGAAGGAATTGCACATTCACCTTGTATTTATCAGGGTGAGAAGTTAAAAACAAGTTTAGCATATCGGCGGTATGACTATCAACGTCTGGTATCTGTCAAGTTGTTTTCCGCAGCGAAGATCTCATCCAGAATTGTGTATATTGAAAACGCCGGTAATCACGATATCAGTATGAGGATACAGGAATAAAATTCTATCCAAGGAGTCAATTAGTACATCAAACTCGTTAAAGATTAAATTGCTGTCCAGTTTGGGATTCCGTGAATAAAGCAATAGCTAGTGGATAATTTGCTTACGAAAATGGAATTTTAATCACTTGAAGATGAATTCCGGATAAGAATAGGGACTACATTATGGTGGAGTTTGTTAAGTTTCATCACTACCCATATAAATGAAGAGACCGCGGTGAAATAATAATAGTGAAACTATCAGGCTGGCTTTGGATATTTTACTCCTTCTGAAGTTTGTAACAAAGGGTTTTGCTACGTCTTAATTTCAAGACATCTTACCTTATTCTGTCGGTTACAATGAATCCTCCCCCAAACGGACACTGCTTCGTTCTTTGTTGCAGTCACCGTCATATACGAGTATAAAGCAGTTTTGTATTTTTCTTTTGTCCTGTCTATTCTACTGCACATCCTGGATATCGATGATATCAATTTTTTATATCATTATTCGGCAATTGAGTCGAAAATAAATTCAAATTGAGCGGCGTTGTCATATTTTTTATTTTGCAAATTTATCAATAGTGACTCCGTCATTAGCCGATGCATATCATCTGTTCTGGTATATATCGATTCCCAAAGAATAGCCCATTACCTTGAATGCAGACAAGGTCTTATAACGGTTGGTATACTCGTAATTTACAATTAGAATATCTGCTTCATCGAATAGATACACATCATTTACGCAAGTTTCATCCTATTTGTTAATTTATATGCTCGACACATTGTCAATTGTTATATGTAATGTCGGCAATGGTAAACTATAATTTAACTACAACATACAATACAGTAGTACAGCCAATATCATGGCACAACCATACGCCTTGACAAATCTAAAATCGATGCAACCATGCTACAGTTAAGGGACACATCTGTCCACAGAGCAGTCAAATGATACTGATTGCATATCGATATTATGGCTGCAGATATCGGATATATCCGTAGCAACCCTTACATGCGATGTCGGAAAATTGCATGGTAGTGAACGCCCAAATGAGAATATAACTTGATTGTGAAGTAAATAATGTAGCTTGTGGATGGGCAGGCATAAGATTTGTATTATAAGGCTTGGGGATACAATTTTCTATTGAACTGTATGCTGGGCTTACACATACAAACGGGAATGTATGAATGAGTTTAAGGATTTAATTGAAAATCCAAACGCTTCTGCTTGCGACAGATCAATGGCGTCTTAATTGAACCTCAAATCAAATGGTGATTCCATTTGGAATTGCAAAGAATAAGCGCAGAATAAAAGAGTAGCAAAAGCAAACAAACTTTAAAAGGATTCCATCTAGAAATTTAAAAGAAAGTTCAACAAATCACAAAGAAATATGATCATGATCCTAGGACATTAAAGAAAGATTCTTTATTGCCTGTAGTAACGACAATACGTATGAATAGATTAGAATAAGCAATCTTACTTCGCTGTTCGAGGTCACTTATAAAGGGTGATTCATCGTAAAGTTTGATTTGTAATGTAAAATAAAACACAAATTTAAAAGTAAACTTAAAATTTTTATTATAGCTTAAAAGAACAATTCATGGCATTTACTCCTTAAAAATAATATTATGTAAATATTGGCCATTACAACATCTCAGGTGGTCTATTTGGAAGGTCTAATTTCGGGCGACTCGTTCGAGCATAGTGACTGGTATCTTGCGGATAACACGAGTAATGTTGGCGAATTACCTGAAACTTTACATATCCCCAGAGAAAATAGTCCAAAGGTGTGATATCGCTTGATCTAGGCGGCCAATTTAGCAAAACGTGAAATTAAGCTCACCGAAACCATATGCTTTAATTTCAGGAAGCACATAGTCCGTTATCATGGCGCGATAATGGCTACCATTGACGGTAGCATTCTGATTTGCATCATTTTTGAATAAATGTGGACCAATGATTCCACTAGCCCATAAAGCACACTATACAGTTGTTTTTAATGGATGTAATGGTAGCTCCTTGTACTCTTCGGGTTGCTCATCAGCCCAAGTACGGCAATTTTGTTTATTAACGTGTCCATTGAGTCAGAAATGGGTTTCATCACTGAACAAAATTTCACGATAAGACACCGGATTTTCATTGAGTTTTTCCAGAGACACTTCACTGAAAATAAAACGCAAATTCAAGTTGCTTGGCTTCAATTCTTGAACAAGTTGAATTTTGTACGTTTTAAGGCCGAGAACGTCTTCGCGCACACTCTCAGCTACAGTTGCTACAGTCTCTTCACTACATGCTGGATGTGGTCTAGCCAGTCGAGTAACCATTTGCGAATGGTATGGGCAATAGTGGTTTCAGTAGGTTGATTATTCGTACCGTAAATTCCACGAATCGCACGAAAAATATTTCTCACAGAACGCTGATTTTCGCAATACAGCTGAACAATTTGGAAACGCTCTTGTGATCTGAGACTTTTTACTATGACTTGCCCAATGATACTGAATAAAAATGATATAGCAGTCTGATAGGAATCATGCGTGATCTGTCAAAAAGGGCCTGTTAAAAATCAAACCTTACGACGAACCACCCCTTACTGTTAAAGGTTACCCTTACACTTGTTTCACATACGGGATCCTATAAATTAAGTTATGTAGAGCAGGCAATCTTTAAATTATTCTAATTTTTTTATTTTATTAAAAAAAGTAAGAAGAACTTATCGAATGCCCAAGAAGTGAAGAGTTCTACTACTTCATCTGCATATGTCTGATATATTGACCGCAGTCAGTATATGCAACTTAATGTCATCCTTCATACTTAATTTAGTTTAGGTGATGCTACAGGCTATGGTCGAATTGTATTACAACCAACAGCTTTTTCCATTTAAGGCGATCTTGGGCGTCGTGATGTGTTATCAATGCCATTGCTAAAATGAACACAAACGCTCTTTCCTTTCTTAGGCGTTTTTGTATCCCTCATCAGGTGAAGTCTGTCAATAGCAAAGAAAAGCCGTGGTATGAACCGATTTGTAAACAGAAGCTTTCGGAGTAAGAAAATTGTTCCTTTAGTGTTACAAGACCAACCAAACAGAGTTAAACTGAAAAAGTTCCGTCGAGGCTGCACACAACTATAGTAAACAGTACTACAGTGCCCTGTTAAACATTTTAGAAACTCTGTCTATACCAGGTTTCAACTTTGTAGACAGTCTGCATGTTGCGCACCTCGGAGTTAGCTCAACACTTGCAGAGTGCGCCATGTCTAACTTTACGAGATGTTTTCAAAAAGTAGAGTGACTTTTGAAATTTCAAGGGCAACGTACTTTCGATTATCGATTTTTTTTTTTTTTTTGCTGTGTTGGTACAATTCTCCCGAATATATGTTTTTAGTTTCAAGTATTTAGCATACTTAGAAAGGTTTTACGTGTTTTGATGTACTCGGCGATTTTCAATTATTAAAAGAAAATGAAGCAAAAAGTTTGCATCGGAATTTGTGTAAAGGAAATATTTACATTGGTACAAGCTCTTCCAAGATGGCCTAAAAGATGACAATGACTCCCCAGCACACCAACAAAAGTTGATAAAGTCCAAGCTGTGAAAAAAATTGTTTTCGAGAATTGTCGAATTACCATAAGAGAAGTTGATGAGAACGTTGGCATATCGGTCGACTCGTGTCATGTGATGTGTGTCAGCGAAGTTTGTTCCGAAACTTCTTAGTTTTTATCAGAAGAACAGTCACATGAGCATCGATCAGGAGCTCTTGACTGACGTCAGTGATGATCCTGACTTGCTCAAAAGAGTCATAACTTCTGACGAATCATGGGTTTATGGTTAACGTCGAAAACGAAGCCCAATCGTCCCAATTGAAGCATTCAGAAAAATCTCTGGAAGAACTCAGGGCTGTACCACAAAGTGGTTATGAGAAGTGCTGCGAGGATTGCAAAAAGCGCTGGCATAAGTGTATTATATCTGAGGAAGTTTACTATATAGGGGACAACATAAATTTTGATGAATAAATAATTTTTTTTTGTATAAAAATATAAAGTTACCTTACTTTTTGAACATATCTCGTACACTTGAGTGCGTCCGGGACGAATATTTAAGGCGGATCCTCTTACGTACTCATGTGGTTGCAAAAATACTTAGAGATCTAAATATAAACAAACCTGCTAATCCAGATGCTATATGTCCCCTTCTTCTGAAGAGCTGTTCTTCCAACCTGCCAAAAGCACTTTCTAAACATCTTTGTCAACCCTACTAAACGCAAATTTTCTTATCTGCCTTCCCACGGACACATTGCATTTACATGCCTTATTTACAAGGTCGTAGAAACGCTGATAAACTATCAGCTCATGAAATATCTCGAGGCATAACAACTTATAAATTTTCATCATTGATTTCTTGTCTGCTACTTTAAATCCAGTATATACCTTTGCTGACGATAGTACAATATGGTTTTGATATTCGTTCCCGGGCTCACGTCCTTTATCTGCTGCACAAAAGGGAGCACTCCATCCCGAACATTTTCGCTATTTGGCATTCCGTTGAAATGATATGGTGACATAGTGATATCGGTTAGAGAGTTATCTCTCGACCATTTCATTGAATTGAATTGAATTAAATATTCGGGATGTTCTTGTCTTTCTTATTGCAAGATATCTGCACGCTATTTGGAAGACTTTTGATTAAAAGTTTTGTCATTGATTTCTAATCAAGTAGATCCATTGAGACCGTAAATCTGCTCACTCGGTTGTTGACTATTTGTTCTGCTACTGTCTTAGCAACAAAGGGGGAACAATCGATTGTCATTAACGGTTTCGGGAAATGGCTTCAATATACGTTCTATAGGTGATCCGACATTCTTTCCTGTGGCTTTACTTTTACGCCCTTGGTAGCAGCACACGTTATATATTTGCATCAGACATCTGGTTTTTCGCTTAGCCAGTCGAAACTTTCACTTACATTTTCCAACGCCTTGCTAATTCCTAAATGACCTCCTTAAGTTCACTATCCAATATCTCCTGGTCTTTCCTTACTTCCAGTTTCTTTCAGGCCAATATTGGTTCGATCTCATTGTCTACCTGATCCTCAACTGTATCAGTCCTGATCAATTGGATAGTCTCCTATTCTTTCACTTCATTATGGTCTTTCACATTTGATTCCACACTGTCGACGAAAAAGAGCATCAATATGCATCTTGCAGCTTGGCTGTCAGGGTTTTTACATTGTGATAGCCATTTCATAGAGGTGCTTATGGTAATGCATCTTCGCCGAAACTTAAGCCAGATACTAAGGCCGCCAGGTTACGCCGCATTTCTGTTCAAGCTTAAGCCATCATAAACACACCTCTGACCCAAACATTGTTAGCGTCTGCGCCTACGAAGAAAATTTTTCCAGACGTGGGGTAAGGTGGCGGCATGTCATAGCTGCCGCGTGAGTTCTTAAAATGATTTTTTACGCTCTCCTGATTACTTAAACCTTCGGCCTTTTTCCATAAGTTGATGCAGGCTTTTTGCGATACCAGAAAAATCCTTAACAAATCTCCTGTACTAAGTGGCTACTCTTAAGGAGTTGATGTTGATCTTTGAGGATAAGCCAACTTTTCACCGCTTCGGTTTTATCAGGATCCGTCTTTCCTTCTTCTGCTTCTCAAACATTTCAAATATTTAGATTTTCGTTGTGTTCCTCGAACGTTTTGCCTATGTGTGACGATATAAAGGTATCAGGAGTGTTGCATAGTCAAAACGGCATCACTGTAAACTGAAAATGTTCACTTCCGGTAGTGAACGCAATTTTCTCTCGGTCTTTTCAGTTAATCTCTCCCAGGTCAATGGTTAAAAAACATTTTGCTCCAAAAAGCGTATCAAAAGTGTCATCAATTCTCGGTAGACCTCGTGCTACCGTCTTTCTTCTTCATAAGAACTACCGGAGATGCTCACGGACTCTGCGATTCTTTAATTTCATCTTGTACACCAAACTTCTGTTTAATTTTCCAATGGAAGACGCCTGGTTGATGGATTGGTGGGGCATCTTCAATGTCCATATTTTACGTCTTGTTCAGCAAATATATCAGCTATTTGTTTTCCTGCAAGCATACGGTGCTCTCGATCCAGATTACAGAGGATGAGGATTTTGTTCTTGATTTTCCTACTCTGGACTGTTGCGACCCAGTGTGGCATGACTAGTGTCCAACTCGATATAGCCTCAATAGGTGGTAATTAAGTGTAAGATTTTGTAAAATTGCTTTATACAAAATTCAAGCGATTGAATCACCTTTTTAACCTTATTGTATCTTTTACTTAAACCACTTTATCACCGCCTTGAATTCATCTTTCAAATTAAATTTTAGAACAGATTTCACATTTGTTCAATGTCGGTATTTATACTCCCTGCCATCTTCCGAGAACTTCCTGAACTAGTCGCCTTTCCATACGTCTTTCTATTTTTCCGGAATTTTAAATATCGGTTGTCAAAGTCATTCCTTAATTTCCCATTGGATAGTCTTCTGTTCTTCAAATATAGATGGCGCTGTTCCAATTAAGCGATTATCATATAACTTTTGATTTTTTTGTAGTGAATCTGTCTTCTCAGTTTTGACAAGGGTATCTAGCACTGTTCTAATTTGAATGGATAGAATTGTAGTCAATCGTTGTCTATGGTAAATGGTTAATTCTGTATAAAAGCAAAGTATTGGTTGTTTTCGCCATTAAACAGTCCACAGAAGAAATGTTTCTAGATTTTCAGCACCATCTTGTGACTCTACCATGACTTCTTTTAATTCTTTTTCTATTCTTTCTAAAAGTCATTGTTTCTCCCGTTTCCTTTGCTCGTAGAAATATGGAGTAGCTCTTAACAATCTTTGCAGTATCGCTTTAAAGGCCTCCAATTTTTTATTTTTTTTTGAAACTGGAGTTTTGTTATGATCCTCGAATAAGACTACATGTGATGGCTTATTTGATGGCCTAGCAATGTTTTCAGTGGTCGAGCTTTGATGCTTGGACTTCTGAATGTCCTTTTGTGAAACTCGATCAGAAAACTTTGTTATTTCGATGTCGCATCATTCCTCTGCACTGCTTTGGAGATTTGACGACAACAATAAGGTGGTCCAAGTCAATGTTGGATCCTCAAAGCCGTGACTTGCTTTGATTGAGATGTCAATAATACGGTTAAAGGTCTTTTGATTAGACGTCACTCTGTGAATGTTGGGGTTGAAGAGCTCCTGTCAGCAATTTTCGGCAAAGACTTTCCTCTCTCTGCGAAGACTTGAGCGCATATCAGGCTTATTTTAGTGAAATTACCCCTGATGCTACCTAGAGTTAAAGAGGTCTCGCCTAAGTTTTTCGGTGATGATAAATCAGCGTCCAAAGATTTCTGCTGTCTAGAATATAGAAGAAGATGTCAACGTTTTTTATCCTGATTTTGCCCGCCAATACCGTCACACTTTATTGTCATCATTGGCCTCTGTTTATTGTTATATGATCTTTAAAGGTCCATGCCTTACACGTATATAGCCAAAGCTTTTTTCCATTTGCCATGGATGAAAGTCCATTTATGTAAAAGGCTATTCAAAGTACAACTACGGATGCTTCACAGTTTATGGTTTTTACTTTTCGCTTCTCTACGTTAAGAATTTTTTAGTTGTGCAGCTAGCCCAATAACTCAACCCACAAGTTTAAGAGCCAGATTCCTTTGATGACCCTTTTTTAACAGGCTATAGGGTTTCTTCCCGTGTCAATTCGAAATTGAGGTAAGAGACTCACATGTTGACCGAAATTTGTGCCAGCTTACTCGTATATCGTAGAACCTAACTTTTTTTCGGTCACTGATGTGCATATGTCAGAAGAAGTCAGCCTAAACTTGCTGTATTTTACAGCCTTTATCCATGGTAAAAACTCAGAACTTATTCCCTTCATAATGTAACTATCTCCAAGCAGTGTCGTTTTGTCGATGGTCATCGTTTAATCAGAGATGTTTTTCTACTGCACATGTTTTGTTAAGTCTCTCATATTCGGGGCCTATATTTGGTTTTATTTACTTTTTTCAGAAATATAACGAATCTCAAAAATCCTTGACTCGATCTCCAAATATTTCGGAGTTGTCTTTGTTCATTTTCCAGAACGTAAGGTCTAATAACCAAGTTAAGAGTTTTTCACTCAATACACTGTGTACATTCTTGTTTTCAATGGTCTTCTACTTAGTAAAGCACTGTATCCTTCTAACAGCAAAAACTCTGCCACGAATCATCAATCTATCATAAACGACTCTACAATAACTTATAAAGTTTATATTTCCACCCTTCTACGAGTTGTACATTCAAACTACAGGCCTATAACCGAAACTTGTACTCGTCTTTCAAATAACCAAAATAAAATTCTAAAATATTGCCCAAATAGGTCCATTTTTCTACCTCACATCGTTTACACAAGCCATTTGCATTTTTAAACATTTACCCGGCGATTAAATAAAAAATAATCACATTGCATTAAAGTCGCTCCTCCGACAAGGACTAACAGACTAACAACATCCTCCAGCCGTTCCAATGATGTACTTACTCAAATGTCGAAATGACTTTTTTATGCGGCATTTCAATTACCATTTCCTTAGCCACTTAAGTGAAAATGCGAGTTCCCGGGAAGGGGGGAACGAATAAGTCGAAACTTTCCGAACCGAAAACACACAAAAAACGATGAAGACGCAGTCCCGAGTATACGCATCGTAATGTGTAATAACAGCTTTTATCAATTTCAAAAGTTTTTCGGTTCCTGTTCAGTGTCGTTTTTTTTTTTTTTTTTTTTTTATATCCTTTTTGCCTGTTTTTTCTATTGGTGTTAACGTCAAGAAGCGGCGAGAAAACGGTCGAAAATGGTACGATGAAGGGGAAGTATTCGCCAAACGGTGTTTCGAACAACTCACACTTTGGCCATTTGCGCTTACTGTGGGATCGTTGTTATGCATCAATAATCGATAACGGTAAAGTAGGATATTGCCTCCATCTCAATGGAGAAAGTGGTGGAAAACTTTTCGAATCTTCTCCTTTGAAAATTGAAAATAAGAGAAAAAGCCAAAACTTCCTTGTGCTCTGAACTTTGGTCGTGGGTGGAATTTCTTGGCATTTTGCGACTATTCGACTGCATGGGAAGACATCAGAGTCAACAAGATACAATTGTCCTAAATGGGTTAAGAGATATCGCCTGATCGAATGACATTTCTTTGGAGCAAACAACATGTGAGCAACCATCCTGAAGATGTTCCATATATGCCATAGTGATAGATGGTGATAACAATTCATTTGATGTTCTTCTTGGAAACGATGAAAATTCTGCTACTCTTGTTACTGTGCTCGTTATTACTGCTCTTGGGATAGGAATCCTGTGCTGCTGTTGATTACAAAATGGGAATCCTGCTGTTGTCATTGTTATCCACGTGAAATGAACGAGAATCATTTGTCACTGCAGCAGCTGAATCCAGGGGTTTCGGACAATACAACATTGTCCTCTTAGTTAAAGAAGACGCTTTGCGCTATAACGCATAACCGTATTAAGGTTGTCGTAGTCTCCTGTCGGGCAATAACACGATGCAGAGGCAAACTTAAAAGGCGGTTTCTGTCATTCACTGTCAAAGAAATGTTTTGCTTTTGACACGTAGAAATGTTGGTCAAGAGCCGTAAGTGTAACATGACTCCATGTACCACAATGGATGGGAAAAATGAATCTGCCCGGATATCATTGAGGTGTCATGATACAAATATTTGTTTGCAGAAAATCCTACAAAAGGTAACCTGGATGCCGCTAATTAAAATATTTACTTATTTACTGTGCGCTGTTAATTGTTTGCCAGGCAAAAACAAATTATGTTCCTTTATACTATGACAATCGTGCTGGGGGTAATTCAAAGGAACAAAGGAAAAACGTCAGAGTCATCTTAATTTTACAAAAATGAGCCCCCAATCAAAACAGATAGCAAGAGGGTTCAATTTCTATTTCGTTATTTACTAAATAAAACCATACCGGTAGTATCAAGGGCTTTAAGCACAGGCTAATCTTTTTAAGAAATCATCTGCTGTGTACAACAATCAGGTTCGTGGCATAGTTGTAGCTCCGGTTATTGATAGAGTAAATCTTTAGTTGTGCAGGCTAAAATGGCTAGGCCATGATCTACTAGTAGCACAATATTAGTTGTCAGGGTCAGGCTGTAAAAAGGCTGTCAGGATTAGAGAAATGAGATCAACTCGACAAAGGAAAACGGAAAAAAGTTCTAAAGAACCAAGAATGAATACAACATCTTTTTTAAGCTTGTAAAATTCTAATATGACCAAAATCTAAGGCAAAAATATTGTCCCAAGGGCCTCAACTTTCATCCCGACGCTTATTTATTATAACACTTCAGCTGTGATCTCTTTTGGGAAGGCCAATCTGCTTGTTGGACACTTTGTGGCCAGATCAACATTTCCAGACTGTGCTTTGTTTCCGTCTCTAAGTCGAATCTTCAATGGGACGAATTGTCTTTCGCAGTTATGTAGGAAAAGTAGACACTTAAAGATCTTAGCATTCACAAACCCACTGGTCTAAGTGGTATATCTCCCCTTCCTCTGAAGAGGTATTGTTCTTCGCTAGCAAATCCACTGCGTAAGTTTTGTCATCAATCCTACTTTTAAGGACTCTTTCCGAGCAAATGGAAAAGAGCATTGGTCCAGTTCGTCCCTAAAAAAGGCGAATCTTCTTTTCTTCTTCCGACAGACACATTTAAGTCCCTTCTTTCTACGGTTATGGACACGCTGATAAGTTGTCAGTCCAATATTGATTTGATGACATATCTCATACTAAAGTGATACCAAAATCTCCACCAAGCTGGCGAAAGCAAGATAGTTGCACTTAATAATTCTAAAGTATTTGATAGAGTTTGGCATCAGACTCTTTTGTCGGAAATGCATGGTTTTGTGATCGGTGACCCTCTTCTTCAATGGATTAGAACCTTTCGGAACTTTCAACTCAAGGTTTGATGTATGATATTCACAAACAAAATGTGCCACAGGGCTCCATTCTGCCCCCAACACTCTTTTTAATCTTCATTAATGATCTCGTGTGTGCTACTTCTAACACAATTCCTTTGCTGAAGACAATACTCTTTGCTTTTCATACTTGTTCCCGGACTCACTTCCCTATTTTTCGACGGGAACGGCAGCTCATTAAGTTCCAATTGGGGAACAATCAACAAAGTGAAATTGAATGCATCCAAAACACAATGCTGTCTACTGTCATTAAAGCGAAATTCAAATACCCAGCCAGTGTCCATGAATGGCACTTACATCGTCGAAATCGACAACTTACGTTGGAATGACCACATTTTCGGAAATCCGGATTTTGGCCAAAAAATCATCTTCTCGGACGAGGTCCAGTTTTGGATCAGCGGCTATGTCAACAAGCAAAATTGCCATTATTAGAGCGAACACAATTTGCATCAAACAAAGATTAACTTTTTGGTGCGGTTTATGGCATGGCGACGTCATTTGACCTTTTTTTCGAAATGAGGTAGGTGTTACCGTTACCGGCAATGATCTCAGGTATGGAGCGATGTTAACTATCTTTCTGTGTTCAGAGCTCGATAGCATCGAGAGACCTGTGGTTGCAACAAGACGGCGCTACACACCATATAAGCGACGAAACCCTCAAAGTTATGAAGGAGAAATTTGGTGACTGGGGCATTTGATGGCGAGCGTTTATCATTTGGCCACAGCGATCATGCAATTTGAAATCTCTCGATTTTTTTCTCAGGGCCACGTCAACCACTTTTTAAGAGTTTGGGGCCAACATTCGACACGCTATTGCTGGAATAACGCCGCAGATATTGAACTGAGGCATTAAAAATTAGACCGATCGCTTGAAGCACTGCCGACAAAGTCGAGGCTGCCATTTGAATGATGTGCTATTCCACATATAATTGCATGAACGTAGCTTCAAAATAAGGCCAGAGTCAATTTTATAACTCACACGGTTTTTGTTTTACTTACATTTTTTTTCCTATCATTCTTATCTGGTCACAGTTGGTGCTAAAAATAGGGACAACTTTTTCTGCTGACAGTATAACGGCTTCGAAGCCTAAGAACTCGCCATCAGGCAGAAAAGAAAAAGGAAGGCATGTGTTTTCTATAGCCCACGCAGAAAACAATTTGTTTTAATAATTTCAGACTATTTTTCAAAATAAAGCAGTGTTTTCTCTTATGTTCCAGAAGGCAGCCAAATAGGTCCTTTTCTATTCATACTTTTTATTAATGATCTACCGACTCTGTTGAACCATTGTTATTGCTTAGTGTTAAGCGTGTGACTACACTTACAATGCCGGAAGATAAGTTTTTTGGAAAATTGAATAGAAAGAGGGGGAGAGAAAGACGTTTGGGCTCAGTGGTTGTTTCGCTCCATGGGTGGCATCCAGCATTTAATTAGGAGACACTTCATATCACGAGATTTTCGATGCCTGAAGAAATAGAATGTCTTTCGGGCACGGCTGTTATTGAACCCAAAACCTTCCGATTTTGAAGCCAATACACTACCACCGTGGTATTAATTTTTTTTCCAAGATATCAACAATAAATTCTCCATTGTCATTCTGGACAAGCGGACGAGTTTGGCAGGGATACCAAAACTAGACATGGCTCTGTATAGCTCGTCTCTATAAATCCTGTCATATCAGGCCTTAAAATATGCGGTGGTGGGTTTCGACTTGGACTTCCTGGGTCTTCTCCAAGATCTGCCGTAGTGTGAATATTTGATCGATGGTAGACTTTTCTGGCCTGAAGCCAGACTGATAGAGACCAATCAGGTTGTTGATGAAAGGCTTCAGGCGTTCACACAACACGGCAGATAAGAAGACTAATACTCATGGCTCAGTTCAGAGGATCTCCTTTCTTGACGATTGAGCAAACAATGCTGAGGTTCCATTCATTGGGCAGACTTTCTTATGACCATACTTTACATATGGGTTGGTGCATGTTCCTAACCAAGTTATCGCCTGCTGATTTAAATAGCTCGGCGGTTAGGCTATCCTAACCAGCGGCTTTGTTGAACTTAAGCTTAGATATGGCTTTATTCGCTTCGTCCAGGTCAGGTTGACGGAATTGTTGGTCTTTAGAATGGTTCATTCTTTAGCCTTGGCAGGTTCTTTTTACCTTTTCGCAAAACTTCCGGACCTCATTCATGCTGTAGCATCTCTCTATTTGCTCGATCGCGCGCTTCTCGTGTTCTTTCTTTTTTCTCCTGAGAAGCCAGTGTTCGTCTTTTCTTTTTCGCGCGTAGAGCTCACGAGCAGATCTGGTCCTTCTTTGCAAGTGCTTCCAGCTACATGTGCTTGCCGGCACTCGTCGTCGAACCAGGGGTTTCAATGTGGTAGTCGAGTGGAACCAAGTACCTCAGAGGCGGCGTCTCTGATAGCTTTTTGGCAGTGCTGCCACTGGTCTTCAATGCTTGATGCTGGCTGCATAGAACTTCTTGGGATATTGAGATTGACCCGATCGGAGAAGGATCTGGTGATCTTTTGTGATTTTAGCCATCCGACGTCAAACTTTCTCACAGTACTTACTTGTCTTGGCGGTGTTCGGGATATCCGAAGCCGCACCTTGGCTACAACAAGGTAGTTTTCCGAGTCAATGTTGGCCCCTCGGAACGTTAGGACATTCATAATACAGGAGGAGTGCCTTTCGTCGAGATATCGAGATGCGGGAACCGAGATGTTGCCGATAGCAGTTACCATAATAAATATTGCAGTCGGGCAGTTGCCCTGGCGTACAAGCCCCAACCTCTAGGGCTAGGCGCTTTGTTGGTGTCAGTAACCCACTTCGGGGATGTGAGAGCTGCGGTTGACCCAAAAAGGGTTCATCCGCCATCATCTCTGTTAACAACGATTGTTGTTAGAGGTTGGTAAACCTCGACAAGTGCGCTGGTGTGAGCTATAACACGACTCGTCTTTATATGGTATTTTCCCACCTCATACATTAAATAACGCTCAAATACGAGTTGTTGATAATTTTAAGGATCTTGGTGTGGTTTTCAATGGAAGATTAACATTTCATCTACTTGTACATATAAATTACATGGTTGCCAAAGCCAACTCTTTGTTAGGGTCCATTAAAAGGAACTCCTCTGATTTCAAAGATCCCTATACTATTACGGAATTATTTTATTCCATCGTTCGTCCTGTTGTTAGATATGCCTGTATTGTCTGCAGTCCTTCCACTATGTCAAATACATGTCGAATCGATGTCTTGATGTCATTTAATTTGCAATAACGCAAAATATTTTCTTAGAATATGAACCAAACTCTGACCACCGAAAAAGTTTTCGACGTGTTTGAACAAAATGTCATATTTTTACACATTTTTCCCCAAAAAAAAAAAAAAAAAAAGATAAATCATCTTAGAGTTTAGTTCATATGGATTGCAATTGAATAAAAAATATTCACACAGATTTTCAGAATGAGTTGTCGATAACCCTTTGAGCTAGAATTCCCACGATTTGAAAAAAAGTCGTTTGGATAAAAACGCATTTGAAAAAAAGAGAATAGTAATACTAATAAATGATATGAAGTGCTCACTACTTAATCAGCTATTCCAGTACCATATAGCAAACCATCTTCATCTTCAAACGCATCATCTCGGGCTTGAATCTCCTCTTCACGAGCTTGCCGTGCCTCCTTTATCTTCAACGTGCTGCTTTTTTTCTGTTTTTTTATGCACCGCTCATCCATTTCCTTTGAAAAGTTGAAGCTCTACGTTTATCAGCATTCGAAGGGCTGAATTTCCTTCATTGAATAACGCAGTATCCAAAAATGCCACGATGTACGTGCTTTGGGGCCAATTGCCATATGCCCTAAACATTTCGTCAGCAAATCAATTTTATATAAAACTTCGTATATTAGAAAAATTTCTTTCTGAACGTCAGGGTGTAAAAGAGCAGAGTGGCGCTTCAGGCTCCGTTTCAAGTGCTTTAACTTGCTGACACTTCCACTACTTGTCATCTCCCTCTGTACAGTTGTCATCTGTGGATTGTCGTTTGTGAATATCATGTGCCATTATGGCCTTCTTCATGTCTTTGATGCTGTTTGAATTTTTTTGAATCGCTAAGCCATAATTCGTGCTGAACTTTTTCAGCAAAGCCTCTGTCAATTTTCCTTTGCCGGCCAGATTTTTAGATTTCCTGATGTTCCGGAGCCAAGCTCACATCCTTCCCTGCACATGTCCTATGTATTCATGCTGCGATTAATGCACTATGCTATGAAGGTTTTCGAATCTTATTACTGATATCATTGCCATATTTTACACCATATCGCGAGAGCATACTAGATGGAGTGAAAAGTAACCTCCTTGACCCCCAAAATTCGCTGCTACTGCAAAAGGGGCTATGGTGCCTTGAAGTCCGTTCATATTTAGGCAGACGTGCCAAATTTCAGTGCGATACTGTCTTTAGTTTTGTTTTGACAGCTGATTGTTATTGACGTGTTCGGCATCGTCATCGACAAGAACGGTTTTCGTTCTCTCATAAAACATTATTTTTTGATAGGCAAAACGGCGGAGGAAACAAAAGAAAATTTGGATAAATATTATGGGGCTAATGCTTCATCAGATTACACCGTCAAATATTGGTTTCGAGAGTTTCGTGTTGGCCGAAAATCCACTACCGATCAAGTTCGCAGCGGGAGGCCCTCCGATGAGGTTACAGAGGACAATGTCAAAAAAAAATACAAATACATGAAATGGTGTTGGCTGACCGGAAAGTGAAGGTGCGCGAGCTAGCAGATACCACAATGATTAGTACTGAGCGCACGCGCCATATTTTGTGTAACATTCTGCATATGAAAAAGCTATCCTGCCACTGGGAGCCGCGCATACTCACTCTTGACCAAAAACACGAACGCGAGAGCACTTCGAAAGAGTGTTTGGACTTGCTGATGCGGAATCGGGCCGATTTTTGGCGTCGATTGTTAACTGTTCAACACCAGAGAACAGAATGAGTGCCCGTCAATGGACTGAAGCCGCCACGAGTGCTCCGAAGCGGCCGATGGATGATCGATGGGTCGGAAAGGTTATGGCGTCGGTTTTCTGGGATTGTCATGGCATACTCTTCGTGAACTACCTCGAAAATGGAAAAACCATCAACGCGAGTATTACTGTGCATTATTGGAGCGATTAAAGGTCGAAATCACTGCAAAACAGCCACACATGAAGGGGAAGAAAAATTTGTTTTTGCAAGATAATGCACCAGCGCACAAGAGCATCGCAAATATGGCTAAAATCAATGAATTACGGCTCCAATTGCCGTCGCATCCACCGTATTCACCCGATTTGGCTCCCTCGGACTATTATTTCTTCTTCCCAAACCTCAAAAGATGGCTCATCAATAAAAATTTCAGCTCACGCGAGGAAATCATCGACGCCACGGAGGAGTATTTTGCAGACCTTCCGGAAAATTACTTTTCGGACGGGATCAAGAAGTTGGAAAATCGCTAGAATGAGTGTATCAAACTAAAAAGGGACTATATTGAATAATTTCATTATCCTCTTTCCATTCTAGATATTCGCAAAATTTTTCGATGTCTTGTTCGAATATACACATGATTGGTAGTTACTACTTCGTAATACAAGATCGAGACTTTTCCGGAGTAATACCCTCCGGTACACCAAAAACTGATTTGAATCCTGTTTCGATTCTCAGTTATAATCGACGACAAGCTTGAAACTAAGACCACGTTTCTTGAAATTTCACATTCTGTTTGCAATTTCCACAAATAAGAATGTCTGACAAATCTGTGAATACCGTGAAAAATTCGATGAGCCTATCACAATGTAGAGTTTACATTGTCACTGCTATTATTCGAAAGTTATTTGCGCTATCACTTTCATCTTCAACAACATATGAAT
Source organism: Volucella inanis (assembly GCA_907269105.1). Lineage (NCBI taxonomy): Eukaryota > Metazoa > Arthropoda > Insecta > Diptera > Syrphidae > Volucella > Volucella inanis. Next base: position 230,247,863 of record OU026153.1, on the reverse strand, counting down.
AACTGCTGCAGTATAGATATCCGTGAAAGGATCTCTTACGTGGCTTACTATATCTCACGATACGCTATATCTTCGGAGACGCTGACATTTTTACTTCTAACTTTCAATACACAAAGCTGAACTGACCAAACTCGACTCTCTGTAGAAATATTAAAAAGCTTCGAGAACCTTCTACCTAACGCCTCTATTGTAAGAATTTACAATTAAGAACATCTGCCAAAATCCCCCTCTCACTTCTCACGACGGTACACTTTAATGTCGGTACAGAGCTCTCAGACAAAGAACTAGTCCATTGTACTCATTGTGAAGTTTCTTTTAATGAAAGTTTCTGTGACAACGTGCCTATAGTACCAGCACCCACGGTGTCAGCGTCGAGTACCTGCAACCTAATGCCGGACATTCACAGAGATAGTGCTGGGCGGTCATTTCTGTGACAGTAAGCATCGCAGAATGTTGTGTCACTTATACCCAGCACGTTTAAGTGCTTTTCAAAAGTGTAATGCACTGTCACGATGCCAGTAAGCAACCTGCAGTCTTTCCTGCTGAGGGACAGTAGAACGGTCTCTGACTTCCTAGAGACGGTTTGGGTCCTGAAAAACTCCCTTTTAAACCATGCTTGGCAAGTTCATCGGCAATTTCATATCCCGTGATCCCATTGTGACCTGTGATCCAGACAAGGGTCACTGAATTTAGCAAGAATTTAGTGGGCTCAGCAAGGTTCTAAGCGCAGCTTGGCTTTCTCTGAGGATACTAACGCTTCAACCCCTCCACCAGTTCTCCGTAATATATGATAGTTCGCTGGTATCAGGATTGAGTAAATTTCTGCTTGGAAGACAGATGCAAGCTTTCCTAACGTGAAGTGAAAACTAACGTTGTCGCTCGCCAAAAAGACACCGGCGCCACATCCTATATTGGTTTTGGAGTCGTCCGTGAAGAAACAACTGCATTCCTTTGCTGGCTCAGATTCTGGCCGAAGCTAGTCCAAGGAAAGTCGATTTCGGCGCCATTGCATCGGACGGCATGTTCATAAGACCGGAGTCATAATACAGCGCCCAAAGTCATCGAAGCCCCAGTACGTGTTCTACCAAAGACCACTTCTTTTTGATCGGAAGATGGCCTTAAGCGTGCATCTCATGATCAGAATATCAAGGAGAGTGTGATTCAACAATGCGTCTTAAGCGGAGCCAGGACTGCTAGGGAAATAACCTGTGCATCCGAGACAAACCGTTTTTGGGAGTCTGGTAAAAGCTGCAATCACGTATTTTTGTGAGAGCTTACTCCAACAGACAACCGATGCATAGGATATAGTTGGACTTATCATAGCCATGTAGATCCAAAGTACCCTTTTCGGTGACAGACTCCATGTTTTGCACTGCCAAAAGGCCGACAGCGCCTTAGATGCTTTCATCCTTACATGTTTAATCCAGAGAAGATTGTTATCCAGGATAACACCCAAATACATAGCTTCTTTGGAGATTTGAATGGTGATGCCTTTAAGTACCAGATGAGTCAGATTAGGCAGCTTATTTCTTTTCGTAGACAGAACAACCTCAGCTTTGAGAGGATTGACTGAAAGCCTATTACAAGTGCACCAGTTGTAGATCACGTCATGCATCATAGCAGTGAAGACAGAACGCCGCCTTGTGGGCAATCCCTGTTTACACCCGCCACCACATATTGGCCGCGGCCAGCATGAGTTGCCTATTCAGCAGCATTACTTTTATTCACAAAACCAGTGACTTGCTTCTGCCGTGTTGTCTGCCCGAGTTGCACATGCCATCAAAAGTTGTCGATAATACAACCCAAGGCTTATTCCTTCTTGTCAAGTGTGTCTTCAATTCTGCCTACCATCGCCGACAGAGGATGCATTCGCAAGGCGGTTTTGCGCACATGGAACTCGACCGTGCTTTTCAACATAAAATAAGTCAGACTGATAAATCTGATCTTTTTGTGAGCGATTTTTAGTATAAAGGCCACTCTCGCTGGTATTTGGAATAAATGCCAGTGCCAGGCTAGCAGTGCAAATTCTCTTCACAGTTGCCAGCAACTGGTCTATACTTTTTTGTAGCAAAACCGGGTAAATACCATCGGTGCCAGGCAACTTGAAGCCATCAAAGGAAGCAACAGAATGTTGCTTTGGAAACATAGTCTTGAATATTTGAAAAGAAATAAATTTCAATTTTTGGAATCGTTTAAGCTGGCTTCTCCCCTTAAAGAGTTATAAGTCTCCTCAAAATCGGATACAAGTTCCGATTGCTTAAATGTTGAAAAGGGTTTTAGATAATGTGACTCACTGTGATGGGATTTCTATAACATCATACTTGAAAGAGTTGTGCGGAACTCAAAAACGAGCACTGTAGGCACAATTTTTCAAAGGTTTATAGCTCATCAACTTCTATCAGAGCCGGCTAAGTGAAACTTCTATGGCTGCTCGATTCACTTACCCCTCTCAATATATATACACTCCTACTTATCTATGAAACAATTTAAATCATCAATTGGTTTTCCTGTGACTTGATGATGCGAATGTGCCTAACGACCATAATGGAGTGACTCACTACATCCTCAGAAAAAACCTCTAATCCTCTAATCAACATTGCGTAATCTCCCCCACTAAGTAAGCCTTAAAACAGAGTAATCACCATTGATATCAAGAAAGAGTCCCATAAAAGCAAAAATCCCAAAGTCCCCATATATCCTGTTTCCCTATATAAATCTTTGAAAAATTGTAAAATCAATTTAAAGTCTAATTTTATCACTCACTTGAACGCTCAGTGATGCGAGAAAGCTGCTTGAAACAAAAATATCGCTCTATTCCCTAGTGAAATAGCAATCGATTGATTTACTCATACCCCAATCGATTCCATGATTAAGTGCCACACTTCGTTTTCAGTTTTCAGTTGCCAGATACCGAATTCCCACAGCCAGTTGCTGAATAACCACTTTAGAGTCAGAAAATTTGCGCCCAGGGAATCGTCATCAGCTATTGGGAAAACAGAAACGCGCCTCCATTCGCACCACCATTGGAGCCTATCTATTTCGCTTCATTTAAGCGATAAATTGGGAAATTGTCCAAAAATATGACATACCCCGGGGAACGTAATGTCGCCATTCGTAGGCGACTAATTCAATCTGAGTGTTCAATAGTGGAGTAAACGCACTTGTCACTTGTCACTTTGGCATGGCAAAGCATTTACTTGAACGCGTTTATGTCGCCAACATCACTCTGGGGAAAAGGTTTGTTCTGCCTGCAAGTAGCATGGGGTGGCAGCAATCAACTATCATTTGACGCAATCAAATCGATTAACACAAAAGTGTCAGCGAAACATGACAGAAAATTGTAGCAGATACATTTATAATAACTATGGCAACAGTACTAATTTATGTTGGGCTGGGCGGTTTGACTTGGCATTGGGCCAGTTGAAATTGTTCCCAACTTTGTGTCAAGAAAAGTTCTTACCACCAAAAATGTCAAAAATGCACCGTTCTGTCGGTCCTGATCGATCGTTTAGGTAGTTTTTGGTATGGCAGTCTTCAGGCAGAAGAATGACAATGCATCTCTGACTACTTTTGTGAAGTTACCACTCTTTGTAAATTGCCATCGACGTTGAAGGAGAACGAGTACTGGTATGAGTAATAGTATGAGTACGACTAGAGTTATGTGTTGTAGTCTTCGTGGATGGTGACTTTCAGTTCAAGTGTCAGTGGTAGTAAGTTTTTCGTGTGGGAGATCGTAAGTGGTACCATGGCTACCACCAAATGTGCTCGTTTTGATATGAGAGAGTGTTTCGGGCGCATCGCTGCTAAACAGCAGCACAGACGGCAGTGTCTCATCATCATAAATTTAGATCCTTGAAGGATATAGAGATAGAGATAGTGCTGTACTATCTGAAACCCAGTCTAATGTTTTCGAAAAATTTCAAGACTCCTGAAAGCCCAAAAGTTATAGTGTAGCGTGGGAGCAGTTGGAGCAGCAGTAACAGCTGTCAGAGTATAATAGACTTCGATGGTTTTCCCTTTATTACGTAGAGGACTCAATTTGGCGCGAACTTTGACGCTGTCGTTGCTACTATAGTACTCGTTATGGTGATGGTGATGGCAATGGTTTTGATGCTGATGGGGAAACCACCACAATAGCTGGTGCTTGGCTTGGCACTGAAAGATGTCATCATCATGGCAAATGGGAAAACCAACTGTCTAGCTAAGGACACATGGTTGAGTTTTGAAGAATGTTATAACTACGATGGAGACACATTTGGCTCTTGGCATTTTGGCGTTATGCATATTCTCGAAGTTCAGCAATAGTGCATCATTCAACATTCTCTGAGTGAGTTAAGGGCAGGATGGAGTTTGGGTTAAAGCTAAAGTTAGCTCGAAATGATAAGTGGGGTGGTGTGGCGTAAAAATGATTGATGGTGAAGTCATCTGTATTCATAGAAGTTGTTCCTGTACTGTTGTGTATTAAAATGATATTATCTGCTTAGGAGAAAGCATGTTTACTTCGTACACATACACATACGTATGTGAGAGGAACAAAACTAAATCAATTTCAATTATGCTTACATGTATTAGTGAGGGTAGAAATGTATATTTGACATTGACCATCTTTTAGGTTAGGTCTCGGTTAAAATTCGCATTAACGTTTAAAACAGAGGGTTGAGTACAATGACACTACTGGGAAAGGATCACGTTGCAACGTGTGATGTATTAACTTTTCAGGTTAACTCGTTGGACTTTCCTTTTCAGTCGTACAGTCACCGGCTTCTGGTCAAGCTCTAAACGGAAAATTGCTACTTGTCTTTAGATTTTTAAAGCTGAATTTTAGAACAAAGTTTTACGAATGTGTCGACGAATTTTCAGAATAGCTGCACAAATTGTGTTGAGCGTATGTATATTTTGTAGACGTCTCACATTGCCTATTGCCATTGAAACCGTGTATAATTATGGGACTGGTGAGTTTCAATTAGACTTGCCCTGTCTGCCTTGTCTGAAGATTCCATTTCGGACCTTTTAAGTTGCTAGTCTCTCCGCGACAGCCCAGGTTGAACTCCACAACTCCTTGTTGTTGACCTTTCGGTACTATCCTGCACACTTTGTAAATATTTCAGAAAAATTTCTCAATTAATTAACTGTGGGTTCGATCTACGCATACGCTGGGCAAAAATAATTTTCGTGGTTAACAATTTTAATGACACTCCTAAAGTTTAATGTGACCACAATCCTGGATGGATTAGAACCTGAACTAAATAACCTCTCTAGCTAGCTAGATCCCTTAATAACTGCCTCCTTCACCGTTGAACCGTCTTTAGAAGGGATCTGCACTAAAATCACCTAATCGCCGTATTAAAAACATTTCATTGCCTTGTATATATTTAGTAACACTTAGTAATGCAAACTTTCGTGTACATGATTACCAGTCTTATGTTGAAAAATTTGTCCCGAAGTTAAAGGTTTTTTTTGTCAAAAACTATTTCTAAGAGTAAGTTCGCCACCAAATATGTTCTACTCCATTTAATAATTGTGAAACACCTTTTTTTCTATTAAGCTAGTCCTTGCAAATTTTACTAGAATTTCTCAGTCTGTCGTAGAAGGATGCGTAAGCGCTTCAGTGTCTAGAGCAGCAGCATACACCATTTCAGCGCGTATACCAAACGCTCAAAGAGATAGTCCTCCGAGGTATTGTCATCACTCTCACATCAAGAGTAGCAAGATATTGTAATCTAATACACCTAGATGCTTAGCAACGATGTATTGTCTAGTCACAATATCAGTAAGCATTTTCTGACCTTTTTTAGAAGTCAGAAAGCATTCGTTTAGTCTACGAACACCTGGGAAGTCATGTCATTTACAGTTGTGCTCATAGTTAACCCAACCGTTAATGGAAGCCCTATCCGAATACGTAAACAGCCCTAACGAAGGTATAGGTTTTGAAAAACTCTCCTCTGAGCCTTGTGTGTCTAACGGCGATTTCATTTCCTGCGAACCCATTCTGACCAGGGACCCAAACAAGACTCAATGAATTTAGCTTTTCGACTTTAGTTTCCTTAAATTGCTTACACACAGCGCTGGCGAAGGAAAATCAGGGAGGAAAGAAAGAGAGGTAATAATGAACGTTGGTTTTAAATGTTTGAAGGTTATAATGACTGAGAAATAAAGAGCTAGGCAGGGCATTTTATAAGCCCTTACGGCTTATGAATCAATCACTATTGGATTGAGGGTATACTGATAAGCATTTATAGCAAAACGAGTATTACGATTAAAAGTGTGAAGGGACAGAATGCTTCTAAAGATAAAACAGAGTGAGACACAAAACATTACATCGGTGTTCGTGAATGACCATTGGCTGGGTGATATTAGTATCACCTATGAGTTTTATCGGGCGGATTTAAATCCTATCTAGCAGGTGCAGAGATGTTTTGGGCGCACCCAACCAGATGTGGGCATTGTACTTCAATTTCGGGCAGAGTCGTGAAACGAGGTCGACATCACTGTACAGTTCGCTGTTGAAACGTGGACTCCATTCTTCACAAAAGTAAATACGACCGTAGATAATCCGAAGAACTTTCCTCTCGAATCACCTGAGAGCAGTCTCATCCGCTTTATCCAGCGTTCCCCTTTCTGAAAAGATCAGTATCTTGTATGTCTTGTTGGCCGTTCGAGAGAGTACTTTACTACTTAATCGCTTTCTAATCCCAAAGAAGCAAAGATTAGTGATTCTTGGTATGATTCCCGACATGAAGTCCTTGTTGGAGTTGATAGCAAAACCAAGGTAGATACAGTACTTTACGACCTCAAAGTTGTAGCTGCCTATCTTTGCATATATTTTGATTTTCTTTTGTTGACCGTTAAACCCATCCCTGTCGCTTCATTAGAATATGCAAGCAAGTGAACAGACTTTTGAAGGATGATGCATCTGGAGTTGACTTATAAGTCTCACATGAAAGCGCATGGCTTTGTTTAAGTCCTTTTCTATCGGCTTTGGTCTTGTCATTGCCGACCGTGACGGATTTTATTCTCCAACGTCATCCTGCATAGTCGGATGTGCTTGGAAAGGATGCCAAAACTGTACATGGATCTGTAGAGTACAATAAAAAGGTAGTGCGTATCGATTTGGAACTCGTGGCTTATTTCCAAGACCCGCCGTCATGTAAAAATTTAATCTATGGTGGATTTTTCTCGTCTAGACCACACTGATGGGCAACAGATAGTTTGTTTATGAAGGGTCTTAGGCGATGTTGAGGAGACTTATTCCCTTTTATTTGGCGGAGTTTTGAGAATCTTTCTTCTTTAGAATCGGACAAACAATTCTGATCTTCCATTCGTCGGACATACTTTCGTCGACCTAGATTTTAGGGATAAGTTGATGTTTGCTGCGAATGTAATCATTACGTGTTGCTCTCAACAGTGCGGAAGTTAAGCGCTTGGGTAGAGCAGCTTATTTCGATTTGAGCTTGGAGATTACTGCCTTTACTTCATCTTGGTTGGGCGGGATAAAATGTTGCCTGTAACGATCCGTGTTAACACTGTCACGACCTTCATAAATAAACTATTCGAATTCTCAGCACCGACTGTGGATTAATGGGTATCAAAATATAGAAACCGTGTATTACCTACAGTAACATCGCCTTTCGATTCAAAATCAATAAATCTGTGCCCGTTACAGGAGGTGATGTCGTGGATTCTGTACTTCCCATCTTGATTACTAAAAATGCCCTCTGTGTCTAGCATAGCATTGGAATCGCAAAGGATGATCTTAACGTCTTACCCGTGGAAGCAATTATGAGAGTTACTTAATGCGAATCATCGTCAGGCATTCGATTACATGCTTAATACTCAAGAGTTGTTCCGTAAGTCTTCCTCTGACGTAGCTTTCTTATCTAAATAAACGCTGCGACTGCTGTCCTTGTTGGAACGTTTGTATGTAGCAGTCCGTATACAAGTTTTGTGTTCTCCCACTCTACGGTATATTCCATCGCACATTTTGGATGATGGTTATGTCTGCTTTGCGGATCTGCGGTAGTTGTTAAGCTACGAACGGTATTTTTTACGTTTGAATATTCCATTTGTAGATCTGAATCTCATTATCCTTTAAGCGTTTGGCAGTGTCGTCAACAGTGAATATGTTATTATCCGAAGCTATAAACTGTTTCGTACAGTTTTGTCCGTACAGGGTTGTGAACTCTATGACGGTATAGACCAGTATTAAGATACTTATAGATCACGCCTTCATGCATAAGGATTAAATTATTTACAAATTCTCATTCTGCTGGAACCACCACTGGCACTGTGAAGTTAGTTGCGAAGTTTGAGAGTTCCGTTGCTCCCCAATTCAGGTTATACGGCAGTTAGCAGTTTCCCGATAAATCATCTTGCAGGTCTCCTGAATGTATATTACATACACACATCTTAATTATTTATTGAGGCAACCGTGATGACTTTGAAGTCTCAGAAGAAGGTTCTCATTGATCTCCAAACAATGTAAACCTTTCGGAAGAACCAACGCCCAACAAACACTCCATTTAAACCATCAGTTTCCTTTTACAAGTTCACACACATGTTTACACTTAAGCCTATATGTGTACCTCCGTATGATTACCATTGTTAGGCATATCCTTTACTCGAATAAGTGAAAAATAAAACAAAAAATGAATGAAATCCTAATCGCTGTAAATTACTTTGAAAATTTCTTTATTAACCTCAGCTGGGAGCGCCATCATTTTGCTCATTATCATAATTTCTCATTAAAATGCTAAAATCCGAAGCGGGAGGGATCTTCCTTGCTCCATCAGGCGTAGAAAGCAGTACATACTCGCATCTGATACAAAAAGAACGCCGCATTGTCATACATACACATGGTAAGAACGACGGCGGCGGCATCCAGGTATCCTTTTGTAAAACAATCAACGATATCTCTAATGACTTAACGTGTACGCAACATTGCACATACATCTGTTGACTGCGTGTACCGTTACGATTGGCTGGAAAATATACTTCTAGGCTGGGATAGATACTAAAGGATAATATTCACAAACATATTGTAGAAGCGTTTCTTAAAGGCGAAAACCATCACTACTCGTATGTTGATACAAGGCAAAGGAGCAACACTACACGAAACAGAATATGTACGTATGAAGAGACAACACAACATCTAGCACATCATCAACAACAACAACAGCAACAACAACAGCAGCAGCAACATGTAATAACACAAACATAAAGGAGAAGTGAAGAGACTTGTGAAAGACCTTCTCTTCGTAACAATTTCTACAAAACGTAAACAATAACACACTCTACGCTCTACTTACTCGTGCAGGAGCGTACGGATAAACACACACCCAGGTACTGTGATATGTGTAATTAATTATTATTGTTATTGTATCTGCGTACACGCACCTTTTGAACCCCTTGTGGATGATGGGTGGTTATGGTGGTAGTTGCTGTGGTAGTGCGTTTTACATTGTGCCTCCTGAAAGGTTCACTGAAACTTTCTGGCAATTAAAATCCGCCCCCACAATGCGGTCTTGGGGTGTTTTAGTCCTCGGGGTGATTGTTTCCATAGAAGCCCCTTTGCGCTTTGCAATCAGTGAAATACATTCTAAAGAGTGGATATGATGGGGTGTAGTGATGGGAAACATTCGCCGTCAAAGGGTTGGTTGAACTTACCGACGTACTCGTAGATTGCGGACTTATCTTTTTCCATTTGCTGTTCGTTTCTCTTCTATTTCCTTCTGTTTTTAAAACTGCATGCAGTGGGGAAGGTTTCTTTTTTTTATTTTTAACCATAAAGTCTACCGCACGCCTGAAGCTAAAAGCCAGGAAAAAATGTCGCATCAGCAAGGCTTCGGGTTCTATTTTTTTTTTTTTTTTTTTCGCTGTTTTCTATCAAAGCACTCAAAGACATGGAGGATGAAAAGTAGAAAAAAAGGAAATGAAACGCTTCAACTCAATGTACGTACGAGTATCTATACATACATTCATTCTTCGAGATATCGGCGTTGCCACTGATGTACTTTATAGGTTCCCGGCGCCTTTCGTCTTCGTCTTCGAAGTGCTTGTCGGAGACCATGGAAAAATTGTTTGTTTTTATAGTAAGCTTATAAATAATTGTATTATCTGTCTATTTGTTGGACATTTCCTATTTAGTTCATAAGTTTTCGCTTGTTTTTCGATTGAAGGAAGCCCCTAGAATATATGTATGCACGTAGACATATTCTGAAATCTTAAGTTATCTTATAGCTGTTAGTGTACTTTTGATTATGTAGCAGTTAAAAGAAGACTGGGCTCCCAGAAAGCCATCCCCTCCAAGTGGCAAAACTATGTTTGCTTGCGTACCCTTTTAACTTATTGCATCACCTTTACATGAAGTCATTCCGAACTGGGTCAATGGTGTCTTTATGTCTTTGTGTCTTAGACTTACGCTTGAATGCGATCAATTTGGAAATTTTGCCGTTTGCCTTTAATCGTACACAGGGTTACTAGGTAGACACGGTCTGAAAGTATCTGCATATATACGAGTACAATTTACACGCTAGTCATGTAGTTTACCAGACTTCACGACAATGCTATCTCTCGGAATTTAATTTCTCCTCAACGAAATCTCATCTCCGCAGAAAATTATTTACAGAAGATTTAGACTGGATAGCAAATCGATTTTAACGAGTTTGATACGCTGTCTGATTCTATTCAAAGAATTGTATACCTGTACCATATACTTATAATTATGTTGTTATTGTGAACGATTTCAATATCTACAACTCTGGGTGATTTCGACGTTCTAAACAGACAATTCCCGTGTGACAGTGCTCTATTTTCAACCCAGTTAGGTGAGATCTGAGTATCTGACTTTGAGAGTCGTCATAATTTAGCCGTTGATGTGTTCTCTTTTCTAGGTTCTGCGGACTCATTAGGTATTTCAGCTCAATTTAGGCACATCGACCCCATACCTAGAGAAAAGATTCCTACAAGTAACGAATGCCAATACTAGAAAATCAGTTGGATCATTTCTAACAGCTCCTTCACGACTTCTAACAAGTCCTTAGTCCTCTATAACGACGCGGATGCTGCTGCTGATATGGTCAGAAACACTATTTTCTTCGGAATGAAGAGTATCAAACGAAAAGAAAGGACGTTGTGCAAGTCAAGCTGTGAAGAGGTTGTTTAAATTACAGAACTGAACTACGGAGCTGTCAAGACCTGGGTCATAAGATGTTAGTATCCCAAATGTTGTAACTTCTTTTGGTTGTCTGTCGAAAACATTAGAAATTATGTACGATCCTCCATCCCAAAGGCTGTATACGCTGATATTTCCAGCTCTTTAAACAAAGAAAATTTGGTTTTTGCCACTTTTGAGAAAGGTCAGCGCTTACAGATTGTGTCATGTCTCCAGCTACACTTGAGTACCTCATTCTGTGGGACGAATCCATTTTTGCACTCATGTAGCAGCTAGAGCACTCAAAGACTTCAACATACACAACCCCGCTGGTCCAGATGGTATATCTCCCCGTCATCTGAACAGGTGTTCTTGCACAATGGAAGATGATGACCATCTCATAGTACATAGAAGGACAATGGTTTTTGTCCAGGCCTTTTGTAATAAATGAGAATCTTTTTCCCTCTCCAAATGTAGTTCATCTCACCTACGTCACTTTTTTTAAAGATCGAAAATTTCATTTTTTTTAGTGAAACATTGTACAAAAATCTATCGAACGCAAGATTCAGGAAATTTCAATAGCATTTGACGAAATTCCGCATCTCCGTATTTGGGACCGATGAATTGTTCCTTCGGCAGATAAGGAATTACTTTTTGGAAGGTAGGAGTACTTACTTATGCAGCGCTACAGTTTGGCATTACCCTGGGCCTCAACATATGTATAAGCGTCTCCAGTTAGTTCGGTCTTTAGCTAACTGCATCCAGTTGCGCACTTCAAGTCTTCTGAAGTCCCCTATTATTTGTGCGCGTCATCTATAGTAGGCCTGGGGGTATCAAGGTCTTACACAGAGTCTTCTTAGTTTTTCGAAATAGAGCCTTATTACTTAACTGCCCCTTTATCTGCAAGAAACAGCGATTGGGAAGGGTGATTCTTTGTTCTATGTACTTGGTATAGAAAGATCCCTTACTACTTCGAAATTATGGCTGCCAACTGTGACGTTCTGTCCAACTCGTCGACCTTATGTGTCGCTTTTTGTTAACATCATGTACGTACTTGGTTTTGCCTTCATTAACCGCCAATCCCCTTTTGATAAGTTCTATTTTAAAACCCACGAATGCAAACGCACAGCCCGCTGTGTTCTTTCAATTATGTCAATATCATCGGCGTACGCTTGTACTTGCACAGACTTTTGAAAGATTGTGCCTCCAATGTTTACTTGTGAGTTCCGCCAATTCTTTAAAGTTGATATTAAAGAATGTCACTTGACTTCGCACATAACCTTATCCAAAACCTTTCTGAAATCAAATTTTTCGGTTAAGTCGTCACCGACCTTAACGGAGTAGCGAGTGTTCCCATTCTTCATTCTACCTAAACGGACGATATTGGCGGCAATGCGCAAACTAGACATAGCTGTATACTCGTATAGCTCGTGTCTACAACTGCTGTCATATGCGGCCTTAAAATCGATGAAAAGATTGTAGGTATCGATTGGGACTTGTTGAGTTTACTCCAGGATCAGCCGGAGTGTGAATATTTGATGGATTGTGGACTTTACTAGTCTCAAACCGCATTGCTAGATGTCAATCAGGCTATTGACTAAGGGTTTCAAACGTTTACACAATTTGGCAGATAAAATCCTTTATCTTGGTGAGGAGACTTATACTTCTTTAATTGGAGCAGTTTTTGGTGTCTCCATTTTTGTTGATCGGGCTTACGGTGGTGAGATTACATTCCTCAGGGAAACACCCTCCTGACCAGATATGGTTAATGAGTTGGTGTATACTGTTCATTGTCAGCAGTTTTGAATGCCTCGTCTGGTAAGCTTCTAGGTCCAGTCGCTTTGTTGGATTTTGGCCAAGATATTGCTGTACTTATTTCGTACTGGTTAGGTGGACGGAAATTTTGCCAATCGTTATCTCAGTTGAATGGTCTTAGTTGAGATTTTGGGCTTCGTATGCGTTTTGTTGCCTTGACACGTTCTTTTATTTGTTGGTGAATCTTACCTTCAATATTTTTCTGGAGTACAAACTTTTAATATCTTCGAACACATGCTTCTCGTGCTCTGTTTTCTTCTTCTAGAAAAGCCCAGCATCTCATGTCTTGCAGCACCACTTTGTGAGCTTCTTTCTTCGTCAAACCAGAGATTTCTTGGTGGATGTTGGGTGAAACTCAGCACATCAGTTGTGAAGTCGGCAGCGTCGCCACTTGCCTTCAGCACTTGATGTTGGTGGCTTAAGAATCGTTGAGAGGTTTCGGGATACACATTCTGTGAAGATTGTATAAGTCTCTTGCGTTTGTAGCTTTCCTGCTTTATATCTTCTTCTAGTATTGTAGCTCTTTGCTGTGGCTTGATAAATTTGCATTCGTACTTTGTCTGCAACAAGGTGGTGATCTGATTCAATGTTGACTGCCCGTAAGATGTGTCTAGTTTTTTACGTGAACACATGTCGTGTAGACCTTAGTTCACGGGATGCCCATACATCCATTGGAGTCAGGATATAGACGCCTGGTCAGCGTTTGGCGCGTTTCAGTATTACCACGCTAGACCTATGTTAAGAGAACAACTTCCACTTTTGATTTGAGTCAAGCCGGACCTAAGACCTCTTGCCGATCTTAGGTCACGGCATTCAGCTCTGATTTGCAACTCCACAATGTTTTAAAGAAAACATGGAATAGCCTTCTGCGGTTTTAGGTTTAAAACACAGCCAGCATGACGCTCACACTAGGCGGCTTACCTCTATAAAATCAGGTCCAGATCGAAATCGCAGGGTACTCCCATGGTACCGAATTGTTAGTCCTGATGTGTACTTTCGGTGGTACTGCTACCCAACAGAACCTATGACCGGCCGCTCGTTATTGGTTAAATAGTAACAACCTTCGGTAGCTTCAATGTGAAAGCGTTTAAAAGATCAGTATTGCTCTACCCCGTTTATTATTAGATTACGTTATTGATGGTCGTGGACTTGATAATAAGGCGGGGGTCCTAGCTACTCGGAAGGTACGAATGTCCAGAATACTGTGGACATGTCTTATGTCTATCGCAATGTGGTCAATTTGGTTTAGTAAATTTGGCCCCTTGTGTATATTGAGAAAAGGATAGTGATATTTCGTCCCGCCGCAAGGTCAATAAGCCTCAATCCGTTGTGAGACGTGTTGTCGTGTAGGATATGCTTACCAATTGTCCTATCTAGGACTATCTCCTTTTCTATCCTTTCGTTAAAATCTCCTAGTATGATTTTGACGTTATAATTTGGACATTACCTTAATGTCTTGTTCGGAAGGCTTTTAGAAATATTCTTTGGTGGCGTGAGCATGAGCGCATATTAAGCCTTGATGCGGATGGTCATAAGACGCTCGCTCGCGTATCAGAAAATCAAGATTTATTGTATAAATCTGCTGCATATAGCAAATCAACATCCGAGTAAGCGCTTTTTATTTCCCTTATAGCAATCGCGATAGTATCACAGTTTTTCATCTTCCTTATATCCAGCCCATCCCGTCGTACTTTTTGGATGGCGGATATATCTGCGTGATAGCAGTCAAGGGCCTCTCTTAAGGGTTCGAACATTCCACGTGCAGTATCTAAAATGGTTGATTTGTCACATCTTTTTAATCCGTCCCGTAAAGGGTTGTGAGCCCTATAACTGCGTAGGCCAGTATTTTGATACTGGCCTGAAATGCCTTTTTCATTTTAGTTTGCATGAGTATGGCTTCATTAACGCAGTCTCTTCTGACCACTAAAAGGAGGTACGGCAAGCACTTCGCTACGAATCTGATTGTTGGCCCAATCCAAGTTATTGGACAGCCAACAATTTCCCGATCAACCATGGAGGTACTGTTTATGTCTGTTTTTTACAAAATAAATGTTCGTATGCCGCAGGGCTCCATTCTGTTACCGACACTCTTTTTAGTTTTCATTAATGGTATTTCCATTCATCTGCAAATGCATTTTTCCGAAAAGGTAAAAGTCTCCGGTGTCAAATCAGGTGAATACAGGGAATTGTTGACAGTCAAGTGTCAATCGATAACATGGCGCATTATCGTACAACAAACACTTACTTCCTACTGCGCGATGTTCTAGCCGAATACGATCGCTTCAAAACACCAAGACCAAGAATTGTGCATTAACTCTCTGGAATGAAATCTTTGTCAGAATGACCTTGGAATAGCAGAATGTAAATCAACTTTGTCTACACTTTCCAAAAGAGATTTTTCGGCTTTCATTTTGACTCGCCTTTCACTCCATCACTTAAGTGCTTTTTTTCAGGATCATATTGAAAATACCCTATTTAATCAACAGTCACAATGTTGTGAAATAAATTTTTGTTCTTTTTTCGTTTCCTTGAAGTTGTCCTTCCAATATTTAATTTTGAACAATTTTTGCTCGATGCTTATTTCTGAACCGATGACACAGACATATTGTCCCTTCAGACACAATAACTCCGTTTCTATTCGTCCAAATGTCACAAAATCTGTACATCAGTGAAGGATCTACTTTTCCGTCACAAGTAATTGCCAATAGATGGCCTCATTAGAAATAATTATTTTTGAAAAGCCTGTCTCTCTGTCTCTTATAAATTTGCATTTGTTTTTGGCACAACCGTCAATCCTGGAGAACTAGTGGCCTTGTAAAAAAAAAAAAAAAAAAAATACCTGCGCTGAAAGCCTAACCACTTTAGCTGCTACGTTTGTAGTTTAACTGACGGAAAGAATTTTCGTGATCCTCTGCAATATCTGCTACGAAAAGGAAAATATTTGCCCTTGATAATATCCGATATGATCCCCAAGATACAAGTCTTTCTCTTGCTGATTTGACGGATTAAGCAATTATTCAAAAATTAGTTCAGAAGATTTCTGGATTTTAAAAATTGGAGGAGGATACTTGTACATCTTGATGATATTCTAAACAGTGAAGGAACTCTCAGACTATGTGGAGCCTTTAAAGATAAATAAATATTCAGCAACATGGTTAGGATGAACATGCATATGAGCACTGTTAAATATAAAAAAACGCTACCCAATTTTTTTAATAAATGAAACTCAAATTGAACTTCAAAAATCGAAATAGCCATCCATATGCAGAGTACATGGACACTTATCTTCTGCGCACCGAGTTTTGATAGTTTCAATGCCTACTTCCACTCAAAATTGTGTCCAACGACTCAATTGAATCTGGTTAAGTCGAAATAGGACCCCTTTTATTCTGCGATGGCAATTTCGGAGCCACATTTGCATTTACTTTTACCCATCAGCAACCCTGCAAAAGATTTAAGCCGAAAGCACAGCATCAGTGTAGTCAAAGCGGATGGTTGTTCTTTGCCCGCATACACCTGTTAACATGCATCTGTGTAGCGCTACAGAGAATTTATGCATAAAATGCACACTCCAGGGATAACTTGGTAAATTTAAATTGCGGCAGGCGCTAGGCTTTGGGCAGCAAAGGGTGGATGAACGCAAGCTAAAGATACCACCCCATATGAAACGTGCTCTGGCTATAGCAAATGCTTTAAATCCAAATTTATAATGGATAAGCATGGAGTGAGAAGCAAAACGTAAATCCTACGTAATTGAGTCACGTAAATTAGATGGAATCGGGTAAATGATATTTATCCACCTACGGAGCATGGTATTCCACCCTTCGCTGCCCTACATTCCCTCGTCTACTCTGCCCACTACTGTGCTATTAAAACGACTATTTGATAAGGTAATTTGAGGGAGCGGTGGGCTCATTTTCTTTCAACCATTCTCTCATTCTATCAATCCCTGTTTGAATCGCTTTTCAATTTCTTTCCATTCTTCCTCCTCACCCTCACTTTTTGAATATACAAATTTCTGTTTTATTTAATCTACTCCTTGAAAATATCGTGCGGACTAGGACTAGAACGAATTGACGATGCCGAGGACAACGACAGCGACAGCACGACATTACGACAAAGGCTCTAGCGACAAGGATAATGCCAAACAATGAAGTGTTTTAATTTTATGTACCAAAGAAAGAGCGAAACGTGAGAGACGGGATGATGCGAAGAAAATGATTTTCCAATTCCTCATAAACGAAATTGAATCTTGAAACGTCCATGAGACTTGAGTTGATTTTAATGACGGTGATATTTTTCCATCGCGAAAGGAAAGCACAGCACAAGAAAGAAAGAAAAAAACAAAAAAAAAAAAAAAAAAAACAAAAAAAAAAAAATAGAAAATAAGTGAAGCAAACGCCCGTCAAAGGAAATGAGCTATTTTCCCGGTAATGAGTAGGATATGGTGTAAAGGAATGATGATCGAAATTGGATCATTAAACTGATTTCATTTTAGCAAAAGAAAAAAAAAATTTAAGGAAACCTCTAAGGAGCAAAAACAAAACAGAAAAAAAAAGAGGACGTATGAAATACATCAGGTAATTTGGGAAATCTAAGTAGTTGCGGGTAAGAGGGAAATAACTTTGGGGTTCTCATTGATTAGATATTGTTCTGAAATCTGGGCTGTGGATTGTATGGGCTACAGCCAATCTGCGCCATGGTATTCGTATTTATAATCAACGATTTTGATTTGCTTCGTTTGGAAAAGAATTCTGATTTGGAAATTTATTGAAAGTGCTGAGTGAATGTTTGCCTACTCAGAAACGGTGCGCTTCGAAATGTTTTGTTTGAAAAAGATTCTTAGAAAAGATATTATGTGCATTAATAGATGATGTTCTCATCATGTAGATTTTTATTTAAATTGAATGTCATTCTTGCAACCCTTTTTTCACATTCAATTTCTGAAGTGATTCTGTCACCCAACTAAAAAGTCACAAAAGTGAAGCACTGGCCTTCTTTACTTGCTGCACCTCACTTCATTTCGAGACATGCTAAAATGTGGTTTTCCTTAAAATGTTGGCGTGCAAAGAAAATGTGCTTAATTCCATTTGCAAGGAATATACCGATTCTGGCCGTCTAATGTGATAACTCCGTGCACATGGTCTTGTGGGTGTATACCTGAATAATTTGTAGTCAACATACCTATGTCAGATAGACGAGGCATTCGATTTCCGGCCTTTCTGACGAAGACATCATTTGGCAGGAAGAAGCTGATCCAAATGATTTCTTTGATTCCTGAAGAAACGGTTGATGCGTTTAAAACGCATATTTTGGAGTTATTTCGTTCGGAGTGGGAAAAGTGCTCTGAAAATTGGTTCGAACGCATTGAACGTCATGGTGAGTATTTTTAAAAACTGTTTACTTCACAAGAGTACATGTATTGAACAGAATTTTACATGTCCACAATTGAAATGCAAAAAAAGGAATAAAGATAAATGACAAAGAAAAAATGCAGGAAATGTTCTGTATTCCCCCCCTTAACGTGAATGTCATTAGTCTAAATTGAATAACAACACATTTGTCATGTTTGGGTTTCGGTAAAATCTTTGTCAGGATGTCAGCCTTATTTGACAGTATTTCAAATCAAAACTTGATTACCTCTTTTATGTGGTGGTATTTTGCATCAATGTCCGATTTTAGCAACCCCTTGTTATCGTTTAGCAATATTACTGGTTCCTGGTGGGATTGGCTGACCTCCATTAAAAATCGTCGAAAGTAAACAGATAATTTCGCTGTATCCGCCGCTGCCATATAATCAAATTCTGCCTCAGTACTGCTCAAAGCCACAGAATATTGTTTTCTGAGAAAAAGACAAATCCTGTGAATGACTTTCTGGGGAATTCATTACCACCCCACTTCGCATCAACATACGAGAGCTGTTTGATGAATACGCGGCTTAGAAATGACAACGCAACTTTTTTAAGTGTTGACAATTTTTTTTCCAATACAATCCCAACTCGGTGCACTTTTCCCGGAGGTGATGCAGGCCTTTGTTGGCCTGCAAAATACTCATCCGCGGTGGCGATGGCTTCCTAGTTCAACCCGTACCTCTTTCCAGCGGACGATCTTTTAAGATTTGGGGACAAGAAAAAGTCGCAGTGAGCCAAATCCGGAGAATACGGAGGATCAAGAGGCAATTCGTAGTACAATTCGACCAGTTTGACTATCGTTATCGTGGTGGAAGAGAACTTTTTTCTTCGTCAAATGTGGTCGGTTGTTCTTAGATCGGCGTTGAGTCGGCCCAATAAATCGGCGTGGTATGCTCCTGTGATTGTTTTTTTTCTTGAACATCGGTCAAACCTCCCACGTAACAAAAACGGTGGCCATCAACTTTTCGGCCAAGGGCAAGGTCTTCTCGTTCGTTCTCGAACGTTCACCTTGCCATTGTTTTGATTGTTCTTTGACCTTTGGTGTGTATCAATGAATCTATGTCTCATTGACGGTCACGAAACGACACACAAACTCCTCCGGATTTCGACTAAACAGGGCCAAGGACGTCTTGGAAGTGGTCTCACGATTGCGCTTGTTCTCCGGCGTGAACAGCTTTCTCAGGCACAAAATCTCGTAAAAGATGTGGCTAACGCATTCAGTTGAGATTCCTGCTATCTCAGACAACTCGCGAATTTTCACTCGCCGAACTAAGAGACAGATTGTCAGCAAATTTTGACAGGTGCGCTAGAAGAGCTTATACTTAATGATGGGGTATTTTTTTTTTTTCTCAATATCACCACCTATCTTCCAATGAGGGTAATCTTCAAACAGTTCTCGTAGCAAATCATCTGATTTACTTCTTTTGTTCACCAGTTGTTTTTGACAGGTACGGCTTGATATATGATATATATCTGACCTGGTTGTTAAGGTAATATACATTAAAATGCCAATCATAGATTGTAATCAGTTTTTTCAACATATTTGCAGTTTCCCATATCAAACCGCTTGAAAACATATTTTGTTCTATATATAGGATATATCTGGCCCAGCTGGATGTTATCAGCTTCTCCGTCACATTTCACTTTTATGCCCAAATAATAATGGAGATATGAGATGGTGTTCCATCTGCATTTTCCCATTTTTTCTTCAGCAAACTATCTTTCACACAAAATGAGTCTCACTGGACCCAATATGCCTCCAGAGTTTCAGTTGGGTTCGATATCTTCTGCCAGCTTGGTCTTTTTCGTATTCGTTCCAGGCTAATATTAGTTCGATGTCGTTATCCATCTATTAGGAGGAACGGATTTCATCTGTACTCAGGACTGGCCCAAATGACTTGTTCTATTGCTTATTAACAGTTGCAGTCGCACATTCGACAAGGGAGATCATCAACATTTGAGTGGAGTTTTCCTTTGCGGTGTCGTTCCAAGAAGCTTCTCAGTTACGGTTCATCTCTGATGACAGACCAACTTTTCATCGCTTCGATTTTATCAGGATCCGTCCTTACTCCTTCTGCTGATATACGAGGTGTGTTCCAAATGTAAGGTGACTTTATCATTTTATAAAAAAAAAAAAATTATATATGCATCAATATTAATGTTGTGCCCTTTAAAGTAATCCCCATCAGATATAATACACTTGTGCCAACGTTTTTTCCAATCCTCGAAACCCTTCTAATAAGCACTTTTTGGTATAGTCTTGAGCGATGCCGTTTTTCTTTGCAAATCTCCGTCCTTTCAGTTCTGAGAACAGGAAAAAGTCGCATTGGGCCAAATCCGGTGAATAGGTTTCTTAATAACGACTTGACAAGTTTTTTTTTTAAATAAAAGGCAAACCATTTGAGATATTTCAAAAACTTTATTATTGGCATTTATGAATGGAAGTCGACTTCGTTCATATGACCACCGCGGGCATGTTTGCAGCGGTCGATTCGTTGGACCCAATTTTCAACGACTCGGACACACATTTCGGCCGAAACGTCCGCTATTTCGCGTTCAATGTTGGCTCTGAGCTCTTCCAACCTCGTCGGCGTGTTGGCATAAGCCAATGACTTAACGTAGCCCCACAGAAAAAAGTCAAGCGGCATTAAATCGCACGAACGAGGCGGCCAATCGACTAGCCCATGTATTGAGATAACACGCTCACCATACTTACTCTTCAATAAATCGATTGTAGCGTGTGCTGTGTGGCTTGTGGCGCCACCCTGTTGAAAACACATGTCGTCCAAGTCCATATCTTCCAATTCGGGCCAAAAATAATCGGTGATCATGGCGCGATAGCGCTGACCATTCACAGTAACGTGACGATCATTACCGTCAACGAAGAAATATGGCCCAATAACGCCGCCGGCATGCAAACCGCACCAAACAGTTATTTTTTGTGGATGAAGTGGTGACTCATGAAGCACATGTAGGTTTTCTCTCAACCAATAACGCATATTTTGCTTATTGACGAACCCATTGAGCCAAAAATGAGCTTCGTCGCTGAAGATGATTTTGCGATGAAATTCATCATCTTGGCGTATCTTTTCCAGAACCCAATCAGAGAACGTAGCTCGTTAGTGTACTTTACATTGATGCTGAGTTTACTGAATAAATTGACAGTGACAATTTGATGGTTAGTGAAAGGGTAGGTTCAAAAATTAAATTCAAAGTTGTCAACCAAAGTTGGAAAACCCTATAGTAGCTGAGGCATGATTTTCATGTTGTTTTTGGCCAAAAAATCTCTCACAAGCAACGATGAATGAGCATTATCGTGATGCAAGGCTATAAATTTTTTCTTTGCATTGCTTCTCACAAACGACGCATAACTTCAGGATAATACTGCTTATTGATCGTATGACATAGAAGTATTGTAAAAATTCTTGATGCACTACACCACAGTAATCGAAAAAAAAAGAAACAAAACTTTGACATTTGATCAAACTTGACGTACTTTTTTCGGTTTTGGCCTTCCTGGGTGTTTCAATTGGGACGATTGGGCTTTGACATATACCCATGATTCGTCACCAATTATGACAGGTGACGATCAGGACGTCAGGATCATTATTGACGTCATTCAAAAGCTCATGAGCGATATTCATGTGACGGTTCTTCTGACCAAATTTAAGAAGTTTCGGAACAAACTCCGCTGACACACGCCTAATGCCGAAAACATCAAAACAAATTGCATGACTCGAACCGATCGATATGCCAACATCCTCAGTAACTTCTCTTATGAAAATTCGATGATTTTCCAAAACAATTTTCTTCACAGCTAAGGCGTCCAGGGCGAGGTTCGACATTGGCATCTTGGAAGAGCTTGTATCATTGTAGTTTTTTTTTTACTTAGAGTAGAATAACCGTATGCCACTGTCAACATTTCAAGTATCTTAAAGCACTTGATTAAATTTTTTACACAAAATTGAATGTGAATCCCTTGTTCCATTTTAATAATTAAAAACCTTTAGGCACACTAACACTCTTTTAACATTTTTATCTGTCAAAAACTAACTAAGTATGCTATATACTTAAAAATGTGAACATACATATCTTCAGGAGATGTGTACCAATACAGTAAAAAAAAAAAAAATTCGATAATCGAATATACGTACGTTGCCCGCGAAATTTCAAGTCACCTTTCTATTTGGATACACGTCGGTTAGGTTGATTCATAGTAAGGTTTGAGTTATAATGTAAAATAAAGCACTTAATTTTAAAGGAAAACTTAAAATTTTTATTATTATTTAAAAGTACAATTCATGGCATTTAAATCTTAAGAATAATATTATGTAAATGTTGGCCACGACTATGTCTGAGGTGTTCTATTCCGAAGGTCTAACTTTGGGCGACTCGTTCGAGCATAGCGACTAGGCGGCCAATTTACCATAGCAAAACGTGAAATTATGTGCTCACCAAAATGATTTCTCAACAAGTCCATGGTTTCACGCGCTGTATGACTCGTAGCGGCGTCTTGTTGAAACCAGAGATCACCGAGACCATGGGCTTGAATTTCAAGAAGCACATAGTCTGTTAACATGGCGCGATGGCGCGGTTACCATTGACGGTAACATTCTGATTTGGCTCATTTTTGAAGAAATATTTACAAATGATTCGACCAGCCCTTAAACCACACCATTCCGTTGCTTTTAATGGATGCAATGGTAGGTCTTGGTACTCTTCGGGTTGCTGATCAGCTCAAATATGACAACTTTGTTTATTATCGTATCCACTGAGCCAGAAATGGGCTTCATCACCAAACAAAATTTCACTATAAAACACCGGATTTTCATTGCGTTTTTCCAGAGCC
The DNA here is from genome assembly GCA_907269105.1 of Volucella inanis. Lineage (NCBI taxonomy): Eukaryota > Metazoa > Arthropoda > Insecta > Diptera > Syrphidae > Volucella > Volucella inanis. The sequence continues at coordinate 230,224,639 of OU026153.1, read as the reverse complement.
CATTTACCGAAAATCTGATGCAAAATCAAGTCGCCTGTCTTCAGTTCTTGTAAAAGTTGAATTTTGTACACCTTTAGGCGGAGATCCTGACGTAAAATATGCCAAGTTGTCGAATACGCCAAGCCAAGCTGCTGAGACCGACGACGAATTGATTCGTAACGGTCTTCGCGTACACTCTCAGCTACAGCTGCTCTAGTCTCTTCACTACGTGCTGGATGTTGTGTAACCGGTCGAGTATCATTCACTTATGTAAAATGGGACTCAAATTTGCGAATGGTATTGGTAATAGTGGTTTCAGTAGGTCGTTCAGTAGTTCCTCGAATCGCACGAAAAACATTTCTCACAGATCGCTGATTTTCGTAATACAGCTGAACAATTTTGAGACGCTATTGTGGTGTGGGTCTTTTTATATTAATTTGCCAAATGATGTTAAATAAAAATTATAAAGCTGTTTGATAGCAGTTTTACGAGATCTGTCAAAGAAAGCCTGTTGAAAATCAAACCTTACGATGAATCACCCTATATAAATTTAAAAATGTGTTTTACTAAAATATTTTGGGCAACATCTGAAAAATCCAAAAGTCTTCATGTCACAAAATATGTGTTGAACAGTTTTATTAAGAAGCGTTACGTGTTTCTGTCTTACTATTAACTTTTGTCCCTATGGTTTGAACCAAATGTGGACGTGGTATTCTTTATATCCTCTTGACAAAGAAGACAGATCGTATCCATGCGCTTGGATTTTTTAATTTCATTAATTTTCTTCTTTATGGATGTTTTGTACATATTTCTGTCCAGTGGATATCTGGATTTACATCTTGTATCATTATCAAGTGCCGTTAAGATACTCGAATGCAGATTAAGTGTTGTATCAGGTTGGCAACTAAGTATGTAATTCTTTTTTTTTTTTTTTTTTTAAATACAACGAATAATTTTTTACAAATAATATACCATATTTTCCATTTTGTTCGATGGCCTTTTGGCATCTTTTTAGCAACTTTATAATTCCACCTTCGTAGAACTTCTGATCCTTATCATTAAAAAACTGGAGATCGAAATAAATGATAGTCTGATGGAGCAAGGTCAAGACTATATGGGTGATGTAACATCAATTCTCAACCAAGTTCTAATAATGTTTGGTGAGTTACCAAAGAATTATGTGGGCTTGCGTTGATCTGCTGAGAAACGACAACTTTCCAATGGACCACTTTTGGTACTTTTTCGTTTAACGCTGTATTTAACCTGTCCAGTCGTTGACAGAACACATCCGAATTCATCGTTTGATTATTTGGAAGCATCTCAAAATACACAACACCTTTCCAATCTCTCGAATCCAAAATCTTCTTTTGGTGGATATCAGCTATCGAAGTGGATTGTGCTGGCTCATCAAGCATGGTTCATGATTGCTTTCGACTGACCTTACTGCAAACAATCGATTTTTGATTGCCAGTGATGATTTGTTTCAAAACAGGGTCGGATTTATTGTGGCTGTTCCGTTAAACGGGTTTCTTTCAAATCTTGTGGAACCCAAATATCAAGCTTTTTAACCAGCTTCATATGTTTTAAATGTATGTAACTTTTTTTCTGCCCCCTGTACAATAACATGACGATCTGACTAGATTATGGCTTTAATTTGATCATCATCAAGCTCATTTGGTCGAATTGATCGTTAGCAGCTTGCTCTGCATTGCTTCTTTTACGTTACGTAGCGTAACTAAGTATTGTAGTATTCAAAGTATTACCCATCGCTAGTTACAACTTTTGCACATCTTTCTGGCAGAGCTCGAATACCGTTGCGGTAAGAGTATTTATCTCTTGAGGCTATCCACGAAGAGGCTATACCCTCATATGAGGGTAATTGCTGATTAACCAGACCATGTGTCATCGAATGCAACAAATAATAATCGGACGGCGTAATATATGAGGAATATGGCGTTTCGGGTGGGACTTCCCATTTGAGCGTTTCCAGGTAGGTTTTAACGGGTTTGGCAACGTCAAGCCGAGTTTTGTCATACTGTAGAATCACTTTTTCGTGCCTATGTTCGTATTGTGGCCATTTTTCGTGCAGTACTCAGCTCAATCGCATCAATGGAAGTTGATACCGTTCCTCAGTGATGGTTTCGTTGGGTTTCAATAAACACCGACCTGGTACCACCAAATATACAGTATAACCTACGCAGCGTAAATATTCGGCCGAGCCGATGACATAGAAGCATGACCTGGCAGTCTCTACGACTTTTTTCTCTTTTAGTTGCTGCAATGAATGCACATTTCATCACCCGTCACCATGTTATGAAAAAAACCCTTCTTTTTTGCCGCTAGAGCAAAAAAAAAAATACGCTCAACGTCCTTTGACTTCAAATAATAAGGAACCCAAGTTATTTGTTTTTGAATCACTTATAATGCATGCAATCGCTTGGAAATGGCTTGGCCTGTAACTCCTAATGCCAGAGCAAGCTCGGATCCTCATCGAGCAATGCTTCCAATTCAGCGTCTTAGAAGGATTTTGTCTTTCCTTCCTTAGACGGTCGTCAACATCGAATTCTGCGTCTCTGAAGTGACGAAACAAATCATGACACGTTGTTTCAATCAGAGCAGCATTTTCGTAAATTTTTTGGAGCTCACGATGTACTTCAGCCTCTGTTTCCTTCAAATGAAAGAAGAAAATCAACAGTTTCCTTCAATGACAATTCTTTGGCTCAGAACCAGACATTTTTACACTACCAAAAGTATAGGGTGATTCATTGTAAGGTTTGATTTATAATGTAAAATAAAATACATAAATTTGAAAGAAAACTTAAAATTTTTATTATTGATTAAAAGAACAATTTATGGCATTTACCTTTTTTAAATAATATCATGTTAATGTTGGCCAAAACTATGTCTGAGATGGTCCATTCCGAAGATCTAATTTTGGGCGACTTGTTCGAGCATAGCGACTGGTATCTCGCGGATAATACGAGTACGGTTGGCTTCCAAAGCGTCAATCATAGATGGATTAATCCGGAAGACCTGAGCCTTTACATATCCCCAGAGAAAGTCCAAAGGTGTGATATCGCATGATCTAGCCGGCCAATTTACCGTAGCAAAACGTGAAATTATGTGCTCACTAAAATGATTTCTCAACAAGTCCATGGTTTCACGCGCTCTATGGCTCGTAGCGCCGTCTTGGTAAAACAAGAGCTCACCGAGACCATGGGCTTGAATTTCATTAAGCACATTGTCTGTTAACATGGCGCGGTAACGGTTACCATTGACGGTAACATTCTCATTTGGCTCATTTTTGAAGAAATATGGACCAAAGACTCCACCAGCCCATAAACTACACCATACCGTTGCTTTTAATGAATTTAATGGTAGCTCTTAGAACTCTTCGGGTTGCTCATCAGCCCAAATATTGTACGATAATTTTGTTTATTAACGTATTCACTGAGCCAGAAATGGGCTTCATCACTGAAAAAATTTTCACGATAAGAAACCGGATTTTCATGGAGCATGAAAAAACATGACGCAAATTCAAATCGCCTGCCTTCAGTTCTTGTACATGTTAAATTTTGTACAATATTAGGCCGAGATCCTCACGTAAAATACGCCAGGCTGTCGAATAACCCAAGCCAAGCTGCTGAGAACGACGACGAATCGATTCGTCACGGTCTTTGCGTACACTCTCAGCTACAGCTGCTGTAGTCTCTTCACTACGTGCTGGATGTGTTCTAGCCGGTCGAGTAATGTAAGCTGGGACTCAAATTTGCGAAAGTTATTGGAAATAATGGTTTCAGTAGGTCGATTATGCGCACTGTAAGTTCCTCGACTCGCACGAAAAACATTTCTCACACGCGACGCTGTTATCATGTGAGTCTTACCATTGTGATTTGCCAGGTGATAGTAAACAAAAATGGTAAAGCAGTTTGATAGGACTCACACGTAATCTGTCAAAAAATCCTATTAAAATTCAAACATTACGATGAATCACCCTATATATGACGCCAAAACAAATTCACTAATTTGTCAAAACGGTTTGTTTACCATGTGCCTAAGTTTGGTTCATGACGTTTTGAATATGTCAAAATCGTCCAACACTTGCTGCTGGAGCCATCTATTGACAGGACTAAGTTGCGCACCTAATAAAAAGTAAAATATGACGAAAATGCTCGTTTTTGCACTCCATATTATAACTGACACAAAAATCACAAAAATACATGCAATTGGCTTCTAAAGAAAATTAAGACTGACAGCTAACAAATATTAAAAGGAAAAGCATATGTAATGTCATTGACAGAAGCCATTAAAAAATATTGCCAAGGACATCGGTGTGTGAAATCGGCAATTATTTAGTTGCCAACCCAATAATATATATTCCTCATGAATAAAATTCTTGTCAATCTACATATAAGCATATTGCTAGTGATAAGTCCATGCAGTCTTTAGCAAATCAAACATGAGATTTGTCGTGCACGAGATAGGATCTCACATCACTCGCTGGGGTTGAGTATTTCCTAAAAGCAACCTCACTCATGGTGCTCACAAATGAACTCGTGGGTGTAGGGAATTATCAAGCCCTCATTTTAATTTTGCTTTCCCCAACATAGCGAGGATATCCCTTTTTCTAATTTTGCAATTTTTTTCTTTTCTCTATTTTTGTATTAATTTTACCTCTCTTCCATTTTTTTGTGTCATTTCAGCAAGAATGCAACGAACTTGGAAAAATTCCAACTGGCGATATCAAAGAAGGAGCTCTATCGTGAGAACGACACAGTTGTGGATGCCCTTCTACGCGACATGGCCAATTTACCCATTCATCACGTATGTAAGTATCCTCGCCCCTATACTCGTAGTAGGATTTTTTTTTCTTTTTTTTTCACTTTCTTTTGAGAGAGAACAATTTCAACACCTAACATCAATTCTACTCGTGTAAGGATGAGTATCTATTGAAAAATTGTAAATAAAAACAATCCCACTGGGATACGAATATGAAAACAAGAACATGTAATTGTAATGTGTTGTTAGAAGGCTGTAGTAAGAAGAAGTTTGTAATTTGCGTATCCTTTTGTCGTTGGGCTTGACGTTGCTAGTCCTTGATACATGCCCAAAGCACTATACCCGTATACGAATAAACTAAGCTTTTGTAACAATAGCAGAGTGCTGTGAAAAGTTCAATAGTTGCTCTCTTTTTCCCTCTCCTTTCCATTATTTTTGTCGTTCGTTGCTGCCTTAGCTCCTGTTCATGGTGCTGCTGTTGCTTCAACTCTCGTTTGATTCTTCTTCTTCTTTGGTAAAGTGTTCTCTAGAAGCTTCATTGTGTTTCGTACTCTAGGCATAGATTCAGTCTAGAGTTTAGTGGAATATCCTTGTCGCTGTGCTCCTAGATTTTAACCTTCTCCTTAACTACGACAACATTGTTATTGTGTGGTTGCAGTGTGCTATTATCCTGTTTAAATTGTTAGGTGATACCTTAGTTTGTGCACATATTTCCGGGAAATAAAGCATGGGGGGTGTGCAAAAGACACACGAGTATATTCGTACATAGCAAGCCTTGATTTTCAAAGTCTACAAAAGACTGTCTATAGTGTATTCATACCTACGCGATTTAATATATGTACATAAAATATATCAGATACAAGTACGAGATCATGTAGGGAAATACTTTTAGATTGCTTGTGCGGTGAAAGTTTCTGCGTTTGCCTATCCTTCTGCTAAAGGTTGTTGTGAAAGTTGGATTAGTTTCCTTTGTTAAGGGATAATTAGGGGATAGATATACTTAATGTAATTATAGGTTAAATATCTTTGAAGGAGGGTTGTTATTGTTCCAGGACTTAAAAGGACTTCAATTGAAATTTACAATTTAAGCGGTTGTGTAGTTAAGTTAACATATAATAAGCAGTTATACAAAGCAGCAGTAATTATCATGCAAAAGCAAGTTGATTCATGAATATTGTAGCATACGCTTATCAATGGCCTTAAATAATCCTTTCTATGCTATTTCTACAAAATCTGTGAAGGACCTCCACCCGTGTAATTCATGGACCAGTTAAGCAGACAATTCGCACAGAAACAATACAAATTTTTCAAGCGTCCATGGCACACCGTTTATTGAAAGTTAGAAACCCATAAGCTTCTTTTGCTGAAAAAAATACGGTATACCTCCATTGAAGGAGATCTCCTATAGATATTTTCTTGATAAAGGATTACGATCAATTTGTCTCACAGTGTCAAAAATGCACCTTCTTTTAAAGGATTACCCAATGCAGTCAATAATTTCAATTATTAACAAATTCTAATATCCACTTGGTCACTTTGGTGTTCAGAAAGTCGCAGTCCAGCCTGGGACACATCTCTTTGTATCCGGTTTCGTTTCAAATGGGACACTTAGGGAAGACGTATCATCTCTCATATTTTCGAAGGATGTCGTTAAAATAGTTTAAGGTGGTTTCAACGCAGGCAGAATGAACTAATCAACCTGGATTGTGAAAGTCAAGAGATCTGTCCATCCGAGAAAAATAAAGTGAGGATAGCAAAAGCAAAGTACAGGAAGGTTGTACGCTGCTTAAGACAGCGGAAGAGGACCAGATAGACAGCATGCCCTAAGTAAATTCCAAGATCCAGTCGAAGGAACTAGTATGCCTGAAGAATGGAACTTAGCGCCATTTAGCTGATTTACAAAAAAGGAGAAGTTTTTATATATAGAGCCATCAAGTTTCTAACTAACTAAGATCTTATCTTGTGTGAGCGCCTGAAGTCATTTATCAAAGAAACCATTAGGCCATATCAGTGCGGTTACAAAAGTCGTAGTACTCAAGTCCAAAATGATACGCACCACTTATTTGTGGCCGTATATGACAGCTTCTATTGAGATGAACAATACAGAATGTCCAGAATGACGTTAAAAAACGTTTGCTGCAAGGTTAAAATCGATAAGAACCTCATTTGCAGAACTCTGTGAACTTTCGCAAGTGCATTCGCATGTAAAAGCTTATCTGGAGGTCGCGTAGTATTCCGATACTACATTTGCGACTGGCCCTCAGCACGGGTCGTGTGATACCTTGATCCAGCTAAGGGGAAAAAGGATTGAACGGAGGAGAAGGGGAAAGAGAGGGGAGTATTCTTTGGTTTCGGAAATCACCTAGAGAACTTTTGGAGATTCGTTGACCCTACTCAGCCTCTACAAATCGAAAAGTCCGATGCTCAGGAGAGGATGCTTACTATTTACTTTTTAATGAGTATTTCGTGTAAATATTGAGCACGCCTACCTTCAGAGAATCAAATTTTGAATCACTTTTTCGACCATATTAGTGAAAATAAAATAAGTATGAGGGCTGTTTGATGAGTACCCGGATTAGAAGATAGATGGCACTACTGAGTATACCATCATTTAGTATAACATCTTGTAGCTTGCCTGTCAAAATTTGGTGGAAATCCGACTTTCAAAACATCGTGTTAGTGTTTTTGCGACCATGGAAAAGAGCAGTATTGCTTCGTAATCCAAGTCTTGTTTTTGAGTAGCAAAACCTACGAGAAAATCAAGCCCATTCTCGATGGTGTATATTGAAGTCATTCATCTTCCCGTATAACAATTTCGCAGAGTTTTGCCGTGGCCGGACGTCGGTTTTTGATGAACCGCGCCTAGGTGGCTCAAAAACGATTACCACAGAAGCGGATCTCCGAGTGAAATTTTGCGAGTTGGCTGAGATAGGAGGCATCTCACCGTTATGGGTTAGCCAAACCCTGCACGAGATTTTGGGCATGAGAAAGCTGTCTGCGCAATGGGTGTCGCGTTTGATCACACCGGAGAAAAAGCGCAATCGTGAGACCATTTCCAAAATATGTTTGGCCATGTTTAATCAGCATCGTTTCGTTGATGAGAGATGGATTCATTGGTATACACCAGAGCCAAAGAACAATTAAAAAAATGGGTTTTACCTGGTGAAGGCGACAACCATGCCTTCGGCTGGTTTTGGTTTAAAGAAAACACCACATATAACGAAAAGAAAGTGCTCTTCCACCACGATAACGTACCGTCTCACACCTCCGTAGTCGCCACAACCAAGTTCGTCGAACTGTACTACGAATTCCTCCCCCTTCCTTCGTATTCTCCGGATTTGCATCTCTGTGACATCTTTTTGTTCCTAAAGATCACTTAAAAGATCGCAAATAGGGGGAAAAAAAGTTCAAAATCATTGAACAATAAAGGACGCCATTGATGGTAATTTTTCATGGACAGCTTTGAACAAATACGGGCTGGTGATTCCGCCGGACTATAAACCGCACCAAACAGTAAATTTTTCCACGTGCACTAGCAGCTCTTTGTATTGCCTGAAGTTGTTCATCATCATCGGACCAAATGCACCAGTTTTGTTTAGTAACATACCCACCCAATCAGAATGACCTTCGTCGCTTCAGCTTATCTAAATTCCACTCACCAAAAATTCGACGCTGTTGCAGGTCGTTCGGCTTCAATTCTTGCACGAGCTGTATTTTGTAAGGTCTTAGACTAAGCCCCTAGCATGCAATTTTCACCGTAATCTAGTAACACAATCCCAATTGCTGAGAAGCGACCAATGGACAAATCACGGTCTTCATTAACACTGGGGGATACAGCAGCAATATTTTCCTCTGTACGCACTCTACACATACGGGTAGATTGATGTTCAAGTGCGTGAAATTAGTGCGAAAAATTTGGTCACTGTAGCTTGAATGTAGGTCGATTATCACGACCGTAAAATGGTCGAAGTGAGCGAAAAACATTTTCTTCAGAGCACGAATTTTGATAATAAAATTCTGTAATTTCTAAGCGTTATTTTCCTCTGTACGCACTCTACATATACGGGTCTTTTCATAATGGCAATACTAGCCGAGCATGATAGACCTTAACATATGTCACAAATCTTGCGTGAGCTGTCAAAAATAGAACACTGAAAAACCAAAAAGCAAAAAAAAACACTCTTTATAAAAGATAAATACTATAATTCAAGTACAGATGGCATTATTAAATAATTGTAAGTGTTGCCGTCACATAATATTAATACACTTTGCTTAACAGTAGTCAATAGTATTAATTAAAATGTAGGTATAATCCAAAGTAGTTGTAGGAATTAGACTCTGTAGCCTATCTACAACAGCTTATGGATTTCCCAAAATGGTTGGCATTATCCGAAGCCGCTTTCTCGTACAATGCCACCTCACTTAATCGCAGTTTCATACTTTGTAATCCTGAATCAATAACTGGACTGATAAATTCACATGGTTTAACTAACTAATTTAATTTATTTTAATTCCAGATCAAAAAGACGGTGGCACTCAGCTGAAACTAGTGATTGAGTATCCAAATGAAATAAAGGCGCTAATGAAGCCAATGAGGTGAGTGGCAGTTAATTAAAATTATTTCGTTTGTTCATTTCGAATTTTGTTTTTTTTTTTTTTAATTTTAGTAAATTTCGCGACTGAATAAATTCAGATCGAATAAATTAAATCCATATTCTCAAACAAATTCGTTTTAATTTTAAGCAAATTAATTGTTGGTGTGTATGCATACATAGCACTAAAATTAAAAATAAATAAGAAAACCAAATAATTAAAATGAAAAAATTACAAATCCCTTAGATGGACAGTGTGGTACAAAAGTTTTAAATAAAAGGATCTCGGCGTGAGGCTTTCGGTAGCCGTTGGTCATGACGGCTGACTTAAAATCATAAGGACTGGTCTGGTCAGAAAGGGTACGCTCAATCGATGAACCTTTCACTTAACGTGATGAAGCTAGGGGAATAGGTGGGATATAATATCAGAGATCTCCTTAGGTAGGCAAGAGTGGCGCCTGGAAAACACCAACCCATGCTGCTACGTGGAAATGTGATCCTCTTACTTATGGAACCCATTTGATATATATTCTTTAAATTGCTTAAGTCATTGTAGAGAAAGATTCTAAGTGAAGTTTTCTTCTCAGGGATAAAGCTAGACAAGTACAGAGTAGGAAAAGGATTGCCTCCTGGTCATCCTCGTCCATGCAGCTTCTAGAGAAATCGTTTGTAAAAGCACCAAACCTTTTTGCATGCTTGCCTATAAGGCAGTATCCAGTGTGTATCGGTCTTATGACCGAGATGTATAGCCAGTGGCTTACACGAGGTTGAAGGCCGTATTTGTTCGCAATAGCTTTTTTACAAGAGAATAAAGCAACTGTAGCTTTCTTGTCTCTTTCTTGAAAGTAAGGTTTCCAGCTGGGTGTCAAAAATGAGACCCAGATATTTTGCTGTATCGGAGAAGTTTAGACTGGTACCGATGATTGAATGGTCTATCGTTGGATCAGTTTTATAGGGTTTATTTCCAATCCACAGTGATCTTGTAAGATTAAGCTGAATCAGTTCTTTGATGGTATTAAGATACTAAGATTTGACAACGCAATCGTGATTGTTTTTGGCCGCGAATAGCGAGCTACCTGGAAAGTGGATGTCCAGTAACAGCTTGAGTTTCAAACAACTAGGCATCATAGGATTTGTAGAGAAGAGATTTCTTAGCCGCGATGCCTTAAAAGTCTCCGTGATCTTGTCACAGAATGATCTCAAGGATTTTGAGGAATTCCTTGTACGAGTCATAGTCGTTCTCTTTTCTTGTGCTTTTTACTGCGTTGAAAAGTTTTCTGCAAGTGTTTCTATGCGGTCCCAGTGCTGATGTCCACCAGTGCCTCTTGCCTCTAGGTTGAATAAAAAGGCAAGCAGGCAGCCATAGCCTGATTGAGAGCCAGGGTGAACTTTCATGTCAATAAATATATAAATGGCGCGACAGCCCGGTGTGGGCCAAGGCCTAGCTTCTCGCACTCATTTGTGTTTCTCACTTTGTAAATTGATACACTCCTGACCAGGGCCTACTGTTTATTGCCGGTTCCGAATGGCTCTCCTGACAAGCTTTTTCAATTTGATGATGACGGTTTTGAAAAATTTGCTGTTGTGCTCCTACCGGGCGTTACAACCAGTGAGTCAACCATCACACCATCGCCACCACCGTTTTTGACAGTATTCGTCTGTATTTTGGCCAATCAGTTTTCCGATAATTCCGGAATACTGATCTCTTGGAGACGTCGGATAGCATTCGGCAACCTTGAGGACCCGGTTCGGGTCCTGTAAAAGTCTCCTCTGAGTCTTGTCTAGCATGTCCATCGACTGTTTCATTTTCCGTAATCCCATAGTAATCTGGGACCCAGACAAGGGCTAAAGATCTCTTGCATTCTTGAACTAGCGTGGACGCTATAAGAGGGTTTAGCAAGGCTCTAAGCACAGTTTGGCTGTCGCTACTTATGAAAATGCTTCGGCCTCTCCACAGGTTTTGTACAATATATCATAATTCGCTACTATCAGTATTGCTTTTATCATCGCTGGGAAGACACACAAGTTTTAATATCGAGGAGTGAAGTCAATTGTTGTCGTTCTCCAGAAAGACGTCAACACCGCATTCGAGATCGGTTTTTGGAGCCATTCATTCCTCTACTGGCTCAAATATGGGCTGAACGCGAAATTGGGCATAGAGAAAGTCGACTTCCACTTTCGCTGCAGCAGAAGTTCTGGTGTCATAGCATCAGATGACATGTCCATAAAGCAGCGTCAAAAAACAGTTCGCATGCAAGGTCATCAAAGTTCTATTGTATGTTGTACCAACGACCAAAGAGCGCGTTGAGCAAAAAGTCAACAGACATGCACCATACCCGGCTTGCGTGTAACACCTGTTTACCCCCGACATTACATATTGGCCGCAGTCAGCATCCGCGATCAGTGTCGTACTCACCAGCATTGCTTTGATCATTGCATTCTCGCAATATCTTCGGCGTTGGTAAGATAAAATTTTAAGCATTCTCTCAAAACGTCAGCTACAAGGTCAGTAATCTTCATAGAGAAGATATTATTTGGATCTCAGAATTGGTAACTTCCTAGGAATTAAAGTCTACGTGCCAAGGCAGGGCACATTCAAAGAATGTGCATTCGTCACTCCAGTTTTTATAGAAATCATTTCAAGAATACTTTATTGGTGCTCGTGTTTTCCAGTGGTGCAGTGTCCTGTGAATATGTTTGTAGGTTTGGAGATGTCTCTTCTTAAGGGGTTGATCAACTCCCTTGTTCTCAAAAGATCAAGAATGGGCCATATGATTGCACCCATTACTGACCTTAGACTAGTTAGATTTTGGCGTAAGACGTCTTGACGTTGTCCAAGCTGATGAGTCTGGTCGGGTTATTAGAGATTTAGTTCCCTGAAACTACTGAGTGTCTTGGAACCCAACAGTGTGTGATATTGTACCAGTTGGCTTGAGAGCTGCACGATAGTCCTAACCACTCTATTTTGTTGCCTTGATTGTCCATGTATATTGCAATATCCCACACGGTACGTTATTTGGGTTGGTTTTTGTATGCGGAAGTCCTCATGGAAGACACCCGCACCAAACCCTTTGGAAGGCTCAGAGGTGTCTATGAAGATGGAAACTAACTTACTGAGAAAAAAATTTGGGTTGCCTCTATTGTTATGTCATTTTTAGTTAATTGAGGGTCATTGGTTGGGTAGAGGCCGCAATTAAGCGATATTAGACTGACATGTCTTACACCTATCACTTTTCATGACGGAGTTAATTAAAATTTGCATGCTGAATAACTCTGCATATAGCAAATTGAAGAATGTTTGGAGAGCCGACTTTAGAAAGGAATTTAATGCACCAGCTAGATGTTATATTCACAGCCATGTTCATCAGAAGTTCCCTTATTTTGCCAGAAAAATGAAAGAAGCTTAACAGTTTTTGAAGCGAAGTAATCAGCTCTAAGTTCGCTACCCAGCATCACACCTGGAGACAAGACAGACAAGAAAGAAAGTGACACTGATGACTCCAACCAGTCAGCTTACTTCTTTTTGTGAAGAGAAAAATAGTTCAGGCTTATAACTGAAAGTATAGGTCTTCCGCAAATTGTCCGCGTTTTAGAGCAATAAGTAGCTTAATACGACATACAGCATAGTTATGTACATCCTCTGAAGCTAGCCAAGTGTCTTCATTAGAGCTGTTGAGAGCATAGAACAGAAAAACAACCAACGTGCCCCATAATATTTCAAATAGAAACTCTGCACCCGTTCACTCCCGATACTTTTTGACATCCATAACTAAAATTATGTTTAGAAGCGCTCCTAAAGCATCTTTCTAGGGGTTTTGCGCACGGTCTTATGCGCATTTCCTTCCATTCTCCTTAGCAGAAAATATGTCAGTCTGATAGGTCTTTGCAAGGTGATAAGCAAACATAAAAAACTAGCGCTACTACAATACAGCTCTCGTAGCCCTTTGATATCAGGAAATTCAAATCTATGAAAGGACGAAATTTCATATCTGTCACCAGTAAGCATAAGAAGATACAAGCTATGGCGCTTATAATTGCATAGCTCAGTTCATTTTCAGCGCCATCGAACGGTTCTGCTTTTCAGCCGCTTTTAATTTAATAACTTGGAAGGACAGTTTCGCCTCTATTTTCTGCTCAGTGTACCACCACCATATTTAAGAATGTTTCTACAATGGCTAGTTTGTGCATATTGAGGAGCCCGATCAGTTTCAGTCTGTTTGGGCTTCAATAAGTGTTTCGAGCTTACCGTAAAACCTTTTATAGGAGGCACACATCGAAATCCTGAAAACCTTTCGCCGGATGTATAAAATTCTAAACTTTGACCCTCCCTCAATCGACGGTAATAGCTTAGTCTTTTGCAATACAGTGAAGCCTAATATTTAAGAAGGAGTAAAAAATGCTACAGTAGCTTTATAAAGGGTGAGCCGACAGCTAGTGTGAAAGTTTTCATTAAATTTAGTACACATTTGTTGCAAACTTAATAAAGAATTTTAATGATTAATAAATCTCGGCCTATGGCAATTATGATTTTAATACAACATTGATCATATTTTTTCTTAGACTTCTGTTGCAAGCCACCATCCCAAGAACAAGATTATCGATGACTTTTTGAAGTACAAATGGGTTAAAGGCGAAAATTTAATTTGGATGTTATGTTTGCGGCCCTGAATTGTCGCTGGTTTATTAGTATAGACTTTACTTTTCAAACAACCTTACAGGAAGAAGTTTTACGGTGTCAAATCGCATGAGCCTGGAGGCTAATAAACTTCTGCTCTAACCGAAATAATGCGTTCTTCAAATTTCGTATGCAATAAACGGATTGACTGATGGCTTGTGTGGGCGGTAGGTATTGTTGAAACTAGAGCTCGTCCAGATTCAATTTATTAAATTTTTGAAACGTTCTCGAATCACTGTAAATGTCCCTTCACCGTCATCTTCGAAAAACACGGGCCAATGATGTTGCAAACCCATAATCCGCACCATACAGTGACTTTTTTGGGATGCATTTTTTTATCGTGCATCTCGTTTGAGTTTTGCGGTCCCCAGAAATGACAATTTTGTTTACTTATGCAGTCATTCATCCAAAAATGGGCTTCATTGGAAAAGATCACATTCGATCACAAATTGTCCTGGCGATCTAACATCCAGTTAACAAATCAGCTACGTCTTAGATGGTCGAAAAGCTTTAGTTGTTATGACGAATTGAGGTGCCTGGCTGGTCTTGACAACTTTCGCTCACAGTGGTGATTTTTTGCATATACGTGTTGGCCGATATGGCCAACAAAAATAGCCCCAGGTATAAGACGTTTGAAAATGAATACAAGAAGTATCGAAACACAATAACTAAAATTATTAAACTTATAAAAGCCACCTACTACACACAAAAATGCCTTGATGCCAATAATAACCTGAGGAAAAAGTGGAGTATTGTGAGTGAACTACTTGGAAGTAGTTCATCAGTAGATGAAACAATCAAAAGCAATTTTCCTAATGCTTCGGAAGGCTTAAAAGACATTGTTGAGGAATTGTTTTCGAATCAAACGGCAAATATTATTCAAATCTGTGACACAAAAACCTCAGACCACTTCAACAAAGTATTTACTTGAAGGAAGCAACTGGAATGGAAGTTTACACAATATTGTGTCAACTAAGTACACAAAAGTCCTGGAACAGATAACATCAGACTAGTTGATCTCAAAATGAATGATATGTGTCTCACTCCTATAATCACAAAGATTATAAACCGTAGTTTGTGTCAGTAGAGTCAGGAGAGTTACAAACCGATTTCAATCCTGCCAGGTGTTGAAAAATGCCAAGAAGAAGTAGTTGTTAATCGTGTTAATTGTTTTATGTTGAGGCACAAAGTGATTCACCCTAACCAATTTGGCTTTCAAAAATGCAAGAGCATCCAATTCTTACTGTGGTGAATTTTTGTATTATTTGAAACACATCTATTAGATAATGAAGAAATTAGATTTAAGAATATTTTCTCAAACTATGAATTAATCTGGTCTCCTGCTATAAAAACTTCACTTTTTGGGAGAGGAAGTGGTGGGACAATATTCGGCTTTCGTAACGACTTCGAAGGACTGTATACGAGTATCTTTGTAAAAGCTGGCGAAATGGATGTTATTAACTTAAAACTGAATACACTGGATATAGTTTGGGTACCAATCTATGATTGGACTGTACGGATATAATGCTTATTGGGGATTTTAATGGTCGTGTAGGACTCACACAAAATAATTTCGCATCGGGATACAACAGTACCCTGCTTGAACCGTGTCGCAAATCTAAAGACCTAATTTGTGATAACAAAGGCGCAAAAATAATTGAAATTGCTGATGAGTATGACATGTGCTTGTTAAATGATAGTTGAGAAGGAGATCCAGATTGCGAATTGACCTTTATCAGAGGAACATCATGCTCAATAATAGATAACTGTTTTTTTTTTGGAAAATTGGCTCAAGCTTCTAGACAGTTTTCAAGTAGGAACCGAGATCTTTTCGGACGACATGCCCTTGGAAGTAACCCTTAATTCTACTGCTAGCGGCAACTATGCTTGCACAAAACCATTAAGCCTTCTGCCGACATTTGTCTGGAATGACCGAATAATGGAATCGTATCAGCGAAACATGAATGTGAATCTTATGAAACTACGCACACAGCGTTATACAGCCAATATTGAAGCTCTAACTGAAATAATAAAAAAATCAATTCGGCAACAGAAAGATTTAAGAACTCATAAAATATATAAATAAAAATGGTATGATTCTGATTGCATGAAAGCTAGAACCAAATCTTTTATATTTCTCAAATTTCTAAGGTCGAATAACTTCAATATCTTTAAAACACTCTATCAAGATGCCAGGAAGGAATACAAATACATCTGTTACATCAAAATCTCCTGCTCAGTGGAAAGCTGTTAAATACCTAAACGGACACACGTCTAACATCTCTGTAACTCTTAAAGCCCCACAACTCAGGACTCATTTCGATAAATTTCTTAATGCCCCATTAACCTCGCCGCTACTTCAATATGCAGCCCCTCTGCTCTTAGACGAAAAATTAGACTCTGCATTTACCCTGGAAGAAGTCAATGAAGTTATATGCAAATCGAAATCAAATAAAGCACCTGGTATTGATCGCATCCCGTTTGAGTTCTATAAAAATTGCACATATGAGTCTATGAATTCTCTCACAATTGAATTTAATCGAATATTCGACTCTGCTAATATCTCTGACGTATTCAGGAAAGCAATAATTTTTCCTCTACACAAAAAAGGCGATTACAGGGACCCGAAGAACTACAGAGGAATCACATTTTTAAACACTTCAGCCAAATTGTTTGCTTCATTAATTTACAAAAGTATGAATGGGTACAAGAATATAATCCATCCTTAAAGAATTCCAAGCTAGATTTAGGAAAAGTTATTCTACAATCGAGCAGATATTCTGCTTAACAAACATTGCTGAAACATACAAGAGCAAGAAAAAAAAGTAGACGCCTTTTTTTTAGATTTTCGAGCAGCGTTCGATTCAATACCAAGTGAAGCGCTCTTTTACAAGCTTTTCAAAATCGGTGTATCAAGTAAAATTATTCGAATCCTGAGAGCCTTGTATGAGAATAGTATTGCATATGTATGGGATGGAGACTTAATTTCTGAAGAGTTCATAAATTCAATGGGTTTAACACAAGGCTGTATTTTAAGTGCTCTTCTTTTTATATTATACATCAATGATATAACAGATGATGTCAAAGGTGGAATAAGTTTCAACGGTGTATCAATTCCTGCGCTGATGTATTCTGATGATATAGTCGTTCTGGGTGACACAATCCAAGGTATGCAGTTAATGATAAACAGGCCTAATGCTTTCTGTAAAAGTTGGAATCTCACTGTAAATCTTGATAAATCAAAAATGATGATATTCAGAAATGCAGGAGGATGCTTTTCACACTTGGAAAAGTGGAAGTTAGACGGGGAAGAGGTTGAGGTAGTATCCAGATACAGATATCTAGGTGTCCTTTATTGTCCTCCTTAAATTTCAAACCACACTTTAAGGAAAAATTAGCTGTTGCTAAAAGAGCTATCTGTTCGATTTGGGAACGTTGCTTCAAAAATAAATATGTATCGCAAGGTTCAAAACAAAGTTTGTTCCACTCAACCGCAGCGTCGACAATGCTTTACGGAGCTCAGGTATGGGGTTACAAAGGCTACGATGCTGTGGAAAAATTTCTTCGCTACTTTTTGAAGAAGATTTTCCGATTACCAAAAAATACCCCGAACTATATGCTACATCTTGAAACGGGAACTCCTCCTTTGGTCTTGTACATGCTCAAAATGCACTTCAACTTTATCCTAAAAATACTAGAAATGAATGAATTGTTAAGAAGCATAATTAGAACAAACGGAGGCATTTGCGAGGAATGGAAGAAAACAGCTTCTGAATGCGGAGTAAATCTGTCTATTCAAGTGAACGAGCATCCTCATCTTTTAAGAGAAAAATTTAACTTGGTTTTGGAGAATTTTGGCAGACATACATATAACCAATATGTCTAAGAAGCTGAATCGTCACTGTTTAGGAACTATTACAGCAAACTAA
Source organism: Volucella inanis (assembly GCA_907269105.1). Classification (NCBI taxonomy): domain Eukaryota; kingdom Metazoa; phylum Arthropoda; class Insecta; order Diptera; family Syrphidae; genus Volucella; species Volucella inanis. The sequence goes on along the minus strand of OU026153.1, from coordinate 230,206,685 downwards.
ACCATTTTCTAAATGAAAATAAGTAATATTTTCAAACTGAGAGGGGAACTCGTTCAACTAAACTTTATACCCCATAGATCAGATTTACCAATACTTTGTGACATCTGCAACATGAAGAAGATAGAAGACATCTTACATTTTCTTGGTATTTGTCGGATTTTATAAAAATTTCGACTATCAATGTTCGAAAAACATGATTTAGACGAAGATAAAGTAATGAGCATTTTAAATTAAGAAAAAGGATGGAAAGTCTTATATGTTTACTCAGTAGCAGCACTTTGTTATAGAAAGCGTATCATAGATGGAGATTTTTAATGTAAAACTTAAGTATGTATTTTGTCAACCTGGTAGACGGCCACAGGCCAAACCATTAAAGACTTAAGTTAATCGTTACATTATAAAACATTTATTGAAAATAAAAGTCAACTAACTAACTAACTGTCAATTGAATGCCTGACAGAATAAAAATTAGCACGTACTTGGGCTTTTTATAGACTTTAGCAAAGCGTTTGATACCCTGAATTATGAAAAGCTGGTGGAAAGTGTCAATAAATTAGGATTGAGAGGAGTGCTGTCAAACTGGCTAAAAAGCTATCTGACTAAAAGTGTAATCCAAGACAAGGTATTTGACACATTAAGCAAAAAAAATAACAAGTAAATACGGTGTGCCACAAGGTTCCAAATTGGGCCCCGTTTTATTCATTCTATTCAGGAACGGACTACTAAGAACATTTAAAAAAAAAAAAAAACTATTGCTCGTGCCATTGCTATTCTATGCTATCCTATGTGAAGATATTGCAAAACAAATTCAACGCTGTATCTGAATGGTGTCATGATAACGGTCTGGAGAAAAATTCAAACAAAACAAAGGTGATGCATATCGGACGCCATCAAAGCCAACAGAAAATATTGAAGCGGTAACACAATTGAGGTAGTCAAAACCATTTAATATCTTGGTCTTAAGAGCGCTATCTTTGCAATACTACTCGTTGGCAGAGTCTCGCATTAGATACGGAATTCTGGCCTGCGAAAATGCAGCAAAGTTCCACTTAGAGAAGATATCTAACTCACAACATCGTCTTGTTAAAATAATCAGACCTAACAATTTCAGTTTTAAAACTTTAGATGTCAAGTCATGACCAACGGTTTACACAACCCATCAGTCTTACACAAAACACCCGAAGACGAGCAAAAGGGATGCTAGAAGTTCCGGCAGCTTATAACTCGTATGGAGACAGAAAATTACGTTGTATTTTGAAAGTCATTCCAAATTTAAAGAAAAAAAATGTTAAAAAATCATTTCTTTGAATTTTATTGTGTGAACTATAGACTTACATTAATATTTTAACAAAACCAAAAGAATCTCAACTTAAAATAAAAATTAGAATACCATAACCATTGTTAGCTTAAATATTTTTAATTTAGACACTTCAAAACTTTATTCACTTATACCCAACCGCCTGCAGATAAGCAATCTATTTTGCTGGTAAAATGTTGTAAATAAAATTTTTTTGTGCAAATAAAAAAATAAATAAATAAAACCTTACCCACTGCGTATACGTCTTGATTATAAGATCGATTCTCACCTACAGTATGGTTGCATAGTAGACGGCCTTAGACAATGCTTTCAACTACACCAAATTAAGCAAAATCCAATGGACAGCATGTTTGTGCATAAGCGGACCCTTACGTACTACTCCCTTCATGGCACTGGATATTCTGTTTCACTTGTTGCCCTAAAAATAAACATAAGGAATACTTCCAAAAAACATCGGTTACATTATGTCCTAACATTGGTTTGATTAATACTTTCATGAAAGTATTCCCTCCTTTGGGAAGAAGATGCCTCCATGGAGGGCAAGTAAATCCATTTGTACACAGATAGGTTCAGGACTGATATCGGGGTTGTTGGTCATTTTTTCTTAGATAGTCTAATTCTAAGTTTCTCCTCCCTGTTTCCAAATCACTGTAGCATGATCCGGGCGGAAATTTTGCCAACTAAAGATGTGCTGTCCTGACTGAAGAAAAACATGACATCTTTAAAGGATATCCGCGTCTTTTCGTACAGTAAGTCGGCTGTCAAATCTCTGGACAGAGCCTCACAAAATTTACGGAAAGTCCTTAGCTGCCGATCATCTCCCAGTGAGATGGCAGATCAGTTCAACATCCACTAATTTCAAGGAATTGTAGGACATACGAACTTGCAAAATAGGATAGGTAATCGTACTTGAAAAATGTAATATTCGTATGACAATCACTACGTGCAAATTAAAACTAAAACTAGATGATATTAGGAGAACAAAAGTCAAGTAGACTTCATGGGTAAACATACCTAGATACCAAAAAATCCAAATCTGGATCTAAATCGTTCCAAGTGTTTGATATTTTTAAATAAATTTTTAAAGCATCTCAGCGCAATCGTAAGTGTCAACACTAGATAATGTCCTACAGGCGAGCATTCTGCAGAAGCTGTCTGGATAAGGAAGATGGGGGACAATCTGTGCATGCCCGGCTCTCTTCCAAAGATGAAAAATTCACTTAGGAGCATTTTTATATGAATGCAATCTAAAGAATGCAGACGTTAAATTCTTTACTGCGGTTCGTTAGAACCTCAGGATTACGTGGAATCGTTATAAACCAATAACCTAACCTTGTCTACATTCCACTATATTCTGACTTTAGTTGGAGTTATAAACCAATAACCTAACCTTCTCTACATTCCACTATATTCTGACTTTAGTTGGAGTTTTGACGAATGTTCATGCAAGCAAAGTTAAGACCTCGCATCGGTTTCGCAGCTTAAGAATATGCGGCGTTTGTGCATGGCTTCATTAAAATGGAAAATTTTTTGTTCCTACCGAGATACATAGTATGAATCTATCCAGTATATTAGAAGCACGTGCTCCATCGACTACTGTACATATATCTGATTTGGACAGGTTGATCAACGCCATCTAACTAAGTTCAATATCTGACACAGAGTGAACCTATAAATTATAAAAATAAATTTCAATACTATTGCCCTTAATAGCATCAAAAGGCAGAGTCTTTCTAACTAGCACATTCAACGTTCTATCTACCTGTCAAAGTGGCAATCAAAAAGTCAATTTATTAGCAATACTTTGTCCCATTTCTAGTAGCTTCGATAATCGAAGGACATACGAACTGTGTCGCATGAATTTGTTATACTTTTGCACCATGCTGTAAGCCATTATATAGGATTTCGTTTGGCAAACAAACGAACACATCCATTGATGATTTTTTTTTTCACAGTTGTTGATCTTGTTGTTGTTGCATTTTTTTACAATTTAATGCAAAATACTCCGAGAGTCCATTCCAACCTTAACACCCACTACCACCCACTGTTCCTTTGATTTTTATGATTTTTATTTGTTGTCTTTTCGTTTCGTTGTCGGTGTACAAAATATAGAGCAGTCCATTTACGATTGATATTGTGATGGAATAAAGGATTAACATTTTCCAATCGAAGAGAATATCCATCCCTTGCAGAATTTTCATGATGCCATAACCAACACCACCCCCGAACCAAATATGTATACAATAATTTATGCAATGCAAAATGGAATGATTTCAGCGCAATAAATTTTGTTTTCTCTCTTTTAAAAGTGTTCTTCTGTTCCTTCACCAATTTTCACAAATTTTATTTTTATTTATTTTTTGTTAAATACAGATTTCCCCGAGATCAACAGACCTTGCCGAATCACTTTTACTTTACGGATTACGAGAGGCACAATGCAGAGATTGCTGCTTTCCACCTGGACAGGTAAGACCATTTGTATTTGTTTATTATATTGAATCTGTGATATTGTTGTTGTTGTAATTATGATGAAGGCCGGGGTTTTAATGTTTATGTATGTTTTATGCTCCTCCATTTCTGCAACGTTCGCTCTGGTTATTTGTTCTGTATAATTTTACCCACAGGCTGATCGGCAATGGATTTTCAATGAAATCTTCGGATACAATGTCCTTCAAAGGAAATCGATTTTTTATTTCATTGTGGATAGATGTAATTCGATTTGCTTTTTATTACAATAAAAGGTGATGTCCATAAAAATTCAGAAGGGGAATGTAACGAATTTTAAGTTTGATGATGATTTTGAAAGCCATCCAGGAGGTCCTTGTAGACAGTAGTTCGGCCCAGGTCATAATGAGGCATAAATTACTAAGAAATGCGACTTTACGAGTATTAGGACATCTTCTAGTCTGGAATGGGGGCCTAGTTTCACTTAAATGTTGACAATTTCAACGTTATTCGTTAACAAACAAAGAGGAACAAAATAATGTCTCCTTTCATCACTGCTTATAATTAACAAAGTTTGGTCATCTTCCTCTACGAGGGGATCACACCAGGTATCCGGGAGCCCATAAAAATACACAAAAATCAATTGACATTGGTCAGTGGCTAATGTAATAACTTCCGCCTTCTGGTTACCACCCTGGCATACGAAATTTCAGTGAGACAGGCAATCAAATTTAAAAATTCATAAAAATAAATTATTCAACCTCATTTCTTTTTTTTTTTTTTTTGCCTCACATTGGTCTTGCCTATGGGATCTGTGAGTTTCTTGTCTGATGTCCTGATTTCTGACCTCGTACTCTGTTAGTGAATTCGTGGGGAAAAAAAATTCGACTTTGGTTGAATTCAGAGCAAAGCAGATAGCTTTTGGCTTTTCGCATTCCATTCATGTCAAAATGTTGTCAGATGAATTGAGTTCAATTTACTTTATGAAATGGAAATGCAGAGTGTGCGTGAAAGATTTCAATTCGAGTTTTGTCCCCACAAATGTCTTATTGAAATAAAAGTAAATCGAGACACACATAGAAACATCTTGTTCGTTACTCGTCCTGGAGCCTTGTCAGAGATCACTATGCATTAGGAAGACGTGTAACAATTACCATTGTGGTAGTCTGCTTCAGTAATGGTTACTGGATTTGTTCGTATATCTGTCCAAAGAAACACGAGAGAAACGTTGATATCAGGAATAACAGAAATATTTACTCTACACATTGGTTGGCGGCGACCATTATTTTGTTCTGTTTTGTCGTCCAAAACCAATCTTATTCTTAATCGAGTACGGAAATGCTCTTTATAAATGTCGGAATTCCTTGAATTCTATTCTATGAGAGATACTGTAGCTGATATCTACATATACGAGGGCTGTTTGATGAATATCTGGATTAGAAAGGACAACGCGACTTTTTTAGGTCTTAATAATTTATTTCTCAATGTAATCCCCTTTCAACACGATACACTTTTCCCAGCGGTGCTGCAACTTGTTTAACCCCTCTGTAGAGTACGACTTTTGTTGGCCTGCAAAATACTCCTCCGCGACGGTGATGACTTCCTTCTTCGACCAGTACTTCTTCCTGGCGAGCGATCTTTTGAGGGATCTTTGGGAACAAAAAGATGTCACAGAGATCCAAATCCGAAGAATACGAAGGATGGGGGAGCAATTCGTAGTACAATTCGCCCAATTTGTCTATGTCGACTGCGGAGGTGTCAGCTGGTGCATTATTGTGGTGGAAGGGCACTTTTTTTCTTGGCCAAATGTGATCGTTTTTTTCTTCAAATCTACATCGAATCGGGCCAATAAATCGACACGGTATAACCCTGTGATTGTTTTTCCATTCTCCAAATAGTCAACGTGAACTACAACTCGCGCATCCAACAAAACGGTGTCCATCACCTTTCCGGCTGAAAGCATGGTCTTCGACTTCTTTAGGCATGTTCACCGTCCAAAATCCCGTGCAGAATATGGCTAACGCATTCAGTTCGCCATGGATTTTATCCACGGTTTCCTCTACGACAACCGTTTTTGCGTCACATGGGGGCGGTTCATCAAAAACCGACGTGCGGTCACGGCGAAGATCTGCGAACCAATGGTAAACGGTTGTACGGCAAAGTGAACGGGTCCCATTCACACCATTAATAATGAACTTGATTTTCTCGCAGGTTTCGCAATTCAAAAAAGTCGGATCACGGAGCGATACTGCTCTTCTCTCATGGTCGCAAAAACCACTAACACGATGTTTTGAAATTCGGGGGTCAAAACAAAACTAAGCATCGGATCGTCACCAAATTTTGAAAGGCGGGCTAAAAGAGGTGCACTCAATTTGCCTCAGTAGTGCCACCTAGCTGCCAAAGTATACCCTATCTGTCTTCTTCAATAGAGGGCAACCTGGTATGAAGTAGAAAGATATCCTCTCATACTCAAGATCGCATAAATTGGATATTATCGGTAGATCTAGACGACATGCAGTTTGAGTAGTTTTAAGAGTTTTCCCCTAACCTTGAAGATCAATACTTGCAAAGATGTTATTTCCTTTGAAGTAGTTTCTCTCTTGAAAATAAAGGTTTAGTAAGCCTAAAGAGTGACGAATTATCTCGTTCTATTGTATAAATTGTTCCCCCAACTTGGGGTCCAGAGTTCCTGCAAAAACATACACGTGATCCCTCTAAGACCTGTTCCACTCTAAGATCCCACTCGAAATTGTATCTCCACACCAGGGGGTGGCATTTTCTGTAGAATAGGGTGTTAGAAGACAGAACTTGCATAACGCCTAGCTTTAGTAACCGTATACTAGAGAGTATCATCGTTCTTATCGCGTCTTTAGTGCAGCTATATTCCTGTCTCCAAATTTAGTATGTAGTTCGGATGGCATATCGCAGTTTGAATAGTCTTTTAAGGATAAGGCAAAGCACCCTTTCGACCTCATCAAACTGATTCTATCCCCACGCTACACATAATATTTCCTTGGGAACCAGAAGTGTGGAATAAATGTATCCATGGTTTCGGATATTTAAGGTGTTGCACACTCGTTTTTATGTAACGAAGTCAGTTTCAGCATCTAACTTCAGGCAATTTGCCACCAAGATTCACCGGTACCGTGTACCGGTATGAAGTGAGCATCAAGATACATATGTCTCGATAGGAAACATTTATTGTGAACGGGCCTTAATTTTTTTTTTTTTTGGTTGCTATGACACCTGTCAAACATATTTAGTATACATCGAGTCATTGAGGAAACAACATCATATTTTTTCATCGTGTCGAATTTTGTACCAGAAAATGATGACTTGCGGAAAGCATTAATTTTTTGGTTTTTATTTGAAGAAAAGTGCTGCAGAGTCGCATCGAAAGCTTGTCGAGGCATATGGTGATCACCCTCTATCAGAAGCAACATGCAAAATATGGTTTCAACGGTTCAGAGATAACGGATTTGATGTGAGAAATAAAGAACTAAACAAGTTTGAAGATGCCGTATTGCAAACAATCAGGATAAAAAATCAGTTTTGCATCGAATTATTACTGGCGATGGAAAGTGGATTTATTTTGAGAATCCTAAATGAAAAAATCATGGGTTAATCTGGGACAAGTTTCAACTTCGACTGCAAAACCAGATCGATTCGGCAAGAAGGCAATGCTGTGTGTCTGGTGGGACCAGAAAGGTGAAGCCGTCAATCGAGATAGCTACCGACAACAAATAATCAATTTGAACCATGCATTGACTTAAAAACGACTAAAACGCACCTGTACAGAAAGCAAAACTGGTTCAGGATACAACCAAAGCTCTTGGCACTTGGTATTCATCAGACTTGGCTCCTTCCGACTAACATTTGTTTTCATCGATGGGACACGCATTAGCTAAACAGCACTTCGAATCCTATGAAGAAGTCGAAAATTGGGTGACTTTTTGGTTTGCTTCAAAACAGTTTTATTGGCGTGAAATTCATAAATTTCCTGAAAGGTGGGAAAAATGTGTAGCTAGCGGTGGACACTACTTTGACTAAAATGTTTGTTACTTTCCCATTAAAAATTAGTGTTTTATTTTCACTTCATACCGGTACACCTGGCTACGAAACGAACAAACAAAGACACTAGTTCCTCGGTGCATTATTTTCCACATGATTATACTACCGGAGGTGGAAGCAGAACTCATTGAATACCATATTGTGATTCCAGGAAGATGAGACTTATTATATGCTGCGCTGCTAATGCTCAGAGCACTTTTTAGGGGCAGTAGCAAATGCAATGAGAGAGGTTATCATCTCCTGGATTTCATACTATCGTCTGACCTGACAATCTGTCAACTTTTGTTATCCAAAAAGTATGCTAAGGAGATTACTGGCTGGAGAGTACTATCGGAGATCTCCATGTCATACCATAGATACATCGAATTCAAATCGGATGCGAGATCTCGATCTTGTTAAAGAGGAGGAATCCACATTAAACCAACTGGACACGGTTTAAGGAGGAGCTCGACAAGTACAATAGTGCTCAGGATACAACAAAGGTTGGAAGAAGCTGTTCAGAACCTGAACGGTATCCTCACTAAGTGTTTTGAAATGGTATACAGACCTGCAGCGTCTTCGTAAAGAACTCAGAAAACTTCTAAACAGGTCACTTAACACTAATTTGGAGGAAGACTGGAATCTTTACAGATCGAAGCAAAACGAATATAAGAGGATTTTTCGGATTTCAAAATGTATGGAATCACTTAGAAAAGCTAATGACACCTATACTGAGCTCAACGTTGAGACTCTCCGTCTCATGTTTGAGGATCACTTTCCATATAACCTTATAAGGACAAGCTCACAATCATCTCCTAGTGAGCTGAATAGCACAACACGCCATAGGTAGTATATCTCATCGATTGTGGTAACGGATGAGGCCATTTAACATGCTGTTGTTTCCTTTGATGGCTTCTAGTTTCCTGACACCGATGGTATATACCCATTTATGTTACAAAAAGGTTCAGACAAGCTGCTGGCAACACTGAAAAGAATTTTCACTGCTGACTTGGCACTGGCAAACATGCTGGAACCCTGGCAAACAGTCAGAGTAGCCTTTATACCGAAAATCATAAATGAAAAATTTCAGACCTATATATCTGGCTTTCTTCTTGCTGAAAAGCAAAACGGCCTTGCGAATGCATTCTCTGTCGGCGATGCAGCATACCTGCCAACGTGGAAGAAGTTACATGAGTGGGCTGCAGAATCTGGTGGGTAGAATTGAAGGCGCACTCAACATGAACCAATACGGCTTGGGAATTTTCATCGACGTTGAGCATGCTTTCGACAACGCAACTTTTGACGGCATATGTAGCTCTCCCAGACAACAGGGTGTAGACGAATCACTAGTTTTGTAGATAAAATCAATACTGGTGAATAGAACATTAATTGTGGATACTGACTGTGACCAATATGTGATGGCGGGGGTAAACAGCGGTTTCCCGAAAGACGGTGTTCTGTCTCCACTGCAATGGTGCATGTTGGTCGATTCACTGTTCAACGCGCTCAATATTTCTAACGTTAGTGCACAAGCATATGCGGATGATGTAGCTGTACTGTCTGTTGGATCGTGTCTAGAGATTGTTTGGTCTAAACTGCAGGCAGCCCTGGATGAGATCGACGACTGGTGCACTAGTAATTTGCTTTCTTTCCCTCAAAACTGAGTTTGTTCTCTTTACAAAAAGGAGAAAGCCGTCTGACTCTAGTGCTTAAAGGCACATCGCTATCAAATTCTGAAAAAAAAGCTAAGTATTTGGGGCCTGAATAACAAATTTCTCGGGGCTAAACATGTTGCATTGGAAGCCTCTAAAACGCTGTCGGGCTTCTGGCAATGCAGAGGAGCTACCGGAAAGTCATGGAGCCTGCCTCCAAGAAGGAGGCTATGATATCCTATGCTTCGGTTGTCTGATTAAATAAGCTCTCTCGAAAATATGTGATTGCTGCTTTTACCAGACTCCAAAGAACGGTTTATCTCGGATGCATGGGGCTTTCCCTAGCACTCCTGGCTCCGCTTAAGAAGCACTGATAAATCTCTGGACCTTTGACGACCTTTCATGCTGGCTATCTTATGACCCTGGTCTTATGGACATGCTGTCCGATGCAATGATACAAGAACTCCAGGACTAGTTTCGGCCAGAATTTGACCCAGTAAAGGAAGGCACACGGGTCTTCACAGACGACTCCAAAACCAATACAGGATGTAACACTGGTGTCTTTCTGTAGGACGACAACTTTAGATTTCACTCCTCGTTAGGAAATCTTGCATCCGTCTTCCAAGCGGAGTCTTACGCAATCCTGATGGCAGAGAAATGTATTGTGGTGAACCGGTGGAGGGGGCCGAGCATTTGCATCTACAACGACAGCCAGCCTGCGCTTAGAGCCTTGTTGAATCCTCTTACGTCATCCAAGCTCATTAAAAAATGGAATAGAACGCTATCGAAATGCTAAAATCAGTGACGTTTTTCTGGGTCCCAGGTCACCATTGAATCACGGGAAATGAAATCGCCGATTGACTTGCCAGGCAAGTTTTAGAGGAAAGGTTTTCAGGACCCTGCCTGCGTCTTCGGTTTTGGTTCCATATTGACAGATGGGACAGTACCAAACGAATGCTTCCCGACGTCTCTAGGAAGTCAGGGGCCTTTCTTCTCTTCCTCAGCAGGAAAGACTACAGGTTGCTTATTGGCATCGTGATAGGGCATTACGCTTTTGCTAAGCTCGTGGTTGCTTGTACTTATCACTGAAGCGCTTACTCATCTTTCTTCGTAAAACCGAAAGATTTTATTTAAATGAACTTACGAAGAGTACAATGGACTAGTTCTTTGTCTGAGTGCTCTGATCCGCTAGAAAAAAAAAAAGCACAACTTGCAGTTGCTTATAGAAGTTTATTTTGAGCTGTTAAGTTTAGATCTTTTGAGTCCATACAAGCGTTCCATATCGAGTAAGATTTTGTTTCATACGTTCACTTGCTTCACTCAATCCACGTTCTTAGGCCAGCGATTTCTATTAACAGATGCTGTCATTCACTGGCTAAATCTTTCAACTTTTCATCTAGTAAATTTTCGTTGGCGCTGTATACTCTATAGTACCATATGGTGGGTGATCTAGTCCACCGCGTGATACTCGCAAATTAAAGTCCCGGCCGTGCTTTTTAAGAATTTATGGTACTCTATCCTTGCTGTTGTCTGCGGCAGTATTAAAAGAAGTAAGATTGTTTCAGGTGAGCCTGAACTAAGAAGAGCGTGATTTGAGGGAGGTAGTCTACGCTTCGCTGTCTAATGCTGATAACAGGTGTGACCTGCATAGTTACTTTTTTACTTCATTAGTCATTTACCAAAAGTCGTTTCATCTCCAAAGCTTAACTTACAGCTTACAGCATGATCGGTGTCGTTATTCACTTTTGGGACATTACAGTTCATTCCAAAGGATCAAACTAATCAGAAAGTTATCCTCATGTTTGCATTCAATTGTTGTACAATATATGGTAAACCCTGACTAAAAAACGCTTAAAACCTTTTATTTATCGCACTGTTAAATAGTTACTGACCTTATATTCCTCATACCAAGATTATTAACAATTCTATATAATTAGAGTTCATGCATTCTTTAATCTGAGGGGCATCTCACATAGATTAACATTGCCACTTTATGACCCAACTTAAGATCGTATGTTATTCTGTATAACCCAGACCAAGACCTCTCCCTATATATCTTTGCATCCATAACAATGTTTTTGTACTGCAATCGGAAATGATTAAAGGTCCCCGCAAAAAGCCATTGTCTGCAAAGTATTTCCGGGTTATAACGCACACCTATACCATTGTATGGCATCCCTTAGCGATGCATAAATTATCATTGCCTTACGCTTGGGCCAAACATCGGGCGCCAATAATTTAAACTTTAACCTTAGCAACTGAAATGAGAGTGTGTGTGTACAAGGGAGAAGGGAAGGGGAGCAAAGAAGTTATGTGCATACACTCGTACTATATATTTTATAATTTATCCCAAGACACTTACCACACAGATGTTTGGTGTATCTTTTTGCAGGCTTATGGGATTCCGTCGTGCAATGCCAGTTACCGGTCGCCTATTAAACATAACCACGGATATTTACCAGGTTGCTGATGATAATTTATTAAAGACGTTCTTTGTATCTCCGTCCAACAATTTATGCTTTCACGGGAAATGCTCATACTATTGTGATACATCGCACGCCATCTGTGGTAATCCGGACACACTCGAAGGATCCTTTGCGGCGTTCCTGCCAGCATTCGAGCAAACGCAGCGAAAGGTAAGATTAATGTTTTACATTAGAATATTATTACAGGGCTGTGCTGTGCGGATGGAGTGCTGGACCCTGCTGAATGACTGAGGAAGTGCGGTACTATTCACTAATGTATCTTGAGCATCCTACCGACGCGACGGCGGCGTCATTGTCTTTGGAGTTGGCGTTATCGTCCGAAATTCACGACATAAAATATCCTGTAAAACTGAGTGGCGAAAAATTTTCTGTAAAATAGTTTTTTTATTTTTTTATTTTTGTCATAAGTTGTTGCATTTTTTTCAGATTTTTTTCTTCTTGTACTTTTGCCTTCAACCTGTCTACGTCCATAGTGTGATATTTTAACTTGCTAAGTTGGCAAGGATAGTGGTGAAAATTTGCAGAGCTTGCTGTAATTTAGGTTCTTATTTTTTGTGGCATAGTTGTAAGGTTATGATAGGTACTACAATACTTACTTTGTGTTGTTAATGGAAAGGAAAAAAAAAGTCCTGACAATGGGAATTTATATACATAATTCGAATGAGTTTTGTGTCCCCTTTTTGTCCTTTACTTAACGAAATTAGACACTGTTGAGAAAAACGAGCGATTTATCTCATATTTCAGGATAACAGTATTAAACACTTTCTTAGGATTCAGAACACAAAACAGAAAAAAAAAGGGAAGAGAGAAAAAAAAGGTTTTGACAATTTAGATTTGCAGGAGGAAGACAATTCATAAAGTTGACAGTTAAGGTTGGTTACACATTGACTCTTATACCATCGACACCCCTGCTCAGATTCATAATTGTCAACCTTCCGCGTTCAAAAGAAATGCTAATTACAATTTTTTTATTTTGCTTACGTCACGTTAAAACTTTGAAAAAAAAATCTTATAATTTATTTAAGTTAATAATTAAATTAAATTAAATTAAAAAGGCCATACCAATGTCGGCGAAATGCTTGTAATGTATTGTTGTTGGCAACTGTTTCGTAAATGCGTCGGCTATCATGTCTTCGGACTTGAGAAAGTTGATGTGGATTACCTTTTTTGCTACCGTCTTACGAATGTAGTGGTAGCGGGCTTCGATATGTTTGGTTCTTCTTTGGTTTGACTGGTCACTTGCGATGTGTTTTGCGTTTTGGGTGTCACAAGAGATGTATTTGGCCTCTCGCTAGAAGTGGTTACTATTCTCTGCTTTCGAGAACAGCTCCGCCAGCATAAACGAAAACAAAAACGGATTGAGATTTTCTGTTGTCATTACCGGTAGTCCAATAAGAATCCAAAAAAACTTTGAATTGTTGATCTGTTTTTTGGAACACTATATCTGCTCTTTTGGTTCCAATCAGATACCGTATGCGCTGCGTCCCAATGTTGACGCTTTGGATCTTCAACAAGTTGTGAAAGGACATTCACAATATACGAGAAATCTGGTCTGCTGAAATTGGACAGATAAAGTAAACGTCCGATTAGTTGGCGATATGACGTATTATCAACTCTGTCGTTTTTGCCTTTAATGGTTGGTTCCCTTTTTATATTGCGTTTGACTTGTGACGGTAAATGCGATGGCTGTTGATTTAACCTATTTGCCTTATGCTGATTTATCCATTGTTCTGCATAATTTCGAGATTCACGCATGACTTTTGCTTACCCAAATCAGGAACAGAGTGGTATAAACCAATGAGTACTCTTCAATACACCATAAATGATGATGATTGATTTATTTTAAATTCATTTGTCGTATGATGACTGTGCGAATCCGATATCTTTTAGAATTTTATTCAACTTAAAGTTCCATTGGCGGCCTGATTGTTTAAGGCCATATATTGCCTTTTTCATCATACGAGTACACAACTTGCTCGCAGCGTCCTCCTCTAAAATATCCGATTGCTCCATAAAGATAATGGAGTCCAAATCGCCTGCGGAAACGTCAAGATATAGCTTTAGGTTACGTTCCGTTCCGATTGTCACTGTGAGCTGAATGGAATGGAATATAGGAGAGTATGTCGAACGTTTTTCCACTAGTCTGGCTTTACTCCGCTCTACTGTACTAACTAAAAGATCTTTAGTTTAAAAACCCCACTTTGATTTAATTATCTGCCGTTCAGTTGGTTTGTATTCAAACACCCAAGTTCCATTCCAAATATGGTAAGTGATTCGTACTCGTCCTGCATAGCCTTGTGTCACTCGTCTCGGTTTTTGTTGGTTTCCAGTTGTCTAACGTTCACAGGATCAATTTCAGCGTTGTAGAATCGTTCAATACTGTTTGTTACTTGTTTGGCAGTATCCATTGAGTTATTGTTAGATTCTTCTTTAGTTGACCACTGAAAATGCTTCGGGTCTCTACTCCCTGAAATTTTACTGTTCGCTGGTTCGAAGTCGAAAATTTGAAAATTTTGATGCACTACTTCTGAGTTTCCGATGGCGTTCGATTCTTCTTACAAGAATCGCACATTTCTGCTCAAAAAGACTATGTGAGTTCCAGGTTTCCAGAGCCGATATGTGCCATGCTCATTGCTATATTCCACTACTCGAGCTTACCGAGATTACTCCCTTTGTCCAGTACATATGCTTTTGTCCCGATGAACTTGACTGATGACACGTCCGGTTTCCTACCCGTCCACAACTCCACTGCGGTTATTTGTCCATTTATTTTTGTTGGATACCTGTTGCGGATAAAGGCTGCTGTACAAATTCATTCTGCTCACAAAGTATCAGGTAATTTCGCTTCGAACTTTAAAGATCTCGCCATTTCCAAGAGGGATCTGTTGGCCCTCTCTGCTATACCATTTTGTTGTGGTGTGTGGGTTTCAGAAATTCTTCGAACTTCGAATTAGTATGTTCTGTCCCATTAACGCTTCGCTCTTTTTTTGCACGAAATATACATATATGCGTCGGGAATGACAATCTATGAATGTGATAAAATATAAAACTTTGCTGAGGGACTGAGTGCGCATGAGACCACACAAATCGGAGTGGATTAACTCCAGTCTTTTATTTGTCCTCTTATTTTCACAAACCCGAAACGGTTTGGTCAACTTGTAATCCAGTCATCATTCCGGTTGACTGGAGGTGAGTTAATGATGATGTGTTCAGGTGACAGGCGTTATTGCTTTCTTGTATGACAAGGGTTTCCAGAAACAATATATGTACAAATCATGCCTTCGGTTAGCTGTGATCAAAGACGTACCGGTTGAGCTATATAATTTTGCCGGATCGCCTTCTAATACGACCTTGAGGCTGTTAACTGTCGCTCTGCTCACGGAGATGAGGTTTATATTTAAATTGAGTATGTACAGTATGGTGAATAGTTTAATTTCATTTCCAACACTTTTAAACAAAGAACTCGTCGAGCACATGTATGATGTAGTTCCGCAATCAAGACACCAGGGTATATCGTCAGTAAACACTTTAAGTGCAGACTTATCTATTTTTGTAAAGCCATATTCCGCTACTCTGTGGTATTCGATTGTGTTATTGTTGCTTTTTCTTTATTTTTATGACAGTCTTTCGCCTTTTCTACCGAACACCCCGACAGTTAAATGGAAAGGATCTACTTCTGTTATTGTGGTTTGTGAGTTTTGTTTATAAGGCTGTGCTTGGTTGTCCACTTCCTTCCTTTTTCCTAGCGCTTACCTTCAGAAGCCTTGTGCACATAACGTACAGCTCTGGGTATGTGCTTTGGGCGAAGAATGCAGTTTGGACATCTTTATAATTATCGGACAGTCTGTCCAGAAGTACAACTACTAATAAAACGGTCATCTTAAATTCACGAATGAATTCGTCCATACTCTGGTGCAATTCTATCTTTATATTAATGAGACGCCTGAGCTCTTCTGCCTTTCTCCTACAATTGTCTTTAGACAATTTTTTGCCTTTTATAAATGAAATGATACTTGGTTCTATTGCTAGCAGCAGCTCTGCTCTTGCATCCGTGTCTTTGTCGTTACAAGATTGTTGTACAGTTTCAACTTGCGGTCTTTCTATTTTTCCGTAAACGTAACCAGTTGTGCAGTATCAATTTGACAATTGTAGTTTGCAGGAGAAAGACAATTTAGGAAGTTGATAGCTGTCAAAATTGTCCTTCGACTTTCAGATTTAATTTATTTATTTTTTTTTTTACTAAAAAGAAAATATCCACACTTCAAAGGGGTAACGAATTATATTGACCAGTTCAGCACTTCGAAAAAACAACAAGCTCATTCTATATCTTATCTACATACTTAATTGCTAGAAGGCTCCATCCCTGCGTAACACTTCGATAGATAATTTATAGATCCACTAAGCTTTAAAACTTTAATATCAGTGCGATCACTGTTTGATAGCGTGTTTCTTCATAGCCGATAGTTTGCATATGGAATGGTTTGCATTATGGTATTCGTATCGAACTCTGAGAAAAGTTAGAGTAGCCTCTATACCGGATATCTACATGGATGATTCTACGAGACAGTGTTCCAAATCAACGCTAACCATTTTCATCGATACTTAGGAGCTTTTGACTACGCAACTTTTCAAGATATGGCTTAATCGGCCAAAAAACTCGGCATAGACAGATTGTCAGTTTTGTAAATTGAGCCATAATTGTGGACAATAATTGATTGCGGGGGTAAACGCAAGTCGTCCGTAAGGAGGTGTCCCGTAATTTCTGCTCTGCTGGTTGTTGGCCGACTTTCTAGTCATATGTATGCATATGTCTACTCTAAGATACAGGCGAACGAAATGGAAAGAAGAAGTGAACTTTCAATCAACCCTCTCAAAACTGAGTTTGTTCGGTTTTAAGAAGCATCACCATTCGTTTTTCAAACGAAGCTAAGTGCTTGATGTCATGACATGGGGCTTATGACTTGTGCACTTCGCTCTCTACAAAATAATGTGGTGGTATTTCATCGCAAGCATATATCAGTATATGTTAGCCATGCCGTCTGACTCTTTCCGCTACATAAGAATTCTAATTCAGTTCTTTGTACAAAATAACACCCATATATCTTGCACTCTCCGAGATGGACAATTCCGCTCCGTTAAGTTCTGGGAGTCTGAATTTAAAGAATATCAGTTCCGTTTCGGATGGGTCGGAATTGAGACCACAGCTTATTGCCCAAGTACTGATTGTCTTCAGGGAAACCTCCATAATCTCGCCACAAATATTTAAGTATCTTCTGTGCATTATTATGACCAGTTATCTGCGTATACCGTAACACTTAAACCCATTGAGCTAAGCTTTTTAATGATGCCATTGATAACCAGCATCCACAGAAGTGATGATATGACTCCCCTTTGAGAGATTTTCCTGATTGTAGACATTCTAACCGAGTTTTGCCCAATGGAACAGTTTATTTTTCTACTTGCCAGCATATTGAAAGCACAATTTATAATTTTCTGTTCAGTAATAGCGTCTACTACAGCTTTTTAAATGGCTGTAAAATCCACGTTATTGAAGGCTCCTTCTACATCGAAAAGGCCGCATCGCAAGTCAACCTTCTAAACGACACCAAGTTCTTTTTTCAATTTGTCAATTGCAAAAGTAAGACAGTGGGATATCCTTCCTCAATTTTTATCGAAAACAGATCGTCAAGTGATTAGCCTATTATTGCTTCATTTCTCAAACAATCATTTGCCAACAACTCTTTCGTGCCAGATCCCTAGTACTTAAATTTCTCTGTTGGTCCATTTCTCATTCAAAATTTCGATCCTACTGTCATAGAAGCTTAGTTACAAAAACTTAAAGATGGATTTTTATCCGCCCCAGATGGTCTTCCTGATAATTTTCTTAGAAAATGCTCTTCCCGACTTTCACCTTTCCTATATTGTATTTGGATGACCTCTTTTATAATACTGATACACAAAAAGGGATCAAAAAACTTTCCCATGTACCTGAATTCTTAGAAAGCATTTTATACAAAGCCTAAAACTTTAAGTGCAAGTCTTTTTTATTGCCTAGATAGCATGGCTTTCTGAAAGGCAGATCAACTACCACAAACCTAGTTAAATTCGTAACCTTAAAAAATGGCAAACAAATCATTGCTTTTGATAAGACATCTCATCAATTGATCCTTTCCAAATTGTCTGCTCTCCGCTTTGAATCACTTTTATTAAAATGCATTTCTACTTACCTGGTAAACCGATATTCGGTTTAGATCTGCCGTTTTAGTTATTTTCCTGCCTTCCTCTGGGGTTCCATAAGGTAGTCATCTTGGTCCCATACTCTTTATTCTTACTATTAATGAACGAGGGTCATTAAATACTCCTCCATTTCACTTAACGCTAATTGCGCAAAATATTTCAAAGCAATTTCTTCTCAGTATGACTCCACACTTCTTCAAGAACACCTCGATCGGTTTTCAGTCTGATACCTTAATGACACCGAATGACACCGAATGCATATCTATAACGTTCTCACGTAAATGTAGCCCGTTTCCTCGTCGACTATATTTTTCTTCAACCTATTCACCTGGTTCAATCTTGTTATATTATTCGGCAGGAAGCTTTTGCATATCGATAAGATGGTCCTTAAAGTCAACTAACTCATCGCTTAGTTTTATTAGACGTTAGTCAAAGGAATTTCCCAACAGGAACATAAGCAGATCTTTCCATGTGAACTTTGTTTACCCCTGGCATGAGTATGCCATTCAAGCTTGGTTCCTCTTTCACCGAGTTTATGTTTCCCGTATCGAGGGTATTAAACGTTAATTTGGATTTGCTCTCCGTGGATTTGCTCTCCGTGGCCTCTCCTGGAATGACCCTTTAATCTCAGATCCCTATCAGGACCGCCTCAAACTTATCACTTTGAATTCTTGGACGAACGTAGGATAATAGTTAACACCCTTTTCAGTATACATCGATAGCGCATCCCTTTACTTAAGCCAAGGCAAGCCCTTGTATTAAGCCAAGGCCTCAGCTCCTATCAAAATTAAGACCAATTACGAGTAAATCCTATGCGCCGATTGTCTGGTGGAATAAGCATGTCAGAGACTGCTTTTACCAGACTTCAAAGTCTCGGCCGCCTGGGGATTTCCTGGCATATCTGGGCTAAACACAATGATGAATTTTTCTTTTAAAATGAAGTAGTCTTTTGCATATCGTGCATTGAAGTTTTGTTTACCTTGTGCGCCGACAGTCTTTTGGCTCTGCTTTTATGGACAAGCAGTCTAATGCAATGAGCACAGAACTCCTGTGCTGCGAAAATACGAAAACGGCATTCCATCGTTTTCATCCAAAACCACACATGGCTTCAAAATCGATTTAGAATCCGAGGCTGGTGTGGAGGGTCCTTGCGCCAAGCATGCGCCAAGCAAGGACGCATTTCTGAGTCTAAAATCAATGAGTCTTGTTTGGTTGCCAGGTTAAAATACGATCACAAGAAATGAGATTGCAGTTGAACTTACTACACCAGGATTAGAAATGAGTCCGAATGTGCGTCTTCGATTAGAGCTTTCATTGACTATTGCTTTTCGTGTGAGTTAAGCTGTACGTGGTATGACTTTTCAGGATATCAGCAAACCAAACGAATGCTTCCCGATATCTTTTAGAGCTCTACTACTTTCTTGCGGTCCCTTAGTATTAAAGACTGCAGACTGTTTACATTCGTTGAAAGGGGTCTCCCGCCTATTTACACCGCGTACGTCTTTTCTACGTCTGATAATAAAAGGCGGTAGAGCAATGCTTGTTTTATGCAAAAGAACATCAGAGTTGCAACTGATGAACTTGCAATTTGACCAGCGACATATTTGAAGGCTTTCCAGCGGCTGGTCGATATATGCCATCTGTAAGGTCTTACTGGTAGCCCGACAGTGGCTTAATTCTGTTTCATGGAAATCAGGAGCCCAAGTTACTTCGGTTTCAGCTTGATTTGGAGAGCTAAGTCCCTGGAGTCTTAGGTTTAAACTAAAGTCGCACCGAGGGTTTTCTGACTATCGTTGGAAAACCCAAAAAAGCAAATACTACAGATTGGCGTAATTTTTAGCCGATCAAATTATCGAGAATGGTGATTATTCCCCATTGTAAATCAGGGTGGTGGTAGTCTTACGCTTGCATAACAGAATTTCACGTAAAACACTAGAGACGTTCTGGCGTTGTAAGTGTTTCTAAGTGGTCCATGCATATATAACACAATATCATATAATAATTGCTGGGAGGTTGATGTCCGCATGTTTCTGGCGATAATATAGTAGGTGTTGGTATCGTCGGCACTTTTTCACTGCAGTGTTTATACATCTTTTTGCGAAAAAGCTGGAATTTCGAGTAAGAGAGAGCTTTTTTGTGAGAGCTCTGTTCAGGCAAAAAGAAACCTTGCTACCGATATTGAAAATTGCTTTCATTTTTATTTATCGCAACATGTATGGCACGAAACAATATCCTGTGAAAGCAGAGGTCGTCCGTAACCATATCCTTGAGCTCCGACCATAAAATATTGTTCATCATATCTCGGAAAAAACGGTTCTATAAAATGGTTACTCGTTCTGGGTGGACTGGCATATTGTAGATCACTCGCACATTTTTGATGCCCCAGATGCTGAAATTTGGCTCATTAACATAGCGGCCAATATGGAAATGGGTCTCATCCGAAAACACGATTTTCTTACAAAATTCACTGTCAGCATGCATGTGTGCAAGGACCCAATCCCAGAACGTTTGGCGCTGCTAGTGGCAGGCTAGCTTCAGTTCTTCAGTTCAGTTGTTCGCATGATGAGCCAAATCTTTCGTCAAAATTCGGTGCAATGTGGCTATGGAGAGGTCAAGCTCTTGAGAACGGTGACGAATGGTGCGAATTAAGCGATATCTTTCATTGAACGTCTGCGACAAGCACCGTTTCGCCGTCTTCACATCTTGCACTGAGCCCATCTCTTGACTTGAAAGGTACATGATTACGTGCAAAATTGGCATGAATCTGATCCTGATCAAATGTGAATTTTCATAATAAGATTCAACGATTTGCAGCGTCTCATGGCAAATTTAACAAATTTTTAGATGACATCTATCACCATATGCCGACCCTGCGTACATCAGCTGTAAAGAAGTCTCTTGTGCTCATTACGTTTGACAATTTCACGAGATGCGCGTCCTTCTATAGGGTTAGGATATGCCTAGTCAACGATCTCCGTCATTCCTTTGAATAATTTGTGTTAAAGGCACAGATTCCACCCTGGTTTTGAGTCCAAGCCGACCTGAAACCTTTTGCTGATCTCAGGATCATGGCGCTCAGTACTTTTTGCAACTCTGCATCGGTTCAACCAAATATGGAAAACCCTTTCAGCTACTTTAAGTTTAAACCACAGCCACCAAGGCGCTTCCACTAGGGGGCCACCTCTTTCAAGTATAGAGTCTCTAACTATCATGGTATCTTGGTTTTTAAGTTCCGGTCAAGACTACTGGTAGCCACTCAACAGAATCTCATGATCGGCCGCTTGTATCTTGTCAAATCACTGCAACCTGTACGATAAGATCAGTCTAACCTCAAAAATGCTACTCTAGGCACTGCTTTTAGGCTGACACTAGTTTAGATCAAATTAGGGTAGGGGCTAGATGTTTCACAGTTCTCCCAATGAATCTATCTATGTTAAGGCCTAGGGGTCATGTGTTTGTCGTAAGACATTCATGGCCTAATGTTAACAAGCTGCCAGCAGTCTGGCCTGTTCATCATCGATGTAGTTTCCTGTGATTTTCAAATGTCCCGGAACCTAGAAAAAGTGCTGATCTTGAACTGCTTAGCCATCTCTTTGAGATGGAGATGGATGGATTATGATTGGAGACCTAATTAATGCTTTAAAGTCTATGTACACATATTATGATATCCGACGCTGGTATTGGATACCTCGTAAGATGGTAGAATATGTGGTTAAACTGAAAGGTTTGTGTGTGCAAAGGTCTCCAAAGATCGGTTTTTTGTTTTTTTCATGTTAAAATCCAGTGAGCAAGCAAGTCCAATAACAACTAAGACGGCGTGGATAAGAACAAAGTCATATTTTTCGACTTTACGCCTGTTCAGTACTCGATACCATACAGTACATAGGCCAAAAACAGTATGAGTTATTGTATCGAAAGGCCTTAAGATTTCAATGAGGAGTTTAGAGAGATGGAGCAGGGATTTGCCTAGAAACCGATAGCCTTTATCAAAGCTACCTACAATTGATAATTGAACTGTAATTGTCAAAAACCCTTTGATCTCGATACAATCGTATCAAAGGAGACTAGTCGGAAACCATCCAAAAAGGACTTGAATAATGTGATTACTACAAAACAGAACTTGCCCGATATTGCTCCTCTCTTTTATTTTAAACCACAGTAGTTAGCCGCAAGCTAAAAAGATACAAATCCCAAAAATAAAAAAAAAAACAAAAAAATGGTTCTTGAATAAATTTATTTTTTATGTCCCTCTTTCTACTAGGATAACAGTGTTGAGGATGCATTCTATTTTTTACGATTACGAATAAGTTACATCCACCTTGCAATGATCCTTGCTGCTTCGGAAATGCAACTTTGACCTATTTGAATCCGGGAGTTTGCCTCCTTTCTTTTTCATATTTCAAACAGGAGATGGGAACATTTTTTTTTTCCACGAAGAAAGGTAAAGGTTTACTCTCCAAGGAAGGTGACTTGTTTTATGCTCCTCTCTAGATCCAATGCATAGACTGAGGTGAATAACTTAAGCGACTTGAAGGACTCTTTATGTGGATTTTTTGTTTTTTCTATTTTTGGTTCTAACAAAAAACAACAAAAAAAAAAAAAAAATACAAAACCAAGAAGGAAACAAGTAACTCGTTTTGCTTTGTGTCTGGAAAGAAAAGAGAATAAAAAAAATAATAATATGCAAAACAGTAGGTATTTACGTATAAGTGCTCAACCTGCATCCTTCAGCCTCAGCCAGCCATTAAAGATGCTTTTGGTTGGAAAATTAATCCCTTAAGGCCCAGTTTCGAGGCCAAATATAGACAAGGAAAAAGTTGAAAGAAAATAAAACAAGTAAAATCCTAACCACTGTACGAATCATGGTAAGCGCGGTAAGGGGTATGAATCACCTAAAAATAAACTTTCCTCATCTCTTTTAAAGGACGAAAAATAGAAAAAAAAAATTATTTGGAAGAGAAAAAAAGGCGCGCCTTCACTTGATATTGTGAGACATTTTGCAGGGGTTTTACAGAGTTGACCGCTTGAAAAACGGCTGCAGATAGGTAGACCTCCTTTGGCTTAGTCGTTCTTGTAATAAATCACTTAGCCACTGAGTTTGAGGGTAATGGAGGGGTCACTACTTGAATCAGCCAAGGTTTGCTTCCTTAATTAAAATGTAAATAGGTTTCTCCTTTTGTTTCTCTTGTTTTTGTATTTTTTTTTTTCTTTTTTTTTTTTTCTCGAGTTGAGATGGCATTGGCTGGACGAAATAAGAAGAGAGGAAACAAGAAAATTTAAGATAGTATTTTGAAGGACCTAGTGCTTATCTCATTTGTAAACATTTATCTAGGAGTCCGTCAACAAAGAAGATTTAATAAATTGAATTGGAATATCAATGGAGTTTCAGATCTTGATGGAATTTAATTAGTACGTACGGGGTGCGTTTTTGTTGTTGAGTGCTTAAAGGGGATATTAAGGCACCTCGTCAACTACTTCTTACTAATTATTTGGAATGGTGTGTGTTGTGTATGCTTTTATCTGTTAAGCAGGCGAATATCACCCGTAGAAAGATAGATAGTTCATGTTTACGTCTAATTTATATAGTGTGTGTCCTAAAGTCAGACTGAACCGTGGGTCTTGTGAAGAATTTTTAACTTGAAGGCTACCATCAGTCTCACATGGTTGTTCACAATTATGCACGATTCGGCGCATTCCAATATGATATGAAAAGTTCATTGGTTTCTAATCGATCTACATGTCCTGACCTCATTGAATCTTCTAGTCTAAATGGCTTCGAAACGACGGAGGATATTTTTATCGACTTTGGATAGAGCTCATGCCTGAGCGCCATAAAGTGGGACTGAGATGATCAAGGTCTTATGCATAGTCTCTTTAGTTTTTCGGGATAGGGTCTTACTTTTACTTGGTGGAATAGCGAGCGTTCTCCATCGTCTTTCTGCACAGATACTAGACTGGCTAGTTGGGCACGGATGCCAAAACTTCACATGGCTCGTCTCTATAAATGCTGTCTTACGCGATCCTATAATCGATGACATGATAATGGTTATCGATTTGGACTTGTTGGGTTTTTTCTGGGATTTTCCAGAATGTGAAGATTTGGTCGATTATGAACTTTCTTAGTCTGAAATTGCCCTGATAGGAGCCAATCAGGTTGTTGACGAAGTTTTCAGACTTTCACACATCAATAACTGGCGCAGTTGAGTAACGACTGCTTTTTGTGGATCGGGCTAAAGATGCTAAGTATTCATTCATCAGGCATGTACTCTTCTGACGAGATCTTTAAAATGAGTTGGTGTATGCTCTACACAAAATCATTTCTCGCCTCGGTCGATAATCCGTCAAGTCCCGCAACTTTGTTGGATTTAAACTTGGATATTTCTGACTTTACTTCATTTTGATCAGGCGGATGGAAATTTTAGCTATCGTGACGTAAATTGAACGGTTTGTTCTGCTTCCTTGCCGCTATACAATCTCAGCACCAAATGTGACTCTACTGCAAGTTTTCCTTCTTCATATCTACATGTTTCCGTAAGGGTCTTACCACCGTAGAATTTTAAAGCGTTGAACAATGTCTGCAAACCGTAATTTTTTTTTTTTTAATCAGTGCTTTCGAGGATAAAATCAGCGACGAGGCCCATTTTTGGATTAATGGATATCTGAACAAGCACAATTGTCGGAATTACGACGATACCAATCTGCATGAGATACACCAGCACATAATGCATTCCAAGAAAGTCGCTGTTTGGTGTGGATTTTGATCTGACGGAATCATCGGTCCATACTTCTTTAAAAACGAAACTAACATTGCCATAACCGCCAACGGTAAGGCAACAGAAAGTGTTATGTGCTTTAAGTGGACAGCTGTCGTGTAGTCCCTATTCCACGAAACGCCTACGCTCATATCGGGATTAATACAATGCGTAAATCAATGCCCTTCGGGTGGTATTAAAACTGCCTCTAGTACGTACTAGAAATCGTAAATAAATCATGATTTTCTCCCTTGGGAAAGGGTTAAGACCCATTTAAAACCTCTGTCATTCTGTTGGTCATGGTATCCGGTTGCTGTGCAACTACATATTGAAAAGACCGATTAGTTCCATAGCCATTAAATAGCTTAATACAAGCCATGGTATGCTATAGCCTATGCTGGACCATGAGGTATCCGAGCTCCAGTCGATCTAACATACCCGCGATTTTGAGTACAGGGCTGTCCGCCTTTGATCCTGCTCACTGAGCATCAAGGTATAGCTGCCTATATCGACATCTAACTAAAATTATCAGCTAAAACATCGCCAACGTCGCAAACACCAACGTCCATAGCTCGAAGATCCCTGACATCGTCATACAAAGGAAATTTACATAGAACGTACACCCCGTCTTCAAAAGGAGCCACACGAGCAGCCCTCCACCTAGTTAAGGCCCTTTTTCAACAGAAATGCCTTAAAGGAACCATATCCAGTAACAAAGAAGTACAGCGTAGACCGCTCCCGCATGAATAAGACATAGTTCAGGAAGCAGTGAGGTACTCTGCTGCTATCGATATCGTCCAATCTATAAAGATTGCCATTTAGATGTGACGCATTCGTCTTGCAGAGCCTTACGCTCCTGTAAGGACACCCGGATTCCTCCAATGTCAGACACACAGTGTCTTTCACTCAAGAAGATACCCCTCTTTACCTTAAAGGCTATTCTACGTCGCGCGGCCACCAAGTCGAAAGAAAGCACTCCCATCAAAATCTGAGACAATTCAGATAGAGACAGTGCAGCTAACAGGAAAATAGCTAAGTATGGCCGTTCTTCTGCGACCCCACAGAGTAGTGACTACGTCGCACTATACTGATGCCCCAAATATTGCACAGGCAAGAAAAAGGCCTCCATATATGGTACACACAGCACGCTTACTGAGCCCCCAGTCAGAACGCATAATGCGCCTGACCCACAACGTTTGTGAGTTTCTTTTTGACTCTTGCCAAATGTGGCAAGAAGTTCAACTTCTCATCCATGCCCAGATACTTAACTTGAGTCACATATCTAAGGGTTTCCAAACTCAAACTGACTCTGGTAGGTCGTCTTTCTAGTTGTTCGCCCTTAAACAACATCATAAATTTCTTGTGACACGCTTTCATCCAGTCCGAAACATGTTGAAGAACCGTATTTCTTATTTCTTCCACCACTCTCTTGAATCGTACTGCATCCGCATATGAGCAGCACTTGAAAATTTCGCGTGTCTGCCCTAGCAGGGAGTCATAAGTTTCCAAATAAATGGACCACAAATGGAGGCCTGGGGACATTCACGCTCCACATTCATACGCACTTCTGCCAGAAAAGTAGCTTTTCCAAAGAGCTTTCCCCAAGGATCATCCCTTTAAGAATCAGCGAATCTCTTTCAATTATCTTCTTTAATAACCATAATCATTATCTTGTTCTCTGCGAGGCTACGCTGGATTGCCGAACTCAACTGAGTCACGTTTTCAGTATTTGTGACCCGAGCACTTTGGAATTTCATTCTCAGTTTTCGGACTTCCCGCCGCTTCAGATTCCTCTCATTGTCATTTGATTGTCAGTCATTGATCATTGTCAGTTAATGTTGTTCATTGATGGCAGCACAAGCTCAGGCCTTATTTTTAAAAAAGTGATGAAGCTGATGGTCCCATCAGCTCGAAGGCCACACCCAACAAGGAGTTCCTCTACGTACGGTTGACTTTTATAGGTCTTTTCCGGATGAACCTCATTCAAGAACTGGCTAACCCATTGATCCAAAAGTGATGTTGGTCACTAAATAAGGTTTTCCGATAAAAAAAAGGCAGCGAAACCGCAAAACCCCTTATCCTTGGTTCCTGTAACAGTTGTAACTTATGTTTATATGGAGATCTTTGCTCGCTTTTAATGACTTAACGTACCCTTTAAATGTTTGCACTCAACGCGGGTGAATCACCATAGAAATAGATGTACCAGTGTACGTTCGTTTTGAATGATTGCACTTTATAATGGTCAGGGAATAAAGAGCTTGGCAGGACATTCCATAAGCGAGATGTACGGCTTAGGAAAGGATCACAATATTTCAATGTACGTCCGAAAGTAGACTTGAGTGTAAACTGATGAGCATTTATAGCTAGACGGGTGTTACGGTTAAAGGTTTGAAGGAACGGAAAGCAGGTCAAACAGAAGAGCCAGGTCAAACAGGAGACATTTCGTCAATATTCGAGGTGGTCAATTGACTGGGTAATATTAGCATCACCTTTGGGTCTTATTGCATGATTTTAAAACCTATCTGACCAGCGTATAAATGCCTTTACTGAGGCCTAATTAGAGGGGAAAAGTATTCTTACATCGTTTAAGGGGACCTAGACATTTCGCAGCATTTTTGGCGATACCGAATACGTAGTCATTACAACGTAAGTTGTTATTGACACACATACCGAGAATGGAATTTTCTTCGGTTTCAACGACGCAAGTGAATTGAGTTTTGGAAGCATCAAATACTACTTTGTTAGTGGTTCTGTTTATGATGTTGGTTATATAACGGAATTTAATGAGCTTAGCATACGCTGCCGTTCCCATTCTATTGCCGAAGAACATGGACGTGAGTCCAGGAATGAATATTAAAAGCAGAGCGTTCTGTCGTCAGCCAATGAATTGGATTAGAATTACCAGACAAAAAATCGTTAATGAAGATTAAAAAAAAAAAAAAAAAAAATTGCGAGAGAGAACAGAGCCCTGGGGTACACCAGCATTTATTTTATGAATATCAGACTTGGAACTATCCAAGATAACAATTTAATTGAACTTTTAGAAAAGTGGTTTCTGAACCACTGAAGAAGAGAGTCGTCGATCCAAAATTCACACATTTTCAACAAAAGAGCCTGATGCCAAACTATGTCGTCAGATTGATGTACGTTTTGGTTCTACTTTTTGGTAAAATATGCCATTAAAGTGGACCCGTTGCTACAAAAACTGTACTGCCGGTCATCGAGGAGTTTTCGTGTTTCGAAATATTTCATAAGCTGACAATTTAATAGCATTTCCATGATCTTGGTAAAATCTTGGTCGTTAAATTCGCCTTTTTCGGGATGGGCGAGAAAATGCTGTTTTTTATCTGCTCGGAAAGGGTCCTAAGGAGTAAGAAAAGCCTACGCAGTGGTTCTGCTCTCGTGAGCACCTCGTGAGCACACCTCTTCAGAAGAGTGGGACATATGCCATTTGGACCAGCGGATTTGTGTTTATTAAAATCTTTAAGTACTCTTGCTACTACACGAGTGCGAAAGTGTATTCGCCTCATTTAAGATTCGACGGAGTTAAGTATTAAGCTGAAAGCAAAGTGTGCAGGAAGCAGATTGACCTTGTTCAAAGAGCTGACAGCTGGAATGTCATTGTAAATGGACGTTGAGATGGAGAATAAGGCAGAATTTCTAATGTTTTTGACGAACAACCAATAATTTTTACTGTCTTTGAGACATTGTAGTACTTTTTGCCTCAGTTTTTGTTCATATTGGAATTTCACATGCTAAAGAAAGGAGTTGCAGTTAGTCCTCGCTTGGGTTGGTCTTGTAGAACCAAAAAAAACAGCTTCTTTACAGCTCAAGTCGTACAATGCCTTTTCTTTTTGATACTCTTCATTCGATGAGGAATGAAGGATTAAATTTCAAAGAAAATAGTTTCTGTGATCATATCAGCAGCGGCATCCAGTTCAAATTCCTAAAGAAGGTATTAAGTCCGCTCTAATTGGCTTTTCATTCTGCCATAGTGTTCTTTTAGGAATTTTTTCCCTAAATGTGTGGTCAGCTTGCGAGAAATTAACTGATATGACACAATGGTCTGACGATCTTAGAGGGAAGAGCATATCAAAGTGAGAAGTTTTAAACAAATCCAGGGTGTTGGCGGTATGACTATCATTTCCACTAACGCCAAATGTAGTTTCTTCTGCATCCACATAACGTTGTTAGTTTTGGGACTTGAAGAGTGTATGTGGTAGGAAATATAGTCACAGCGAGCTCAGTTTGTCGATTGTGGGGAGCAAAAACAACACGTAATCCCCCATACGTTTCGCAAATTGAAGACCGGTTTTAAAATCTATTTATGATGATTGCCATGCAATAAGCGAAATAAAATTGTCAAAGCTAAAAGCACGATTTGAATGATATCCCTATTGGATCCACCATTCATTAAATACAGCATTTATTTCATTAAGTTATTATTTTCTTTTTTATTTATTATTTTTGAATTAAATTTAATGCTCTCATTACTTGTTTATCTTTTAATATTTATATCCAATTAGATCTTTTCATAAGACCAAAATAATATCTGAAAATAATAAAATTAAAACCACACAAGCAACAGGACTTTTATGAAATCAAAAATCCCTCGTTATTCCAAGTATCTCTAAGCTATCTCTCCTCAGACAAAAGAGTGAAATATATTAAAATCGCAGAAAAACTGGAATAAAAAAAAAAATATTCGCTACCCTTATCAAGTTATTCACAGTAAACCAGGTATTACATCCGTTAAAACGGGAGCTAAAAATATTCGTAAAAGCGAAAACATTTCGGAAAAAAGGATGACAAAAACCAAAGAAGGGATTATTCATACAAATATTATTCTTAAACCTAAATCCCGCGTAGCGAATGGAGAAAAGAGTATCTAAATGGCAGTACTGTATGCTTTGTGCTACGGGAAGCTACAAGAATTTCATTATTTGTCCTGGCATAGCCATTGAAATTAATATTAATATTATTACTTTTTTTTTTCCTGTTTACCCTTTTTTATCAATATCCTTCCTTGCCGCAATAAAGGGTATACGACGAACATTTATTATAATCCACTAGGATGAAGAATGTTCTTACAGATATTTGCCGTTTGTCCAAGCATAAGGGGGCCCTGTTTCTCAGGAATCAATCAGATAGCTATGGGTATATGGGTATATCGTAAGATAGGTTCCATGCTAAGGCGCCCTCAGGGATGGATACACGTGTTACTTGAGCCGGGAACTCAACCGCGGATAGATATTAAACAAATGCAAACTCGTAATCCAATTGAAAAGTTTTCTTAAACTTCTATGATTGCTCAATGCTTGTCTATCCATCCGTAAATTTGTATGTCTATTTTGCCATTTGTTTTCTATTTTATCATATTTTCAATAGTAAATAATAAATAAGCTGTGTAATCTTGAAATACGTTTAATATTTAATTGCAGGTCTGGAGACATCCCTGGAGACGTTCCTATCACAAAAGGAGGAAAGCCCAGTGGGAAACTGATGCTGACTACTGTACAATGGTAATGCAATAGCATCAGAACCTGGTTATCCTGGTTAAGTTTGCTACTTCTTTTAGTTTTTTTTTTTTTTTTTTTTTTTTTTTTTTTTTTTGTGCTCTACCTTCTACCTTTGATTATAGTACCAATAGTAGGAGTCCTTTGGCTTGACTTAGGGTAGGTACGAGTTGGAGTAGTC
Source organism: Volucella inanis (assembly GCA_907269105.1). Classification (NCBI taxonomy): domain Eukaryota; kingdom Metazoa; phylum Arthropoda; class Insecta; order Diptera; family Syrphidae; genus Volucella; species Volucella inanis. The sequence continues at coordinate 230,176,048 of OU026153.1, read as the reverse complement.
ACAGCTCGTACATCTCCTCTAAAGAAATGATGCAGACAACTCAATTGAAAGATGTTGTTCGTTGCTTATTGCTTTAGTACTTTATTCCTTATAGCGCGTTGCTTGTTCTTCCTTATTTCCGTATTTCCATTTTCTTTATGTTTTTTTTTTTATATATATTTTTGCACGCGACTTAGGTGAATAATATAAGAAGTCCTGCTATTGCAGGAGTGATAAAGTATGAAATTTCATGTTTTGTTGAATGAATGTGCAAACAAATAAATGAAGAAATAGACGTGGAATGGAAGCAGCAAGAAATTTATTTTGTTCCATCTGTGGATGTCCTTTGGTGAAATTTACCGACGAAACATCCGATGACTACAACTATGACCTTTACTATGAATACGAATCCAACTGCAAGTACTACTCACGCTACTACTCTCGCATCCATACTTACAAGGAAGGGTAGTAATAATGAAATAAACTCTGACGAAAAAGGAAAGCATCAATTTATCCTTTGAGTCTGTAAAATAGATTGGCTGCATCTCGGAATCATCAGTTTCATTTTGAGTTTTCTCTTCTATTTATTGCATTCTTTGTTGGAGCTGTAGGAAGAAAGAAAACGGCTTCACTAGTTTTCTTTGTTTGTCTTTTTCGTTTTGAATGAATAAATAAGCTGATTCTTGGAAAATTTTTAATACTGAATCAATTATTTAAAGGAAAGAAACTGAAATGACTTTCCAGTCCTTAAACGATATAACATTGGAGTTCTTATCCTCTTTAGAATTTAAATCACAAAGTCCAGTTTAATGACGTAAACTACGAAAAAGTGACACTAATTAGGAAGTATGATATTTTCGACACTACTAGTTGACTATTAGTCATCGAAAATATGGCAAATAGTGAGAAGGAATAAAAGTTTTTAAAGTAGACAAAACTAATTAACTCCAATATTTAAACAAACCCATAAGTTTTAGGCAAATCAAAGCCTCTCCATCGAGAAATTCGACTTTCATAACTATCAGTTAAGTTATTTTATAAATACTTTGCACTAGAACACTAACGCCGGTAAAGTTATATTACATTGATCGGTTTCTCGGAGCTCCTTGGATTTGACAGTACCCCGTTCGCCAAAACAATAATTCAGGCTAATTGTAAATTGGCAAAATACTCCACTCCATTAGAAGTGCTGTTTATTTGTTTATTTGTTAAAAAACAGAGGGACCTATGGTTCTTTCGATGACTTCGAAAACCAACAAAAATAATGAAGAGAGAACAGTTTCGTTCTCAGAGCCAAAAAGTATTTAATTTTTCTGCTTTTCGCTGAATGGCATGTGAATTGAACCCAGTTCTCTTGTCGAACTAGCTGAGGAGGTAAGCCACGTAGTTCTTTTAAAAACAAAATTGAACTTTGAAGACATAGTAGCGTTCCAGAAATGAAGAAAATCACCTTGGATCTGTAGTAGGCCTATATATGGCGAAAATAATCTGAAACCCTGAAACACAATTCTGAATACATAACGCGATCATAAGGGTATATTTAGTGAACGAATGTCTGGCTAACCTCCAGGTGCTCATAAGAAGGGCAAACGACGACTTACAAGATTAGAACCTATTCTCAACTTTCACATATTACCAGACGCCTCTGGCATTATACGGGTGACCAGATAACAATGATAGTTTTTCCAATTATTATGTTTCAGTAGCTGTTAAAGTTTTCAAAGACATCTTGCTGTCAACATATTCACTAAGGTCTGCCACGTGAAAAACATATTAAAAAATATTATTGAGCTCAGTTGTAAATACACAACGTTGTAAGATCGGTCGCCGTGATGGATTCAGTGCGCAGACAATTCTTCGTACTGTGCAAAAGTTTAAGCATGAGTACACTCTTTAGGAGCCTAAGTCATAAACCAGACCGAGATTGGTGCGAAATAGAGAAAAATTGTCGCAGTAGCGGCCAGTTTAAAAAAAGACAAAGAAATGTCAATTCTGTGACGATCAGCTGGATTGGAAATCGCCAGAGAGTCAACCCGACTTATTTTCCGGTTGGATTTGGGCCTACATCCGCAAAAGAATGTGCTGAAGTAAACTTGAAGGCAAATGACCATAGGCAATGCGGTGAGTTCGGTAATTGGGGGCTGGATATGTTGGCCGAAGATACGACTCTTGACCAAAAAATCATATTCTTGGACAAGGCCCATTTGTGGCTCAGCGGTTTTGTTAACAAATAAAATTTCCGTTATTGGAGCGAAGACATTCCACAGGTCTTGGATCCTCAAAGACTGACTGTTTGGTGTGGTTTATGGCATTCGGACTTTCTCAGATGTAGAGTGATGTTAACCGACTTTCAGTGGTCAGAGCTCGACAACTGGCCGCCACTATCATGCGATTTGACACCACTCGATAATCTCCTCTGGAACTACGTCAAGTCCTTAGTTTACGTTAACAAGCCAATCAGGCCAAAATTCGACATGTTATAGTAATCTAAATCTATGTTCGCCACTCGGAAAATTCAAACATCCAGGAGGAGTAACTTGCGTCGATCTCAATACAATTAGTTTGGTTGACAATTAATTGACCAGGATGAAGTAAAGGCTGATATGTTGCAATCGCGTGCTCGTTACGACCAAATAGTGTCACGCGCAAACTCTATTGGCTTAAGTACAATATGTTGTCAGAGGGATTATCGTGCAGGTTGTGTATACCAATAAAGTTTCCGAATGTGTCCTTCGTTCTTAGCCGTGTGTCTAACAAGAGAAGAAATTTACGTCATGTTGGAGATATTATCTTGATTCTTTATGGTGGGGGGGGGGGGGGGTGAACAGTAAAACAAAATGGAATTACGGAAGTTACTATTCTTCTGACTTAAACTCTAAACTCTCTCTAAACTTTTCAAATTCCAAAATTTTAATAGAACAAGAAAGTAAATGAAGAGTTAGTAGCTGTATTCTAAAGGAACCCGCAACTACACTGTCGTAACTCCCTTGGAAATCGTTAATTACAGTCAAACCGGTTCTATACAAATTATACCACAGCTGTCTTAAACTCCTTTGAGGCATTTTCAGCTTTTAAAAATTTATTTATGACTCCATCTTAGCATTTTTAAAAAATGGGTAGAACATGGGTTTTGGGTAAGTTTTATAACCTCCTATGTTCAGTGAGCGTCTCTTCGGCTGATAAAGCTCCTTAAGCACAATGTTGAATGTTTTATCCTCCTCAAATCCACCTATGACTTGCAAAGGCTTACAAATGTATCTGCACCTTTTTGGTGATATAATAGCAGGTGGTGTTCGAACCCTCAATTACTCTCGTTTTTAGTCGTTAAGCTCTTCTGCTTTCCACTGGCTGATCTCCGTTTTGTATTTCAAATATGTAGGTGTTGAGAAAATGTTCAACATTGCTGATTGTACGAGTATATACCCAACCCATGGCTAACAGTAAGAGTAGCTTTTATACAAAACATAACTACGATTCCCTCATATCGATAAAGGAAGAGAGAACGATCGAGACTCAAGTTGCAACACGGATATCAGCGCAAAGGATTCTAAGGCCCTGTCGACTGTCTTTTGGCACATGCCGTCTGATGCAAAGACACTAGAACTGTGGGTTTCGGCCAGTTGAGCCTCTACGGATGTCTCCAAAACCGATATAGTATGTTACACTGATACTTGTATCTTTTTGGAGGTCAACAGTATTGGATTTGGCTCCACGTTAGGCACACATGCGTCTGATGGAGGTGGAGCGGATATTGTATGTACATAGTATCTGCGTCGTAATAGTCTAATGATAGGCTATTGGTAGCGTATTCTTAAAGGCAGAAATTCTGACCGTATTGCTCTACATAAGTTATCACATAAAAATGCTTTCATCGGAACCAAAGACATCGAAATCATAGATACTTCAATGTTACCTTTAATTTATCAGTAATATGTTCTCTGCTTACACCGTCATATCCAGCCTAAATAACGCATTTTAAGCCAAAAAAGTTTCTGCAAATCTAAGACCGTGTTCCTACATACATGTCTATCATAGTAGCGATGATAAAGGATGCTTACATTACCTGCATATTGCTCGACAGGATTTTGGAGACGTTATTCAAATGTATGATACTTTTAATGTGACTCACTGTTGATGCAAAAAATCGATTTGCAACCGATGTGCTTATGTTGAATGGACGTAACTATTCTACAGAGCATCTCCTTGAACAGTTTTCGTTTATGTAGTAGCTTAAGCCCATTTTCATTTTCAAATACATATAATTCGACAAACTCGTTACCACGATCTTAATTTTTCTTCTTTTTCAGGTACGTGATATTCCACCTTATGATGAAGGACGACGTCTTTTGGATTTAATGGACATGTCTGTCTTTGACTTTTTAACGGGCAACATGGACCGCCATCACTATGAAACTTTTAAGTAAGTCCCATAGTATCTCTATACTCGTTACTAAATTTTATAAACTTTTGTGTGTTATGTGATAGACTGTCAATTCGATCTAAGAATACGATGTTTAAATAATTCATGTTCCTTCTACATTACATACCCTCGAGTGTTATCTGTAAACGTTTTGAACTCTAATATTTCTTAAAAAATTTGAAGGACGGAAATCGCTGCTTCTTTTTAACTATGTATTTTCTAATATTTTTAATGTGCACAATGTGGGAATATCTGAGCGCGTCTTTCCGACAAAAACATTTTGAAACTTTCCACAGTTCACTGCAATTTATTCGCAATGTCAAGTAAGTCCGAACAATTAGCGGAGGCTTTCGAATGCTATACAGCGAATCGCATTGCTATTCCGTATATGTGGTGAAATGCTCATTAAAGCCTTGAGCTTCTGCCATGTACCGAACACCCAACGACAGTTCGACTCAAGGCTAACTTCGCAAATATGAGTCTTACATGATCGCGCTCCCCAACAGATAATGATAATGCAATAACGATTGGTTTTAAGCATATATCCCAGCATTATGCTGAATACCACCTTGATCAAAAAAATTTCGGAATTTATTTAGAAAATTAAAAATACAAGTTTATTCATCTAAATCGATATTGTCCCCTTCAAAGTTATTCCCATCGACTGCAACATACTTATGCCAGCAATTGATCCAATCCTCGAAACAATTTTTATATTCAGTTTTCGGTATGTCCATTCGTGCTTTCTGCGATTTTTCCATTACTTCCTCTCGGCTGTTGAAACACGTTCCCCGGTGAATTCGGTGGCTGTCGGATGGTATTTGTTTTATTTTTTGTCAAAAAATTACGAATAATGGTGCAAAATTAACGAGTTTTCTGCCCACAATTCTAGTGTCTTTCGGCCAAATAATACTCTTTGTTTACTGTCTGGTCTTCTGGTAAAAATTCATGATGCACTACACCGTTGTAATCAATGAAAATCGTGAGCATTGCCTTTTTTTTGACTGAAAACGACGTGGGTTTTCCAGTCTAGCTCATTTGGTGAACGCCATTCACTTGCCTGATATCTGGATTGCGTATCGTATTCATAAACCCACGTCTCGTGTCCAGTAATGATCCTTTTGATAGATGTGGGATCGGATTCAGCCTCGCAAATCACCTCTTTTGCGACGTCAACACGGTCTCTTTTTTGTATGAAATTGACTTTTGGCACCAACTTTGCTGCTACACGACGGAAACCCAAATCATTTATCAAAATGTGTTCTTTCTTTTACTTCATCAATGTTTTCGTCGGTTTTCTTCGGTTTTCGTCGTTGATGTTCTGCCACTGCGTTCATCATCTTCGATTGACTCACGACCACTTTTGAACCACTCGTGCCACTGGTTAACTACCGTTTTCTATAGAGAATCGTTGCCGAAACACTTTTCCAACATTTAAAACGTTCGCGCACCATTAAATCGGTTTTTTCCTCAAAATTTAATACAAGTTTGTTGTTGCAAATTGAAATCTATTTCTAAAATTGTAAAAGATAGCCAACACACACAGAGATAGATGTACTCTTGGCTACGTAACTTTCGTGAATGTCAAACTATGACGCTAAGATTTAGAAGGAATGTCAACAATAGATGTACTAACTTAAAAAAAAAAATTCAAATCGGAACAATGCTAGCGCCACACGGTGACGCCACCTACTTTCTTCTCCTTTCAAACTGCTTATACCTATTATAACTAGGTATTTCTAAATCTTATACTGTATTCCATATATCTGGCAGACAGGAACTATTCATGCCGTTTTTGTTGGCACGTATGAATATATTAATCAGATGACTTACAGCCGATACTGGGAAGTTGGAAAGCATAGATTGCTTAACGTGGAAGACTTACTTTCACTGTAAATTGGAATATTGCATTCTACAAGTTTATAGAAAATAACAGCCAACAATTAGTCGAAACCGGAAGCAAGATAGTTTCAGACGTGAAAACCAACAAAGCTTCTAGAGTCATGCATCAACTCATGGACAACAAAGTGAGCTGTCATTGTTGCATTTGCAAACACAATAAGAAAAAACATGAAACACTGACGCGATAGGCAAAATGTTATTGTGGACAGCCAGATCCATCCTGTACCTTGTCAGTCTTATCTCAGGATATGCCTTCCAGAGTGAAACTTCGCAAAAAACTTACTTAGTTAGAAGGCGCGATAGTCTGGGGTGGACCAGGGCCTCTGTTAACATGCCTCTTCAACTGGTGTGGTCTTTTGGCAACCGCTTTCAGTTGCGCACTTAAAGTTAGTTGAGGTCCCTCTTGCACTTATATGCGCTACTTTTGATGAAGATGTTGAAGTCAAAAACTTTCCGAACGCTGGTGTGCATGGTGCAGGTGACGTAGCCACTTTCGCACTCTTGTAACAGCAAGATTACTTAAATACCTTAACAGTCACAAGTCCGCTGGTCCAGACGGTATATCTCCCTTTCGTCTAAAAAGGTGTTCCTCCTCTCTGGCAAAACCACGATGTGAGCTATTCCATTAATCTTATTCCTAAGGACAGCATTTGTCCACCCAGTCCCCATAAATTTCTAATCTTTTTCTTTTTACAGACTCATTGTACTTAGGTCCCTTCTTTCCAAGGTAGTTGGAAACGTTGATAAGCCGTCAGCTCATAAAATATCTCGAAACACAAAAACTTCTCAATTGCTCAATCGTAGCAATAGGTCCACTGGTGATTTGATGGCATGTCTCACTGAAAAGTAAAACTAAGGTCTACACTAATCTGGCGAAAGCAAGATAGTTGCACTTGATATTTATAAGGCATTTGATAGACTCATCAGACTCTTTTGTCGAAAATGCGTGGAATTGTGATAGTCGACTCTCTTTTTCAATGGACTAGAAACTGCCTAATTTCTAGTTCAAGTCTGATATTCGCAAAATAAATGCTGGTGTACCCCAGGGCTCCGTTCTGTCTTTGACACTCTTTTTAATTTTCATAAATGATCTCTTGCCTGCTATTTCTAATCCAATATATTCCTTTGCTGATGACAGTGTTCTCTGCTTTTCATATTCGTTTCCGGTCTCTCGTCCCTGCTCTTCAGCTGTAGAAGTGGAACGGCAGCGTATGCTAAACTAATTTAATTCCGATATTAGCAGCGTAATCTATTGAGGAACTATCAACAATTGCTGTCATCAAAGCAAGGTTTATGTATCAAGTCATTACCCATAAATGGCAGTTACATCGTCAAAACCGAAAAGCTTTCCATTATCGGTATGTGTGTCATTGACAACTTACGTTAGAAAAACCAAATATTCGATGTCGTCAAAAACGCTGCGAAATCATGTCATCATGTCATTTAAGAAATATTTTATCCCCTCTATCCTGGCCTCTTTATGTCAGGCATTCATTCGCCCAAAATTTAAGTGCAGTGTCCAAATTTTGTGAGGTGCTCATAAAACATTTATTCACCTGCAAGATAGGATTTAAAATCATGCGATAAAACTCATAGGTGATACTAATATCAGTCAGACAATTGACACACTTGAGCACCGCCGTAATATCTCCCATTACCAGTGCTCCCTATAGATCGCCAGTAGCATTCCGCTCCTTCAAGCCTTCAACCGTAACTCCCATCTCGCTATTAATGCTCATTAATATAAACTCAAGCCCACTTTCAGACGTATTTGAAAATATCGTGGTTCATTTCTAAACCGTACAATTCGCTTATGAAATACCCTGCCGAGCTCTCTATTTCCTGGTCATTATAAGTTGCAAACATTTAAAACCAACATACATCGGTATTTCCTTTTCCTTCCTCCCAAGGTAGGGAGGGTACACAAATTTCTTAAGGGCGCTAATTATAATATGTGTATGCCTATAGCATATATACCAGCCAGTTTGTCTCAGCTTTTCTGTTGACATCATTGTAGAGTTTGCTGTTCTTCTCCATTCTTCATTGCTACAAAGGAGATCAGTAGTCATTCGAATATCTTTTGTTTCGAGGCACCTTGGAGCATTTTCATTGACCACTAAACCTATCTTGGCCGCATCTGTTTCAATGGTCGCAAATGCTCCATTGACGAATTGCTGTATTCTTTCCATCATGTCAATGTCGTCTGCGTATCTAAATAACTGAGTTTGAGAGACGATATCTATGGAGTTAACTTACGAGTTTTGTAGAAATCTTTCAAGAAAGGTGTTGAAAAATCACATAGCAACGCATCACCTTATTTAAATTCTCTTCTGACTTTGAGGGTTTCGGTTTTGTCATTAGCGACTTTGACATACGCAGTGTGCATTTTCCATAGTCGAATGAGCTTTGCATGAGTCTATATAGATGATGTTAAATGAAGAGATATTGTCAATCGATTTGGACCTCTTGGTTTTTCCAAGATCTGCCGAAACGTGTAAACCTAATAATATTTATGGTAGAATTTTGTGTCCTAAAATCATACTGATACAGCCGGTCGGACTGTTTTCAAAAGACTCTAGGCCTTCATATAACATGGCAGACAAGATTTGGAATGCGATTTTTGTATGCGAGGCTTAGGAAATTCCACTTGTTCGTAACAAAGTTTCGGTTCCGTTCGTCGACCCAGATTTTGGAGATGTGTTGATGTATGTTCCGTATCCAATCACTACTAGCAGCTTTAAACAGCTCCGCAGTTAAGTCATCGGATCCAGTAACTTTATCTCGATCAGGTGGACGGGATTGATGTCTGTTTTTGTCCAAATTGAATGGTTCATTCTGCCAGACGGTAAGATGTAGTTCGTCATAACCGTTTAACCGAATGTGCTCTATAGGGTAATTTATCGTACGGTTTGATTTTTAATAGGCTTTTTTTGACAGATCATGCGTGACTCCTATCAAACTGTTTTATAATTTTGTTCAGTATCGTTTAGCAAGTCATTATGGAAAGACTCACATCACAATAGTGTCTCCAAATTGTTTAGCTGTATAACGAAAATCAGCATTCTGTGAGAAATATTTTTCGTGCAATTCGAGGAACTTACGGTGCGCATGATCGACCTACTGAAACCACTATTGCCAAAAGCATTCGCAAATTTGAGTCCCAGTTTACACTAGTGAATGATACTCGACCGGTTAGACCACATATAGCACGTAGTGAAGAGACTAAAGCAGCTGTAGCTGAGACTGTACGGAAAGACCGTGACGAATCGACTCGTCGTCGTTCTCAGCAGCTTGGCTTGGCGTATTCGACATATTAGCGTATTTTACGTGAGGATTTCGGCCAAAAGTCGTACAGAATTCAACTTGTGCAAGAATTGAAGCTAGGCGACTTGATTTTGCGTCATATTTTCAGTGAATGGGCTTTGGAAAAACTCAATGAAAATCCGGTGTCTTATCGTGAAATTTTGTTGAGTGATGAAGCCCATTTCTGGCTCAGTGGGTATGTTAATAAACAAAATTGTCATATTTGGGTTGATGAGCAACCCGAAGAGTACCAAGAGCTACCATTACATCCATTAAAAACAACGGTATGGTGTGGCTTATGGCCTTGTGGAATCATTGGTCCATATTTCTTCAAAAATGAGGCGAATTAGAATGTTACCGTCAATGATAACCGTTATCGCGCCATGTTAACGGACTACGTGCTTCCTGAAATTCAAGCTCATGTTCTCGGTGAGCTCTGGTTTCAATAAGATGGCGCTACGAGCCATACAGCGCGTGATACAATGGACTTGTTGAGAAATCATTTTGGTGAGCACTTATTTTACGTTTTGCTATGGTAAATTTTCGCCTATATCGTGCGATATCACACCTTTGGCTTATTTTCTCTGGGGATAAGTAAAGTCTCAGGTCTTCAGGAATAAGCCAGCTACGATTAAAGCCAATATTACAACATTACTCGTGTTATCCGCGAGATACCAGTCGCTATGCTCGAACGAGTCGCCCAAATTGGACCTTTCGAATGGACCACCTTAGACGTAGTCGTGGCCAACATTTGTCTAATATAATTTAAAGAAAAAACGCCATAAATTGTCCTCTTAACCAATAATAAAAATTTTAAGTTTGCTTTCAAATTTATGTACTTTATTTTACATCATAAATCAAACCTTACGATGAATCACCCTGTACTGTGAAGTTTATGTTTTGGTAAAACTTCCGAACTGCATTATTCTTGTAGTATATCTCCAAAACCTCGATCGAGTTCTTCTCATGGAATGCCACTCCATTTTTTTCTGCTCTTGGAGTGGTCTGTTAGGTTGCCAATATGCAGATCGGAAGGTAGTTTTTCCTTAATTGTTTGGTGCGGTCGTTATTATTTGAGGATGGAAGCTGGCTCGTCACATTTTTTTTTATATCTTCCCTAAATGAATTTGAGCCTTTCAAAGGAGTAGGTCAATATTATGCAACTGGTCGGGTACACATTTGACAATTTAGCCTGCATGAGAAGGGATTTACTGATTCTGTAACTGAGGACAACTTATGGAAGGCAAGTTAACAGTACGTTACGAACTTGATTGTTGCGCTGCTCGTCCTATTCAAGTTATAGAATAATGTCCAGATCAATTGCCGCACTGAACTGTTTAACCCTTATTACGATCTGATAGAAAATGTGGGCTTGAAATGCTGTCAATAGTCACGAGTATACCTGCGATCGGAGAAAGGTTATTGCTCAAATTCACTCAGCCCTTAACAGTATGCGGTATATCGCCAAAAACGAGGATTTTATCCAGAAATCTTCATGCGTTTCGAACATGATGAGTTGACATCTAGTGCTAATGACGATCTAAAGCATCACTAACTTTTATTGCAGTATTGCCCTAAACTATGGCTTGGCAAACGTAACACAATGTTCACCTTTGATATGTTGTTGAAAGTTTTAGAATGGATATACTGCACTGTAGTAACGATGTGACTCTTCCTTGGAATTGATATATCACAGAAAATAATTCTCAATTAACCTTATTCCGCGACATTATTTTCGTCGTATGAATATCTATGTAATTCATCTTCCCCCTGACTTAATAAGATTTCGATATCCAACCAAATGTCCTGCATTGTTAACTGACGTTAACCCCTTATCTTAAGATACCAGTTTGAATCAACTTCTTAATAAAAAGTGTTGACAAACAAGTCTTTTCTATGCCAACCCACTTGTTTGTCCCCAATGTTAACCTCGATTAAACTTCTTCAAGAATCGTGAGAAATTCCTTAAGGAATTTGCATCAATTTGCCACTAACTTGGCACAATATGGAAACACCTGCATCGCTTTAGGGTTAACTGAAAAAAAAAAAAAAAAAAATCTCAAGAAAAAGTTTCCAATTCCATTTCTAAAACTGAAATCAGATATGAAATCAGTTTACTTCTGCTTGCGTAGAGAAAACTATTCAAACTTTGGAATTTCTCCCCCAAGGATCAAATTCATCATAGAACAAGTTTTCCTGCAATTATCTTCAGGTCTAGGTCCTCCAGGATGGGTAGAAAAAAAAAAAAAAAGATTTCCATGCGATACGATGGAAATTTTAAAAATTTGTTTACACAAAAAATTACATTTAAAGTCATCCTCCATTTGGGATTAAAGGGATGGAAAGTGTGAACATCGAGCTCTAACCGATTTTCCGAAGGAATACGGCACAAAAATGTCTCCTCTTGGAATTTCATCGATAGATACTTTTAATGAGTCAAAAATCAAAAACCGACAAACAATCCTTAAGGACAGGCACCCAAGCTACGGCAGTCGCGGAAGAGGTTCGCCTGGTTTTATACCCTTCCGGTGGGTATGCCCTCAAAAAAAAAACTTTAAAATTAAACAGCGGTTTCACTTCCGGTATAAGGCAGGAAACGCTGTTGTCTTTTCTCATTTTTATTTGAGCCTTTTCGGAATGTTAAACAGAAGAAATTCACATCAAGTCGCAGTTGAAGACGGGATGACACGTTCTTGAAAAAGAGTCAAGTTGCTTTAGCACCTCATTAAAAGTTAATTAAAATTGCTGATGAAAGCAGAATTTTTAAAATGACTTCTTCGTTATTCTGCGCTTTATACTTTTGATGTTGCTTCTTTTTGCTGCCTTGGAGCGTCTTCCTTTTTTTTTATATCCTTTTGATAGGATTAACCGAAAATTCCTCCGAGGAAAGGTTTCTTTTTTGGGTTGGTTGGTTGGTTAGGTTTTTTGTTTTCATCCCACCTGCTGAAACACAATATGAGTTTTTGAGATTTCGAGAAAATAAAAATCATTTTTGTAATATAAAATGGAACGCAAACGGTTTTCTGAAAAAAATCGAATAACTTAAAATTTTTCTTTTAAAAAACCTTATTGCTTTCGGAAACTTACTTAAAAACGGGAGCTAGACCTAAGACAAGAGGCTACTCTGGCTAACACGCGTACCACCCTTCGAAATGCGCGAGAGGCGGATTTTCTCTTTACATTAAAAATTGCATTAGGCACACCGAGAACATGATAGTTGAGCTCAAATCTATGTAGATAAGTTCAATTTCTGTAAAAATAAATCATTAAAACTACAATATAGCATCCTGTTATTTCCCTCCGAGAAACAGGATTGGAAACAATGACCATGGTAGGCTCTTCTGCCCACTTGGGTCAAATTTTATCCTCGGTGCGACTTCAACGCGAAATATACGTAATGGGGATCAAGATGCATCTCAACGAAAGGCAGACTATCTTAACATTGCAAGTCTCAAACGTGGCTTGGACATCTTTTCAACAGGCAAAACAACATATTGGCTCACCGACACAAATAAAATTCCTGACCTCGTCGACTTTTTTATTGCAAAAGGGTTACCTATATACCTCTCGAATACTGAAGAATGCTATGATCTTCATTCATCATTTGTTCTAAAAATTGGCAGGAGCATTGTTAAAATGCAAAGAAAACATTGTCTCAAGCGTATCACTTACGACTACCATTGATCGATAAGTTCGTGGAGGGCTGCGTGAAATAACACACCTTGTTTTATACGAGGACGGATACGAAATAAAAAGGTGGAGTGGAAGTAACCTCCTTGACCGCCAGAATGCGCTGCTACTGCAAAAAAGGTTATGGTGCCTTGAAGTCCGTTGATATCTATACAGACATGCCAAATTTCAGTGTGACACTGTCTTTAGTTTTGTTTTGACAGCTGATTGCTGTTGACGTGTTTGGCATCATGTTGAGTATGGACAAAAACGATTTTCGTTCTCTCATAAAACATTATTTTTTGAGAGGCAAAACGGCGAAGGAAACAAAGGAAAAGTTGGATAAATAATAAGGGGCTATTGCTCCATCAGATTACACTGTCAAATATTGATTTCGAGAATTTCGTGGCGATCAGTTCCGCAGAGGCAGGATCTCCGGCTACCGAGGATAAAATTTGAGCGCACACGCCTCAGTACTTTTGGGCAATATTCTGCATATGAAAAAGTTTTCCTGTCACTGGGGGCCGCGCATACTCACTTCTGGCCAAAAATACGAACGCGAGAGCACTTCGAAAGAGTATTTGGACTTTTGGCGTCGATTGGTAACTCTGGAACACCAGAGATTAAAATGAGTGCCCGGCAATGGACTGAAGCCCGCACGAGTGCTCCGGAGCGGCTGAGGGAGGCTTGATGGGTCGGAAAGGTTATGGCGTCAGTTTTCTGGGATTGTCATGGCATACTCTTCGTGGACTACCTCGAAAAAGGAAAAACCTTCAACAACGAGTATTACTGTGCATTTTGCATGAAATTGAGGTCTTTTAGGCACCAAATTTGCTGCTACACGACTGAAACCCAAGTCATTAACCAAAATGTTTGGGACGGATCCATAGACAATGTTCAAGTCCTCCGCTATCTCTCTGATGGTTAATTTGCGCTTATTGACCAACATTTCTTTACTTTATCAATGTTTTCGTCGGTTTTCGTCGTTGATGTTCTGCCACTGTGTTCATCATCTTCGATTGACTCACGACCACTTCTGAACCGCTCGTGCCACTTTCTATAGAGAATCGTTGCCGAAACACTTTTCCAACATTTCCAACGTTCGCGCACTATTAAATCCATTTTTTACGCAAAATTGAATACAAGTTCGTTCTTGCAAATTTATAGTAAATCCACTTCTAATTGTAAAAAATCGCCAGCACACACAGAGATAAATGTACTCTTGGCTACGTAATTTTTGCAAATGTCAAGCTATGATGCTAAGATTTAGAGGGAATGTCAACAACAGATGTACCAACCTAACAAAAAAAAAAAAAAAAAACAGAACTCAAGTCGGAACAATGGTAGCGCGACACGGTTGTTATTTCGGGAACTATATATATACATACTATATACATTCAAGGAATATGGAGAGGTTTTTTTCCTCTTCCAGAACCCGTTCACTCTGGCTCTGGCTTTGGCTTTGGCAAGAAAAACCTACTCAGAGCACATCATCTGGTCCAGTTTCTTATATGAATCTGAGAATGAGTAGTGGACCCGCGATTGGCAGATCCTTTTCTTGAATTTGGTAGGTATTTCCCCAAATACAATATTTAAACCTTTTTTGGGTCAGTGCCCCAAAGGATTCCAGTATGTGCTCTGGAGTTTCTTTGGACTCACTGCAGAATCTTCAGAGACCTTCATCTGATATCCCTATCTTCCTTAGATTTTCCCAGAGTTTGCAATGCCCCATTATGAAACCAGTTAAGATGCGTAGGTAATTTCTGCTTAGACTGATACATGCTTTAAACCTTCTGAAATTATAATCTCCTAAGAGTTTTTTGGCTGGTCTCAGACCTTGGAGATCCCGAAAGGTTCTAGCCCTTTTCTCCTTTTCCAAATTCCTGAATTCTTCACGTAGGGGAACACACTATTCCGCAGAATGGATGAGGTCCTATGAAGGGTCCTGCTGCTCCTTTTCTTACTAGAGAGTCCGCCGCCTTGTCACAAATAATGCCCACATGGACGTATCCAGCAGACAGATAATCTTTTCCTCTTGTCCAATTTGTTGAGACTTTGTAGGCATTCCCATACAAGTTTGGATATAATGACAAGGAGTCCAGTGTTTTGATAGCTGCTTGTCTATCTGATATTATTGCTATGTTTCAGTTCCTGTAATTCTTTTCGGGAATGATTAGAATGCACTTTTCTATGGCGCATATTTCGTTTTTGGCCCAAACCCTCCTGCATCGGTTTCTTCATCAGTTCTTGAGCCGCCTGTATACCACGATATCGTGTAGTTGCTCAGTTCATATATTATCTATTCACCGCTTCATTTTTTCTTGTTGCTGAGCTTCATTAAGAAATTTTTTTAAATATTTCAATTTTCAATATATTTCCTAATGCTGTCATCTCTTCGAATAGCCAAAAGTGGAAGTTTTTCGAGTAGTGCATCATATTCTTTTGAACTAATGCATTTCCAGTTCCTTCTTTTGTTGTTCTTAGAATAGCTTTGTCCGCCGCCTCTGAGACAATGAGGTGTAAGGGAGTTAATTCTAATAGCACCTCCATTGCAGTAGTTGGGCATGTACGCATTGTGCCGGTGATGCATAGGCACGCCAGTCCTTGCAGCTTGTTAAGAGATTCTCACGTCGTGACCAGACTGGCTCGTTTTGCCCATGCTACTGCACCTTATATGATCATTGGTCTCACAACCGCTATGTTTATTCATCGCAGAATACTAGGGGTACAGTCCCACGACTTTCGACATACTTACCCGGCCCATATGGTGTTCCATCTATATTTCTTCAAAATTTCTCCTCAACACTTTACACTAACCCCTTTCAAATCTCTTCCAGTTAACGCTCTCTCAAGGTGAATTTTCACAGATCTGGAGGTCTTCTTTCATAACACATGCACAAAAAGGGATTAAAGAGCGACGTCACTAATTAGCTAAACTTTCACATATATCCAAACACATCAAAAGCATTTTATACGACGCCTTAACCTTCCAGTGAAAATCTGGATAGTCGTATCCTCTGTTCCATTAGCTTTTGATAGGATAGCTGATAAACTAATCCTGTTTAAATTTTCTGTCCTGGGCTTTGAACCCATTTTGCTAAAATGAATGTCTGCTTACCTTGATAATCGTTTTTATAGTATTCGTTTTAGGTCTGTCCTATCGGCCTCTTTCTTGGCCACGTTAAATGTTCCTCAAGGTAGTCACCTAGGTACAATTCTCTTCATCATAATTATAAACGAAAACGATCTCGAAAGCATCATTCAACAAGAATATACGAAATCCTCCATCGTCCTCATATAGACCTTAATAGTTTTTCTACCTGCTCAATCGCACCATATGTCAATCGATTACTTTCTCACGTAAGTGAAACAAGTCTTCGTCCCGAAATTTTAAGTAAGTTAAAGCTTGTATCAGCTCACACCAAAATCAAATCGTATATTGCAAGCTTGATTCACTCTCGCAACATAAGTTACTCGTAGCCTGTAATGATATGAAAAGGTATGTCTACGGACTTCCCTGATACAAGCATGCCTCACACTAACATAAAACTGTTCTTGGTTGTTCCCTCAAACAATTCCTCGACCTAAGATGTTGTGTGTTCATGCATAAAATTATTAAAAATAAATCCCCTGATTATCTATTTGAAAAGGTACGGTTTTCTCAATCTATCAGAACAGATAATCTTATAATCCCTGCATATAATTATTTGAACTCCACGCGCCTCTTCTTTATCTACGCTACCAGGCTTTGGAACACACTTCCTTTAACGGATAAGCAAGCAATGGAAGCTACTTTATTTAAAAATACGGCACTGAAACGCCTTATCAATATTAATAACTACCTTCCTACTCTTCTAAGTTTCTTCTTTTCTACCTTTCTATTATTTTTCTTTTATCTTTACTCTCTCTCCTATCAATATCTTTTACGCCTACCTCACCTTTTGTTTCTCCTCTCACTATTCTGAATTATTCGTGCAATTTTGCAATTCTGGCAATTTGTGGATCCTATCCCAAAAGAACTGCACCGGCTTGTCAGTCAGGAATGAATCAAGCCAATTTTTGATATTCTGCTCTTATGTGAACCGTATTTCAGTGAGGGCGTTCTGCATCGACCGGAACAAATGGTAGTCAGAAGGAGCAAGGTCTGGGCTATAAGGCGGGTGGAGCAAGACTTCCCATCCACTGTTTTCCAAATAGTTCTTAACCGGAATAGCAACGTGGGGCCGAGCGTTGTCATGATGGAAAATTATTGAATCGTGTCTGGTCGCATATTCCAGGCATTTTTCTGCTACTGCTCTCTTCAAACGGATTAATTGTGTTCGGTAGTGTTGTCCATTGATGGTTTAACTCGGTTTTAGCACCTCATAATACAGCACACCCATCTGATCCCACCAAATACAGAGCATTACCTTCGCGCCATGGATATTCGGTTTTGCCATTGATTTGGCTGGTTGGCCGGACTTCACATATGATTTTTTGCGCTTGGGGTTGTCGTAATGGATCCATTTTTCATCACCAGTAACAATCCGATGCAAAAATGACTTCCTTTTATGGCGTTCAAGCAGCATTTTAAACACGCAAGACCGCCAATTTCCTTGCTTTTGAATATATCCAGCTGCTTTTAAACGTTTTCAAATGACTCCTTGAGTGATACCCAAGGATTCTGCGAGCTCTTCTTGTGTTTGGCAACAATCTTTATAGAGTAATGCTTCCAGTTCTTCATCTTCAAACTTTTTTGGCTGCCCAGGACGTTCATCGTCTTCCAAACCAAAATCACCACTTTTAAATCGTGCAAACCACTCTTGGCACGTTCGCTCAGCTAGCGCATGTTCACCATAAACTTCCACCAAAATACGATGACTTTCGGCAGCAGTTTTCTTCATATTAAAGTAACGAAGAAGAACTCCCCGCAAAAACACTTTTTCAAGCACAAAGTTCGACATATTTGAGTGAAAAAAATTGTTGTGTACGCTTCAAATGAATGACTTATACTGAAATGACGTACAATGGCAGTAGCTTTCCAACGCATGTTCCAATGGAATAATAATAATAACAATGGAATAATACAAGTTACGCCATCTCTTCGCAAACCGCACGAATAAGTTATAGACTTAAGTTATAGACCCAACGTTACAATATATTTTTTGTTTTTGATTTTGTTTGTATTTAATTAATTTTTATTATTTAGTTTAAAATTTGAATAATTTATTTTATATTATATTTACCCGTTCTTCATTTAATTATAATTTATTTAATTTATTAAATAATTTAAAGAAAACAATTTTATAAACGTTTAAGGGACCTAACGAAGGGAAGGAAAATGACGCAGGACTGTACTTTTAAAGCGTGTGACCTAGAAATAATCGTAGGTGGAGAGTTACACGTTTTAGTTGTGTGAATAAAAATTGTTTTAGCGTAGATGCTCTAAGTGATACATTCGGTCATGTAAAAAGTCTTCGCGGTTTTTTGTCACTAGATGGTGTTGGTGTCCATTTATCTGGAAACACTAATCTGATTGTGTCAAACGAACAAACGGACGTATTTGAAAGGTGACGTCTCAGGCTGTGTAACTCGTTGCTCGTGTTAAAAGTTATACTGATTTGAATAACATATGAGTTAAACATCAGTTTACGGTGAGAATGCTGTGAGTGAACGCTGGACCCAGGAGCGGTTTGTTCAATTTCGATGTAAATAGTGCAAATTGTACTGCTCGGCCTGTCACTGAAAAAGTTGATGAAATTTAGCAAAGAAGCTCGAAATTTGGATGCCAAAAGAATAAAGGCAAAGAAATTTATTTGACCGAATAACCATCAGTGAAACGCTGCTGAAACGCAACGAAATAGAACCATTTTTGAGGCGATTCATTACGGGCGATGAAAAATGGATTAAATACGAGAATATCTAATGCAAGCGATCGTGGTCAAAGGCCGATGACCGACTTCAAACGACTTCAAAGCCTGGATTGACGTCAAATAAGGTTATGTTGAGTGTTTGGTGGGATTGGAAAGGAATTGTCTATTATGAGTTGCTAGAACGTGGCACCTGATCCTCTACTGTGCATAATTCGACCGTTTGAATGAAGCTCCCAAGAAAGATCACCCAGAATTGGCCAACAGAAAGAGAGTTGTCTTCCATCATAACAATGCTAGGCCACACACATTTTTGATGAACCGACTTTACATGACTTTACATTTCCCTAGAGAAAATAGTCCAAAGATGTGATATCGCACGATCTAGGCCCAATTTACCGTAGCAAAACATGAAATTAAGTACTCACCAAAATGATTTCTCAACAGGTCCATTGTTTCACGCGCTGTATGGTTCCTAGCGCCGTATTGTTGAAACCAGAGCTCACCGAGACCATGCGCTTGAATTCCAAGAAGCACATAGTCCGTTAAAATGGCGCTATATCGTTTACCATTGACAGTAACATTCCGATTTGCCTCATTTTTAAAGAAATATGGACCAATGATTGCACCAAGTTGCTGTGAACGACGACGAATTGATTCGTCACGATCTTCGCGTACACTCTCAGCTACAGCTGCTATAGTCTCTTCACCTCGTGCTGGATGTGGTTTAACCGGTCGAGTGTCATCCACTAATGTAGGCTGGGACTCAAATTTGCGAATGGTATTGGCAATAGTGTTTTCAGTAGGTCGATTATACGTAAGTTCCTCGAATCGCACGAAAAACATTTCTCACAGAACGTTTCGTATTACACCTGAACAATTTGGGAAACTGTTGTGGTGTGATTCTTTTGAAGATGACTTGCCAAGCGACAGTGAACAAAAATGACAAAGCAGTTTGATAGGAGTCACGAATGATCTGTCAAAAAGGCCTATTGAAAATGGCCTTTTACTACGATGCATCACACCTTATTTGTTGGATGTTCATCATTTTGACGAACATTAGCCATCTAGGATTAAAGAATGATCTATTTGTTTTGGTAAGCGCCACATTTATATGGATGGGACGGTTCCCAAAATGTTCACTATAAAGCCCAGAAGTCAGTAGCTTTTTCCGCTTGTATTTGAGTACATGCAGTTTGAGATCATCTGACTTAAATTTGAGACAAACAATACTCTTTTGCCTCTCCTATACGTCATCAGCTTGCACTAGATTCCTGTTGTTGTTAGAAGGGTAATTACTTTCGACCATTTTAATGAAACAACTATCAATGTCATCAACATAAACATTTTCTTGTACGCCCTCCGACAGCAATTTGACAGCAGAATCCAACGCATTTTGTTTGTTTACATTAGAAATTCCTACAATATCCAATATTCCTAAAATATCATTCAGAATTTTCCAATTAAAACCTCGAAGTTAGCATTAAATTGAATCAGGTGATGCACTGAGAGGTGTAAAATTGACGATGTCCAATATTGTGTCTGTGTCTACTCACAAAGTGGTAAACATCGGGTCGATTTTCATCCGGACTCGACTTGCCAAACTTATAAGCGCGACTGCTGACCAGCAGACAAAAATAGCAGCACAGTAAACGGGACACCGGATGAATTCATAAGATGGAATAAACGGTGAAATAAAATCACGGAACAAAACAAATGAGGCCTTATCGGGGCTACTCCGACATATTTATAATTCAGGCCGGTTAGGATTTGAAAAAGAGATGCTAGCAGATGAGCCCTTAACTACCCAAAAGCAGCGCTCACATCTGGGTTACTGGTTTCGATATAAGCAATCCCTCGTCTTAGAGGTATTTATAATGGAACTTACCCTTCAGGTTGGGGTTTGTGAATCCCCGGTCGTAGAAAAAAACTTAAGTTACCAAACAATAACAAGCTTCGGATACGGACGGATCCACTGTTGACAACCCCTGCACCTGAAATAAGGAAAACGAGCTTCGGATCTGCACGTGGAATTTTAGGCCCTTAGTAGAATACGTTGAGCCGAATATTTAGCGGAGGATCTGGACTGCTGCAATTCAGAAGTTTCGTCCACTTCGTACCACGGGAATTGTTATCGGCGGCAAAAACAGAGCATATTTGGATGCGGATTCACTGTTAGAGGCAGATGAAGGAAAGAAGTCTTGAGTTTATGTTTATGTTTATCATGTTTATAAGTGTCTCATAACAATTCGTATTGAGGCTTAGCTTTCCAACACTAGCACGCCCCACAGAGCAGAAAGATGACGACCTTCTAGGAGCTCTTGAACACGACTTATGAGCAGGGCCCTATCTATGACATCAAAATCATCCACGTCGTAGCTAGCACGACACCATCTCCTATAACGAAATCAGTCTAATCGACATTGCAGCGGGGTGAAACATTTTCGTAGCTAGCTCGCAGTTCCTACATCTCAAAATTCTTTAAAGACTTGAAGAACTCTAGATCGATTGACCACATTCTGATCGACGCAAGGTACTGCTCTAGTTTTATGGATGTCCGAATATTGCGAGGGGCCAACAACTTATCATAGGCAAGTACTCGTATGGTTGCGAATATCCCGAACATAACAAAGGCAAGCTTATACATTGGCGAAATTTGACGTCGGATGACCAAGATTCTTTTTCGAGCGATAAACACCGGATTCTTAGAAGAAAAATATTGAGAGATGCTACTTCAGGTATGCGATTCGGAAATTTTGCCAAAACACAAAGAAACATGCCACAAAGCCACAAACCTCGAACCGAAGCCTGTAGAGAAAGGAACATAGTGCTAGATTCACAATCTATGCTGAGAATTTGGAAAGAGCATTTTTGTAGACTGTATAACGGTGATGATGAACCAAATACAGCTGTCAGGCAGAATGAGTTTTTCAACCTGGACAATGTAGACCAACAATTCTGCCTATACAACCGGAATGAAGTGAAGATTACCATACCTTAGTTTAAGTCTTCAACGATCTGACAGCCGACCTCTTCAAATCGGCAGATCACTCATCGTTCATTACTCGCATAAGCCGATGATATTGACAAAAAAAAAACAGCATGATGTCAGTGGCGCTTTTCCAAGTATTGAGATGGTCAACAAAGGCAATACCAAGTATAACATATCTGTTTTCCAGAAAAACCACCCAACACCGACCAACAGATATAACAGCGAGGTAGTTAGGGACTTTTTGTACCTAGATTTCGCTATTAATTCCGATAAATACACCAACGCTGAGATTAAAAGAAGGATAAGCCTTGCCTAACGCTGCTTTTTCGGCAAAAAAGCAAACTGACATACAAAGCCCTCTCTCAGACAACAAAAATGACCCAATATAAGTCTTTAACAATCCCAGTCCTACTCTATGACGCAGAGGCAACGACTATCAAAAATGGATGAGGGTGCTCTCGGCTGTTTCGAAAGGAACATTGTTCGGGTGACTTTCGGTCCCGCTTGTGTAGACGGTGAGTGAAGGAGGAGATGTAACGTCGAACTGTATGCGCTGTAAAGCGATGTCGACTTAACCAGAAGAGTGAACTTCCAACGACTGAGGTGGCTGGGTCATGCAGAGCAGATGCACCTAAATGATCCGGTCAGAAAAGTCTTCGAATCTGCGGCCAAATCACAGCGCAGTAGAGGAAGAATACGACTTAGAGTAGGCAAGGGAAAGCATACCTCAGCTTAAGATTGAGCTGGCTAGAGACACTTGTTAATTGAGTCATAGATTTACCCCTGACAAAGGCTTGTTTTTTTCGTTCATGGTCTTTCTGGAGGCTGTGCTAAATACAAGCATTTGCCGACGATCTACTGTCTTTAAGTAAAATGCTCCCATTTTTGTTACAACACGGCACATTCTTTAAAAGACAAAAGGGCCTGCGACCGTATACATATATCCAGATAGAGAGAACAAAACGTGGCCATAAGTATGAAGAGATACATGTGCATTACCATCTCAGGGACAACGACATTTTTGGAAACCGAAATTGGCTACGCATAACCCTTAAGTTCCATTTTAAGTGCAGTGCATTTGGTCTTCACTTCACTTTTAGTTGCACAATTGCACACAAATGTATCCGCATGTTCCTTCCGTCATTACCAAAAATGTACAAGGATGGTTATTTTCCAAGAAATAAGTTTAATAGCCCGTATGACCGTTTCGAATAACAGCAGTTACCATCCATGCAAGCTTGTCGTGGATTCCCATAACCAATGATGGTTCTCCGATGCACAAGTGCAACGCAAATGTGGTAAAGTCACCATCTGGTTAATGGTTTCCTTATTGGTAATAAAATTCCACAATACTGCCATCTATAGGGGTACGGACACCCACTGAACCTATCCCCTACCATATACGTGCCTCTGAATATTCTTGAGGATCGGTTGCGAGTATTCATTTTATGCGGTCGCACCACTTCATTGTCGATACACAGTCGTGTCCTAGATGCCGAGTATGGTGTCTCCTATTCTTGTCTGAACGTTATTCCTTCAATTTCAAAGTACTCCTTGTGTGTGCTCCTTTAAAGCTTGTTGAAGGTATTTTGTGTACATGCATTCATATGTATGTACCTGCACGAAGATTCTACAGAAGCAAGAGCATCCTTTTTGGCAGGACCACAAAGCAAAGGAAAAATAAGAAATGACGAGATGGAGAACACTGAAATGATGCCATTCATGTGGAAAGATACGTATTCCTTAGTGACTATAGTACTATATATGCACAATACTGTGTGCCATTTGCAGTTCCAGGCTCTGGTAGATTCCTCTACTCCTTCACTTTTGAGTGGCTATTTAGACGGCAATACTTTCTCGACTGCATGCCCAAGTGTAGTTTAGCTTTCCAAATTCGACTTCGAATTTCGCTATTTTGAATTCGCATAATGGTTCAATAAATTTCTAAAGTTGCCTCAAATATTGTACTATACGAGTTCAGTGTTCTCGAGTATTGTGTACCGTACACCTTTGCCATTACCCAGTTCTTTGGTTATGGATTTTGAATACACGCGCTCCCTCATTCACCTGGGGACAGAGAACTGAAATTTCAATTTTTGCGTTGGCCCAGTTTAATTTTCCGAAACGAGAGATGGTGTCAATGGTGGTGCAAGTATCGGCGGTACAGACGCAATTGGAAAATTAAGTGGAAAATAAATAAAAATTTCAGTAGGGAGATTTTTCTCCTTCCGAGCAATGTGGGGCAATCGTTACTGCTTTGTATGGTTAAAGCGGTATCGTTTTTGACTAAGGAGAATATTTGTACTATGCTTAGGGGATAGTTATTGCCCAAACGGTCCCCATTTGGTCGAAATTGAAATTGAAAAATTGAAATATTTCTTTCTTTTTTTTTTCTGAGAAAATTGTGTTGCTGCTGCATTTTGTATTCTTTCCCTAGGGGTCGTAAGCAAACTTTGGCATACCTGGAGCCGCATGTCAATTTCAATGTTTTCCTTGCGATAATTGCAAAATCAGCAACAGATGTAGCTTACCTAGCCGAAAAATCTGAATAAAAAAAAAAACGGCATAAATGATTGGTTTGCAAGTTGCAGTTTGGTAGTTGTTTTCACGGTTTACTGCTTGTTGCTGTTTTGTTTATGTTTCGGAAGTTTAATTGAATGAAAACGACTAAAGAAAACAGAATGTGGGTAAAGGCAATGCCCTAAGCTGCCGATGTATTTAAATTGATTATTGGACTTAATCACTTATTTGTGCAAGCCATATTGTAAAACTGCTTTTTCGGTATGCGGCTGCATTGAAACGACTCTAGAAAATCAACGCGGATTCATTTTCTATCTAATGGCACTGAATAGAACTAACATAGCTGTGCCAAGTGGCAATCCCACTTTTTGCGAATTTAACTGAGCTCAGCAGTATATGAGAAATTGAGCTCTGATCTACCAAATCTATCTATCTAATCAATATTTTAAAAATATGAGTTTTCGCCGCTTTTCCATATCTGATTCTTGATTCTGCTAGCGAGTAGCACACTTGTTTCTGCACTTCAAAATAGGAATATCTTTTAAGGTAAAAATGTATTTGAACAATATCTTCTCGCTTATAAGGGGTGCGCATGTGCATTACTGTTGTCTTAGTCGCATTTATTAGAAGGCCTTTATCATGACAACATTTAGAGACGGTGTTAAATTCTTCTTGCATAGCTAGTACCGCTATTATATGCGGATAGTCCTTATCGCGCCAGATCGAATGGTCTCATTCTTTGTAATCGACGCACTAAGTTTGTCCCGTCCAGAATTTGGAGTATTTTATTATTACAATGACCATGAAGACGAATACGGAGTTTGCGAGCAAAGTTCATTATTTCATCTTCGACGGTAACTATTCCTAAGTCTCTGTGGATAGCACTGTAGATACTGTAGATAGATACTGATATACCAAGGGGCGTTCACGATTTGTCTTAGGGCTTTGGTTTGATTTTATTGGAGAATATTTCGGTTGCTTGGTTTAGTACAGCCCCAAAGTTGTATACCGTACGTCCAAATAGGTTTAAGCACTTGCTTATAGATGAGCAGTTTCTTATGTATGCTTAACTTGGAATGTTTTAATTCAAGTTCATCACGTTTCTTCTTAACATGCGGCTTCCATTTCAGTGCCATTCCTAGATACTTTGCTTCATTTGCATATGATATTTGTACCGAATTAGTGAAAATGGGAAGGTTGTTTACTTTCCGGTAAGTAAACTTAACATGACTAGATTTGGTCTCATTGAGAACAATTCGCCATATCTTTATCCATTCGTAGATTTTATCCAAGGCCGTTTGTAGTTTTCCAGTAGCTAACTCGACTGAAGTATCTGTAGCTAGTATCGCCGTGTCGTCCACGAACGTGGCTACTATGGTACCTGATTCTTCTGGTATGTCTCGAGTATAGAGTAAAAACAATACCGGTCCAAGTACACTTCCTTGCGGAACTCCAGCAGTTATATCTTTAAATTCCGAGTATTCGGTGCCATGTTTAACACGAAAAATTTTGTTTTCCAGGTACGATTTCAGAATCGTATGCAGCTCTCTCAGAAGAGCCTGGCTTAGCTTAAAATTTAAGCATTCGTGCCATATCTTTTCGAAGGCCTGAGACACGTCAAAAAACACGCTAGAACATATCTTTTTCCCCTCTAAGGCTTTCTCAATTTCATTCGTAATTCTAAAAATATGGTTAATTGTGGAGTGCTTAGTTCGAAAACCGAATTGATGTTCAGGAATTAGACGTCTCTCTTCAATGATCGATTGCAAGCGCTTCAATAGGAGTTTTTCAAATATTGTATTTTAGATATTATCGGCAGAAGCGATATGGGTCTGTAGGACTTTTTTTCATTTAGAGATTTGCTTGGTTTCGGGACCATTGGAATGTTTAATAGTCTTAGCGTGGCGTTTATAAGTTGGAGCAGTTTGATCAGGGCGTTCTTTGGCAGCTTCTTGAGAATTTGAGCAGTTATTAACTCATAACCAAGGGCTTTGTTATTTTTCAATTTTTTAATTGCTTGGTTAAGTTCTCGTAGAGGCACTGTTTTTATTTTAAAATTGTCTGGTGCCGTAATTATATAATTAGAACCTCCTGTTAACACCTGTCCAACATTCCCTTCATGGCTTTCCAAAGGGAGTACTTTCAACTTCTTTCGGCAGTCAGACCTTCGAGATATTTAGAGATATTCCGATTTTCGTAATTTTGCGCTCTCCTGTTTTCTCTTACCAGTTCTATTATTTCAGGCGGATATTTTAGCAAGTAGTGAATTGCTTTCTCTTTTATTGTTGGAGTTGAAGTGTTGTTCCAGGCAGCGTTCTGCAGGACTTTGATGAATCTGTCGACTTCGTCTTCTATTTCGTTTTGTGTTTTAAGCGACACGTTTAGAACAATATGTTCATTGCAGTATTTTCTAAAACCGTCCCAGTTAGTCTAGTTATTAGTTAATCTAGGCCACACTTCTTTCTTAATTGAGAGTATGCTTAGTGTTAAAATGACTGGTGAGTGATCTGAGGAGAGATCATAACTTTCCTCGATGTTTGTAGAAATTTTGGCTGCTCCCGTTGTGACAAAGAAGTCTACAAGATCGGGGGTCTTTGTTATATCCGAAGGCCAATATGTTGGTTATCCTGTCGAAAAAAAGTCAACTTTACATTGCATACCGGCTTCATAGAGTTGTCTGCCTTTCGTT
This sequence comes from Volucella inanis, assembly GCA_907269105.1. Lineage (NCBI taxonomy): Eukaryota > Metazoa > Arthropoda > Insecta > Diptera > Syrphidae > Volucella > Volucella inanis. Next base: position 230,148,725 of record OU026153.1, on the reverse strand, counting down.
GTATTACATCTTGAGCCCCAGAAGGTGTGTTCCGAATTAAAGTCACCACCAATTATAAAATTCGGTCCGAGTGAATCAAAGATACCTTTAAAGTCATTCTTTTCTAGCTTGCATCGCGGAGGACAGTAAATGGATGCAATGTTGTAGTGCAGGTGGTTATATTTTACGCGAACCGAACTTAACTCTTAACTGCATTGCATCGCATTCAATCTTCATATTTATAGAGTGCTCAATACAATCTTTAATGAACAATGAGGATCCGCCTCTGGTATTGTTTGATGGGTGGTATGCATGATAAGCACAGTATCCCTTTAGTTCCACACAAGATCCTTTCCTCAAGTGAGTTTCAGAAATCAAACAAATGTCAAATTTGGCTTTTTGTAAGAACACTTCCAGTTCGTCGAGTTTTTTAATAAGGCCGTTTGCGTTTCACGTCAATAATTTAAGCACTTGTTTCATATTCATGCTTGAAATCGAGTTTTACGTATTTCTTTCCCGAGATTGCTCAATTTTTCAACTAAAAGTTTATTTGTCCTGCTTTGGTCCTCAAGAGCTGTGAGAATTAGGGAGAGAACGTAAGCCACTGGATCTGGCGTAACACCGCTTTTTTTATTTCCTTGCGACGCAGCTTGTGTATACATAAGCGCGTCAATCGGTGGCGGCTTTTCTTTTGCGTTCTTTTTTTGTATATTCTTCGACTTTACCACGACGGATTTTCTTTCTTTCGCTGCCTGTTCTTTAGCAATATTAGATTTATTTGTAGTTACGTTTGGGTTTAGACGTAAGGTTTTTTTAAGCGTATCGCACCTTTTTTGGGGTTCTTTTGCCACTTCACATCCGCGATAGTTTGTTGGGTGCTTGCCTTGGCAATTTATGCAAGACGGTGGAAGTTCTTTACTTAAGTTGCCCTCTTCTGAGAGATGCTTACCGGCACATTTTACGTAACGCGGTTCTTTTTGGCAGTAAGTCTGCGTATGATTGAACCCTTGGCAACGCTTACATTGCGGGATCGGTCTTGTGTTCTTTCGCACAGGTTCGATTTTGACTACGATATTTAGAATAGTTTTGATACTATAGATATCTTCTTTATTTTCGGACATATCGAAACTAAGCATAAACAGTGGAAGTAACTGCTTAACCAAGATTTTCTCGTCTTCCTCTGTTTTTCTATTTTCTTTTTTAATAATATTTAGGACTTCTAGAACTTTAAAGCCCTTTGCATGGAGGTCGCTTACAATATCGTTTTTAGTACATGAAAGGTGAAGTCCTCTCGCTACTACACGTAATGGTCTTTCTGACTTGTTTTCGAAAATGTACCATTGAATCTTCTCGGTGTTTAATTTTTCGGACAATACTCGGTAGTCATCGGAGTTGTCGACATTAACTTTCCACACATTGTTGCGCAGTGATGTAACCTTATACTTACATTTAAGCGTATCTTTGGGAAAGCAATGCAACTTGCTATAGTCTGAAATCCCAACAACGTTGATTGGAGGTGAAAGACGTAATTTTGTTGAGTTGCTTTTTTTGTGACTCCTGGCTCTTATCTGGAACGACTTCAGGTGAAGAACCAGCTTTACGTTTCTTAGACTGTCTTTTCTTTACGGTCCAATTTGGTATTCGCGTATTCGCGTATGGTATTCGTTTATATGCTTTGTTTTCAGAGTCTTGTTTTCCTCTCGGAGTATGTCTTCTTCTTTTTTAAGCTCTTAAAAAAGTAGCTCCATTTGATTAAGCTTCGTACGGAGTGTGTTGTTTTCGTCCTCCAAACTTTTATTTGTCACTGAGTCCGTTTTTTCGCGCGTAGGCGCTTCGGGTGGATTTCTTATCCCGGCGAAATTCTAACTTGGTGGTGGAGATCGTCATACCCTTGAACTTTTAGAGAAGAGATCAAACGACTGCGGTAAATTCGTTGAATTTACTGCGTTATTTGCGTTGTTCGTATTATTTGTTTGGTTTTTGTCTAGGTTCTTATTTAGATGCCACGAGTATGGGAGAAGGGAGGTCCACCGCATCAGAGACCCCTGTAATGCGGTAAGGCTACGTTACAACCAGAGGACGCCAGGTATCCGGAGGGCTCCGTTCGCAGTGCTCTATTCATTTTACATCCCGATCACCATTCAGGCCTTGACAAGGGTCGCATAACACCTTGCCTTGAGGATGGGTTACTTATTTGAGTGGCGGCGCCCCCTCACGGATCTGGGAATCCGGCCCAGATGGATTTTAGTCGCTTCTTACGACAGGAATTCCTACCGTGGGTATATTCTAACCCCTACCCGCAGGGGGTACCTGTATTCACTTAGTTTTTACTCGCTCATTTTGTCTGAGACCTTAACTTTTATGGTTCTATCTTTCAAATAGCTCCTTAGCCAGTTAGCCATTATTCCTCTCAAACCTATTTTACTGAAGCTTTCGATTAGCTTTTCATGCATTTGTGTATCGAACGCTTTACTGAAATCGGTAAATAGCACGAGAACATGTTGATGTTCAGGCCGGCATTAACAGTATTGGTAAACTCGCCTAGTAACATTCCAGTACTTTTATTTTTCTGAAGACCGTGTTGGTTTGGATGTAGCATTTGGTGCTTGGCTATAAAACTGTTAAGTCGATTAACAACTACCTCCTCCATACACTTTTCAACAACTGACAAAATTGCGATTGGCCTATAGTTTTCAGTGTTATTTTTGGTTCCTTCCTTATATATTGGTCGAATAATCGATGTTTTCATCAGCCTTGGAACAATGCATTGATTTATACTTTGGTTAACGATTGTCTTTATAACAGGAGCTAGATACACTGCATTTATTTTTAAATCAATTGGTCTAATGTTATCGGCTCCAGGACATTTATTGCAGTTCAATTGATACATCATTTTATAAATTTCCGCTTCGGTTGCGGAAACCAGTTTTCATGGTTTGATATATGCATACTCTTTGTGGCCTGGTTTGAAAATTGCTTCGCAAATTTCTTGGAAGTTTCATTCAAGTCTTCTTCGTTACCCGCGAAATTGTTTGTAATAGTATCATCTATAGAACATTTTTTCCTTCCTCCAAAGCCACAAAAATTGGCTTAAATATGTTACAACTGATGTGATATGGCAAGAGTTTCTCAGTAGAGGGAGGATTGGCTAAATAGTTTTCATCTTAGTAGCGTAAACCAAATATCTTGCTTTGCTCCAAAAGAAGAAATCGAGTGACTTCAAATCGCACGATTTCAGATGCAAATTGAGAAGCCAATTTTGCGAAACCTCCGTCTTGTCAAGTGGCTGAAATACAGAAACATCATGCAAACTGGGTTTTGAAGGAAGTTGAACATCACCCGAAAATGATCTACATTGCTCATGAAGCGAGTTCTAGTCCTTTATTTGAAAAACATAAGGACCACTGATGGATATTATATGGTTCGACGAAAACCTTATTTAGATGGATGAATATCCGCATCATTAAATGGACCATATGCTCCATAAGTCTAGCAAATAGAAAACGAACTTTAGAAATAAATTTCTCATGATTTACAAGCATTGTTGTAACAAGGCGTTATTTTTTTTTTGTTGTTTTAGAGGATCTGATCTGCCAATGGTGGTGCACAGCGACCTAAAATATATTTTGTGCCAAAAAATCAGTATTAAGAAACCAAGGGAGACTCAATTATTTGAAGAAATTGAAGATCTGGTGCAGGTTCAGAGAATTAAAATTTCATTAAGGAAGTATCATCTTCGTAAGGCACTTAAGGTCATGCATTCACATAAAATGTGTTCCGCAGTTTCGTCGTCTTCCATACAAAGACGTTTTCTGAATGAAACCTATTGTGCAGATGATATCGAAGGTGGCAGTGTCCAGTTAGAAATCCAACCAGTCTTATGGTATGATCCTTTCTGTGTTGTAGGGATTACTTAGATTTGTTATGCACGGGCTTGAGTGCTCTTTTAGCCTGACGAAGCCCTGGGATGTTATCCCAATGAGATATACCAACTTTGTTCTCCCAACTCTTTACTGTTGACTTGACTTCCAAATATTAGAGAACAGCTCAGAGCCGATGAAAATATCAGCCGAACCGTTTCTAGCCAGTTCGTTGACCATTTCGTCAACGAAAATACCTTTATGACCATGAACCCACCGAAGTCTTAATCTATTCTTTTGGGAAAGATCTTGTGGTGTATTGAAGCAGTGCAAGACTGCTTGACCTATATATATGGATGGAGACAGACTTCATTCCCTTATCGGGTATAAGATTTACTCACACCTTAATGGCAAGTATTTCTGCTTGACATACACTGGGACTTTTTCCTAAAGGTTGCCCATGTTCTATCCATCCATCCTTTAATGTTTGAGTTGGGGTTTTAATAACTAGTGAACAGGTAGCATTGTTATATTTCAGCAGCTGTCAAGGTTACTAATGACGTTCAGTTGTCAAATATTCAGTAAGGTTTGCCATTTCGTCATGCATCGTTTTACGCTTATCAAACGTGCGGAAATATATAAAAAATATTGCAAAAATTCCGTCTCAGTTGTAAATACGCAACGTGAATTTCGTCTCATGGCTTCAGAGATTGGTGCGAAATGAAGAAAACATGGCCGTTGTAGCAGCAAGTATCGAAGTAGATTCAGAAATGTCGATTCGGCTTATTTTGCGGTTCGATTTGGGCTTACTTCCGCACAAAAATGTACTGATTCAAGAATTGAAGTCGGATAATCATAGACAATGCCGTAAGTTCGCCATTTAAGGGCTGGAAATGTTGGCCGCAGATACGGATTTTGGCCAAAAAATCATTTTTTCTTACGAGGCCCATTTTTGGCTCAGCATCTATGTCAACAGGAAAAATTGCTATAATTACAGCGAACTGAATCTACAAGTAACTGTTTGGAGCTTTTTATGGCATGGCAGCATTATCGAAGCTTATTTCTTTTTAAGTGAGGAAGGAGACACCGGTATTGTCAACGGTATCAGGTATAGAGCGATTTTCTGTGATCAGAGCTCGACAATATCAATATTTCTGAGCTGTGATACCAACAAGACGGCCCTACATGCCATATGGCATACGAGCGAGGCAACGATCAAAGTTGTGAAGAAGAAATTTGGCGACTGGGTCACCTCCCCGACGAGCGTCCATCAATTGATCACCGTGGTCATGCGATTTGACACCATTCGGTTATTTTCTCTGAATCTGCGTCAAGCTCTTGGTCTACGCTAAGAAGTCAACCACTTTGGGAGCTCGAGACCAACGTGCTACATGCTATTGCCGAAATAACGCCTACACTTAATGGCATGAACGTAGCTTGAAAATGAAGCCAAAATATTTCACACCGTTGTTGTTTAATTTAAATTTTGTTTCCTATCGTTCTTAACTGGTCACCCTTTAGTTCTCGGCTTGATCACTTGGTCTTTGAATCTTTTGCCGAAGCACAGGGTCTTAGGGGTAGTAGCACAGGGTAGGGGGTCATTTACCGCGCCGCAGTTAAGTTAAGCTAGGGGATTTCAGAAACAAGATTCATATGATTCATGAGGCCTATGTCATGAATTTCTCCTGTTTGCAGTAGCCTTACCGTTCTGCGAATTGCCATATTTTTTATGGAGGCAGCTATAGAAGCTGTAGGGGATGTGTGCTGCTGCAGCTTTTGTGTTGCAGTTTTCTCCTTTGTTTTATCCTTTTTGGTGATGATGGGCCGTACCATTATTGCATATGTATATCCAATTGGTGACCTTTGGTGTTAATCCTCAGGTCTTACCATACATACTACGACAAGCCTAAATGGCCTAGGTAACTTTTGTTATTTTCGAGCATTCGGTCGAGAGCAATTCCAAGACATTTTACTTCATTGGAGTACAAAATTTCTGTACGTTTAGGTGAGATATGGTCAAAGCTCTTTTACGAGACAAGAGAACAAATATAACTTTAGTGGGGCTGTGAGTGAGTTATTTTCTCCAACATATTAGTCATTTACTATCTTTAGAGCAGTCTGTACCTTATAAAAAACGTCTTTCGGCTGTTAACTATTTCGACCAAGTCGTCGGCATATCGTATTATTTGATAGCCAGGATTACTAAATTTTATTAGTAGGTCATCAATGACCAGTGATCACAAGAACGGTGAGAAGGATAAAGGTTGTCCACAGACCTTTGACGGCTGAAATAGAGATTTTAGCCTCAGCGGAGAACGTGGAGGTTTTTCTGTTAGGTGCAGAATTGAATTTCTGTTAAAAAGATCTCTGATGTGTAAGTCGATTAATATTTTTATGAATTTCAGAAAAACGTGGAAGACTTATGTGTGGATTAGATTTAGGTAGTTCACAAGATTTGTCTGATTTGGGGATAAAGACTTCATTGACCTCTCTTGTGAGATGCATTCCCAGTTAGAAGAAGAAGAAACTGGACCAGAATTTAAGAATTAGTGTTAGAAAAAATTGTATTCCAGGTACTTTGCGTATCCACCTTTATCTATTCTGAACATATTTCCAGAGAAGCTTGTGGCTTCAGAATTGACAAAGTATGTGTTGTTTGATAGGGTAGAGTCTAAAAAATGATCCCTAAGTGACGGTTTTAGATTCGTTATAGACCTAAGCTGTTTCAAGAGTCTTTGGGGTATTTTTTGGAGATTGCCGGTTGTTTGGATTTATTAAATTTTGCTCATTACTCTACGCAATTGCTCAGATTGAATATGCCACCATGGTACACATCTTTTGGCCACATTACGTTTCGTTCAATCTATCCGCTGCTTCACTTACGTCTCCAATGAATAATAGAGATGAAAATACTGAGTCATCTTTAATTCCGAAAGCGGTCCAGTTGTCAGGGATGCCTCATCTGAGATATACCAGTCTTTGATAAATGTGTGAAGAAAAAGAGACGAGATGGTCAGGTCAGATTTTTGCTAAAACTATAGTCTGAAAGTAATTCACCCCTTCTGTTGTAATTCCTACTACCGCAGATGTTGTTGTGGATGCGTCGGTGGCATAAATTAATCATCAATGATTAATGATTGGTACTAATCAGTAAAGTCGCCCTGGGTCTAAAATTCAAATTTTCGCTCACTATTATTGATGCCAAAACTCTTACCTTCAATAGCCCAAGGTTCATCAATTAGTCCTAAAGCGATGTTTTTTTATGTGCACGGTTAGTTAAATGTGTACGAGGCACCTTTAGTATGGTGCAGGTTTCCCTACAAAACATTTAGTGTAGCTATCATCGTTTACGGCCATACGAGGGGTTCCGTTTATGGTTAGGTTTATTGTCGTCTCTCCGCCGTATGGGAACCTCGCCAAAAGAGTAGCTCTCCGGTTTCACTTTCGCAGTACAAGGTACGTTATCTGCCGCTTGACTCCTGGATAAGCATGGAGGAACTTTACTTTTGGGTCTATTTTTTTTTTTTTTTGTGGCAATTGATGAGTGATTGCTAGTTTAGGGGATCTCAGGTACTTTATCACACTCAGATGTGTTATTTTCCAGTCTCTTTGACAGACAACTGGTGATGGTGATGGTCGAGGTAGCTGGAGTTTTGTCAGAGATCTTAAGAATGAGCTCCAGCTAACCGAAATGATACCGAGTCTGACCGTTTGAGTCAATCAGCCGTTAATAATAGCAAAGACCATATAAACGAGATCTCTCTCTCTCTGTCTCTTCCACTTTTTGCAGAGCTCTCCAGATTCTAGTGTTTTGTGTATTCAGGGACATGGAGTTTTCTCGTTATCTAGTCTGATACTTACCCAAAAAAACCCCTTGTGATGTGTAGTTTCAGAAATGAATCCTCCTCCACCATAATCACGTTCAATTCACATTTCTTTTTAATTTTCAGGAAGTTACTTAACTTCAAAGTTACTTCAATAGACAAACGCGACCCAACCAGCCATTGTTGTAGAGCTGCTAAAAGACGACATCATCTCTTCGTCTAGAAGCTCAATCGAAACGTAGATACCGCCCTACCATATTGGAGCCATTTGCTCGGCAATAAGTGGATTGAGATAATTGTCTTTTAGGAGCACAGTCAGCCTGACATAGCACAGTACTATATATTACTTGCCTGTTGAAGCACTAGTCTTTCTGTGATGATTTATCAAAATGAAGTGAACAAAATGTCATATCTTTCAAACTTGCCAGCTGGCTTGCCGGCTGTCTCACTGGAAGTCCTATCGGTCCGTAAAAAACATTGTTTTAAGGCCAGCCTAAGGTTACATCTTCCGATGAATATAGGTCGAAACCATTTGCAGGAAACCATCTCGGCAGGCAGTAAGCGACACCATTAGATATCCATTCAAAAATTTCATAGAAAAAGGGACAATATCAGCAGGGTCTCCCCTGCTATCCCCTGGGTATTTAACCAGATAGATCACATTGCAATTGACCTATGACTTAGAAGTCATCTATTTGATGGAAAAGAGATAGAAAAATTTAAGTCGAGCATGATGTTTGTTCAGTCAAATATAAGCAAACTACTGTCAACAAGCACTGGTGGCAAATATTTTCAAAGCCGAAGAGCAGAATTATATCAGTAATACGGGGAGATCCGCAGCATATCACCAAAAGCAGATAAAATTACAGTGTCCTCTACAGTTTTGTGAATTAAATTTGAAGTCCAGTGGTGCATATCAAGAAAGGGATAAAAGCAAAACGTAACGCAAGATGTGGTGAATTTGAACACATTATCAGCGGGTATCCAAATTAAAAAGCCTGGACTGTTCCATATTGGTATCATATGTGAATTCTTTCACAAATTGGAGCTAGAACTTGGTGTTCAATCACTTAGATGAATAAACTAAGATTCTAAATTGCTATCAGAGTTTGGAAGCAACAATAAAATGTGTTCCTGCTCCACTTTTAGTAGGCAACTTCTAAAATTTCATCAAGATCATTGAGATCTTAAGCCTAGGAGCCGAGGCGAGAGCAAGATTCACACATCCAAAAACAAGAAACCCTTTGCCTTTTAGGCTCTTTTGCAGAACTTAAGATTGGTAAAAAATATATCGAAAGTGTGAACAGTTTTTTTTTTAGCCCAAAACCAAATAAGTGGCAGAATCGTTAGAGGCTCTGCATTTGGCATTATAACAAAAGTCTAGAGGAGCAATATTTTCACCAAGGTCTTACTGTTTTGTTCCAATATTTGTTCAGAACTCTTTAATGGGAATTTTATAGATATCTCCGTACAAGGCAACAACTCCACATGAGAACAAATTCATGGCAGACATTATTATATGACGGGTGAAGTGGAGATGAATTACTCTATGACAAGCTTTCCGATGGTACCCTACTTAGACATGACGCAGACCGAAGTATCTGAATTTAAAAAACGAGATTTGGTGGCCGCACTCAACCAATCCGTTTTTCATATTTATTAGGTGGAGTGAAAAGTAACCTCCTTGATCGCCAGAATGCGCTGCTACTGCAAAAAAGTTTATGGTGCCTTGAAGTCCGTTCATATTTAGGCAGACATACCAAATTTTAGTGCTATACTGTCTTAAGTTTCGTTTTGACAGCTGATTGTTGTTAACGTGTTTGGTATCATGTTGAGTATGGACAAAAACGATTTTCGTTCTCTCATAAAACATTATTTTTTGTGAGGCAAAACGGCGAAGGAAATAAAAGAAAAGTTGGATAAATATTATGGGGATAATGATCCGTCAGATTACATCGTCGAATATTGGTTTCGAGAGTTTCGTGGTGGCCGCAACTCCACTACCAAACAAGTCCGCAGCGACAGGCCCTCCGATGCGGTTGCAGAGGGCAATGCCAAAAAAATACATGAAAAGTGAAGGTGCGTGAGCTAGCAGATACCACAAAGATTAATACTGAGCGCACACGCCATATTTTGGGCAATATTCTGCATATAAATATCCTGTCGCTGGGTAGCGCTTATACTCACTTCTGACCAAAAACACGAACGCGAAAGCACTTCGAAAGAGTGTTTGGATTTCTGATGCGGAATCGAGCTGACTTTTGGCGTCCATTGGTAACTGTTGAAATTTGGATCCTCTATTACACACCAGAGAACAGAATGAGTGACTGGCAATGGTCTGAAGTCGGCTTGAGTGCTCCGAAGGGGACGGGGGAGGCTCGATGGGTCGGAAAGTTTATGGCATCGGTTTTCTGAGATTGTCATGGCATACTCTTCGTGGACTACCTCGAAAAAGGAAGAACCATCAACAACGAGTATTACTATGCATTATTGGAACGATTGAAGGCCTAAATCGCTGCAAGCGGTCTCACATGAAGCGAAAAAAAAATATGTTTTTGCAAGACAATGCACCGACGCACAAGAGCATCGCAACCACGGCTAAAATCAATGAATTACGGCTCCATTGCTGTCGCATCCACCGTATTCACCCAAATTCGCTCTCTCGGACTATTACCTCTTCCCAAGCCTCAAAAGATGGCTCATCAATAAAAAATTCAGCTAAAGTGAGGAAATCATTGACGCCACGGATGAGTTGAGTAAACAAGCGAAAGCATTTTTATTTGATAAATAATTTTATGGCATAAATAATGAAAAATAATTTCGGGCCATATCACCACTAGAGCGTTTCAGGAACTACATCCTAGAGCTCACAATTTTCGATCATCTCAGGTCGTATATCACTAATAATACACTCGATGTTGGCCTAGACAGTAGTCCAGCGGTTTCAAATCACAAGTTCTTAGAAGCCAAGACACGGGTCTTTTACTGAAGATAATGTTATCCTCGAAGACTTCTTTCAATAGATCGATGGTATCGCCGACAGTATTGCATTCGTCACGATCCTTCTGAAACAAGATGCCCTGAAATTTTTGAAACGAAAAATCATTCGTAGTGCTCTGTTCTGGGAGCTTGTGATGCCGAAATTTCGATTTTCTTGATTTTTAAAGAAGTGTGGCCCCACTAAACAATGAATTTTCCTCAGAGTGCATTGGTACATCAGCTACCACCTTTATATTTTCCTTCAGAAAAGAAGAGTAGTAGTAGAGTAGTTGAGAAGGAGTGACCTTGGCCTCATCCCTTATTAGATGAAATTGATGCCAGAAGTGAAGCTGTTCAAGGTTCAAGGTTTGTTTCAGATCTTCGCTGTTTGGACTTAAAACTGATTGCAAGATGATCAAAAAAATACGGCGAAATTTTGCTCAACCATGAGGCTTACTTCAATGAGGAAAATCGCCGTATTTGGTGACAATGACAGGAATCTGCAAATGGTGTGTATGGTGCGACTAATACGACTAATACGCTGGTTGAATTAACAGACGCTTGTGTTACAGGCAATGATCAGATGATCAACGAATATTTTTTTTTTTAAATTTTCATGACAAGTATCCTCCAGCTCTATTCACTGAACTGCTATCGATTCCACCTCAGTTGGTATTCACTGGTATTTTCAGATTATAACAATCTGAAAAGAGATGCGGCAGTGGATCGCATATATGGATCTACGGTACAAAAATGTGACATTAATCGATTGTTTGCATACAGCTTGTAGTTGTATATTCTTCTCAAATTTCCATTTATGTGATTCCAAAAAGCATGCGAAGAACTTTCCTAGCAACCAAGGGCATTTTCATCACCTTTTGAGAAAGTCCATGCCTCCGAGCCATACAGAAGGACTGGAATATTGAGGGTCTTGTACAGTTCTCTTTTTTATTGACCGTGAAATAGACTTTTAAATCCAAAGGATTAGCTATTGGCATTATTGATTCTTCACTTCACTGCGGTTATTTCATTATACGAGCTTAAAACAGAATTCAGGTAAACAGAGTCCTTCAACACTTGAAAATTATGTTTAATGTCCTGGTATGACGCTCTGTGCAAGCCATTGATTTTGGCTGCAGTTTCTTGTTGATAGCATATCTTTTGTTTGCATCGAAGCGCTTGAATGTCTGTGAGTTTCTCACAATGTTTTTAAGTGAAATGTTGAAGAAATCATATTGTAGAACTCAGTTTTGATATCAAATATCCCGATTTATGTAAATGGAGAAACGAGTTTTCCAATTGCCAAGAATGTTAAAACTGGGCATGACTCTATATATAGTATGTCTGGTTGTCATATGCAGCAGAGGATCTCCCTTCTTATGAATCGGACATACAATTCTGAGATTCCAACCAATGGGCATACTTTCATTTAACTAGATTTTACATATTATCCCCCTGGGCCTTAGGTCATCGTTCAAGTTAAATGTTTCCTTCTGCGTGACCTCAGAATGCTGTTCGTCTTCACCCCTCTACAAAAGTAATCCTTCCAGATTCCCACCACCGACTGTAACTCAACTACTACGATCACATCCTTATTTTTATGCCTTTGTTCGGGATTTATATTCTTAGAACGTTTTTTTGACTTTTCGATAGAACTTGCGAACATTTTCTCCATATTAGCACCTCTCCAATGCCTAGATTGAGCGATTCCCTATTTTTTTCATATAATTTTTGAGAAGCCGGTGTTTCTGCCGTCTTTTTTACTCATAGAGTTAGTGAGCAGCTATCATTGTTCTTCCTTTCTACTTGCCGGCACTCTTAATTGAATCATAGTTCCGTCGTGGTGGTCGGCTAAAACCTAATCTGAAACCTCTATTAGCTTCTTGGCAATAGTGCCACTGGTCTTCTACACGTCATGTTGGCAACATAGGACATTTCGAGCGGTTTTGACAGATCTCTTACGACCATAACTACTTCGGTGTTGTGTCTTCCGGACAACCAGTACACACACCTTGGCTACAATTACTATAAATGTTGATGTTAGTTTCTCGGAACTTTTGTACTTCCCGAATATTCAACAAGTCACAGTTTTTCATATTCGTGCTTCTTTTACCCATTCCATCCCACCGAACTTCTTGGGTGGCAATAGTATTCGCTTTGTAACGGAGCAATATCTTCGTTTGTTTTTCAGCTGCACCTGTATTGTTTGCGTTCTAAACGTTTTCTGTCTTGCGTTTGCTAGGATTGTCAACACTCCCAACCTGGGGGGCCAGATCTTTTCGAGGTCAGTGAGAGTAGTCTACTCTGTTCTGCTATAGGCGCTACCGTTAATTTACTGGAAACTCTTCCATCACCATCTCTTTTTAGATAAATGCCGAAGTTATATCCTGCAAATATTTCGATGTAACTTAAATAGTACTGGATCTGCGTCTAACGTTGCCATTAACTTCATCTTTGTGTTTCCTCTACCGAAACATCCTTTTTGTGCTGTCTTGGTCCAGCTTAATTTTACATAAGTGTACACATCAGTTTAGGTTACACTCAGAATACAGCCAAAGGATCTTATTCTCCTCTTTTATCAAGCAGGGCTTTGAATCTTCTATAACGAATTTATCCACTAGAACCACTTACTTTGAAGAAATTTGGCTTAGTGAAATGCCATGCAAGGCCTTTACTAGAGGATTAATTTCAGTGCATTTTGTGGCATGGAAAAGCCTACGAGTAACTAAGTATTGTCATTAGAATGGCAAACAGAAAGGTCAGACTATACAGCCAAATCAAAAAGTACCTACCCAACTACAAGGGTACAGATCAATTGACTTTAGATTAACCGAAGTGCCATGGAGGGAGAATTCATATGGCTTATCTCTCCAAGTGAATGTATTGCCCATTAGTTATCACTTCATATGCGTGACCCATGTACCACAGTTTAACTGTCGGATTGATACTGAAATATATTCTTTAAAGTCTTCTCAACCTACAAAAGGTCAATACCTCAATAAAATGTAAAGTAAGTTCCCTAATACCTGTTAAAATCCTTCCTTCAAACAAAACTATTGTACACACATTCAAAGATAACTTAAGTTCCAATTTATTTCTCTGAATCTAAGTCTAGCAACCTCTCCTGGGACCAATTTCATTGAAATCGATTAGGAAATTCTCCAAGGACCTTGTCTTCCTTTACAAAACAAGCAAGGCAGCAATGAAGAAGATTTCTTCGCCTTTGTTTTGTAATTTCCATTCATCTTGGTATCTTGTTACGATAATTATGAAGCTTCATTGGATCTTAACGAAACATGATAACTTCGTATGAAAAATAAAAAAATATATAATTCCAATTAATAATGTTGAAATTTACAGATAATTGTAATTTGTTAAGTTTCTAATTTTAATGTGTAATCCATTTTTCACTTTCAGAATCTATGGAAACGACACGTTTCCTTTGCACTTGGATCACGGTCGTGGATTTGGCAAAGCCTTCCATGATGAGCTAACCATTTTGGCACCAGTCCTTCAATGTTGTTTGATACGAAGGCCTACTCTTAAGAGACTGTTAGAGTAAGTATTTTCAGAATATATATACATATTTATGCCTATAGACGTCCTTTAAATGTATCCCCATATTACTGTAGATTTCACAATGGCCCTAAACATCTATCCGATTTGATGCGTGAATTAATGGTTACAGATCCCATTAATCCCATCCTATGGGAACCCCATCTAGCGGCGCTGGACCGTCGTGTTGGTATTATTTTACAGGGAATTCGTGACTGCATAAAAAAGAATCCACCAGAGGAGACAGAAAATTCACTGGACGATACATCATAGCGGTAAAAAAATTTTAGTTAAATTTACTCTTGTTAGTTACTAAATAATTTAGTTATTAAAAAAAAAAAAAAAATAAGAAGTAATATCCGTCACGTTGTTAAGTGTAAAAATAAAATAAAATAAAAAACAAAGCAAAAAACTGTTTCAAACGTTAAAGTAAAAATCTTCCTCATTAAATTTTAAAAATTAAAAACAAAAACAAGATATCAATGTTTCAAAGAAGATAATAAGACATATTACGATACCAAATATTTGTGTAGACTATTTTAGAATTTTTCTTAAGCTATTGATTGGTCAATATTAAATTTAAAACAACACAAAGTTGTTAAAACAAATTTAAAAAAAATAAACACATTCTTGGCAGCCTTTACGCACTTGAGGTTCAATTACTAGATAATAAAAAGTAGCTAGTGCCAAATATTTTTTTTTACAATTCTCATGTTCACGTCTGTTTTTTTTTTTTTTTTTTTTTTTTTTGTTTAATAATATTTTTTTGTGTATGCTGGTACGGATGGAATTATAGTTTTTTTTTTCATTAAATTTTACAAATTTTTTAGTTTTTCTATAGAAAACATTATTTCAGCTTGTTTTATTTTTATAAAGAGCACTCGAACTTTTAATTTAAATAAAACTAGCTGTGTATGAGGTATCACTAATTTGTTTTATATGAAAGATTACAGATAAAAGATTAAACCGAATAGATAGGGCTCGATATCATTGATGGCTTCACAATCATCTGCGGATTATTTGCAGAGACCCAGGCCAAAGAAACAGAAACTACCGGAGAGAGTAATTATTCTTTCGACTTCGACTAATGGAAAGCCTAAGAAGATTAAGTCCCTAACT
Organism: Volucella inanis; assembly: GCA_907269105.1. Classification (NCBI taxonomy): domain Eukaryota; kingdom Metazoa; phylum Arthropoda; class Insecta; order Diptera; family Syrphidae; genus Volucella; species Volucella inanis. The sequence continues at coordinate 230,133,409 of OU026153.1, read as the reverse complement.
ACCTCACAGTTTCAGTTGCCTATTGTCATGTGTTGTAAGATTTATCGATCTTGTTGTCACCATTCGGCTTAATTAGGCCTGACTCGCAATTTAACGCAAATTAACTTGCCTGACAAGGATAGCAGGCTGACTGGTCTTTATCATATGTGATCTTAAAATTTAATAAGGTTTTCTGAGTAGCGGCCTATTGTGTCCTGTCAACATCAGTTCTCTCTGTTGCTTGTTGTAGTAGCAGTACATTTCTATACAGCGAACTGTTACCATCCTAATAATAAAGTCTAACAAACTAATGAAGAAAAAGCACACTTTATTTAGTTATCGTAGGCGATATAGTATATCACTGTCAGAGTGAACTTTTGGTCTTCTGTCTTCCTAGAACCGCACCAACCACACAATACAGGGGAAAGTATCTCTTACACGATGAAAGGTAAACTTGTGCTTTTATAAATATTGTAGTTGCCGCATTTAAAGGTTTTTTTTTATGTTTTTCACCGCACATGTCATCTTCCGACTACTTAAATAGCTTGACAGGTGAGTCACGCTCTGCGGAAGCCCATAATAGGGCTTGAGTTTGGATAATGATTTCCTTACTTTATTATGATCACGTAGACGGAAATCTTGCCTTTCTTTATCTAGGTTGATTCATTTTGCCTGACAGCAGAATTTGGTCCGTCTATGGCCACCGATTGAGACTCATACACTTAATTTTCTGGGCTATCTCTATAAGCTTCTATTCAGGTTTTGTTCGACTAACCCTTAACTCTTGATAAATCTCTGAATATTGTTACCTTACTGCGCTCATATGACTCCTCGTGGGCGTCAAGTACGCCTGCGCACCGACATATTCGGAGCTCTACAGCACACTTGAATTTCCTCCAAGGCATTCTGGATACCTCTCCAATTGTCCTTCTCAACGTTTGCCCAGGGCTGGGTACTTATCTTCAACATTGGGTGAGTGGATTCAATTTTGTATCGTTTTAAGATGTGACCAATCCACTGCGACATTCTCGTTCGTATTTTGATGTCTATTCTTTATTGGATCTGTTAGTAAGTTAGTCTTTCAATATACGGATTCATCAGAATATGCTTAAGATGTTGCGAAGACATCTATTAACGAAGGCTTATAGATTCCTTGTGACGGCGCACAGTGGTACAAAAACATAATTTTCGCGAAAAAAATATTTTTAACTGCGAATCCCTTTCATATGCATATGTAACGTTAGTCGTGATTCCACAAACATTGTATAAATAATAACACTGTATAGGTATATGCAAACAAATAATTTCAGTATTTTTTTTTTTTCACAAATTTAAAGATACGAGGGCTGTTTCTGCATGTCGCAACCAGTACATTATTCTCTAATAATATGCCAAATTTCGACTGTTTTCGTTCAGTATTTTTCCAACAGTTGTAGAGAATACAATTTTATCTCCCGCCGCCTGTGAGGGACGAAGTGTAATTTGTTTTTTGCAAGCCGAAGGAAATGGCGCAGCTCAAATTCATCGTCGGTTATGTGCTGTTTACGACAATACAGTGATGAGTGATGGTTCGGTACGTGATTGGTGTAGACAATTTAAAAATGAACTCACAGATGTGCATAATGAAGGAGGCCAAGGGCACAAATCGATCATGACCGAAGATGTGGTTCACCAAGTTGACCAATTTGTTCGAGAAAACAGACGTTTTACGATTTCAAATTTTGCGACAAGATTTTTCTGAAGTTTCTCGAACTACTCTATACAGAATCGTGTCTGAAAACTTAGGTTACCACAAGTTCTGTGCTCACAGATGTCCACAAGACCCAACATGTCAATTCAGGAAAAACATTTCTCGAACGTTTAGAAATGGAAGGTGAAGATTTTTTACAGCAAATTGTGACTGGAGATGAGACTTGGGTCCAGTATGTAAATTTAGAAAGCAAAAAACAGTCAAAGCAATGGATGCACACTCACTCCCCAAACAAGACAAAAAAATTCAAACAAACTTTTTCTGATCGAAAAATGATGGCCACAGTTTTTTGGGACAGTAAAGGCATATTGTGGACAGAGTTTATGGAACCTGGAAACACAATAAATGTAGCGGCTTACTGTGAAAATTTACGTACTTCTGCATGACAACGCACGACCACACACTTCTGCACGTTCACGTCTGGGATATCTTTGATTACTCTCCCTACAGTCCTAATTTGGCACCAAGTGATTATCACCTTTTTCCAAAATTTAAATCATCAATTGCATCTCAACATTTTGGATGTAATGACGAACTTAAGAACGATGTGAATCAATGCCTCAACGCACTGGCGGTAGCATTTTTTAAGGACGGTATACAAAAGCTCGTCCCACGTTACCAAAAATGTTTTCTCCATCATTAGATGTTCATAAAACTATTTTGTGCAAAAAATTAATATTTTTGGTTTTTTTTAAAAAAATTTTCTCTTCGGAGGTTGATTTTGAAATAGCCCTCGTATATTGTACTTATAATGATATTTCTGGAAACAAGATACACAGATTCCTACATTGCACATAGAACACATTGTAGTACAATGTGCTTTGCATAGCGAACTTGTACATTGTCGTCTTTTTTTTATTGGAGATCGTAGCGAGCATTAGCATATTCCGTTTCCATTTTAGGTCTACGAAAACCGCAAGGAGATATCGGTTCAACAAGAGTCCGACAATAAAACCTGAACGTTGAACGCATGAATTGAAGTTGGGGTAATTTTGAGCTATCCTATTTGTGGAGTAACCACACCTATTCGGTAGTTGTTTACATTTTGGTCCAGATGGTCAGTGCCACCCATATTTCCATTATAACGTACATCGTGGCAGTTCAATAGTCTTATGCTCTTTCCGGGAATATCTGGACACTTTCGTAATTGGACTTTTTCCAAAAAATGTAGACGCAATATTCACAACGTAATTGTCAACCCATTTCATTACATAAATATCTGCTGCAACTAATTTCGAGAGCTCAATTGTACCCTGCTTTGTATTCTTCAATTTTTTTTTATATTTTAGAGGGCAAGAAATCAGATGGTTTCGGTCACGTTGTAACCTCTTTGTATTAGTCCAAATAGGACAGGAACTGACGCAAACAAATTATCGAAATAAATACAAAACGACAAAGGCTTAATAATATCGTTGAATTCGTCGAGCATATAAAGCAATGGTGTTTGCTTTCTTACAGTATTTTTCAGGATAAGCCACATTTAGCCTTGGGTTGTTACCTTGGTACATCTTGAAGTTAATGAGGTTTCCACTGATGAATTGTTTACAGCCATATCTGTCGTAATACTTCACCATAGATTCGTAACTAGGTGTTGCTCCGGATGGAAATTTTGAGCAAATTTTACGCTATCAGTTATCGGACGGATTTTCCAAATTTTGTTATTGTCGATAAAATGCAAATAACGATTGATTGTCTCGAATCTGCCACGTCTCATTGCTTGTACAACCATTCTAACCGTCATATCATCATCTTCAGCCCAATAGTCTCATTTGCCAGGATGAGTATTATAACCTGTGACTATCAATATGCCAATATACACGCGCATTTCGTTGGTATTAATGTTTAGGTTAGTAGCTCCATGGAACACAGCATAATTGTTTGTTTCCTTGAATTACTCGAAGTGTTGATATGGCTCCAGTTGCAAGTTGGTAATCAGTGTAATTGGTATCAAGAAAGCGTTGTATCATTGCTCCATCATCGTCATTGGTCCAAAAAATCTCTGCTGTTTCCATCTTTTTCTTTTTCGGATAGACTGAGTTTACTTCTTTGTTTCCGATTCCTCAAAGTTTTGCGGCGAACTGCCTGTGCCATCGAAAACATTCAAGTATCTGCCTGCGTTTTCAAACTACGTTTACGAGTATTAATTTTGGTTGACGTGGTTTCTGTTGTTGTACCTTTTGTCACATTGGTAGATAATAGTAAAATTGATGGTGCTGCACTTGCAATTGACAAATCCCCCCCTGGTGCATCTGGTGTTACTAAATGAATGGATGCTGATGGATTTAAACATTGCTCTAGTTGGTTGACATCCAAATTCAGAAATGAGTTATCTATAACATCGTTCAAATAATTTATCAATCCTTCATCAACATCTATCGTCTTCTTCCAAATTTCTATGGAACACAATTTCACATGGCGCTTTCAATTGCTTGGCTGGTAAATTTATAAACCAGTAAAGTATCGCAGCTGATATATCGGTGGCATTACAGGATCTTGTGCACTGTAGTAGGCATATTGCACCAATAACGTTCAAGTTTCTTGGGAATATTTTTCAAACTTGGCTGGATCTACAGCAGCACCACTGTTCGAAATGCGAATCAGTTCTTCATTCACATCAGTAATATTAGCAGAAGTAATGTGTTGTCATCACATACCACAACAACTCTCAAACCATTTATTGATCTGTATTTGTTCTGAATTCCTTTAGGTGTCCTTTGTTGATTTCGCTTGCCTAAAAAGCAACCTATACGCAATTTTCAATGCAAACCAAGGTGATATGTTTCATCAGATTCGGGAAGGTTTGTGAAGGTTTGCCTTGTATATTGGGCAAACTGACATGGATGTTGTCTCAGTTACTGCCTGAGCAAGTCGATCATAGATGGAATCAGTTCATGATGAATTCTGAAAGTTTTATCATGAAGGACAACTGTGAAATCTCTTGCTTCACTCGTTCAAAGTCTTTCCCGGATGTTGATAGGCGTTTCCTTTATGAATTTAGTCTGCATCATTTTGTTGACGCTGATGAGATTAGTTAGATTAGAGTTGTTTTTTGTTAGTAATATCCAAAGGTACTACACATGTGAGGAACATAAGAGGCATTGCAGGCCAATTTAGGAATAAACTCATGGTTGATAGAATTTAATTGAGTTTCAGTTTAAGTCATCAAAATTCTCTTCGTGATATGGTCTAGTACTGATTGTAAGGGCATTTTGATCAAAATGATCAAGAGACTACTTTTTGGTACGAAAAAAAAGTGTCAAATCCTTTTTCTTTTGTCGACTTCCTCAAAATGTTTTGAGAGAGTTGAATTGAACATGACGCAGAAAAGATATTTACTATGGTTTCGCTGTATGTACTAAAAAGGACTACTTAATGTAGCGACTTGCAACTGTTGTCATGAGTGTAAATATTTATTCATTCCATCAAAATGTATTATCCAACTCTTATATGTTATTTGCCGAATACATTTAGTGTTTCAAACAATTTGAACATTTTCATGTTTTTCTCCTCTCACACCATTGTGTGTCATCTTGACAGATCCACATGTCATGGAGATTCATACCTTCTAATTTAGGGAACAAAATATTGGTTATCATCGACCTGTATGCTATGGCATACCAAGGCTACACCCAGCAATGACGTTGCCTAATACAAAGCGGGGCCAGAGCAAAGAACTGGTCTTATCGTAACAATTTTTTGAATTTAACGTCTCTGAAAGTTAAAGCTACGATTTGACCAGTTATAAACCATTAGTCAAAGGTCTTGTTGGTGGCAGGACCACTAGAACTCCTTTTCAGGACTTAAATCACTGTACCATGGGAGTCAGGAGCCCCCGGATCTTGGTCTGGGCCTAACTTGTTGAGGTAAGCTCTCTCGTGAGAGTGTCATGGTGGCTTTGGTTTAAACTTAAATCGAGGGAAGGGTCCTTCTCTTGATATAGACCCAATGCAGAGTTGCAATAACTACTGGGTGCTGTGACTTCTCAGCGAGAAGTTTTAGATCGGCCTCGACTCATACCAAGAGTAGAACTTGTGCCTCCAACACAGTTCTAATTTGGTACTCAGGAAGGCGGCAGGCAATAGAAAGGCATAACTTTGCTCCTATTGATGTGTGAGCATTCCGTGAAATCAAGTCTTAATTAACAGGTATTCACGTTTAACAGTACAAGTGCGGGCCAATGACCCTAACGGCCCAAATTCTTACCGAGCAGTTATTTTTAACTGTATGCATTTGCATTTGCAATTTTGCTTACTGACATAGCTGTTCATCTTAAAATGCGACTGGTGACTGAAGATAATTTTCCGAGTCCACTTGGAACTACACTAGAGTCTAGTCGACGGTGCCTACGGTCGTTTGCCTTCAGTTCCTGGGTCATTTGAACTTTGTATGGATGCAGATCTAAATTCTGACATAAAATTCGCCAAGTTGAGGTCTGCGGAAATGAAATTCTCGTGCGTGACGAGTAATTGACTGTCTCAGGATATCCTGCAGACGTTCGTTCACTGCAGCAATGTTTTTTTTGCAGGTCTCACGTTTCGACAACGTGCGGGTGTTATTTGATTCTTTACTGAACAAGTTGATTCGAAATTGTTCACGAATTGCCAATTGCAAGAAAGGGCATTTTGTACCAAAATAATTTTGTATCATATCATATACGAGTCAAAACTGTAGCTAGGCTAGTAGGTTTTCTACGTTACGATTAACTTAATAACACTACTAACAGAGGAATCCATTAGTTCATTAGAGTCTAGTAGTTCCCTGAAGATAATCTTCAGTCTAATTCCGTTTAGGGTAGGACATTTACATAAGATGTGTTCAGCTGTTTCGTCTTCTTCGAGGCAAAGTCGGCACTAAGGAGGGTCGACGAGATCCATTTTGTTGTGATGATAACTTTAAGCATAATGTCTTTAATTTCATGCCGGCTTAGGTTTAGACATCTATTGGCATTTAAGTTGAATGGAAGGATAGCCTGTCTTAGACCTAAGCAGCAGGTCCTGCTCCGTTTCTGGCCAGTTCTTCGGCATTTTCATTTCCATCAATGCCCTCATGAGCAGAGCCTAACCACAGTTTGGTTTTGTTAGTTCTTAGAGGGTTTTGAAGCAGTACATAACTGATTTAGAATCAATGGTGTGCGAGCTAAGGGTATCTATGTATAGTTGCTTGACTGTCCTTGAATATATGGATGTTTGCGCATTAGATACCAGAGTTGTAAATATGGTTGGCGGATATTTGAATGGCATGGAGTTCTGCCTGAAATACACTGAGACTTTTGCCCATAGCTATGGTCATATTTAAGTAACGTCCGTGTATTCCAGCGCCCACTCCTGATTCCATTTTAGAACCATCCGTATACAGCTTTTCGCCATTATGGCTGTCGGTGGGTAATTGCTAACCCATGCTTCTTTGCTGGAAGTCTCGATAAAGAAGCCTTTATTGAAACATAATGTTTATTGCAGGCTAGTTTTTACCGCGCAGATCATATCAAATTCTGGTATAATATTGGTGTAATCTCCAAATTTGATAGCTGTGTCTTCTGCTACATGGCCGCGCTTTACCATACACTGTCAAAGTTCAAGCGCTCCTATTGGAATCCTGTAAATAGCTTTGGGAAAATGTTTACTGAATGTGTCTTTGGGGTGGAATAAAATATGATTTGTGTATAATGCATTAGGGTTAGCACTCAATCATGATTTGGAAAAGGCACACAGGAATATCGTTCGCTGTCGCCACATACTGTAAGTCCACCTAGACTTTGTACAAAATGATTACAAATGATGGTTACCCAAGAAGAACATCGATAGGTGACTTTAAAATTCAAAATCAGCAAGTCTTGACACAATGTAAGGTAGAAATGGCTAGCATGCAACTCTTTTGTGAGCTGCCAATGGAATTTCTCTCAAATATTGATAAGATCTTCTCACCCAGGTTGGAAAGGATCAGAGAAGTTCTAAGTCATCTCAGAAATGAATTGACTATAAAGTAGCAGATATATTGTCTCTTCAAAGTGTATAGTATGCTTGGTGAATCGGTGAACGTTTCCATTATAGAATGTCAGTTCTGGATCAGAGTTTGATCGATTTGCATTTACATTTTGTGTTAAAACCAGATTTTATTTGTTTTTTTTTTTTGCACTTGAGATATACTACCTCACACTTCAGTTAGTCTGTACTTTAGGGAAATAAGAAGTTCCACATTCGGTATGTACTCGAAGACAATGTTCATTAACTCAACATGTCCTAGCTATCGAAGCTGATAAATAATAGCCCTTCTGGCATGTTCAATGTTAATCGCTCTTAAGAATACGAAACTGAAGGCCATGAAACCAAAGGCATTTTGATCCGCTTTCGATAAAGTTCATAGTTTTGAGTAATGTAATGGGACTGAGATGATACGGAACAGGTGTGTTGTTTATGAAGGGACTTATTTATCGGTTGCAAAGTAACAGTGATTGACTTTATAACTTCCATTGTTGTGTCAATAATTGAATTTACAGCGGAGCGGGCTATATAGACTGTTTAATTATCTCAGACTTACAGATGTGGTTTTAAATTCGAGCCTCTGGTGTTAGGTTGACATTGAAAATTTTAACCATTTTTAGCGCTTCTGGTATAATGATCATAAATACGTATCTGAGTTACGGCTCACTGTTTTTTATTCATAACGTGTGCTAGCATTTGTACAGACTAGTGCCTGTGGTTCTGATCGGTCCATTTCCCCCGCGTCTTTCAAGTTCGATGTTGAAGAAATTACAGGTTACTTGAGAAAAAAACCTGTCAACTCAACTTGATCTCAGTGAACAGATTTTGCTTCTGTTTAGCGCTGTAAGTGTTAAATCCAAAGTTGAATGTCCATACAACAGATGTCATCAACGAAGCTTAGATATTTCATCTCACTCGTTCTTTCCCATGCAGCTTCTCTACTTACTTCTGAGAGCGCATATGCATAACCTGTGGTGCGTTGGTATTCCATCATTGTGTAGACGCACATTCTAGGCTTAAGAACAGCGTTGATTGTATCATTGTATGCCTTTCTTGCACAAGGTTTTTTATTTAATATCACGATTCACACTATCGAAGGACTTCCTACTGTTTTAAATGCATATAATGCCTAACAGCTAGGATGGTAAGAGAAAAGTTATAAAGATTAAAACAGCTTATACATACCATACCAGGATGTATAGTGTTTTCTTTGTTGCTCGAGACATGATTCTGCAGCTCAGTTGCCTTTTTAACCCAACGAAACAGAGGTTATTACTGGAGTTCACTGCATAGCCTAGATAGATAAATTCCCTTACCATATCAATCGATAATCACATTCTCAAATTCGCTTCCCGCAGTGCCTACTTGATAACTATTAACAATCAGCTTGTATCAAGCCTATCTAACCTCTTAAAGTTGAATATTCGTCTTGGTAAACTTTTTGAAGTATAAATACCAATCCACCCAAATGCCCAAATGCACAAATGTATCTCTGGCTATAACCCTAAATGAAACTAAGTGTAAGGGTGGGCAAAAAAGTTTTAACAAGAATCCCTTGTATTAATCCACATCGTGGATAAAAATAACAAACACCAGGTGTCCACCAAGAGCTATTAGCAAAACGCATTCAAACGTTCTTCACCTCATAAAATAAAATTTAGGGGAATAAACTTTTGAAATAAAATACTCATCGTTTTGATTCGACCTCGGTTCCAATGTTTTTGATTTCAGTCGATAACTCCGACTGATGTTTTTTTTTTTTTTTTTTTTTTTTTTCTACGCAATATCATTTCCTGTCTCATTCTTTCGATGGGACTCAAAAGGGTTTTTTATATGTTTTTTTTTTCCATTAAAAAATTCAAAATGTGTATCTTTTTGGTGATACTCCATCCTTAAAGCAGTCCTTATTCCATTCACTCTACGAGGTTTATCAATCTAGAATCTGTCAACACTACTATTCATATAAGCTCCATGGGTGCTCTTTTTTCCAAACTGAATGCAACCTAATTTATATGACGCACCTATCTTCCTTAATTAATTTGTTAATTTGTAACGCCTCTGGCAAAAACGACGGAAAAGACCAACATTTTGGGTCAAAAAATGTTGAAGAGTCAGGTCGGTTATACTCGTATCTTTGGAGTTATTCATCTGCTTTTTAGATTCAAGAACCAAATGACACACGTTCAGTCGATTTCTGTCACTGGAATTGTGTTTTTTCGAGCTGCATATCCATACCTTTCATACATTTCACCTATATTTAAGACAACGTCTCTCGACTTTAGTAAAGAGCAGACATTTTTAGCTCAGAAGTTATAAGCCTAATCGTAGCTCACTTATTTGAAAGTTTGAACTACAAAATTTAATATTTTTGCATAGCAATTTTACGCGCTACGATAGAGAAACATCGATCACAAAGCAGTTTACCTTCTTCAGATTGATCTTCAGAAAGCATTTAACATATCTGATGCAGCTTTGAACTATTTGAGACTTGAGCCGATTTTATAAAAATAAAACCACCACCTCAAGAAACGCTGAAGTACTTGAAAGCATTTTTTAAAGGTGTTCCTAACATTTATAGTTGCGTTGGGACTAACTAATATTGTGGGCAACGTAGGAAATTCTTTAACAAAAAAACTAATTCTACACAGATTAAAGAACCGATTTTTACACGTTTGTCGATGGTTTACTGACAAACGGAGATTCGCTGACAAGTCGTTCATCCATCGCTTAGAAAAGCTTATAAAAATGCTGTCGTGGTGTCGAAATAAGACGGCCTTATCTCATAGTTATAAATATTACTGGAATTTTTAAATTGGGAAATTTATGAATTTAAAATTTCGATGTCGCTATCTGGAATATATCTAATTGCTTTCTCTCAATTAAGGCGAATTAAGGCACTTTTCATTCCATATTCTCCGTAATATACTTTTTTTAAATTATCAGATTCAAAACAAAATAAAAAAACTTTAAACTCTTCCTAAAAAGTCCTATAATAACCCATAGTCAGCATATCCCTATATATTTTATCCGTATACCACTTAATCACCTTTAAAATGAGTACTATTTTTCTCCCCCAACAAAAATTAACTTTATTTAAACCCAGTGTATGCAATTAAATAAACAAAAAGTCTCTAATTAAACGAGCATGTAAAACACTTAGCTAAATTATAATTTAATTGGCCTTCAAGCCACGATACACATACCGGATGTAGTATAAACCCAAAAGATAAATTTGTAAATATTTTTTTTTGTTTATGAATAATTTTGTTCACTGTGTGATTCATATGAACATTACGAGTGTAATTAATTCAATTAACTGATTTTAAATAATTTTAATGTTTATTCTATAGTTTAAAACAATTTAGTTTTTATTGTTATTTTGATTCCTTTTTTTGTTAATTCAAATTCATTATTTAAAAACATATTTTTTCGTTCTATTTAAACTATTTAGACACATAGTTAAATTTCAATTCACTCTACATAAAGTCACAATTTAAAAAAAAATTATAAAAAAAAAACACAAAAAAAAAAATTATCGTATAATCAAAATATTGTTATTAGAATGCGCAGCCTCATTAAATGTTGACAATACGAACGTTGAAAGAAATAAAAAAAAAATTTATTGTGACTCTAAATAGTTTTTAATATATGGTAAGTGTTAAGTTAATTTAATTAATTTGAACTGAAACTTATAAGATGTAAAAAAAAAATAAAATTTAGTTTAAAAAACTACTAATGGAATTTAATTTATGTGACTGTTACTAAGTAAAACAAAAAATAACATTTTTTTGCGTGTAAAAAATAAAGAAACTTTACTAACGAAATGTAGATAAAAACAAAAAAAAAGTAATTATGAGTGTAATGTTAATTTATGTACCTAAATTATAAATTAAAAAGAAAAACAAAACATAGTAAATGACATTATCAATTGTAATGAGTTATCTATTGCAAAAGATACAATAAAATTATATTTGTTATAAATGAAGATCAGTTGTTTCTCATTTCTATTGAAAAAAAAAAACATGTAGGTACTGCATTATTTATATGTCTTATGTAATATGCATTGCATATGTCATAGAATTGATGGGAAGTTGCTAAGCATAAATTGTGTTAAAATTGCGCTGAATAATTCATTCAAATGTAATATTGCCGTTTAAAATTCTTAAAGTATTCAAATTTTACTTTTTAATAACACTGCAAAAGCTAACTAACACTAAAAATAACTAACGAAATAGATTTCTTTGTTATTTGAGTTGACACGAGCAAATTAATGCTTGCCATTTACTTTTTAATGAATATTTCATTCATTACGTTTTAAGTGGTCCATATGGAGAGTCCCATGATGAATCACTTTTTCCTTCATATTGGCTGGTTTTTCCCTACTGTTGTTGTCTTCCAAGAATACAATTGACGCTGGTTTATCGGCGTAGATGAGTGATTTGACGTATCCCCATAAAAAATAGTCTAGAGGCTTCAAATTGCATGATGTAGCCGGCCAATTTACCCGTCAGAAATGATATATAAGGTTTTCTACAACAATAACGACTTGACAACTTTTTTTTTTTAAATAAAACGCAAACCATTTGAAATATTTCAAAAACTTTATTATTGGCTTGAAGTACAATCAAAACATTTATGAATGGAACTCGACTTCGTTCATATGGCCACCGAGGGCACGTTTACAGAGGTCGATTCTTTGGACTCAATTTTCAACGACTCGACCACACATTTCGACCGAAACAGCCGCTATTTCGCGTTCAATGTTGTCTCTGAGCTCGTCCAACGTCGTCGGCGTCTTGGCATAAGCCAATGACTTAACGTAGCTCCACGGAAAATAGTCAACCGGCGTTAAATCGCACGAACGGGGCGGCCTATCGACTGGCCCGTGTCTTAAGATAACACGCTAACCATACATACTCTTCAATAAATCGATTGTAGCGTGTGCTGTGTGGCTTACGGCATCATTCTGTTGAAACCACATATCGTCCAAGTCCATATCTTCCAATTCGGGCCAATGATCATGGCGTGATTCTGACCATTCACAGTAACGTGACGATCGTTTTCATCGACGAAATAATATGGCCCAATAACGCCGCCGGCATGCAAACCGCACCAAATAGTTATTTTTTGTGGATGAAGTGGTGATTCATGAAGCACATGTGGATTTTTACCCGACCAATAACGCATATTTTGCTTATTGACGAACCTATTGAGCCAAAAATGAGCTTCATCACTGAATATGATTTTGCGATGAAATTCATCATCTTTGCGCATCTACTCCAGAACCCAATCGGAGAACGTACGTCGCTTCAAATGGTCCATCTTCTTCAATTCTTGAGTCAGCTTGATCTTGTATAGGTGTAAACCAATTTCCTTACGCAAAATGCGCCATAATATGATTTGACCGATGCCAAATTCTTGAGAACGCCGTGGAATAGTCTGATTTGGATCTTTTGCTACGGACGCCTAAACGGCAGCGATATTTTCGACACTTCGACCAACTCGTTGTCTCACTGACACGGCAACATCATACAACGAATATGTAGACTCAAATTTTTGCACTAAACTTGTTATTGCCTGTCTACTAGGGCGAGAATTACAACCGAAAATTGGAGTTAACGCTCTTCTGGTTGCAGTCACCGACTCCGAATGTCTGTAGAAAATTTTTATAAGTTGCTCGTTAGTGTACTTTACCATGATGAAAATTTTGAGTTTACTGAATAAATTGACAGTGACATTTTGATGATTGGTGAAAGAGTGCGTTCACAAATTAAATTCAAAGTTATCAAGTCCTTATTGGAAAACCCTATATAAATTGCTCACTAAACACATTTCTCAATTACTCATAGTTCATCGACTCATGAGCTATGTGGCAAATAGCGTCAACTTGCTGGAAGCGTATGTTGAACAGGTTTACCTCGTACCTTTTTGGCAAAAAATGAACTAAAGACAGTTTTCTGATAAAAAAGCGGATCTTTCCCAGCTTTTCTAAGGTCCACTCACCTAACATTCCACGCTGTGGCAGGTCGTTCGGCTACCAGCTTTTACGAAATGTATTTTGTTTCCAGTTTCCACTTGGTTAAGTAATACGATCCCAATTGCTGTGAACGGAAAACACTAGCAGATACAAAAGATCGATTATGATGACAATAATATGGTTGAAGTTCGCGAAAAACATTTTTCACAGAGCACGAAATTAGATAACAAAATTCAACAATTTGTAAGCGTTGTTCGGGTGTAAGAAGGTAGGTCGGTAAAAATGGCTGTCGGAAAGATTGCGCAGGAAACGAAAACGTCATTACATAAGAAGTCATGTGCATAAGATCAGTGTCAGATATAATTAGACTTATCATGGTCATGTGGTTCCAAAGGACCCTTTTCGGTGACAGGCCCCATGAGAAATGTCTTGCCAATTGCTGCTGCGAGAAGGCCAAAAGTGCCTTAGACTCTTCCGAAGTAACAGGTTTAGTCCATAAAAATTTGTTACCCAGGATGGTACCCAAGTTCTTAGCTCCTTTGGAGAATTGGATGGTGTCAGACCAATCAGCTTTCTTCTTCTCGTTAAGAGAACAACCTCCGTTTAAAGAGGGTTGACTTAAAGCCCAACTCTAATGCACCAATCGTTGATCACATTTAGGCAAACAGTCGCTCGGCACGATCCAACAGACAGTACAGCTACATCAACCGCGTATACTTTTGCATAGACGTCAGTGATTTGAACCACAGCAGTGGAGTTAGAACGCGGACAGTCTCTGTTTACCACTAATCACACATTGGCCACAGTCAGCATCCGCAATCAGTTTCGTATTCACCAGAATTGCTTTTGTTCACAAAAATAATGATTTGTCTACTCCGTGTTGTCTGGCCGAGTTGCACATACCGTCAGAAGTTACGATCCGAAAGCATCCTCGATGTTGATGAAAATGCCCACCGCGAGTTCCTTCCTGTCATCTTTGCATGATGTTGCATCTCAGATAGAGGGTACATGCAGAAGGCAGTTTTTCGCACATGGATCTCAACCATTTTCTTTATACTCCTCAATATGAAGGTAGTCAGACTTATAGGTTTGAAGCTCTTGATGAGCGTGTAGTTCTATTTTCTGATTTACGGAGTGAAGGCTGATTTCATTTTTCGCAAGTCTTTTGACATGTATGTCTATGCCAATCTAGCAGTTAAGATTCCCTTCAGAATTACCACGATCTATTCTATATCTCTTTGTAACACAACTCTAGAAGGCATCAAAGAGAGTAACAGCATATTTGGTGGATTCACCCGTTACCGTAAGCTATGACAGGTACCAGCTATGGCATGTTGTGTTATCCAACTTATGTTATGAGTTATGAGCTGTTCTTGGTTAAGCGTCAAGTATTAAACATAGCCTTTGACCCAGTGTTCAGTTCATCATAATTCGTGAGTATTTCCTGTCTGTGTCACATCCCGCTTTTAAGGGTAAAGACAGAGTGACAGAGTGTAAGTAAGTACACAATGAACATAGTGGGGTCTTACAATATGGGCTAAGTATAGGGTTTTTTAATAACGAATTGACAACTTTTTTTTTTAAATAAAAGGCAAACCATTTGAGATATTTCAAAAACTTTATTATTGGCTTGAAGTTTCATCGAAACATTTATGAATGGAACTCGACTTCGTTCATATGGCCACCGCGAGCACGTTTGCAGTGGTCGATTCGTTAAACCCAATTGTCAACGACTGGGCCACACAACTCGGCCGAAACGGCCGCTATTTCGCGTTCAATGTTGGCTCTGACCTCTTCCAACGTCGTCGGCGTCTTGACATAAACCAATCTTAACGTAGCCCCACGGAAAATAGTCAAGCGGCGTTAAATCAAACGAACGAGTCGGCCAATCGACTGGCCCATGTCTTGAGATAACACGCTCACCATACTTACTCTTCAATAAATCGATTGTAGCGTGTGCTGTGTGGCTTGTGGCTTGTGGCACCATCCTGTTGAAACCATATGTCGTCCAAGTGCATATCTTCCAATTCGGGCCAAAAATAATAGGTGATTATGGCGCGATAACGCTGACTATTCACAGTAACGTGACGATCGTTATCGTCGACAAAAAAATATGGCCCAATAACGCCGCCGGCATGCAAACCAAACCGCACTAAACAGTTATTTTTTGTTAATGAAGTGGTGATTCATGAAACACATGTGGATTTTTATCCGACCAATAACGCATATTTTGCTTATTGACGAACCCATTGAGCCAAAAATGAGCTTCGTCACTGAAGATGATTTTGAGATGAAATTCATCATCTTGGCGCATCTTCTCCAGAACCCAATCGGATAATGTTTGCAGATGTTGCTCGTTAGAGTACTTTACCATGATGAAAATGTTGAGTTTACTGAATAAATTGACAGTGACAGTTTGATGATTAGCGAAAGAGTGCGTTCACAAATTAAATTTAAAGTTGTCAAGTCCCCATTGGAAAACCCTATATTTAAAAAGAATATAAAATTCCCCTGCAAAGTATGATTTTAGTCCTGCATTTACTGATCTGAAGGAATTTTAAAGCTTTTTTACCGGAAACCAGAGACTCTCCAAAATGTGCCAACAATCGAAGCATTAGCCTTACAAGAATCTGTCTTCAATAGAAATCGGTTTCCAATAGAAAAGGGACCAGTACTGCGTTCCAAGTTGGTTGAGGCACTCTTAGATTCGGCCTCATCTGCTGCAGTCTCTTTTGGGCGCCTAGCTAAGCCAATGTCACTGTATAGCTCGTACAGATCGTCATTGAGTCTCTTGCATATATATATAGTGTTCTTCTTGTGCTTCATCCACTTTTGACAAGATCTAAGCCTCTGCCCCAAAGAGCGGGTAGGACTAGAATGATAAGGATTTTGAATATTTATACGAGAGAAGCTAAGAAACAGCAATTGAAAAGATAATTCCGTTCGTTATTGCTGCTTACAAATGCGGAGCAACGGAAGACAAAGTCTCTGACTACCTCGAAGTTATAATTGCAAATGCTGACGTTTTAGCCAAACCGTTGTTGAAAAGTGAAATTTAAGAAATAACATGTCAACGCATCGTCTTATGTAAACCTTTTTTAACATTCAAGGTCCAGTTTAATAAATAAAAGCCTTGATGAAGCAACGGGAACTCTCCACAGTCATCCTGCACAAGTTGAAAAGTTAAAAGATGGGGACGTCCCTGGCCTGAAACCGCACTGATATGGAATAATCAAATTCTTAATGAATAGTTTTAGACGCTCAGATATTAGCATATCTTTTCTTGCCGATCTGACAAACAATGCTGGAATTTCATACTTCGGAATTTACGTATTCTGCGGATGATTTGGTACTAGTGGTCTTTCTTGAATTCGTTATCGATGTTGCCTCCTCGAAAGGTTTGGACATCCGGAATGTCTGGCATCGATTACAATTTCATCGATCTGGTTGACGGTTAATTGGTCAGAGGAAAGCCAAGTCCATATATGGATATTTAGATGTAGAAACAGTGTGCTGGCCACGAAAATTGTATGCCCTGTTACAAATTGTAATATCTTGTAGAATTTGTGGAATGTAGGCTATATTTTCAGATGATCCGCGTAAATACGACTTCCACACCAAGCTTGCACAATTTTCGTATCAAAGCTATCTGAATTTGGATTTAATGGCGTTTGTTGTTAGTCGTTTGCTTACGTGACAAAAGTTAAAGGATTTTGGCGTTAGTTCACCTCGAATAGGAAATTTACATTCACTCCTTCTTTGTAGCAATCGTCGTAGTAGATGTTGTAGTTTTTCATCTATTCTATTTGCTAAATAGCAGCCTAGAGCCTCAGCGAGTTTTTTAACAAACCGTGATGAGCTATAGCTCCTTACGCAATTTTTAAGAAGTTTGTGAGAAACATAAGAGTTACTTTCTGAAAAAGGCACAGCGTTCCAATAGAAAAGGCAGAGCCTAAAGAGTTTTTCACCCTACATCAAAATGTTCCGGCCTTGACGAATACTAAACAGCGTTGGAATAATCAGAAATGGGAGTATAGTAAGACTCATGTGCGATGAATGCATACATTACATTCAAAATATGGATTTTGAATTTGAAGGAAATGCAAGAAAGCTTGGAAAAAAAACACAATTTGCTTAAAACTGTACAAAGAATTTGAGGAATTAAAATGAAATAAAGAATTTACTTGAAGCAATCGAAATTAGGAGAGTATGCGAAATGGAAATTGCTCAAAAAGTCTGTGAAAAAAGTGTAACGGAGATAAAAAATATATGCATTGTGTGCCGAAATAAAAAGCAATAACATTGTGTGCAATGAAGTGAAAAAAATTGTCAATAGTAAACAAGCGGTTACCGAAAATCAAGTGTCATTTACCGAAATTGTCAAAGGAAACAGTAATGCCAGAGACAAAAAAAAGGATCTTTTATTAGTATAAAACTGAAGGAAAACAACAATTTTATAAAACTAAGGAGGATCTATGTAAAAAAGTTGATCCACAAAATCAACATTTCCATAATATTGAAAACACTCGAGCAATTTTAATTGAAAGTAATAATATTGAAGAGAGAAATAAAATAAAAAGTGCAATCGAACAAAACCTGAGTGAAAAATATGAAATTAAGGTACCAACAAATCCAAGACCAAGAATTTTATTAGCAAATATGAAATTTAATATGAGGACTCCTTTCCAAAAGTGTATAGGAAAGATACAAAGTATTTGATGGAATTGACGTCCTTAGATGTCATACCATAGGTGCATAGGGTTTATTGATCGTTCAACCGAATGCAAAAACGAAGAAATTTGTGCAATTTGGCCGAAGAAAGCATCGGACGCTGCACGCAAGTGGCTCTGCGGTATTTTGGCCCATTCCCGGCGAAGTGCTTGTTTGAGGTGGTCCAAACTTTGGTATTTTTTAGTGCCAACCTTCGCCTTTAAAACAACCCAGACAAAGAAATCCAATGGATTTGATCCGGAGAATTTGCAATCCATTGTGTCGAAGAAATGAAGTGTGGAACATTGTTGATCCGCGCTTTGTGAGACGGTGCCGAGTCTTGTTGAAATGTCCACGGTCTCCGACAAAAATAATTATTTTCCCAAGGCTTCAATACTGCCTCTAAGTAAGTTTCACGGCATACGATCGCATTAATTTTGACACCACGGTCCAAAAATACGAGCCTAGAGCGACCATCGGCGGTTATGGCGGCCCAAACCATCACTGTCGGTGCTGCCTGCTTTCTGGTGGCCGTCCGAAGGTGTAAATTTTCGAAGGACCTCTCTGGCAAGTAAATTCGGTCATTTTGTTTGCTGACATATTGCTCGATAACAAATGGCGACTTATCGGAAAAAACGAAATTCGGCAACTCACCACTTTTGTGCAAGCAGAGCAACTCCTTCGCTCTTTCGACTCTTATGTTTTTCTGTTGCGGTGTATGATCGTGTGCTCTTTGGAGCTTCAATGGCTTGAATCCAAGCTCATTTTTCAGTATGTGTTGCATCCGTTCTAACGACATGTTGATCTCACGAGCCATTTTTCTTCCAGTTCGACGCGGATTTCGCTCAATTCGAGCCTTCACTTTTCGAAACATTTCTGTCGATGTTGCTGTTTTTTTTTATGACCACTTTCATGGCGTTTTTCACGGTAACGAGCTATGGTTCAAGACACAAATGGTTTATTCACTTTGAGGTGCTGGAGGGCTCTAAAGATAGCTACTTGTGCGTTTCCAGCCAAATATAAAGCAATCACACTATCACGTTTGAATTCCATGGCGGATTTTCAACACAACTGAGATGAAATCGTTTAAAAGGCTGGCAAATAATAAAATTATCTGTCATGTGTCAAAATTTGAGCTTACTGTCATGAACGGTTTGGAAATTATAGCAGTCTGAAATTGGTTGCAGTTTGAGTCAGGCAGGGTGTATATGTAAAAAAAGAAAAAAAAAAAAAAATGGCTCGATAGTCTTATAGTTATACACACATACATATATGGGTATGTATATATTGTACAATATCTAAATTTAAACATATAATTTTGATGTAATTATGTATTTATTGATATCTTAAACCTAGGAATTATCTTTTACCTTATAGATATTTCTACTTTTATCCCATCTTACATACCTAATGTCTGCCGTATACCTATATATAATTTCACTACCTTAACTGTTATACTAACGTTATAATAACTGAGGTCATTTGCTTCTTAATTGTTCCTCCCCTACTTACTTATTAATTAAATAAAATTGTTGTTAGAACTTTTAAGTATCTTTCTGTCTTTATTTGTGATTTTTAATTCTAAAGCGAAGAGTCTGATTTAGTTTGCTGTTGAACCAGATAGAAAACTTCATGGGAAGCCAAATCATTCCTTTTGTTGTTTTCGTTGTTTGAATTTGATTGCTGCTTTGAGAGTAATATGCCAACGCTCTATTATGCCGTTTGCCTGCGGGTGGTAATGTGTCGTTTTAAGATGTTTGATGCCCAGATACTTCGTAAGTTCCTTAAAGATGTTGGATAGAAATTGTCGTCCTTGATCACTTGTGACTCTTTTCGGCACGCCGAAGCGAGAAATCCATCCAGGATGCGATGAATTCTCGAGCAACAGTATCTGCTGTGATGTTGGAAAGAGGAACGGCTTCAACCCAACGCGAGAAGCGGTCCACCATGATCAAACAATATCGGTTACCTCGTGATGGTGGAAGGGGTCCAATAAAATTGATGTTAACATGTTCAAAACGATTCGCTGGAGCTTCATACAACGCATATTCCGTTTGATTGTGACGTTGAACTTTTGATCTTTGACACTGTATGCAGTGTTTGACGAATTCCGCAATGCTTTTTGACATATTCGGCGAAACAAACCTCTCTTTTATGAGCTTCACTGTAGCCCTGGCTCCAGGATGGGAAATTCGATGAAAATGCTGCATAATTTTTAGTCGAAACGTTAGTGGCACGAAGGGACGAATGGTGTTTTGCGAGGTGTCACAATAGAGGAAATATTCAGTTATATGAAGAATAAATTGTTTGATATTAAGATTTGATTCGAAATTTTTACCTTCATCCAAAAGGGTTCGCAATTCCTCGTCTTGTAACTGGTCTTAAGCCATTTCTGCGAAGTCAATCTCTGCCAACGATACCTGCTGTATGCGAGATAACCAGTCCGCGACGTTATTTTCTTGGGGGACAATGTGACGAATGTCAGTACAAAATTGGCCGATGTAATCCAACTGGCGTTGCTGTCTTGGAGATGCCTTATCGAGTTTTTGATGGAAAGCGAAGGTTATAGGTTTATGGTAGGTCAAAATCACAAAACGTCTTTCTTCCAGAAGGTGCTTGAAGAAGTGGATGGCTTGATAAATCGCAGTCAACCCTCGATCGTACGTGCTGTATTTAAGCTAAGTGTTAGCTTTTTTGAATAAAATCCCAGTGATGTAATGCAAGTGATTGATTTTTAACAGCGTTCGGTATAGAAGTTTTGTAAAAATTAATAACTTCAAGAAATTTCTTTAAGTCTTTTGCAACTCCTGGTTTTTTGAAATTTTTAATAACTTCAGTCTTCTTCGCTGTCGGTCGTATTCCGTTTTTATCAACCAGGTATCCCAAGAAACTGACTTCCTCTTGGCCGAAAACACATTTAGCGACGTTAATGGTTAAGTTGTTTTCATGCAGTGTCCGAAAAACTGCGTAAATCCTGTTTGTGTTGCTTGACATCACTTGATGCTATGCAAATATCATCCAGATAAGGAAAACAACAATCCGACTCGTCTTGTAGCACCAGTTTGGTATGCCTCTGGAAAGTTTGAGATGCATTTCTTAAGAAAAAGATCATATATTTAAATTCGAGCAGTCCAAACGGCGTCGTAATTGCTGATTTTGGAACGTCTGCTGCTTCTATCGGGATCTGGTGATACGCCCGACGAAGATTCATGGTTGAAAATGTTCTTTTGCCATATAGTACGTGGCAGAAATCACGAAGAAATGGAATCGGCTAGCGATCAGGTAGAGTTCTTGCATTAAGTGCCCGGTAGTCACCACAGCATCGCCATTCGCCATTCGGTTTTTTTACCATATGAAGCGGGCTCGCCCAAGGGCTCTTCGATGGTTGACAGATGCCCTTTTCCATGAGGTCTCTGAATTCGGATCGAGCGGTTTCGAGCTTATCTAGCGGCAATCTGCGAGGGCGTGTATAAATTGGTGGACCGGTTGTGACGATGTGATGGGTTACATCTATGCCAGTGGGCTTCTTTAATGCATTAAAATTCGTGATGTTTTTGAATTCATCTAAGATGGGTGCGAAGGTATCATTTATCTTAAATGTATAAAGATCTACCTGATCTGATGATTCCAGCTGCGTCTTGCGGTCGATGACCTTTCCTCTGCGAAGACCGATTAAAAGGTCGAAATGAGTCAAGAAATCAACACCTATGATGGGACTTCGGATATCTGCGACGATAAAATCCCACGTGAACTTCCTGCGTAAACTGAGATCGAGAGTGAGCTTCTGAGTTCCAAAAGTTTTGATTTCACTTCCATTTGCTGTGTACAACTTTGTCATGTGTGGAGATTTAAAGATATGAGAGCGTTATGGCGGTATCACGGATACATCTGCCCCAGAGTCAAGCAAAATCAACCAAATTGTTTTGCAGATTTTTTGTCGTTAATAAACAGATGTGCAATTTGTAAGCCACTGCTGTTCGACTCGTCTGACATTTCAAACAACTGGCTTAATGGTTTTTTGACACGAAGCTACAGGGAGAGCGACATTTACGGGCATCTTCTCCAAACTTACGGTGATACCAGCAAAGATCGGTGATGTTCGCAGCAGGGGTTCGGTCACGACTACGGTTTCTGCTCAGGGATCGGTGAGTTGAGCGGCCATGGCGATCTCTTCGGAGGAGTTGTTGCAATTCTCGATCAATCTGTACGATACGGCGCTCGATTGCTGACGTTGGAACCGAGACCGTTGTACCCGTAGCCATATCAACTTGATAATGGTCACTTACCTCCAAAATTTTATCAGCAAGAGCTGCCTTCCCCCTTAAGTCCGCCGTTGATGCTTGTAGGATGGGACGTGTATTTGCGGGTAAACGATTAAGACAAAGTGTCTGCATAAAATCAAGTGACCTCCCCCGAGATGCGTCATCTCCTGCAATAACTGCGAAGGCTTTTTGTCACCTAATTAGACGTGGGAAATTAAACGATGAATATTTTCTTGTTCGGACGCACCAAAACGTTCAAGTAACACCTTCTTGAAATATGCGTATTTTCCGTCTGGCGGTGGATTGAGAACTGCGTCCGATACTTGTGCCAAAATTCTGGTTTCAATAGCTGCAACCACCGTATTGAATTTAGAAACGTCTGATTGCACTCCTGAGTTCGCAAATTGTGCTTCCACTTGCGCAAACCAAATTTTGAGATTCTCATCCCAGAACGATGGTACTTTTACGGACACTCGATTCACAGTTGTTGCATTTGTTTCACTGTTCGCAGGTTTTGGTTCTTTACTGGTGTCGGAGTTCGTGTTCTGCATATTTTAATATATATTTTCTTAAAGAAATCTGGTGGTACAAAAGAACGGTTATGAGTAAACAGTGAAACAGTAAAATCTGGCGATCTTTCGTTATTGCGTTTTCTCTAGCGCGTGCGCAGTAGCCCGAACAAACAAAAATATTTTTTTTATGGTTTTTTACATTGCGGGCTCACCAATGTGGTAATGTGTTTACTACCAAATAAAACTATCGAAAGTTTTTCAACCGAATTACAAAGACTTTAGTAAAAATTAACAAAACTCAATTACTATTCAAGATATTAAGAAAAATAAAAATGCGATTAAATTGGAGACAAGTAGATGCTACTCGACGACCGACGGCGTGCAGTGAACAAACAACAACTGGCGACAGAAGATTGAAAATTCGTTGTCAAAATGATTGAGTGTGACTAGGTTAATGTTGTTGTCAAAATGATGGAGTGTGACCAGGTTAATGTTGCCACACTTGCATGCCTACAGCTGCTAATTGGTCAAACCACCTGCTGCTCTTTGCCCGGACTGGACTTTCGAGTGACCTGTGCTGAGAGGTCATAAGGGTGAAGAAAAGGTAGTAGGGAGGGTCCTTTGAAGTTCTGATACCACGAGGTTGGATTATTTTTCGTGGCTTTCATTTTCGTTTGTGTGAGACTTCATTAAAGGACCCTGGGTTAAGTACGAATCACCTAGGTACAATCCCCTATTATTATTCTTGTCCAATTGTGATGACAGGATAGGGTAATAATATATAATAATAAATAAAAACATCGTTAAAAACTCAAGTTTGCATTCATACTGTCTTATACCGCTAACATATTCCACATCTTCAATCTCGTTTCTGATATTTAAAATACTATCAATAAAATATGATATAAGTTGAATTTGTTGGCTATTTCCTTCCCATAAGTATAGTTTGTTTTTTTTTTCAAAATCTACGTCAATTATAGTTATTTTTCTTTGTTTAAGCACTAAGTTTGCTTTTGTCTACTTGCATTTTCTATTTTTAGTTTTATAAATTAATTTATGGCTAAATTTACTTCCATTTTATAAGAGTTTCTTATATTCTTATAGTTATCAAAGCTTTCTTCGTCATTTATCTGCTTTGCCTTAATGGGTGGTATCCATAAAACCGAAGTACTTACTTCAAGTAAAAAGTTTAAGTAAATACTAAAATTTAAGTAGATGCTCCGACTTTTAGTAGTTACTTCGTTTCGTATGCATAAGAAAAGTTTTTTCTTGATTGCAAATACTTTAAGTAAATACTTAAAATTCATCAGAAATCATAGTAAATACTATGATACAATCTAAAAAATAGTTTTGAAAAACTTATACGTAAGTAACAGTTAAAATTACTTAGTTTTTTATTGTAAACATCCATCAAGTTTAGCTTTTTCGACATTCTTATTTCGACTTTTCAAGTGACAACCAAAGTGATGGCAAATATGTTATAGTGAAGGAAAATTTGTCTGTTAAACAAATGCACCTCGAATTTGTGCAAATCTTCAAAGTGCATTATGTTTTACTGAACAAATCTCAGCAACCATGCATTAAACGTGCTAAGGTAGAAGCAGTAGAGCTATTCATTAATGAATATAATAACAAAGCGGGTGTGAATTTAAATGCAGAAACAGATATGAAGAAAACTGCAAGCAAGCCCATTAAGCTTAAGGAATGGGAAATTATCTTTCTCGATATTATCAACGCCGGTGAAAATCCAACGATCACTTGTATTTCTGGTATATAAAACATGCGGTTTATAAAGGTGGCTTATCTGTCGGGGCAGATTATGTTAACCTAGGTCTGGCAGAAAAAGCACAATTATATCTAAAAACGCTGCATCAACAGAAGAGACAGAAAGAGTTCCAGCAAAAGAAAAATGACGGAAGTTCAACGAAACAGAAAAAACAAGAAGTTTTACAAATGGTGAGCTTTAGCGTTGGTTTTGTTGGAGCAATTAAAACTCATTCGAATAGAGGAAGAGGAGTTTGAAAGAAGGACACATAGCGACAATGAAGAACGAGGATCTCACTCTTATTGTACCTCCACCAACACTGTAAGCGGCAGTGGATTAACACTTTTTAATTTGTAAAATTTAAAATATTTTAATTTATAAGTGGAAGTAAATTATATTTTTTGGAAAATTAATTTTTTGTTTAAGTATACAAATCATTTGAATAATAATTAAAATTATTGTGTATTATTTCAACAATTTCCCTTCCCTTTATTTGGTCTAATCTTCGAATTTGAAGAGAGCTGTTAGAAAGAAGTTCACTTTCACCAAGAAATCTATTATTTTCTGTTTCTTGAAATGGCTGAAAATCATCATTGTCCTTTAAATATTTTGCAACGTTGTGCAAGACAAAGGATGCTACAATTAAATTTAAAATTCCAATTTACAATTAAATATTGGAAATCTCTTTTTCAACTCTCCGGAACATCTTTCAATAACAACTCTCTCTTAAGTGTGGAGCTTATTAAATGTTTTTTCTTGATTTGTCGTTGCATTATTAAAAGGTGTCATAAGCCACGGTGTAATTCCATAGGCCTCATCTCCGAACAAAACAATATCAGTTGAACTTCGCATAATGGATTCCACGGCGCTATTTCTCCCAATTCTGGAATCATCACCGACAATCAACACTGGCAAAATATTCCATCCAATTGCACGTACCTTAAATGTTTATGAAAGCATAACCTTTTCGGTTTATGTATTCTTCTGAATGGGAATGGGGCGGCAAAATTTCCATATGAGTACAGTTTAAGGCTCCTATGACTTCGGAGCCGGAGTTTCGCTCATAACTGTTCCTCATAGTTCGATGGAAATTTTATCCAATTTGATGCCTTCTCTTTATCTGGTGCACGCCGATATCCTCACCAACACCAGTTTGAAATCCAGGATCTCCAATGTACTGCAAAAAAATCCGTATCTTTTTGAGATGGGTAGTAGCACCTCCCCTTGTTTCAATTTAAAAAACCTTTGAATTATTATTATTATATATATTATATTTAAGAAAAAAATTATTATAAATATAACTATAATAAAACAAATTAATTTTAAGATTTACCTATGAATTGTTCACTTAATCACTTCACATTTTCTCGTTCAACGCTATAAAGTTGCTTGAAATTTGAGTCAGTCCCCGATCTTCGTTTCTTATATACTTTTGTGGTGGTAACACGTAGCACATGGGTTGAAAAGTCAGTTTTATAGTAAAACACAAAAGGTTTGCAAAATTCAACTTTATTTATCAATACAGTTGCCTTCGAGGGCGATACACTGATTGAAATGATTTTTTAATCTTTCGATACCAGTTTTGTAGTACGATTTCGGTTTATTCTCAAAATAGGCCTCTGTTTCGGCGATTACTTCTTCATCGTTCTTAAATCTCTTTCCGGCGAGCATTCTTTTGAGGTCTGCGAACAGGAAATAGTCGCTGGGGGCCAAATCTGGAGAATACGGTGGGTATAGAAGCAATTCGTAGCCGAATTAATTCAATTTTGCCATCGTTTTCATCGACTTGTGACACCGTGCGTTGTCTTGTTGAAACAGCACTTTCTTTTTCTTCAAATGCGGCCGTTTTTCTGCGATTTCGTCCTTCAAACGCTACAACAACGCAATGTAATAGTCGCTGTTGATAGTCTGCCCCTTTTGGAGATAGTCGATGAAAATTATTCCATGTGTATCCCAAAATACGGATGCCATAACCCTGTCAGCCGACTGTTGAGTTTTTGGTCATTTTGAACAAGGTTCGTCGCCTGCTCGCCGCTCAGCTGACTGCCGACTTGACTCTGGTGTGAAGTGATTGAGCCAAGTTTCATCCATTGTCACATACCGATGCAAAAATTTGGCTTTATTGCTGTTAAACAGCTTTATATACTCCTCTGAATCATCAACACGTTGTTATTTTTGGTCGACTGTAAGCAAACGCGGCACGCACTTTGAAGAGAGCTTTCGCATGTCCAAATATTCGTAAATGATATATCCAACACGCTCTTTTGGTATCTTCAGAGCCTCAGCTATCTCGTTCAACTTCACTTTACGGTCATTCGTAATGATTTTGTGGACTTTTTTGATTTTTTCATCTGAAACAGGCTCTTTTGGACGTCCACTGCGTGTATCATCTTCGGTGCTTGTATGACCAGAGTCCGGGTAACACTTATCAAGCCATTTTTTTGCATCTTCTTTGCTTTTTTCCTATCAAATGCTATGATAAATCAACACACGGCATTGCTTTGAATCCATTTTTTTTTTTTTCACAATAACAAAAGTTGTTTCACTCCCAACGCTATGTCTCGAGAACTAATCGTCCGACAGCTGTCAAATTTATACACCTATCTTTTGAAGGTTGCTACTAACTGAAAGTATGGATTTAATTCAAGTGGTGCCCTCTCTAAGAAACGGCACGGCACTTTTCAGCCCATGTATTATATATTCTGCCATTCTGATTAGAATATAATATTTTCTTTTACGACCTTACTCGCTTTAAACTCGATCTGTGACTAAAGTCTCTTGGTATTGCACCTTACAAAACTACCAAAAGCAAGCAAAAGTAAATGCAATAGGGTCATCCCATGAAGGATTGACTGACATTCTGAACGACATCCTTCCGATTTGGCTGAAAACTGGTAGAAATACTCATTGGAGTGGTGCAAATCATAAGGCAAAAAAAGTTTTGCAGAATTCGATATAGTTTGGGTGTAACTTCAAAAATTGCCAAAAAATCGAAATTTATGCTTTCTTTTATATTTAAAAAAATCATAACTTTGGCTCTGCTCATCAGAATTTGATAAAATATACCTTGTTGAATTCAGGAAAAGGTGAACTTTCAAAGACTTCAAAGACTTTGTTTGCACTATCCATCAAAATATCGAACACATGTCTGAGGGTTAGCAATATGGTATATCAAGGCTGATAGAAAACGAAGATAAGCATCTCAATGACAGCAGAGACTGCTTAGCTTTGGTAATTTGTAACCCTCCTGATATAAATTGTTACTTGGGCAAGTATCTTAATTCCCCAAACTATTCTGAATTAAGGAAAATCTTTGACACTGCTTTTAGTAATCACTTCATAGAAGACGTAACATACTATCAGTGGACCCACACAGACCGATCAAAATTGGAAGTGAGGTTTAAAAACTCAGAGGATTTCATTCAGAGCTTTTTGAAGCGGCTTGGTGTTTTCATTCGTCATGTTTTTATAACTGATCAACAAAATAGGTACATAAAGGAAGTCAAAACTCTCTTAACGAAAACGGACATACTTGTTTAATTGGACTTTTCCGAAAATATTAGTTTTGTTGTGCAAGATGCAGTGCAGGGATACCACTGGACCAACAAAATCATGTAATAATTTCGCAATATGTTACCGGAACCGGATGGATGATATCAAAAATGAAAGTTTTTTTGTCTTTATTTATTTTTCCGATTTTTTTTTAATTTAGCATTGCATGAACAGGATTTTGGAGTGAATGCTGAATGGAACTTCTTTGCGACCTCTCATGGCAAGAGCGCATACTATGGACTTGGTAGTACAATAAAAAGACTGAATGCCAGAGCTAGCCAAGAAAGACCGTAAAGGGAACACATAACAACTCCTTTACAGTTATATAACAGGGCAACTGAAAATATAAATTATATGGATTTCTCCTACGTGACCACACAGGAGTATAATGATGAAAAATTATTGATGGAATCGGGATTTTCTAATTTAAGAATTATGCCGGAAACAAGAAAACTTCATCATATTCCATCTGTTTCACAAGGAGTAATTAAAGGAAAATATTTCTTCCTTTTCATCGGAAGAATATGTATATTAGGGTGTCCCTTATTTTTCGACTTTTTTTTTTAACGCATATGTTCTTATTTTGTTTATTTTATTGTAAAACGTAACCGAAAAGAAATTAAGTCATTTGGAGCATTTTAACCCGTGCCGACTTGGATCAAAACATGTCAGAATATGTTACACTGAAATAGAAGCACGTGCCTAAGCAAATTTTTATTGCATTTTTAGTTTTTACGCGGTAAACACGTATTTTTTAATCGGTTAAAAATGTCACTGTAGTTAAGAACCAATACAAAAAGGATTTACTTAGTGGGAGATTTAAATCACCAATTATCTTCAAATCAACAAGTTCTTTCAGTTTCCTTTTTTAATATGCGGGAGGTTAAATTGACAGGCAGCGAAAGTGCAAATCTTGTTATTGGCGAGTGTACTATTTTTTGGGAAAAGGCAAGAATCCCCACAAAATCACTACCCAACTCTGTGAAGAAGCTTATAAATTTGTATCAAGCTTGGAGAGAATTGCAAAAAAAATCAACAAAAACCCAGGAGGTGTATAAACGACGAGAAGCAGATTTCCAGGACGATTTGGATAACATATTCGATATAGCTCATGCTGATACTCTTCAAAAAATTAAAATAGAAGAGGACAGAGTTTTTTTTACAGCGTCAGAGAGAGCCAGGACGACCGGGCTGCTTAGCGGGAGTTGATAAAAAAGAATCTGAAAAGCAAGATAGGGTAAGACAAAGGCGATTAGAAGAAGAATAAAAACGTAATAAGAACATGTCATCGGCAATACCATATACTTCTTCAGCGATGTTGGAGGATTTAAGTCCTGAAGAGCACGACATATATGCAAGCTCCGACGAAGACAACGAAGTTCTTCCCACTACTCCTAAGCCGCCATCTGAGGCAAGCTTAAAACGAGGAAGAAAGAACTCCAAAATTAGTCTCATCCTTAGACAGATATAAGTTGAGCATAAGAGACTCTGTTTATATACTTCAGGCTACAGTGGAAGCTCAAGGGCTTACCTTTGAGGGCAGAAAACATTAAAACTGATTTTCAAAATAATGTTCCGGTGATTGTTACTGTTCACTGGGATGGAAAATTGTTACCAGGGTTGAATGTAAGGAGTGCTAAGGAAGAACGACTTCCTATTTTTATTACTTTTGGAGATGGTAAAGAACAAGCTAAACGGCTTTAACAATTAGGGCAATTAAAGGCTGGAACTAGGATGACAAAGTTCAAATTATGTGTTGCGATACAACTGCATCTAACACAGGTCGCTTTAATGGAACATGCGTGCTCTTAGAACAGGAATTAGAAAGAGAGTGTGTCCTTCTTGGTTGTCGACATCATATATATGAGTTCGTGCTTAAAAGCGCCTTCGAAATGAAGGTCCACCAAGTAACAATAAGTCCAGAAATACCTCTTTTTAAAATGTTTCGAGATGAATGGAAAAGTATTGACCCTAACAATTTTCAAACCGGTGCAGACATTGTTAAAGAGAATTTTAATGACCACGAGATTACGGAAATTCTAAGTTTTTACTTTGAGGAGCTACGAAAACCAATGGTTAGAAATGACTACCGCGAACTTACTAAACTTTCAATAATATTCTTAGAAGGATATGTCGATAAGCAACTAAAAATCAGGCCTCCAGGTGCAATGCATTAAGCCAGATGGATGGCAAGAGCAATTTATGCGATAAAAATATTTTTGCTACGCTCGCAACTTAAATTGACAAAAAAAGATAGTGGTGGATTGAAAGAGGTCTGTGTCTTTATTGTGATGGTTTATGTTAAACCATGGTTGCACCGCAGTTCGGCAGTAAAACCACCGTTTCAAGACTTATGCTTTCTGCAAAAATTGAAAGATTATGAAAAAGTAGACGAGTCGATTTCGAAAGCAGCCTTTCAAAAATTGTGTCAGCATCTATATTATTTAACCGAAGAGACTGTAGTTTTATCTTTATTTGATGACACTGTGACAAATGGTGGCTAACTTTAATAAGGAAAGTCAATCTCATTCTCTTAAAAGGTATGTCCGATTGAAAGAAGCAATATGCAATTCAATGCAGGGTTAGCTAATTTGACTATTTATAATTATTTTCTATTTAAATATTATTGTTCTTTTATTTTATTTAAATAAAATGTTGGATGATTTTGTGTCGGCCAAGAGTAAAAATTTATTTTCTTGGTTGTAAATAAATGAAACATTTCTTCAAGAAAGTCCATCTTCGTGGGATAACAATGTTTTCTATTGTATTTAGAAGCCAAAAGAACGGTTCTTTCTCTTAAAGTAGTGAATGATACAGCCGAAAGAGATTAAAGACTGGAACTTGGATGACAAAGAAGAGCAAAAACAATTCCTTCTTCGTTGTGTGAAAGAGCACGGGAAGTTATATCCTGATTGCACGAAGTTTTAAAGAGAAGTATCCGCGATAATTTATTTTTGCTACTTATTATTCCTATTTAAGTGTTAAGTATAGTTATATAATAAAAAGTTTTAATCAAAATGAAATATTTGCATGGAAAAAAAAGATGTTTCTAAATTTTTTATACAGATTTTCAATGTTGACTTTGCCGTCTAGTCGGCACGTGTTAACATCATCCCAGGAGGAAAATATTTTGCATAGAAGTTAGTATTGGAAATAATTAAGAAAAAAAAAAATAAGGGGTATGCGTGAAAAAATTTGGATTTTTTTTTAGCCCATATAAGGGACAATTAATTCAGTAAACTCAACATTTTTATCGTGGTAAAGTACATTAACGAGCAACGTCTGCATATTATAAAATTTTTTTACAGATATTCGGAGTCGGTGACTGCAACTTTAAGAGCGTTAACTCCAATTTTCGGTAGTAGTTCTCGCCCTAGTAGACATGCAATAACAAGTTTAGTGCAAAAATTTGAGTCTACATATTCGTTGTGTGATGTTGCCGTGTCGAGACAACGGGTTGATCGAAGTGTCGAAAATATCGCTGCCGTTCAGACGTCCGTAGCAAACGATCCAAATCAGTCAATTCTACGGCGTTCTCAAGAATTGGGCATCGCTCAGACCACAGTATGGCGTATCCTTGCTTAAGGATCTTGGTTAACATTCACACATGATCAAGCTGACTCAAGAATTGAAGCCGATGGACAATTTGAAGCACCAAGATGATGAATTTCATGGTCAGCGTTATCGTGCCATGATCACTGATTATTTTTGGCCCGAATTGGAAGATATAGACTTGGACGACATGTGGTTTCAACAGGATGGTGCCACAAGCCACACAGCACACGCTACAATCGATTTATTGAAGAGTAAGTATGGTGAGCGTGTTATTTCAAGACATGGGCCAGTCGATTGGCCGCCTCGTTCGTGCGATTTAACGCCGGTTGACAATTTTCTGTGGGGCTACGTTAAGTCATTGGTTTATGCCAACACTCCGACGAACGCCAACATTGAACGCAAAATAGTGGCCGTTTCGGCCAAAATGTGTGACCGCTGCAAACGTGCCCGTGGTGGTCATATGAACGAAGTCGAGTTCCATTCAAAAATGTTTTGATTGTACTTCAAGCCAATAATAAAATTTTTGAAATATCTCAAATGATTTGCCTTTTATTTAAAAAAAAAAGTTGTCAAGTCGTTATTAGAAAACCCTATATATACTCTTAAAAGATA
The DNA here is from genome assembly GCA_907269105.1 of Volucella inanis. Lineage (NCBI taxonomy): Eukaryota > Metazoa > Arthropoda > Insecta > Diptera > Syrphidae > Volucella > Volucella inanis. The sequence goes on along the minus strand of OU026153.1, from coordinate 230,100,757 downwards.
AATAATGATTTTTTTAGTTTTTAATACCTTGGTTTACAAAGGCCCCAGCGTGAATTTTTTTTTTTTAACCGAACTAGAAATTTGAAATGGAAATGGAGGACGAATCTCTCTATAATATAAGTAGGTTCCTTTAAGAGAATAAGGAAGAAAATGGAAATGTTTATAACACAATCGTGAAGCCCCATTTCAAATATTGTTCCACAATTATATACTCATGCTGTAACCAAGGACATGTGTAAAGACTCCAAAAATTGCTGAATTAAGCGATGAGAAGTATTCCTTAGTGCAATAAATTTACATCTAAAAGAATCATGCGCACTCAAATGGATGAACATACGCGGAAGGTTAGAACTTAACACGTTACTGGTAGTTTTCAAAATGAAGCAAGAAAGCACACAAAATCTTTTACCGAGTGAAATAAGGACTAAGGAGAGCACAACCATATCGACAAAGTAATTGCAACGATTATAGAATTAAACGACAGATGTCAATGTCCGGGCAAAACACATTTCTATAGAAAGGAATTTTGCTTTTTAACAACTTGCTAGAGTATAAAAAAACCGGAAAGTAACTACAGAATATTTAAAAACAAAAGGATAGATTTTTTGAAACTTATTAGTTAACCATATTTTTTTCTCTTCTATTTATTTACGCTCTTCAACCATTAATTTATTAAAACATTATGCAAACAAAAGACTAATATGTAGTAAAAAAAAATATAAAACAACATACATACTATTAAATGTAAAATTTAAAAATTTAATTAACGTATGTACTAATAAATAGAACTACTACTATTACTACTACTAGTCAATCATTCGATTTTTGTAGACTATGCACTTAATCATGAGAACAACATCAGAAGAGTTTAAAATTGAAGGCAGCTGGTTAGGAATAAATCTGACAGAACTGATCCACCCAGGACCAGAAATAATTCAAGTGATTTCGCTCATCTGTCAGGTCCATAGTATCTTGCACGTGTATAGAGATATGGTTTGAAATATTTGTATGCCACATATGTAGGTGCGATTTCATTCCCTCGATCGACTTTCGAATGTGTTACCTTTGGTAGATTGACACAAAGATACTGTTTACCTAATCCAATCTAAGTCAACACAGTAAGCTTACTTAACGCTTAAAACTTTAACCTCTTTAAGTTGAAAAAAAAAAAAAAAAATAAACATTTATAGAACAACAGTAACTACTACAATTAGTGTCCTCGTGGTTGTTTTTTTCAATTCAAATTCTTACATAACAGTATGGTAATTCCACCTTAATTTGTAGGTCAGACCCCCATAACCCCCCATTAAAAGAGCATCTGTTTGAAAACAATTCACAGCTACTTCATGGTATTGCAACGTAACGTATTATTTACCCAAATTGATTAGTCAAATGTAATGATCTTTGTAAATTAATATGACTACATTGTTTATCTGAAAACCAAGTGTATCTGTATTTACATTTGACGTGGGTGGATTGCATTGCAGTCCAATATTGATTATAAAAAAATATGAAGCTTAATTAGAAGCATATTCTTTATTGTACTATTGGAATACCAGAGATGTAAGAAACAATTTATGTAGAAAGTTAGAATGTCATACAATGTTGAATAACAGTATAGTATCTTTGGCTCTCAAACGTTTTCCTTGAAATGGGGATCAAAATTATACAAACGAGACACGTCTCAATTAACATAGTATCAGTTCCTTGAACTCCTGTTTTAAAAATAACACTATGGTCGTGAGACAAGAAGACACTAATAGCTCAGGAATATTAGGATTTATATAGAAAATCTTTGCTTTGATATAAATTTGCATACGTGCTTATTAAAATTGTTTAAAAAACAAACTAAAAGTCCCCGCTCCTCTGAGCTCTTTTAGGTACAGCTCTCCCGCACCAACCGGCTGCGAACTTCCGGCTTAATCCGTATTTACAACGACGCGTATTATTCAGTCGACCGGTGGCATTGTTTCGTTGACGACGTGTGACACAGCTTCGCTTGCGTACCATATTTCGACTGTGTATGTGCGCATTTCGTGTTTTTTTTTCGTTTTTTTTTTTCTTACTTGCGTTGCGTCGTAAGGGTAAATAAGAATGGATGTCGCTTTACTGTAACAACTTTCGCTTGATAGTGGCAATGATAAAGTAGTGACAGTAATCAGAAGTATTGATACACTAATTTGTACACTATTGATAGTATTGCCCTAAGAGATGGCTTTGATGGGGCGCTGAAACAGCCCCGTCCACTTCAAGTACACGTGAAATGCAGAAAAGACTACACTCGACCTTCTTCCATGAAATCCAGCACACAATGTATTTCAGATAATTCTGAGGCTAGTACTACATATATTAATAAGATCAAAAATACCTCATTTTGTTTTCAATAACTCATACATTATGATACATTATGATGATTCAGGTGAGAATATCAGGTATTATTGATTTAGTAGCAGCAGAAGGCCATTACCACAAAGACTGCTATACACGATTATTAAAAGATAAAAGTAAACGTAGTGGGCTTAGTACAGATCCTCTACTAAATAAAAAAGAAAAGGCGTTGAATGTCAATACACACCTTCAGAACGTGAAGATTGTATGTCTCAATACCTTGATGGAGAAGATGGTTATGCAACCCAATACCTAAGCCAAAAACTTGTGCAGCATTTTATCGACAATATAATAATAACAAGTCGTCATGGGCGAACTGCAATTGTCTGTTTTCGTGAGACTATAATCCACAAATATTGGTATCAAGAGACTTGTCTGAAGAGCGTGTAAGAATACAATTGCCAGTAGCAGATGTAATACAAGAAGACATACGCTCTCAAGTACATGTATAATCTGACCCTATTCTGCCAATGGTGAGGATATTGGAAAAATAGAAATCATTCCAGAAACCTTGTAAAATCCATAAAATCCAAATCCGATTCTTAAAGTACCCAAAAGAAGCGCAAAAGCATTAGCAAAGCTACCGTTTCGGCATGTCGTCCTAGATCATTTGTATCTCATATTCTCTTAGGCATAAGTGTATACATAAATCACTTTTTCGCATCTCGACTGACTTTTGATATTTTGAACATTTTAAGGTTTTGTGTTCCATATTCCGAAGTACAGAAGTTTGAGAAGTCTTTAATGGCTACTCCTATGACACAGATCGTAGATATTGTGTCTATAACTATATATTCGTGCGGTTTGCTAAGAGATGGCGTAACTTGTATTATTCCATTGTTATTATCCCATTGGCATATGCGTTGGAAAGCTACTGTCATTGTACGTCATTACAGTATATGTCATTCATTTGAAGCGTAAACAACAATAATAAAACAACAATTTTTCACTCAAATATGTCGAACTTTGTGCCTGAAAAAGTGTTTTTGCGGGGAGTTCTTCTTCATTACTTTAATATGAAGAAAACTGCTGCCTAAAGTCATAGTATTTTGGTGGAAGTTTATAGTTTGCACGATTTAAAAGTGGTGATTTTGGGTTGGAAGACGATGAACGTCCTGGGCAGCTAAAAAAGTTTGAAGATGTGAAGATTGTTGCCAAGCACAAGAAGAGATCGCAGAATCTTTAAGTGTCACTCAAGCAGCCATTTCAAAACGTTTAAAAGCAGCTGGATATATTCAAATGCAAGGAAATTGGGTTCCACATGAACTCAAGAAGAGAGACGTCGAAAGGCGATTTTGCATGTCCGAAATACTGCTGGAACGCCACAAAAGGAAGTCATTTTTACATCGGATTGTTACTGGTAATGAAAAATGGATGCGACAACCCCAAGCGCAAAAAATTAAATTTGAAACCTGGCCAACCAGCCAAATCAACGGCAAAGCCAAATATCCATGGCGCGAAGGTAATGCTCTGTATTTGATGGGATCAGATGGGTGTGCTGTATTATGAGCTGCTAAAACCAGGTGAAACCATCAATGGACAACGCTACCGAACACAATTAATTCGTTTGAAGAGAGCAGTAGCCGAAAAACGAACGGAATATGCGACCAGACACGAGGCAATAATTTTCCATCATGACAACGATCGGCCCCACGTTGCTTTTCCGGTTAAGAACTATTTGGAAAACAGTGTATGGGAAGTCTTACCCCATCCGCCTTATAGCCCAGACCTTCTGACTACCATTTGTTTTGGTCGATGCAGAACGCCCTCACTGAAATACGGTTCACATCAGAGCAGAATATCAAAAATTGGCTTGATTCATTCTTGGCTGCCAGGCCGGCGCAGTTATTTTGGGATGGGATCCACAAATTGCCATAAAGATGGGAAAAAGTCATAGTTTCAGATGGGCAATACTTTGAATAATACTATTGTACATGTTTTTCTTAAATAAACGTTCAAATTTTGAAAAAAAACCACACGAATTAAAATATGTACCCAATACATTTATTCAATTTGCAGATCTTAATGTACGTACTATAGATGGAAACAACACTTTTCGCAATATGAGGGATATAAAGACAAGCACTCCTATAATCGATGAAATTAAAGAAATCAATGTGAAGAGAGTATCAAAAGATGAAAATCCGCCAGAAGTCAACGAACGCATAAGAATTTAAACATACACAAAACCCCAAGTAAAAGGACTGACATATATAAATATACGATTCATTGTACTAAAAATTAAAAAGCCTTGAATCCAAAAACCACTTTTGGATATCGGCTTTCTCCATCGTCGGTACCTAGTTGGAATGGCTACATGTAGGTGGGCTTTCAATCTGCGAATGAATATGAAATCAGGTAATGTGAGTCTAAAGTCATTCAGTCGACGCTGGTAGAAAAGTTTGAGAAAACATTTTTGGAAACTTTACAACGTATGTTGGAAACTTCACGCACTGCCAAACTATGGGCCTAGTATTTTAAAATTGTCATCATAAATCATTCTTATCTACGAGCTGATAGAACAGGAAACTTCGGACTTCATTTGCAAAGCTTACAAGAGATGATTCCGTTTTTTCACGCTTTTTTTCCGGTGAGTAATTTTATTATCATTGTCAGTATTTCAATAAAATAATATGTTATTGCAAATACAAAAATTGCTATTTAATCGTATTTTTAGGACATCTAGCTTATACAAAATCGGCAAGATTTCATATGCAACAAATGGAAGATCTTAATAAATATTGGGTGATTCATCGTAAGGTTTGATTTTCAATAGGCTTCTTTTGACAGATCGCGCATGACATCCAATCAAACTGCTTTATCACTTTTGTTCTGTATTATTTGGCAAATCATCATGAAAATACTCACACCATAATAGCGTCTATAAATTATTCAGCTGTATTACGAAAATGTTTTTTGTTTAATTCGAAAAACTTACGGTGCGCATGATCGACCTACTGAAACCACCATTACCAATACCATTCGCAAATTTGAGTTCCAATTTACATTAGTGGATGATACTCGACTGGTTAGACCACATCCAGCATGTAATGAAGAGACTATAGCAGCTGTAGCTGAGAGTGTACGCGAAGACCGTGACGAATCGTTCTCAGTAGTTTGGCGTATTTTACGTGAGAATCTTGGCCTAAAAGCGTACAAATTCAACTTGTGCAAGAATTGGAATGGGCTCTGGAAAAACTCAGTGAAAATCCGGTGTTTTATCGTGAATTTTTGTTCAGTGATGAAGCCCATTTCTGGCTCAATGGATACGTTAATTAACAAAATTGTCATATTTGGCTGATGAGCAACCCGAAGAGTACCAAGAGCTTCCATTACATCCATTGAAAGCAACGGTATGGTGTGGTTAATGGGCTGGTGGAATCAGTGGTCCATATTTCTTCAAAAATGAGGCAAATAAGAATGTTACCGTCAATGGTAACCGTTATCGCACCATGTTAACAGACTATGTGCTTCCTGAAATTCAAGCACATGGTCTCGGTGAGCTCTGGTTTCAACAAGACGGCATTACGAGCGATGCAGCGCGTAAAGCAATGGACTTTTTGCGAAACTATTTTGGTGAGCACTTAATTTCACGTTTTGCTACAGTAAATTGGCCGCATAGATCCTTCGATATCAGAATTTTGGACTATTTTCTCTGGGGATATGTAAAGTCTCAGCTCTTCATTAATAAGCCAGCTACGATTGACGCTTTGGAAGCTATGAGCTATGCTCGAACGAGTCGCCCAAAATTGGACGTTCCGAATGGACCACCTCAGATGTAGTCGTGGCCAACATTTACATGATATCATTTTCAAGAAGTAAATGTCATGTTATAAATCAAACCTCACGATGAATCACCCCATATAGGGTTTTCCAACAGGGACTTGACAACTTAAAATTTAATTTGTGAACGCACTCTTTCACTTATCATCAAACTCAATTCAATTTATTCAGTAAACTCAACATTTTCATCATGGTAAAGTACAATAACGAGCAACGTCTGCAAATTATAAAAATTTTCTACAGATATTCGGAGTCGCAAAATCATCTTCAGTAACGAAGTTCATTTTTGGCTCAATGGGCTCGTTAGTAAGCAAATATGCGTTACTGGTCAGGTGAATACCTACATGTGCTTCATGAATCACCACTTCATCCACAAAAAATAACTATTTGGTGCGGTTTGCATGCCGGCGGCGTTATTGGGCCATATTTTTTTGTCGACGATAACTATCGTCACGCTACTGTTGAACATGTGGTTTCAACAGGGTGGCGCCACAAGCAACACAACACACGCTACAATCGATTTATTGAAGAGTAAGTATGGTGAGCGTGTTATCTCAAGACATGGGCCCCGTTCGTGCGATTTAACGCCCCTTGACTATTTTCTGTTGGGCTACGTTAAGTCATTGGTTTATGCCAACACACCCACGACGTTGGAACAGCTCAGAGCCAACATTGAACGCGAAATAGCGGCCGTTTCGGCCGAAGTAGCGGCCGAGTCGTTGAAAATTGGGTCCAAAGAATCGACCGCTGCAAACGTGCCCGCGGTGGCCATATAAACGAAGTCGAGTTCCGTTAATAAATGTTTTGATTGTACTTCAAGCCAATAATAAAGTTTTTGAAATATCTCAATGGTTTGCCTTTTATTAAAAAAAAAGTTGTCAAGTCGTTATTAGAAAGCCCTATATGTGCATATCAATGAATACGAAAGATTTGGATCAAGAAGCTACTTTATAATTCGAAAAAGTTTTGGATTTTAGTCTGGAGTCCCAGCAGATCTTGCAATCGAGCAGGGTCTAATGCGCTCGATAAAAACCAAAGGAGGACTCAGCACAGGTATTTGTTATTGTCGGTTGTACCTATTCGTAATAAAGATAAAAAAAAATGTGATTATGATTAATTAAAATCTATTCATCTTTGCAGGTCAAGGAATAACTGACAGCACCCTTACTACATGGGCAGCTGCACTGTCACGTTGTATGTTATATCGAAGAATTCTCCGGAGTAAAGTCACAAACCACCGAACAACACGTGAACCTACGAGATAAAAGGAAAACCAGAGACCATCAAGATCTCTAAACGTTTCGTGACTGGTTGACGTTTCATAGTCCATTTACATCCAGGCCAAAAAAATGAGTTGGTTGCTTTGTCTACTGGATTACTTGGTGATGATTCCATAAGTTGCGATAGAACTCCGGAGATTGACAACAAGTTTATAAGCAAAATGAACGGTAATTTTGGAGAGTTGCAATTAAAAATAAAAGACAGAGTTACTCTGTTTTCTTCATTAAGTCGGAGCATAGTTATTCGCAATGTTGATGTGGAAGCGAAGATTGTCAAAAAGAAGCCTTCAGGAATGAACTTGCATTGAAACCTCCCTGCTTATTTGATGATTTTTCTAGTGTAACTTGCAAAAAAATTAGAAACATTCTTCCCCTGCTAATCAACACTTTGCTCAGAAACATCTTACTTATGTCATTGACGGTGAATATCTTCTGCATGTAATGAATGGGCCGGCACGTCCTGCAAATTATGAAGAAATATGTAATTCGTATGCGTCATACATATATTGAACGAAATTATGGGAAAAAATGCATAACAGTTTTTTATGATTACAGAGGAGAAGCAGGTACAAAGTTTGAGGAACAAAAAGGCCGTACAGTAGTGGAGTAGGAGCAGGAACAGGAGTAGTTTGTGTTTTGAGTAGAAATATAGTTTCTGGCGGAAGGTTGTGAGTTTTCATTCGTGAAAACCCGGATTTAATCGAAAGTAGTGGATCCGATGCAATGAGAAACCTGTTAAGAATATCTGGGTTTGTATCATTCCTACTGGTTTTTCAGATTTCGGCGATATTATTTGTTATTTGCCTCTTGAGCTTCTTCAGCTAATTGACCAAGTGGCAAAACGCATGATCTAAATATTCTCTCTCCATGAACAAGAATTGTATGTACCATATGGTTGCTAGCATGTTGTACCATGCATAAAGCGCTAGATATAGGCTTTTAGTTTCTGCAGCATAGATTTTGAATTTCTCTGCATCAATTTCCAAATCACAGGAAAGGGTTTCGAGAATCAATTACTAAAAATCGTTTTAGTAACCTATTATCTATGCCTGTGATTGAAGCAGTTAGCTCCCAGTTTCTAAAAAAATCTTCTGGCCGAATTATCGTCATCAGTGATGTTACAAGTATTATGCATTGTTATAGATTCGGTTCTTATAACATCGCTTGTTTCTTTAGTCATTGAAAAACGCAAAATCTAATTAGAATTTGACCGGAGATTCTTCCAAACAACACTTTTGGAGCTCTCGCAAACAAGCCTTATGGGCACTAAATTAACTGAAAACTAATTTTCGTCGCTGAATCCCTCCGCTAAGGTTTGTTTCTATCTACTATGCACAGAACTTCCGTCACATCCCCACTTGTATGTTAAGAGTAATAGTTCATGCTTTCCTTGTTCAATAACTTCGGATTGCGCTTCACAACTTCTTTTCGCTGTCAAATCCAAAAGGGCTTGCAAATTTACAAAGGCAGATGTGTCGGTGACTATAATGCTTTGTTCTGGCGGATAGCATTGTTCTTTTGCTTTTTGAACGATGTAGTATAAGTCTTTTGCCTTATCGTGTTATTCTGTTGAACACTCAACTTCGCGTCTATGATAAGACCCAATGCTTCTTCGGAAGAAAGTCTTAGTTCTAGGCTTGCGTTTCTTGAATTCTTTAGACTTGTAGCACGACCTGACGAAGATCGAAGAACTTGCTGCATCCTTTTTCCCCGAAGACCTCAAAATCATTTCATTAGCAAGTGCTAATTCTTCAGGAGATTTTTTGTTAAGAAGATCTCTGATCTTTTTTTAACTTTAATGTTACATTCTTCGAATGGTTTTATTGGTCTTCCAGGTTTTGCAACTTCTGATATGGAACTTGTGTTTGGTACAACTGAGGGTATGCACTTAAGTGGGAAGACAATGGGTTGTTCTTACCAATCTTTATGTTGTTGGAAGAATCTTCGGTAGTTTCTTTTACTTTTTTCACATTTGGCTTTTATTCTTCCAAGCAGATTACTTACAAACATTTCCAATTCCCTATTTGAGGATTCAAACCGTTTTGAGAAGCAACGGACTACATTATCTTTCGAAGTCTTTCTTCTTTTGCAGTTTGTCGCGATAGCTCAAAAACATCCAGCCTCTTCATCTAAGAGAAATTGAAAAACGTTATTGGGGGGGGGGGGCAAAAAGGTGTATCGGATTACCAATTTTTCTATTTTTGAAGTAATCAGAGAAATAGAAAATGCAAAAATTAGCTTGTCTACACGTGGCTACAATTTTAAATTTCTATCCAAAGTTCAAGCTATCACTTTTTTCTTTGTTTTCTTAATCCTGATGGAAAATGAGCAAAAAAGTATAAAAAATATATAAAAAAATAAAATCTACTTACTTCCGCGTAAAGTTCTAAATATTATAGATCCAAAATATTAGTAAATTTTTTTTCACAATAAGTAAAGGTTTTAAATTCTGTAGATGCCCCTTTATTCGTACAAAAACTATAATACTTTGGCTATTGCCTTTACAACTGCGGGAGTAACGCAGATAGCGTTTTTTAGTGAATTTTCCAATCATTCCTTTCCTCCGATTATCGGAATCTCTCTCAACAAGAGGATATAAAAGCTCTACTGATGTCGTTGGAGCGACTTGCAGAGCTCTGCGGGAATACCATCTAATTCTATCGCCTTGTTGTGCTGTAGCACGTTGATCGCGGTAGCGATCTCAGCTTTACTGGAATTTGGAGGTGCGAATGCGGGGAAGTCTGGCTTCGGGTAGGTCAGTTTGATTTGGGTGTACATTGCTGGCGAATACATTCTTAAAAATCGTCCCAAAATACTCCTTCCATCGCTTAAGCTGATCCTCATACGAAACGAGTACGAAACCATATAAGCCTTTCACCGGGTGTTGATTATACATAGTGATAACCACCTTTCAGATCTTTGGTGATTCTGTAGACACACTTGCTCGAAGCTTCCTCTGCTTCTGTGGCCAGGGTGTTGATATATCCAAGTTACGTTTATTTTCTAGTTTTTTCGATACAGTGACTCTAGCTCGTTCCTTTGTACTGCTAGGGTATCTACATTACGAGTTTTAAGTAACTTCGATTCGTCAATCCGTCTCCAGATATCCTTGGTTAGCCACGTGTTATGTCTTGCCTGCCATCTATCAGCAATACTTTCCGCTCAAGATGTGATGGCTGTCGGCATTGAGCTGCTCATTACTTTCACTCCCACTTCCACAAAGTTATCGCTTGGTTTTTTAGGGGATGTTTATCCAGTCGATGTTTTACCTAGAAATTCTGGTGATATTGCAGAGTGTTTGAACATATGTAGTACGTAACTGGATAGTAGCTACCATAAGGTGATGATCTCGCGCCAAAGTTATGTCGAATCCTCGTCTATTACTGACGTCTAAAAGACAACTCCTGAAACGTCGACTGATCGCAAAATGGTAGATTTGGTTAAAGGATGATTGCCTGTCAGTTGACACCCAGCTGACTGTGGCAGGTCTTGTGCTCAATCTTGTTGCTTCCTATTACTAGGCGATTGACATTGTAAAAATCAATAAATATTTCACCATTGTCATTTCGGTCGCCATACGGTTGCCTATTTTTGCATTCAAATCTCCCATTACGATGACGATATCTCCGTGTTTTGAACACCACTCTTAACTGTTTGTAGAAGTTGTCGTTTTCAACCTCAATCGAAGGATTCGTTGGTATTGCGCCATACTCTGGTCCGAAATCTGGCCGACAAGATCTCATTAATATAAGGGTGCCAGGAAATTAAGCCTCTACGTGCTGTTGGTGTTAGCAGTGCTCTCGGGGACTACCGGGGGGCTAGCTGGCATCGACATATCTTGGCCACGATCATGTGGGACCTCTCACTGGTGACAACCTAGAAAGAGTGGTGCTGGAAGCTATAATGTTAAAAACTAGCTTCATCATCGGGTACGACGCTAATGCTCATCACACGGTATGGGACAGTACCGACATCAACGGCAGAGGGGAGTCCTTTTTTGATTATATCATAAGTACTAACCTTATTGCTTGCAAAATTGGCAATGAGCTCACTTTCATAACAAGAAACCGACAGAAAGTGCTAGATATCACTCTTGTCTACGGCAACAACACCCAAATACTAATGAACTGGATTGCAATTCAGCTTGAGTGATGCCAATCCCAGCCAACCAGCATTCCGGAACTATCGAAAAACTGATTGGGCAAAATACAGAATGCTGTCAGAAACAATATCCTCTGAACTCTCAAGTCACCTAAGTGACACTAACGAGTTTGACATGAAATTCAAAGATTTCACCCTATCTTTGGCTGCAACCTGACCTCTTACGTATTCAACCTAGAGGTACAAGCCTGGGGCTAAAACAAAAAACTCCTCAAAATATGGTATACAAAAAATATATATATATATAAGAAAGAGACAATCCTGGAGGTCATTCCGTGACAAAATTACAGAAACTTTTGAGGCAGCACGGCTAAGAAAAATCCTGAAATCACAACAGCGTCTCCAAACTATTCAGCTATTCGAGGATTCGAGGAACTACTGAAACCACTATTGCCAATACCATTCGCAAATTTGAGTCCCAATTTACGTCAATGGATGATACTCGATGTTATGATGTTAAACCACATCCAGCACGTAATGAAGTGACTATAGTAGCTGTAGCTGTAGCTGAAGACCGTGACGAATCGATTCATCGTCGTTTTCAGCAGCTTGACTTGACGCATTCGACAACTTGGCGTATTTTACGTAAGGTTAATTCAACTTGTGCAAGAATTGAAGCCAGGCGACTTAATTTTGCGTCATATTTTCAGTGAGCTCTGGTTTTAACAAGACGGCGCTACGATCCATACATCGAGTGAAACAATGAACTTGTTGAGAAATCATTTTGGTGAGCACTAAATTTCGCGTTTTGCTATGGTAAATTTTCGCCTATATCGTGCGATATCAAACCTTTGGACTATTTTCTCTGGGGATATGTAAATTCTCAGGTCTTCAGGAAAAAGCCAGCTACGATTGACGCTTTAGAAGCCAACATTATTCGTGTTATCCGCGAGATATCAGTCGTTATGCTCGAACGAGTCGCCCAAAAATGAACCTTCCGAATGGACCAACTCAGACGTAGTCATGGCCAATATTTACATGATATTATTTCTAAAAAATAAATGTCATTAATTGTTTTTTAACAAGTAATAAAAATTTTAAGTTTGTTTTCAAACTTATGTATTTTATTTTACATTATAAATCAAACCTTACGATGAATCACCCTATATATTAGAAGTCTTCACAGAGAACATCGATTACGCTATATCCGAACTTTGATTTGACAAAGACTTACATGTAAGCTTCCCCTAAAGATTCTTCTAGGAGGAAGATGCTTTCATTATGGACAAGTCAGTTCACTTTTACACAGATGTATCTTAAATTGATAATGGCGTTGGTGGCAGTGTTTTCTCTCATTGCGTCTTCCAAATTAGTGTAGCGTGTTCTGAGGCGGAAATTTTTGGCGATTAAAGAATCTCTCTTCTGGCTGAAGAAAAGCGTGCTATCTGCAATTATATCCGTATTTTTTCGGATAGTCAGGGCGCTATCAAGTTTCTGGACTCAGTTTCTTTAAATTCTTAAACCGCCACTAAATGTCGATAATCTCTTACGGAGATGGCAGAGCAAATCATCCTTCACCTTTGTTGGGTGCCGGGCCATAGGGACATTCCAAGGAATTGTAGGGCCGACGAACTCGCCTAAATTGGAACTACTCCACCTATTCATCCTGGTAAAGGGTAGCAAGGTTATAACAATCTCTGGGTGCAAATCAATATTAAAGCTGGATGCCAATAATAAACAAATTTTAGGCGGACTGTTGGACCAACATCAACCAACAAAGCTGGATCTGAATCGCTCTAGGAGCCTGATCTTTCTAAAGAGGAAACATCTCAGAGCCATCACTGCCTTATAGGCAAGAATGCAAGAAGCTTAACGCTTCTTTACAAAAGATTTCTGTAGAAGCTGCATGGACGAGGACAAAGAGACGACAATCCTTCACCTACTCTTCGCATGTCCATCTCTCTCTCTCAGAGACAAAGCTTCACTAAGAAGCTTTTTTCTACAATGACTTAAACGATTTAAGAGATATAGACGTTAACAGTCTCCCACGCTTTATCATAAGCTCAAATTGGTTCCAAGAGTAGGAGGATCAGAAATTAACGTGGCATTACAATAGGCGAATAGACCTAAGTGGGTTGGTCTTTTCAACAGCCACTTTTACCTGCCTACCTGCCTACGTGTTATCCTAAGTGTTAGGGGTAATGAATTCTATGAGAGGCTTTCAAAGCTGAGACCCATTATCAGTTTGGAGTAACTAGATATACATGTGGTGAAAATATCTTGTAGTCAACCCTGCAAAAGATTTCACAGTCGTACAACAAAATAGGAAAGTGTAACGTCTTGACTAGCAGCATCTTAGTTTTAGAGCTTTGTGTGGTCCATATTAAATGGAGGCTATTGTAGACTTTTCCGATCGTAACTTCTACATGGTCAAACAAACATGGTTAAACAATAACGGCCCGAGAATGGAACTATGTGGCACGCCTGCAGATTCTCCAACGAAGCAAGACCTATATTTCCCACTGCCACGCATTCTGCATATGTTTGACTGTAAGTGATGAAAATCCAAACCTACTTCTCATACGGCACGGGCAAGTGCTGAGTGAAACTGATGGAAAGCGGGTTGAAAGTGTGAATTTTGTTGTAAGGGTATAACACCTGCAAAAATTTGATTCGGTAAGCCAACGTCTGAATTTTTACTTCACAGCCTTGCTTAGCATCGTCGGTGTTTATGTTTTCTGTGTTTGTGTGTGATCATGACTGGGGAATCCAGAGTTGACGTGGCTAACATGTGCGAGATAAAAGGTAATCACTTTTCTGCGTACGTATTCGCCTGTAAATATAAACCAGCTGTTTTGGTACTTAGTGAAACACAGGCAGATTCATGTCCACACCTCTCAGATCACTCTGATCTGCAGCTACCCGGTTACCCTGACCGCAGTCTCGTCGTAGTGATGTAGCTTACCAAACTCCACCACAATGTGATTCGTGTTCCAATCCGGATTTCAACTTCTTTTGGCTAAAATTCCATCTCCGTAAAGAAATTATCCACGACTGCTTTATTTACAGAAGCCCCAAACTGGACAGCAATTCGACCTTTAACGAGTTCGATGAGCTGTCTGACGCCATTTAAAGAATCTGGGTGGCTTCGACATTCTGGACAGACAACATCTGAAGAATGGTGTTTTGAGATGTTTACAATGGAAAACAACTTGACCCAGCTTGTATATGAGCTCACACGTATACCAGACGTTGATAGTCATACCACCAACACTCTAAACTTGTTTTTAATATCTCACCCTAATTAATACAAGCTCAATGTGCAATACCTTCTTGACTCGTCTGACCACTGCGACATATCAGCTAATTTCTCGTATATCGACCACATAGTTAGAGAAAATATTCCTAAAAAAACCATATGGAAATCGATGGATTGAGATTGTTAGCTTCTTTAGGAATTTCAACTGGTCGTTATGTTTCCTCGATAACGACATGGATGCCCCTGCTGATATGTTCACAGACACCATTTCCTTTAGTATGAGATCCTCTACAGCTCATCGGATGAAGAGTATCAAAGCAAAAGAAAAGGCGTGGTACGACTCGAGCTGTAAAGAGGCTTTCAGGGTTAAAAAAATGTTTTCTCGGTCCTACAAGACCAACTCCACAAAGGAAAACCGAAAAAAGTTTAAACGAGTCAAGAATGACTGCAACGCCTTTCTTAAGCATGTAAAACTCCAATACGACCAAACCCTGAGACAAAAAAGACTACAATATCCCAATGGTAGTAAAACTTTTTGGTCTTTCGTCAAAAAAATTAGAAATTCTGCCTCATTCTCCATCCTAACGCTCATTTACAATGACCTTCCACCTATAAGCTCTTTAGAAAAGGCCAATCTGCTTTCTGCACATTTTGCGGCCAGTTCAATATTTCCAGATTGTCCTTTTCCTTTGAGTGCATCGAATCTTCAACGAGAAAAACTTACTTCCACACTCGTTTAGTAGCAAAATTACATAAGGATCGCAATATACACAAATCGGCAGATCCATATAGTATAGGGTGATTCATCGTAAGGTTTGAATTATAATGTAAAATAAAACACATAAATTTGGAAGTAAACTTTTTTAAATTTTTATTATCGACTAAAAGAACAATTCATGGCATTTACCTTTTTAAAATGATATCGTGTAAATGTTGTGCCTTCGGAAGGTCCATTTTTGGGCGACTCATTCGAGCATAGCCACTGGTATCTCACGGATAACACTAGTAATGTTGGCTTCTAAAGCGTCAATCCCAACTGGCTTATTCCTGAAGATCTGACATTTTACATATCCCCAGACAAAAAAGTCCGAAGGTGTGATATCGCACGATCTAGGCGAAAATTTACCAGAGCAAAACGTGAAATTAAGTGCTCCCCAAAATGATTTCTCAACAAGTCCATTGTTTCACGCGCTGTATCAATCGTAGCGTCGTCTTGTTGAAACCAGAGCTCACTGAGATCATGTGCTTGAATTTCACTGAGCAAAATTTCACGTTAAAACACCGGATTTTCATTGAGTTTTTCCAGAACCCATTCACTGAAAATATGACGCAAAATCAAGTCGAATGGCTTCAAGTCTTGCACAAGTTGAATTTTCTACGCTTTCCGGCCGAGAGCCTCACGTAAAAAACCAAGCTGCTGAGGACGACGACGAGTCGATTCGTCATGGTCGTACGCATTCAGCTACAGGTGCTATAGTCTCTTCACTACGTACTGGATGTGGTTTAACCGGTCGAGTATCATCCACTAACGTAAATTGGGACTCAAATTTGCGAATGGTATTGGCAATAGTGGTTTCAGTAGAACGATCATGCGCATTCTTACAGAACGCTGATTTTCGTAATACAGCTGAACAATTTAGAGACGCTATTTTGTTTTGTGAGTATTTCTATAATGACTTGCCAAATGATCCTGAACAAAAATTACAAAACAGTTTGATAGAAGTTATGCGTGATCTGTCAAAAAAGCCCATTGAATATCAAACCTCACTATAAATCACCCTATGTATCTCCCCTTCTTCTGAAGAGGTGTTCTTCCTCGCTGGTAAAATCACTTTGTAAGCTTTTTCATCAATCCTACTCTGTAGGTCTCTTTCCCAGCAGATGGAAAACAGCATTTGTCCAATCATCCCTATAAGAGAGGTCTCTCCTCCGACAGACCTATTGATGTGTCTTATGAGTTTTTGGGTCTTATCTGCTACTTATAATCCTACATATTCCTTTGCTGATGACAGTACTCTCTGCTTTTCATATTCGTTCCCGGACTTGAGTCCCTGCTCTTCGGCAGTAGAACGGGAGCGACAGCGTATGTTAAGCTCATTAAATTCCGATACTAACAGCATAATCAATTGGGAAACTATCAACAGGGTGGAATGTAATTCTTCCAAAAATCGATGTTGTCTGCTGTCGTTAAAACGGAATCTAAATACGCAAACGTTATCAATGAATGGCACTGAAAACCTTTCCATTCTCGGTATGTGTGTCGATGTCGCCAAAAATGATGCGAAATGTCTAGGTTTCCTCAAACGATGTAAGAAATACTTTCCTCCTCTCTGATTTGGGCCCAATATATTTATAAGCATTCATACGCTCAAAATTTGAGTATAATTAGTATAGTGCTCCTAAAATATCTAGCACTTGCTAGATAAGATTCAAACCCGTACAATAAGACTCATAGGTGATACTTATATCAGTCAATCAATTGACATGCTTGAACATCGACATAATATTATTTCCACCACCAGTGCTCCATATAAATCGCCAGTATCATTCCACCATCCACCACCAGTGCTCCATATAAATCGCCAGTATCATTCCGACAACCTTCTTTCTATGAATGCACATCACTATACGCTCAAGGCCATTTTCGGATGTACTCTGAAATATCGTGATTCGTCCCTAATCCGTACAACTCGCTTATGGAATGCCCTGCCGAGCCCTCTATTTTCTATTCATTATAACTTGCAAACATGTGAGACAAATGTGCATCGGTATTTCTCTTTTTCCTTAAACGAGCGCTATTTATAAAAAAAAAAATAAAATGGCTTTCCCAATGTCATCGACAACAAGTAAAAACGTAATCTTGCAACTCCTTTTCGCAGGAAAGCCGATCTGGGGCGAATGGCTGATTAAGTGCGCTTGCATCTGCTTAAGGATTGCCTATTCAAAAACGGTAAGGGAGCGATCGACCTAAACTCGAAGATCATCTAATTTTGTGACTTAGGTGCCTTTTTCCATAAAGGGGGCTGCTCCCAGGTGGTTATTGTAGTTTAAAATACACGTATGTGCGTTATGTATGTGAAAATAAAAGGAAGAAGAAGTTCTATGAATTTGGGATTTATTTCATCCAGACTTGTTACATTAGATTCGACAGACAGCTAGGCTTCTACTACATCTTCATCTGTTAGATGAGTAACAATTTGCATCATTTTTCAAAGTTAGTAAGCGTTAGACGTTTGCTTCATTTGAATAAGTTGTAAACTCTATAGTTTCCTGATTTTGGATTGCTGGTGCAGCAACTGATACAAATTGCGAGTTAAGGAAACCACAATCAACTTCAGTAAGTACACCTAGTCGCTCTTTCAAACCACCTAATTTACTTAGCCTTTTCCATAGATCATCATTTATTTATTATATTTATTTAATTAATTCCTCTATGAGGAAGCCGCTGAAATACGCACTGATTCCATGAAAGGAAACAATTCTATAGCAGCAAACGCAACATCAAACCCAAATGCGTGGCTAGGTTTGCATTTAGCTGTTCGTTCATGCGTTCGCAAGGATTGCAGCCTAAAGTTATCTTAAGATGCGTTTCCGAGTATAAATGTTGTTAGTGGGTTATAGCAACATAACTATCCCCATGCTTAAAAGAAGTCGTCCCGGTTTCTTGTAATTTATTTTTGTTAGTCTCATAGGCTTTGGTTGAAAAGCTTTGTTTACATATTTTGCTTTTTTATAATATAGGGTTTTCCAATAAGGACTTGACAACTTAAAATTTAATTTGTGAACGCATTCTTTCACTAATCATCAAACTGTCACTGTCAATTTATTCAGTAAACTCGACATTTTCATCATGGTAAAGTACAGTAACGAGCAACGTCTGCAAATTATAAAAATTTTCTACAGATATTCGGAGTCTCAAAATCATCTTCAGTGACGAAGCTCATTTTTGGCTCAATGGGTTCGTCAATAAGCAAATATGCGTTACTGGTCGGGTGAATACCTACATGTGCTTCATGAATCACCACTTCATCCACAAAAAATAACTGTTTGGTGCGGTTTGCATGCCGGCGGCGTTATTGGGCCATATTTTTTCGTCGACGATAACGATCGTCACGTTACTGTGAATGGTCAGCGTTATCGCGCCATGATCACCGATTATTTTTGGCCCGAATTGGAAGATATCGACTTGGACGACATGTGGTTTCAACAGGATGGTGCCACAAGCCACACGGCACACGCTACAATCGATTTATTGAAGAGTAAGTATAGTGAGCGTGTTGTATCAATACATGGGCCAGTCGATTGGCCGCCTCTTTCGTGCGATTTAACGCCGCTTGACTATTTTCTGTGGGGCTACGTTAAGTCATTGGCTTATGCCAATACGCCGACGACGTTGGAAGAGCTCAGAGCCAGCATTGAACGCGAAATAGCAGCTGTTTCGATCGAAATGTGTGGCCGAGTCGTTGAAAATTGGGTCCAACGAATCGACAGCTGCAAACGTGCCCGCGGTGGCCATATGAACGAAGTCGAGATCCATTTATAAATGTTTTGATTGTACTTCAAGCCAATAATTACGTTTTTGAAATATCTCAAATGGTTTGCCTTTTATTTAAAAAAAAAAGTTGTCAAGTCGTTATTAAAAAACCCTATATAAAATGTTCTTATTTACTACATAAAATTTTTATTATACATAGGTCACCATTTTGATAGTACCGAAACGAAAAATTCAATATTTTAGAAAAATATTTTAGATTCAAATTTTACAAATACATACATATATCTTATTTAGAATTACTGATTAAATTTTGAAAGCTGGAAGAAGCTCAAAACTGAGTTTATCTGAGATTACTTTTTTGGATTTTTCTGTTGTCAATGAGAACTGTAGTTCCCAGGTCTTTTTGAACAGTCTTTTCAACAAAAATCTTTACAATTTTACAATTTGACACAATTTGCTTTAAAGATTTTCTTATAGCAGGGAACAAATAATCTGCTAAAACCTGTTGGGTATTCTCGCTCGCAGACCGATGAGCGCGACTGTGCTCGGTTGTCAAAATTTCAATTTGGTCAGTTGGATTAAAAATATCTGTAAAGATTTTTTGGTGTGAAGGAACTTTACTGAAGGAAATAAGGTTAATAATTTATCTTGATTTTGAGCTAAGGTGGGTAAGTCACAAAGAATTGCGTTAACAACATTTGGATTAATAGTTTCTTTGAACAATTAAATTAAATTTTCGGGGCTATTGAACGTAATTGTATGTCTAATTTGGGTTTTAAAAATAATTTTGGTGGATATGGCTGTCTCAGATCCCTCACTTAAAATTAACTGATTTCTAAAGCAGTTGACTGGGTTCGGAACACTTACTATTGTTTGAGTTAGAGATTCTTCGCTTTGAAGAGCTGAAGAATCCGAGTTTATTGTCTGATCTAAAGCGTTTATATGTTGTCGCGATAAGGCGTCAGCAACAAGATTCTTTGTCGGAAATAACAAAAGTGAGCGGCTGGTGATCTGTATAGATGTTTAGTTGTTTCACTCCATAAAGATAGTTCCGAAGGTCTTGCAGTGACCATACTATGGCAAGAAGCTCTCTCTCATTTGTTGTGTAGTTTTCCTCGGCAGAGGACAACGTTCGGGATATCATTGTTATGGGTCTACCCCCTTGAGAGAGGACAGCACCAAGCGCTTGGGATGAAGCATCTGTTGTCATGTCAAAGGGCTTGTCAAAGTCAGGATAGAGAAGCAGTACATCTTCTGAAGCAAGAATCTCTTTAATCCTATCAAAGGCTTGCAATGTATCGTCGTCTAACTCTATTTTGGTGTTTGTGGACTGTTTGCTTCCTACATTTCCGATATCACCGCGCATGTACTTTGTAAGGGGCTTCAAGATTTGAGCATAGTCCTTGACGAATCGACGGTAGTACCCCGATAATCCAAGAAAAGATCGCAGACCTTAGAACCTCGTATCCTATAATGTCTTTTACTTTCTGAGGGCAAGTTTTTATGCCCTTGTCAGACGAACCCTAAGAACTCAACTTCTTTCTTCAAAAATCTTGATTTTTCAAGCGAAACTCTCATATTTGCTTTTTTCAGCTTAAGAAGGACTCGCTCAACGTCATTCATATGGTCTTCCTCTGTTTTTGAGAAAACGATAACATCATCGATGTAGACATGACAAATTTTTCCTATCTTTTCTCTCAAAACATCATCTATTGCCCTTAGCTAGGATAACCCCGGTATCCGGAATTGGATACTTATCGCTTATTGTTTTAGTATTTAGCTTTCGAAAGTCTATGACAAGACGCATTTTACGATTGCCAAGTTCATCAACACCTTTTTTGTCAACAACCCAAATTGGATTGTTGTACGTAGATCGAGATGGTCTTATTATCTCATTGTGAAGCAAATCTACAATTTCATTGTTAACGAACTCGGTTGCAGCCATAGAATACGGATATGCTTTCGAAAAAACAGGGAGGTTGTCAGTCGTCCTTATGGAAGCAACAACTTTCGTATTGAATGGTAGTAGTTCATTTGAATCGGCAAAGACTTTTGATTGACGTTTAGTCATTAATGAAAATTCATCCGATAGTGTTGGATTGTTCATTGAAGAGATGCTGTTTACATCTCTACAGTAAAAGTAGAGTAATTTCTCACTAATTGTACGATAAAATTCCATTTCTAAGATCTAAACTGACGACTATTTCTCTCAAAAGATCAAATCCAATAATACCATCGAAAGTTTTAAGTGTTGGAAGTAGGGAAGCGTTCTTTTCAAAAATGTTCATAGTGCATTTTGATGTTATCTGCTTAATTCCATGAATAGATTTAACAGAGAACGGCTTGTTTACAAGCCTAGTCACTTTAATTGATTTTAAATTTCGGATATAATTCTTAGCTGCACCAGTATCAACTAAGAGTTTTATTTCCTCTCATGCCAGTGTTCTGGTAATGTACGGCAGGAGGGACCACCCCTAATAAATGGATCTCATCTGATATTTCTGAGACTACATTATTTGCTTTATCATATTTAAATTCAATTGTTTCGTCGTTATTGAATTGCACTTTATCAGAAAAGGTGGAATCATCTGAAACCTCTGGATAGTATCTAATGTTCGCAGTGGTGTTAGGTGTAAGTTCACCTTGATTGAGGTGATTTACTTTTTGAAGCTTGGGAAGTGTTTGCCTATCAGATTTTCTAGCACGCTGGTTTGGCTTTAATAAAGGTTTTTGGAAATTACCGTATTTCTGAGAAGAATTTTGAAAATTTTGACTGAAATTTTGTATCGGATATTGGGAATTATTTGGATTTTGAAAGTAATTTGGGTTTTTTTTCATAAGAAACGATGGGATCTAAGTCCATTGTATTTGGTGCCTGCTTTATTTGTTTAGAAGAGATTAGTCTGTAATGGGGAGAATGATTAACGCTAGAATTGTAGGGCTATCTAGGAACTACGTTGTTAACTCCAAAATGTTCAGTTCTATTGGAAAATGAGTTTGCAAAAGCATACCTTGCTTGATTTGCCTCTAGTTGTTGAGCAAGAGCCAGGGCATTTGGCATATCGGTAGGACGGGATGAAAACAGAATATCATACATAGGTTTTCGAAGGCCTGAAATGAAAATTCTAAGAGCATCTTGTCGATACTTCTGACTTAAGGAATTACACAGTGGTTTGTTACCCTCATGTTGCATTATAGTTTTGTTTACAATTAAGGTTAACTTTTTTCTACCTCATCGTAAAACTTAACTATTGACATTTTCCCCTGACGTAATGTGGACATTTCTTCCTCCAATAGGTAAACAGGTCGCTTATTTGCATAGATGAAATCCTACCTCGCGATTATCGCTTTAAAATTTAACACAGTGTTAAAGTATGCCAGCACCTTATCCGCAGAGCTAATGAGTTTGTTCCTTATTTTGGCCATCGCTTGATAATTACTGGAGCTTCCTTCATAACATTCGAAAAGTTTATAGGCAGTAAGTGCAGCTTGTCGCCAAGATACATAACGAACCTGTTCCCCACTAAATTCAGGTATGGATTTTACCAAGTCCAACGATATGTTGCAACTTATATTGGGATCAATTGAAATTTCGCGGTATTCCTCAACGCGCGTAGGAGTCTCTAATGCCCTAAGTCGTGCAGTAAGTTCATTAACTGTCACATCAAACGCTTGTCGAGTATGTTCGGTTGGAACCCGAACTGCAGCGACAACTATCGCTGTCAATTGTTCCGCGTTCATTGAATCAATAATTTTTACAAAGAACGTTTATAGTTTAAACGTAAATAATGAAGGAACATTGTGGACAAGGTAATATTTTTTGTGATAAAAAGAAACATTCATTTGTACTAATAGTGAACACTTTGCAGGAAATTCAAAGAAATATAAGCGCACGTCTCTGGAACAGTTGGATCATTACTTACACTTCTTGCAAGAGAATCCAGATTTTCTTGCAAGTAAGACTGATCCAACTGTTCCCAGCAAGATGAAGGCATACTGGAACGTTCTAGCTAAAGAGCTAAACGCCATGCGGGGACCAGTTCGACCTGTGACCAAGTGGAAACAAGTAAGTTTAGTTATTATCTGTTATTTTTTTATCATAATGTTACATGCATTTCTTTTTAGACTTTAAGCTATTGGAAACAACAGTTGCATTCTCGTACACGAAAAATAAAAGTGCACAAAAATTTAACTAGTGGTGGTCCACCGCCATCAGAGAAGATAACCTCCTTCGAAGAAAGGCCGCTTGAGGTGTTCAGTACTGTCGCCTAAGACGGCTTGCAAATCGTCCCGACAATCAGATGTGATGTTCGTAATTTTTAGTAAATGTATTTTTAATTGTTGATATTTTTCTTGAATATGTAGGTATTTGCTTCCAAGGAAGGATCCATTGAGTCGTCGCCGGCTACACCAACATCAGTGTCCTCATTTACTTTTGAGCCAAGAAGTTCGACGACTCCAGCTTCTTCAAAAGACAGCGACCGAATTTCAACAACTGACCTCTGTTCGAAAGTTGTTGAACTTTGTGCGAAGAGGTTTGGGATGGAGAAAGCAGCACAGGGGGAGCGTCACCAGACACAACTTCAAATTTTAAAAAATCAGGAAGTTATGACGGAGGCTTTGGTAAAAGTTGCGGAGGGCTTAGCAGCTGTTTCTCAGCTGGTAAATGAATTTATTAACAGAAAATAAAATAAATTAAAAAGTGTTTTCTTAATAGCTTGTTTAATTTGTAATTTTAATTTAATAATTTTAGTAGAAAGATAGCAAGATAACTACAGTTTATTAGGAAATACAAAATCTTAATTGTTAAAGGTGTTTATGTAGCTTTGCCGCAACCGTTTTCCTTCATTAAAATATTGGCTTCTTCCACTGAATTCATTTTCCTAAAATTTTTTCCATTGCAAGGAGAAATTCTGGTGTTTAGTTTTCGTCGTCATATACCAAATAGATCCCGTTTGTTTGCATTATATTACGTAGAATACCACATTGAGTCAGCCAAAAGCCACTTGAATTGTCTGCAGATATGACTTTGTATAGGGTTTTCTAATAACGACTTCACAACTTTTTTTTATATAAGAGGCAAACCATTTAAGATATTTCAAAAACTTTATTATTGGCTTGAAGTACAATCAAAACATTTATGAATGGAACTCGACTTCGTTCATATGGCCATCGCGAGCACGTTTGCAGCGGTCGATTCGTTGGAACCAATTTTCAACGACTAGGCCACACATTTCGGCCGAAACGGCCGCTATTTCGCGTTCAGAAATAGTCAAGTCAAGCGGCATTCACAGTAACGTAACGATCGTTATCGTCGACGAAAAAATATGGCCCAATAACGCCGACGGCATGCAAACCGCACCAAACAGTTGTTTTTTGTGGATGAAGTGGTGATTCATGAAGCACATGTGGGTTTTTACCTGAACAATAACGCATATTTTGCTTATTGACGAACCCATTGAGTCAAAAATGAGCTTCGTCACTGAAGATGATTTTGCGATGAAATTCATCATCTTGGCGCAACTTCTCCAGAACCCAATCGGAGAACGTACGTCGCTTCAAATGGTCCATCGGCTTCAATTCTTGAGTCAGCTTGATCTTGTATGGGTGTAAACCAATTTCCTTACGCAATACACGCCATAATGTGGGCTGATCGATCCCAAATTCTTGAGAACGCCGTAGAATTGACTGATTTGGATCGTTTGCTACGGACGTCTGAACGGCTGCGATATTTTCGACACTCCGACCATGACACAACGAATATGTAGACTCATCAAATTTTTGCACTTAACTTGTTATTGCCTGTCTATTAGGGCGAGAATTCCGACCGAAAATTGGAGTTAACGCTCTTAAAGTTGCAGTCACCGACTCCGAATATCTGTAGAAGATTTTTATAATTTGCAGACGTTGCTCGTTAGTGTACTTTACCATGATAAAAATGTTGAGTTTACCGAATAAATTGACAGTGACAGTTTGATGATAAGTGAAAGAGTGCGTTCACAAATTAAATTCAAAGTTGTTAAGTCCCTATTGTAAACCCTATACAAGTAACATCAACACCAGAGTCAATAAACAACATACGAATTCCATCCAATTTAGGATACAGAATTTGAGCTGAATATGACAAACATGTAAGTTTTTTTTCTTCGACTGCAATATCCTAATCATTTGATATAAATTCCCATCCATATCAACCTCACCGGATTCTAATTTTATAATTCTAAAACTTCGACGAACTTCATAAAATTTAAAAAAGTTCAGGCTCTGGAATTATTTTCAGAAATTGATACTCCAATGCTTTTGAGGGGACAAGTGTCAGTTGGTTCATCGCAATCCAAGCCTCGAGTCATTATCCAATAAAGAGGAACCCTCTTTTTCCAACTGTTCCAGTTTGCCTCCCTATTTTATCCAACATTAAATAACAAAATTTCTTTTTATCCGAACGAAAAGTTTAGCTGGCTTCGCTCCTCAGGCCGTGGTGACAACTTCCTGACAGTGTGACAAACCACAACAAGAAACTACCTCACGTGCACACGAGAGAGACCAGACCGCATGGTGACAGAAACTAACTTCGCCTGCAGATATGAGATAATGACACAAACGAGAAAAAGTCGAAAAAAGAAAAAAACAAACAACTGGGGCTAGGTCTGACACTGGCAGCGACAATGTTCCTAATATGAACTTCCGAAATAGTCGCGGTGATTCCATTAACTATGAATGGGACAAGAACTATAGATACACGAACATGTGCGTGTGTGATGCGGTATAGAATGCCCTTACAAGCAACTGTGAAGTTTCTGCTAGAATCTAAAATTAATGGATTGTCGTTCGGTCGGAGGGGCGCGGCGGTGGGACATGGAACTTCATTCGAGTGAACATGGACCATAAAGTCCATTTTTGTGAGACACCGACAGATTGTCGAAGAGTGTAATTGGTGAATGAGCAATATACCAAAGACCTCTGTTTGATTCTGGCAGTTGTTAAAATGTAATGAGCAGCCGTGATGAGCATGGTGACATTAACGGATGGATTGTGAAAAGATACACAGGGGAAACCTTAGAATGTATGGACATTACTGAAGCACTACTTTTTGGCATGTGTTATTCATGCATGCTGAAAGAAATTCACTTTTTAACCAAACTTCTTAGATTTCGTAAACAATGATTTATAAGCAGGGGAATTTTATTTATTATTAAATTATATAGACGTGAAGGCCTGCGTAAGGCCAATGTACTCGTATGCATTAGTAAAAACGCTTTGAAGAAGTATGGTAGTAGGAGCGTTGTTAATGGAATTCTCTACCTCATAGATTGTGATCAAATAACTATGACTAATGCCTTATTTAGATATTACAACCATCAGTGAATCGAAGGGGTCTAGGTCGCCAGACGTAGAGTTTAAGGGAGCCCAAAACTGTTATAAAGCAGATATTACCCCAATCAAAAAAGGTCGATGGGATGAGTCAACAATTTAATAAGTGGATGAAAACCTACGACTACTACTATAGCGACTGGTACAATGTTACAAGAAAGTGATACGATGCTTACTTGAATGTGAATTTGCTCTTGGAAGGAAACCTAGACAACAAGTCTTGAGCTTTCGGCATGCAGGCGATCACCCAATAATAATCCTCATCAAAGCCAAATTTGGCAATTAATTAGGCGTCATTGTTGAACTGTCAATACTCAACTATCACTTCGACGACCATTGGTAAGCAAAAGGTAGGAAGTTATTAAATATAGATCGATACATACCTACACACACAACGTATTCAAATACCAAAATTTCTCAACAATCTCGGTGAAAATACCACGGAAATGTTTTGTATAGTTCGTACTGCTTTTGGTATAGTAAATTCAATCGATAAATTTGAACATTTTGCCATAGCTAAGAGTGTGACTTAAATCCCAGCTGTATCCAGAAATTGGGCTTGAAGAAGACCTTGAACAAAATGCTTATAAGATCCAGTTGACACAAGAACTGAGGCCAGCAGACCACGCAAAACGCAATGCTTTCCTTAATTGGGTACTTGAAATGAACAACCAATACAATGATTTTTTATGCAAAATTATTCTGAGTGATGAATCTCATTTCTTTTTTTGGAGTCCTGCATCTGGGACTCTAAAACTCAAGAGAAATAGTGGAAAAAACTGTCACTGCGCCATATTTTTTCGAAAATTTTGCTGGTACAGCCGGAACCATTCGAAAAATTTCATCAAAAAATGACTATTTGTAGAGCAGGCACAAACATTTGGCAGATATTGTATTTTATTACTTACCTAGGAGCTCATATTTTAGATTAAAGAAAAAATATCACCACGATTTGTTAGATACGATCAGATTAGATACAATTTGTTAGACACCTTTTGTTAGATAACCTAATTTAATCTTGAATTTTGATCATGATTATACAGAGAATAAGGTTTTTAACATCACAGACGAACTTCATGATCTCGCAGACCGAACATATGTATGCACAGTGTCACAAGCTATGAATCTTAAGTAAGGCTGTGTAAGGAAGATGTGTTCATCAAAAACACAGCGGGTACAATAGCACAACTAAAATTTGGCTTCGCTATCCCTTGATAAAAGAACCGTCAACTATGATCACATTGGTCACATTGCGATCTATGTCAGACGTGCCTGCATCATTTTGAAGACCCAACATCAACTCGAATTATTACCTTGTTCCAAGCAGGGTACCAGGCAGTCGAAAAGTTTTAATCAGAAAAGCGCTAGAATCTTTGAAGATCTCGTTTCCCTCAGACCTTTTCAAAATCCTTAACCGTATACAGGAGCTATAGAACACTAATAGGAATGTTGTCAACGTGTTTAGTTTCAAACAGCCGCCACTTATAAACCTCCGGCTTGACAACGAATGTATGCACGTACATGCATCGAAACAAGAAGGAGAAAAAGAAAAAACAATGCCAGCTCAAGGATATCGAAGAGTGCAGGAAAGTCTACAGACCAGGAATTCAAGCCCTTTGAAACACTGAGGGTAATCTCGTCACCCACCCGAAATTGTGGATGTATTTAAGCAGCATTTCCAACAGTTGCTTAACGGATATGACTAGGAGAGAGTGATATGATATGAAGAAAACTCAACTCTAGACGATGAAGACATTCTCCCACAGTCATTGAAAAGCTAAAGAACAATATTTTCGCTTGTTCAGACCGATTGCTGTCAGAGCTCTTCAAGGGTGATGGCGATGTTTTGGTTAGGAGTATGTATCAGATCATCTGCAAAGTATGGGAGGACGAAAACATCCCCGACAACTAAACTGTCAGCTCTATCTGTCTCATCTTCAAGAAAAGCGGTCCTATGTCTTTGCTTGTAAGAACTACCAAATCTTCACACTGCTGCAAGTCCTGGAAAACACCGATGAGCTCCAAGTCGATACAAACCATCTCTTCATCGATTTCAAAGCCCGTTCTCATAGTGCCATTATTGAGGCTTTTGCTGCTGTAGAAGAACAAGCCATGATGAATGAGGATAAAACAAAGTACATGCTGTCGACCAAAAAATGTCTAGAAGAGAACCTAACAATCGACAGATATAATTTTCAGGTAGTGAAGGAGTTTATCTACCTCGGAGCAAATATAAGCTCCACAAATGACACCCTAGTGGTGAAATCGACGAAGAATAACCTTAGGTAACCGCTCCTACTTCGATTTGTAGAAACAACTAGGTTCCAAATCCCTGATCTTGCCAGTTTTGCTTTATGGAACTGAATGCTGGACAAAGAAAAATTCTATGGAATGGAGAAGAATATATAATCGTGAACTGTACAAGCTGTATAAAGATGTGGATGTAGCCCGAAAGGCAAAAATTCATCCCAACTTCCTAATTCATGCAGAAAATGAGAATCGAATCTCTGTTTTAAAGATCAAGCAACCGCGGACAACAGAAACCTTGGTCTAGTAACCTGAAAGTAACGTGGTCAGGATCAGGAAGGGTGGAAAGCGGCATAAGTTCATACTCAGATTCTCCAAGGGTCGCTGGCGGGAAAAGTAAATACACCTTTCTACACGATAGTAGCTGCTGATATAAGGATTGTTATGACTGTGTGCTGTTAAGTGCTCGTATTAGTGATACGGCTTTTAGGTTCCCGAACTTTTGAACCTCAAAAACATCTTTTGAACCTCAAATATTTTAAGAGTACCTTAATCCCTTGACAACCTTCTAAGGCAGTCAAAGCTTCACTCAAAATTAAAAGATTATGTCTGACATCGTGTGCTCAAAGTCTCTTAATTTGTCAAACGTTGAGGGTGATCCATCTGCTGGTATCTTCAAATAAATCGCTGCTCAATCATTTTAAAAGTGTGTTGCCTTGCTAAAAGCATAAGTTGCTTCAGCTACCTAAACAGTAGCCCATGTTGTCACCGCAATTTTGCAGTAAATTTTTGTTATTCGAGGCAACATTTCCATCAATATTGCATTCAAATAGCTACTGGATAGTCAACAGATACCCAAAAAAAAAAAAAAAATAAATAAAAATAATAATCAGCACAAATATGTTACTCTGTATTTCTTAACCTTCAATGTCTACCTAAAGTAAAGTCAAGCTGCCTACTGAAGCAATTTTGCGATAGATAATTTAATTCAATCCCATTCGTTCCATTGTTAATTCTTTATTTATAACTTGTATCACACATTCCAGCAGCCGGCACGCGGCTGAGTCAAGCTGTCAGTTTAGCTAAATATTTCTGATCAGTCTATTGCACTTGCTTAATCGGTGTGGTTGTGTTACAGTTTCCTCTAAAAAAAGGTTTGCAAATTTTATTCACAAAATAAGTACATATTGTCCAATAGCTAATTTGTTTAAATTGAATGAATGAAAATTCAGTAAAATTTGTGTAATAATTGATGGATTATAGGTAGAAAAAATAGACAGCAAATAACAATCAATCTAATTGGTGGATAGTGGATGCATATGCATCCATTTATGTGTTCACGTGAATATTGTGCTTTTTATGAACCGACCGGTTGATTTTTGTAATAAAAATTTATAAAATTGAATAAAATAATAGATTGCCCGTGTATACTAGTAAGTCTTGAGAAACTGATTCTGAAAGAAATACTTTAACTGCATTGGAGGTGTGTTTGTATATCTGTTGTATATCTGCATATTTGTTACGTCGGCTGTGTCTTAGTTGCAGTGTTCCTATTTATTTTTATCTTTTACTTCTTAGATTGTTTGAATGTGAAATTTGTTCAGATTTTGTCACATAAGATGTTTCAGTTAGCTGGAAATAAGCCATTTAGTAGTCACATGATATACTGTGACACGTTCTTATGCTTTGCATACGCTGGTAGACCATTTGTTCTGTCTTTTAAAGGCACTTTCTTGGAAACGAATCCATATTTTAGTTTTGGAAATGTACCCAAAACTAAGCTTGTTTAATTAAATTTCTTTGAGACTGTTCGAAAGGGCTTTGCAAAAATATATAACCATGGCTATGTCCTATGGAAAAAATTGAGTGTAAGTACTTATCTCTATCAAAGTATTGTTATCATTATTTTTATTATTTACAAATTCATACCTTAAGTAAGTTGATTTTTTGTTCGAATTTTTGTTTTTGCATGACAGTGTCATTTGTTAAAAAATGTTTATCTAGGTGTGGAGAATAACATCACTTAAATAACCTCTTTCATTCTTAAGCATCTTGAAGTACAGCACGCAAATTTTCTGGCTTTAGATGTGTTGTTTCTTCATGAACATGTTGCATAAATTTCTGAATTGTCTTAGATTTGACCATATGAACTTATCCTCTTAAATAGTCCAAGATGCCAAGAGAAATCTGTACTTTTTTTGCCAGGATTATTCTGAATACCCGGACGTTAGAACTTCTCTATCTTGGTTTGGTATACCGCCTCTGTAATGATTTGTGGATGTTTATCATTATCTTCTGCAAAACTAAGACCGATGACTCTATTGGCTATAATTCCGCATCAACCGGTCCATCAAAAAGAGTGTTCATGTCCCTGATGGAAAGCTCTTTACATATTTATGTAAATGAAAATTTGCGAATCTATTGTCGTAGTTTTGTATCTCGTGGTAACAATTCTTAGGCAAATTTAATCATTTTTTTGTCCAATTTCAGACTCGCCTAAGCGATGTTTTCGACATGACCAATTAAGTAGAGCATTGGCGACTAGACACAGATGGATTGTCTTAAACTTTCTGTCATACAGCCTCCAAAGCTTCTGAATTGTGAACAGGGCGATGAACATTTTAGATCAAATACTTCAGCCCATTGCCCCAAACAGATGATTAAGTTTCTTATCATGTTTGCACTAGAAGCTGTTGTAGTATTCAAATGCTGGCGCTAATTACTTTCCGTTGTAAGTCGTCTTTGCACTCGATATGTTGCCCTTACAAATTCGCATAAAGTACTCTAAGATCAGCAAAAAGAAAAATTATTATTTAATCCTGTAAATGATACAAATTTTACCAACTCTGTACAAATAATGATAGGGCACATAAGACAAAACTAACTAAATTTTCTGACATTAATTAGCAAGCGCCATAAACAGGACGTTTATGCAAATGCAACTGTATGTTGCATTTTTAGCAAATATTTTCTGTTAAATGAAATTTATAGACTAACTCGGAAGGTCTAATAGTGCTCCCCCCAAACTTAGGACAAAACAAAATCCAGAGGAAGCTGTTTAGAACCTGAACGGTTCTAAAGTGGCATATTCGACTAGAATCCTTTAGGTCACCCATTTATTGGTGGAACGCAGATCTGCAGTAAGGAACCAAAAAATTTCTACACTAAAGGTGACTTAAAAGAAGACTACAACCTTTACAGATAGAAGCACAAAGAATATGAGAAGCTTATTCGGATTTGGAAAATTGCCTGTTATAAAGACTTTTACGAAAAGATCGAAACTAGGTGGAATCACACAGAAAGTCTGATGGCACCTTCACTGAATTGAAAGTAGTGACTCTCAGCTTGAGCTTTTGATAACAAATCTCTGACTGAATAGATCAGTTGCTGGTAACTCTGAAAAGAAATTTCACTGAAACCCTGGCAAACTGTAAAAGTAGCGTTTATACGGAAAATTGGAACAGAGAACCACGTCCTGTATATATGACTTCCTTCTTGTTGAAGAACATGGAGAGAATAGTCGAGATCCATGTGTGCAGAACTGCTTTGCAAATATATACTCTGTCTACATCGCCTATACGCTTACCAACATGTAATGACTGAATTGAAATCCCACTCGTCAAGAAGGATTACGAATTGGGCACTTTCATCGAAATTGAGGGTGCTTCTGGCAACGTGACTTTTGACGGCATGTTAAACTCGCCCAGACAACATGGTGTAGATGAATCACTAGATTTTCGTATCCAAGCAATGCTGGTGAATAGAATACTCACTGCGTATGCTAACTGTGGATGTTCTATGTCCACCACTATGGTGTATCATATGTTGGTCGATACACTGCTCAACGCGCTCAAGCTCAACGCGCGTATGCACAAGCATACGCTGATGATATAGATGTACTATTTGTTGAATCTTGTCTAGCGACTATCTGCTCTAAAGCGCAGGCAGCCCTAGACGTGATCGACGACTGGTGCACTAGTAATGGGCTTTCAGTCAACGCTCTCACCACCACCGTCAAACTCTCTACAGAAGCTACGTATTTTCGTATCATCCTGAATAACAAACTTGTTACGTCTAAAATCTCTAAGACGAACGAAATGGGGCCGCCGCTCTGGATGCATTGATGAATCTCCCTCTCCATGATATTCATATCATGGGCTGCACCCTTCCCTTTAAAACAAGTGGTCTTGTACATTAGAGCTTTAACTCAGGTCTTATGGATATGCCATCTGATGCAATGACACCAAAACTCCTGCTGTTGAAAAAATACGAAATCGACTTTCCTTGTACGTAAGCATTTTTGCGGCTAGAATCTGAGCCAGGAAGAAAATGTAGTCGGGTCTTCACGGATGGGACCTAAGCCGATATTGCATGCGACGTTGAAGTTATATTTTGCTGAAATTCACTGAGTCTTGTCTGCGTCTCAGTTCACAATGGGATCACGGAAAATAACATCGCCGATGAACTTGCTAGACAAGAGTCAGAGGAGAGTTTTTCATTATCGATTTGACAGTTGGGTTTCATATGAGCACAACTGCAAGTGACGTGATTCCCCAGACTGCAGGAAGACCAAACGAATGCTTCCCTACTTCTCTAATAGGTCAGCGGTCTTCCTGCTGTCCCTTAACAGGAAAGTCTGCAGGCTCTTTACTGGCATCATGACAGGACACAGTAGTAACTATAATATACCTATATACTACATATATACTAAAACTCTGTGAATCTCTGCCTTAACCTCGCATCAAACTGCAGTTTCTCGCCGTTGGCGTTCTGGGTGCTGGTACGTAGGCACTTTATCAATGAAAGGAACTTACAACGAGCACAATAGACTAGCCTTTTTACTGAATGCTCTGTTCCGACAGAAAAAAAAATATTCTTGCGAATCGCTACTGTTTTGGGCTTAGAAGGCAGTTGAGTTATAAAACTATCTCTCGAGCAATAAATGCCACCAATCATACCATCACTGATTTATGGAGCAAAGGCGTCGACACCGACGAAAACTCGGATAATCCGATTTAAATGCATGGGTCAACTTAAACGCTTGGACACCAACATCCGAATCGGAAGCTTTTCGGCTCCAACTCAGAGGGTCAATGCATTAGAAGGCGACCTCAACTAAGGTGGCGCACACAAGTAAAAGGGGACCTCAGTCAACTTCGGGTGCGCAGCTGGAGGCTGGCGAGACATGTAAGCTGAGAGCTTGGTTCCGCCCGGACTGTAGCGCGACCAAAATATCTAAATACTTTAAAATATGGATGTGGGTGGTATTCATTTCCACGCGATTCTTGCGTTTTTTGCTAAAATGGTTTCCTGGGTTAGTTATTTCTCGAGATTTTGGACAGCATTTACCGCCGATATCATGTAATTTTACGTCTTGCTCTTTATTTTTCTCTTGGGGTCATGTGAAAGGGAACACTCTAAGTGAACACCCGTGTTGCTGTCGATCAAATAGAGCCGCAATTGTGCCAAGATATAAAAATAATTTCTTAGAAGAACTTGAATGTGCAACGGAGGTCTAGAAGGTCATTTGGCTGAAGGTCTTTTTCATTACTTATGGCAACTCATTTTTTTCAATTAAAACAAAAAACTTGTTTCATAAAAATACTTGTTTTCTTGATGAGTCGAAATGGATACCGAACGGAGCCCCAATTTTTTTTTATGATCTCTCACTATTTGCCAAGATTAATTGTATTTCATAATCTTTGCACCACGGTGAATTAGGTGCAATTATAAATAGGTATTTACTCGAACAATACTTACTCGTAATCTCTTTTAACCATAGTAACACAGTTCCAAATGCTTACGATACTTTAGATAACCTTCAGTCGATTTTCTTGCAAAAGATTAAGAGAAATGACTTTGCGATTTCGTTATCACTTCATCTGTTTGTCTTTAAGGGTAAGTTGGCGTAAGCATTTAACTCTGTAGATCAAACATATAACATTTCTTAGTATGCTCGTATATTCCTTAGTGTAGCCTTGCAAAAATAGGGATAATAGCCACATGGAGGTCGCATTAGATTATGCCTCCAATCTCATTCAAATGAACGTCATAATTTTCTTCTCTGACGTTGATTCTAATCGTTAAAGATCGGTTATCATTATGTACTTCTACTGTTTGTGTTTTTGAATGAAAACAAAAACAAGCTGTCAAATGAAAATAAATATTTACATTCATTGCTGGTGGTACAATTATCAGTTGTCGAAATGCAACAGATAAGAAATAAATAAAAAATTTTCCACTTAACAGACAGATAAGAACAGCATTTCTTAATCTTTTATAATATTGACCTTAATATGCTAACCTTTGGGAGTCGATTGTTAATTTATTTAAAGTTAAATTTGCCGTTGCAATTTTTTCAAAAACTTACGAAATTTTCGCCTTGACTGCAGTTATTTCTTATCTTAGTAGCGGTCAAATCATGATGCCATAGTCAACATAACACAAATGCTAAATTCCTTGACCTGATATTTTAAACCAGGCTGTCTTTTATTTCATTTCATTTTATTTCATTTTTGATACATTAAAAACAAGATATTTTTTATCGCGTTTTGAAACTGCCCTACTAAACCTAAGACGTTCGATATTGCCGTATGCGACGTCTCTATTGAAGTTGAGTCGCCCTTCACCTTCAGATTAGCGGTACCGCAAACCTATCCTGGGTCTCTCGTTGCATGCCAAAATTCACGCTTCACGCTTCAGGGGGGACGAAGCCTTCCAAGCGCACACTCTCGTCATATAAGTAGTTGGGGTAGTAGACTCCAGATATCAGGTTGTTGGACGAGGTCGTTGCTCTTGCAATATGCCCTCGAGTCAACTTAATAGCGAAGTTGTCCACTTTTATTATTCTGATGTTCTGTATAAACGAAGACAAGCAATACCTCTCAAACATCCGTATCATGTCTATTAACCTTGCTCTCACGTTGAACTGCACGGAGCACCCATAACCCAGAATGGGCCGGATGAAGGCCATATATCAGATAACTTTCACCCTCGCATCGAATTGGTTGCTATAAAACAGTATCTTTGCAAGGGCAAAAACACCTTTGGCTTTGGCCAGAGTAGCATCTACATTCTTCTTGAAATATATATATTAGTCTGACTAGTTCCCAAGATATCTGACTACATTTCAACAAGCAAGTGGCTAGTCGTGTTGTCCAGTGATGGAAAATTTTCGTCAATTCTTTCTGGTGTCCCTAAAGGCACCAGAGAACGACCTTCCAAACAAAATAGTATCAGACTCAGTTGAAAATCAACTTCCAGTCATCGCAAAATCGCCTAGTTTGATCGAAGTCACGTTGCAAAATCATTTTAATGACCTCCACTTTTAGACCTGTTCTGTACGCTATCAAATCGTCTGTGTACGTTATGCTATTGGGAAGATATCGGTTGGGTAAATGTTGAAAAATATCGGCGAATTAACCACACCTTGTTGCAGACAGTTTTTAATGAAATGCCCGTTGGTGAGCATATTATGAAGAATGTACAAAAATGGTTTACTGGTACCCAGTTTGGTCAGCCTTTAGAAAAGTTCCTCTAACCATATGGTGTCGAAGCTCTTTTCCAAGTCAATCAGGCGGGCTCCTGGTTTTTGCTTTTATTCCAGTAGATATCTGACACCACTTCAGACGCGGCATTTACTCGTATAACATCATGCCTCGCCTTAAGTCCGAGCTTATAATCTAGGACTATATTTTTGTCCTCAACCCACTTAGTCAAAACCCTATTGACTACCTTTTCGAACACCTTACTGATATTCGGAAGGCGACTTTTCGACCGGTGAAACTAGACTGTGTTTAATAGACAATGTCATATATAATTTTCAGTCTTTAATGTTGTGACTTCAACTAACTAAAACGCTGCTACATATTGTGGCCGAAAAAGTCAAAAGACAATTTCTAAATGACAAACGTTGAATTGGGTTTTCATTGATTCAAACTTTATCTCTATTATGGATAATAAAGGGTGATTCATCGTAAGGTTTGATTTATAATGTAAAATAAAATACATTAATTTGAAAGCAAATCTAAAATTTTTTTATTGGTTAATAGAACAATTCATGGCATTTATTTCTTAAAATAATATCATGTAAATATTGACCACGACTATGTCTGAGCTGGTTCATTCGTGCATAGCGACGGGTATCTCGGGGTTAACAGGAGTAATGTTGGCTTCCAAAGCGTCAATTGCAGCTGTATTATTCCTGAAGATCTGAAACTTTACATATCCCCAGAGAAAATAGTCCAAAGGAATGTTATCGCACGATTTAGGCGGCCAATTTATCTTAGCAAAACGTGAAATTAAGTACTCACCAAAAGGATTTCTCAACAAATCCATTGTTTCACGCGTTGTATGGCTCGTAGTGCCGTCTTGTTGAAACCAGAGCTCACCAAGATAATGTGCTTGAGTTTCAGTAAGTACATATTCCTTTAACATGGCGCGATAACGGTAACCATTGACGGTAACATTCTGATTTGCCTCATTTTTGAAGAAATATGGACCAATGATTCCACCAGCCCATAAACCACACCATTTCGTTGTTTTTAATGGATGTAATGGTAGCTCTTGGTACTCTTCGGGTTGCTCAAATATGACTACTTTGTTTATTAACGTATCCATTGAGCCAGAAATGGACTTCATCACTCAACAAAATTTCACGATAAAACACTTTCATTGAGTTTTTCCGAAGCCCATTCACTGAAAATATGAATCAAATCCAAGTCACTTGGCTTTAATTCTTGCATAAGTTGAATTTTGTGCGCTTTTAGGCTGAGATTCTCACGTTAAATACGCCAAATTGTCGAATATGCCAAGCCAAGCTGCTGAGAACGAGAATCGATTCGTCATGGTCTTCTGATACACTCTCAGCTACAGCTGCTATGCATAGTCTTTTCACTACATGCTGGATGTGGTCTAACCGGTCGAGTATCATTCACTTGTGTAAACTAGGACTCAAATTTGCGAATGGTATTGGCAATTGTGGTTTCAGTAGGTCGATTATGCGCACTGTAAATTCCTCGAATTGCACGAAAAAAGTTTGTCACAGAACGTTGATTTTCGTAATTCCTACAGCTGAACAATTTGGAGACGCTGTTGTGGTGTGAGTCTTTTTTATAGTAACTTGCCGAACGATACTGAATAAAACCAAGGAAGCAGTTTGGCAGAAGTCAGGCGTGATCTGTCAAAAAAAGCCTATTGAAAATCAAACCTTACAATGAATCACCCTATAGTGCTTCGTCAGAATAACGCGGAAG
Source organism: Volucella inanis (assembly GCA_907269105.1). Lineage (NCBI taxonomy): Eukaryota > Metazoa > Arthropoda > Insecta > Diptera > Syrphidae > Volucella > Volucella inanis. The sequence continues at coordinate 230,062,579 of OU026153.1, read as the reverse complement.
ACGCTTTTAATAGCAATTTTCTATGGTAAAGTGCGAACTGATAAGAACGATAGTAAAAAAAAAAAAATTAAACAAAACAACAACGGTGTGAGATGCAAAATCGATTCTGGTTTTATTTCATCATTCAAATGGCCGCCTTGGTTTTGTTCGCAGTGCTTCATGTGGCCGGTCCAATTTTGGATGTCTCGGTCCAATATGTGCGGCGTTATTCCGGCAATACCGTGTCGAATGTTGGCCTTGAGCTTGTGCGAAGTAATTTGCTTGTTGGCGTGGACTAAAGAGTTGACGTAGCTCCAGAGAAATTAATCGAGTGGTGTCAAATTGCATAATCGAGATGGCCATTGAGAGTCGCCAAATTTTTCCTTCAAAAATTCGAGCGTTGCGTCGCTTGTATAGCATGTAGCGCCGTCTTATTGGAGCCACAACTCGGACATGTCGATGTTGTCTGACCTGACCACAGAAAGTCGGTTAATATCGCTCTATACCTGAGACCATTGTGCACCGTTTTCAAAAGGAATAAGGTCTGATGATAAGCCTCGCCCAAGAAAGCGATTTTATGGACAAAATCCGGATCTCCGGCCAACATTTTCAACGCCTAATTAGCGAACTCACGGCGTTTTCTATAGTGATCCAGCTTTAATTCTTGCATCAGCACAATTTTATACCAACGTAGGCCCAAATCCAACAGCAAAATAATCCGGATTGACACTCAGGCGATGCCTTATTCAGCTGATCGGCGCCGAATCAACATTTCTGGTTCTTTTTCGATACTGGCCACTACAGTGACAATGTTTTCTTTATTTTGGACCAATCTCTGTCTTAAGATCCAAAAGAGTGTACTCGCGTTCAAACTTTTCCACGGTACGACGAATTGTCTGCACATTGAAGCCATGATGACGATCGACCTTACGACGAAATTCACGCTGCCTATTTACAACAAAGCCTGAGTCTGGATAATATTTTTTTAATAATTTGTGCACATTCGGCAAGCGTGAATTATTATTATTTACTTTTGGAGCCAATTTTCAGCACTCTTCCACGCTTATCGGCCGGAACATTGACAATATTAAGTTCAATATTCTTTCTGGCTTTCTCTGACGTTGTTTGCTTGTTGGCATGAATTAACGACTTAACGTAACCCCGTTAATAGAAATCAAACGGAGTTAAATTGAATAAACGAGGTGGGCATTCGACCGGACCATTTTTCGAGATTACATGGTTTCCAAACTTCCCTTTCAATAGATTAATTGTTTGATCAGCTGTGTGACATGTGACACCACCTTCTTGGAACCATATATCACTGATGTCAAGTCCATACGATTCTGGCAAAAAATAGTTTTCCCACATGACACGATAACAAGCTCCATTGACCCTAACATGGCAATCAATTACATCGACGAAATACGGTATCCGTATGAAATCCACATAACACGGTCACTTTTGTGGATGCAATGGAGTATCTTGAAGCACATATGGGCTTGTTGCTGTCCAATAATGCAAATTTTGCTTATTGACAAAGACATTAAGCCAAAAATTAGCTTCATCTCTGAAAATGATTTTTCGACGAATTTCGAATTTCGACGCTTCAAATGAGCCAGATCCTAAAGTTCTTGAGTAAATTGGATCTTATAAGGGTAAAGGCTAGGACCTTTAAGCAAAATTTGTCACAATGTGGACTGAGAGTTTCCCAACTCCTGTTAATCGCGTGGAAACCACTGATTTGGCTCCGTTTGAATTGAAGCACTTACGGCTGCGATATTTTTGGTGCGTTGCCTCAGGAACATTCACAGGAACAATCAATAGTGAATATGTTCAGTCGAATTTATGCATTTATAGCACGCACTGCCTATCTGTAAGAACGACTATTCAACCGAAAATTGGAGTAAGCGCTCTTAAAGTTGCGACCACGTGATTTTTAATAATTTTCGTGAACTTCGTTTCAATAAAAATGTAAGGCCCTTTTGACATTGACAGGTCATAAAAAAATTTCAGGGGTAAGGTTTAACTAAAATACAAAATTGTAATGTCTATATTGATAAGCTCTTTACATTTTAAATGTACTACTGCATTAATTATAAGGAAAATGAAAATCCATGTTAATACATATTTTGGCAATGAAAAACAATAGAAAAAAAATCTCGGTTGAAATAAAGAGGTAAGGAACTAAGTAAATAAAGCTTGAATAGATTCAGCCCCCTAAAAGACTTTGATCTTTCGTAGAAAGATACAGCGGTTAGTTTAACAATCGGCCTAACATATTCTACTGTTTGCCCAACTATTGTGGCAACTCTGTTGCGTTGATATCTTAAAGGATGAAGGTATGGGGGAAAGTTAATTTTTTCAAGTAGGACGGCATCACCAATCTTTAGTGTACATTTCTCACTTTGCCACTTAGGTCGCTGCTGTCACGACGTTAAATTCTCTGCATACCACCGCTTCCAGAAGTTGTGTTTTATTGTCCATAAAAGAGACCAATTAATGTACGAATATATAGGTTTTTTACACATATCCGGCCGAGGAACTCATAATAGGGGTTCACTAATCAGGAAATAAGCCGCACAAAGTGTCATTGGGTCTATATCAGACTTGTCCCACATTGGTCGTGAGTTTCGTAAGGTCTCTATTTGTGTGAGCAGCCTATAAATCTCCTCGTACGTCATTTTATGATCCTGAATGACTCTCTTTATGTGATACTTGACGGATTTTATGCCCATAGTCCGCCGAAGTGGAATAAACGGTCATGCGATTTTATCTGTGAAAAGATAAAAGATGACTGCATCGATGTGTAGTTGAGTTAGGAGAAGTTTAAACATTTTATAAAGCCTACGCTTTGCCCGATGAAAATTTGTTGCATTGTCGCTCCAGATTTCTGTTGGTTTAACCCGACGCCCAGCAAAGTGACCAAGAACAGCAAGGAGTAGAATTGGTCACCTACCAGTTTGTCATGAATCACGTTCATGATAGAGCACACACTCGTCACTCGTGCCATGTGTCGGAGTCAAGCATACTCAGTTTACATTGCCATTTCATCATGAAAAGAGTTACACTCGAACAACGCTTACAAATATTTGAACTTTATTATCAAAATTCGTGTTCTGCGAAAAATGTTTTTCGCGAACTTCGACCATTTCACGGTCATCATAATCGACCTACTGAACAAGCAATTCAAACCATCGTGACCAAATTTCCAACTAATTTCACGCTATACCTACTCGTATGCGTAGAGTGCATACAGAGGAAAATGTTGCTGATGTATCCGCCAGTGTTAATGAAGACCGTGATTTGTCCATTCGACGCTTCTCAGCTTCTCGACTACGTGGAAGATTTCACGCAAGCATTTTGGTGTAAAATCTTACAAAATACAGCTCGTGCAATAATCGAAGAAGAATTCGACCTGCCACAGCGTCGAATTTTCGGCGATTGGGTCCAAGAAAAGATGGAGGAAGGTCCGCTTTTCTATCGAAAAATTGTATTCAACGACGACGCTCATTTCTGGTTGAATGGGTATGTTAATAAATAAAACTGCCGTAATTGGTCTGAAGAGCGACCTCAGACCAATGCAAAAGCTTCCAATGCACCAGAAAAAATGCACGATTCGGTACGGTTTATAGTTCGACGGAATCTCGTTAAAGAAACGATAACGTCAATGGCGCTCCCTATCGTTCAATGATTTCGAACTTTTTTTTGCCCAAAATACACGCGCTAAGCTTGGTTGACATGGTTTTCCAGCAAGACGGCGCTACATGCCACACAGCGCGCGAATCAATGAACCAACTGAGAAATGAGTTCGGTGTGCAATTTGTCTCTCGTTTTGGACCGGTGAATTGGACGGCTAGATTGTGCGACTTGACCAGCGTCAATTTAAACCTTGGAAAAGAACATTACACGTGTTGTTAGCGAGATACCAGCCAATATGCTGGAAAAAGTGATTCAAAATTAGATTCTTCATATGGACCACTTAAAATGTAGTCGTGGTCAACATTTACATGAAATAATCTTTAAAAAGTAGATGACAAACATTGATTTTTCAACCCAAATAAGAATTTTATACACTTTTGCAATTTTCCTACCCTTTTTTGACAATTAAAAACGAAACGCTTAAAAACTCACTCCTCTGTGAGTGTCTATCGAAACCAAAATTGTAAGGCCAGAGATCTCTATAAATAAAAAGTCTGCAGCAAGCTTTCTATACATCACAGTTTTAATGAGACCAAATCCGAACTCGTAGCAAATAATCAGCTCCTTGGATTCATATGAATAAAAACTTCACTCCACTATATAACAATATGCGTTTTTTTATAATTAGCGCTCACTTAAAGGGTAGCCTTAGTCTTAAAACATTTGCACACAGATGTGTACAACGCCAAGGAAATAAAGAGCTCGGCAGGGCATTCCATAGGCGAGTTGTATGCTTTGGGAAAGAATCACGATGTTTCAGGGTACGTCCGAAAGTGGGCTTGAGCGTATACTGATGAGCATTTATAGAGCGACGGTTGTTACGGTTAAAGGTTGATACTTGCGATTTCTATGGAGCACTGGAGTTGGAAACAGCGATAAAACAAAGTGAGACAAGAGACCTTACGTCGGCGTTCAAGGGTGCCAATTGGAGAAACTATGAGTTTTTTCGCACATGCTTGAATTTTATCTAGCAGGTGCAGAGATGTTTTAGGAGCACCTGACCAGATGTAGGTATTGCACTCCAATTTTGGGCTGATGAGTGCCTTACATATTGTGGCCAGATCAGAGGGGGTGAAATATATCTTACATCGTTTGAGGAAACCTAGACATTTCGCAGTATGTTTGGCGGCAACGAATGTGTGGTTATTTCAACGTAGGTTGTCACCTATACACATACCGAGAATGTAAAGTTTTTCAGTTTCGACGATGAAAGTGCCATTAATCGATAATGACTGGGTATTTAGATTTCGCTTTAATGACAGCAAACAGCTGTTTTGAAAGTTTTGAAAGAACTAAATTCCACTCGGTTGATAGTTCCCCAATTGGTTATGCTGTAAATATCGGAATTTAATGAGCTTAATACACGCTACCGATCCCGTTCTACAGCCGAAGAGCAGTAACGTGAGTTCGGGAACGAATAAGAAAAGCAGAGAGTACTGCCATCAGCAATTAGAAGTAGCAGACAAGAGATCATTAATGAAAGTTAAAAAGATTGTCGGAGATAGAACGGAGAGCTGGGGCACACCAGCATTTATGTTGTTGCTTGAAACCAACCAAGACAACTTGAATTGAACGTTCCGAAAGGTAATTTCTAATCCACTGAAGAAGAGAGTCAAAGATCCCAAAAGCACCTGATGCGTAACTCTGTCAATTATCAAATGCAACTATCTTGCTTTCGACAGATTGATGGACGCTTTGGTTCTACTTTTCCGTAAAAGTTTAGTTTTAAAAGCATTTTATTTTCTTAAACACTTACTCTTACATACAAACAAAAAATGGTTAAATGCTAGCTTACAATTACTTAACAATCTTATACTAACATACTCTCCACACACAGGCACTCTAGGCTACTCTAAATTCTTGTATCTATGTCTTTCGACTTCATTTACATTTTACTTAACAATTTTTATTTATTATAAAAACTTAATATCTAACTTAAACTAAATCTTAGTCTACCTAATCCTACATATACAATACACACACATAGACATTACACAATTATATACATATATTGGTATATACCTTTGTATAAGTTAAGGTAACAAATATTTCACCTCTTAAAATTGTACTACAATGACATTCATCATTCAAACCAATTCAAATGCTGACACGGCGTCTGGTTCACATTGTATTACTCTGATCTGCGCATTCCATCACGTACTATGATGGTAACCCGAGTACACCTGTGGGAATGCATCCAGTGGATAGCAAAGGAAAGGAACATGTAGAATAGTATTTAAGGTAGCATTGTATTGAAATTGTATTTTAGTCTTAGTTTTGATTGTAAGAGGCCAGAATGCCCAAATTTTAAATAAAGTTTTTTTTTAACTTAAAATAATTTAAAATTTAATTTTTATACCAATATATGTAACATATATATTTAAGTGCTAACCTAAACCTATGCAAGCTGGCCATCGCTATTCACACAGAGCAAATAGATTGGTCAGCTCTGCCTCATTAGGAAGGCTGGTCTGTACTTGGCGGAAACGACGACGAAATATTTTCTCCATCACTCAACCACCAGAAATGCTGGTGCTGCCGAACGACATTCCTCTTATCGCGATTCCCCACAGCCCTACTGAACCTGAGCCGATCGACACTGCCGTGTGCCACGTCTCTGTTGTAGTTGAGTCGCCTGTCCCCAGCTGTCCGAGCGACATGGAAAATTAACGAAACCGCTGATCTATCCTGGATCAACCCTATCTGATCTAGGTAGAGGAATGCTTCCGGTGGAACGAAGCCGACAGAACGCACACTCTCGTGGTAAAGGTAATTGGGGTAGTAAGCCCCAGATATCAGGTTATTCGTCGAGGTCATTGCTCTTGCAATGTGCCTTCGAGTCAGCTTAATTATGAAGTTGTCCACTCGTATTAGGTTAGCCCTGTTGTAAAGGACCTTATTAGGATAAAATTTCTTGTACTCCGACTCTGGTGTTCTGTACAAGCGAAGACAAGCCCTAAGGCAAGTCCTCTCAAACACTCGAATATTTTCCATTAAGTTTGCTCGTACATTGAACCACACGGGACACCCAAATACCAACATGTGCCTGATAAGGACCATGTAGCAGATTACCTTTACCCCCGCATCAAGTTGGCTGCTATAAAACAGTCTTTTGTAAGGGCAAAAGCGCCTTTAGCTCTGGCCAGAGCAGCATCTACGTTTTTGTCAAAATACAGAAACCGATCTAACCAGACCCCAAGGTATCTGACCACATTTCGACAGGCGAGAGGCTGCTGTTGTCGAATAATCGAGAACTTAAGCCAACCTTTTCTGGTATCCCTAGAGGCTCTAGATAACAGCGTCCTAAAGAGAATGGTTTCCGACTTCTGAAAGTTGATTTTCAACTTCCAGTCATCGCAAAATCGTCTTATCTTATCGAAGTCACGCTGCAAGAAGGTATTAATCGATTTTTGGACCTGTTCTGTACGCTATCAAATCATCTGCGTACGCAATAGTATGGGGAAATGAACCTATCAAGTCGCTTGTATAAATGTTGAACAGGATCGGCGAATTGACCGCGCCTTGCTGAAGACCATTTTTAATTTGAAATATTCCAACAGAAGTCACATCACCATTCTTCACGATGAACTGTCTGTTGGTTAGCATATTATAAAGAATGTACAAGAGTGGTTTACTGATCCCCAGCCTAGTCAGCTTATAGAAAAGACCCTCTAACCATACTGTGTCTAAGGCCTTCTCCAGTACATTGGTTTTTGCCTTTATTCGATTGTATATCGGACACCAGTTTAGACGCAGCATGTGAGATATCATGTCTCGACTTAAAACCGAATTGATTATCCGGAACTATATGTTTGTCCTCAACCCACCTAGACAGAGCTCTATTGATTACTTTTTCAAAAACCTTACTGGTATTCGAAAGGAGACTGGTGTAAATGTCCACCGCTTCTAGAGGAAGATGTCGAAGCACGATGTTCGGAATACCATCGGTCCCCATTGATTTTTTAGCCCTGATTGTGTAGAAGATCTCATGGAGTTCTTCCTTCGAAATTTACGGGGGTAGGTCACCCTCTCTGGTAATGACATTATTTGCCATGTTTTCGTCGCTGAACCGGGTGAAACCACAGTCCTCGGATCGCCAGTTCTCTACTTCATTTCGAATGTAGAAGTCGTGCACCAAGACGCGATCGTCCAGGTCATAATTAGGACCAATGGTATCATTGGCCTTGTATACTTCCTGGAAAGTCGCCCCTATGGCCTCAACCTTCTCCTGTGGATCCTCGATCACAAGGAAGTTGTCATCATCAGCGGCCTCATTTGGATCAATACCTGCTATTGTCAATAACCGTTCGTTGTCTGATGTCTGGGCTATTTTAAGACACTGAAGGTCGTTTTGATTTTTTCTGCGAAATAGTTTATTTATTTGCGGGAACATATTCGGGTTACTGGTGTTTACAGCGGGAACCTTGTAGTTCCAATACAAACTTACAGAAATTCTGTAATTCTCTTTTATTAGCGTTTGCAGATTTTTAATCGACGACTTCAGTGTCCTGATCCCCGGGTGTTGTCTGTCGGTAAAATGTCTGTACAAGTTTTTGAGTCTTGACAGAAGCCTACTTTTCTGTCAGTGCAGTGCGTCAATAGTAGGATTGCGGAACAGGTCTTTGTTAGTCGTACGTCGATACAGCGGTATTATAGTGTCCATAGTTTGTTTAATTGTCTTGTCCATTTTTTTAAGGTAATTGTCGATCTCCTCGTTTGACAAATTCCTATTTCACGATAGATGGAGCGTGTTCGAGATGAGTGCTCTTGTTAAGGTTGCGGAGAAGCGTATCCATCGAGCCTTATTGTAGTTGTAAGAATAACTTTGGACACACTCCTCCAATTCCGCAATTTCGTTGGGAACTGTAATTTCGGTGCTTAAACCACAATGGTCACTGTCATACACGAATGTGCGCAGTCAGTTTAGCGTTTGTAAATTCGTACCTGTCAGTCGTATACGTTCGGCGTACAGCAGTAGATCCAAATAAGACCCGCCTCTGGGAAACGATGGGTTATCCGTCGCTTTGAAACCGAATCTGTACATGACATCGTGCTGACCCCACCAATCAAGTAGTAGGTTCCCTCTAATATTTGGCAACTGATTTCCCCAATCTCTGTGTTTAGCGTTGAAATCTCCGCCGATTATAAAATAATTCTCCGCCGATTCCAGCCTCAGAAGTCGAAAAAGCGTGTCGAGCTCTGTGATGAATAAGGTGGATTGTGAAGCCTCAGGTGCATAAACAGAGGCCAAGTACAGCCGCTTTCCACTGCCGAGCGGGATGTAAATGACCATAGCTTCCAACACCCAGAACCTGCGCAAAACGCCCTTGTACACTCTGTGAAATTTTATGCCTTCTTTAATGAAGATCGTGACACCACCTCCACATTTGGATCTGGGCCGGTTTCTTCTTCTAACAATATAATTATTGTACTCCAGTTTGTGATTATCGGAAAGCACATCAGGAGTTTGGTCTTGTAGCAATTTAAACATCGCGGCTCTTCATTCGACCCTAATCAGTGAATTAACAATTACCGCAAGGACCATCAAGGTTTGCTCCACCATGTGCGTACCCATTACGACATGTGTTGCGTTAGGCCCGGCAGCAGAGCGTAGATCTGGTCCACCCGATTGGCCTGTTCTTGCACCTGCTTTTGTAGCTGACCCATCTGCCCTTGGATTGCGAGCAAGATGGCCAGCATGTTAGGTGCAACTTCCGTTGTTCTCGGCATTACTTTTCCGTAAAACATGCTATCAAAGTGGACCTGTTGCTACGAAAACTGTACTGCCGGTCAATGAGGAGTTTTTTTTGTTTGAAAATATTTCATGAGCTGATGATGATCTTGGTAAGAAGGTTCTTAAGATTCGCCTTCTGAAAGGACGGGCTAAACGAATGCTGTTTTCGATCTGCTCGGAAAGGATCCTTAAGTGTAAGATCGATGGAAAAGCTTATGCAGCGGTTTTGCTCTCGTGAAAGGACACCTCCTCAGAAGAATGGGATATATGCCATCTGGACCAGCGGATTTGTGTATATTAAAATCTTTAAGTACTCTTGCTATTACACGAGTGCGAAAGTGGATTTGTCCTATTGAAGATTCGACGCACTCTATAGTAGGCGGCGACAAAGCACAATCTGGAAATGTTGTACTTGCCGCAAAATGTGCAGAAAACAGATTGGCCTTATTCAGAGAGCTGACAGCTGGAATTTCATTGTATATGAGCGTTGGGATGGAGGATGAGGTAGAATTTCAAATATTTTTGACGAATGACCAACAATTTTTACTACCTTTGAGACATTGTAGTATTTTTTGCAGTCTTTCCTGGCTCATTTAAACTTTTCTTGATTTTCCTGAGTGAGTTTCTCTAACTCTGACGGCCTCTTTACAGCTCGAGTTGAACCATGCCTTTTCATTTGGTTTGATACTCTTCATCTGATTAGAGATAAGGGATCTCATTCCAAAGAGAATAATATCTGTGATCATATCGGCAGCGACATCCACGTCGTTATCGAGGAAACATAACGACCAGTTAAAATTCTTAAAGAAGCTGTTAAGTTCGCTCTAATTGGCTCTCTAGTATTGCCATACGATTCTTATAGGGTGTTTATCAGGGTGAGAAGTTAAAAATAAGTCCAGGGTGTCCATTCCTAGATACTTCCCTGTATTAGAGTAAGGAACTTTAACAACTGAAATAAATATTGATATATGGTTAATTTTTTTGTTGGTGAAAACAATATGAAAAGATTTTGAGCTATTTAGGTGAATTCAATTCTTTTTGGTCCAGCTGAGAATTTCATTCACAGCAGTTTAAAAACTGTACTGTTAGTATAGTGTGAAATTTGAAAATGTTGGTAAATCGTTATTAGATAAGGTATAACACTGGGCCAAGGATACTCCCTTGTGGAACCCCAGCATTGATTTCTTTCAGTTAAGAATAGCAATAACCTCATTTAGTTTTGTACGTTTTTACTTCTGTATATTCATTGGGAAAAAGTAATTTTAGTTTTTGAAGAAGGGCTTCATGAAAGACCTTATCAAATGCCTTTGATGCGTTCAAAAATACAACTGATCATATCATTTTTTTCCTCCAGAGCTTTGTCGATGACATGTAGTAATTCGATGTCCAAGTTAATGTATTGCAATCATAATTCAACGAATGATAAAACTGTGTAATCTTTTTAGAAAAACCTTTTCTAATACTTTTTGTACAAATTTATTAAAAAAGAGATGAGTCTGTAGGATGATGCTCGTGTGGATCATTTCCTCTTTCCATATTTCATCGACTTTTGGGTTAAAAAATATCCATTATATACTCAGAAAATACGTCGTTCTTTTCGGCATTTCCTTGGTCTCAAAGGTGGGTTTTGTTGTATGGGACGTTTAAGATACTGGTGAACTACAAAGAGATTATTTTGTTTTCTTATCGGCTGCATTTTGTATTTGCAAATCGTAAAAACCTCCGTTAAATCGCTTTTATTCAGAGGATGTAAGTTCTGTAGTAAGATGACCAAACTTGGCTTGCATATTCAAGAAGAGGCCTAACAAACGTTATTTAAAGGTATTTGGTAACATAAGGATTAGAAAAGTCCTAAGACCAGCTCTTGATGAAGCCAAGGGCATAGTTTGCTTTTTTTTATTATATTATCAATGTGAGAACGGAAATTGAGTTCCTTATCACTGATATAACCTAAATCCCGCATTTCTTTCACTAAGGGAGCAAGCAATTTAAAAATTAGGTAGCAGCGGAGTAGTAGGAGAGCGCTTACGGGTAAACGTTTTAGCCTGACACTTGTTGACATAGATCCCAAGAAAATTCTTCTGACACCAAGTACAAAATCTGTACTTGTAAATTTTTCTGCAGTGGTAGGCTGTCGAAGGTAGATTATATGTATCTAAATAAATATCTTTAAATTTTTAATGATGTTGATTCATTAATGGTCAGAATAAATGATAAGGACCAGTGTGGCTGCCTTGAGGGATACCAGAAGAGCCTTCAATTTGGTCAGAAATCATTGACCTAAATAGAACATAGTAATGCCGTTGATCAAAATTGGATTGAACCCTATTATTAGGAAACCAAGAGCCTTAAATTTTAGAAAGATTATATTCAGAAAGGTAATTCTATCACAGAATTTACTGAAATCGGTGGCAATCACGTCAACTTCATTTCCAGATTCTAGTGCACATAAAGTGCTTGATACGAATTCCGTTAAGTGGGTGGTTGTAGATCTACCTTTGAGAAATACTTGCAGGTTTTGTGAGACAATAGAGTTACAATGGGAAAGCATTATGCCATAAATAGGTATGCACGGCAGCCTAGCTATTGGTCGATAGTTAGAAATTGGTCTTTTTGACATTTTTTATGTCAACATTTTCCAGGTTGAATAAAATAATCCCTGGGTGATAGAAGATGAAAGAGATCTGTAAGAGATTGGGCTAGATGCACTTCACATTTCTTTAAGAATATAGCGGAAGATAATTATGTCCAGCAGGCTTATTATTTTAAATTTACCTTGCTCTAAAGTTATACACACTGATTCGAAAGTTGTTTGTAGGCAGCTATTTAAGTAGAGTGGTTTGGCTCTTGGTGAAAAGATTTGCAATAATTGTGGGACCTATACAACTAAGAGAGAAGATGTCTTCTTTCCAAAATGACGCAGTTATCTGTATCAGTGACGAAGACTAGGTTGAGTTGCCTGACAATGTTATTTGTGACCCCACTTAATTGATACAGGCCAGAATTAGTAAGGCAGTCGATGAAAAGATTTTCTTTATCAAAGATGGGATTTGTTGCACTAAAAAAGGACTCGTCATTCTGAGTCCATAGAAGTTTAGGTAGGTAGCAGCATTGAAAATACAATCAATTGGATCAACAGCTAGCTGGTACCCTTGAATTAGTTGAGAGGGACGAATATAGTAGCAACAAATATACATATAGGTTGCGCTTGGAAATGCGGTGCAGCAGGCCTGGTTTTATACTGCTTATCCTTTGTAGAATAGTGGCACTTGTTTGTTAGTTGTTATTGTTAGTTGCATTGCTTTCATGTTAATCCGTTGTTTAACTCTTGGTCATTATGCTTCTTTGTCGCGGAGAAGGTTTTTGTTTACAATCATAGGATGATCCGAGGATAATAATGGAGTACGGAACCGTCAAATACACGGCCGTCCAAATATTATGAGGACTCCAGGAGCCATCAAAGCCATGCAGGCTCGAATCAGACACAAATCATTGAAAAAGCAGAAGATCTTGTAGCGGGAAAGAAACATTTCGCAAAAATCTACATGTGTCTCCCATCATCAAAGAAGACTTTGGGCTAAGTGCTAGACATTAAAAACTCTCCTAGATGGTTACGCTAAAAATGTTCACAGACAAATTCTGTACATCCACGACAAAATTTTTACCGTCGAAGAAACTTTTCATAAGCAAAATAATCGAGTCTATGCTCGAACATCAGTAGAAGCTTCAGAACGTATTTCAAGGATTGAAAGAGCCTACCACCCCGTTAATGTAATGGTATGGTGGGGAATGAGCTACGATGGCATAACTAACCTTCATTTTAGTGAAAAATGAGTCAAGACTTCGCCTAAGATTTACCAAACCACTGTTTTGCAAGACTGTTAAGACGAACATTGCTCGACAACGAGCACTAGATATTCCAACAAGAATCTGCTCGAGGTCACAAGTCGAATACAACTCAAAAGTGGCTTTTAGTTTTGGTCTGCTCAACTAATCACCGAAATATTGAGTCCTTTAAGCGAGCACCTGTCCGCGCTGTCGACAACTTTCCGATAAATGAGGTCCGTAATACGATTGAAGATTGGTCGTGCTTTAAGGCAAATGGCGGCTCTTTCGAATGAAGTTTTCGATAACTCATTTGAAAAATAAAATGAATAAATTTGTTGTTAAAAGTATCAGCGCGTTTTCATTTGGCATTCGTTTATCTTTGTATCAGTATTTATGACTAGACTAGGTATTTTGATGTTAAACCAGGACAACAAACACAATTGAAATCGTAACTAAATCCGGAAATTCCACTTAGGACTTGGTTGCTATAGCCACATTTATGTGGCTAAGCTGGGTTATATTGTTTCAATTATTGGTGACATTTCGTTGGTATAACTTGTTCGTCTACGGCAAGGAAACTCTTCTTTTGGAACCAACAGTAAACGTTCCCATATTTTCTATAAAAGTGCTCTTACTTGTCATTGAAATGAATGAACTTTATGATTGTTTCCCACCATCCCACCATATCATCGTTATGAAATGGTGTACTCGTATTTCGTACCAACCTTTACGGATCACATTTGTTGAAACTTTGCTTGCTCAGGAATGCCAGAAATAAAAATGGCTTAATACTGCTCGCTTCTGTAAGTGACTTTAATATCGATAGAGCGATAATGAGTATTGATATCAATTCCTTACTTACTAAAAATGACGCTACAGTTCGGGGTGGACCTGGGCCTCAACCAACTAGCATCTCCAGCCAGCTCAAACTTTAGCTAGCTGCCTAAAGTTTCACACGATAAGTTGATTGATATCTCATTTTACTTGCGTGCGCCACCTGAGTCGCGTCCTTTCTTTACTGCGATGTCGTTCTGGGGCGCATTCGAAGACTTTTCAGACCGAAGCATTGATGTTTATCCGATCTACATGACCCAGATACCTCAGTCGATGGAACTTCACACTTCTGGCTAAGTAGCCAAGAGAACCCTAATCCATTTTTGATAAAGTCTTTGCCTCTGCACCATAGAGCAGGATTGCTATTATTAAGGTCTGATATAGATTCTCTTTTGTTGTTGGAGAGAGGGCTTTGCTAGTCAATTGCCTTCTTAGCACAAAGAAGCAGCAATTGGCAGGAGTTATTCTTCGTTTGATGTAAACGCTGGTGTCGTTGTCTAAATTGATAGCGGTGCCTGGATATACAAAGTACTTACCTACCTCAAAGTTATATTTGCCCAAGGTAACGTTCTGTCTGAGACGTCGGTGTTGACTGTCCTTTCTTGTTGAAAGTGTATAATTGATCTTGCCGTCATTGACCGTCAATCACCTCTTCTCCGCTTCCGCCTCGATACTAGCGAAAGCATACATGAAATCACGCTACTTTCTTCCAATTATGTCAATATTATTGCTGTATATGAGTAATTGGACGAACTTTTGAAAGATTATGTCTCTTGTGTTGGTGCGTGAGTTTTGCGCTATTCTTTCAAGAATAATGTTAAAGAAATCGCATGACAGCGCCTCGCCTTGTCTAAATCCTTTTTTTGACATCATTCAACTTTCTCGGCGAGTTTTTTAACGCATCGTGAGGAAGCGGACGAATTTGGTACACATGCCAAAATTAGACATTTCTCTATATATGTAGTTCGCCTCCACGGATGCTGTCATACGTGGCCTTAAAAACGATGAATAAGTCTTGTATATCAATTTGAAAAAAAATCTGCCGTTTTTTAGACGATCTGCCCTAATCGTAGTGTGAATATTTGGTAGATGGTGACCTTTTCTGATCTGAAGCCACACCGATCACTGATATGAACTAGGTTGTTGATGAACGACTTCAGGCGCTCATACAATGCGACAGATATTCTCTTAAAGGCAATGTTCAGAGGGAGGTGCAGAGGGTCCCCTTTCTTGAGGATCGGACAAACAGTGCTGAGCTTCCATTTATCGGGCATACTTTCTTTTGAACAGATTTCACAGATGAGTTAGTGTATGCTCCTAATCAAGTCATCGACTGACACTTTAAAAAGCTCGGCAGTCAGGTTCCAGCAGCTATGTGGGACTTAATCTTAGATATGGCTATCTTCACTTCGGCCATGTTAGAATTGTTGATCTATGATACCTCGTACAGGTTAAAAGGTTTATTCTGCCTGACAGCGGTATTTGCTTCGCTTCGCCGTTATACAATCTATAGAAAACCTCTTTATTTCTTGTTTTCCTCTCGTCCTTCTATGCAGCGCCGCTTTGTATGCCTTTTACTTAGCTGCATGTGCTTGCCGGCACTCGTCGTCAAGTCAGTGGTTTCGTTATGGTGGCCGAGTGAAACCCAGTACGATAGAGGTGGCATCTGTGATGGCTATTTGACAATGTTGCCACTGCTCCTCGATACCTGATGCTGGCAGCGTAGGACCTCTTAATAGATTAAGGGAGGCTCAATCGGAAATGGATGTGGAAATCTCTTACGATTGTAGCCATCCGACTTTGAACTTTACAGTATTAGCTTGCCTTTGCGAAGTTCGGAATATCCGCAGCCGTACCTTGGTTGCAACAAAGTAAGGGTCCGAATCGATGTTTGCCCCTCGGACGTTCGGACATCAATAATACTGTAAGAGTGCCCTGCGCCGATTGCAATATGCTCAATCTGATTGACGGTCAGAAGTCAGAAGTCCTTAAAGTCCCCTATGTGAAAATCGAGATGTGGGAACTGTGTGGTAGCTATCGTAATGTTTCGCATCGCGGCAAAGTCGATTAGCCGCTATACCTTCCGACAATATTACCAAAAATATTCTTTCTTCCTAGCTTTGCATTTAAAACGCCGACGACAATTTTAATAGCATAGCTAGGGCATTGCTCGTAAGTCTTGAGCAAAAGCTCTTAGAAGTTATTTTTAATGTCGTCATCCTTCTCTTCTGTGGGGGCCTGCGCGCATACAAGACAAATGTTGGTATATTTAGCCTTAATACGAATTGTTACGAGTTACTCCTTAATATACCGGAAACTCAAGACCTCTTGTCTTGTTACTGCTTTCATGTGCGCGAACAGATAGGCAGATCTGACCGCGCCAGACTTCTTCCCTTGGAGCTTTTTGAAATCTCGCGTTTACCGAAACATACCACAATTTTTACTAGCCTTGAAAGCCAGCATTAAGGAACAAATCACCAATTTGCAGCCAGATGTTCTCCGAGCAACAATTCAAATGCTGTAAAACGAGCTTAGATATATAAAAACTTAGAAGGCGATCATTTGATCGATTCTGTTCGGCGGCTGCATGTATCCGTGCCTAACATTCCACATGCAGATCCGAAGTTTGTTGTTCTTACTTCACACGAGGGGTTGTCAATACGGCGATACTGTCTGTATACGAAGTTTGTTGTTGCTTCGTAGCTTAAGTTTTTTTTTTCCGTAGCCAGACAGTTACCCCGGCGGCACAACCTTCAACCTAGAAGGATGGTTCCATTATAGATTCACCAAGAACGAAGGGTCAGTTAAACCAAAGACAGTATGAATATGAGCGCTGCTGTTGGTCCGCTAATGACCCATCCGCCACAATCTCTTTTCCAAGAACCTGATTTAGTCTTGGAAATCTTCACCAGTCTGAGCTCCAAATACGAGTATGTGGCAGTAGCTCGGATAAGGTCTTGTTTGCTTCATCGTTTATTCCATTTGAAGAATACATACGCGGTTATAAGTTTGCCAGGTCGATTACGGTGGGACATCGACCAGTGCCCGATGGTTACCACTTGGAGGTAAAATAAGAAGAACTGATGTACCTATAGAACAGTATTATCTGATAATTTTTCCAGCATTTATTTAAATTTTTTGTACATCATTCAAAAATGATAATTCAATTAGCATACTCGTCTATCAATTAATTTGGATGTCGGAGCCGATAGTTTTGGATGATACTTTTCGTTTACTAACTGGAATGTTGCTTGTCTCTTTTATAGTTCCGTATTTCGCAAACAGGCTTTCTACACCAACTGGTTTAATTAAATTTTCATCGAATGACCGTAATCTTAACTTCCAATTGCAGTCATAAGATTCGTTCCCCTCAAAACGCTTCGATTTGTTGCATAATCAGTCCAAAGCATATATTTTTTTGTTCGCTAATTTCATCAAATAACCCCTTTTGCTATTTTATTTGCATTTTCAGATTAAAAAAAAAAAAAAAAAAAAAAAAAAAAAAAAACAAGTAAAATGCCGCAGAAGCACTATACCATCGATATTCGTTCGGATACTGTAAGCACGCCAACCAAGGAAATGCGCCAGGCCATGTACGAGGCAGTGGTAGGGGACGACGTTTACGGTGAGGATCCAACAGTCAGGAAATTGGAAGAAAAGTCAGCTGATTTATTTGGCAAAGAAGCAGGACTCTTCTGCCCCAGCGGCACCATGTGCAATCTATTGGCAAGTAAGTGTTTTTTTTTCTTCATTTTATCAATTTCCATAGCATACTTTACTGAGTCTAAATATTTTGTGTAAGCCCAGAATATTGAAATATCCCCCCGAGTCTGCTTATGGGCGCAAAAACAAAATCAATCGTTCTGCTATAGATAAAAAAAAAAAATAATAAAACTTATAAAACCCGACTCAACCCTCTTATGCGGTGAAAAAAATTACATAAATTTTTAATAAAATCACACTCTCATAAATTCAAATCTCAACCCTTTTGGCAATACAATTACTTGCAAGTTTTAACCATGAGCCGCACTACTACCACCGCATCGTTCTTGTTATGTTATGTTATTTTATGGTATGGTAGCTCGTTGACTTTGCAATCAAACGCGTACCACATACTATGCCACAGTATTGTACACAGTCAACTTCAATCCCAAGTCGCAACCTTTACGCCCATCCTTTACCACCACCGCAGGGGTTGAAAATCATCAAAGCAAGAAATGAACAATTTTAACAACAGCCAAAGCTCCAGTTTATTCCTGTAAATCGAACGCAATAAAACCACCTGAAATCCATAACAATTTATATGACTTACGAGTAAAGCAGCTACGGTGGAGCCCCCTTTCCCTTTAAACAACCCAACAAATCACCGTCAAACAGTAGTCAAATATGCCATTTTTTTCGGGTCACAAAAATTTGGGCGAGATAGGATTCTTTTATCCTAGCTGCGTCTTCTCCAATCTCCACAGCAAGTGTCACTGAATGTTCTGATAATTTTGTCTAGTCAATTCAGTCAATGCAGTCTTACCTACTAAAAGACTTTAACATGTATTGGAAAGCATTCGTCTAGCCCGCCGGTATCTTGCCATCTGCGGTAATACTTACGAAAAATACAACTGTCAGTGGAAGTCATAAGTATTCAAAGACCTCAAAATAAATAAATCCACCAGTACGGTGACTTTTAAAATTTCGCTTGCAATGTATTGTACATTTTTTTTTTTTTTGTTTTGCTGTGTTGGCACATATGCCGCGAATACTGCTCTAAGTAAAAAAAAAAAAAAATGTTTACAAGTGGTACAAGCTCTTCCAAGATAGCCGAGAAGATGCCAATGACGATCCTCGTTTAAAAAAATCGTCAAATTACCATAAGAAAAGTTGCTGAGGATGTTGGCATATCTGTATGCTCATGTTATGCAATTTTTTCGGATGTTTTGGGCATGAGACGTGTGCCTGGGAAGTTTGTTCCGAAACTTCTTAATTTTGATCTGCAGAACAGTCGTATGAGCATCGCTCAGGAGCTCTTGAATGACGTCAATGATGATCATTGTGACTTGCTCAAAAGGGTCATAACAGGTGACGTATCATGGGTGTATGGTTATGATGTCGAAACTAAAGCCCAATTGTCCCAATAGTTGAACCCAGCAGAGCCAAGACCGAAAAAATCACGCATCGGTGGAAGAGCTGAAGCTACACCAAAAAGTTCTTATGAGAAGTGCTTCAAGGATTGGAAAAAGCATGGAGACAAGTGTATGATGTCTAAGGGGAATTACTTTGAAGGTAACATCATAAATATTGATGAATAAATAAATATTTTTTCCTAAAAGTATAAAGTCACCTTACTTTTTGAACATACCACTTCAGGTCTTAATAATCTAAAGTAACGCGCCTGAGCGGCTCAGCAGCTTCAGAGTCAGTACAAAAACAAAAAGTGAGATAAAGACAGAGCTTATGCAGCATCATGAAAGTGAAAATAAGAGTGATCATTGCAACGATGAAGAGGAAGTTGAAAGTGATAGAACAAATGAACTTCTGTCAGAGTTACGATCTATCTATTACTATCGCAAAAATCGCTATAAATATGCAAAGGCTCTACCACTCAGAAAGGAAATTCCTATTTTTGTTGTTATGTTCCAGATTTGGCAATCCAAATGACCGCGCTGAGAGAAAAAAGACTGAAATCTCGGCGGCTATATTTGCCTTTTTCAACAAATTTGTCAGCAATTCTCAACAATTGTACAAATGTTCTGAGTTTGTCTTCTGTAATGATTGCCAAATTTCGGGAAAGAGGCTATATGATATCATATATGCATAAAAAATCGGGTAAATATGGAATGGTGATTCGAGCGTTATGCGATGCCAAAACTTTTGCTTTTACAACGGCTATGTCTACACTGGGAAAAATTATGATGGTGCAGGATTGATGACAGAAATCCTTAGTTCCCACACAGTGTGTCCTACAGCTGACGAAAAAAATTCAAGGGAGCGATCGTAATATAACTACTATTCAGCTCGTTAATGAACTTTCGAAGCGAAAGCTGGCATATGTGGGGACAATAAAAAAAAAAAATAATAAAAGGGAACTGTCTAGTGAATTTCAGCCACACAAACAACGTAAATTGCAGTCAACGTTATTTGGATTTACTAAAGATAAAACTTTATGTTCCTACGTGTCCAAAATTTAACCGAGCTGTCTTACGAGTATCTTTCATGCACCATAATGATGACATTGATGTTAACACCAAAAAAGCCGTGAATCATTATGTACTACGAAAGGCGGAGTAGACGAGGTTGATAAAAAGTGCTCCATTTACTCAAACAGCCGCTGAACAAGGAGATAGCCCATGGTTTTATTATACAGAATATTTATGCTTATGAATATGAATATGAATGCTTATATATTAAATAGTTTGCCTCCAGGCAAGGACGTTGACTGAGGAAATTTTCTCGAAAATTTAACCCGTTCTCTAGTGGTACCTCACATCCAAAGACGTGTTGCTAATACTAATTTGCCTACAGAGCTCAAATCGATAATGACTGGAGTTTTAGGCAAAGATATGGTTGCAGAAGAAATCGTTGCACAAGTAGCAATAATAAGACAACAAGACGGCCATGCAGAATTTGTCTTGCAAAGAAACACAAGATGACGACTTAGTATGCCTGTGCATACTAATTGTTCCCTTAATTGATCCCGGCAGTACTTTCACTTTGAGTGCAGAGTTTATTTTTCTGCGACATCCAAATTGAAAAAAAGGAAACAGCTTCAACTCCAAAAAGTTGATCGCTTTCACTTCGTATCACTTTCGCTGAACTGTTTCTATTTACCGTCGTTGCTCGTATCTTTATCTCCCATCCAAGCTACATTTAGACTGTTACTCTTAGGACCTTTTTTTTTGAATTCATCGAGTCTGAGCCTCTCTGGTATCTTATCCTTCCTCCCAGCAACAGAAGCCATTGGAAAAAAAACATTCAAGCAGCTTCTGTGCCCATACCTTATTCTGCGGGAGTTATTTTGGAACAGTTTAACGCCTATCCGGGACATATCTGGCTCTCAGTTCTATGTCTTTTTCGGGTTCATTTCAGAATCCTAGGATAACTGAATCTCAAGCACTTCCACAAGTACAAGACAACCTTGCTTGCTTACTAGTTATCGGAATTTTAAAATGGCTTGAGACTAGAGTTTAACTCTTGTGGTTCTACCACAACAGAATCTCAGTTAACCTAAAATTCTCATCACATCTTGCCTGCTATAATAGCAACTCAAGCTATGTTATATCCAATTGGTGGCATTAAAAATAGTCAAATTGAATTTTTTGGCCCTATTTTCCACAACTTTGGACCACTGTGACTAAATTTTGGAGCTGCCGCTGGGGATATTGCTATTGAAATGTTCCCGTCACTGCGGTACTCATATTAAATTCATAGTTACGAATATAAATTCCAATCGGATTCTGATGTCTGCCATTCAAATAAATTTACGCCTCCAGGTAGAGAGCTACAGCGCCGAAAGTGAAATGTAAAGAGCCACCTTATGAGTCTTACATACGAGTACATACCACATTCATTTTCATCAGTCCTGAGCTCTGTCGTTATCACTCATATCATCAGGCACTACAATACGATTTTCGTTTTTAAAACTCATCTTCATCCTCCCAAGGAAGGGAGTTAAAATAAGTGAGCCCCATAATAGTAAACCTATCTGTGTGGCTCGTTTACGATTTTAGCCTAAATTTAACCCTTTTTTTCAAGGTACATATGTATACGAGGAGGTTCTCACCTGGAAACACAATGACCCCCGGCCTTTAGTGGGTTTTAGATTAGAACAGGGACAAGGTTGACCTATACAAAACGACGGTATCGTGACATGAGTAAAATAAAACTCAGGTTTATCGTTACAAGTATTAAATTAAAACTAAATAAGGCAAAGGAACACAGTCACGGATACCAGCGAACTTACAAACATAGTGTTAACGTTTTAGGGTAGGTAGCTTAAATTTTTCGAGGCAAAACAGGACGACGAATGATTTAGATTTAATGAGATGAAAGGTAGCAGAGCATTAGTGCTTCATTAATATTGAAGATTCATAGTTTGTTTGAAAGAGGATTGAAATTTGCATCAGTTTTATGGCTGGCCCTAATATTCTTTGCTAACGGGTGCCTTGCGTTGATTGAATTTTGTTAAACGTGCCTCTAAATGCGTAAGCTATCCCAGGATAGCTGTACTCGAATATTTACCCGAGATGGAAAATTGCTTGTGTTCTCTTCGAAATATAAAATGGAATTATGTCGAAACGTGATCTACAGTGGGGATTTTGAGAGTTTTCCAATTGGACGGCGGGCTTTGCACGTAGGAATGTGTAGTTTTTAAATATTCAACAGAATTACAGATATAAAATGCAAGCACGTGGAGCTGATGTTAATATGAATTCTGCTAATTGTGTCTTTCTTTCTTTGAGGGATGTTTTATTACGAGTAACGCAGGGTGTACAAATGTAATTATGAAGCGAGTTAATTTGAAGAAACATTTTGCACAGCATTATTTTGTGGAATGACTCGTATAACCTTGATTTTGAAGCTCAATCTGAGAGGTTAGCTGTTCATGGATAATGCAAATAGAACCTGTACTCGTATTTCTTGTTTGTAGACAGGCTAAGGTACTTTGAAGCATATTGCCAGAATCTTGTTTCAGAATATACATTTCGAAGAATTGTGCCAATAGAACCTTCTTCTCCTTATTTTCGCATATTGGATATTGGTTTTTTTTTTTTTGTTTGTAAGTCAGTGAAGTGGGCGTAAGAGTGAGAATATGGTAAGACTTGCTTAATACTTATTTAGTTAGGGCTACAGTTTGTGGTAAATCTGGGCATGAAGTAACAATCCCGTGCAGTTAGGCCGGTCTTTAGCTCCCTCAAGATATGTACTCCAAGTTCGTTGAGGTCACTTTCCACTTGTGCGCGCTACCTTAGCGAGGTTCAGATTAGCTTCGAAGCATCTGCAGGTTGGCGCATTGGTGTTCACTGGCTCCATATGTTCTAGCCATCTCAGGTCGATGTCACTGTGCAGCTCGTATAATTCGTCATTGAATCTTCTTCTCCAAAGCCTGTCAACGCAAATGGGACTGATCATTTTTCAAAGGATTTTTCTCTCGAACAACTGAGAACATCTCCATCTGCTTTCAATAAATTCAATGCCACAGCGCCATAAAGTAGGACTAAGATGATGAAGATTTTATATAGAGTATACTTACTTTTTAGGGATAGGGTTGCCTTCTTATCCCAAAGAAAGAGCGATTAACGAGAGTGATTCTTCGTTTTACTTATATCTGCTGAGGTGTTATAGCAGAGTCAAGGTAGACAAAGTCCGTCACCGTCACTGGTGAGCAGTATAGACAGATGACGAACTAGTTTTTTTGCGCATTTCATTTCATCACACTCAAATTCATTTTGCCAAAGTTTTGGCTGAACAGGCTAATACCCAAATATGACACCGCTCCTTTCTCTGAAGAACGATCTTAGTCTCTGAAGAACGGTTTGTTTCGGCTGATCCCAACCTTGTCATAGCACGCTTGATTCTGCTCTCGGTTTCTGGTAAGGTGCATCAATATATTTTATATTCCGGTCTTGAAGCCAGCTGTTGGATGTCGGTTCTATTGCTCGACTATTATATTTGTTTTTATTGAGAGAGCGTATGGTATTTTATTCTCCTCCTCTCTTACTGAGCACATTACTTTAAGATGTGCATTTCCTGTGCATCTTTCCAGATTTATTCGAATCCGGATATCCTTTATGGGCGGCTGGGCTGGTAACCTAAAGCTATCCTTTTGATTATATTACGGTTTTGGAAGGTGCTGTCATTAATTGACCGCAAATCCTGTTCTTTATAGAGTTTGACCATTGCTTTGATGCGGTCAGTCAGGTGATCGTTTGTCGGCCTACGGCCAATTATTTAATCGATTTTGAGCTATGAGACTATGAAACTATATCATAGCATGTGCATCCTTTGTGTCAGGATTTTCATATATTAGGGCGCAACAAAGTTCTCCGTTTGTCAATAGATGGCTCCAACAGTAAGTGATGGTCGCATTTGATATACCCAAAACGTCACGAACCAAGCTTAGACATATGGTAAGCAAACCATTTTGACACATTAGTGATTTTGTTTTGGCGTCTTATACTATACTTTTGATTGTGTGAAAATGTCTGATTTTGTGCCGAATAATCGTCATTTGTGGGAAGTGTTGATTTTCTTCTTTCAATCGAAGAAAACGGTGGCTGAAGCGCAGCGAGAGCTTCAAAAAGTTTATAAAGATGCTGATCTAAGTGAAACAACATTCCCATGATTGGTTCCGTTGCTTCAAATGATGACTACCGTTTGCATGAAGGAAGGCCAAAATCCTTCGAATACGTTGAATTGGAGGCATTGCTCTATGAAGATCCGTGCCAAATGCAAGAAGAGCTTGATTCAGCATTAGGAGTTGCTCGCCAAGCCATTGCTCGCCAAGCGATTGCATGCGTTGGTAATGATTCAAAAACAAGAAACTTCGGTTCCTTATAATTTGAAGCCAAGGGACGATGAGCGTCGTTTTTTTGCCTGTGAACAACTACTCACGCGGCGTAAAAGGAGGGGTTTTCTTCATCGAATCGTGACGAGTGATGAAAAATGGATTTATTACAGCAACTCAAAGAGTAGAAAGTTGTGGGGTCTTCCCGGTTATGCTTCTACGTCGTAGGCTCGGCCGAATATTTACGCCGCAAAGGTCATGCTGTGTATTTGGTGGGACCAGGTTGGTGTTACTTATTATTAACTGTTGAACGCACTGCGCAAAAAATGGACGCAATACGAGCAGAAAAATACGAGCAGTTACCTGGAAGTGCTCAAATAGGAAGTCCCACTCCACCCGTCATATTCCCCAAATATTGCACCGTCCGATTATTACTTGTTCCGTTCGATGGCATACGTTCTTACTGATCAGCAGCTTCGCTCATACAAAGACATCTAAAAATGGATTGATTTGTGGATAGTCTCAAAAGATAAACACTTTTACGGTGGTATTCGAGCTCTGCTAGAAAGATGGGACAAAATTGTAGCAGAAAATGATAATATTTCAAGTAAAACCTAAGGTATATAGCAAGCGTATTTTCCATGATGTTATACATAATACGTGGGGTGAAAAGTAACCTTGGGAATGACAAAATTTATTTTTTTAAATCTTTTTTTATTTTATTCAATATAAATCTAGCGATTTTCCAACTTCTTGATCCCGTCCGAAAAGTAATTTTCCGGAAGGTCTGTAAAATACTCCTCCGTGAAGTGGATAATTTCCTCGCGTGAGCTGAATTTTTTTATTGATGAGCCATCTTTTGAGGTTTGGGAAGAGGTAATAGTCCGAGGGAGCCAACTCGGGCGAATACAGTGGATACGACAGCAATTAGAGCCGTAAGTCATTGATTTCAACGATGGTTGCGATGCTCTTGTGTGCCGGTGAATTGTGTTGCAAAAACAAATTTTTTTTCGCTACATGTGAGGCCGTTTTGCAGTGATTTCGGCCTTCAATCGCTCCAATAATGCACAGTAATACTCGCGTTGATGGTTTTTCCTTTTTCGAGGTAGTCCACGAAGAGTATGCCATGACAATCTCAGAAAACCGACGCCATAACCTTTCCAGCCCACCGAGCTTCCCTCGGCCGCTTCGGAGCACTCGTGCCGGCTTGAGTCCATTGACGGGCACTCATTCTGTTCTCTGGTGTTCAACAGTTACCAATCGACGCCAAAAGTCCTCCCGATTTGGCATCAGCAAGTCCGAACACTCTTTCGAAATGCCCTCGCTTTCGTTTTTGTTTTTGGTCAGGAGTGAGTATGCGCTGCACTCAGCGGCAGGATAACTTTTTCATGCAGAATATTATCCAAAATATGGCGTGTGCGGTCAGTACTAATCTTTGTGGTATCTGCTAACTCTCGCACCTTCAATTTCTGGTCAGCCTAGACCATTTCATGTATTTTCTTTTGACATTGTCCTCTGTAACCGCATCGGAGGGCCTGTTGTTCGGTAGTGGAGTTGCTGCCACCACGAAACTCTCGAAACCAATATTTGACGATGTAATCTGACGGATCATTAGCCCCATAATATTTATTCAACTTTTCTTTTATTTCCTTCGCCGTTGAAATTCGGCATATATGTGCCTAAATATGAACGGACTTCAAAGCACCATAACCTTTCTTGCAGTAGCAGCACATTCTGGCGGGCAAGGAGGTTACTCTACCTAGTACATTCGATTATGCATTTTTTTTTTTTTTTTTTGCTGTTTGGTACAAATGTCACGAATATTCGTGTTGTTGACAAAGTTTCATGTATACAGCATACCTAGCTTGTTTTTGACAGATAGAAAGGTAAGACGTGTTTTGGTGTGCTCGGCGATTTTCATTCATTACAAAAAGTGGAGCAAAGTATTTGCATCAAATTTTTTGTAAAACATTGGATTAAGTGCTCTGAAACACTTGAAATGTTGATAGTGGTATAAAATGAGTGTGCTCTAAGTAAAAAAAAAAAATTTTTACAAGTATTACAAGCACTTCAAAGTTAGCCGAGACGACGCAAATGACGAACCTCGCTTTGGACGCCCTAGCTCATCAACAAAAAATAATAACATCGAAGGTGTGAAGAAAATTGTTTGGAAAAATTGTCAACTTGCTGAGAATGTTGGTATATCTGTCTGCTCATGTCATGCATTTATATCTGATGTTTTGGGCATGAGACGTGTGTTAGCGAAGTTTGTTCCGAAACTTCTAAATTGCATGAGCATCGCTCAGGAGCTCTTCAATGACGTCAATGATGATCCTGATTTGCTCAAAAGGTTCATAATTGGTCATAACACTAAGGAGATCCAAAACCGAAAAAATACGTCAAGTTCGATCAAATGTCCAAGTTTTGATTCTTGTTTAGTTTTCGATTACTATAGCGTAGTATACCAGGAGTTTTTACATCAAGGTAAGGAGTATTACCTTGAAGTAATACGTCGTTTGGGAAAAACAATACGAAAACACGTCTGGAACTGTGGAAAAACAATTCATGGCTTGCACATTCATCGTTGCTTGTGAGAGAATTTTTGGCAAAAAACAAGACGACAATCATGCCGCGGCCACCATATTTACCCAATTTGGCCCAATCCGACTTTTTCCTGTTCCCAAAACTGAAGAGACGCATGAAACGACGGAGATTTGCAACGATTGAGGAAATATTTTAACAACGGCTGTAAGAGCTAAGGCTATACCAAGAAGTACGACAAGTGCTTCGAGGATTGGAAAAAAAGTTGGCACTTGTGTATTATATCTGAGGGGGATTAATTTGATGAATAAATTTATATTTTTTTTAGAAAAATATAAACTCACATACCTCGTACAAAAGAGTGAAAATTTTCATAGAAAATTCTCAGATGAAGACCTAGTGACAGATTTTACTGGATACACCCATTAGCAGGCATGGTCGAGGAAATCCTAGTAAAGTGATCGCAGAATGGTATATTCGTATGTCGTATATTCTCTCCTTAAGCATGCATCAGAATTCAATTCATTGCCGGTTTTCAATTCAAAGCATATTCTTACTTGAAAGCCTCCAATAGCCAAGACCTCTTTCTCAATTCTATCAAATCAAACAATCGCCGGTTCACTGATGTTAAGCAAGCGTAATAACCACGTATGCCGCCGGCAGCAAATGTAATAAGCACGCTTGAAAAGGTATCAATTGGGGTTAACATTCTCCAAAAACACTTCTCAAATCGCTTTTGTTTGGTGTAGCCTTAGGTGCATACAAAAACACTGATGAAATTGAAATTGAATACTTGAACACCTTTGTGTTATCGAAAAACATGGTGTAATAGTGAAAGCATCAGAGTCAGAAAAAAAAATGTTTATTTAAAATTTACATTGTGCATAATGAGTTAGGTTGAGTTGGCTTAAATCAGGCAGGGTGAAAAATCACAGTAAGCTTACTCACACCAATCTGATTTATAAATTTGGAGTACAGCTTGAAAAAGGTCATGGCCTTCGCCAATAGTCTGGGGATGCGCACCACGTCCATGGCGCCATTTAGGATAAATCCTGGCCACGGTAGAAGTTTGTCGAATGTATTTTTTTTTTTTTCTTTTTATGTTTCAATAGAAAAGGGTTAATTTGCACCTGGGAGCAAAATAATCCAGATAATTTTCATTTTGACCACCAGACGGTTTACATTGAACTTGTGGTTTTCAAGTCTGTCCCTAAAAGTTGTTGTTAAAACCACCCAATCATATTAGTGTGCTTTCAAAAAAAAAAAAAAATTGTTAAATTAACTACATAATCAGTTTAATATAATAAAATTAACACCTAGAAATTTTTGTTAAATTTTGTTCTTTTATAAATAAAGATTAAAAACTATAGGGTGATTCATCGTAAGGTTTGATATATAATGTAAAATAAAATTCATAAGTTTAGAAGTGAACTTAAAATTTTTATTATTGATTAAAAGTAAAATTCATGGCAATTACTTTTTTAAAATAGCATCATGTAAATGTTGACCACGACTACGTCTGAGGTGGTCCATTTGGAAGGTCCAATTTTAGGCGACTCGTTTGAGTATAGCAACTGGTATCTCGCGGATAACACGAGTAATGTCGGCTTCCAAAGCATCAATCGTAGGTGCCTTATTCATGAAGACCTGAGACTTTACATATCCCAGAGCAAGTAGTCCAAAGGTGTGATATCGCACGATATAGACGGCCAATTTACCGTAGCAAAACCTGAAATTAAGTACTCACCAAAATGATTTCTCAACAAGTCAGTTATTTCACGCGCTGTATGGCTCGTAGTGCCATCTTGTTGAAACCAGAAGCACATAGTCCGTTAACATGGCACGGTAACGGTTACCATTGACGGTAACATTCTAATTTGCCTAATTTTTGAATAAATATGGACCAATGATTCCACCAGCCCATAAACCACATCATACCGTTGTTTTTATTGCATGTAATGGTAGCACTTGGTACTCTTCGGGTTGCTCATCAGCCCAAATTCGGCAATTTTGTTCATTAACGTATCCATTGAGCTAGAAATGGACTTCACCACTCAACAAATTTTCACGATAAAACACCGGATTTTAATTGAGTTTTTCCAGAGCCCATCCACTGTAAATATGACGCAAATTCAAGTCGCTTGACTTCAATTCTTGCACAAGTGTAATTTTGTATGCTTTTAGGCCGAGATCTTCACGTAAAATACGCCAAGTTGTCGAATACGGCAAGCCAAGGTCCAGAGAGACGACGAATCGATTCGTCACTGTCTTCTGGGACTGGGACTCAAATTTACGAATGGTATTAGAAATAGTGGTTTCAGTAGGTCGATTATGTGCACCGTAAGTTCCTCGAATCGCACGAAATACATTTCTCACAGAATGCTGGTTTTCGTAATACAGCTGAACAATTTGGAGACGCTGTTGTGGTGTGATGACTTGCCAAATGCCACTGAACAAAAATGACAAAGCAGTTTAATAGGAGTCACGCGTTGAAATTAATGAAATTGAAATTAAACCTCACGATGAATCAGCCTATACGTAAAATAAATCCTTACCTAAAGAGTAAGACTCTTATTATTATTATTAAATAAATTAATACATATGTACTAGTATTTATGTATTTATTTTTTGTTATTCATTTTTATAGTTTTTATTGTTTTAATTGGTTAACATTTTTTTTTTATATTTTTTAAGTTTTAAATTTATTTATTTTATTTTTTTTTAAACAAACTTAAGTGCTACTTTAATCTACCTTAACTATGTAAGCCGGCCATGGCTTAAAATATTAAGCATGACGACTTTGCGCCTATATTAGGCTAGCCCTTATTAGAAGGAGACGACGAAGAATTTTAATTTTTAATGTTGGTGGGTGCTAATACCCACAAAAAGGGGGAAGTTTGAGTTGGGCTTACGAGCATGCGGAAGATTGGTTCATTGGAACCACAAGAGGTGCGATGGGTTGAAATATAGACGAGAAGAGGGCAGCGTAAATTAGGTGAATTAGTGTTGAGGAAAATAGAATTGTAAAGGAAAACGCAATCCACCGAACCTGAGAGCAGTCGATGAATAAAGAGAATGTCAGCTACATCTCTACGTTTTTCGAGGGTATTCAGGTGACGAAGTTCGAGGAGATCACGATAAGGAGGTACGATAAGGGGGTTATGCCAGGATAGTCTCGATTTGGAATATATGAACTCGCTAAAAGGGGGACCACACTTGACTGGAATTTTCGAGAAGGAGCCAAACAAGGGTAATATAAAGTTATCTTGTTACGTAAGGGTTGCAAAATTCTTTAGACCATCATTCATCAGCGATGAGTTGGCTTTAAGAATTATCTCATCAATATGCGAACGGAAGTTTAACTCTCTATCGTATAGTATTGGGATTGAACCTGAGCTACAGGTTGGTCATGCAGAAAACAAAGTCGAGGGGGAGATTGATTGGACTTACTTGACAAAGTCATAGGTTCACATTTGGAGACATTAAGTTCAAAGCAATCTTTTTATAATATACACTAGATGGAAAACCTATCGACGTCTTCTTGGAGGAGAATAGAATTGTAAGTGTCGTCGATGTAAGAGGGGACCTAGATGTAAGAGGGGACCTAGATGTAAGAGGGGACCTAGATGGCTGCCTTGTGGAACACCAGAAGTAGCTAAAAACGTTGTTGAGAAGGCTGACATAAAACGAAAACTATAATAATGTTTCTCCAGATAAGAAGATATCCATTTTAATAATATTGGATCAAAACAGAGGAAAGACAATTTGAAAAGAATCAATTGATGAGATATTTTATCGAATTCCTTAGCAATAACATCAATTTCGTTGCCATTTTCTATGTCTTGAAGCAGAAAGGATACGAAAGGAACTTAGTTTGTAGTAGTTGATCTACCTTTCAGAAATCCATGCTGACTGGGTGATATAAGTGACTTGCACTGAATGCTTGGAACTTCATATAAAAAAATTTCAAACTTTTTAGGTATGTGAGAAAGCTTGGCAACGGGACGGTAGTTGGTTACTTCATTTTTAGATCCCTTTTTGTGGGCTGGGGTTATGAAAGAGGTCTTGCAAAGGGGGAAATCCCTTTTGTCAGAGATAGATGAAATAGGGATATTTTTTGAGAAATATTGCTGGGAGCCCGTCTGGCCCGACAGCCTAACGAATTAATAAAATGTCTAAGGATCGTTGATAAGGTTGGTCTGCGCTGTGTCGAGAAAGTGCTGGTAGAGACAGTGATTGAGCTGGGTGAATTGGAGGTAGGTATCAAGATAACTAGATTAGTCAGAATAGGAATTGGTGCGAAGGAAAACTGCACTTAATTTGTTTCTTTTGTTTCGTAAAGCGCGAAGTCTTCTGTTATACCAGGAAGGGGGAGTAGATAATGATTTATGCCGATAAATAGAATTTCACTGTAAAAAATGAATACAGCATCAGACATGGTAAAGATAGGCTGGCAGAATCAAAAGAAGTTATCCTGAGATAGATATTAATTTTAAGAAAATAATCTTTATTGAAGTTGTAAGATGAGATAGTGGGGAAAGAAGTGGACTTTGGTGGGGTGGTATGGACATATGAGAGAAGAAGAGGGCGGTGAGAGTTGTCGATAGTTGATAGGGTTAAGGGAAAAAACTTTATTGTGGAGTTAAAGGCATCGCTAGTGAAAATAAAGTCCAGTTGCCTACCGATGAAGTTAGGGACGTTACTTACTTAGCATAGGCTTGAGTCTGTTATGCGTTCATTTAATAGACATTCCTAGGATGAGTCAGCGTTTTTTTACGCATCAAAAAAGAAGTGGTCATCCGATGGAATCCACTTCAGCAAAAGCAGATGAAGTCACCAAAGATAAGGAAATCATCGATTGAATCACTTCGGTCAATTTGTTGGTAAAACGCTTTAATAGTTTAAATGATTCGATAGTTTGGACTGGGAGAATGTAGCAACACATAACGTACAAGGACCTATTGAGAAGTGTTATTTTGACTGATACAAAGTTAAGTTTGACAGAAGAAGAAATAGCGTTGAGGTGGTTATTGTGAATGTCAAGTAGGACACTTCAGCATTGAAAATAAACTTTAGGTTTCCTCTTCTCCAGAAAGTCACCAAAAATTGTGGTACCACAGGGTAACATGCATCAAATTAAATTCCGCCCTACTAAACTAAAGACGCTCCGCACTACCGTGCGTCGCCTATAAGCAGCTGTTCGAGCGAAAATGAAAAGTAGCATGACCGCTAGGTTATCCTGGATCAGCTATTTTTTATCCAGATAAAGGAAATTTTCTGGAAGAATAAACCCATTAAATCCCACACTCTCGTGGTGCATATGATTAGGGTAACAAACCTCGGATCTGTTTGTTGGTCCAGTTTATTTCTCGAGTAAAGTGTTGCTAAGGACAAAAAACTCCTACACGAATGAACAATACATTGTAAACATAATGGCTGTTTGGCAAGTACAATTCGCAATTTTCCTACAAAATATGTTCGGAATAGTGATTAGAGAGATACTGGATCAATCAGTGATCTTGGGTACTCTGGCCGTTCTTTAACAGGTTGTTCAACAAAAAACATCGAAGCAGTTCTTGAGAGTATTGCTGATAGTCCAGGCACATCAAGAATTTGACATTTCGAGAAGCTCTCCACAACGTATTCTCACCAAAGGTTTGCTTCTTCATGCATACAAGGTGCAATTAAAGCCTACTGATTACGAATGGATTATGGAACAACATATGGATGCTGCCTTTTCAAAAAAAAAATCATCTTCGGCGATGAGGCTCATTTTCATATTGATGCTAATCGTCAAAATTGTTGAATTTGTGGCTCAGAAAATTCACAAGTGATTATTAAGAAACAAATGAATCCCAAAAAACAGTTTTTCCAGAATTGGCAGCCCGAGCGATTTAATGCTGTTGAACTTTTTTCTTTGGTGTTTTTTGAAGTCTAAGTTTTATGCCAATAAGTCCACGACAATTCACGAATTGAAGGAACATATTGATTGCTGACTTTAAAGCTGTAAAGACTATTTACTCGAAATGGTATTCCGAATACAATAAACCAGACATGTTGATACAACGGTTCACTTAAGGTCTGCTAGCATCCAGCTTTAATATTAGTTTTCACTTAGCGATGTCACCCTTTTCCGGTAGAAGAGGCAGAATGGTAACATTTTTGGCGAGTTCTGCTCTACCATCCCACTTAGAGATGATCGGATTTCAATGACGGTTCTAGAATTTAGTGAGGCTGAGTCTAGAGACTTGATGGCGGCCAGACTATACGAAAAGATGCTGATATCCCTTGCAGATATCACGTTTTTCTTCACACCCAAGACAGGACTTCTTAATTCGCTAAAATTTCCTTCCTTCCGAAGGCGGAAGGAGCTAAGCCTCTTCTTTAATTAATCTTATCTTAGAAAACACCGCCACCAACCCCGCTATCAGGATTAGAGCTATCGTTTTAGAAGTTGATTGACTTGTCATCTATAAAAGCATCTTATTCCCAGAAGGATGTAGAGGAGATGCCTACATAAAAGTCTTTGTCAAGCAATGTTTGGTTATAGTGTAATCGATGTTTTCTGTGAGGATTTCTAGTATATTAAGAATATAAGTGTGGCTAAATAATTTATTTATTTGAAGATATCAAGTATTAATCGAAACAGAATATACAATGCCGCGGAATGAGTAGTGCGTAGGGCTTCGCTTATGCACAGATATGCTGTTCTTTGATTTCTTCTTGTTTGCTGCAGTTGACTGCATTGTCAAAGGCCATCAACCAGACAACCGTAGGTGAGTATCGGTCTCATAACCGAGATGTATAGACAGTAAGCTATGCGAGTTTGAAGGTCCTATTTGTCCCCAATGGCTTTTTTTGCAGGAGGATAAAACTACTGTGGCTTTCTTGAATATTAGGTTTCAAGTTTAGTTTCCTTCTAAAATTGAGACCCAGATATTTTTCTGTATCGGTGAAGACTGGTTTTTTTCGGTAATTGAGGGAGGGTTAATGATTGGAATGCTATAGTTCCTGGAAAAGAGGGCAAGATTAGTTTTATGGGGGTTTAATTCCAATCCACAGCGATCTGTTAAGATTTAGCTCAAGGAGTTCTTTAATGTTATAAAGATGCTTTACTGCTTAGATGCAGTGAGTCGTCTATCTGCAGAGTTGATAGCGGATATGTTAACGTTACTAAAGGCACCCTACATTGTGAACTCTCTATATTGTAGGGATCGTTCGATGTGGTTGGTCAGTGAATGCAGAGCCGTTTCCACCGACTTTCCTTTACAGTAGGCAAGTTGAGTCATTGACAAAAGACCTGGATCAACTTTAGCTCACATATGTACATTAATCAGTCGTTCCAGAGTTTTTAGAAGAAAAGCTGATAGACTTTTAGGTTTCAGATCCTTTGGGACAACAAGAGAGCATTTTCCGGCTATGGGAATGAAAACTACATTGAGTCCTCTCTACGACAGTAGAATTTGGATCAGTTCTACACATCTCCTCATGATATTCTCTAGCGTGGGAAAGATAATATTCGAAACCTTTGTAGCTCGGCAGATGTTATACCGTCCGGACCAGCAGACTTGTATGGTTTGAAGCTATGCAACGCCCAGAAGAGTTTGTCTCTTGTATTCAGACCATGAATTTTGGTCACAGTTGCAGTAGTCCAGTTTGGGTTGCAATGTTGCAAACAATGAGGTTAGTACTAACAATATAATCAAAATATACTCACCTCTTTAGTTTATGTCGGTACAAATACCGTGTGATGAACGTTAGCGTCACAACCGAACGCCAGCCTTCCAGCTTCCAGAAAAACCCTTTTTAGTTAATCACTAATCACTATCGTGGCCAAGATAAGCCGATGCCAGCCAGTAAGATAAATAAGATAAATATAACTACTATACAAAATATAATCTTATCTTTGTCTATTGTATCGAGCGGAGTGTACACAGGTGTTCTTAGTCCTGGATTAGGATGATGTTTTCTCTGTTTTTGGAAAGACGCAAAATAAGTGCAGTCGAAGCCTTTTTTGAGTGATGGAAAAACCGTTTCATTGTTAAAACTTAACAGAGCTGCCTCTATCACGGTGCTGTTCGAGTCTTTTGATCCCGAACATGTGCCCAAGAGCTCATCTTTCCCTTCTGATCGTAAAGGACCTCTTTTTAATTCGTCATGGGTTTCAGTGTCAGAAGAGAAAATTAGCTTAGTTGTCGCCTCGGATAAATTGGGGTTGCCATCCATTTCTGGAAGGGATATCGATGATCCAAGATCTAAAGATTGCTGATCAGCATTAGCTCATTCTTTTTATGAATTATTAGGTGTATTGACTGGAAGCCGAACTGAAATATGCCTTTATTTTCGCTAGAGGGTTAAGGGATTCCTTATTGATCACGACTGACACTCATCTATAAGCGCCTCTATGTTCTTTCAGTTTCGGGACTCGCTCTCAGTTTCGCTGAGGAAAGGAATCAAGTTCACTATATAGCACCTCATAATAGCATATGAAAGGTACAATTAAAGTTGAGTAGCCATTGGGGTGAAGCTAGCCAGAGCTTTTGTAGACATCCGTAGAATCAGAAAGCCATAGGTCTGGTACGACGTTAATGTCAAATTTTCGATTAGATTTAAGGTGTTTATTGAATGCATAGAATATGATAGGAACGATAATCGATCCTTGCGGTAAACCTAGTGTAATTATTTTCAAGGCTGAGTATTCGCCAGAAATGACAACTTTTTTGCGATCTACCATATTAGAAAGGTAACTTTTAAGAAACTGAACAGCTTGTTCACTGAAGTCAAACAAGTTATAGATTTTCCAGCATAAAATGTCATAATTTACCTGATCAAAGGCTTTTGAGAAATCGAGTAAGCAAAGATGTGTTACGTATCCCTTATCAAAATCCTGCTTAATATCATCTTAGACAATAGTCATAGCCGAGGAACAGTTATGATTATTTCTGAACCCAGATTGGAAAGAGTTAAGTAGATTATTTGAAGAAAGATGACTTATTGTCTGGTTCGATATACACATAGATACGGTAAAATCCTTATGGGCCTTAAGTCACTGACGGATGTTGCATTCGAATGTAATTGCGAAGTATAACATTTGCAATTTTCCACGATTGTGGAAATGTCGATGTCATTATACAGTGGTTAAGAATATGAGTCAGATGAGTCAGAATATCGGGTAATAAAAGCTAAACGAAACTAATGGATACACCATCCACGCCAATTGAGTTAGATCTTACAGCCATAACACTGTCAACAACTTCACATTCTGTTACTACTTTAAATGGACCAGAAATTTCCTGTAGATGAAATTCAGGCATGTCGGGGTTACATCCCAGGAAGAAGTCATTAAGGACATCACTAACTAGGTTACACTTAGCGCTGTTCACTTAAATAGGAATGCAAATTCGAAGCAAGTTAATCCGACGTTTTTTAGATGGAAGGGTTGTGCTTAGCTAAGTAGCATAATATGATGGCCAAGAAGTTGCCATAGAAGTTGCTTAAGCTTGACCAGCAGTCACCGTTCAGGTATAATCAACTTCACGAAAAGACTCCAAATATGTGCTTTTGGAAGGCCCAGGGGGGAGTTTTGTCTTTTTATTGGTTTTGGGAGCAGTAGGTAATCCATATTTAAGGATGATGTTAGCCCACTTAATCTTGTTCTTTATGTCCGCACATCTCCCAACCTCCGGAATGGATCCGAAGGTTTTGATAACGCATAGAGCATTTCCATGTCTGATCTAAAGCGCCTTGGATTAAACAGCTGAGCCTCAAATTCCTCTTTTAAAAGAGAAATTTAAGTAGCAGCGGCAAGGCCGTGGCCCCTTTAGAGGATGCAGGAATCTTGGTCGTAATTGGTGCAGTCACCGTTCTACTTCTCGGTATCAAAATAATACCGGTCTCGGGGTTTTTTTTTTTTTTTTCTTTCTTTGAGTAGTAAAATTAATAAATCCTACGAGTCGCGGAGAAAGGATGGTCCATCCGTACAGAGATTAATATACAGATAAAGCTAGTTTATCCGGAGGTAACCAGGTATCCGAATACTCCGTTCACGACTGAGCTATTTTTGGAGATCAGCCAGGCTGATTCTCGTAGGACACCTTGGTCTAGTCAAAAAGAGTGGAATGGATGGCGGGTAAGTGGAAAGGGGCGGTGAACATCCTTTAGTTTCGGGACTCATCTGAAGAACTACTTGAAATTCATTGACCTTATTCGGCCTCTACAGCTCAACAAGTTCTATGCTCAGGCAGATAAAGAAGGGGGTGAAAGATTTGCTCGAGATTTGGATCGAGGATAAGGCAAAGTGTCAGTCAGTAAGTTTATGGTATATGTAATTATACAGTATTAATGGTAAATACCTTTAAAGGAACATGTATGTACATTTTTTTCTATAAATTGTGCTCTCTGGTCCTTCCATATATTTTTTGCAATATACCATAAAACTAAAAAAAAAAATCTGTATTCACATTTTGCAGGCTCGTATATTCATGCGACAAATTTTTCAATTCACCGGATGAAGGTACAATAAGCATCAACTCTTTTATTTCGAGTACAATGGCCCTTTGGTCTTTGTAGCATTCTACATTCGCTTCATTTATTTTTGTATTCTTTGGGCGATAAAAATGTAAAATTTATAAAATTTATTCCTACACACAATAGCTACGTACGTTCAAATATACACTATATCTAGAAAAATAAATTAGCTCTTAAATTTTCCTTTCAACAAATTTAAAAAAAAAAATTCTTTACAACTTTTCACTGTTTTCTTTTTTTTTCAGTAATGGTACACTGCAATCGTCGTGGAACGGAAGCAATTGTTGGTGATTTATCCCATACATTTCTCTATGAACAAGGTGAGTGTAGAAGATGAAGTCGAGTTTGTTAGTGATCCAAGACGAAAGGAAAAAGTGCCTGGGTTTTTGGATGCAATGTAAAGAGGTAGAATCAAAGCGGAGGTAGAACGACGGTATGGTTGTCAAGAAACGATCGACAATTAGGTTTTATTCCATTTTTTGCCGACAGCAAAACTTCATTTGTTGTACATGTTGTCCACAGTCGAGCCAATGGATGGCCAATGAATGATAATTACGTTGCATCACATCTTTGGATATACATATATTGGATATTTCACAATGAAAACTGTTCAAGAGGTTATCTTGTAAGGTGGTTTTCAAAACCAAAATTGGAAGAGGATGCTGAACGGAACAATAAGCCTCATGGTTTTTACTAAAGATACGTCTCAATATCTACAAAAAGTTTAGTACTTTCACCCAACGCTGAAGAATGTATTTATCATGAGTGCCATAAACTCGTTTAGATTGAAAATGTAGACTGTGGTCAGAGTTGACAGTAGCCCTTTGTTTTGGTCCAAATCTACTTAAGGTATCATACTTTTGTGAAAAAATATTCTACGATTCCACCTGGTTAATTACATAGTCTTTAGCATTTATTCTTTGCCTTACTGAATTTATCATTTTTTATTTACCTGTCGTAATACTTAAAGTCAGTTTAATTTCCGGATCTTAGAATTATTTTAAAGTCAACGCCTTTTTGGATCGGCTTGTTAGTGTCACAGGTATTAAATTTGGATTTGAATGATATAAATATTTTTCTGGCATCTTCTGACTAGAACTTAAGCCTCTATTGCATTTTTC
Source organism: Volucella inanis (assembly GCA_907269105.1). Classification (NCBI taxonomy): domain Eukaryota; kingdom Metazoa; phylum Arthropoda; class Insecta; order Diptera; family Syrphidae; genus Volucella; species Volucella inanis. The sequence goes on along the minus strand of OU026153.1, from coordinate 230,023,821 downwards.
GACGACCTTCGTTGAACATGGTGGAGAAGATTTGTTGATCCTGACGTTTTTTCACTGCTCGTATTAGAACAAGTGTTGTAACACAAACCGACATTCGTAACGTTTTTATTTTCGTCGCTGTTTTTAGTTTTCCCTTGTTCTTCTTTTACATGGTCCAACACTGCTATCCGCATGTCAAAGCCAAGTTTATGGTAATTTTAAGCGGCTCTTTTTTGAGACAAGTTTCTGCGAAGTCAGTGAGTGCCATTTAAGGCACCCCACGTATAACTAATGAAGTAAATCGTCATCGCAAATTATTTGGTTGATAACCACAAAGCCTGAGTATTTAATTTCTAGCATTTTGGGCCTATGTATCGGTATGTTGGCTCGCGAAAGCGACAGTGCGAATATTCGGTCTCGGTACGACTGTTATTTTCTACTGTCATTATCAAATTCTTAAAAGTTGCATAAAAGGCTATCACTTTGTTGTTTACAAAAGCATTATCATCCTCGAAAAGAAAAAAAAAATCGTTCCGGACTCTTGAAGGTGCTGCTCCAATAGAAAATCTTACACGACACTGAAAATCTACAGACTGTATACTCTGCCATGTTATACCACAAATTTTACTCCGAATTCTTCGGTTATTATATTATCTTGCGTCTTCTTACTTGAGGTAAATATGGTGCTAACTAGTCCCGGTAGTATCCACGCAAACCTTGTGTTTTGTGCCATTGAAATATTGGCTAGACCTTTGGCTAGTCCATGCGTCGAAAATTGCGGCAAAATCTGATTGAATCAGTTATTCAATCTCCTTCGGTTGTCCGTACCCTTGGATGTGTATCCACTGGTTGGGTGTAATTTGTGCTGGCAGTCTTGATGTAATAGCTAGAATCACTATTTAGAGCAGCTATTTTCAAGTTAACCTCTTCATCTGTCTCATGACCGCTGATTCCATTGTTTTTTTATTCACTATTGAGACCCTTGATCAATCAGAGCTCGTACGAGTCTAACTTTTCCTTCAATGCATACGTTCATCAATCGATTTTTCGTCGTCGTACTTCTGTTACTCTTTGTACTTGCAACTAGTATTCACGGTTGAATTCGCGACTGCTTTCTTATTCTCTGAATCTACCCTCGATGAAATCAAAACATTCGCTTCATTTAGGAATTTCTGTTGAAGCTCCTCTGGATTGTTGATATAAATTTCTTGATTCAAGGTCAAGTTTCGGACATAACAACTAAATCACTAGTGGATTCCAGGGTTAAATGGTCCCCTAAATTATTAATACCCTACAAACTTTTCTTTGACATATTCATGATCGTTTTCAAATTGAACACATTTTCATGTCGAACTGATTTAAAAAAAAAAAAAAAAAAAAAAAAAAAAAAAAAAAAAAACAATTTTTGGGTGTAGTTGTTGATGCTGCCGAATTTTTAAAGCAGTTCGTTAGCAATTCTATAGCTGTTTCATAATTGCTTGATGTCGGTACCAAATAGTTAACAATTCTTGCCGCTTTTCCTTTTAAATTGCCTTTTAAAAATTGAATTCATTTAATATCGCCAAAGGATCCGTTCTAGTGAACTAATCGATCAAACAATTTCTAAAATGATGTCCACTCTTGATACTTGCCACTGAATGATGGTGTGCTTATTGGTGAAAGTTTGATTTCCCGATGTGCCGTGCTATCATTGTTTTGCTTCTTTCATTGGGCACCTTTTTCCTGCTCGTAATCAGCTTTTTCCAACATGTCGTTCGTTATCATTAGCTTTGTTCAGTATTCCCTAATCTGATCCAATTTGAATGTTAGGTTAACTATAGGGCTTTCTAATAACGACTTGATAACTTTTAAAAGGCAAACCATTTGAGACATTTCAAAAACTTTATTATTGGCTTGAAGTACAATTAAAATATTTATGAATGGAACTCGACTTCGTTCATATGGCCACCGCGGGCACGTTTGCAGCGGTTGATTCGTTGGACCCAATTTTCAACTACTCAGCCACACATTTCGGTCGAAACGGCCGCTTTTTCGCGTTCATTGTTGGCTCTGAGCTCTTCCAACGTCGTCAGCGTGTTGGCATAAACCAATGACTTAACGTAGCCCCACAGAAAAAAATCAAGCGGCGGTAAATCGCACATGTTGAAAGCACATGTCGTCCAAGTCCATATCTTCCAATTCGGACCAAAAATAATCGGTGATCATGCCGCGATAACGCTGACCATTGACAGTAACGTCACGATCGTTATCGTCGACGAAAAAATATGGCCCAAATGCCGCCGGCATGCAAACCGCACCAAACAATTATTTGTGGATGAAGTGGTGATTCATGAAGCACATGTGGGTTTTCACACGACCAATAACGTATATTTTGCTTATTGACGAATCCATTGAGCTAAAAATGAGCTTTGTCACTGAATATGATTTTGAGATGAAATTCATCATCTTGGCGCATCTTCTCCCGAACCCAATCGGAGAACTTAGCTCGTTAGTGTACCTTACTATGATGAAAACGTTGAGTTTACTAAATTGACAGTCAAGTCCCTATTGGAAAACCCTATAAATTCTGAGCTAACTTCAAGTTCGAAATAATGCGTATAAGGTTGTACTTAATCGAATTCAACTTCTTGAATCTTGCTGGACACTTCTTAATGTTAATTGACTCTTTTTTTCCCCTTTTAAATCGAAAGAGTTGCTTGTTGAATGTTTACTTAGTGCACTTGGATTTGGGTTTTGACATACAGGAGATAACCGTGAAGCTTGAATGCCTGCATCACTTGGTAATCGCATTGGCTATGGTTGCTTATTTTTCTTGACTAGCTCCAATTTTGCTTTGAAAGTACCATTAATATCGAGATACCTTGTTTCGAATTGGCTAAAGTACTCCTTCACAAAGTAATCATTCTGCGAAGTACTCGACGGAGTATCGAAATTCTTCATCTTTCTTAAAGTTAGTCCATAATTGATGTAATTCTTTCATATTTTATTTCACTGATTTTTACTTCACTGTGTAATGGTGTGCGGTGATTGTATCACGATCTTAAATTGTTACTGGACTTGTACCAATATTCATTAATCACTTTTCTCTTTCCTGGCTAATCCGGCTCGAAGGACCATGTAAATTCTAGTACTTAGATTTTTTATATATTTTATATAAAAATACTGAATTTAAATAACTTTATTGCAAGTTAGTTTATACAAAAATTCTTCTTGCCTACGGACGACTATGTGCAAGTTTAAAGAATAACAACAAAATGTTGACCTAAATATGAAAATTACATTTTGAGTAATACATTTTGAGATCTTAACACCGTCCAATTAAGATGTTTGAGAATTCTATAGAATGTTTTTTTTTTTCAGCTTGATGGAAATAAAGTTGATGTCGAAGCGTCGCCTGAAACATTATTCGTAAGCTTTGAACCGTATCATCTACCTTCTGAAAAGTTTTGTTGATTTGCAAGGAGTTGTCCACTGTTTAGAAAACTCTCGTGCATTTTTAAAATATGGGATATCAGCAGTTGTTGCAGTCATCGTGACGCTTAGCCTTTATACAGTAAAATAAGAAAGCTACTCCCCACTTGATCTTGATAGACTCTCGTCTTGGTCTCCAGTTCAGTTTTTACTAATTCTAAAATTTGACTAAATTTCTACTTAAATTTGACATTTTCTCTTCTTTCGGGACAGTGTTCATTCCATCAATTGCAGATTTCATAGTAGATAATCCCCTTCAATATATTTTGACAATTGAATACCTTTCGAGGTTTTTCTTCATTTTGCCGCAATTTAAAAAATGTTAGCTCGATTGTATGTACTGCGATGTACAAATTCTTCTATTGTTTGTTGGTTGTTCGTATATAGATGTTTTTACCTCTTTCATAACCTAACTCAATACTCACTTCATCGGTTTCACTTTTCCGCTGCAATTAGTCCAGAAAGGTCTGTATTTTGTGTTTCACCGATATTTTCGTCAGCTTGTTTTATCACCATATTTTTTTTATTTATGAGGAACCTTCCTTTTTAAAACAATCAGCTTCTTCGAAGTTGTTTCACATACTTAGTGAGATTAGTTCTTCTTTTTGTATTATGGAATTTTGAATCCATTTTTGCAAATTTAGCACCCCTTTCATTATCTACAATACATTTTCAAAGATTATTTCTTATTTCGTTTTGTTTTTTCACTAGTTTCTTTAAGAAACTTGGCAGTGGCTCACACAGCATTACTTTCGAGCTTTTGTTTTTGTGTTATTTCTGGATAGATTTCAACATTTCTGGTTTTCTTATTCCCAATGTATGATGGGTGCATCAGAACTTCCCAACCAACCTGACCGGTCATCAAAGAAAAGCGTTTTCGGGCGTTGGAAGACATTATAATTTTTCATATTATCTTATTCGAGCCACTTTCTTTTAATTGTCTGACGTAATCGCTCGAGTTGTTGACAGTAGTGGTGAGAATCAACCCTTTGACCATTTCGAAATACCTTATGGTGAACGATAACCTTCCAGTCCCACCACAAACACGCCGTCATCCAATCCACCGGATTGCCAATATTTGCTTTGCAGGCGCTTGTGATTGCTTTCAATAACATATCACAGATGTCAACTCCGTCCATCATGTTTTTCCACACTCAATTGATGATAAAGCCAGACACCGGGATACTTTTTGTATCCAGCTTTCTGTAAATGGTTTAAGAACAGTTTTCTGTTGAGTCCATACCAATATCGACAGCAGTGATGTACTTTCTTGCTCGAATTTTGCAAGAGTTCCATCAGGTTTTTAGGACGACCAAAGCGTGGCTTACTTTTGACATAAAAATTGCCAGAACGAAAACAAGCGAACCATTCTTTGTAAAAAGGTTCACTCTCCGTAAACAACATACATTTAAGCGTCAATTGTTGTGTTGTAGACATCTACCATGAGGGGTATACTTTCTTTTGGATGTTGAGGAGACTGATACAAATTTAGTTGATGAAGTTCAAAAGGTCCTCGGAAGACGATGCTAAGAGTTCAGCAGTTCATTATCAGTCGACCATGTATTTCTGAGGAGTTTATACATATATGGGTCTTACTCATGAAAGTTCTAACAACTTGAGTTTGAATATCGTTTTATAAATGTTCTATTGGTTGGATAGATGGGACTTCTTTTTGACTGTGGACTGTTGGTTATCATCGCCGATATTCAGAAATTAATAATACTTTTCAAGTTTCAAAACAAATTTTGGTTCCTCTACTAAAGGGTTTGTTTTAAGATCTTGAGAACTTTAATTTAACGGCCAGAAGTCCCAAAGCGCCTTAGAGACTTTCACGTAAAATTGTTAGTAAAAGGAATTTTATTAGCCAGGATGACACCCAAATACTGAACTTTATAGGAAAATCCGATGGTGATACCCTTAAGCATGTTGAGTCTGACAAGTAATCTTCATATATCTCGTAAAGAAAAAAGCTACAGTTTTAAGAGCCGATTTCTAATTTATCAATCTTTGATCACGTCTAGGGCTGCACGCGCTTTAGGGCAAACAGTTGCTCTAAACATGATCCAATAGAAAGTATAGCTACAGCATACACATATGCGTAGACTCCAGAAATATTGAGAGTGTTAAACAGTGAGTCGAAAAACCTGAGTTGAATTTAGCCTTGGTAGGTATTAAAATCAGACGTTCGTTTAGTACCTCTTATTACCTCTGAAACCAAATCGACATCCATATAGACGCTGCTTTTGGTCTTTGTTTAGGCTGTTTATTTTTTATTTTTTTTTGGTATTAGTTATGTAGAACTTGTAAGCTTCTTGACTGCGTGTGGCCTGCTTGGATATGCACTGAAATTTTCTGGTGTCACAATCCCCTCAGCTCAGCTCGAAAACTGAAACCTTTGGCTATGAAAAAGTTTTTTCACTCTTTTGCCATTTGGAAAACAAATTTCTTGCTCCATATACATAAGAATTATTAGACGAACAACAGGATAAGTGGACAATTCAGACCTTAGTCTGTACTGATCTGTTGCAGTATGATTTTTTTATTGTTTTTTTTTTTTTTTTCCTTGATTCAATATCCTCACTAGATAACAGAAAAAATCCTTAAATGACTTAAATTCCACATATTTATGCACCCACACCATAACTTGTTCATTTATTACTTTCCAGTTGTGGGCGACGATTAAGGTATATTTTCGCTATTGCTGGCAGTGGTTTGGTTTTTACCATATGTTGTCCCTTGAGGGTGGATCTCTATGAATTGGTCTAACCTGTGAGTAAAATGGGATTTTGATTTGATTTGGTATGCCCAGCGATTTTGAAGTAACAATAGACAAAATAGTTCATCTTAAAACTACTACATATTGGTTAGAGATAGATAAAGTTTTCTGTTGCTTGACTGCGGTATTGTCTATAGAAAAACTTTTATGGATTCATATTCTCCTAGGTGCAGTTCACATTTTAATGATAATAGTAGTTTTAAGAGGATTTTTTTTTTTAAAATAAAAACATCGACATCCTACTGAAAGAACCAAGCTATTAATATTTCGCCACTTAAATGCACTTGAATACGTCAGAACGTTCCCTCTGAAACTCATAATCTCAATTCATAACCTTGCTACACATACTGTAGCTTCCACTCCGGAGAACAACAAAAAACTCCTTCAATTTGTGCATCGATTCCTTTTAATTAGCCATAGCCCACCTATACGACATTTAATTGAACTTCCAGCCCCTTATTCTCACCACAGAAATTCATTTAAGTAGGTTAGCTCCCATCTAATGGTAATGCTGGTAGTGGTAGTGTCTACTGCCAGTATCTAAGCCTAAAGTACAGTGGTACAAGTGGCTCTAGTAAAGCACCTTGGGTTCCTGAACAATGGCATTGCTACGAATACTACTACGTACCAGTGATTTCGGTGGAATTTTCCCATTCAACTAGGGCTTCGCGTAATCGCCTAATTTACCTCTTAAACGTGATTATTTCGAGAGAAAAATTAGAGCAATTACTGCACGATTTCTACCAAGTACCAACAACAGCTGTGCATTCTTTGTATCCTCTACGCCCTTCCAACCATCATTCTTTACACTTTATCCTGCATTGGCCACCCTCAACTCAATTCAACTCAACCCTTCAACCAATATAAAGTGCTTGTAATTATTTTTCGCACGCCTGCTACGTACCACCCAACGAAGCACCCTGCACCATTCAGCCACCTCTTCTGCATTGCAATGACTAAGTACTTCCTTAGAGAACATCGTTGTATGGATACATAACACATACTCTTACACATAATGCTAGCTAATCTCACGCTCGTTCCTATTTTATTTTTCTCTCTCTTTTCCTTCACTATGGGGCACGTGTACGATGACGACAACGACAACGACAACGACAACGACTATTTCCCGCAGGTGGCGCTGCACATATAGCCGGTGTGCAATTAGCTACCATCAAAAATAAGCCAGATGGGACATTTTGCTTGAACGAACTGAAACGGAAAATCCGCTCCGACGACTGCCATGAGCCTATTACAGCGCTGGTAATCGTTGAGAATACCCATAACATGTGCGGCGGCAAGATATTGCCACTGGAATGGTTGAACAGACTTTCGAAAATTTGTAGAGAGCATTCAGCCGAAGCAGGATCGGGAGGAACCGGAAGTAGGATTGCCTTGCATATGGATGGCGCTAGAGTGTTTAATGCAGCAGTGGCGATGGGCACCACTGTGGAACGCATCACCAGAGACTTCGATTCGGTGTGCTTTTGTTTAAGTAAAGGACTTTCGGCGCCGGTTGGCTCAATGCTAGTTGGATCAAAGGATTTTATCAATGAGTAAGATAATGTGAATTTTTTTTAATTTTTATTTTATTTTTTATTTTTTTTTTATTATGGAAAATATTTTCAGGTTTAGTGTTTTTTTTTTTCCGCTTTTGTATTTTGTAGTATTAAGCAGCCCCTGAATTACAGGGGTGTGCAGATTTTTTTTTGTAACACACTTTCTTCATAAACATAAAGAGGAGTGCCTCTCAAAATTTCTCCTCGTACATGGTTTTTTTGACACGGATTTTAGGAAAGGGTATGAAATTACCATTGAACACCTTTGGTTCTTGACTATAGATACTAGTAGTAATGAACATACTGTCTTCAGTATACATCTGGATGGATTAAGCATGACCGTGGTTGTGCAATTTCCAGAATTTAATGCAAACGATGAAATACTCGTATATGACCAGCGATGCAATTTAATTTTAAATAAGCGGAAATGTGTGCGACCGATGCTTCATGCCTAAAACTTGCTGATAGAACTTCGACCAGTTAGATGTAGGACTCCCTGTATTAATGAAATCGTAGTTAGTACCATGTATATTGACGGCTCTAAAATGTTTGATATTCCTTGAATAACTCAGATGATTCTGGTCCGATGTGTACTATGCTAAAAGATCTCGATTAGTATAGCAAATATCTCTAAATATTTCGCTATTTTTTAAGAAAAAATTCGAATGGCGACGATTCGGCATGAAGACGCATCATCTGATGATCAATCAATTTAAAGGGCTGTAAGATGGACCTAGAAATTTACAGAGGTATTTCCTTCCTGAACGCATCGTACGAACGCATCGACTTACAGCATGGATATAGACGAAGAGAATTTCATCTTTCATCTAACACACCAAGCTATGTGCTCATATTGGACATAAGACTATCACCACTTTTGTAGACAGGTGGAGATACAGACCTCTATACTATCGAGGAAGTAAGAAGCGCGACAGTGCGCTTCAGAATCTGGTAGGCAAAATTGAAGGCGCACTCGACAAGAAAAAACACTCCTTGGGCTACGTTGAGGGTGCTTTAGACAACGTTACTTTTGACGGCATTTGTAACTCAGCCAGACAACACGGTGTAGATGAATCACTAGTTTTGTGGATAAAAGCAATGCTGGTCAATAGGACAATGATTACGGATGCTAGTTGTGGCAAACATGCGGTGTAGGAGGTAAACAATGGTGCCCGCACAAGCGGCGTTTCGACTCCTTTGATCATTAGATCGTGTCTATCGACTGTATGCTCTAAAGCGCAGGCGGCCATAGCTGTCTGCTGTCTGGTTTGACTCATTTAGTGTTTAGCGCATCACCATCAAATTCTTCAAGGAAGCTAAGTTTTTTAGCTAAAGGCAAGACATGGGTCCTGTCACCGAGAAGGGTCCTTTGGATCTATATGGCTATGGTAAGGCCAATTATTTTATATGCGTCGGTTGTCTGGTGGAATAAACACTGACAAAAACACTTGATTCCTGTTTTACAAGACTCCAAAGAAATGTTTGTTTTGGATGAATGGGAACTTTCCACAACACTCTTCGTCCCGCTCTAGCGGCATTGATGAATCTTCCTCCCCTTGATATTCATATTCAGATCATGGGATGCACTCTCAAGTCTATTTTCCGTTTAAAAAGAAGTGGTTTTTGGTACAACACACACTGAAGCATTGATGACCCTGCGCTCGGGCTATCTTAGAACTCTGGTCTTATGGACATGTCGTCTGATGCAATGACACTATAACTCTTTCTGGAAAAAAGTATAAGATAGTGTTTCCTATGCATTGGACAGGAAAGGAATGTGGAATGCGGTGCTGGTGACTTTCTGGAAGACGACAACCTTAGATTTCACTCTTCTTGTGTCTATCTTCCATACGCAATCCTAATAGCAGCGAACTACTCGTATATTCCGAAAAACCGGTGGAAAGTCGAAGCATTTGGATCTGTAGCGGCAGCAAAGCTTTAAGCCTGGCTATTAGGTATACAACTAAGTTCTCGTTGTTTGTCAATAGATGGCTGTAGCAGTAAGTGCTGGTCGATTTTAACATATTCAAAACGACATGAATCAAACTTAGACATATGGTAAGCAAACTATTTTGACACATAAGTGATCTTTTTTGACGTCATATACTTTTGGTTTTGTGAAAATGTCTAATTTTTTGCCAAATAATCGTCATTGGCGGAAAGGGTTGACTTTCTACTTTCTTTCGACGAAAACGGCCGACGGCTGATCGACGGCACATCGAGAGTTCCAAAAAGTTTACGGAAATGCTGCTCGAAATGAAAAAATTCCCCGTGATTGGTACCGTCGGTGATTTCGATGTTGACGACCATCTACGTGAAGCAAGGCCAAAGGCCTTTATTAAAGGCCAATTATTAAATATTGAAACCCAATAAAACCATCACTGGGGAACGGTATGGCCTTCAATTCACTCGATTGAGCCGAGTACTACTCCAAAAACGGCCATAATACGAGCAGAGGCACGAAAAGTTGGCCTAACCAAAGCCGTTAAAATCTACCTGTTAACGCTAATATGGGAAGTCTTTCGCCACCCGCCATATTATTGATTGATCAGCAGTTCCACTCATAGAAAGACACCAAAAAATGGCTTGATTCGTGGATGGCCTCAAAATATAAACACTTTTACCGTAAAGGTATTTCAGCTACTTTGAATAGATTGATTTGTAACCATTTTTTCACAATTAAGTTGTATTTTCATTAAAAAAAAAAAAAAAAAAAAAACAGCGACAACCTACATAGTTGCGAACCTAATAGTTCAAAAATTCAAGAGATCACTGAACGCAGTCGAAAGGCTAAATTCAATGGCCCTTGTCTAGTTAAAGGTCACAATGGTATCACGGAAAATAAATGGCAGATGTTCAATCTTTAGGGTAACAAGGAGGGAAATCTTTGAAAGCGAAACCCTATGGCAAATTGAAATCTGAAGGGTTCTTAGTTATAAATGGAAACTTATAAAACGGAAACATATTCACTTTAACTTATGTATACCATTTCAGCTCTGAAATAAATAATATAATCTAAAGCCGAACCTATCAAAGATTTAACCTCTCCGCAATCTCTTGCACAGCCAATGGGTAATCTAATTCAATAATGACTTTAATTTAGACATCATCACCTTCAATTTGTCTACCTGAACTGTAGTCATTTTGGAGTGAGAAATCTGCAGGACGGAATTACTTAAACAAATTCTGACACCGACGTTCTGTTATCACCATAAATTTCATATATCTCTTTGTGAACCTCAGCAACTTTCTTGCCTTTACGGGAAAAAAAGCAAAAGATGTTTAAAATGTTCGTTTTTGCACCCCATGTTGAAATTGACACTGTACCTATAGCTGTGAGAAAAATTAAGTTCGGTTTGTTTCCCAAGTAAAATTAAAGTGCCAGCTATCAAATTTCAAAAAAAAAAAAAAACCATAAGATTGACGAAAGCAAGAGCCGACAAACGTCCCTCATCACAAAAGATATAAAAGTGATTTCGAGTAAAGGCTAAAGGTCTGCAATCAGAGCCTATACCTTCATTTGTAAGATATTATGTTCCATAAATAATCTCAATGTGTCTAATTTATAAAGCAGAGATTTCTCAACAATTGTTCATTTCATTCTAAAAACAAATCCTACACTCCAACTCCACCTCCAAACTCCAACCGATTTGCACATACCATACTCGTAGTATAGATCTACCATATTTAGATGGCTCAATATTCTGCGAGTGATAGTGTCGCTTACTATTCTTTAAATTTTTTTCTTAAATTAACATTTAAAACTAACTTTGTAAATAGATAAATAAATAAAAATGTAAATTAAACCGTAAGACACTGTCAGTGCAAAGATTTAAAGAGAAGTCTGTGGACCGATGCGCACTCGTCTTAAAAGTATCGCCACAGATTTATACTCTAATAAGGTATCTGTTACAGAAGAGCTGTATAGATTTTAAGTATAAGAAAACGAATTTGCTTATTTTGTCCACCAACTGCTTCAGACTTATTGAGCTGAGTTTCCATAGATTGATATTTGACAGCTTCGCTCCTTCATCAGACAAATTCAAAAATAATAGCCTGTGTCGAGAATGTTAAGCTATTTGGCACATTAATTGTCCTCTACGGACCACACGCTGTAATTGATTTGTGGCTTAGAAAATGTATTTCCGTATCACATAGAAGACTTGGGGCCTGGGCCGATTATCAAAGCGTCTTCCATTAATGAAATTTTCTAATAAAACATGAGGTCTTTTTCGTAACGGTTTTCAGATGACGCCACTGAAGGTTGTTACGATTTGGTCTGTTAGAAGCTGCTCGTCGTAGGTCATGTTGAGTTACATTACCACCGCTCATCCATACCATAACTTAAAACAGGATACGGTGGAAGTTAGGGCCCCCGGATTTTGGTACGGGCCTGACTTGTAGAGGTAGATCTCCTCCTAGTGGGAGCGTCATGGTGGCTATGACTTAAAGCTTAAAACGCATAATGGGTCTTCCAGTGGGTTTCGACCAGAGGTGGAGTTGCAAAAAGTACTGGATGCCGGGGCCCCTAGAACAGCAAAAGGTTAATGGGTAGGCCACGATTCATACCAAGGGTGGAACTGGGGGCAAAATTTACATATCCACTTTGGTATCAAGGTAATGATAGAGAGCGATGACAAAGCGTATCTTTGCTCCCATGAATGTATGGGCATTCAATGAACTTAAGTCTTCATGACAGGTGTTCCCTTAAAACACATGACACATTACATAGAAACCAAGAGAAGCACTGAAAGAGCGTCCTGTTGATTATTGGACTTGAAGTTGTCTTTCAAGTAGTCCTACTGGTTTTAAATCATTCCGCAACAGCTGGAGCCAGATATTCTGCTTAAGTAAGCATCGGCCAATATCCATAAGCAAAACTAAAAACTCTATTTGAAATACAACTTTTTATCAGATCGTAGATAACCTTTTAGGGATTAAAAAATGAACGCCGGCGTAATATTAGCTTTTTAAATTTAGTGTCAAAGTCTGACCTATTAATTTTTTAAGTTTTATTAATTTCTAAGACATGACACGTTTTTATTATTTATTTTAAGTTACATGTGTACGAGTATATTATCTATAGTCATAAGGAGTTTTTAAATTTAAAGTGTCTCACTTCAAATCCTTGTACCGTACTCGTATGTATCCGATTTTTAGATTCTTGTAATTTTTTTAGAGGTTGATCTTATAGATATGTCATTTGATGCCTTAATACCAAACACTTAAAATGGTGTTGACCCGAGTCTGAGCCAGGAAAGAAATGAAGTGAAATTGAAAGCGAATGATTCCAAACCCGATTTAGGATGCTGGTATCTTTCTGGAGGGATTTAACGTTATACCATATTTCACTCTGTTGTTGTTGTAGGCTGAACTCACTGAGTGGGATCATTGGAAATGAAATCGCTGATGAACTTGCTAGGCAAGACCCAGAGGGGAGCTTTTCAGGACCCGGAACTTCGTTAGTACTGCCGGCACACATAACGAATGCTTCCCGACGTCTCTCAGAAGTCAGCGGCCATGCTTCTGTCCCTCAGTAGGAACGATTGTAGGATTCTTACTGACGTCATGACTTTAAGCACTTAAGTTTTCTGGTCGTAAGTAACACAAAATTCTACGATGCTTGCTGTAATAGTTATAATGAGAACGTATACCATCCCATGATTAAATTATAGGCAATCGGGAACACAAATATGATATCTGTCGAAAGATGGCATGCGTCGGTTATGAAAAACATAAGGGATTCGCACAAATTTTGAGAGAATATTTTTTACCCAAGATTGGGTCTATTTGTCTATCACATCCATCATTCCGTTTTGCTCCTGTGGTTGTATGCACGATATGCGTCTGCAACAATCGGTCTATATTGCTATAAGCAAGTTCTGTTAATTATGTATTCCTCAATTTGAAGCTTAACAAATTTGTTATTACTAAACACTATGTAGCGATGATCAGGTACTGACTCATGCCAATTTATGGTGGATCTATTTCTAATTAGGCACAGAAAACCAGATCTAGGATTTCTATATTCTTGTTTTTGGATCCAGTTATGATAAAAAAGGTTTCTCCTACTAAAGACACCAGTCAAAAGCGGCTTCAGCTGTACAAATCCTAGGACTTCTTTCATACGCCCTCCAGTAGAGTGGTCAATTATTGTGTCCAGGAAATCTTCATTGATATACTCTAGAATCGGAAAAATGTAAAAAGTGTATTCGTGTAGGAAATATACTTTTGGTCTACCTTCTTCAAATGCAAAGAAACATTCCCGATGGAACCAAGTCCTTACTTATGTGCAGCTATTGGACAAGTGCCACATCTGGATGATTCTTAAAAACCTACGATTTAGAATCCTGAAAGAAGATTCAATATACCTATTTCAAGTGTTACATACTCTTGTTACGGATCTGCATCTCAACTGCATCGTTTCTTAGAATGGCTTAATTTGGCTTCTGGATGACCAGTTAAGAACGATAGGGAAAACAAATTTAAATAAGACAACAAAGGTGTGAGATATAAAATTGATTATGGCTTTATTTTTAAGCTACTTTCATGCCATTATGTGTGGAATAGCACATCATTTCAATAGCGCCTCGGCTTCGCTGGGTGTGCTTCAAGCGGTTGGTCCAATTTTTGTAAACTCGGTCCAATATGTGCGGCGTTATTCGTAGCGTATCAAATATTGGCCTCGAGCTCGTCCAAAGTGGTTTGCTTGTAACCGTAGACTAAGGAATTGACGTTATCCTAGATAAATAATTGGCGGCGGCCAATGGATGATGAATTATCCTTCACAACTTCGAACGTTGTGTCGGTTGTATGGTATGTAGGGCCATCATCTTAGAACTACAGCTCGAATATATCGATGTTATCGAGCTTTGACCACAAAATGTCGGTTAACATCACTCTATAACTGAGACCATTGACCTTGACGGTGTCTCCTTCCTCATTTCGTAAAAAAAGGTCCGCTGATGCCGCCATGCCAAAAACCGCACCAAAGAGCCAATTTTTGTGGATGCATTGATGTTGGGCCGAGCACTTGTAGATTTCGTTTGCTCCAATAATGGCTATTTTTCTTATTGATATAGCCGCTGAGCCAAAAATGGCCTCGTCCGAGAAGATAATTTCCAATATTTCCAGCGCCCAATTAACAAACGCACGGCGTTGTCTATAGTCGCCCGGCTTCAATTCTTGCATCAGCACAATTTGATACGGATGTAGACCCAAATACAACCGCAAAATAAGTTAGGTTGACTTCCTGGCTACGCCCAAATCAGCTGATCGCCTATGAATCGACATTTCTGGGTCTTCTTTGATACTGTTATGTTTTCTGCATTTTCCTCCAAACTCTTTGTGGTTGGTGGCTTAAGACCCAAAATAGTGTACTGACGCTGAACTTTTTCACGCTGATGACGACCGACCTCACGACCAAATTGATGTTGAGTATTTACAACTGATCTGGAACTTCGATATTTTTTATAAATTCCGCACGTTTGGCAAGCTTAAAACGAAGCATGATGAAATAGCAAGCCTTACTGAATACTTTGACAGTTAGATGTCATTGGTAATTTTACCAACTACTGAAACATAACAATTGGAAAAACTATTATTGACATCTGGTCACCCGTTATTTCAAATTTAGCTCCAATTCTGAATTTAACTGTTTGAAGTGGTTGTAACTTTCTTACAAACACTCATTTAGGTTGTCCCATTTTAAGGTAAAAATTTGAAAGCCAATATTTTTCTATAAATTTTTATTTTGTCATAATATAAACCATTAACATCTACGAGTATAACTATCTTCCAACGGAATTCAAAGTCCATTATTTCTTCTGCATAGAAGAATTGATTTTTGGACGCTTTTAAGTCTTCAAGACTTTTATGACCGATTTTGGAATACCTTCTGCCGATAAAATGACTCTAGACTGCGGAAAAGATTGTAGTTCATTGGAGAAATATCAGAAGAGTACGGTGGATGCGGAAGAAATTCACATTACAACTGTAGCCGTTTAGGCATTGTTACGCGTGATATATGGGGTCTAGCATTATCATGCAATAGGACCGATTCCTATTTCATCCAATGTCGATTTCCTCACACAATTTGACAGCATTTATCGTTTCCCCTCGTTAAAGTAGTGACAAGTTAATTGGTCCTTTTGATGTGCACCAGATTGTCACTATAACCTTTTCTAGATCAAGTTCTAGTTTGGGTGCGGTTGTTATACAAATTTCACTTTCCCTTTTCGTATGTGACTATGCGGTGCAAAAACGGTTCATTTTGATGCGTTAAGCTCAGCGATGAAAGGATCCCTATGCGGCGTAGTTTTTGTGCCTCGTTCAGTTCATGAAGTATCGACTTTTCGAGTTATTTTACTTTTCCTAGTAGAGATAGGTGTCATGGAAGATACCCCCATGTTCTGTTCAAATGTTGCGTTCAAATGCGTCAAAAAAAAAAAAAAAAAAAAAAAATTCAAAAAGGAAATAAGACCAAGTCTAACCTGTCGACAATAGGATAGACGATTCCTAAAAAAATTTACTATAGTTACAACGAACCCTAAAAGTCTTACACATCCAACATACGTAACACTTATGTTTATCTTATAAAAAAAAATTCACTTTCTGCCATAGATGTTTACTCGATAGCTTCTTAATGCGTAGTGAGATTAAGATCCTAATACGATTCATACATGACGTGATCTTAGTGCCATTCATACAAGATCTTTCGGAAATATGTCGAAAGCTGTCCCGAAATTCTTGAAATCATGTGTCGATCATTTGTGAGGTGCGTCACTATGTTTCACCACCGTGTTCATAGGCTTTGAATCACGCCATTGTCTTCCCCAAAGAGGTTTTATCTGCATTGAGGTCTAGTTCAAAAATCGTAAACGGTATAAGATTCACGGATAGTTATGTTACAGTTTTTTGTGTCGTATTTGCCTTTATACAGTGGAAAATAAGTTGCCCCTTTCACTGTATAGGCATCTTATTAATGGAATGCTATCTGTAGAAATAAAGAAAGTTTTTGGGAATGGAGATTTGTTAAAGAAGAGATCTTGCGTGATTTGTTACATTTTGATTCGGTAAATAGTTTTGATCAAAGTACGTGGGAACGTTATAGTATCCGTAGAAAGTTAGGCTTACCATCAGGATCGGCAAGATATGTCTTTGAATACTATCCATTAAACCTTATCTTCTAATTCTTCTTCTTCTAACGACACAAAAACTAGAAAATCTAAGAAGGTCTTAGCTCGGCTAATACAAAAGCACCCGCAATTCAATCTTGTAATAAAGTTTGTGACGGGAGAAACGTAGCACAAAAAACCTTTAGAACTTACTGGCAAATGCATGCTGTACGAGTACTCGTCCAACTTTGCATTTTGTGATGAAGTCTTCCCTAGGACAAGGAGGTTCTTCAATACGTGTTACTGCAATTTAGTTCCAATTTAGAAGTTTAGAAAGAGCTTGTCAACGTTTTTTTTTTTTTTTTTAATTTTTCTAAAATTTTGTATTAATTCAATACTTTCTTGAAAATCTTCTCTTTTAGAGCTCGACGTCTCCGTAAAGCCCTCGGAGGTGGTATGCGACAAGCTGGTATTCTTGCTGCGGCTGGCCTTATTGCTCTAGATGTCGGTGTTGAAGCGATTGCAGAACATCATCGAAAAACTCTTCTTCTTGCTCAAGGTAGGTTATCATATTTCTATGGCCTCTATCAACCTTAAATCATTGTCGTCCTTATTATTGGAACTCCATTCATTCAGTAAAGTAATTCTTTCCCTTTTTCGTAATCCTAGAAACACATCCATTTAATTTATTTCATTTGCTGGAGATTTATCTTTTATTCTATCATTTCAGCTATACACAAACTTCAAAGTCCCAATATCCAAGTGGATATCGATAACGTCCAAACGAATATCCTTTTGATTCACATCTCTAATAAAAATCTCACTTCCAGTGAATTTGCTTACCGATTGCAATGTGTTACCAATAAGGAGCTAGAGGCTGGAATTGTTGCAGACAAGACCAACCCCAACCGAGGTGTTATTCTAAAAGCCAGCTCAAGGGATTGGGAATTCGCTCGAGTCGTGCTCTATCATCAAATCACCGACCAGGACATCGAATTGGCCATCAAAAAGTTGAGCTACGTTATCCGAGAGTATGACAGTAAATTGACTCAATGACAAATGAGCGTAAAAACGGGGGAACTAAAGGATACTTGCAATACTCTCTCAACCCATAGCTCAAGTTAAAGATTAACAGAGAATAAGAAAATAAACAAAGAAAATTGGTTATCCTTTACTGTCTGGTGTTGGGAAAAGGGTTAAGATAAGTGGAGTTGGAGATGAAAATGGAGGTACCTAATCTGCTTGTTTCTATTTATGGCATGCGAAAAGTTTCCTTTTAATGAGAATTGTTGAGAGCTCTGTTGTTGGTCCTGGAGCTTTGGCATAACACCCACACAACACGTAGTTACAGTGTCGTTTTAACATGGAAGACACTTGTTTTCAGGACTTCTGGTGGTGTTAGATTGCGACGAGGGGAGTTGTGTAGGAAGTGCAAAGAACATAACTCAGTAGTGGTTGTAGATGTTATCAAGCTATCTGTGTCTGATTTGCCTCAAAGGATAATGAAATAATTTGGAAAGTTTCCCTTGATTCTCGATTCTGTTCTGGGATAGGGAACCAAAAATTCGGGACTGTGTATTGTCGGCACTAATTATGCCAACAAGTGTGCTTGGATGTGTAAATGATGTACGAACATATGTAATATATATGTTAACTGTAATCGTGATAGTTAGAAAGCCTTTGGCTATGTAACTTGAGAAGAAAACAAAACTTTGTTATTGATTGCTGTTGTATGTGTTCGTGACATGATGGGTCGGTATCGACTTTATAAGTTCTTCAGAGTTGGAGTGCTGATGAAAGAGAAATTACTTTTTGGATGACCTTGGTCAGAGCATTTATTTGATGTAAGATGAATCAGTGAGTCCATAGTAAGTGTGTGAGTGAGTCCCAAAAATCATAGTTTCTTAAATTGTTCAATTGTTAAACATTAAAGCCCAGGAAAGACCGAAGAGTCAAGACACGTGAACCTGTTCTATATAAATGTGTGGCGAGCTTCCACTGCTTAATTGTAATTTATTGCCCTGCTACTAAAAATGTCATTACAAGCTCCAGCCAGGAAATATTTTAATTGAAATATCCCCCTGCTCCTTCGTACAGCGTATTTATGGTATTCTAATGCAATAAAAAAACATACATACGAGTAAAACATCCCATGTGCTCTCGAAGGATTTCATACTTATCAGGTTGTCACTCTTCTTGCTAAAGACTTTTGGCAGAATCCTTCACTTCAAGTGCAATCTCATATAGGAAAATCCCTAAATGGCCCAGTAAAAAGTCACTCTCTTTGAGGAAAATAAAAAAATAAGGCGTCAACAATACTGAAAACTCTTCGATTAGCAACTAGGTACCCTCAAGAACTAGAAATGCAACATCTAATGACCTAAAAGAGTCACAACCGCATAAGGGAACACTCAAAGCCCCAAACTCTCTTTTTCCTACTTTTGAACCAAGTCATCAATGGAGTGCTTACCAAACACGAGGAGGCGGAATGTGTTGGTCGCCTTGGCGTTAATTTTGTCAGATTTTTCGCAAGAGAAAACAAAATATTCTCGAGTAATACCAGGTATTTAGGCTTCTTTCTAAACAGCAAACTGAGGTGGAATAACCTGAACCTACAACCTGAAGTTATCCACTAAATGCAAAACTCAAAGTCCCGCACTGGGTTCACATCACGGTTGTAAGAGCAATACTCACTTGTTGCATTGCATAGCAGAAAAGTTATTTTTAAATTCACAAACATAATCACGGGACACTGCAAATATGTTATACGAAGAGACGTGCAGCAATTGTGTATTCTTCACAACGATTTCTGTAAAAGCTGCAAAGACAAAGATGAACGGCTTTGCTTTTTAACTTCTCTACCTTAGCACACCTCAACATGCAATCACTGCAGTAGGTTAGGTTAGGTTTAAGTGGCTGTTGAAAAGCAAATCCACTTAAACCCATTAGCCCATTGTGATGCCACGTGGCATCTGTGATCCTCCTACTCTAGAAACCATTTGGAGCTCTTCATAAAGCGTAGGAGACTTTTAATGGCTATGTTGCTTAAGTCACTTAAGTCTTTGTGCAAAAAGTCCCCATGGTAGAGATTTCTTCTTTGGGAGAGAGCTGGACATGTACAGAGGATGTGAGAGATTGTCTCCTCTTCCTCTTTATCCATGCAGCTTCTGCAAAAATCGTTAGTAAACATGCCAAGCCTTCTTGCATGTTTACCTATGAAGCAGTGTCCAGTGATGACACCTAATATTGTATATAATGGCGCGAAGATGTTTTCTATTTAGAAGAATTAAACTCCTGGAGTGATTCAGATCTGGCTTTGGCCAGATTTGTTTGGTCGCTAAGCATGTCGATACAACCACCCATCTGTGGTTTGTTCTTCTATTAGCATCCAGCTTTATTTCTTGTTTGCACGAAGCGATAGGTATACCTATGTTTTCCTTTTCAGGTGTGATAGGTATAGTGGTTCCAATTTTGGCAAATTCGTCGGCCCTTCAATTCCCTGGAATGTCTCTATATCCCGACAACCTGGAAAGGTGAATGTTAAACTGCTACGCCATCTCCATTAGAGATGATCGGGAGTCCATGACTGTTCTTGAATTAATAGAGCATTAGTCCAGTAATTTGATAGCTGACTATCGGAAAAGATGTAGATATCCATTGCAGATATTACGATACATTTTCCTTCAGCCAGGATAGAGCTTCCTTAATTGCCAGAATTTGCGCCTGAAACACGCTACAGTGATTGGGGAAGCGAAAGGAGAGGCTTAGGTTAAGCTTATCGGCAAAAACACCACCACCAACGCCACTGACAGTCTTTGAACCGTCAGTTTAAAATTGGATTGAATTATCATCCAGGAAGACAATTTCCTTCCACAAGGATCTGCAGGGAATTCTTACATGGAAGCCCTTGTCAAACCGTTGTTTGGGTATGGTGTAGTCGATATGTTCTGGTAGGATTTCTAATGTGTTAAGAATATTTGCGTGACCAAAATGTTTATTTGCCCACTGTGAAGTCGCTTTAAGGCGAATAGCTGCGTTGGCGGCTACTTGTCTGCTATAAATGTCGAGGGGTGTAAGGTGAAACAAAATGTCCAGAACAGCGGAGGGAGTAGTGCGTAGGGCTTCGCCTATGCCCAGACATGCTGTTCTTTGGATTTTACTTAGCTTCATGCAGTTTACTGCTTTGTCTAAGGCCGTCCACCACACAACCACCCAAAAGGTGAGTATCGGACTTATGACCGAGAGTTCGTAAGCCACTTAGTTCCAGAGAAGGAGTGAGAGGAAACCGCCTCTCTGTGACGTACCTCTGCTGACACTTCTCTTGACAGAGGACCCACCCAGTTTGGAGTTGATAATCCTGCTCCTTAGCATGAGATTGATCAGGTCCCCAAGTGAGTCATCTACTTTCAGAGCTAACAACACCGTCGTGATTGCTGATGTTTTGACATAGTTAAAAGTGCCCTCTATATCCAGGAAAGTTACCATTGTATATTCTCTATAGTGTAGGGATGGTTCGATGCGGCTTGTTAGTGAGTGTAGAGTCATTCCCACCGACTTTGCTTTGCAGTAACCATGTTGTGCCGTCAATAGGATTCTAATATTTAGGCTAGATTGATTGGATATCAATCAGTCGTTCTAGAGTTTTTAGAAGGAAAGATGATAGACTAATAGGTCATAGGTCCCTTGGGACAACATGAGAACATTTACCGCTTTTGGGAATTAAAACTACATTTACTTCCACCAGATAGTTCTAAGCAGTACCTCATGATATTTCCAAGCGATGACAAGATTATATCTAAGGATCTTTGTAGCTCGCCTGGAATTATATTATCCGGCCCAGCAGACTTATATGGTTTAAAGCTTTGCAGTGCCCAGAGCAGTTTGTTTCTTGTGATAAGGCCAGTAATTTTTGTCGCGGTTGCAAATAGTTCTATTATTACTGATGCTAGCCGTGAAAGGAGAGCTACCTGGAAAATGAGTATCCAGTAGCAGGTTGACTTGTGGTCGTCTATGAGGCGTCGCTTTTTTTGAAGCAGCTAGGCATCGAAGGATTTGTTGAGAAGATTTTTCTCAGTCGTGATGCTCCAGATTCTTCAGTGATTTTATCACAAAAATATTTCCAGGATTCATACTTTGCCGTCCTTAATTCTTTTTTATATGTTTTGAGGGATTCTTTGTATGAGCCCCAATCCGACGCTTTTCTTAAGGTTTTTGCTTTGTTGAAAAGTTTTCTACAAACTCTAGGTTTAATAAGAGGACAGGATATGGCCAATCCTCGGTTGAGAGCCCATGTCAGAGACTAAAATTTCGAGTCAATTACATTGGTGTTGTCCGGGGGGCTTGAATGATCGGCAGAGATACTTTTTAAAAGTGTATCCCTGTATTTGAGCCAGTCAGCTTTCCGATAGTAATGCAATGCTTTTTGTCGGGGAGGAGCATTCACTAAACTTAATTGGATGTATCTGTGGTCTGAAAAGGAGTGTTCAGACGATACCATCCAGGTCGTTATTAAATGATCAATGCGTTCGGAGACAAGAGTAATGTCAAGCACTTCTTGTCGGTTTCTTGTAATGAATGTTGGGTCATTACAGGTGTTACATACAGTGAGGTTAGTATTAATAATGTATTTAAAGAGTGACTCACCTCTATCGTTGGTATTGGTGCGCGTTGGTATCGCCTCCTATGATGAAGTCATTTTTTTGTCCTCCTGCTTCCATTACCACCCTTTGCATGTTTTCACCAGGAGGAGTTCCCATTTGCTCGTGATCCAGATACGCCGATGCTATTCAGAAGCTGTGGCTGGCCGTTTCTAGCCTGGCAACGATTAAGTCGGGGTCGCTGAGGTTAGCAAGTAGAAATAAATTTAGGCTACGTTTCACAAATATACAAGTTCTGATCTTACCTTTGTAAGATCGCCTAGGAGCTCTCTTTTTGGTAGCAGCAGGGCGTCCATGGCCTGCTACAGACTTGCTGCTGTTGCTTTTGCCTTGTAAAAGATTACCATGGCCTGCCACAGATATTCTTTTGCTCGGCATTGCAGCAGCCCTGTCGATAGTCGGTCCAGTGACCGTATTACCGCCCGTTGTTTTTCCTTAAGGGTTTTGCATAATTGTCCCACGAGTAGCGGAGAAAAAGGTCCGTCTGTACAGAGATCCGATGTATACAGATAAGGCTAGCTGATCCGGAGGTCGCCAGGTATCCGGATACTCCGTTATTGACTGAGCTATTTAGATGCTGGGCTCTCGGCCAGGTTGATCATCGGCACGGGTCGTATGATACATTGATCCGTCCCAGGGGCTATGGGACTGGCGGGAAAGCAAGAGAAGGTGAGAAAAGTGAGCACCCTTTAGTTTCAGGACTCATCTGGAGAAAGTCTCGAGAATCAGCCTCTACAACTCGGATAAGATATAAGAATATTAGAGGGTCTTTACCAGCTCAGACAAGGCTTAAGGACAGGTACTTTATACGAGTAAGTTATGAAGACAGGATTTGGCGAATGACATGACTTGATAAAAACAGCTAATAAAAATATTTAGGGCGTATGGTGGCGAGGAAATAGCCATTTCAGTCGTAGTACTGGTAGTTTAGAACAGCTTAGAACCATCTCCTGAAATTGAGATCATTTTAGAGATTATTAGTTCAGGAACTGGAGATGGGAAAAAGTCAGGAACTAACTAACGTTTGTCTAGGTTAAATAGACTTGTCATGTCTCTTATAATACTGTAATTGGGAATCTAGAGGAGATTGATAGGTAAATCGAATACTTT
The DNA here is from genome assembly GCA_907269105.1 of Volucella inanis. NCBI lineage: Eukaryota > Metazoa > Arthropoda > Insecta > Diptera > Syrphidae > Volucella > Volucella inanis. The sequence continues at coordinate 230,000,156 of OU026153.1, read as the reverse complement.
TCATATTACGTTTTTCTTTATTTGAGGCCCGAATCAACCCCAAACAGTTGTGTAAAAGCTTGTTACTAGACCGCTTAAATTCAAGACTTAAAATTAACAAAATTAACGGGAGGGATATGACAAGAATCATTAGTAGAATAAGGTTAGGTTAGATTAATGGATATGCCATCAGGCACCAAAATGGGCCCATTGCGATCCCTTTGGAACCAGTTGAATTTTTTCTTCAAATGATAAAAATATAATCAATCTCCCTGGTGTTTTTAAAGGTAGAGTAAAGAATTGTACATGTTTTTGTTGAGATGGAAGAGGAAGAAAAGTTGGATAAAATTGACCTCACGTAGCATTCTAAACATTGGTTCAAAAAACCCATGAATTTATCGAAGAAGATTGAGACAAAAGGGAGGAACATACCCAAGACTAAGTGGTTTAGTGTTAAGAAAAGTAGGCTAATGTAAAGAGGGGCTATCAATGTTATCAGCTAAAATCTAATGAACAAAGTGTATATCGGCGACTTTTTGGCACACAGTCTAAGTCTAAAAGTCTTAGTCGATCAATGTAAAGTGGTGAGTTCATATCACTAGTCCAGTGACGTCCTTTTAAGGCGAAATAGAGAAACCTACCTTATACAGCTTCAACCCAGATTTAGTGACACAAAGGTTTTTGCGTGGCACTTTTTAAAATTTATAAAATTTATCCAGATCATCCTGTTGTGTAAAACAATAACCGGGGAATTTTGCTGGTGCACTGTTTGTTGTAAGGCATTACATCTTCAGGAATTTGATTCGGTAAACCAGCATCAGAATTCTCAATTCGTACTCTTGCTTTGCATCGTTGGTGCTTGTGTTTTTTTTATTTGTTTATGATAGTGAATTAAGGGTGGATGTATGCACAAGACCGTCCACGTCTCTAAGTACAGACCAGCAGTTTTGGCACATGTTTCTCAGTTCACCCTGATCTAAAACTTCCTGGCTACGAAGCTTACGTACGTAGTGAAAGAGCTAACTGAAGTCCATTACAATGTGATTCATGTTGCATTTCGGAATTCAACTTCGTATGGTTAAAATTTCATTCCCGTAAGCAAATTATCCACTATAACTTTATATACAAACTGGACTGACTCTATACAAAGAATTGCATCCCTGTATCCTAATACTGAAATCGTTATTCTGGGCGATTTCAATATACACAGTTCTGTGTGGATTTGACATTTTGGACAGACAACGCTTGAAAGACGGTGTGCTGAGATCTTTTATGCAGAAAACAATTTGACACAGCTTGTATATGAGCCCACGCAATACCGATAGTCATACCGCAAACACCCTGGATTTGTTTTTAACTTCTCACCCTAATTAGTAAACTGCTGATGTGTTCTCTTCTCTGGCTCATCGAACCATTGTGTCATATCAGCTAATATCAGCTAATCTAATGTCGTTATGTCTTCTCGATAACAACGTGAATGCCGGTGCTGATATTATCACAGATTGCTCTTCCAAGGTCATGGAAACGCTGATAAACCGTCAGCTCATGAACTATCTCGAAACGCGAAAACTTCTCAATGACCGGCAGTATGTTTTTTATAGCAATGACCACATATCCGTTGTTGTCAAAAATTCTGTGATGTGTCTAAGTTTTCTCAAGCGATGTTAAAAACAATTTACCCCCTCTGATCGGACTGAACCCAAAATTAGATTACAATGTCCACATCTGGTCAGATGCTGATAAGACATCTCTTCACCTGCTAGATTGGATTCAGGATAAAATTGGATAAAATTTATAAGTGGTACTAATATCACTCAATCAATTAACATCCTCGAACACCGATGTGTCCTGCCTCACTTTGTTTTATAGCTATTTCCAGCACCACTGCAAGATAGAAATTGCCAGTAGCATTCCGCCCCAACAAACCTTTAACTATAACACACGTCTCGCTATGAATACTCATCAGTATACCCTCATGCCCACTTTCGGACGAACTCTTAAATATCACTATTCGGTCTTAAGCCTAACAACATGCTTATGGAACGCACATCGGTATCTCTCCTTTTTCCCTGTCTAACTTTCTTTCGCCGGCCCTATGTGAAAACATTTTAAGGGTATTTCATACCACTTGGTCGCGCGACAATTATAAAAAAAAAAAGATTAAGTCAGGGGAAGAGATTTTATATTTCGATCTCGTGTCTGCAATTGGTTATTTGGTAACTAAACCCGAAAAAGTTGTTGTTTTATTGAGGACTTTAGAATTGACAGCAAAGGAGAAGTCATTTGAAAAATTATTTGACATAGCTAACATTGAAGAATTTGGATTTAATGTTGATCACTTTGCTGAGTTTTCGTTTCCAAACTTATATGATTTTGTTGCACAAATTTTCAAATTTTTTCAAAATTATTTTTTATAAAGAACATGCTCACGAATGCACTTAAAGTGAATGCTTTTCAATCAAAGCTACATAATGTTTGTGATATGTTATATTATTATGTTGTGCTCATCAAATCGGTCCGAACATAGTTTTTCAGTTGTGCAATTACGTGGCATATTTACGCAAGGTGTACCCATATCGAATAATAAGGGGTGATTCATCTTAAGGTTTGATTTTTAATAGGCTATCAAACTGCTTTGTCATTTTAGTTCAGTATCGTTTGGCAAATTATCATGGAAAGACTCACACTACAATAGTGTCCCCAAATTGTTCAGTTGTATTACGAAAATCAGCGTTCTGTGAGAAATGTTCTTCGTGCGATTCTAGGAACTTACGGTGCACATAATCGACTTACTGAAACCACTGGTGCCAATACCATTTGCAAATTTGAGTCCCAGTTTACATTAGTGGATGATACTGGACCGGTTAGACTACATCCAGCACATAGTGAAGAGACTAAAGCAGCTGTAGCTGAGAGTGTACGCGAAGACCGTGACGAATCGTTTTGTAGTCGTTCTCAGCAGCTTGGCTTGGCGTATTTTACGCGAGGATCTCGGCCTAAAAGCGTACAAAATTCAACTTGTGCAAGAATTAAAGCCAGGCGACTTGAATTTGCGTCATCTTTACAGTGAATGGGCTTTGGAAAAACTCAATGAAAATCCGGTGTTTTATCGTGAAATTTTATTCAGTGATGAAACCCATTTCTGACTAAATGGATACGTTAATAAACGAAATTGTCATATTTGAGCAACCCGAAGAGTACCAAGAGCTACTATTACATCCATTAAAAACAACGGTATGGTGTGGTTTATGGGCTGGTGGAATCATTGGTCCATATTTCTTCAAAACTGAGGCAAATCAGAATGTTACCGTCAATGGTAACCGTTATTGCGCCATGTTAATGGACTATGTACTTCCTGAATTTCAAGTTCATGGTCTCGGTGAGCTCTGGTTTCAACAAGACAGTGCAACGAGCCATACAGCGGTTGAAACAATGGTCTTGTTGAGAAATCATTTTGGTGAGCACTTAATTTCACGTTTTCTACTGTAAATTGGCAGCCTAGATCGTGCGATATCACACCTTTGGAGTCTCAGGTCTTTAGGAATATTCCAGCTACGAGTGACGCTTTGAAAGCAAACATTACTCGTGTTATCCACGAGATACCAGTCGCTATACTCGAACGAGTCCCCCAAAATTGGAGTTTCCGATGGACGACCTCAGACGTAGCCGTGGCCAACATTTACATGATATCATTTTTAAAAATTAAATGTCAAAAAGTGTTCCTTTAACCGATAATAAAAATTTTAAATTCACTTTCAAACCTCACGATGAATCTCCTATACAAGTAATACATGGGCTGAAAAGTCAGTGCCGTTTCTAAGAGAGGGCACCATTTGAATTAAATCCATACCATTTTCAGTTAGTACCAACCTTCAAAAGATACGTGTATAAATTTGACAGCTGTCGGACAATTAGTTCTCGAGATATAGCGTTGTGAGTGAAGCAACTTTTGTTATTGTGAAAAAAAAAAAAAATTAATTCAAAGCAGATGATACACGCAGTGGACGTCCAAAAGAGGCTGTTTCAGATGAAAACATCAAAAAAGTTCACAAAATGATTACGAATGACCGTAAAGTGAAGTTGATCGAGATAGCTGAGGCTCTGAAGATATCAAAAGAGCGTGTTGGATATATCATGAAAGCTCTGTTCAAAGTGGGTGTCGCATTTGCTCACAGTCGACCAAAAACAACAACGTGTTGATGATTCAGAGGAGTGTTTAAGGCTGTTCAACCGCAATAAAGCCGAATTTTTGCGTCGGTATGTGACAATGGATGAAACTTGGCTCCATCACTTCACACCAGAGTTAAGTCGGCAGTCAGCAGAGTGGCGAGCAGACGACGAACCTCGTCCAAAAAATGTTATGTCATCCGTATTTTGGGATTCACGTGGAATAATTTTCATCGACTATCTCCAAAAGGGGCAGACTATCAACAGCGACTATTACATTGCGTTGTTGGAGCGTTTGAAGGACAAAATCGTAGAAAAACGGCCGCATTTGAAGAAAAAGAAAGTGCTGTTTCATCAAGATAATGCACCGTGTCACAAGTCGATGAAAACGATGGAAAAATTGAATGAATTCGGCTACGAATTGCTTCTCCACCCACCGTATTCTCCCAGCGACTATTTCCTGTTCGCAGACCTCAAAAGAATGCTCGCCGGAAAAAGATTTAAGACCGATGAAGAAGTAATCGCCGAAACAGAGGCCTATTTTGAGGCTAAACCGAAATCGTACTACAAAACTGGTATCGAAAGATTGAAAAATCGTTTCAATCAATGTATCGCCCTCGAAGGCAACTATATTGACAAATAAAGTTGAATTTTGCAAAAATTTTGTGTTTTACTACAAAACGGCACTGACTTTTCAGCCCATGTGTTGTACCTAATAAGGATTTAAGTTCAGTTCAATCTGCAAGTGGTTGCATCGACCGTATTTTTTCATATTTTTGGGACTCAACTTCAATTTCTTCATTCGTAAATGCGACAATTTATTCAATAAAATCACAAGTGACGAATTGTTCAAAGCAAGACAAGGGATCCAACAACTTTCGACAATTACGAGAAGGTCCTATCTTTACATGGACAATATTTCTGCCTGGCACTTTTGTAGGCTTAGCCCGTATGGTGGACCACTTGTGCTTATCCTTGCTCCTTAAACCTGGAGCAGCAATATTAATTATTGAAGTGTTTTTGACGTGTGTTTGAAGTGCGTTTTGAGTTTTTTTTCGGAATGTATGTTACATTTGTTGGATTAGAAACAGACTCCGTCAAGTTCTCTAAATTATACTGGAATTGAATGCTTTAAAGCAATCAGGAAATAGTTCAGGACAGTTTAAAAATAAAAAGATAAAGATTTGTGCTTTTTGTCCCTCCTCAAATAGAAGAATGTGTAAGTCATTATGTGCCAAGTGCGGAAAAATCGTTTGTGGCGAACACAATGTTGAAGTGTTTGAAGTGAAGAAATTAACTTTGAATTTTTATACAAATTGTATTTTTTCTTTACAATTATTTAATCTTTTAATTTTCAAAAATATGAATAATAAAATTTCTGATTTTGGTACTTGTTTTGTTGCTTTGTATATGAATGTATGAATTTGAAGAGGCTGCTGATAAAAGCAAAAAAAGTCTGTGTAGTACTATTATTTTTTATAATTTAAAACAAAAGGCAATAAATGAATAAATAAATAAATGGATTTTCTGTAAATAATTTTTTTTTATTTTTTTTTAATTGGTTTTTTGACACGTAGTCGAATCGACGATGATTAGTAATAACAACCTACTGAAATAGATAAGTAATCTAGAGTTAAAGACGAATATCATCTGCGTCTTTTTCTTTAATTTAAAGCCACAAAAAATCGACAATCATTTGTCTATAGCGCTCTCCATTAATAGTAACAGCTTTATCATTTGCATCTTCAAAGAAAAATAAACCAATAGTTCAATTACCTAAAAACCTTACCAAAATTTACATTGTTCGAGGACTTTCTTCTCTCCAGATGCGACAATTTTGTTTGTTGACGAATCCATCTATTATTTAATGAGCTTCGTCACTAAAGATGATTTTGTGTCAAAATCCATCATCTGATTATGATCTTATGGCTTCAATTATTTTAATTAGATCCTTAGGTTTTATAAGGATGCAAGCACAAATCCTTATTTAAAGTACGCAAAACAGTCGGTGGATGAATGTCTAATGCCTGAGAACGTCGTGATATCGTTCAAGGATGTTTAGTGCCACTTGGCACTACAGCAGTAATGTTCTCAGTGGAGCTTCCGTTTTCATAATAAGTTTGAATAACTTTATCCCTAGACCCAGGGCACTCAGTGCCCAGTTTAAATTTCAATTCTAATTTATATATATTTCTTACATTCGACCTTGCCAAATAGACATACACGTAGAGATAAAATAAGACTTCAAAGAAAATAAATCAAAATCGCGTACTTGGGCACTCAGTGCCCAGAGCCGAGTTTGTATAGGAATATTTGTTTTCGTAAGTACTAGTACACTTGCGGTCATCAAAACCGCACCACCTAATGAGTTCTCAAAAAATGCCTAATTACATCAGATCGTAAGGGTTTTTCCCATATTAATGAAGGGTATCCCCATAGCGGAGTTCGGCCTCGTATTAAGTGCAAAAAAAATTGAGTTGTGACGGTCTGGTAAATATCATCAACTGACTCGGGACGAAAAAGTTCAAATATTGACTTTAGTCGAAGAAGGGCTTGGCTATCGTGAGATTGCGGTTAGAATAGGATGCTGTCATTCAACTATCGTAAGACTGATGAAGAAAAAAGAAAATTTGGATCCACTATAAAGGAAAAAAGCTCGGGACGACAACGTAAAACAACCCAGAAGACGGACAATGTATTACAAAGATTTAGAATGAAAGATCGCTTTAAAAGTGCTGCCCGTATAAGAGTAGAGCTGAATGAATTTCATCAAGTTGATTTAAGCGCCGAAACCATACGCCGACGGCTACGGGAGATAGGTTTATATGGAAGACGACCAGCGAAAAAAATTCTCCTAACCACAAAAATGAAAAAAGCTCGCTTGACGTGGGCAAAAAAGCAGGATGATTGGCGATGTGTGATATGGTCCGATGAAAGTAAATTTAATTTGTTGTGTGCCGACAATTTGTCATACGTACGACGGTCAGCAGGTGAAAGGTTCAAGTTTCATCAAAGCCAGATGGTTTGGGGATGTTTTTCCTTTTACGTTTTGGGCCCATTGCACTTTGTTAATGGAACTATGAACGCTCAAAAGTATGAAGAAGTAGTGAGGGTGTTTTTGGTACCAGCAATTGAACAGCATCATTCGTATACTGACAAGTGCATTTTTCAAGATGATTATGCACTTTGCCACAGCGCCAAATCCGTAAGTAAAGTATTATAAATCAACTTCTAGATGTCTTCTTTATAAATAATAAACTGACAAGTAACTAGAGTCTTTCAATAATTTTCAGCTCAAGACAACGTTTGATGACCTCGGAATTACCAGACTAGACTGGCCAGATATTTCGCCCGATTTAAGCCCAATCGAACACTTTTGGCAGGTAATGAAACGTAAGGTGGCTGAACATAAACCAGAAAGTTAAAAAAACTTAAATGAAGTTCCGGAACATGTATGGAATACTGAAATTTTAACGGATATTACTGAACTTCTAGTAAACTCGATGCCTTCTAGAATAAAACCGGTCCTCCTTGCCAAAGGAGGAGCAACTCGGTATTGATAATTTTTTGGTAAAAGTGGCATATCTAAACATCTTATATACACATACATAAAAAATCAATCGTTTGATTTTGTTAACCAATGACTGTATTAAAATATTTAAAAAAAATAAGAAAATTAACTGGTTTTTATTTCTTTGTTAATATCTTTTTTTAAATATTCAATAAACAGATGGAAATTAGATAGAAATACTTATAAACTACTGCGGAGTACTCAACAAAAATTTCATTTCACTATAAAAATTATTATCGTAGTTATTAACAGTTTTTTAATCATTTTGATATGGTGCGGTTTTTATGACCGCAAGTGTATTAGTTTTTCCACAGTTACTTTGACTTTTCATGTCTTTACACCGGTACAAGTAATTAGTTTGTGTAAACAAGTGGTTTTGGTGCTATCGTTGCTGTTCTCAATTGCTTTTTGGTTTTTGAAAATTTTCATTTATAAACTAAATTCTAGATTAAGTTTGTATTTCAACTTGATTTCCGCTTTTTATTTATGAGTTACTGTTGTGCTAGAGAATTATGGATACTATTATGAATCGCGTTTTGTACTTGCTAAACGCATCTTGCAATCGACAATTGAACGTAGCAGAAAAGGAATTTGTTGATGAACATTACTCCCGGCTTGCTCTAGATGCAGAAGGTGAAACAGTTGAACAAAATGAATCAGATGATGAAAGTGACAACGATTTAGATTTTTCGGATGCTGATGATTTGAATTGTGAGCCAAATACAGCTTTATTGGACACACGCGTTATGGAAGCGGGTTTTGATATGGAAGAAAAACAGAAGGCAGAAAGATAGCAGCAGCATTGCAACCGGCATGGGCTGAAAATTCAGTGATATTTAGTGGTCCATGAAAGAATGAGTTATCTTCCAAAATGTTCAAAAATGTTTTCGGGAAGAGCTGACGCTTTCAAATCTTTAGTTTCCCCAAATATTATACAAAAATATAGTAATTGAAACAAACAGATAAGCTTAGAGAACAAATGAAGAGAAACATTTGTCCAGCAACCCAAAGCAAATGCGCAGATGGTATGACACATCTGAAGAAGAAATCTATGCCTACATTGCCATCTTGTATGCTGGTGCTGAAAAAGCATATGGAGTGGAATCGAAGGACCTTTTCAATCAAACTAACATTGAGTTTTACAGCGCCGCCATGTCTTTGGAAAGATTTGAACAAATACGATAATACAAAACAGATTATTTGATTGAAAGGTTTGGCAAAATCTTGTTGAGTTTTATGAAGGAGCTCACAGTTGATGAACAATTGGTTGGCTCAAGGGGAAGATGTCCTTTCAAAATGTTCAAGACGAATAAACCTGGAAAATATGGCATAAAAATTTTTTGGATTGTGGATTTTGTGATAGTCGTTCTGATGGGATATCGCATCAACTTGTCATTAGATTGGCACAGAGATATAATATAGTACAACATAACAACAAATAATTATTTCACATCGATACCATTAGCTTTGGAACTGATGAGTAAAAATACGACCACCATTGGTACGATAAGATCCAGCAAGCCGCATCTGCCTTAAGAGTTTACACGACCCGAACAAATTTTCAAACGAACAAGGGAGAAATTTTCCACAATCTTTTGCTACTCCCGGTAAATGCAACTGTGCAGCTATTCCAGTAAGACTAAAAAAAATGTTTTTATTCTGTCAACTGCTACTCACGAAAACAAAATTGATGAGGTCTCCAAAAAACCGTCCCTTATTATGGATTACAATTCAACCAAAGGTGGAGTTGACACTTTCGACCGTATAGTGACAGTTTATACCTGTAAACGGAAAAGTAATCGGTGGCCAGTTACGTTATTTTATAACCTTTTAGATTGTGCAGGGATTGCGTCTTATAGGATGTTTAATATCTGTCAGCCTTATTGGTATAATAGCAAAAAGAGGTCAGAAAAGAGGAAGAAGTTTTTAAAAGAATTGGCTTCAGTCGCATAGCTAAACCAACTCTCCAAAAAAATGTTAAAACGGCTATGAAATTGATCGGTTACGAGCTATAAAATTCTATAAACCTTCACGAAATTGGGAAAAATAACGTGAAACAACGTTGTGGAACATGTAAAATGGAAAAAAAAAAAAACAATAAAACTACAGCAGTCTGTGATATGTGCAATACTGCAACTTGCACTAAACATTACATCAGAGTGTGCGAAAAATGCTTCGTTGGTAAAAACACACACGATTTTGGGGAAATTGAAGAAAATGCTCATTTTGATGACAATTCGCTTCCATTAACTTCATTTCAACCACCAGCAAGGGGCGAAAAGAAACGAAATACGACTTAATTCGCAAGATTTAGTTCTAACCCTTTTTCCATGTTAATTATTGGGTCTATAACTTCTATAATTCGTGCGGTTTGCTAAGAGATGGCGTAACTTGTATTATTCCATTGGAACATGCGTTGGAAAGCTACTGTCATTGTACGTCATTTCAGTGTATGTCATTCATTTGAAGCGAAAACAACAATTTTTTTTCACTCAAATATGTCGAACTTTGTGCCTGAAAAAGTGTTTTTGCGGGGAGTTCTTCTTTATTACTTTAATATGAAGAAAACTGCTGCCGAAAGTCATCGTATTTATGGTGAACATGCGTTAGCTGAGCGAACGTGAGGTTTGCACGATTTAAAAGTGGTGATTTTGGCTTGGCAACCAAAAAAGTTTGAAGATGAAGAACTGGAAGCATTACTCTATGAAGATTGTTGCCAAACACAAGAAGAGCTCGCAGAATCTTTGGGTGTCACTTAAGCAGCCAAAACGTTTAAAAGCAGCTGGATATATTCAAAAGCAAGGAAATTGGGTTCCACATGAACTCAAGCCGAGAGGCGTCGAAAGGCGGTTTTGCATGTCCGAAATGCTGCTGAAACGCCAGAAAAGAAGTCATTTTTGCATCGGATTGTTCCTGGTGATGAAAAATGGATCCATTACGGCAACCCAAGTGCAAAAAATCATATGTGAAACCCGGCCAACCAGCCAAATCAACGGCAAAGCCGAATATCTATGGTGCGAAGGTAATGCTCTGTGTTTGGTGGGATCAGATGGGTGTGCTGTATTATGAGCTGCTAAAACCGGGTGAAACCATCAATGGACAACGCTACCGAACACAATTAATCCGTTTGATGAGAGCGGTAGCCGAAAAACGCCCGGAATATGCGACCAGACACGAGGCAATAATTTTCCATCATGACAACGCTTGGCCCCACGTTGCTATTCCGGTTAAAAACTATTTGAAAACAGTGGATGGGAAGCCTTACCCCATCCGCTTTATAGCCCAGACCTTGCCTCTTTTGTTCCGGTCGATGCAGAACGTCCTCACTGAAATACGGTTCACATTAGAGCAGAACATCAAAAATTGGCTTGATTCATTTTTGGCTGCCAAGCCTGCGCAGTTCTTTTGGGATGGGATCCACTAATTGCCAGAAAGATGGGAAAAAGTCATAGCTTCAGATGAACAATACTTTGAACAATACTATTGTGCATGTTTTTCTTAAATAAACGTTTAAAAAAAAAACCGCACGAATTAAATTACATACCCAATATAATATTCTATACAACTTTTTTTTTAATAAATTAGAAAAAAAAAGTTTTTGGTAACAATGTTTATTTCAGATATGTTTACGTCAAATTTTTCAGGTAAATCATTGGAAAAATCTTTGTGGGCACTCAGTCTCCAACTACGCGGAAACTAGAGATTTTTAAGTAAACGGGTCTAGGGTTAATGCATTGTTTAGCGCTTAAAATTGAAAATGTGTCTTATTTACCAATATCAAAGGTAACGTCAGAAAAATGTAGCGTTCAGATATTATTCACTACTGACATTTAGGTGCGACTTTTGGAAGATCCTCTACAATAAATTATTGTTATTAATATTTTTGTACCATTTGCTGAGACTTTTATAGGTGATTCTCTTTTTAAGTTCGCTTTTTTGGTCAAACCTCTTTAATATCTTAAATGACAGTTCTGTGTACCAGCTGTCAGCGGATCTTGTGGATCCTGTGGAACTCAATTGTATCAAGTTACAAGCTTTTAACAGCTTAACTATCGTAGATAACAACCAAGTGCAGCCTCCAAACTAATTATTGGCCTAAAAGTATGCTCTTCAAGCTCTCTAAGATGAGAGTATACTGATATCCATTTGAATTTGAGCGGCGTCATCTATATTTCCATACTAAAACATTTTCTTATTTGAATAGCAAAAGACTCAACCATTTGTGAATAAATAACGGAATTTAATTTCGTAGCACAATGCAAAATTATATGGAATCGGGATTGGTACAAAATATTCTCGAAAGAGGTCGAGGGAGTTTAGATATCAGCATCCCTGAAATGTGCAAGTGAGTTCAAAAGTGGAATTTCAGGTGTGAATTAAGAGAGTGATTACTAGGTGGAGTGAAAAGTAACCTCCTTGACCGCAAGAATGCGCTGCTACTGCAAGAAAGGTTATAGTGTCCTGAAGTCCGTTCATATGTAGGCAAACATGCCAAATTTCAGTGCGATACTGTCTTTAATTTTGTTTTGACAGCTGATTGTTGTTGACGTATTTGGCATCATAATGAGTATGGACAAAAACTATTTTCGTTCTCTCATAAAACATTATTTTTTGTGAGGCAAAACGGCGAAGGAAACAAAAGAAAAGTTGGATAAATATTATGGGGATAATGCTCCGTCATTATTGGTCAAATATTGGTTTCGAGAGTTTCTTGGTGGCTGCAACTCCACTCCCGATCAAGTCCGCAGCGGCAGGCCCTCCGATGTCAAAAAAAAAAACATGAAATGGTGTTTGCTGACCGGAAAGAGAAAGTGCGCGAGCTAGCAAATACCACAAATATTAGTACTGAGCGCACAGGCTATATTTTGGGCAATGAAAAAGTTATCCTGTCGCTGAGTGCCGGGCATACTCACTCCTGACCAAAAACACGAACGCGAGAGTACTTCGAAAGAGTGTTTGGACTTGATGATGCGGAATCGGGCGGATTTTTGGCGTCGATTGGTAACTGTTGAACACCAGAGAACAGAAATAGTTCCCGGCAATGGACTGAAGCCGGCACGAGTGCTCCAAAGTGGCCGAGGGAGGCTCGATGGGTTGTCATGGCATACTCTTCGTGGACTACATCAAAAATGGAAAAACCATCAACAGCGAGTATAAATGTGCATTATTGGATCGATTGAAGGTCGAAATCGCTGCAAAACGACCTCACATGAAGCATTGGAAGACAATGCACCGGCGCACAAGAGCATCGCAACCATGGCTAAAATCAATGACTTACGGCTCCAATTACTGTCGCATCCACCGTATTCGCCTGATTTGGCCCCTCGGACTATTATCTCTTCCCAAACCTCAAAAGCTGGCTCATCAATAAAAAATTGAGCTCACGCGAGGAAATCAGTATTTTGCAGACCTTCCGGAAAATTACTTTTCAGACGGGAAGTTGGAAAATCGCTAGAATAAGAGTATCAAACTAAAAGCAGACTATATTGAATAAAATAAAAAAACACCCCACCTAGTATGTGGGTTAGTTAAGTGATAAAGACAAGTAAAAGTGGTTGAGATAAGCGACTTAATTGTGAACTAAGTTCTATCATTTGTATCCACACAAACCTTCTGTAATAGCAAAGTTTAAGTACAAAATAGAGGAGGTACCCCGGTGACTTACCGCTTTTAACGCGGTGCAAATGACACTGTACAAGTGTAGCTTGCGGTCTAGTAAGTAAACTTGATATTCGCTCAGTCGGATATATCTGTGCCAGAACGTTGAATTTTTTTTTTAAATAAAGTGGTACGTGTACTTGACGTGTGAGAATTTTAGGGTTCAATGCAAGTACCGTTTTTTTTTTTTTCTAGGAATTATTAACCATGCTTTCGGCAGTTTAAATTCGAACTCTCTTCCTTTCTGAATATAAACTGGGACATAATGAGTCATAGCTGTAAGCGAACGCACTATACGACGTTGGTTTGGAAAGTTCTGTTTGGGAGATTTCAGCCTCGAAAATGAACCACGTGGGAAGCCGGAAACATTAGTTGACGACGATGCTATAAGAGCAAGGCTGGATGCGGACCCAACGAAATTCTCAATGACAATAAATCGACACTTTTCTCTCATAGGAAAGGTAAACAAACTCAATGAGTGGGTAACCCATGAACTGAAGGAATCCCAAAACTACGGCGCCTGGAAATCTGCGCATCGCTTACATTAAGACACCAAACTGAACTGTTTTTGCACCTTATAGTAACCTGTGATGAAAAGTGGATACTGTATGATAATCGTAAAAGATCAGCGCAGTGGTTGGATGCAGATAAAAAACCAAAACACACCCCCCAAGCCCGACCTTTATCCAAAAAAGGTTATGGTGACAATTTGATGGAAATCGAAAGGACCAATCCACTTTCTATTTCTTCAACCAAGGGATAAACGCTTTCGAGTAAATCGACATATTGCATGCCAAATTGACTGAAAAGCAACCTTCGTTGGTCAATAGGCAAGGTCCGATCCTTTGGCATGACAATGCTAAACCCCATACCTCCCAAGTATTGGTTCAAAAATTTTTGCAGTTGGGATTTGAAATTCTTCTGATATTTCCCCAAAGGATTACCATCTTATTCGCAATCTTGATTCATTTTGCCGGCAGAAAGTCTTCCGGACTCAAGCAGAGGTTATAAAAACCTTTGAAGATTTCATTGCTTCAAAAAGTCAGCACTTCTACGAAAAAGGAATATTTTACCTTGTAGCACGTTGGAAGAATGTCATAGATGAGAACGGATCCTATTTTGATTGAATAAAAATTTACGAAAAAATAATATTGGCTTCTAAATTTTTACTATATTTTTACAATTTTTTTTTACTATAAAACCACATTTCATGTGGTACATCTCAATGATAGATCGAGAGCCAAAAAGGTAAAATATTGTTTATGGATGGAATTTTGTTTTTTTATTTTTTGTTCTAACACTAAATAACACTCTGTAATTTCATAATTCAGACTTTGTAAAACAACTGTGACATTGGGCAGGTCTAATCGCAGGCAACTGCTACTTTGAATTTTAAACAAATTGTCCTGATTAATTCCGTAACCATAACCTCTTACTAATTTATTACATTATCAACCTCTCAAAGTGAAGCGCTTAATTACTTTGATAGGCTACATCGACTTCAATGCAACTAACATCGTTCAGACCAGATACCTTCCGTAAGCTGATTTTCAATCCATTGTGGGATGATTCAATGCATACGAGAGGATTGTGTATCCAGACTGGATACTGACTCAAAACCCTAAAACCTACTGCCTTCGATTTAATCCTGCCAGTCATAGTTCTCCATTACAAAATGTTCGTTTCTATGATGATCGCTATTCAACTACCACTCAAAACCAGAGGATGAACCCATTAAATTTGAAAGGGTATTCGTATTCGTATTCGTATTCATCCTTCTTTTTTTCATTCAGTGGATTGGGCCATGCCCACTACACAGGAAAATCCATCAAATCCTTTTCGAAATACATCGACTATTGAAGTCGATTCAATTAGATCTAACGGTCTATTATCTCGGTTGGACAATCAGAGGTAACTTTTAATCCCTTTAACAGAGAAAGAAAAAGAAATGAGAAGAGAAGAACTCCCAAAACCTCTTATGAAAATTACGTTCACCATGTATAGCAGACAACTGAATCCAACTTCCCAAATTTGGAAAAGATTTTACTAGGGATACACCCATACAACTTCCCGAACCTTTGAACCTCTGTGGCAGAACATAACTTTATGTTGTCGTCTTCCACGCATTGTTACGTTACGACCTCGCATTTAATTTTAAGAATGTCTCCCTCAGTAATACAGTTAAGAGCCGGTAAAAGTTAAAAAAAAAAAAAAAAGAAACCATTACGATCCAGCAATGAATTTCTAAACGAATTTCAATCCCAACGATTGAATCGAACCAACTTACTCCTAAAAGGCAGATATGTACGTACAATTGCAGAGTGGAACTTCAAAGTTGGGGACCCAAAGGGGTCTTCGTGGGTTTGAATTCCTTGAATCGGTGCATAGCAGTGGTAAAAAATCTACTCAGCCAAAAAGGAAAACATGAAATTCAATTAAAATCTCCCGGGATCGAAGGAGAGACCGGAACGAGAAACGATAAAAAATAATATCGAGGAAGATGTCCTCTTTTATGTCGTGTCTACTCCTTTACATTTCTACTTCTTAGGTTAGCTACACTATGACTACTCGTAATGGGGAGTTGAATAGCAAAAAGTAAACCAAGTTGGTTTTATTTTTTTCTTTCCATCTTCCTTTATCACCATTTTCTTTTGCTTATTCGTCGTCACGTCGGTTTTTTTAAATGTGAAACTGAAATCGATTGGGACAAAGACAAGGACTCCTCTCAATCACCCAGTTACCGTTATAGATTGTTCCGACGACGAAAAGAAGGAAAATGATTAAATCTAAAGGAAATTGAGACATTTAAATGTTTGTTCTTCTAAAGGATACATCGATAGACTTCGATTCTCGGGGACTTTCTCAAAATTTACTGCAACTACAGAGAATGAGGCGCCATACGATGACGATGGAGAGAATAAGCACAAATGGGAGTTCTCATTCGATCCAAGTTAAAGAAATGAGCTCAATCAATTGGATTCACGAAGTACGATTAAAGTGAATGTAATCCTTGAGAACGATTAATAATGAAATGTGTCGTTCCGGTCGGAGAGTTCATTATTAACTTTTTTGCTTTTTGCTTTCGTAGGATTTTCAAATGTGACAGGATACTACAAGGAGTCTCCCTGACACATTTCTAGTTAATAGATTTTTAAGCTAACTGAATCCATGACTTACTAGGGTAATTTGGGTATAACTGTCGGGAAGTTGATGATTTTACAACCACAAATCGAATGATCTGGGGTTTTGCTTTCCAATAGGCTTAAGTTAAGTGCTAAGCCAATCGGAATACCAGTCAGGGCGCTTACAAGAAAATATTGCTGTGCAACAGGTGCTAGTCGTAGATACTTGCTTTGTTTTAGACTGGACTCGCATTTTTAATACCATGAACCGAATAGGGCGCGGTGACTAAAGAAGGCTTATTTTGTTGCACTGCATACAAGGATGCACAGTGGAATACTACAGGTAATTTGATGAGGAAAACTCTCCTGAAAGTAGTGATGAGACGAAGATAAAAATATATTAACCGAATATAGAGGAAAACCCAATTCAACTAGCACATATAAATGTTACGTAACGTCTTTCAGCCGATCCGGTGCACACAGCTTTCGGGGTGTTGGTTCGTCTCTTATTAAAGACGGTCTTTTGTTTTTCGCAGCAAATTTTGTTCCTCGCAATATCTGCTTGCACACTTAATTGAAGAAGCTTCATGAAAGCACACCGGGTGCATGATTGGAGTAGATATGAAAGGAAGTATCCAAACTACAAAAAGGATTTCCAACGTTACTTAGTATAGCAGAGTCAGTTTTTGCAAAATCCAAAATTTAGCGATCGCTTTATAGACCTGAAAATAGAAGGAGTTATTTGCAGCCCTGGAAAAACGTGGGGTACTTCAAGGTCATTAGCCTTTTTGGTACCAGTTTGGGTATCACACATGCATTTGCGGAAGAGTGTATGACGGATGAGTTTCAGACATTCAAAAAGAACATAATTTTATATGCGACTTTTAGTAGAGATTATCATTATTCACATCTAAGCTGCTCGCACGCCAATTACTTTGGACAGTTCGAAGGGAAATACTAGCTCAATCCATAGCAAGATGCCGACTATTTTACATTCCGAATTGGTAATGTAAAATGTTCATTGTTCTTCCTTTTTTAGACTCCGCCAAAGCTAATGAGCGCAAAAATCACAAAAAAAAAATCTTTCGCTGAAAATAGCAAAGATTTTCTACCAACCATGTAGAGTATCCTTGCCATTCCCCCTTGTAGTAGTAACTGGATGATGAGAATCCTGTAAAGTGTAGCTCGAGTAAGGGGGGTTATCAATTTAGTATTGGGTATATAACTGCGGGTTTTTTTTTTTCAAAATTTGAACGTTTATTTAAGAAAAACATGTACAATAGTATTCATCAAAGTATTGTCCATCTAAAGCTATGACTTTTTTCCATCTTTCTGGCAATTTATGGATCACATCCCAAAAGAACTGCGCCGGCTTGGCAGCCAAGAATGAATCAAGCCAATTTTTGATATTCTGCTCTGATGTGAACCGTATTTCAGTGAGGGCGTTCTGCGTCGACCGGAACAAATGATAGTCCGAAGGGGCAAGGTCTGGGCTATAAAGCGGGTGGGGTAAGACTTCCCATCCACTGTTTTCCAAATAGTTCTTAACCGGAATAGCAACGTGGGGCCGAGTGTTGTCATGATGGAAAATTATTGCCTCGTGTCTGGTCGCATATTCCGGGCGTTTTTCTGCTACTGCTCTCTTCAAACGGATTAATTTAGTTTCGTTGCGTTGTCCATTGCTGGTTTCACCAGGTTTTAGCAGCTCATAATACAGTACACCCATCTGATCCCACCAAATACAGAGCATTACCTTCGCGCCACGGATATTCGGCTTTGCCGTTGATTTGGCTGGTTGGCCGGGTTTCATATATGATTTTTTGCGCTTGGGGTTGTCGTAATGGATACATTTTTCATCATCATTAACAATCCGATGCAAAAATGACCTACTTTTGTGGCGTTCCAGCAGCATTTCAGACATGCAAAACTGCCTTTCGACGTCTCTTGGCTTGAGTTCATGTGGAACTCAATTTGCTTGCTTTTGAATATATCCAGATGCTTTTAAACGTTTTGAAATGGCTGCTTGAGTGACACCTAAAGATTCTGCGAGCTCTTCTTGTGTTTGGCAACAATCTTCATAGAGTAATGCTTCCAGTTCTTCATCTGCAAACTTTTTTGGCTGCCCAGGACGTTCATCGTCTTCCAAGCCAAAATCACCACTTTTAAATCGTGCAAACCACTTTTGGCACGTTCGCTCAGCTAGCGCATGTTCACCATAAACTTCCACCAAAATACGATGACTTTCGGCAGCAGTTTTCTTCATATTAAAGTAATGAAGAAGAACTCCCCGCAAAAACACTTTTTCAGGCACAAAGTTCGACATATTTGAGTGAAAAAAAATTATTGTTGTTTACGCTTCGATTGAATGACATATACTAAAATGACGTACAATGACAGTAGCTTTCCAACGCATTTTCCAATGGAATAATTAGCTGAATATCTTATAACTTGGACTGGACCAGCAGCGCAACATTCTAGTTCATGACGAAGTGTTTGCCATACCTCCCAGAGGTGATACCCGGTAAATTCATGAATAAAATGTTACTCGTACAGGCTAAAATGTCGACGGCATGCTCGGTCATTAGCATAGTAATGGCCTACAGCGTAAAAGGGCTCACAACCCTATACGGAAGAGATTAAGATATGATGAACCAACTAATGGCCTCCCATAAATTGGATTCACTCCTTACGACCCTTGAAAACGTTTAAAGGACATAAACCTTCGGATCTTCACTTGGAGAGTGCGGACTTTTAACAGGCCACTTGCAGCCGAGAAATTAGCAAACGCTCAGCAAACTGCTATCAGCGCCATCCAGGAAGTGTGATGGGATGGGCCGGACATAAGGAAGATGGGAACTACGATATGGGTTACATATCTCACAATAAACCCAAAGGCGGACCTCCTCAATATTCTGCAGTAATAATATAATGCATTGAAAAAAGATTCGTGCTATCGCACCTGTCCACCCACTCCCTAAAAAAAGTAGAATCTCCTTCTCTCCTCTCCTACAGACTCATTGCACTTACGTCCATTCTTACCAAGGTCGTGGAAACGTTGATTAGCCCTTAGCTCATGAAATATCTCGACACGCGAAAACTTCTCAATGACCGGTAACAACAAGTCCACTGGTGATCTGATGGCATAGCTTACCGAAAAGTGGGAACGAAGCGTATCTCAAGATAGTTGCATCTGATATTTCTTGACAGAGTTTGTCATCAGGCTTTTTTGTCGAAAATGCGTGCTTTTGGGATCGATCTATCTCTTCTTCAATTGATTTCAATTACCTTTCGTAACGCTCAATTTAAGTTGTCTTGGATGGTTTTGTCTGCTACTTCTAATCCAATATATTCCTTTGCTGATGACACTACTCACTGCTTTTCATATTCGTTCCCGGACTTTTGTCCCTGCTCTTCAGCTGTAGAACGGGAAGGGTAACGTACGAGTATGTTAGGCTCATTAAATTCTCCAATTGTGGAACTGTCACCAGAGTGGAGTTTAATGCTTTCAAAACACAATGCTTTCTGTTGTCTTTAAAGCGAAATTTAAATACCCAGCCATTATCTATAAACGGCGCTTATGTTACATCGTCAAAACCGAAAAACTTCCGATTCTAAATACAATATGTGTGTCAGTGACAAAAATGCTGCGAAATATCTAGGTTTCCTCAAGATCACCCCCTCTGATCCAGCCTCAATATACCATATAAGGCATCCATCAGCCAAAAATTGAAATATGATGCCCACTCTAGTCGGGTGCTCCTAAAACATATCTGCACCTGCTAGATAGGATTTAAAACCATGCAATGAAACTCATAGGTGATACTAATATTAGTCAGTCAATTGACACCCTCGAACACCGATTGAAATCGCCAGTAGAACTCCGCCTATTCACACCACTCGTTTCGCTATAAATGCTCATCAGTATACCATCAAGACCACTTTTAAACGCTTATGGAATGCTCTGCTGTGCTCTCTATTTTCTATTTATTATAACTTGCAAACATTTAAGACCAACGCGCATGCCTTCTTTCTGTATCTGGTGGTGGAGGGGTGGAAGGTTAAAGATCACTTCCGTAGTTATTTGCCCTCGTAGTGCATTTATTGATGCTGTCTTGTGCGGACTTTTGCTTAATTATTTGCCACCATACCGTGCTGCGTATGTGACAATTGGTCTGGTTATGACTATGTAATGCCATTGAATAGTTTTGGTGTTTATATCCAAGTTCTTACTAATAAGACTTTTGCTGGTCAATAACGAGAACCTGACTTTGCCTGTAATTTTAGTAAGGTTAGAGTTCCAAGTGAGAGTTCATCTAGAGCTAGGCCCAGGTATTTGACTTCTTTTGAGAACTCTATTGCTTAACCGTTTTATTTAGTCTGTCACGGTTTCATCTTTTTGTGAAAACAACTACTACATAAACAGCTCGTATGGTGCTCTAAACTACACCTTTGATGTTCACGGTTAGTCCAACTTTCTTGCACCAGCCAGCAATTACGTTGAATGCGTTCCGGATGAGTTTCGAAATTGCTTCTTTGAATTTTCCTTTGATAAGTTTGGAAAGTTTATTAGCGTATACTTGAATATAAAAACCGTCGTTGCTGGGTATATTTAGCAGTTCCTTAAGTACGATGGACCATGGCAAGGAGAAGAGGACATTACCCTTGGGGCAAATTTCACAGCCATGACACTGATTCTGTCACTGCCTAATGTAGTATTGATACTTGTTTTTAGGAAAAAGATTTGAGTTTTATTGCTCTAGGTTTTCAGTTTGACCGAATGATATCAATTTCGTCAGAATACTATTATTGTACATATGCACTAGCCGTTAGTATTCCAATTATAAGTTGGGGAGTCGGTACAAATTTGAGGATATTCTTAGTAAAAATCTCTGATAGCTTTCTGTGACGACCATACTACCAAACACAGATCAACCGAAACCATAAAAACTGTAAGAATGTACTGCCCAGAGATGTTCTGCGATATATCTGAATATAGGTCTGAATTCAGTTCTCCTTATTTGGAAAATACTATGTAAGTACTTAGTTGCCTCGGCCAAAAATAAATGCAATATTGAATGCAATAAGCATAATACCCACTTGGCATATTACCAACTTAAACTTGTCCTGCTTCATCTAAACATAGGTATACTATCAAGAATGAGTCGCAAACCTTAAATCCACTCTCTGTGACTGCGTTTGACAGTAATTTAAAGAAACTTTTCGGCTCGCAATGAAATTTGTTCTTATTTCTAAATCAAACATTTATCCTCTTTACAAGGCAACTAAACACTCAAAACCACCAAACTAAGTTTGCCGTTGCTTGCTATCCAGCTCAAGCAAAGCGTAAGCAAGTTGCATTTGGCATAGCAAAAGGAATCGTCCCACGGGATATCATTGGATACAATTTCTGCGAAATTAATGCCTCTTCCTTTTTCCTTATTGTGCAATTTCTGCACTCGAAACCATCTGCCTCCCCAGTCGGTGGAGTTGGAAAGCTCGCTGAAAAGAAACACAGAATAAACAAAATGTTGTTGTTGTTGGGAATATTTAATGCCTGGCTTCCACGAGGCATGGCTTGCAACACTTTCTAATTATCGCCATCCAGATTCAATGCACATTTGCCACACACAGTTATTATGCCACCGTTTGTTGGCTTTGACTGCAAATATCCTTTTAGGAAGGCTCACATCCATACTGTAAACATATGTACCGTATAGTAAGTATATGTATTGCAGACATATGGCTTATGTTGGAGGATACCGGACGATAATTGAAGCTCCATGGAGTATGTACTAACTATCGTTCCTCGTTCGGCTCGGTTCGGTTCGGATACATTGTTTATGTTTGCACCCGAATAGCACTGCCATCGTGCTTGCCATTCGTAATTATACTGCCGCGCCGACACCGTTGATAGCGGAGAAAACTAATGCTGTCTTGTGTCCTGATAGTGGAATAGGTAGGTTGGTTAGGGGTAGGAGTTGAGTAGGGTAAGTTAGGTTAGGTTGGTTCCATTTACACTGAACTACCATATACGTAGATGTACAGTAGTTTTCTTTGAGTTTGGAATAAGGACTCCAAGGAACAGTTGATGTTTCTACGGTGTTTTGTTTCAATCGTTGCAGCTGACTTTTATATGTGTTGGGAATACAGTTGACTCTTGACTATTGTTGTTGACTTTGACAAAAGTAAAGTGCTAACATATAGTCTTGCAACAGCAGTAGCATAATGAATTGCAATGAATAAAACATTAGAACCAGGAGTGTAAGGAGGTACTCCAATTTTTTTTTTTTTGTTTTGTTTTATATTATTGCAGAGGAAGTGATTTAATGGTGTCGAAAAATGACACAAAATTAAAGACACCACTTCAAACCGTCGAAGAATTTTGGTGAAACTAGACCACTCAGTATAATAGGTGTCGCAAACGGAAAGGCATTCACTTTTATACTTTTAGGTATACGAACTTGAATACGAAGAAAGGAAGGAAATTTCGTTATGCATAGTCACCAAGTAGATGAAAGCTTTCCTACTCAGATTATGTTCACATATTCGAAAGATTTTTATATCGGCAAATATGTTGGAGTCGTAATTAAAGGCCAACAATTTAGATCTGTGCTTATAAGGCTTATTGTAAACACTAGATACAGGATTTTGATAGCAGGATTTTGCGTACAAATTTTTTCCTCCAAAACTTCTCACATTGTCTAATCGTTGCTCGTCATCATCTTCAAACCTGCGCCATGAAACAGGATCATATACGACGAATGAGCGATTTGTGGAACATTGGGCCGATAACACTACGTCTGCACATATTGACTGGTGTCTCACAATTGCTGCTGGTTTAATGACATGACTTGAAGTATCCACATAAAAAATAGGCGTCAAGTCGGATGATATAGCCGACCAATCCAGAGGCCCAAAACAAGAGACATATGGTATGTAGCGTTGTTTTGCTGTAACCGTATGTCGACCAGGCTTAGCTCGTGTATTTTAGGCAAAAAAGATTTCAAAATCATTGAACGATGGTGATCACCATTGATGGTGACATTGTTTTAACGGCCAATGATTCAGCCGGACTATAAGCCGCACCTAACAGTCTTGCATTGTAAGTCTTGGTTGCTTACCGGACCAAATACGGCAGTTTTATTTATTAACATGACCATTCAAACAGAAGTGAGCTTCGTCGTTGAAGAGAATTTTTCGATAAACTAACGGAGTTTCCTCAAGCTTTTCTAAAACACACTCAACGAAGTTATGGCAGATAGTTGAGCTTCATTTCTTGCAAGAGCTGTGAAGTCCAGACCAAGATCCTTGGGTAAAATCTTTGAGGTAGTCGAGTAACACAATCCCAATTACTGAGAAGCGACGAATTGACAAATCACGGTCTTCATTTACACTGGCGGGAATACAGCAGCAATATTTTCCTCTGTACTTGCTCTACGCCTACATGTAGGTATAGCGTGAACTTAGTTCGAAACTTGGTCACTATGGCTTAAATTGCTTGCTCAGTAGGTCCCTTATGACAACCGTAAAATGGTCGAAGTGCGCGAAAATTATTTCTCACAGAACACAAATTGTTCGGATGTACGAGGTGTGTTTAAAAAGTTAGGTTACTTTTTGCGGGCAACGTACATAGGATTATCGATTTTTTTTTTTCTGTGTTGATACATATGTCTGAACATATGTTCACACTTTCAAGTAAAGGGTGATTCATCATTTTTATTACCATTTAAAAGAACAATTCATGGCATTTACTTTTTGAAAATGACATCATGTAAATGTTGCCTACGACTACGTCTGAAGTGGTCTATTTGGAAGGTTCAATTTTGGGCGATTCGTTCGAGCATAGCGACATAATGTTGGCTTCCAAAGCGTCAATCGTAGCTGGATTATTCCAGAAGACGTGAAACTTTACATATCAGCATAAAAAATAGTCCAAAGGAATGTTATCGCACGACTTAGGCAGCCAATTTACCGTAGCAAAACGTGAAATTAAGTGCTCACCAAAATGATTTCTCAACAAGTCCATTGTTTCACTCGATGTATTGCTTGTAGCGCCGTCTTGTTGCAACCAGAGCTCACCGAGATAATGTGCTTGAGTTTCAATAAGCACATATTCCGTTAATATGGCTCGATAACGGTTACCATTGTTGGTAACATTCCGATTTTCCTCATTTTTGAAGAAATATGGACTAATGATTCCACCAGCCCATAAACCACACCATACCGTTGTTTTTGATGGATGTAATGGTAGCTCTTAATACTCTTCGTGTTGCTCATCAGCCCAAATACGGAAATTTTGTTTGTTAACGTATCTATTGAGCAGGAGATGGGCTTCATTAGTGAACAAAATTTCACGATAAAACACCGGATTTTCATTGAGTTTTTCCAAAGCCCATTCACTGAAAATATGACTCAAATTCAAGTCGCCTGGCTTCAATTCTTGCACAAGTTGAATTTTGTACGCTTTTAGGTTGAGATTCTCACGTTAAATACGCCAAGCTAAGCTGCTGAGAACGACGACGAATCGTACTTGTACTCATATACATTGCTAAAGAGGTAAGTTCCTCGATCGTAAACAGTGAATGCTGATTAGAAATGTTGCTTGGAATGTTGCTGAAAGCATTGTGTTCTTTTCTTCTCCCACATTTCGCAGTACCGCTTGTGCTTGTGACTGAAGTTAAGAACTATTTCTAGCATAAGTACTTCTCTCCTGTCCGACTAAATATTTTAACAATGCAAACATTTTTCTAAAAAAAGTCAATTTCTTTTAAAAAAATATTTCTCGTTGTCTTAAAATTTCAATAAAACATTGTCAAATGAAGCTCCTATCGGCTGGCATCGGCGTATCTTGGCCACGATTATGTGGGCACTGTCCCTGGTGATAACGCAGAAAGGGTGGTACTGGAAGCTGGAGTGCAAAAAACTGGCCTCATCATCAGATGCGACGCTAACGCTCATCACACGGTATGGGGCAGTACCGACATCAACGATAGAGGTGAGTGACTTTTTGATTACATTTTAGGTACTAATCTCATTGTTTGAAACATTGGGAATGAGCTCACTTTTATAACAAGAAATCGCCAAAAAGTGCTAGATATCACTCTTGTCTCAGACAACATCACTCAAACGCTAACGAACTGGAGGGTATCGACTGGACACTCATTTTCAGACTACAAATACATAAAATTCCGCTTGAGTGATGCTCCCCCTAGTCAAACAGCATTCCGAAACTATCAGAAAACTGATTGGCTAAAATACAGAGAAATATTGTCAGAAATGCTAACCTCCGAACTCTCAAGTCCCGTGCATAACATCAATGAGCTTGACATGTAAGTTAGGGGATTCATTCTTGCCCTCAATCAGACCATGGCCGCTTAGCGCCATTTGATTCAACATAGGGGCAAGAAAAAGCCGCTCTGGTGGACATCGGTACTAGGACTGCTTAGAAACACCTGCAGCAAACTTTTCAACCTTGCAAAAATTACAAGAAGAGTGACAGACTTGGACTCATACAAAGAATATCTCAAAATATATAAAAAAGAACTAAGGAAAGCAAAGCCCCAATCCTAAAGATCATTCTGTGAAAAAATCACAGAAACCTCTAAAGCATTGCGGCTAAGAAAAATCCTCTCTACGAATCCTATGATGGCTAGTTATTTGGAAAAAAAAACCGATGGCTCTTGAACAACCTCAAGTGAAGAATCACTCACATCATTTTTCTATGCAGCTCCTTATTCGCGGCCAGTAGTAACTAAAACAGGACTACTGCAACAGTGAACAAAATTCATGGTCTGATTACAAGAGACAAACTGCTTTGGGCGAGGCATAGCTTCAAACCATACAAGTCTGGGGGTCCGGACGGTATAATACTATACTGGCCGAACTACAAAGGTCCTCAGATATTATCTTGCCCACGCTAGAGAATATCATGAGGAGGTGTGTAGAATTGATTTACATTCCACTGTCATGAAGAGAAGTCAATGTAATTTTCATTCCCAAGGCCGAAAAATGCTTTCATGATGTCCAAAAGGACTTGAGACCTATAAGTCTATCACCTTTCCTTCTGAAAGCTCTAGAGCAACTGATTGATATCTATATTCTAGCTTAAATTGATCCAAGGCTTTTTTAAACGGCTCAATTTGCCTACTGCAAAGGAAAGTCGATGAAAACGGCTCTGCATTCGCTGACTTGCCACATCGAATGATCCCTATAATATAGAGAGTACGCAAAGGGCGCCTTTAAGAACTTCGACACATCCAAAATCACTTGGGGAGTTGATTAGTCTTATGCTAAATAGCAGTATAATCGCGTCTAAGCTAGGTGAGACTTATGCTAAAAGATGTGTCAGCAGGCGCACGCCGCAAGACGGTGTCCTTTCTTCCCTTATCTGGAAGTGGGAGCGAGCAGGGTGATTGCCTATGCAGATGACGTTGCTATAGCTTTCTCAGGTAAGCATCTTCATACCATCAAAGAACTCCTTCAGCTTAATCTTAACAGATTATCTTATTGGGCGAATCGCTGCGGATTTGGAGTAAACCCTCATAAAACTGATCTTGTTCTCTGTTTCAGGAAATATAAAATTCCAACTATAGGCCCTCATTAAATGGTGTTTTCCGATACAACAAAATACTTGGGTCTCATTTTTGACAGGAAACTACCATATACTGGAAATATAACATTCAAAAAAGAGTCAAGTTGAAAGAAAGCCATTGGAAACAAATGGGACATTCAACCTCGAATAAGCCACTGGCTATACAGCTCGGTCATAAGACCGATACTCATCTACAGGGTGGTTGTCTGGTGGACGGCCTTAGACATTGCAACCAATTGCAACAAATTAAGCAGAGTCTACAGCTCTACACTCCATTCCATCCGCGGCTTTAGACATTCTGTCTTACTTGATAAGATAAGATAATTTATTTATTCCAGTTCAAATTTACAAATTCATTATTATACAATTAATTATTCATTCAATATTTAAAATTCAATAATTTAAAAGGTACATTCACAGGTATTAAGATAGTTTTCTAGAATTTTAAAAATGAATTTTGCAGTTAATATACTTTATGAACGTATTGAAATGGTGTCTTTTGAACACTAAGTGGTACTTGGATTACCAGTGGTAAATGTATTATTTATTGAATATATTAATTAATTTCATGAAAGCCGCGATAAGAGAAAGAAGAAATTTTCGTTACATGCAATGAAAGGTAAACAGTATGAAAAGAAAGGCAAAAATTTCGCTGCAAAAAGATGAATATGTACGAATTGTAATGAAACACATATAAAGATTAAGAAATGATCTGCATTAGTTCTTTTACGCTTG
Source organism: Volucella inanis (assembly GCA_907269105.1). Classification (NCBI taxonomy): domain Eukaryota; kingdom Metazoa; phylum Arthropoda; class Insecta; order Diptera; family Syrphidae; genus Volucella; species Volucella inanis. The sequence goes on along the minus strand of OU026153.1, from coordinate 229,972,333 downwards.
AACTGGAAAGTAGCCAGTTTCTTAAGTTCTTAAAGAATCTAAATTTGCTTTGGACAAGATTGCACATATCTAGGGGAAGACAGTTGTATACGAAGGGTGCTATAATGGTTGCAAATCGTCTGTAGTTCTCTTTGTTCACTCATGGCACTGTGAATGCAGACGATTGCCTAAAAGTGTATGTTAAGGTACTCTTCTCTTCTGCGGTTCAAGCAACCGCCTGGCAAATAAAACAATCTCAGCACTTTATAAACAAATAGGTGTCTGAGTGGCAATATATCAAGAGATTGGAACAATGGAAAAGATGGCTCCCATTTGGATTTAAGCATCATTACACGAACTAACTTCTTTTGGGCGGTGATAACAGGTTGTAAGTTTTTAGCATAGGCGTTGCCCCAGCACGAAATACCATACTCTAAATGAGAGTTGACAAGCGCATAATATATAGTGGTCAGTAGATTTGATGGCACTTATTTACTAGGTGGAGTGAAAAGTAACCTCCTTGACCGCCAGAATGCGCTGCTACTGCAAGAAAGGTTATGGTGCCTTGAAGTTCGTTCATATTTAGACAGTGCGATACTGTTTTTAGTTTTGTTTTGACAGCTTATTGTTGTTGACGTGTTCGGCATCATGTTGAGTATGGACAAAAACGATTTTCGTTCTCGTTTCGTTCTCTGGCAAAAAGGCGAAGGAAACAAAAGAAAAGTTGGATAAATATTACGGGGCTAATGCTCCGTCAGTTACACCGTTAAAAATTGGTTTCGAGAGTTTCGTGGTGGCTGCAAGTCCACTACCGATCAAGTCCGCAGTGGAAGGCACTCCGATGTAGTTACAAAGGACAATGTCAAAAAAATACAAGAAATGGTGTTGGCTGACCGAAAAGTGAAGGTGCGCGAGCTAGCAGATACCACAAAGATTAGTACTGAGCGCACGTGCAATATTTTGTGCAATATTCTGCATATGAAAAAGTTATCCTGCCGCTGGGTGCCGCGCATACTCACTCCTGACCAAAAACACGAACGCGAGAGCACTTCGAAAAAGTGTTTGGACTAGCTGATGCGGAATCGGTAGGACTTTTGGCGTCGATTAGTAACTGTTGAATACCAGAGAACAGATTGAGTGCCCGGCAGTGGACTGAAGACGGCACTAGTGCTCCGAAGCGGCCGAGGGAGGCTCGATAGGTCGGAAAGGTTATGGCGTCGGTTTTCTGAGATTGTCATGGCAAAGAAAAAACCATCAACAGCGAGTATAACTGTGCATTTTTTGAGCGAAATCGCTGCAAAACGGCCTCACATCAAACGAAAAAAAAATTTGTTTTTGCAAGACAATGCACCGTCGCACAAGAGCATCGCAAGCATGGCTAAAATCAATTACTTACAACTCCAATTGCAGTTGCATCCACCGTATTTGCCCGGCTTGGCTCCCTCGGACTATTATCTCTTCCCAAACCTCAAAAGATGGCTCATCAATAAAAAAATTCAGCTCACGCGAGGAAATCATCAACGTCACGGAGGAGTATTTTGCAGACCTTCCGGAAAATTACTTTTCGGACGGGATCAAGAAGTTTGAAAATCGTTAGAATGAGTGTATACAACTAAAAGGGAACTATATTAAATAAAAAAAAGAAAAACATTTAAAAAAATAAAAAAATTCATTTCCAAGGAGGTTAATTTTCATCCCACCTAGTATTGTATTGGGTCGATAACTTAATTCGTGCGGTTTGCTAAGAGATGACGTAACTTATATTATTCCATTGTTATAATTCCATTGAAACATGCGTTGGAAAGCTACTGTCATTGTACGTCATTTCAGTAAATGTCATTCATTTGAAGCGTAAACAGCAATAATATCAAATATGTCGAACTTTGTGCCTGAAAAAGTGTTTTTGCGGGGAGTTCTTCTTCATTACTTTAATATGAAGAAAACTGCTGCCGAAAGTCATCGTATTTTGGTGGAAGTTTATGGTAAACATGCGCTAGCTGAGCGAACGTGCCAAAAGTAGTTAAAAGTGGTGATTTTGGCTTGGAAGACGATGAACGTCCTGGGCAGCCAAAAAAGTTTAAAAATGAAGAACTGGAAGCATTACTCTATGAAGATTGTTGCCAAGCACAAGAAGACCTCGCAGAATCTTTGGGTGTCACTCAAGCAGCCATTTTAAAATGTTTCAGAGCAGCTGGATATATTCAAAAGTAAGGAAATTGGATTCCACAAGAACTCAAGCCGAGAGACGTCCAAAGGCGGTTTTGCTTGTCCGAAATGTTGCTGGAACGCCACAAAAGGAAATCATTTTTGCATCGGATTGTTACTGGTGATGAAAAATGGATCCATTATGACAACCTTAAGCGCAAAAAATCATATGTGAAACCCGGCCAACCAGCCAAATCAACGGCAAAGCCGAATATCTATGGCGCGAAGGTAATGCTCTGTATTTGGTGGGATCAGATGGGTGTGCTGTATTATGAGCTGCTAAAATCGGGTGAAACCATCAATGAACAACGCTACCGAACGCAATTAATCTGTTTGAAGAGAGCAGTATCCGAAAAACACCCGGTATATGCGACCAGACACGAGGCAATAACTTTCCATCATGACAACGCTCGGCACCACGTTGCTATTCCGGTTAAGAACTATTTGGAAAACAATGAATGGAAAGTCTTACCCCACCCGCTTTATAGCCCAGACCTTCCCCCTTCTGATTACCATTTGTTCCGGTCGATGAAGAACGTCCTCACTGAAATACGGTTCACATCAGAGCAGAACATCAAAAATTGGCTTGATTCATTCTTGGCTGCCAAGCCTGCGCAGTTCTTTTGTGATGGGATCCAAAAATTGCCAGAAAGATAGGAAAAAGTCATAGCTTCAGATGGGTAATACTTTGAATAATACTATTGTACATGTTTTTCTTAAATAAACGTTCAAATTTAAAAAAAAAAACCGCACGAATTAAAATATATACCCACAACGTAGGTAAAAAATCTTGCTCATAGCTATATTTAAACATTTTTTAATATCGGCAATGTGGGCTTTCCAATTCAGTTTGCTGTCAATGGTCACACCGAGATACATAAATTCTGAGACAGATTCTAGTTGTATGCAAGTATTTGTGCAGTTATCGTTGTAACAGTTAGAGTCGTGGAGACAAACTCCTTCGATGATCAACTGATTACAAAGGGAAAATGACATTACTTTGGATTTGCTGTTTAAAACCATTTGGTGGAGCTTAAACCAGTTCCTTAGTATGGAGAGGTCAGTAATCATTTCTGTTTTTATGGTGTTCGCACAAGTAGTGACGTAGGAGAGAACCAAATCATCAGCAAATGCTCTAATATTTCCCTTTAGTGTTAATTTTAAAATCGAGTTTATATAAATAATAAAGAGCAAGGGCCCAATGACCGATCCTTGGGGAACGCCAAGCCCAGGGCTATCTAAAGACGTGCTTAGAGTAGCATTTACACGCACAAGCTGTTTACGGTTTTCAAGGTACGAGATGAACCACTTATTAATATTGCTTTTGAATCCAATTCTATAAAGAATTTTTATTAAGAGCTGATGATTGACTAGATCAAATGCCTTTGTTAAATCAAGAAAAAGAGAAGCAGTTTTTTTACTCTTGTCGAGTCCGTCGTGAATATCTTCTAAGAACAACAATATGGCATCTTCAGTAGATTTGCCTTTAACAAATCCAAATTGATTCTTGTTCAAGATTTTAAATTTATTGAGCAACTTAAGCATTCAATTTGTAATTATTTTCTCCAAGATTTTTGAAAAACCCGACAACAATGATATGGGTCTATTGTTATTTGGATCACATTTGTCTCCCTTTTTGTGTATTGGAACTGTTATAGAGGTCTTAAAACACTCCGGGAATATACCACTTTCAAAACTAAGATTAGTTAAATATGTGGTCTACTAATACCATCAATCCCATATGAATTTTTTAACTTTAAGTTGGATACAACACGAGATACTTCATGTTCAGATATAGTACTGAAAAATAATGTTGAAAGGACTTCCTTTTCTAGATGATATTCCGAAGCGCTTATTGCATTAATATTGCAAGAATTTTGCCTGGAATTTTCGGAAATATTTCTGAAGAACGAGTTTAAATTGTCGGCCATTTTTGCATCATTTGTAGTGGTCGTACGATTAGAAAATCTTAGACATCTTATGGCTTTGTCAACATTATTTTTACCAAGCAGATCATTAACAATGTTCCATTGCTGTTTTGGATTACATCTGCATTCGTCAAACTTATATATTGTATATAGAAGGATTCTTTTTGGATATTTATGTACTACAGTTTATCTTTCTGCATCCTTTGATAAACTTTTTTTATTGATGAGATATGCATTTTATTTTAACTTGTTTTTTTCTCTAATTTGTTCGCAAATTTGGTCAGTCATCCATGGCTTAATTCTTTGTGGTCTACGTTGAACACCGACTCAGAGCCATATAGTTAGAAAGAATCTTCACAAATACGCTAAAAGACTCAGAAGAACAACTATTGTTATAGACACTATGCCATGTTTCCTGTGACAAATATTCCTTCAACTTACGAAAATCAACACGTGAAAACTCACCCACTTTTTCGATTTTGGTTCATCGTCAGTGTTTAATGATTTTCCTAAGGGATTGACGAGCGATACACCTGTAGCATAGTGATCGGTTATATCCCATTCAAGTACAATACAAACGGACGAACATTTAGAATATTGTTTTTCTTGAGGAGAAAAATATGGTCAATACATGTTTTGCAACTATTAGCTGCTCTTGTTGGCTCATTTAAAAGAGATTCAAAACCAAAGGAACACAAAAGGAGTATATAATTATCACAACTCGAAGGAAAGTTCAATATGTCAATATTAATATCACCAACAAAGCAAATATTGTGACTGTTTATCCCACTAAGAAGAGGTTCAATTTCTTTTAGAAAAATATCCCTGTGGACAAACTGCAGCCGATACATGCATATAATATCCAAAAAAATATCAAGTTTAAGTTTTATGATTAGAGAATCTGCACTAGTTAGATTAGGCGTAGAGAATTTCGCGACTGTTAAATCGCCTTTGACAAAAGCTACTACACCACCGGCTGGATACTTTTCATTGCACTTTCCGTATGGAATATAGCCCCCAATCGAGAAATTGCTTAATTTATGTTTAAAAATCCAAATTTCACTTAACACTATTACATGTGGTAGAATTGGAAAACAATTGTACAAATATGAGCAAAAGCTATCAAAATTAGTTCTCTTACTTCTAATATTCATGTGGAAAATGGTTAAATCATTTAAAGATGTTCGAAAGATTGTATTAACTATTGTTTCATTACTTAAACTAATATTACTGAGATCAATTAATTCGTTCGACATAATAATAAAAATAATAAAAAATATTATGTCTTAATCATAAATGATTAAGATCGTCAAGACACTTAATGTATTTAATTTCCATACCAGGTTTCCGTGTCATCATAATTTTACCAAATCGTACCCAAAGAAATTCATAGTTGTAGTTATTTTTTGCCTTTTTTGCTTCCCTCAGCAGTGCCTTGGATTCGCCTGTTACCTTTAAATGAAGAAAAGATATTCTTCGCATCGATTGGTGACTTCTTGGCATACGAAGCGGCTAGAATTTGATCTTTGAGCCGATTGCTACGTAGTAGCCTCAACAGTAACATTGTTTTGGTCACTCCCGCTGCTGCTAGCACACATTAAAGAAGACATTGATAATCTGCGCGGATCATTTCTTTTTTGTTGAATAGAAATTTGGCAACTCCACGGTTTGTTTGATTTCGTTATGAAATCTACATCAGCAGGTTGTAATTTTGCACAATTAGCATGCATAAAACAGTTGCAATCACTGCAGATAATCTTGCAGGAGTCTCTTACTATTTTTACACTACAGATTTTACAACTCATCGTCTAGGACTTAACTATTCTAACTAACACCATATCTAAACTTTGGTTCGACTAAGACAAGCTTCCCCTCTAGATCCTTCTGTGAGGAACATGCTTTCATAGCGGACAAATGTGTTCTTTTCTATACCAACCACCACCGGGGTTGATGGCAGTGTTTTCTCAGAAAAGCTAAATCTAAGTCTCTCCTTCCGTATTTCAAATTACTGTAGCGTGTTCCAACCGGAAATCTTGGCGATTAAGGAAGCTCTGTTCCAGCTGAAGAAAAACGTGATATCTGATATTTTCGGATAGTCAATCTACTATCAAGTCCTTAGACTCGGTCTAACTAAATTCTAAAACCGACCTTGAATGCCGATCATCTCTTACGGAGATGGCAGAACAGTTCACCCTTCACTTTTGTTGGGTGCCGGGCCACAGAGACATTCCAGAGAATTGTAGGGCCGACGAACTCTCCAAAATTGGAACTACTCCACCTATTTTACCTGGCAAAAGGTAGAAATAGTATACCAATTGCTGCGTGCAAATCAATAGTAAGGTTGGATGCAAATAAAAGAACAGACTTGACTGTGGACTGTTGGACCAACATGTCAAGCGACCAAACAGATCTAAATCGCTCTAAGAGTTTGATCTTCTAAATAGCCATGATAGCTGTTATCACTGGACACTACCGTATAGGCAAGCATGCTAGATAGCTTGGCGCTTTTACAAACGATTTCTGTAGAAGCTGCATAGACTAGAACGAAGATGAGATAATCCTGCACCTTCTCTGTAATACAAAGTCCGTGCCATTTACAAGAGAGGGCACCACTTGAATTAAATCCATACCATTTTCAGTTAGTACCAACCTTCAAAAGATACGTGTATGCTGACAGCTGTCGGACGATTAGTTCTCGAAATATAGCGTTGTGAGTGAAACAACTTTTGTTATTGTGAAAAAAAAATGGATTCAAAGCAATTTCGTGTGTTGATTTATCATTGCTTTTTGATGGGAAAAAATGCAGCCGATGCAAAGAAATGGCTTGATAAGTGTTATCCGGACTTTGCACTAGCCAAATGAACCATTCGCAAGTGGATTAAAGAGTTTAAAAGTGGTCATACAAGCACCGAAGGTGATGCACGCAGTGGACGTCCAAAAGAGGCTGTTTCAGATGAAAACATCAAAAAAGTCCAAAAAATGATTACGAATGACCGTAAAGTGAAGTTGATCGAGATAGCTGAGGCTCTGAAGATACACGAATATTTGGGCATGCGAAAGCTCTGTTCAAAGTGGGTTCCCCGTTTGCTCACATTCGATCAAAAACAACAACGTGTTGATGATTCAGAGGAGTGTTTAAAGCTGTTCAACCACAATAAAGCCGAATTTTTGTGTCGGTATGTGACAATGGATGAAACTTGACTCCATCACTTCACACCAGAGTTAAGTCGGCAGTCAGCTGAGTGGCGAGCAGGCGATGAACCTCGTCCAAAACGACCAAAAACTCAACAGTCGGCTGGCAAGGTTATGTCATCCATATTTTGGGATACACATGGAATAATTTTTATCGACTGTCTCCAAAAGGGGCAGACTATCAACAGCGACTGGAGCATTTTGAAGGACGAAATCACAGAAAAACGGCCGCACTTGAAGAAAAAGAAAGTGCTGTTTCATCAAGACAATGCATCGTGTCACAAGTCGATGAAAATGATGTCAAAATTGAATGAATTCGACTACAAATTGCTTCTTCACCCACTGTATTCTCCAGATTTGACCCCCAGCGACTATTTCCTGTTCGCAGACCTCAAAAAATGCTCGCCGGAAAGAGATTTAAGACCGATGATGGCTAAACCGAAATGCTACTACAAAACTGGTATCGAAAGATTGAAAAATCGTTTCAATCAGTGTATCGCCCTCAAAGGCAACTATATTAATAAAAAAAGTTGAATTTTGCAAAAAATTTGTGTTTTACTATAAAACGGCACTGACTTTTCAACCCATGTGTTACATGTCCAGCTCTCTCCCAGAGAAAAAAAATCCACCTATGAGCCTTCCTCTACATCGACTTAAACGATCTAAAGAATACGGACGTTAACAGTTTTCTGTGCTTTATCATAAGCTCAAATTGGTACCATGAGTAAGAGGATGATAGATCCATGTGGCAGCACATGGAGCCAATAGGCCTAAGTGGGTTAGTTCTCCAACCGCTACTCTCATCTACATAATTTAACTTAACCTTGTCAAATGCACAACATTTATCATTTTATTGTATAATTACCATTTTCACGTAAAACTAATGTCATAAGGAATGAAAAATATTTTTGGCCGAGTTTTCAATTCAAATACTCCACTGTGCGGCGTAGTCATACGAGTTTGAACGAGCTCGAATTCCATACTTAAATCTAACATGTGTTCTACACCTCGAATAAATTTCAGCCCGATATCTCAATTATTCTGTGGTTTATCTAAATACAAAATTGGTCTGTCCCTATCTAAAAACCTGATACCTACGCATGTACATAATACGATATAAGATTATCGGTTGTTTTGTTCTTCTTTGATCTTCATATTCTTATGGTAGAAATCTCGAAGTTTTTGATAACATCAGTCTTTTTCGCTGTTGAACCACCAACGCAACAGATTGCATTCATTATCAATAAATAATAATTTGTAGCGTTTTTCAATGGAAGACATCTTTCGGCGAAGTTTTCCATTTCATATACAAACAATCACCTTTGATCTTCAATACCATTTGACACATTCATTTTGGGGAAACATTTACTTAAAGTATAATTATTACGAGTTCAACGATACCGCATACCATACCATACACACATCAATTTCAATAGGAGTCAAAACATGATAGCGTAGTGCTTTGCTTAAAAACTCTGTATCTCGGAGGGGATGAATCTCCAAACCCTCCCCCCGAACTAATACCATTTTTGTCTAAAAATATGTCAGGGAATCCCCCCTTAAGATTTGCGGCACACTATCCGAAACATCCTGAATATGTTCTATGTACTGTTAAGTAAATTATGGAGATGTACATGATTTAAATAATTTAACTTGGCAACCCTTTCTTCAGCTTGAATCTATAACTTTTAAGTATTTTGCACTTAACATATGAATGTACGATAAATCAATTCTGAATAAAAGATTAGTTCTGATTATCACTTCAAAGGAGTCGGTCGTTTGTTTTATTTGATAAGGTTAACAGGTTATGGGCTCAGATCCCGTGATTTTTTAAAGGACAAGTGAAAGTCATATATTGCAATATTTCAAATCTGTAATCCCATTTGCATTTATCATTTTTTGTAAGCCCTTTCTTTTACCATATTCTCACGTTGAACTGAAAGTCTATAGCCAAATCAAGAAAGAAGCATTTAAGGTCGATAAACTACAAAACTTTGAGTATTTTTCTTTTTGGAAGTTCCAGGTTAAACTATTATTAAGTGCTTTAGAACTATTCGAATACGTTAATGATGCGAGTGCTCGGCCGGTTAAGCTGGAATCTGAAGCCGAGGCTGTCTATGATAATAGTTGGGAGTATGGATTAAAAATCCCTTACCTGAGCATCGAACTTGTCGAGTTGTAGGGGCTGAGAAAGGTCAATGAATCTCGAGAAGTTTCTCCAGCCGAGTCCTAAAACTAAAGGATGTTCCCCCTCCCTTCTTTTTCCCTTGGGCTGCCGATGATTAACCTGGTTGAGGGCCCAGAATTTTTAAAAATAGCTCAGTCGCAAACGGAGTATCCAGATACCTGGCGATCTCTGGATTGGCTAGCCTTATCTGTATACAGCGGATCTTTGATGATGATGCTAATAAGCAACCTTCTCTTCCTTTAAACGAAACTTCAAATTCAGCCTTAGATCTGGGAACGTCGATATCCTTTCCTTTCCAATTCATTCGAGGCGACTATTAAGCCGACGTTTTCCTCTTCTGACGCTCTGTCGGAAATGGAAACCGATGACGAAATAAAAGGAGATTCAACACGATCAGAGGAAGAAGATAGAAAATATGCAGATATATAGGGTTTTCCAATAGGGACTTTGGACAACTTTGAGTTTAATTTGTGAACGCACTCTTTCACAAATCATCAAACTGTCATTGTCAATTTATTCAGTAAACTCAACATTTTCATCATGGTAAAGTACACTAACGAGCTACGTTCTCCGATTGGGTTCTGGAGAACATGCGCCAAGATGATGAATTTCATCGCAAAATCATCTTCAGTGACGAAGCTCATTTTTGGCCCAATGGGTTCGTCAATAAGCAAAATATGCGTTATTGGTCAGGTGAAAACAGACATGTGCTTCATGAATTACCACTTCATCCACAAAAAATAACTGTTTGGTGCGGTTTGCATGCCGACGGCGTTATTGGGCAATATTTTTTCGTCGACGATACTGTGAATGGTGAGCGTTATCGCGCCATAATCACCGATTATTTTTGGCCCGAATTGACAGATATGGACTTGGACGACATGTGGTTGCCACAAGCCACACAGCACACGCTACAATCGATTTATTGAAGAGTAAATATGGTGAGCGTGTTATCTCAAGACATGGGCCAGTGGATTGTTGGTTTATGCGAACACCCTCACTACGTTGGAAGAGCTCAGAGTCAACATTGAATGCAAAATAGCGGCCGTTTCGGCCGAAATGTGTAGCAGAGTCGTTGAAAATTGGGTCCAACGAATCGACCGCTGCAAACGTGCCCGCGGTGGCCATATGAACGAAGTTGAACTCCATTCATAAATGTTCTGATTGTACTTCAAGCCAAAAGTGGTTTCCCTTTTATTTAAAAAAAAAATAGTTTTCAAGTATTTGAAAACCCTATATATAGGATGATTCATCGTGAGGTTTGAATTCCAATAGGCTTTTTTGGACAGATCGCGCCTGACTCCTATCAAAATACTTTGCTATTTTTGTTAAGTGTCATTTGGCAAGTCATCATGAAAAGACCCACACTACAACATCGTCTCCAAATTGTTCAGCTGTATTACAAAAATCAGCGTTCTGTGAGAAATGTTTTTCGTGCGATTCGAGGAACTTACGGTGCACATAATCGACCTACTGAAACTTCTATTGAGAATAATATTCGTAAATTTGAGTCCCGGTTTACATTAGTGGATGATTCTAGACCGGTTAAACCACATCCAGCACGTAGTGAAGTTACTATAGCAGCTGGAGCTGAAAGTGTACGCGAGGACCGTGACGAATCGATTGTTCGTCGTTGTCAGCAACTTGGCGTATTCGACAACTTGGCATATTTTACGTGATGATCTTGGCCTAAAAACGTACAAAATTCAACTTGTGCAAGAATTGAAGCCAGGCCACTTGAATTTGCGTCATATTTTCAGTGAATGGGCTCTGGAAAATTTCAATGAAAATCCGGTGTTTTATCGTGATATTTTGTTCAGTGATGAAGCCCATTTCTTTCGGGCTCAATGGATACGTTAATAAACAAAACTGCAGAATTTGGGCTGATGAGCAACCCGAAGAGTACCAACAACTACCATTATATCCATTAAAAACAACGGTATGGTGTGGTTTATGGGTTGGTGGAATCATTTCTTATGAGGCAATTTTTCTTGAAAAATGAGGCAAATTAGAATGTTACTAATGTCAATGGTAACCGTATACGCGCCATGTTAACTGACTATGTGCTTCCTGAAATTCCTGGTCTCGGTGAGCTCTGGTTTCAATAAGACGGCGCTACGAGCCATACAGCGTGTGAAGCAATGGACTTGTTGAGAAATCATTTTGGGGAATACTTAATTTCAAGTTTTGCTACGGTAAATTGGCCGCCAACATCGTGCGATATCACACCTTTGGACTTTTTTCTCTGGGGATATATAAAGTCTCTGGTTTTCAGGGATAAGCCAGCTACGATTGACGCTTTGAAAGCCAACATTACTTACATTCCGAATGGACCACTTCAGACGTAGTCGTGGCCAATTTTTACAGAATTTCATTTTCAAAAAATGAATGCCATGAACTGTTCCTTTAACCAATGATAAAAATTTTAAGTTCACTTTGAAATTTATGTGTTTTATTTTACATTATAAATCAAACCTCACGATAAATCACCCTTTAGATAGAAAAAGAAGTAAGATTCTTCTGGGAGGAAGATGCTTTCATGAAGGACAAGTCTATCCATTTCTATACGGATGGATCTAAAACCGATAGCAGGGTTAGTGGCTGTGTTTTCTCAGATAAGCTAATTCTAAGCCTCTCCTTCCATCTTCCAAATCACTGCAGCGTGTTCCAGGCGGAAATTTTGGCGATTAAGGAAGCTCTGTCCTGACTGAAGAAAAACGTGATACCTGCAAAGTATATCCGCATCTTTTCGGATAGTCAGGTCACTATCAAGTCCGGAAAAATATAGTATCGGTTACGTACTTGATGGATCTTATGTGGAAGATACATGGACGAGGGGGAAGAGAAGACAATCCTTCACCTTATCTGTACATGTCCAGCTCTCTCCCAGAGAAGGAAACTATACCTAGGAGCCTTGCTCTACAAAGACTTAAACGATCTAAATAATACGGACGGTAACAGTTTCCTGCGTTTTATCATAAGCTTAAATTGGTTCCATGAGTAAGAGGATCATAGGTGCAACGTCATTCTGGATGTTGGATAAATGTGCGCTGATTACAGGTTCTTCTAACTCAGCAACGTGTTCTTGTTACCTTAGCTTCAATTCCGCCTTTTTACCATTGCTTTGAAGTCCGAAACTGGGCAACCGTAGCCTCTTGGATAAATTGTTCGACCCGTGCTGTTGCCATATTTTTGTTTTTTTTTTTCCACACTCACATGGGCTGAAAAGTGCACAAAGTCAGTGCCGTTTTATAGTAAAACACAAAATTTTTGCAAAATTCAACTCTATTTATCAATATAGTTGCCTTCGAGGGCGATACACTGATTGAATCGATTTTTCAATCTTTCGATACCAGTTTTGTAGTAGGATTTCTTTTTAATCTCAAAATAGGCCTCTGTTTAGGCGATTACTTCTTCATCGGTCTTAAATCTCATTCCGGCGAGCATTTTATGAGGTCTGCGAACAGGAAATAGTCGCTGGGGGCCAAATCTGGAGAGTATGGTGGGTGGGGAAGGAAATCGTAGCCGAATTCATTTAATTTTTCCATCGTTTTCATCGACTTGTGACACGGTGCATTGTCTTGATGAAACAGAACTTTCTTTTTCTTCAAGTGTGGCCGTTTTTCTGCGATTTCGTCCTTCAAACGCTCCAACAACGCTATTGATAGTCTGCCCCTTTTGGAGGTAGTCGATGAAATTTATTCCATGTGTATCCCAAAATACGGATGCCATAACCTTCCCAGCCGACTGTGAAGTTTTTGGTCGTTTTGGACGAGGTTCGTCGCCTGCTCGACACTCAGCTGACAGCCGACTTGACTCTGGTGTGAAGTGATGGAGCCAAATTTCATCCGTTGTCACATACCTACGCAAAAATTCGGCTTTATTGCGGTTGAACAGCTTTAAACACTCCTCTGAATCATCAACTCGTTGTTGTTTTTGATCGACTGTGAGCGGCACCCACTTTGAACAGAGCTTTCGCATGTCCAAATATTCGTGTATGATATATCCAACACGCTCTTTTGATATCTTCAGAGCCTCAGCTGTCTCGATCAACTTCACTTTAAGTTCATTCGTAATCATTTTGTGGACTTTTTTGATGTTTTCATCTGAAACAGCCTCTTTTGGACGTCCACTGCGTGCTTCACCTTCGGTGCTTGTATGACCACTTTTAAATTTTTCAATCCACTTGCGAATGGTTCATTCGGATAGTGCAGAGTCCGGATAACACTTATCAAGCCATTTCTTTGCATCGGCTGCATTTTTTCCCATCAAAAAGCAATGATAAATCAACACACGAAACTGCTTTGAATCCATTTTTTTCACAATAACAAAAGTTATTTCACTCACAACGCTTTATCTCGAGAACTAATCGTCCGACAGCTGTCAAATCTATACACGTCTCTTTTGAAGGTTGGTACTAACTGAAAAATGTTATGGATTTAAATTAAGTGGTGCCCTCTCTTAGAAACGGCACGGTCCAATTATTCCCATTATTTAGGAATCATACTAGATGAAAAACTTACGTGGAACCCTCATCTTTCTAAGATTATTGACAAGGCCAAGACCTCACTATAAACCCGTAAATATCTAGCTGGAACAAATTGAAGACTTAATCCGAAATTGTTACTATGGATGCAAAAACGGCAATATTTCAGGTTGAATTAGAGCAATAGAGCTTTGTAAACGAGAAAATCTAAGCAGACATTCAACAAACAAAAGCATTTCTATTCTTTCGACAGCCCTACTTGCAATTAACGCCTTTGAAATAAAATCAAAATTGGTCTGAGACTGCCTTCAACTCCTACTCCTACTCCTTCAACAACTACTGGCTACCACAAATAAAGTTCATCTGATTAGGATGCTCGGACACAAAGACGAATTAGCTAGGAAGGGATCTAAATCTCAATTCATGATGCCAAGACAATTCTATGGGTTATCAATTAACACAATAAAAGGAAGTATTAGAACCTGGCTAGATGAAAAGGAGCTTTATTTTTGGAGACACACCGAAGGAAACATACAAGCCAAAAAATTTATGACAAGCAGTTGGCACAAAAAAACAAAACAACTATTGTACTACAACAAAGAAGTCAGATTTGAGTGACCATAGGTCACTGCCGTGTGAAAAAAAAAAAAAACACCTGATGACCATTGGCATAGCACAAGATAATACATGCAGACTGTGCAACGACGACGTGCAATCAGCAGAACATATGGAATACTATGTGACTGCAATCGTTTAACCAAAACACGTCAACGTTATAAAGGTAAACTCTACCTTGAAGCGGCGGACATAGCTGTCAGCTCATCTAAAGACGTAGCCGCCTTTCTAACAAATTGCGGGATCATGGATGAAGATATCACAATAGGTCCATCTGTGGCCGTAGTGATCTGGGATTCTCTTTACCACCTCCCACAATAATCTAACCTAATCTTGCATTGCGGCAAGTGAAGGATTAGTTTTGACCCAGTTTGATATTAAATTTTCGTTTCGCATTCCTATACGGCGATCTCACTGTGGATATCTACATGCACTAGACAGAGAGTTTTTTTGATGGCACAAACAGGGACTATAAGCTGCGAAAGAATTTATACGGAGTCAAACAGGCGTTATGTTGCTGGATTTTAAAACTGAATCCCTGCATTTCCCTATTAGCAGATAATAGTTGGAGAATAGTATTTCCTGTGGAAATCGATGATGGTGGTTACAGAAAAAAAAGATGATGATTGGTTAATTTCCTGCAGAAGAATTTTGACTACTACCAAAGAATTCACACTATTAAGAGGCCTCGTAGACCAACGCTCTCAAATATCAACAATGCAGTACACAGTCTGCTGTTTTCAAAAATATGGACTTACACAGCTATCCACGGACTAGGAGGAACAGTAGTTAGTCGATTTAACCACAAAGTACAAGTAGAGATAAAACCAATGTTTCTGAGCAACTTTGATGCGAAATTGGAAGCAGTCGTACTTCTGGGGAAATTAGGTGTTAGCTGTTCCATTATTTAACAAGAGCAAGCCCGTTGATATGGTAATTAGTGCGGATGTCTACAGGAAAATACTGGAAGACGGTGTCCCTAGGATCAAGGGAATACTGGGGCAAACTACAAATTTCGAATAGATACTACATACCAAGTACAAATAAGCGGAAGCAAAATAGTTTAAAAAGCTTTCGGAAATGGAAGAATCCTTCTTAAGTTCATCGATGTCATCAGAAGATGAGAAATGCTTAAGGTTATATGAAGAAACCACATTCATAGATACAAGTGGAAGGTTTATAGTGAAACAACTTCCTAAGGATGACAAAAAACTCGTTGATTAAAAAAAAGACAAGCACTAGCGTGCTAGTGCATCACTAGATAAAGATGAAGATTGAAAGACAGAATATTTAAATTTCATTGAGGAATACCGAAAGCTCAAACATAAAAAGAATTCCTTTAAAGACAATGAACATATGAGATGCCATTAAAATGCCATTAAAGCTAACGATATTTGAAGTAAAAATAATCCAGTGGCACTTCATCCCGCTCCGCAGATCTTGACTTTGGAGGAACATGGGAAGCGGGAGTAAAATCGGTCTTAAAGGATGTTGTTCAGAGCAAAAAAGATTCCGATCCGACGGCCGATCGTGAAGATGAATATCAACAAAAACAGCGACGGATTTGGATTTCCTCAAGGTGAGCAAATCTCTTCACTGATGATAGCATAACTCCAGTTGTTGCTTCGAGGACATACACGAATATTATGAATGAGTAGTAAGCCAAAGTCGAGAAAAAGGAGCTACGAAAGGAGATAATTGAAGAGTCTTAAGATAGCTAATTGAAGGCAATTATACTGCATACTCTTAGCAATAGTTTTGATGTTAACACCTTCTTGGAAAGATGAAATTCAGGAAGATCATCGATCGTCCGGGGGCATTTGCGGCAATGACTTCAGAACTGGAAGCTTACCGTTGAAAAAAGGAATACTACGAGAAGACTCTTCCATTTACAGATGAAGAATTTAATTCAATGTTACCACCAGAGGAGCAAAAAGAGCGAAAGATTATGAAATCAACTTTGCGTCAGATAACTTTGTCTTTTTTAAAAGCAAAGTTTGCAAAATTAAGGAATCAGCAGATTGCCATTCTAATTGGCTACGCTATTCTATATACTGTATCTAAAGGCAGTAATGAAAATAATTGAACACGAATTGGTAGATGAACAACAGAAGGTACAGACTATCACTGCTCAGGCTATTGTAGCCTTGGCAGAGGCTGCCAACGCATATGGTATTTAATCCTTTGATCCAGTGTTAAAATTTCTATGGACGGGTACTCATATCCACAGAGGAAAAGATGTGGATGCTTTCTTGAAGGCTATTGGTTACCTCACTCCGTCCGATAAGTAATTTTCCGGAAGGTCTGCAAAATACTCCTCCGTGGCGTCGATGATTTCCTCGCGTAAGCTCAATTTTTTATTTATGAGCCGTCTTTTGAAGTTTGGGAAGAGATAATAGTCCGAGGGAGCCAAATCGGGCGAATACGGTGGATGCGACAACAATTGGAGCCGTAAGTCATTGATTTTAGCCGTGGTTGCGATGCTCTTGTGCGCCGGTGCATTGTCTTGCAAAAACCATTTTTTTTTTTCGCCGTTTTGCAGCGATTTCGGCCTTCCTTCGCTCCAATAATACACAGTAATACTCGTGTTGATGGTTTTTCCATTTTTGAGGTAGTCCACAAAGAGTATGCCATGACAATCCCAGTAAACCGACGCCATAACCTTTCCGATTCATCGAGCCTCCCTCGGCCGCTTCGGAGCCCCCATGACGGCTTCAGTCCATTGCCGGGTACTCATTCTGTTCTCTGGTGTGTAATAGTGGATCAAAGTTTCATCAACAGTTACCAATCGACGCCAAAAGTCCGCTCGATTCCGCATCAGTAAGTCCAAACACTCTTTCGAAGTGCTCTCGCGTTCGTGTTTTTGGTCAGGAGTGAGTATGCGCGGCACCCAGTGGCAGGATAACATTTTCATATACAGAATATTGCACAAAATATTGCATGTGCACTCAGTACTAATCCTTGTGGTATCTGCTAGCTCGCGCACCTTCACTTTTCGGTCAGCCAACACCATTTCTTGTATTTTTTTGACATTGTCCTTTGTAACTACATCGGATTGCCTTCCACTGCGGACTTGATCGGTAGTGGACTTGCAGCCACCACGAAACTCTCGAAACCAATTTTTAACGGTGTAACTGACGGAGCATTAGCCCCGTAATATTTATCCAACTTTTCTTTTGTTTCCTTCGCCTTTTTGCCGGCGAACGAAACGAGAACGAAAATCGTTTTTGTCCATACTCAACATGATGCCGAACACGTCAACAACAATAAGCTGTCAAAACAAAACTAAAGACAGTATCGCAATGAAATTTGGCATGTCTGCCTAAATATGAACTGGACTTTAAGGCATCATAACCTTTTTTGCAGTAGCAGCGCATTCTGGCGGTCAAGGAGGTTACTCACCCCACCTAGTATAGTATAGTGTCCTCTAATAACGACTTGACAACTATTTTTTTTTTAAATAATAGGCAAACCATTTGAGATATTTCAAAAGCTTTATTATTGGCTTGAAGTACAATCAAAACATTTATGAATGGAACTCGACTTCGTTCATATGGCCATCGCGGGCACGTTTTCAGCGGTCGGCCAATTTTCAAAGACTCGGCCACACATTTCGGCCGACACTGCCGCTATTTTGTGTTCAATGTTGGCTCTGAGCTCTTCTAACGTCATCGGCGTGTTGGCATAAACCAATGACTTAACATAGCCCCACAGAAAATAGTCAAGCGGCGTTAAATCGCACGAACGGGGCGGCCAATCGACTGGCCCATGTCATCAGATAACACGCTCACCATACTTACCCTTCAATAAATTGATTGAAGCGTGTGCTGTGTGATTTGTGGCACCATTCTGTTGAAACCACATGTCGTCCAAGTCCATATCTTCCAATTCGGGCCAAAATTAATCGGTGATCATGGCGCGATAGCGCTGACCATTCACAGTAACGTGACGATCGTTATCGTCGACGAAAAAATATGGCCCAATAACGCCGGCATGCAAACCGCACCAAACAGTTATTTTTTGTGGATGAAGTGGTGACTCATGAAGCACATGTGGGTTTTCACCTGACCAATAACGCATATTTTGCTTATTGACGAACCCATTGAGCCAAAAATGAGCTTTGTCACTGAAGATGATTTTGCGATGAAATTCATCATCTTGGCACATGTTCTCCAGAACAAAATCGGAGAACGCAGCTGGTTTGTGTACTTTATTATGATGAAAATGTTGAGTTTACTGAATAAATCGACAATGACAGTTTGATGATTAGTGAAAGAGTACGTTCACAAATTAAATTCAAAGTTGTCAAGTCCCTATTGGAAAACCCTATACAACAAGCAAGAAGTGATGTTGATCCTGATTCCAGGATTCCAGTTGCTCGATAAAGGAATGAAAAAAATTATGTTGAAAACAGTAAAGCCGCTCGACTCGTTAATTGTCAAGAACTCCCAGAGCATAACTTTGCTAATAAATGAAGTTGAACGAATAAAGGAAGATAACCTCATTTATGTAGGAAAGCATAAACTTTGTAATGTTTATCGTTGAACACAATAAGTTTTTTTTGTGTTTCTTTCAACTCATTTCCCTTTCTCAGATTGCGCTTAATAACGTTTCGAGCTCCAGTTACAATACTATAGAATAAGTCATCATCAGCTCGTTCGTCGACCCATACGATCGGGATATGTTTACTCTCGTTGAGTGGCGAAGATGAAGATTTGTTAACATTCGTCAGGAACGGATTTTGTATTGAGTTACATTGGGAAGCACAAAAGCACATAAAAAGATACAATGACTCCACTGAGGTTAGTATTGATCGTGATTAGGGTATGTAGAGGATGGATGGTGTTGACTTTGGGACCGTAGATCGAGTGGATGATAGAAGCAGAATAGGGTCTTCCTTGGTATTTGGCGCAGTGCGGTTCGGCTGCCTTAAACTCTCCTTTGGCTTGTACGATATAAGTGTTCCTTAACAGTGGGAGTGTTAAGTAAAATATGAAAATGAACAAAATTTAAATAATTTAATTTGTACCTCTTTCTTCAGCTTGAACTTATAGCACTTAAGTGTTATGTACCTAACGTATGAATGTATGGTATGTCAATTTTCGATCCTGAGTAAAAGATTTGTTCTGATTATCCCTTCATAGGAGTCAGTCATTTCTTTTATTTGCTGAAGTTAGCATGTATCTACATTCTTGGAAATAGATTTCCACAAATTGTAATCGCTGCTCGGGCGTAAATATTCGCAATATTGAATAAAAAGATGGTGTTACCTGTCAGAGAGTTGCCATATTAAAAAAAGGCTTCCTAAAAAAAACGCACCTAACGTCTTCGATCCATCTCAGACCTACCTGTAAAGATTCGACTTCATTCTCTTCCTAACTTAACAGACAACTGAAATACGTTGCTGTTTCGTGAGCATATGTAAATGAGAATTGAACTAAAAGACAGTCATTTAGCCTTATTCCGTAGTGATTTCCGTAGTGCTTTCACCTTGAGTCGTTTAAACTGCTATCACTACTTGTCTTTCCGATTCAGGGTATCTAAAAGGAAATTACAGCACTTTGTTATATTCCCATTGACACAACACGGTTTTCTTCGTAGTGGATTTTTTGATGATATTTAATTTCCAACCCAAACTGCAGCTCTTATTGTTTACAGCTCCGGTTTCTTCTGAATCCAGAAGCATCCATTGCTGAACACGTTTATATATTCAAAACATCATTTGCTTACATCGAAAGTCTCATCTTTTCATCTGGAAAGTTCTTAACTGCATTACTTCATAATTTACTTAACTAACGCTTATGAATGTATACCTTAAAGCCAAAAGGCTAATCTGGCTTGCATAACAGCGTGATCTATTCATCCATCTTACAAGAACTTCCTTCCAATTTACTTAGTTTTTTACTAAATTTAAGATACACTCTTCTGAACTAATTCCATTCTCAGCTATCCACAACCAATTTTTTGCAATCTCCCCATGTTTTTCCGCCTGTCCATGCCTTGTCTTGCACATCCAAGATACTTAATAATTTTTTTTTTTTTTTTACGCCCAAATAAGATTATAAAATCTTGAAGTAGTTTGCATACAGGAAGTGTTTCTGCACGATAGAATTATGAATTTGATATCCGTTGCCATATCGTTGAAAATTTGTTAACTGAAAAACTGAAATAAAATCCTTAAACGAAGAAGACTCATCTAGTCTATTCGTATGCTCCACCAGCTAAACTGGTTTTCGGGCATTGCTATGAAAATGAAATAAAGTCGGTCAGGGTGCTATAGTCAAAGAGGATCCGTACATACGAGTATATCTTGCAAAAGCTAAACTAAATACGCAAATGCTGACAATATCTACGAAGGAACCTTTTGCTATAGCCTAAGACATCAGGAAGAAAATGTTTTATGGATCATCATCTTTCCGGGACAAAACTTGTTCGACGGCAAAGTCACCCTTGCTCTGACGGTGGGATTGCCGCCATCGTCCTTGCCACCATAACCATTATCTTCCACTTCGTCGTCGTCTTTTCTAACCGTCTTATTGGAGTCCTCGTTGAGTAATTACATCGGATCTTAATAAATTAAATATGCAAATAACTTCGAAAGAGTTTTTCGAGGATGACTTTGCATTTGGATTAGCTGTGAACTAAACTCCTGCAGGGTATACCTACTGCGTCACAGAGAGCTTAGCTCCGATGATGATAAGGGGATACGAGGAAGGCGATGAGTTTGAAGAATCCGAAACCTGTGAGTAAGTTAGGCGGCAGTGCCGCAATGGCAACGGCATCGGCATCGGCATCAGACTTCAACTCAAAGTCACAGTCATTTGGGTTGAATTTTTCATGGCAAAAGGATTATTGGAATCCTGTCTTGTGGGTGGTGGTAAAGGAAACTTTCTCGTTTCCAGGAAGCTATCATGTTCCCAAAATGAGAATATGTCGTAAGAAATATTCGTCTCTTCAACAGAGTTATAATATGAATATATTCAGTAATATATAGGGTGATGCTATGTATATTTCTAAGAAAAAGCTTCGAATCTTTAAGGTCACAAAATATACTAAATTTAAGCTCGATTGAATGTTTCTGGAGTTAAATAAATTTAATGCAGAACACATCAAAATAATAAAGGAGCTCTTTGTGATAATTGTTCCAATAAATTCCTGGAACACGATGTTGGCTATTTTCACCATTAATACCACCCACACATGCATGCGCACGCCTACGTTAATTAATTAGCAGAAATTGTGGGCCAGAGGTATCGAACCACTTACGATGTAGCTATGCTTTTGGTATTTTCAGTTGGTTTTCAATATGCCGCGCAGTTCATTCTTGCAGTTACGCGCCCAGTTTTCTTTTTTTTTTTTTCGAATCCGAATTTGAGCCACACCTCAAGCTATAAAGCAGAAAATTAAATTCTGCTCCAATCCTTTTTTTTATTTGTGTGATATATCCTTCAGCTAGAAGCTTTTCCCGCTGAACATATATTTATATGAACGATAGAACGAACAATGTCTTGTGAAGGATTCCTTGGATTTTGGAATTGGATCGCGTAAAATGTAAATGTTGCTCATTGAGTGGAGTAAAAACATTCCAAAAATAACTCTTTAACATGGCGTTGTGTAATAAATTGTGATGTAATAGCAACTGATGGCATGGCATTCAAGGAACTTTGGGTAAAGCCATGAAGTAAGACTTAATCAGCTTAATTGTAGAGTATGCAAATTGGCTTAAATGTTTTTGTATGAATAAATACATAAACTGTTTCTGTTACTCAAGAACTAAGAACCAAGAGTCAGAGATTATTTCGTTTGTTGTACTCACAGTAAAAAAATTCGGCGCCTAACAATATCATCGCTTTCGCGAACTCTATAATAACTCCAATGAACAATGTCTGAAATATGGCATCGAGGAGGTATGCAATTTGAGGGAAGTAAGCATGTTTTCTAATCATGTACTTCCAACTCCAAATCATCATTGAGAATACGTAGAGCTTTTGCACTAGATTTATGCTCCTCTTCTTAGTTCTAGACTAGAACTCCTACTTAATAGCATGGCGATCTAAGTTCACGTGATAGTCGTATGGTCTAGCCACAACGATGATTGTCTCCAGTTATATTTGTTTCGAAAGTAGGACAGCAGGCAATCGATAATTTCCACCAGGAAATCTAAAACGATTACTGAATACCTAAAGTCTTCACCTCAAATCATAGGTTTGGACATCGAGACCGAGGAAACATCGAGCTACTGGTAACTCTGAAGAGAATTTTTACTGCCAGTCAGGAACTGACACATATTATACACCAAACTCCTGTTAAACAATGAATGTAGCTTTTATACCGAAAATCCGAAAAGATGATTATATGTAACGCTCACCAAGGCCTATCAGTCTAAAGATAATATAGTGAATGGTCGAGCTTCCTCTGGCAAGACTCCTTAGCCAGGTAAATCCTGTGAGAATGTGTTTTGAAATCTGATGGGCAGAACTGAAGGCGCACTCGACAAGAAGGAATTCACAATGAGCATTTTTACGGATATTGCATGTGAGGTATTTGTAACCTGGCCAGACAATACGACGTAGATAAGTCACTGGTTTTGTGAATAAAGGCAAAATGCTGTTATTTAAGACCCTGATGGCGGGAGTTTATTTGGCGACATCAATATACGGGGTTTGCCCGCAAAGCGGGGTCCCAACATTACTGCTATGTTGAATGTTCGTCGACTCACTAACGCTCTCAATATTTCTGACGTCTATACCTATGTCTGTTGAATGGTGTCTAAGAATTGTCTGCTCTAAATGGCTGGCAGTCCTGAAGTTGTCCTCTCTACGAGAAGTAGCTGACTTAACAAGCACTAAGACAAATCTAATTATGTATATATGTGTTATCGTGAAGTACACACTTCTCTGAACTTTACATATTACGTCGAAATCCTCTAAGGCCTTTCAGCAGTGTTTTGCGCGAAGCTATGCGCAAATCACGAGGCATGTCATTGCAAATGGTCCTTTGGATGTTTAGGGATATGATAAGGCCAATTATAATCTATGCGTTGGTTGTATGGTGAAAGATACTTTGACGAAAATACATCACTGCTGCTTTCACCAGACTCCAAAGAAGGGTCTAACTCGAGTGTAGGTGGAGGCTTTCCGTAGCCACCTGACTTTGCTCTAAATGTACTGATAAACTTCCTCCTCTTAGTATTCAAATCATCAAAGCCATCTTCCGTTTGATACCACACAGGCGGGAGTTTTAATCACATTGCGCAGTAAACTTTCATTGGGCTCTGGTCTTATGAATATCCCGTCTAAGAGAATTACACCGTAATTTATTCTGCGGAAAACATACGAGTTCAGCTTTCCTCTACCCAGGACTGATTTCGGCTACAATTTGGGCCAGGAAGGGAATGCCGCTGGGTCTCCATGATTGGCTCCAAAACCAATTCAGAATATGGCACCGGTATCTTTCTGAATAACAACAACGATAATTGTTATTCCTGGTTAGGAAAACTTGTCTCTGTCTTCCGAGCGGAGGAATGTATATGCATCCTTGATGGCCACGAAATATATTGTGATGAATCGAACGCTTAGGCCTTCCATTGATAGTTGGTTTTGATATGCACTTACTATAACTGCGGATGACATGGCTCGCCACGACTTTTCTACTGTCCCTGAAAGATAACCGACTGCTTACTGCCATCATGACGCGACAGTAAGCTTTTATTAAGCACCTGGGCGAAAGTGACACAACATCCTGCTACATTTAATGTCAGAATGACGACGATACTGCGGACCACAACCTCTGTGACTGTCCGATAACGCTCTTATCAAGTTGCAGGTACTCAGACACTGATATGCGTGGGTGCAAGTAATGAACAAAATAGCTCGAAACTTCTTCTAGCTAAGAGTATTAAAAAGTGGCAATATCAACTGGCTCCCACGATCTACTGATATAGTCCAATGTTTTCCTGTTGGAAAGGTTTACACCTACAAACCTGAAGCATAAGAACAACATTCAAAAAGAGAAATCTAGTGTGTAATTGTAGTGAAACGAAAAGCTAACTTAGGTATGAAATACTAAACTGGTAACTTCCGATGCTCTGCTGCCAGGCAGTATAAACTATTCAAATTGAAAGATAATCAAAAGAAATTCCTTCCATAGGCCCAAGGCATGGACAATGAAGTTCAAGCTTAAGCCAAAAGAGGTTCTTTGGTGAAGGGACCTCTACCGAGTAACAAGCACATACCATTATTATTTGTGTGCTACTTAAAAACCAAGACTTTCTGAACATCGTCTTTTACTGAGGAATGGATCAATCACATTGACGTCATATCCCCCTTACTCTATAAATGCCTGGATGTATACATCGAGTGGAACTTATTTTATCGGTTGTTGGATTGGGATTGTCAGCATACTTATAATTTTTGTAAAAGATTCTACTCTTACACCAGCTGGTTTTATCTTATGCGTCTGTAGCTAGGGCACTGATGCTGCTCTACAATATCAGCTGCAATTTTCTCAACTTCATCCAATAAAAAGACTGAAGATTGCTTCCTACCGCTGAAGTTTCTGCAATGCTAGTATTCGGTTATAAACTTTCGGGGATGCTTCCCCAAGGATACTTTAAGCCCCACAATCTATGTCTGAAGTGTGATCAATCGGCAATTCTTTCTGCATCAAATCGGGTCACGAATTGTTTATTACTCCTATATAGATGGTCTTTCTTATGATTGTTGGCGAAAGTAGTGAACATTTAGCCTGCAACATACGACTAGGGTATTCTGGTAAAATTTTCGGAACCTACGCGGAGGTTGATCGATAATTTCCTAATTGTCATAAACTTTAATTAGGTCAGCAGCGCAGCAATCAATTTCACAGCGGAGTGCTTGCTTTCTATTCAGTGGCGGTTCAGGATAACTGCATGAGAGACCCTTGACTACTATCACGCAGATATCAAGATGGAGGATGAATACTTTGACATGAAATACGTTGACTACGGTGATCCGGAAAAGAATCAGCGCTTATTCGGATGCGAGTTTGTCATATGCGGCAGACTCAGACAAAAAGTCTTGTGCTTCCGACACGTGAGTGAACGTCTTTTGACACTTATCCGCGACCATGTCCCTCATAGAGAAACGGATGACGCCACTTTCTAAAAATAAGAACAACATTTTTTTTTTTGGTGAAAAACTAATTTATTTTATTCAAAATAACATACATAGTGCCCTTCCAGCTCAACACAGTGATTTGTACGGTCTTAAAGCGGGTGGTTTAGATTATCGGAAGGGATGTCTTTCAGGATGTCGGTACAAGCCTTTTAGATGGCTTTTACGTCCGTAAAACGGTTTTCTTTTGTCGGTAAATAAGTTTTTACGAAAAGGTAAAATTGGCACAAAACGAAATCAAGCGAATGCGGTGGTGGTTGACAGTTAAAATGCGATTTTTAGCAAAAAAATTAGTCATAAGTGTCGGTCGATGAGATAGCGAATTATCGTGCAACGAAAGTCAGCTTCCTTCTGTGCGATACTCTGGCAGAATACTATACAACAAATACCTCACGAACGAACTCTTTGTTGGCAATGCAGTGGTATCGTAAAGAAAATTAGCATTGTCTTCACTTTTGACTTGTCCAAAAGAGATTTTTTGGGTTTTGGCTTCTATCACCTTCAACTCGGTACTTTAACGCCTGGTGTATGTCACAATGTTGTAAGGGAAGTTTTTGTTATTTCTGGCCTCCTTGAGGACCCTTCGAATGTTGAACAGAACCAATGACACAAACACTCTGTCTCTTCAGACGCAATAAATAAATAAAAAAAATTTATTTTATTTATTTCATTATTTCATTTTACAGCTATTTACAGTGCGGTTCATTTGAATAGATGCATCAGAGTTACGTTTTGGATCTTGATTTTTTTTTTTCGTCCTATGTTAATCAAAGAGGAAAAAAGGAATTCAGGAAAGAGGTACAGTTACATTTAGTAAAAGAAACATAATTTCAAATTTGACAAGAATCCCATAACGGTAGTCTTACTCTCCTTTTCCTATGCCATGCAAAACTGCAAGCATTTTTTCGGTCCATTTGAATAGTCGCACCGGTTAAACTGATTAGTTAGCATCAAGTGCTTGGGTAAAGAGCAGTAAAAAGTTAATTAGAAAGTGAGGCAAATTGTTTTTTACTAATTTCATTAAAATTGGCAGACAAAAAGTGTTAAATTTTGAAGATAGAGCTAAAGTTAAAGCTTACCTTTCTGAGAGCTTTTTGTATCACGAAATAGCACGTAAAATTGACAAAAGTGAACACATTAGAAGAAACTTTATCAAAAAAGATGAATCCAATGGAAATAGCTACAAAGGAAGAATCCCAAAGGTTATAACATAGCGAGACAAGCAGAAAATTCAAAGACTAGCATCTGAATTCGCTCAATTCACAAACAAAATCAGGGAACTTGCTAAGGTTTCTTGTAGCAAATCCACTATGCGTTGTATAATTGTGAGTGCTCCACACTTAAAGCTTACAAAACTACAAAAAAAAAAATATGACTTGGGATCTGGACGTTGAAGTGGTCTGAAGAAACTGGAACAAAGTTGTATTTTCGGATGAAAAGAAATTTAACTTAGATGGTCCTGATGGTTACAGCTATGGCTATTACTTTTATAATCTCCAGGAAGAAAACATGTTTTTCGACCGTCATCATTCAAGGCAAGGAGGAGTCATGGTATGGGGTGCCATTTCGTGCTATGGTGCTTTTAAAATTGATGATCGTTTCCAACAAAATGACTGGAATTTTTTATAAAGCTCTTTTAAAAACTGCTCTTATTGAAATAAAGAACTTTTTGGACCTATTTCATGGATATTCCAACAGGATAACGCGCCTATACACAATTCAATTGTTGTTAAAGAATGGATTGACAGTGAGAATAGATTTTGTTGGCAATGCTATATTGAAGTCTTGAATGGAATATTCCGAAGTAAATTAATTTTAAGAAACTAACTTGATTAAATCTTTCTTAGATAAAAAAATTCTTCGAAGAGTACTACGAAAATAGTTAGTTTGAGTCAGTAGTAAGCCCTAAATACTTAAATTCTTTTACTTCCTCAATCAAAGAACAATTGTCACTGCAGTTGAGTGCACTACTGAATGTAGGTGATGATGAGCTTGTGGCACAAATGCGGCAAATTACTTTGTAGTTTACACAGTTTGGTGCGTGATAATTAATCGTTGCATTCATAAGATGTTGATTTGTTAAGCTAAAGAACATTATTTTAGTTCTGGAATTAATGGTTAGGCTAAGATCCCAATTAATATTGGAAATGAGTTCCAAAAAAACTTTTTTAAGTTTGCCCCTTAAATTTATAGAAAAAAGGGAGTTTATATAATTAAGAAATAATATAGGTCCCAAAACTGAATCTTGCGGCACACTCGCTCCCCCAATCTTCACTCTTTGAGATCTGTTTGAGAGATACCAACGAAGTCTTTCGAGCATGAACCCTCGAAAACCAATCTTTTATAATTTCTGTAATAAAATCACATGGTTAACCGTATCAAATGCTTTTGATGTATCTATGAATAGCACAGCAGTAAACACTTTGGAAAAATTTGGAAAAAACGTTGGAACAAAAGTTTAGAAGGGCAACTTTAGTAAATTTGCCCAGCTGAAAACCAAATTGTTTTGGACTAAAAAACTTAATTTTGTTTAAAAGTTTTTTTCATAATCTTCTCAAAGATCTTACTGAAGGACGAAAGAAGAGATATATGAGGTCGTAGATATCGTAAGTCTATAATTCTTCATGTCATTTACAAAACCCTTTTTTATGCAATGGTAAAACATCCCCGCATTTGAGAGCTACCGGAAAAACTCGTGTAAAAACATTAAGATTGGGTATATGTTCTAATACATCAACAACAAAGCAAGCAATATGTTTTAAGGTTTTATTCGAAAAACCGTCGAACCTACAAGCCTTTGAGTTTTTTAGGAGGCCAATTTATTTTAACAATTCTAGAGGTATGACATGTTCGAATGCAAAACTACTTTCTTAAAATTGACCACTTATATCATCAACATTATTGCACTAACCGCAATTACTTTTTAAAGGATAAATGGGTAAAAACCTTGCGAATGACGTAAAGTAAGTATTAAACCCACTAGCAACATCTACCCGGTGTACCGGTATGAAATACTTTTGTGAAAATAAAACACTAATTTTTAATGGAAAAGTAAATAGCATTTTATTTAAAGTACTGGTCATACACATTTTTCCCATCTTTCGAGCAATTTATGGATTCCACGCAAATAAAACTGTCCGTCTTTTGAAGCAAACCAAAAATTCACCCAATTTTTGATTTGCTCCTATGATTCGAAGTGCTGCTCAGCTAATGCGTGTCCCATCGATGAAAAAAAAAATGATAGTCGAAAAGAGCCAAGTCTGGTGAATACGGCGGGTGGGGTAGCAGTTCCCAGCCAAGTGCTTAGGTTGTATCCTTAACCAGTTTTGCTTTGTGTGCAGATGCATTGTCATGGATCAAAATTACCTTGCCGTGTCTTTTGGTCCATTCTGATCGATTTTCGATCAATGCATGGTTTATATTGATCATTTGTTGTCGGTAGCGATCTGTATTAATGGTTCTACCAAGTTTTAGGAGCTCTTGGTACACCACACCTTTCTGGTCCCACCAGACACACAAGATTGTCTTCTTGCCGAATCGGTGTGGTTTTGCAGTCGAAGTTGATGGTTGTCCCGGATTAACCCATGATTTTTTCCGTTTAGGATTCTGAAAATAAATCCACTTTTCATCGCCAGTAACAATTCGATGCAAAAATGACTTTTTATCGTGTCTTTGAAGTAAAATTTCACAAGTGGTTTTTCGGTTTTCCATCTGCCTTTCATTGAATTCATGTGGCACCCATTTTCCCACAGCTTTTAAAGGGTCAGAAATTTTATGTTGTGCAACATTTAACATTTCTGCCATTTGTTTCTGACTCAAAGTGTCATCTTCATCCAATATTGTTTGCAATTCGGCGTCTTCAAACTTTTTTGAAACCGTTGAAACCATATTTTGCATGTTGCTTCTGTTAGAGCATGTTCACCATATGCCTCGACAAGCATTCGATTCGACTCTGCAGCACTTTTCTTCAAATGAAAACAAAAAATTAAAGTTTTCTGCAAGTCATCAATTTCTGGTACAAATTTCGATATTTTTAACACGATTTTTGCTCAATGACTTGATATATACTAAATATATTTGACAGATGTCATAGCAACCAAACAAAAAACAAAAAAAAAAAATAATAATAATAATAATAAGGCCCGTTCACAATAAATGTTCCCTATCGAAACATTTGTATCTTGACGCTCACTTCATACCGGTACACCTGGTATATCACCAGAAACTTTACAATTATCCACTGTAATAAGTTTGTTTGGAAGTAAAAGAACTACTTTCTACGGTAATATTGTACATATCACGACAAATAGATATTTTCTTGTTGAGCTGACTACACATAACATTATGTATAATCGTTTTTTTAAGATACAATAGTATTAGATGGATTCTTAATGCATTTAATACGTAACCAATTTTTTCTTTGGATTTTTTTGACGAGATGTTCAGAAATCTGTGGCTTCAGCCTTTTTCTAATTTTCTTTTGTTGTACAGAGTAGGTTGAAAGTGAGACACTTTTACCTAAAGACACAATAAAAATATCGTTAGCCAAAGAAGCATTATCGTCAAAAAAAACATTGTTTCATGATTCATTGAGAAGAAAGTGCTTTAGCCTTGAGATATCAATTTTAGATAGCTTACTCGTAAAGTCAACTTTCGGACGGATATCTATATATTTAAATATGTTTACTATAATGCCTGTCATAGAGTGATCAGTTATTTTCTAATCATATACACACCTCTCACAAGAACTGAGTGATACCTTTGAAAAACGGCCATAAATATAATCCACACAGCTAACAGAGCTTGGTAGGAAGGTCTAGTATGATGATTAGACACAAGTTCACTACTCTCTAATAAATTTAGATTGAATTCATCTATAATAAATAAGTCATTTGTTTTGATTTTATCTAGTAAACTTGAGAATTCTAAAACAAATGATTCGAAACTAAATTTGTGAAATCTGTACACGCACAGTACTAAAATATCAAATATTATCAAAATATCAGCAGTTTTAAATTTCAGATATCGTATTTTACTTCATTTACAATACGATCCACTTTGATAAGGCACCCAACACCACCTAAAGGGTAATCATCATTTGGATTCGCAAAAAAAACCCCGAGAAGTGATAATCATTTATTTCAAGTCCATAAATCCAAATTTCGGACACAACTACGATATCGGGAAGACAGAGAAAAGCTTCAAGGTGTGTAACTAGTGAAGTAAAATTTTCTCTAAAAATGCTAACATTCTAGTGTATGACAAACAGCTTATTTAAACAATATGTGTATCTAGATAGAACTTGATCAAAAGTTATTAAGAAAATTAAAAATTAAAACTACATCATCTAAATCTACCAGGTGATTTATCAACTTGAGACATCCAAATTATTCGAAAAATACGCGATATCGCCCCATTTCAGGCAGGCCATTGCCTCGGACCCCCTCGTCCGATCCATCGTTGATGGTAAGCATCGTTTCACACGCCCCGGGCTACTTGGGAATAATGGGCTGGACAACCATCATGTTGAAACCACAATGTTTGTCGCAACTCCAATTGCAGTTCTTCTAGTAATACTTGAAGATGGTCCCGCAAGAAGCTTGCATACAATACTTTTCACCATTCAAGTTGTCTTCAATAACATTTCAGGGGTTAATGTAACTTGTCGCAACCAAAAACTGTTTTCGGTAGCCCAGTAATGCATATTATGTCGATTGACCGTACCGTGATTGGTAAAAGTCGACTCATCAAAAAATAACACCTTGGCAAAGAAAAAGTGGTCTCGTTCAATTTGCTGAAATGCCCATTGACAAAAGGAAACCCGATTGCGAAAATCCTCACTAGAAAGTTCTTGATGCATTGAAACATGCTAAGGATGGTATTTATGCCGATGTGATATTTTACACACAGTCGTTTGAGAAATTCCTGATTCACGACTTATTTGGCTAGTCCTAATGAGAGGATCGTGTGCAACGGCAGCTAACACTGCTATTTCATTGTCCTCAACAGCCACCCTATCTGATCGATTCCTTTTCTTTGGTTGCACACTTCCTTCACCAGTGAATTGTTGGATGACCCGATAAAAGGAAGCGCGCTATCGTATCTGGTCTGGGAAACGTTGGGCGTAAAGAGCAACATCACCATCGATGTTCCTTTCACTTTCTCCATAAATCAATATCATTTAAATTTTTTCTTGAATTGAAATAGCCTGCATTATTAATTTGGAAAACGTTACTAATAATAATCAGTTCCTCAAAACAAATCTCGAACTTCTAAATGAAGTACAGTTCTGTTCAAGTAGAAAATAAGGGCAGAGTGCACATACACTCTCAGATAAGTTTAGGACAATTTGTCTCTATCTGAAATTTCTTTGAGTTTTAACTTCACTCGAGGGAAAAATGACTTCCTCAAAACAAATCTCGACCTTTTAACACCCTAACAACGTTAGAAACCGTTTAATGATTTAGGCGTGCCGGTGTACTGGTATCTAGCACTGAATGAATAAGACCTTTGAGACAAAGTCGTGTGATCCATTGAGGAATACGAATAATCATTTGAAAAATCAAAAGTGACCTTCGTTTGACCTTGAAAATGGGTCTAAAGGTCAAACTCGTGGTCACCATCTTATGTCTCCTTCAGAAACTTGTGACTTGTCTGAAACATTTTTCGCGATATTTCGTACTTTTCGAGTAATTTTGATGTTTTAAGTTTTATGGCGCCCTCTGACGGGAAAAGAACGAATTCTTGAAAAAAGTGTTTCATGTAAAAGAATTGTAATTTTTCACGCAGATTGCGAATCTGTCAAAAAAAAATAGGGGTTCCCATTAAAAAATCAAAAGTGACCTTCGTTTGACCTTGAAAATGGGGCTCAAGTTCAAACTCCTGGTCACCATCTTATGTCCCATTCAGAACCTTGTGACCTTTGTCTGAAACATTTTTCGCGATATCGCGTATTTGTCGGGTAATTTGGATGTCTCAAGTTGAAAAACTCACCCTGTCATCTTATACAGGAAGTTGTTGCCAGACTCACGAGATCTGAATTTTTTCGTACAGCTTGATCCACTGCTTCCACTGTTTCAGTGAATTATTTAACAGTCTCATCAATGTGAATTGTGCTGTCAGAAAAAGATGTAAAAGCAGCCAAATTGCTCAGCTTCCGACTGAGTTCGGATTTTGTACTGGAGAGGAAGCAATATGTAAATTTACTGAAAGATGATCAGAGCTGAGTTTATTTCAAGCCATAGGCTGGTCAAACAGATTGTTCGAATTTGTTAAAAAGTAGTCCAACATTGAAGGGTTAGATTGAGCTTTTGAAGGAAAGTATGTATGTAGGTTGGGGAAGGTACAAAATGTCGAAAGAATGTCTTTGATTATAGTCTAGTAATATGTTACTCCACGCATTTATTCTTATACAACCCCAGGTTGTATGTCTGCAGTGTCGAAAGTGAGCATCAATAAAGTAGAGATCTTGGATCTTTTTGGACGTTGATATCCCAGTGGAGTCTTTGATTATCTCATTTTTAATATGATTAGTGGCATCGAGAGCTTGAAATCCTTTTTGTATAAGTTCTTCGACAATTTCTTTGGCATCAAGAGAGTGACATGAAGAGTGAAGGCCTCTTGCTACTACTTTTATCGATCTTGTAGCCTTATTTTCATACGAGTGCCACTGAATTTGCTTTTTGTTCAATTTTTCAGTGACAGATGTATACGCATCGGCGTCTTTGACAATGACTTTTCAATTGTCTTTATTGTATGATGTCCGGAAATCATGATTGGAAGTGGTGCAGCTTGCTTAGTGCCTTTCACATAAGACTTTAGTACGTCTCCTATTTTTTTATTGGATGTTTTCATTATTGCAGCAGTTTCTGCTTTAGAAGTTGTCTGCTGACTTTTTTGAACAGTTTCTGGACTACCATCTGCCTTTCGTTTCTTGGATTTCAGTTTCAAGAATGAGCTCTTCCTCATTAGTATGAGACTAAATTGCAGTTTTCTGTGGGCTTTTCACTACATGTGTTTTGGACTTGACTTGTTGACATTTAAGGTCTTCTTGTCTAGCAAGCTGACTGTTTCTTTAAGTCTTCTCACTTGTTGCTGAAGACTTTCAACGAGTACTTCAAGTTTTTTCATTCCTCGTAATAATTATTAAATTCAACTTGGTGGATATCATTATTTTCTTTGCAACACTCTTGATCTTTTCTTTCGAATGTTTCATAGTTATTGGTCGCTTTTTCGTTAATGACTTCTGTGTCATTTGATTTTTATGTAGGGTTTATTGATGGAAATACCCTTAAGGAGAATACATTTGGTGGAGTTATTGATGTTCTTGAACTCTTTCTATTTTCTATAAGCAATAATTGGTCCTCCCTAGAATCCGTAGGATCGATCTCCGAAGAGAGTGGATGTACGAGTTTAACTGAATTGCCACCTGGGGTATTGTATCTATTTGTTTTACTCATTGCCATATTTGTTTTTGTAACTTTTTTTTGTTAACCAAAAATAGCTTAGTTACTTCTTCTATTCAATTTTTCTAAAAACAGCTGCCCCTATGGGATCAAACGCTTACCAATGAGCCACACATTATGTGTCAGACGCTCTTGGTTTTCTTGGAGACCTGGTTCTTTAGAGCGCTGTAGAGTACAGACGCTTACCTACCAACATGCTTTCTGGATTCCAGTTTAAGGTGCAAGATTTTGACTTGGATGTTTGGTCCACTTGTGGTATTTTATTTCCTACCTACCCGGTATTTCTACCGAGCGTTCCCCTATCCACCATCTGAGGGCGCGCCCTCTAGGGATACATCTTCCCCCCGAGGAACTTAACGAATGGAATCCTTTTAAATCTAAAGATGGAATTACTAAAACTTTGTATAAAAATATGTCAATGCAATTTTGTTTTGGAAGACAGCTGATTTATATGCTCCCGATCTTTCAAAAATTGCACTTGAATTACTTAAAATTCCCGATTCATCTGCAGAAATTGGGCGTACTTTTTAAGTTACATACATTCTTATTCAACAATTTTTTAGGTACTCGTATATTAGTTACATAAGTTACATTTCTTACGTTAAAAATGAGATGTAACTAATTACAATAAGTTACGCGTAACTATATGGTTAACTTACTCAGAGTTACTTACGTTGCCAACACTGACGTTGAGTCTTAACACTGTATAATCGTGACCCATCATACTCCAGTCCGAGATATATTTAATTGTTGGTTTAGCAGAAAATACTGCCATTGTTGGAGCACTGTCTTTGTTTAGGATTTAAGTGGTCAGCAATTTGCAAATCAATCGACAGGGCACAGATAGCAAAGCTCTGTTCATTGAACTCGAATGGGCAACTTGACCTTATATCTTAACATTTCAGGAGGCATACAAAGTATTTCAAGGCACTCGTACTGCGTCCAAACATACCATAAATGACTATCCAATTGTGTTGGCCATTTCATACACTCGAATTAATGTCTGATATGACTCGCATTAAACTTATCACATTCTTGTTCTCGTATTAAACAACAAAGAGACTTGAAACCAAGTAAACCAATTTCCACACAAGCCAACTTTACATGGGCTACGTGATACGTCTGGTGGCCCCAAGGAATAACAAGCACAGGAAAATATTCAACCCCTCGAAAGCATTGATCCATTCAAGAAGAAAATATTATTATTAGTCTCCAATCCCGTAGAGCGTTTTTTGTTCCATTTTCTTACCTATTTTCTTGGCGAAACCACCGGACGGAGTAAAGAAAACGATACCAGAGCTCAAGGAGCCCATACCCGACAGTCGACAACCTCAAAGGATTTACTCAACCATTATTATACGGAATGGTTAGTAATAGGCCAACCGACAACCCGACATTATTATGCATAATATATGCACATAACTGGCTTCCACCCATAAGTCATATCCACATATGGACTACCCCTAGGTACCCTACAAACCACTGGTGGGTAGTACATCCATCCACCTCTGTCTAGGACTCTGCCATTCATATGTGAATTTTGAGGCTTAACATTTTTTTTTTTTTTTTTTAAATATGATAAAAAGAAAACTGAGGTAATAGGTCTTTCTTCTATTTCTACAAAGGTTCACATGTATGTACACGCGTACCTAACATAGTTTATGGATTGCAGACATACAGACAAAATGGGTCAGTGAATTTTATCCACTTTGTGGCCAAATTCCCGTGTCTTTATTAAATTTGAATAAATTGCCAGGAAGAAACCAAAGAAAAGGGAACAGATACACACGATCCGACGAGACACATATCGTTTTGAAATGAAAGGTGGTGAGTTTTTCACCAGCATTGAAAGATAGTGATGGTGAGGCGGCTTTTCCTCTTGTTTTCCCAAGGGAATTATCCTTTTGAGGGTTTTATGAGAGACTCCTCATTGAGTACTGATGTCGATGATGTCATTATATAATTTTTGAGGGGAACACTGATCACATTGTTGGGTAGCTTTTTTAAATAAGAGGTAGCATAAATGAAAAGAAAAAAATGTTTAGGAGCCTCCTACTCCCTTGGCGTCAACAGCATATATGTATACAATAAATGTATGTCATGAGCAACGTGGTGAGTGAACACTAATAACTCTTATATGGTCTAGTGAATGACAAGTTTAAAGATCTAAGTGTTGCATTGAATCTAACATCACTTGTTGCAGAAAGTGCTGCTATTTTTGCCCTTCGTGTAGATGTTCTTAGCAGAGTTTTGTCCTCAACAAAAACAAGAAGCAATCTGGAAAGCCTGTGAACAGGCCATCATGTCTACTAAGGTTATGAAGAGTCTTGGGCATACTCATAGTGGAACCCTAGCTTGAGTTTACAGCCAGTCCTAACGCGGTTTAATTTACAATGAAATATTTATATGACTTTTTCTTTGGTTTCGGGAAGTAATAACTGTAAGGCTTTCTACTCCGAAAAGCAGAACAGAATGCATACGAATATATGCCAAAGTATCTGATGAGTATTACTACTCAAACAAATTTAACAAACAATCTTCTTGGAACATCTTTGGATTGGTTGGGTTGGAATAGTCCTCGTTGTGGTGCCCGTTGACCAGATGTGTGTCTACGTGAGGGCACTAGGAAAACAACACCCTTATCATCTCCCTTACGGTGATTCCCTAGTTCCTTCTAGAACGATGGAGATTTGGTAATTTGCAAAATCGGTGATTTTTATAGAACATAAATCTGGGAGATTGTTGTTGCGCATTTCTCCGTGTGTTCCGTCACTAATCGTATATATGTGAGTTCAGAGATATTTCTTGCCTTAATAATTTGGAATCAAGAATGGAACAAGTTGTCACAAATAAATTTATCGTGAACGAGGTTTAGAAAGTAGGTCTGCGAATATGACAGTTGTCGGCGTAGGATTTGTGTAACTTGATGTTGTCCGAGTTGAAACTCTAGGATGTCGAAGTATCGTCGACCCCAATGGGGTGTGATTTTTGCTATGTGGTTAAAAGATACGTCCTTGACATTCTTCGAATCGATAGTGATCGAAGAAAGGAACCAAATAACCTCTTGACCGTCTTTGTATAGAATGACACAACACACGGAGGTAGGCCAATGTCGGCGGCTATTTTAGAACAGCTTGTTATAATGGATATAGACTTACTAAGGGTGTTTTTTTATTTTATTTTCTTTCCAATTGATGCTTTCCAGAATTAAATAATTGAATATGTCCTAAAGTTAGTCTTAGTAATTTGAACTCCAGTTGAATGGAAAAAGCCTTGATGAAGCGTATGCTTCATTGTTGCTGACTATTTTCCAGTTTTAGGGTAGAATCTGTGGAACTTGCATGCCGAAAATATCAATGGGTATCAAATAAAGCAGAGTTTGTTGGGTTATCGTTAAAAAGATTCGTATTGCGCCATTAATGTCTATGCTGGCAGCCCATTGGATATTTTTTAGCATTCTAAAGTCTGTTCCCTTTACACCTGTGTTGTAGACTGTATTGTTGTAGCCTTTAGGCGCAACCTTTTTAATGACGTAGTCTGATAATAAAAGGGTTAGGGCAAAGCTGATCTTATACAAAAGAACATCAGAATTGCAACTGATTTGGCTGTAATTTTTTTTATGAAGAGTCTGAGACTTATTGACATAGACTCGTTACTTCAAAGAACCCCACAAAAACAAGTCTAGAACGGTTAAATCAGGCGATTTTGCCGGCCAATGGAAATTGCCAAAACGAGACATTATGCGACCCGGAAATGCAGTCCTCGGAATTTCAATTGTGGCTCGTGCAGTATGCGCCGTTGCTCCATCCTGTTGGAACCGCATGTTTTCCAGTCCCAATTCATCCATTTGAGAATGGAGAAAGTCATTGAGCATGACTCTATAGCGCTCGCCGTCCAGAGTAATAGTTTGGGCTGCGGCGTTTTCCAAAAAGTTAGGCCCCAAGACGCATCCAGTATAAACAGTACTTTGAGCGGGTCTAATGGCTCTTCGTGGGTTATATGTGGATTTTCAGTGCCCAGAAGCGAAAATTTTGCAAATTCACATATCCACAGAGATGGAAATGGGCCTCGTCGGTCATCTACGCCTTTTTTAACCACAGCTGCGATATTATCAGCAGAACGGCTGCTCTGGGGCCGGCCACATCTGAAAACCTCTCGTGTTGTCCCATACTCTTTTAACCGAGAAACTTAACTTCGTAGTGTTTGCCCAGTTAGTGTCGGACAACCGAGAAATCTGCATCGAAAGTTGCACCAATACCACTGAGGAA
Source organism: Volucella inanis (assembly GCA_907269105.1). Classification (NCBI taxonomy): domain Eukaryota; kingdom Metazoa; phylum Arthropoda; class Insecta; order Diptera; family Syrphidae; genus Volucella; species Volucella inanis. Next base: position 229,933,854 of record OU026153.1, on the reverse strand, counting down.
TTATTCCGCAAAAAAATCGTAAAAATTATTCCGCGTTCTTTTCGAGTATAGCGATTCATGACTCATTAACGCGTATTTTGTATCCGTTTACTTCACAAAATATCAAAATAAAATTGGTATTTGCCGCCATTTATAAAAAATCTAGTACCTTTCGATACGGTGATAACTTTTGAGCCATCAAGTATACCATATGAGATCTGTATGGCTCTTAGGCCGACAGAGGCTTAATTCCGTTCGATGGGGATCAGGAGCCATCCGAACTACGGTTCCGGTTTGAATTAAGGATAACGTCCCCTTATAGGACCGTCATGATGGCTGTGGTTTAAGCCTAAAGTCGCAGACTAATGTTGGAAAACCATAAATATGTTGGAAAGTCTGCGGGGTTTTAGATGGGCCACCCTCGATCAAAGGAAAGGTTTATCCTACACGATGACTTCGAATTGGTACTGGTATTGACACATTCCAATCCCTATGAGCGTAAATAATCCGTGGGCTTAAGCCGTCAACGCAGGTTTCCACGTAAAACACAAAAGACGTTCCAGTTTGAGCTTACAGCTTTCTTGAACGGATAGAGTGCAACTAAAAACCTTTTAGTTTCGTTCTGTTTTGTTTTATTTTTACCTTAGTTTCTTATTTAGGATAAGACCAAGTACATCGTACTCTTCAAGGAACTCAAAGACTTTCCATTTACCTAGGGGATCTTATTTTTGTCATTGACCTACAGCTAACCACGTAGACAAATATCAAATATGTCGAGAATCCCAACTACAAGACTATCTTTTGTCATCTCAAAAAACGTTACATGTCTCCAAAGACACGGGCTAGTCCTTACCTTAGCGGGTTCCACGTAAGGTTGTTGTTTAGAACTTATTCGGGTTTTCTGATAAATGCTGGTGGTAGTCAGATCAGTCCAGATTTTGTCTAAATTGACCGACAAAAATTTATCGGGGGCCCAGAGGAATGAATAGCTCCGTTTCAAAATCAAATCTTTTTCCGTCTTCTCACTAAGCTGGTCCACGATTCAAAAATATAGGCTTTTTTCGGATCAAAATACTCAAGTTAGGAAAAAATCCTTTGAACTTCTTCTATGTTCCTTTTACTAGAATACCCCAGTATTTCGTAGAGAGAAAGGTAATGCTTTAGTGAAAAGGTGTCTCCTGTATTAAGATTCAGTATCTGCGCAGGTATTTGGCGTATAGCCCGTTGCGAGCGCATGTCCGACACTCATAATGATAGTGCTCTGCGGTCATCACTTTCACAACAAGTTTCGCAGAATTTTGTGCCACTTATGCTTTATTGAAAGGTGTTTTACGTCTTACGTCTTTACAGTTTTTCCTAACGAAGGACAGTTGATCTCTTAGAAACGCCGCTAAACATTCGTTTGATCTGCCGGCATTGTGAAGAGCAATTAACGTAACACAAAATTCAATTATCAATGGTCACACAGGCTTAAGCTCTGCGATCTTATTTCCCGTGATCACGTTCTGACCTGGAATCCAAATGAGACTCATTGAACTCAGTCTGCCGACTGCTTTCAGAGAGGAATTTGCATTCTCGAACTAACTTGAAAGTGGTAAGGGGAATAAGTCAGACCTAAGCAGATACTATTTACTTTATGCCGTGATTTTTCCAAACAAAGAGTACATTATTTTTGTTCAAAAAATCACCATCAAGGTTTCGGTAAATGGAGCCGTGTTAGACGTTTTACACCTGGCCCGTGTGGTAAAGGATTGGTGGAGTGCAAATATTCACTTGATATTGCTGAATCTATTTTTATGTTTATGTGATATCTTAATGATAACGAGGGGTTTCTGGATTTTTGGTTAAGGTTGTCTTCAATGTGTTCAAAGAAGTTTGCTTAGTAATAACTAGCCACATCAACAAGCTCGAGGATGCAATATTTTGCGGTTCTGAATTTTCCTTTTTCAATAAAATTACATATTAGAACTAGAGAACCAGATAAATTCAGTTAGAAGAAAACACAACCTCATAATTATTGGGGATATTAACATAGATGTGCATAACGATGAACACATTTATGCGGTAAAATAAAGGATGAGCCTACAGATGGTGTGGATGTTGGTTGTCAATTACTGTCACTTACTGAATTCAATGTGGTTGATCTTTTTGACAATTATCTTATAATCTTTTGCAATTTTAGTCATAGGAGTCATTTATCACGCAACAATGCATTTTTGTTATTTAATCTCATTACGAGAATGGGCGATCCATAAGAGTAACAATTCGTAAAATTCGTCAATTTATCGCCCTAGTGAGCCCGGAATTCGTGCAATGGTGAAGAGTTTTGAAGAAACTGGTTCGATATCGGGTCAAACTTCATATCAGCATATTCAGGCAGCACCTACTCGCCAAAACATCGTTACTGTGAGCGAGAGTGTTAAAACCAGCCAGGCACCTCAATTCGAGGAGGTCAATAATTGTGCCTTACTTATGGAACTTTATGGCGAATTTTAAATTTGATCTTCAAATGTACGCCTATCAATTATACAACAGTTGATGCTATTATACGATCTACGACGTAACGATTCATTGACTGGATTTTGGATCGCCAGGACAATTTTTAATCAAATTTGATCTTTTCCGATGAAGAACATTTTTGGATGAAAGGGTATGTAAATGAACAAAATTTTCATTTGTCACCCACACGAGATTCACGAAAAACCAATGCATCCTAAAAAGTCACTGTATGTCATGTCATTGGCACATATTTTTTCGAAGACTAGGCTGGAGAGACAGCTATAGTGAATGGAGAACCTTACCGCAACATGTTGACCGACTATTTTTTTTTTCCAAAATTGAATGAATTGGATTTGGACGATCTTTGTGTGCTAGCGCCCATACAAGCCATCATCCAATCAATTCATTCCGTACGAAATTTGAAGATCGCATTATTTCAGTTAGAGAAGAGGTTGATTGGTTTCCAAGATCGCGATTTGTTATCTTTAGACTTCTTCCTGTAGGGTAATCATCATCATCATAATCATCATCATCATCATCAACTGCTTGGCCATCCTTTATTTATCAATGATAAGTTACAAAGAGCAGCAAAATGTTTCTCTGTCAAATACAAGAGTAGATCTGAACTGAGGTTCTAGTACTACTATCGATCATTGTTTGATACAAAGTGAATGCAGGAAAATTTATGCAGCTACTGTGAAATTAAAGTTGTTCACAGGAATACCTATTTTCAATTTTGGTGGGTTCTAACCCCCCCTATTTTAGGACTTAAAAACTAAAATACAAAATAGGGATGGTGAACGAGATCGAATTTGAGGGAAAGTGTGCTGCGATTAAGATCGAAAAGGAAGGGTTAGAATTTACCTTACGCAGTATACGGTATATTGGTTCGTAAGAGCCATACCACCTTGATCAAAAAGTGGAATTTATTTAAAGAAATTTATTTGGAAAATTGGAACTACAAGTTTATTCATCTAAATCTATATTGGCCCCTACAAAGTAATCCCCATCGACTGCAACACACTTGTGCCAGCACTTGATCCAATCCTCGAAACATTTTTTATATTCGGTTTTCGGTATGTCCATCAGGGGGTGGCTGAGGTGTAGTAGTATATGCATACACTTCTCAAGCAGAGGGTCGCGGGTTCGAATCCCGTGCGAGGCAATTCTCTGAAAAAAGTCTTCTCGTAGAGTTTGCATGTAGTTGTATGAGAATCCCGTCGGCGTCAACTCTGACATGAAGGCATAACACTGATGTTGGAGTGGTTGCTGGCTGGGCTAAATGTAACGAACTAACAACTAGCACGTACTTAAGACTCACTGGTTGAGGAGGATGTACTAACTCGTCCCGTCCAGTTTGACAACCACCTCTGGGAAAAATATCGAAACCTAAAACACCTGAGTTTCAAACTACTACACCACCCGCCCTCGCCCTGGAGAAAACCAGTAAAAGGGTATTCATATTCCCTTGGTACGCGAGCGCGATTATAAAAAAAAAAGTGCTTCCTGCGATTTTTCCATTACTTCCTCTCAGCTGCTGAAACGCGTTCCCCGTAGTGAAACAGACAGAAGTCACAGGGAGCCAAATCAGATACGAATAGTGATGGCACTGTGCGACGGTGTGCTGTCATGATGCAAAATCCACGAGTTTTCTGCGCATAATTCTGGTCTCTTTCGGCGAATTGCTTCACGCAAACGTCTCATAACTCCCGAATAATTCTTTTTGTTTACTGCCTGGCCTTCTGGCAAAAATTCATGATGCACTACGCTGTTGTAATCCGTAAGCATTGCCTTCTTTTTTGACTGAAAACGACGTGGTTTCTTTAGTCTCGGCTCAGAAACGCCATTCACTTTCCTGATGTCTGGATTGCGTGTCGTACCCATAAACCCACGTCTCGTCTCCAGTAATGATTCTTTTGATGAATGTGGGATCAGACTTAGCCTTGAAAATCATTTCTTTTGCGACGTCAACACGGTCTATTTTTTGCATGAAATTAAGGTCTTTTGGCACCAACTTTGCTGCTACACGACGGAAACCCAAATCATTAACCAAAATGTCTCAAAATGTTCAAGTCCTCCGCTATACCTCTTTTGGTTATTTTCGGCTATTGACCAACTTTTCTTTTATTGTACTTCATCAATGCTCTCGTTGGTTTTCGATGTCGATGATCTGCCACTGCGTTCATCATCTTCAATTGACTCACGACCACTTTTGAATCGCTTGTGCCACTGGTTAACGACCGTTTTCTTTAGAGAATCGTTGCCGAAACACTTTTCCAACATTTCCAACGTTCGCGCACCATTAAAGCCGTTTTTTAAACAAAATTTAATACAAGTTCGTTGTTGCAAACTTAAATCTATTTCTAAAATTGTAAAAATCGGCAACACACACAGAGATAGATGTACTCTTGGCTACGGTTATTCCGTTTTTGTATTGACCAAGGTGGTATGTGGTGCGGTTGGTTGGTAGAAAAAAGTGGTGGGGACATCTATGTTGTTAAAGAGGGTTAGTGTTAAAGAAAATGGAGTTGTAAAGAGACATGCAATCAACGGGGCCCGAGAGGAGTCGGTGAATGAAGAGAATGTCTGCTGCGTCCCTTCGTTCTTCAAGGCTATTCAGGTTAATGAGTTTGAGACTGTCTCGATAGGTAGATACGATTAGAGGATCGTTCCAAGGTAGACCTCGAAGAGCAAATCGTAGAAAACAATGCTGGATCCTCTCAATTTAGGTTACATGAACTCCTTGAAAGGGACACCACGCTTGTCTAGCGTACTCGAGAAGAGGGCGAACGTTAGTGATGTATAGTAATCTGGTCACGTACGGGTTACAGAATTCTTTGGACCATCTTTTAATGAAGCCACGCGATGAGTTTGCTTTGGTAATTATCTCATGGATATGCGAGCGGAAATTAAGCTCCCTGTCGCATAATATGCCAAGGTCGCGGATAGTCTGAAAAAGGGTTATAGGTTAGCCATGGAGAGCGTAAGTTCGGGGAGTAGACTTGTTGCACTTACGTGAAAACGTAATCGATTGACATTTGTTGACATTAAGTTCCAAGCAGTTCTTGATGCACCAGGTGGAAAAGATTTTTGGATATATTTGAAGGAGGCTGGAGTCGTGTTGTGAGAAAATGGGTTTAAAAAATTTAGTATCGTTAGTATAGAGAGAAAGTGCTGAGTGGGAAATGACCCTCTCAAGATCGTTAATGGATATGACCTGGGTGACTACCTTGAGGAACATCTGAAGTGGCTAAGAAAGGGGCAGAAATGACAGACCTGAAACGAACACTATAAAGACAATTATCCAGGTTAGAAGATATCCATTTAAGCAAAATTGGTTGAAAGCCCAGGACGGACAATTTGAATTGAACAGGATTAGTTTATGAAATATCTTGTTCAAAGTTTTAACGTCAGTTTCTTTACTACTTTCTAAGGCTGAGAGAATAGAGGACATGAATTAGATGAGGTTAATGTTAGTTGATCTACCCTTCAGAAAGCCGTGTTGATTAGGGAAAATCAGAGATTTGCACTAGAAGCTTAAGGCTTCGTACGAAATGCTTTCGAGGAGTTTGGGTATATGTGAGAGTTTAGTTATGGGGCGGTAAGTAATGAGGAAATTCACCTTGAGGAAGCGATAATCGAAAGCGATTTGAAAGGAGGTGGGAAAGTATTGAGGAACACTTTTTAAGAAATATGGATGGAAGACCGTCAGAGTCTGAGATTAAGTCGTCCTAATTTATTTTCTATTACTGTATGGTCAAAACTTTGAGAAATAGAGGGGCCAATGGGAACGTAAGGTAGGTATTTGAAATGAGGGATCCGGTACGAAGGAATTATCGGCAAAAGATAAGTTAGTGTGAGCGGTTGGGGTTAATTTGAAAGAGACGCGTTAACGCAGGGCTTGGGTTGAACGGAGGAAACTGGTGCAATACAACTGGAGGACTGATGAAGTTGGGTCAGGATGGGAGTGGGAGGGGCAAAATTGGGGAATATATAGAGTGATTCATCGTGACGTTGGATTTATAATGTAAAATAAAACACATAAATTTGAAAGCGAACTTAAAATTTTTATCATCGTTTAAAAGAACTATTCATGGCATTTAGTTTTTAGAAATATTGTATAAATATTAGCCACGATTATATCTGAGATGATAAATTCGAAAGGTCTAATTATAGGCGACTCGTTCTAGCATAGCGACTGATATCTAGCGTATAACACGAACAATGTTGGCTTCCAAAGCGTCAGTCGTAGTTGGCTTATTCCTGAAGACCTGAGACTTTACATATCCTCAGAGAAAATATTCCAAAGGCGGCAATTTCACCGTAGCAAAACGTAAAATAAAGTGCTCACCAAAATGATTTCTCAACAAGTCAATTGTTTTACGCGCTGTATGGCTCGTAGCGCCATCTTGTTAAAACCAGATCTCACAGAGACCATGTGCTTGAATTTCAAGAAGCACATGGTAACATTCTGATCTGCCTATTTTTTGAAGAAATATGGACCAATGATTCCACCAGCCGATAAACCACACCATACCGTTGTTTTTAATGGATGTAATGGTAGCTTTGGGTTGCTCATCAGCCCAAATACGGCAATTTAATTTATTAACGTATCCATTGAGTCAGAAGTGTGCTTCATCATATGACGCAAATTTAAGTCTCCTGGCTTCAGTTCTTGCACAAGTTGAATTTTGTACGATCTTAGGCCGATATCATCACGTAAAATGTGCCAAGTTGTCGAATACGCCAAGTCAAGTTGCTGAGAACGACAACGAATCGATTCGTCACGGTATTCGCGTACAATCTCAGTTACAGCTGCTATAGTCTCTCCACTACGTGCTTTATGTGATCTAACCGGAAGAGTTTCATCCACTAATGTAAGCTGGGACTCAAATTTGCGAATAGTATTGGCAATAGTGGTTTCAGTAGGTCGATTATGCACACTGTAAGTTCCGCGAATCGCACGAAAAACATTTCTCACAGAACGCTGATTTTCGTAATACACCTGTACAATTTAGAGACGCTGTTGTAGTGTGAGTCTTTCCATGATGACTTGCCAAATGATACTGAACAAAAATAAAAAGCAGTTTGATAGGAGTCATGCACGATCTGTCAAAAAGAGCCTATTGAAAATCAAACCTCACTATGAATCACCCTATATAAGTTTTAAATCTTATCTTTCGGTATTTCTATCAAAGATTACTTCGAGCATACGATCAAACTGCATTAGAGATGGTTGTTTCTTTGAGGTAAATTGAAAATGAGTCTCAAGATCTTTACGAAGTTTGTTTATCGATTCGCTCAAGTTAAGATTAGAGATGTTTTGGGAGATCAAACAGCTATGAGATCATTGATCGCAGTGTTCATCTCGACCAGACTTACAGATGGTTTATCGAAGTTGGTGAGCTTGGATTTAATTATTTTGGTTGAGTACAAAACAGAGTTATCTAATTCATCAACATAACTGACATTACTTTTTAAATTTAACTGATACGTCGGGATCATTTTTGTGAGACTCTTTTGGAATGAGTCATTAGAGTAACTGAGGCACTTAATAGCAAGCCACACGTGCGATAGCGATAGTACTCATCACAAAAGAATAGAATGTTGTCAGAGAACTCTTTGATATATACCCTATTCCTTTTATTTAATCCGACACAAATTGCATGGTATGATTTTCAACAGATGCCCAAAGTCAGCGTTATCATTAAAGAATGGGCAGTTAATGATTTCGCAAGATATGGCAATTTTATTGAAAGTAAACGAAAAAGGTAAGGAATGAACTTTACGCACTGTTATGCACTGCGAGTGGAAATTCAGCAAAATCGAAAAATTGGTCAACACTTGGGGTAATGCACTAAATCGCACAAAATCCCAGAATAGAACAATTTATAAAACGGTCCTTAGTGAAAATAAAGTGAATGAGCAATAATCGAGAATTAGCTGGAATAATTTGGATAATTTTTATGAAAAATTCGCACAAATATTCAGTGAAGCATATGAAAAGTCCTACCCAAATATTAAAATATTTGTGGATAACTGCTGAAACTTTAGCTCTATGCAAATGAAAGGATAAGCTCTAAAATAAATGCAAAAAACAACAGACAGCGCTTATGTTATAAAGATCAATATAAATCTTTTAGAAATTATGTGAACCAAAGAATGAAATCGATAAAAACAAAATAAATTTGCTGAATAGAGGAAGGACCCAAAAACCACCTGGCGACTCATAAATAATACGTTATTTTAGGTAAACACTTAGATAACATCGATGATACGAGTGTAATCAACCGCAGTTTCCCATTAGAGTCAAATACTGAAAATATAGCAAATAAATTCGCTAAATCATTTACAAAGGAATCAAGTCTATTACTCACAGATGCGACTTAAAAACACATAACGGCAGAGAAACAAGTGCAATACAATCTATATTATAAACAAGACAGATATGAATGAGTCTCCTGGAGTAGATACTTTTAAGGCTTGGGATTTAAAATCCCATTCCCATATTCTATTACCTGCTATAACACAGTTAGTAAATATTTCGTTGTAATAAAGAATTGTTCGTTAGTGTCACAATATAGTAATGGACCTATTAAATTATTTAAACTATTCAAAGACTAAGATAAAAATAATAAGAATGCGGTTTCACATCTTTGAGTGCCTGCACAAGAATATGTCACAGCAAACCTCTGGAAATTCTACAGATGATTGTGCGGACTACATTGAAATAGTCAACGTGCACTCGTATCAATACATTGGTGTTCTGGTTGCCTATAATTTTAAATGGGACTATCACATAAAGTATCTTTGCCAGCGGCTTCGGTGGTCTCGATATGCTCTTTACCATCTGAGCACCTTTCAATATTGTATATTGTATTGGGTATGTAATTTAATTCGTGCGGTTTTTTTTCATAATTTGAATGTTTATTTAAGAAAAACATGTACAATAGTTATATTCAAAGTATTGCCCATCTGAAGCTATGACTTTTTCCCAATTTGTGGATCCCATCCCAAAAGAATTGCGCCGGCTTGACAGCCAAGAATGAATCAAGCCAATTTTTGATATTCTGCTCTGATGTGAACCGTATTTCAGTGAGGGCGTTCTGCATCGACCGCAACAAACGGTAGTCAGAAGGGTCAAATTCTGAGTCATAAAGCGATTGGGGTAAGACTTCCCATCCACTGTTTTACAAATAGTTCTTAACCGGAATAGTAACGTAGAGCCGAGTATTGTCATGATGGAAAATTATTGCCTCGTGTCTGGTCGAATATTCCGGGCGTTTTTCGGCTGCTGCTCTCTTCAAACGGATTAATTGTGTTCGGTAGCGTTGTCCATGATGGTTTTATCCGGTTTTAGTAGCTCATAATACACACATAGCACACCCATCTGATCCCACCAAATACAGAGTATTACCTTCGCGCCATGGATATTCGGCTTTGCCGTTGATTTGGCTGGTTGGCCAGGTTTCACATATGATTTTTTGCACTTAGGATTGTCGTAGTTGATCCATTTTTCATCACCAGTAACAATCCGATGCAAAAATGACTTCCTTTTGTGGCGTACCAGCAGCATTTCGGACATGCAAAGCCGCCTTTCGACGTCTCTCGGCTTGAGTTTATGTGGAATAAAATTTCCTTGCTTTTGAATATATTCAGCTGCTTTTAAACGTTTTGAAATGGCTGCTTAAGTGACACCCAAAAATTCTGCAAGCTCTTCCTGTGTTTGACAACAATCTTCATAGAGTAATGCTTCCAGTTCTTCATCTTCAAACTTTTTTGGCTGCCCAGGACGTTCATCGTCTTCCAAGCCAAAATTTCCACTTTTAAATCTTGCAAACCACTTTTGGTATGTTAGCTCAGCTAGTGCATGTTCACCATAAACTTCCACCAAAATACGATGACTTTCGGCAGCAGTTTTCTTCATATTAAAGTAATGAAGAAGAACTTCCCGCAAAACCCCTTTTTCAGGCACAAAGTTCGACATATTTGAGTGAAAAAAAAATTATTGTTGTTAACGCTTCAAATGAATGACATATACTGAAATGACGTATAATGACAGTAGCTTTTCAACGCATGTTCCAATGGAATAATAACAATGGAATCATACAAGCTACGTCATCTCTTAGCAATCCGCACGAAGGTATAGACCCAGGTATGCTGGAATTTACAATTATTTAAATGAAGATTTGTCCACAAACTTTTGCTTTTTAATTTAATAAATGATACGTACTATGATCAACGACTTAATCATCCGATCGATCACAACGTCAACACAAGACAAAGTGCGGAAGGTCGTCTTAAAATACCGAAGATTCAGAATTCAAAACTCTGCAGTTTCAACTATCTTTAACCAATTTTTTATTCTTTATGGTATTCTTTATGGAATACCCAGACGATTCATATAAGAAAAAGAAGCTTAAAAATACAATAAATGTATACAATCATCTAAGTCTATGTCCTTATGTAAAAACAACTTTTGAGGTAACTTGTAATTGTTAAAACGAATAATATATGGTATATATTGTAAAGTCGACTGTCATTTTACATGGACTCTTCTCTACCGCTTCAAGATTCTATCCAGCATTGAGGGATAACTCCACTCTAGAGGTCGTAAAAATAGGCTTTTTGTGATATTTTGTAACCGAGTTTATAAAAAAAAAGAAGTTTATTGTACATATGATTGAATGTAAAACATAATTTTTTATAGAATCATTATTTATTGAAAAATGGCGGCTGTGCAGCGTTTCTCAGGTGACCTCTCTTTTTTTGGATGGGTCTACGGCCGTACCAACAGCTCCTGTAAATTTTGAATTATGTACATAACAACAGCTAGAAAAGTACGTATGACTTTTTTGATAAATTGATTTTTGGCTGAATGACGCACTTCCAAAGTAAAACTTGCAAAATTCGCAGAAAAATCGCCAATAAATGAAAATGACAAATGAACTATGCCATACAAAAAAAAAAAAAAAAAAAAAAAAATACTTCGTACTTACTTAGAAAATGTATTTTTAGTTGAAATTTGAAGTGAATTGGTTGAAAATTGTTTAAGTTATGGGTGCGGCCAACTTGAAAAATGCGGTTTTGAGTAAAAGGCATTAAAAATTTTACGACACCTTTAATTTGCGATGCCTTCTAGATTAGTCTCCCGCTCTTCCATTTAAGACAGCTTCAGACAGCGATCTTTCTGCAAGCTAGCTGTTTGGGCCTATTTCTTAATCCATCGCTTTCATTATGTGAGAAATTGAAGCAAAGCCGTCATTGTACACGCAAGCTGCAACATCCAAACTGTAACACAGTTTTACCACTAGAAGTCAATTTTGGGGCCAATGCCCAGACAGTCGAATCAAAACTTGTATTACAGATTGAGAAGACTGTCTCTTGTCAATTCTTCGTAGACTGTCTTGATAGCTTCATACACTTCAATTGGAAGAGCTGATTTGTACTCAGTCAAACTATTTGTAGATGTAGCCCTTTGCCATAAGCACCATGAATCCTTTCCGATTGGTCATTTATCGTGGTGGGATTTTGCATCAGTAGATAATTTATGGTCGAGTGTTTCTGTTTCTCATATTTTCAACTGAATCACTGTTTCTACGAATAGCTAATCCAAAATAAATAGAGAGTTCGTCAAATAGTTTTCCCGTCAATTTGTCCCTTACACCGAGACCTTTTGTAATCTTTTTCAAAATATGTATGCGTGTACGCATTCGTTTTGAATTTGATCTATACACACTTTCTTGAGTACTGTGACATTTTTAAATGGCTTAGCATCAGCATTGCCTTTAAAAGTTTCAAAATCACCGTCATCAATTATTCTGTGCATACCAATTCCAAGTTATCGCATGGAAATTACAATTCTACGGTTTATTTCATAGCCTTTTCCAATAAATTGAGCACTAGGTATCTCAATCTGTACACATATATCACAGGACATTACTATTTTGTATCTCAAACCGTGATAAGCACTTTCAGTGAATTCACAACGTTTGGAATAGCTGGAAAAACTGCTTTAAAGCTTCTCATACGATAACCAAAACCTTTCGCGAATTTACTAGTATTCATTACACTTCGTGCCTCTAACTCTTGTCAATTTAGCAGTCTTCTTTGAGATATTGTCGGTCTCTTGCTGTATATGTACGTGTCTATTTTGCACCTTTTTGGCCACAATACACTTTGTCACTCATCATAAAAACTAATCTAAAACACTCACAAAACAAAAACAAAAAAAAAAAAACATAAAAACAAAACAAAAGTTAGCACAATCATCGATAATGATGTCGAATGTTTCACCGTACGACACTGTCTGAAACCGACGTTTCTAAAGACGAAACAAGCAATAGTCTGAACAAGTGGCAAATAACTTCAAAAACATACATATATTCCCCTAAAATACCGTTCCTCGTTTCGGTCATAAGAGGCTCGCTGCCTACTTGGCGGCTTTGTAATATACCTTAAAAGACAAGGGATATTTCCCGGCTATAATCTTTTGGGATATCATTTTTGAGGTCCTGAGGGACCATTGAAAGAAATAAAAAAAAACGATTTTTTGAAAATTATAGAGTGGCCTAACCCCATAAGGCCAATTTCATTTCTATGTCTTTTGTAAAATTTATTAAGGCGCAGTAAACTAAACTAAACTTAGATGCCAACGAAGAAGCCAAAGGGTGCTTTGGCCTAAAAATATATCAATAAGTCCGTGAATTCCTCGGATTGCAACCTAATAAGCAACACAGCTTTGATCAAACACTATCTGTTCGTACGAGGTGTGTTCGAAAAGTAGGGTGACTTTATATATAGAGCTCTTTCAGCGACGCCGTTTTTATTTACTCAGTCGTTGCAAATCTCCGTCCTTTTATAAGTCTCTTCAGTTTTGGAAACAGGAAAAAGTCGCATGGGGCCAAATCCGGTGAATATGGTGACTGGGACATGATTGTCGTGTTGTTTTTGGCCAAAAAATCTCTCATAAGCAACGATGAATGAGCAGGTGCATTATCGTGATGCAAAAGCCATGATCTGTTTTCCACAATTCCGTATGTTTTTTTTCATATTGCTTCTGGATTAACCTCGAGGTAATACCCTTTATTGACTGTACAACCAAGAGTTGAAAACTCCACGGTAGTCCAAAAAAACAGTCATCAAATTTGAAGTTTTATCGAACTTGGTGTGTTTTTTTTTTTTTGGTCTTTGCTCTTCTGGAAGCTTCCATTGGGACGATTGGGTTTTGGTTTTGATGTCATAACCATATTCCCATGATTCGTCACCATTTATGACCCTTTTGAACAAGTCAAGGTCATCATTGACGTGATTCAGAGCTCCTGGGGCATATATACACTACCTATCTTCTGATCAAAATTAAGAAGTTTCGGAAAAAACTTCGCTGGCACACGTCTCCTACCCAACATCCTCAGAAACTTCTCTTATTGTAATTTTACGATTTTCCAAAACAATTTTCTTCACAGCTTCGACTTTATCATCTTTTGTTGACACGTTGTGGCGTCCAGAACGAGGTTCGTTAATGGCATCTTCTCGGCCATCTTGGAACAGATAGTACTACTTGTAGATATTTTTTTCACATAGAGCAGACTCACTGTATGCCACTACTTGGATTTCAAGTGTTTTAGAGCACTTGGTTCTATTTTTTTCCACAAAATTGATGCAAATTCTTTGGTCAATTTTTTATAATGATTGAAAATCGCCGACCAAACCAAATTACGTCTAACCTTTCTATCTGTCAAAAACAAACTAAATATGGTATATACTTGAAACTGTAAACATATGTTTGGGACATATGGTATATACCAACACAGCAAAAAAAAAAAAAAAAATGATAATCCAATGTACGTTGTCTGCGAAATTTTAAAAGTCACCTCAATTTTTGAACACAGTTCGTACTCGTGTTTAACAGCTATTGAAAACAGATAACCGGTTGAATTTTTCTGGACAAGTTTTGCGCCATTTTATTATCGTAGACGAAGCGTTAATCTAACTTTATACCAAGCCGTATTTAAAAAAATTGTTTTTTTTTGGGTGAATCGGCTCCAAAGAAAGCCAACTACACAGGATCACGTCGATACGCGTGTCATAATTCACATTGATTATGTCGAAGAACGAAAAACAATCAACGGCAAATATTATGTCAACTTATTGGACTGATTCAGGGACGATTTGAAGGGAAAACAACACCATATGTCATTTGCATGGATGCACGCATGCGTTGTTGCTATGCCGAAATTTTATGAGTTTAAATACAAATTACAACCTTATCTGCTATATTCTCCAGATTTAGCACCCAGTGACCCAGTGATCTCCTGTTTCTAAAGATCAAATCATCGCTTAAACAGACATCTATTTTAAGGATCAACATGTGTTGGCCATGTTTCTGCTATTGTTCTACTCAACTAGCTACGAATTTATTGGTATACGTTGATACAAATTCCCGAAAAAAAAAGTTGGATTATGAAAATCTTAAAAAAGCTTCTACACTATCAGTTTTAACTATATGTATGCTTGCCTTTTCCAGCCGCCTCCTTATATGAAATAAATTTCAACCAATTGCATTTCGAGGACCCCAACTTTTATTGCTTCTGTCTTAGATTTTCGAAAGTAGTAGGATTTTACTATAAGATCCTACATTAGTAGTATAGCAACTATGGCAGTCCTCCCAGGTATCATCACCGTTGGTGTTTCATCGAAGGAACTATTGTATCTATTACAACAAAATAAATAAAAGGAATTTAAAGCCTTTTTGCCATCCATAGTCTCCTGTGTGTTGAGTGAAATACATGATCCTGACAGAATTTATACTTGCTGGAATGAACGTATACAGACGACGTGTGTAGGGAGAATGCCACTTAGTTTTATGTTAACCCTTTGCCACACTTATATGCATTCTTAAGTCATCACTATTTCTCTTCACCCACAGGTACTCGTATCTGGTTTCTGGTTACCCATTTTGTGATATTGGGAGTAAAATTGATATCCTTTTGCCAGCCAGGAAGAAAAGGATAATAATAACATATTTATGAAAATATATAATATGCGGACAGTGGGAAAGGCCATAGGGACTCACAAGGTGAATTCGATGCTAATGGACTTCAATTTGAGTTTTTTTTTTGGCTTTTTTTTCTCAGTTACAAATTCTTTAGTCATATGTATCTGTATCATGTGTATGGAATAGGTTATATGAACCAAATGGACCTGTGTGAGATATTACATGAATGATATAGGCAATTGAAAGTGGATTGGGACTTGTGGCATATTGAAAGGTTCACAAAATTATTTAGAAAGTTATAAGGGTGAGCATGCCTCTGAGAGTACATGTGTTTTGAATATCTTTAAAGGTTAACGTATATACG
Source organism: Volucella inanis (assembly GCA_907269105.1). Classification (NCBI taxonomy): domain Eukaryota; kingdom Metazoa; phylum Arthropoda; class Insecta; order Diptera; family Syrphidae; genus Volucella; species Volucella inanis. Next base: position 229,918,015 of record OU026153.1, on the reverse strand, counting down.
ATTTTGCAGTATTAAAGTTTTTTTACTTGAAATTGAGAAACAGATTAGCCTTCTCCCGATAGATTTCAAAAACTAGACCTTTTGTTATTAATATCAAAACAGCTTACAATTTTAATAATCCTTACTTACGTCTATGCTTCTATATAAAGACTTTTTATTTACATCTTGATACAGACCGTGTAAGTACCTCTCCGTACTGAAAAGGATCCAAAATAGAACCAGTATCGAATATGTTCTTTCTGAATTACGTTTGCTGTTCTTCGGTTTACATGTTCTAAACAGAAATTAAAACAGAAAAATTTGAGTAAGACCCTTCCTCGTATATTAGCGGTTATCACTTTCGGTGATAAACTTCATCTAACGTGTGCTATCGAAAGCTGTCCTTAATAGATATAGAGGTAGCTGATTTTGTTTGGATTGTCAGAATTGGTTTTTTTGCTCAGTTTTTGATTCAGCTGCGACATTGGATCAACTGACCGTGTGTTATTGTGGCTGGTGCTGACATATTCTGTAGACCTTCAGTTCTCTAGACACAAGCAGACACTCTAAATCATAGGGCTAAATTTAAAATCTATGCCTCGTACCAGCAGACAGTAACTGACTGGAGTAAGTCTGTTTAAAACTTTAATTGTCTAAGTTTATGGTTTAAAGCGAAATTCTCTACAATTGCACCAGCAGTCCTGCGGAGTTTTATATTGATATGTTTATTCTTGGATGTTGTAAGTCATATTACTTCCACGAATTCCCGTTCGTAGCCACTTGAGACAGAAAACACAATCCCTGTTCTTATTATACTACTAAGGTGGCGTTACAGTTTGGTGTGAACCTATGCTTCAACTAACTAGCGTTTCCAGTTAGCCTGGTCTTTCTTATGGTGTGTACCACTTAAAGTGAGGTCTTCCTCTTCCTGCGTTGTCCCTCCGGGTTAGATACGAAGAATCTGTGAGCCGGAACATTGGTGTCAATCCACTGTACATGTCCTAGCCATCTCAGGCGACAGATGTGCAGTTTTCTGACTAGGTCGGTGTCGTTATACAGTTCATATAGTTCATCGTTGAATTCTTTCCTCCAGAGGCCAATAAAGCAAATGGGACCGAATATTTTTGGAAGAATTTTTCTTTCGAAACTACTGAGAATATCTTCATCTGCTTTTGATTGATCCCGTACTTAAGCGTCATAAAGTAAGACTGGGATGATCAAAATTTTACATAGTGTCTTGTTAGTTGTTCGAAATGGGGACTTAAGACACAATTGCCTTTGTAGTAAAAAGGAGTAGCTATTGGAAAAAGTGATTTTCCTTTTTTTTTGTTGAAGCATTACGGTGTGGTAATATATTTGGGGTTTCAAATATCTTGTGTGTTTAGCCTTCAAATAAATTTCCTTAAATTTTGCTATGTTAATCTTAGCTTACTTATTTTATTTATTTAATTACACAAAACTAGAGCGTTTACAGTGACTGTAGCAGTAACCGAATGAAAAAATAATCGTTTGTACCATTTCAGTGTTCGGCGTAAGTACGCCGGCCTGTTACATCAATGAAGGTTTTACCTTTATTGTAGTCGATAACCTTTGCAGGTTTGTTGATTACCAATGTTCTGAAAGTTATAGGCACCAATGAACTATCGGTCATCAAGCTCAGCATCAGAATATTTTCCCTTCTACTTCATAACAACGATTTTATCTTAATTGTGCTCAGCACACACGTTTCGCCTTTTTTGAGTTGGGCCTTTACAACGTTTTATTTATGCAAAGGATGCCGATCAAATGGATTTGTCTGCTGACCAAGGAATTCACCAGAGAAACGCGTGTGTACCAGTTATTACAGAACAAAGTCCTTCCGCTATACAAAAGACCGTCCATCTATTTCATCACGACTTTCTCAGAAACAGATAAATTATCCTCTCTTTTCTTTCCGGTATAGACTCTGAAAGCTGTGTATCCTCCAGGAGCACAAAGTTTGAATAGTTTTATACCATACCTGTGCCTTTTAATGGGGATTTATTCTGCAATGAAATAGAACCATTGCTTTCGTCAATGCAAGCTTCTTCATCAGTAGTGTAAGGTTCTTTAAATTGTACTTGAAGCAGCTCTACCAAACTTGAAAGCTTCGAAAATTGATCGTTTCAAGGAATCCTATTTTCTGCGAAGTCCAATATTGTAAACAAAAGCTCGAAACGGTTTCGGCTCAATTTGTGTATATGTTATTTTTACAAAGTGAGCTCTTTGACCAGTAATCCCTTATTCAAACTACCAAGACCCATCCCTTTTTTTTGAAGAAATTAAGACTAGAGTTGATGTACATTTCTTATGTCAAAGCATGTATTAAGTTTTTCGGAAAATGGGACAGTAAAAGATGTTTGGCCTCAGTGTGGCTATTTTGCTCTTAACTATAGGGTGATTCATCGTGAGCTTTGAATTATATTGTAAGATAAAATTCATAAATTTGAAAGCGAACTTAAAATTTTTGTTATTGGTTAAAACAACAATTCATGGCATTTACTCTTCAAAAATGATATGTAAATATTAGCTACGACTACGTCTGAGGTGGTCCATTCGGAAAGTCCAATTTTGGGCGACTCGTTCGAGCATAGGGACTGGTAACTCGCGGATAACACGAGTTATGTCGGCTTCCAAAGCGTTAATCGTAGCTGGCTTGCTCATAAAGACCTGAAACTTTACATATTTCAGAGGAAGTAGTCGCACGATCTAGGCGGCCAATTTACCGTAGCAAAACATGAAACTAAGTGCTCACCAAAATGATTTCTCAACAAGTCCATTGTTTCACACGCTTTATGGCTCGTAGCGCCATCTTGTTGAAACCAGATCTCACAGAGACCATGTGCTTGAATCTCAGGAAGAACGTAGTCCATTAACATGACGTGATAACCGTTACCATTGACGGTAACATTCTAATTTGCCTCATTTTTTAAGAAATATGGACCAATGATTTCACCAGCCCATAAACCGCACCATACCGTTGTTTTTAATGGATGTAATGGTAGCTCTTGGTATTCATCGTGTTACTTATCAACCCAAATATGGAAATTTTGTTTATTAACGTATCCATTGAGCCAGAAATGGGCTTCATCACTGAACGAAATTGCACGATAAAACATTGAGTTTTTCCAGAGCCTATTCACTGAAAATATAACGCAAATTGAAGTCGCCTGGCTTCAATTCATACACAAGTTGAATTTTGTATGCTTTTAGGCTAGATCCTCACGTAAAATACGCCAAGTTGTCGAATACGCCGAACCAATCTGCTGAGAACGACGACGAATCGATTCGTCATGGTCTTCGCGTACAGTCTCAGCTACAGCTGCTATAGTCTCTTCACTACGTGCTGGATGTGGTCTATCCGGTCAAGTATCATCAACTAATGTAAACTGGAACTCAAATTTTCGAATGGTATTGGCAGTAGTGGTTTCAGTAGGTCGATTATGCACACTGAAAGTTTCGCGAATCGCACGAAAAACATTTCTCACAGAACGCTGATTTTCGTAACACAGCTGAAAAATTTGGAGACGCTGTTGTGGTGTGAGTCTTTTCATGGTGACTTGCCAAACGATGACAAAAATGACAAAGCAGTTTGATAGAAGCATATTGAAAATCAAACCTTACGATGAACCACCCTATATTAGTGTAATGGCACTTGGTGTTGTATTCTAGCCAACCGCTGATCTTAAGTGATTTTAGTTGCGCCTGAAAAAAGAATGCTTTCGGGCGTGGTTGGGATTGAACGCCAAACCGTTGGGAAGAAAATCCATTTTCACTTGAGCCATGGCCACCCACAATGAATCAATTCCTGAAATTCCGGATCTCTGAAGGTGTTGTCCATATAGGCAACTTCGATTTCTAACTTGGTTAACAGGGTGTTTGATTGAAATTTGGGCAGCGAACCGATTACTTTTATAGGGTTTTCCAATAGGGACTTGACAACTTTGAATTTAATTTGTGAACGCACTCTTTCACTAATCATCAAACTGTCACTGTCAATTTATTGTAATGTACACTAACGAGCAACGTGTGCAAATTATAAAAAAATTTTACAGATATTCAGAGTCGGTGACTGCAACTTTAAGAGCGTTAACTCCAATTTTCGGTTGTAATTCTCTCCCTAGTAGACAAACAATAACAAGTTTAGTGCAAAAATTTGATTCTACATATTCGTTGTGTGATGTTGCCGTGTCAGTGAGACAACAGGTTGGTCGAAGTGTCGAAAATATCGCTGCCGTTCAGACGTCCGTAGCAAATGATCCATATCAGTCAATTTCACGGCATTCTCAAGAATTGGGCATCGCTCAGACCACATTATGGCGTATTTTGCGTTAGAAACTTGCTCTACATCCATACAAGATCAAGCTGACTCAAGAATTGAAGCGATGGACCATTTGAAGCGAAGTACGTTCTCCGATTGAGTTCTGGAGAAGATGCGCCAAGATGATGAATTTCATCACAAAATCATCTTCAGTGACGAAGCTCATTTTTGGCTCAATGGGTTCGTTAATAAGCAAAATATGCGTTATTGGTCGGGTGAAAACCCACATGTGCTTCATGGATCACCACTTCATCCACAAAAAATAGCTGTTTGGTGCGGTTTTCATGCCGGCGGCGTTATTGGGCCATATTTTTTCGTCGACGATAACGATCGTCACGTTACTGTGAATGGTCAGCGTTATCGCGCCATGATCACCGATTATTTTTGGTCCGAATTGGAAGATATGGACTTGGACGACATGTGGTTTCAACAGGGATGGTGCCAAAAGCCACACAGCACATGCTACAGTCGATTTATTGAAGAGTAAGTATGGTGAGCGTGTTATCTCAAGACATGGGCTAGTCGATTGTCCGCCTCGTGCGCCTCGTTCGTGCGATTTAACGCCGCTTGACTATTTTCCGTGGGGCTACGTTAAGTCATTGGCTTATGCCAACACGCCGACAACATTGGAAGAGCTCAGACCCAACATTGAACTTAAAATAACGGCCGTTTCGGACGAAATGTATGGCCGAGTCGTTGAAAATTGAGTCCAAAGAATCGACCGCTGCAAACGTTCCCCCGGTGGCCATATGAACGAAGTCGATTTCTATTCATAAATGTTTTGATTGTACTTTAAGCCGATAATAAATTTTTTGAAATATCTCAAATGGTTTCCCTTTTATTTAAAAAAAAAATTTGTCTAGTCGTTATAAGAAAACCCTATATTTACGATGAGAGATATAATATCATCACTGGTTGAAAAATTAAATAGAAATCGAATGGATCCTTTTAAACAGTTTGTAGCAATTCCTTGCGTTTTATCACATCTCAATTTTCTATTTAATTCTCCGTCTTCGAAAATCTTATCACAACAAACTTAAAATGCAACGACAACGTCACATCCCTTATGAGCCGCTCTAAAACCCGCTGAGCGATATTTCGCTCAAAATTCGCGCTAAGTTGCTAAGCAGCACTCATGCTACCTTCACGTTTTTCTACCAGTGGAACAGAACGCCATTTTGGTGATAGCTCTCTTGCAGGTTCGTGGTTCGCGGAGTATTTCTAGTAGATCTTTTATGGGGAAAAATAGAATCACCAATTTTCATTGTTATAGTGTGTACTTCAAGTATATCAAAATAAACCGAATCAAAAACAAATCTAGTTTAAAACAAGGTAAGAACAAACCTATTTAGTACAACTGAGAATGTACAAAATCTTCTCTTTTCTTTTTTTCAGACACGTGTTGCTATTAATCGTGAGACATCTTAAAAATCAGTCGTAAATCCTAATTAAAGTAATCATATTTCTATCGCCAAGCATTATATTTAACAACATGTGCTATTATTTTAAATGCTAACCACGAGAAATATCACGATTGCAACACGTGTCAAACACCGCACTAACTTATATTGGACGAATCGCTACCCATCCTATCCTACTCACTGTAACCAAGCTATCATCAATTAAAAATCACATTCTGTACCAGATTTCGCAACGTTCCAACAACTAACAACTAAAACCTACCAACGAATAAAACTAAAATGAACTAAAAATTTATTATTTCTAAAATTTGTTATGATAAACCTAATCATTAACTTTTAACTTGTGTATCTAACTCAAAGTGAGAGCCTAATTCCTAATTTAATTTTCCTTTTGATTGTCAATGGATTATAAAAATTTGCCAAATAATTTGTAATTGAAACTACTTAAAAACTAAAAGCTAAATACTTGTATGAAATCATATACTGTAATAAAATTAAGCGATCCAGTGTACACATCTGATCTGTAGCAGTAATCAAAATAAGTAATACTCTTACTTATTCGCGCTTCCTTCATTCGCGTTTTCACTATTTGCGGATTTAAAAAATGCGACCCAATTCCTATATTCGCTGCTAAAGATTCCTTTATTCGCGGATCTAATCGGTACATCGGTACATGCATATTAATTAAAAGGATTCAAATGGACTAATAAGATCTACTTTTTTACAATTATATCTAAAGTATGTTGTTAAATGATACTTAGTTAATTTTATTTAAATAAATTATATTTATATTGCATTTATTGTGTATGTAATTTAATTCGTGCGGTTTTTTTTTCAAAATTTGAATTTTTATTTAAGGAAAACATGTACAATAGTTTTATTCAAAGTATTGCCCATCTGAAGCTATGACTTTTTCCCAATTTGTGGGTCCCATCCCAAAAGAACTGTGCCGGCTTGACAGCCAAGAATGAATCAAGCCAATTTTTGATATTCTGCTCTTATGTGAACCGTATTTCAGTGAGGGCGTTCTGCATCGACCGGAACAAATGGTAGTCAGAAGGGGCCAGGTCTGTGCTATAAGGCGTGTGGGGTAAGACTTCCCATCCACTGTTTTCCAAATAGTTCTTAACCGGAATAGCAACGTGGGGCAGAGCCTTGTCATGGGAAAATTATTGCCTCGTGTCTGGTCGCATATTCCGGGCGTTTTTCGGTTGCTGCTCTCTTCAAACGGATTAATTGTGTTTGGTAGCGTTGTCCATTGATGGTTTCACCCGGTTTTAGCAGCTCATAATACACACATAGCACACCCATCTGATCCCACCAAATACAGAGCATTATCTTCGCGCCATGGATATTCAGCTTTGCCGTTGATTTGGCCGGTTTCACATATGATTTTTTGTGCTTGAGTTTGTCGTAATGGATCCATTTTTCATCACCAGTAGCAATCCGATGCAAAAATGGCATCCTTTTGTGGCGTTCCAGCAGCATTTCGGACATGCAAAACCGCCTTTCGACGTTTCTCGGCTTGAGTTCATTTGGAACATAATTTCCTTGCTTTTGGATATATCCAGCTGCTTTTAAACGTTTTGAAATGGCTGCTTGAGTGACACCCAAAGATTCTGCGAGCTCTTCTTGTGTTTGGCAACAATCTTCATAGAGTAATGCTTCCAGTTCTTCATCTTTAAACTTTTTTGGCTGCCAAGGACGTTAATCGTCTTCCAAGCCAAAATCACCACTTTTAAATCGTGCAAACTACTCTTGGCACGGTCTCTCAGCTAGCGCATGTTCATCATAAACTTCCACTAAAATACGATGACTTTCGGCAGCAGATTTCTTCATATTAAAGTAATGAAGAAGAACTCCCCGCAAAAACACTTTTTCAGGCACAAAGTTCGACATATTTGAGTGAAAAAAAAATTATTGTTGTTTACGTTTCAAATGAATGACATATAGTGAAATGACAGTAGCTTTCCAATGCATGTTCTAATGGAATAATACAACTTACGCCATCTCTTAGCAAATAAATGTATTGGTTTGGCCTTTTACACAAGCAGCTTCGCCGCGGTCAGCGTTTGTGATAAAGTACAGAGGGTGGCCAAGTCATAAGCACGGTTTTAAAAAAACTGTTTTTATGTCAAGTATTCTTAAATACCAATCAACATAGCGAAGAAATATTTTATCCAATTAATTCTGAGAGTTTCAAAAAATCTTTTTAGTATAAGAGGGCAGTCCTCGTAAGACATGGCGGTAGTTGTTTGAAAATATCACTGTATTGGAAAGTACGCAGTCTATAAAGTATATGTTTCAAGTTTGAAAGCACCACGTTGTTTAGTATTTGTTTGGCAGGGAAATGAATGTTGTCAGTGAATGTGTGAAAATAGAGAAAATTGGTCATCGTTATGTGATACAATACTTTTATGTGTAAGGCCTCAGCCCAACCAATATAAAAGCCGATCTGGATTCTACTCTAGGTGAGGTTGCTCATTTGTTTACAACATTAAAATTTTGGGTTGCTGAGTTTTAACGAGGCCATATGAGCTGCCAAGACGAGCATCCCAGTGGTCACCAATGAGACCAGAAATGGTGAAGAAAATTCACAAAGCGGTACTGGATGATCTTCGACTGAAAGTGCGCGAGCTAGCAGACATTGTAGGCATTTCAAAAAGTGCAGTACATCGTACATTATTTGAAAATTTGGACATGAGAAAGCCGTGTGCAAGATGGGTGCCGCGTTTGCTCACACTCGAGCAAAAACAGTGTCGTGAAGATGTTTCAATTGAGTGTTTAGTGAAGTTTCACAGCAACAAAGCAGAATTTTTGCGCCGTTTCAAAACAATGGATGAAACATGGGTCCATCACTTTACACCCGAGACAAAAGAACGATCCAAAAAATGGATTCAAAAGGGAGAATCAGCTCCAAAGAAGACGAAGACCGTTTCATCTGCAGGCAAGACATGACTTCGATTTTTTGGCATGCGCGGAGAATAGATTTCATTGACTATCTTGAAAAAGGAAAAACTATCAATGGCCAGTATTATGCGAACTTATTGCAACGTTTGAGCGAAAAAATTAAGCAAAAACGGCATTTGGCATTTGGCTAAGAAGAAAGTGTTGTTTCATCAAGACAATGCACCAGCTCACAAAACCGTTATTGCAATGGCCAAAGTTAATGAATTAAAGTTTAAATTACTACTTCATGCACCCTTTTCGCCACATTTAGCCCCCTCGGATTATTTTCTGTTCCCAAACTTGAAAAGATGCCTCAGTGATCAAAGATTTCCCAACGATAAAGAAGTGATGTCGGCAGTTAATGACTGTTTTGAGGAGCAAGACAGTTCTTATTATAAAAAGGGTATCGAACTTTTTGAACATCGCTGGGAAAAGTGTATAGAGCTGAAAGGCGATTATTTTGAAAAATAAATAATTTTTTTTTTCCAAAATTTTTGTATTTTCTTTGCTGGATCGGGTACTTCTGGGACCGCCCTCGTATATTAGTACTGGAATAACTAGAGTCTTAGCAAAAATAAATCTTGGTTTAGGTGGTGTAAGCTTTTGAGCAGCCTATAAAGTTTGGAGAATTCCATATGCTTTGCCCACAATCTGATTTTTGTAATTATTCCATGTTCGTGTTCTGTTAAATACCAATCCCAAACTTTTCGCAGTATCTATGAATTCGATTTAATCAAGCTTAATTGCTGGAAAATAAGAAAGCTCCAGCTTCTTTCTTGAAATGACTAAACATTTGCATTTATTTGAATTAAGCGAGAGACCATAGTTTAATGACCACTTCAAGATTCTTTTGAGGTTTTCGTTTAAATCATTGGCACAGTTTTCAATAAGACCAAGGGTTCAGCTTTTATAAATCTAAATATCATCAGCATACAAATGATTCGATGAGTTTAAAATAATGTTTTGTATATCATTTATATAAAGCACGAATAATAAGGGACCCAAAATCGATCCTTGTGTGACGCCCTGCATTATGAGAAGAAATTCTGATAAGTTGTCACTCAAGCACACAGTCTGTTTTCTTTCTCTAAGATACGACGAGAGAGCTTTGCAGCCGGAGAAGACATGTTGAAGCCTTGATAATTTATTAATAAGGATACGGTGATCAACCTTATCAAACGCCTTTGAAAAATCCAAAAGGATAAGAAAAGCGACATGGTTTTTGGCTACTTTAATTCGCATACTACGTTCAAAGTGCGGTGATGCAACTATGTTTGACACAAAACCCAGATTGAATGGAAACCAATAAGTTATTACGTAAAAGATACTCGCTAAGTTGCTTGTGCATAATTTGTTCGCTTGTTTTGGTATTATTTTTGCCTTTTTCCCCTGGGAAGGAAAAACACAGGTCATTAGATTGGTATTAATAGAGTCCGTTATATAAGGAAGCAATAACGGAAGTATAGACTTTATAAAAACCGGATAAACTCGATCTATTTCTATAGCATTAGACTTGATGGTTAAAAAGCTTTCCACTACACCCTGCCTGACTCGAACTGCAACTCTTCAGAATGCAATATTTTTTTTTATTTTTAAATAAAATTTATTGTGTCAAAGCAAAAAATATTGGAAAATACATCAGTTTTTAAATTGAATCAGTAGTTTTCAATATGTCCACCTTTGGCGCGAATAATGGCCTTGAGACGACCGAAGAAAGCGTCGCACGCTGCACGCAAGTGGCTCTGCGGTATTTTGGACCATTCCCGGCGAAGTGCTTGTTTGAGGTGGTACAAACTTTGGTATTTTTTAGTGCCAACCTTCGCCTTCAAAATACCCCAGACAGAGAAATCCAATGGATTTCCATCCGCTAAATTTGCAATCCATTGTGTCGAAGAAATGAAGTGTGCAACATTGTTTTTTAACTTGGTTGTCGCACGCTTTGTGAGACGGTGCCGAGTCTTGTTGAAATGTCCACGGTCTTCGACCGAAATTATTGTTTGCCCAAGGCTTCAATACTGTCTCTAAGGCAGTTTTACGGTGTACGATCGCATTAATTTTGACGGTACTGTCCAAAAATACGACCATCGGCGGTTATGGCAGCCCAAACGATCACCGTCGGTGCTGCCTCCTTTCTGGTGGCCGTCCGAAGGTGTAAATTTTCGAAAAACCTCTCTGACAAGTAAACTCGGTCATTTTGTTTGTTGACATATTGCTCTATAAAAAAATGGCGACTCATCAGAAAAAACCAAATTCGGCTACTTTCCACTTTCGTGCAAGCGTGGCAACTCCTTCGCTCTTTCGACTCTAACTTTTTTCTGTTGCGGTGTAAGATCGTGTGCTTTTTGGAACTTCAATGGCCTGAGCCCAAGGTCATTTTTCAGTATGTGTTGTATCCGTTCCAACGATATGTTGAGCTGACGAGCCATTTTTCTTCCACTTTGACGCGGATTTCGCTCAATTCTAGCCATCACTTTCCGAACCATTCCTGCCGATGTTGCTGTTTTTTTTATGACCACCTTTATGGCGTTTTGGAACGCTGCCAGTATCACGGTAACGAGCTATGGCGCGAGACACAAATGATTTATTCACGTTGAGTTGCTGGAGGGCGATAACTACTTGTGGTTTTCCAGCCAAATGTAAAGCAATCACACTATCACGTTTGAATTCCATCGCGGATAAAAATTATCTATCATGTGTCAAAATTTGAGCTTACTGTCATAAACGATTTGGAAATTATAGCAGTCTGAAGTTGGTTGCAGTTCGAGTGAGGCAGGGTGTATATCCATACTCTCTATTCTTGTGAAGAAAAATGGTGTAGCAGTAGTAGGTTCTGAGGGATTAAAACGACTGTTTTCAAGGGAAAAGGAATCTAGCTTGGTGTAATGAATCTAACCACAACAAGAGGTCAACAGACAACAGACGGACAAGGAAGAGAAGGATTTTTGGGACGTGATTTGCACCCAACCTACAAGATAAATTACGAATACTGGCGATTTCTCATGGGCGAAGCAAATTAACACCTCAATTATGTACAATCAAACATTTTTAAACTATGCTTAACTACACAAACCCGCAATCCGATTATATTTTCAATGTCCTTCCTTATACCCAGCAACTGTCAACATTCAGACCGACAAAAAGGGACTATTTTAGCCACAACTTTAAATTTGGAAATCATCACCTAAAGTGACATTGGATCGTTTTTCATACATAGCCCAGGGCTAACAGTCACCTTATCGTCCATGTACCACCTGCTTCGTAATATCTTTCCCATCTAACCCTCATTATTCATCATCAAGTCCTCTTAAAACTTTTTCTTTCGTTTATGTCACTTCAAAAGTATATTTCTTCTTCATTCTTAAATACATTTCTCACATTTTTCAAAATACCAACTATTATTATGTGAACCCAAAAGAGCACCCCACGGTGAGTTTTGAAAAATTCTGTCCATCCCTTCTTTCCGGCCGTATCAGGGATACGAGCACCCCGCACCGAATTCGTCATCACGAAAGCAATCATAAGTGATTAATGATGGCAATAATAATGATGACATTGCTTAAACTCCTTAATCGCAGTTTAAGAGTTATTTCCAGACCAAGCGAGCGTAGAACCTAAATCCTTTTCGTAAACAGGAAAAAAAATAATACAAATGAAAATAAAATGGGAAGTGTGGGTGTGAATGAAAAGAAGGGAACAAAATAAAACTTTGCACTGCGGGAGAGAAGAGACAAAATACGAAAAATCAACAAACAAACGAGAAGCAATGCCATCATCTTACTGTGCGGGCTTAAGGTGATCTGAATTTGGATCTCAGTCCAGACTTGGAATTGAATCTGCTGAAGCTGCGAAAATAGAGGCAAGTCCTTCGGTCAATTGGAATTTCCACAAGTAAATTAATTTTTGATGAGATGTCAAGTGTAAGAAGATGAAGTGAATTTCACTAACCTATATAAGGATACTCGTTCATTGACATCTTCTCTGAAATTTATCCAGAATTTTTGCGAAAAACCAATGAGCATGACGAAACTTATCTTATTCAATTCATGTGCTGCACACAGTCCAATCGGTACGTTATTTAGTAACTCCTTCAAAAAAGGGAAGAAGGTTAGGTTAGAGCAGAGTTGGAAGTGAACGTATAATAAAGTTTAAAAGAACATTCAATCAACAGAGTTCTTTAAAGTAATCTTCTTACTATTCACAACTTTAGAACTGTCAGTTGTTTGGACTGGACGGTCATGAAATGCATAAGGTCGACCACAAGGTATATTACTTTGAACTTTAATACGGGTACATGGTATGTCATTTCAATACAAAACACCAGGACATTGGATAGGTTGTCGTCATGATGGAGATGAACGGTACTCGTATGACATTAAAGAAATGCAATTTGAAACTTTTTAATGATTAGATACCCCATTAGCCATCTGACTTCTCCTGAAAGGATGGAAGGACAGCAAGCCCATCAAATTCTAATATTGCAAACTTATTTCTGTTAATGAGGTAATGATAATGAACATCAACCTGACAGCAGACATAAACACGAAAATACCATCACGAACAACATCAAAATCGGAAAATTTGCTTAACTGTGGAAAGTGCATCCTTGATAGCACTCCATTAAATGTGAAAGGAATATATAGTATGTAAGAAAATATTAAAAAAAAAAAAAAAAAAAACACACTAAAATGGGTCACTAACGTGTTTTATCGTTAACAAACTACAATATGACCTACAATTGACGAAGCATCATAACACGAACAAACGGTGCATGCCATGGTGTAGTGGTCGGAGATAGGTAGAACATAAACCTGTTCAAAACCTAAACGCTCCTTCACCAAATGATACGAACTGACGTTTCTTTCCAAGAAAAAAACATTCTCATGTCATCTATTCCACAGTGAAATCCAGATGTGCAGCGAATACGGAAAGAAACTTTTTAAAGCAAATAGATACCATTGTCGAATTTAGGTGCTAACCACATCTGCTTTTCAACTGATGTCGGGAGTATAGAATTTATTTATATCGTCATCAGGTAGTAATTTGGACACTTTTGTAAAATGGTTTTTCATTGTTTTAAAAATGTCGAATTTTGTACCAAAAAATGATGACTTGCGGAAAGCATTAATTTTTTATTTTCATTTGAAGAAAAGTGCTGCAGATTCGCATCGAATGCTTGACGAGGCATATGGGGATCATGATCCATCAAAAGATGGTTTCAATGTTTCAGAGATAACGATTTTGATGTGAGAAATGAAGAACGTGGAAGACCACAAAAAAATTTTGAAGACGCCGAATTGCAAACAGTATTGGATGAAGATGACATTTTGAGTCAGAAGCAAATGGCAGAAATGTTAAATGTTGTACAGCAAACAATTTCTGACCATATAAAAGCTATGGAAAAGATCCAAAAGTTTGGAAAATGGGTGAATTGAATGAAGGACAGATGGAAAACCGAAAAACCCTTGTGAAATTTTGCTACAAAGACACGATATAAAATCAGTTTTGTATCGAATTGTTACTGGCGATGAGAAATGGATTTATTTTCAGAATCCTAAACGGAAAAAATCATGGGTTAATCCTGGACAACCATCAACTTTGACTGCAAAACCAGATCGATTCGGCAAGAAAACAATCCTGTGTGTCTGGTTGGACCAGAAAGGTGTGTACCACGAGATCCTAAAGCCTGGTAAAACCATTAAGAGAGATCGCTAACGATAACAAATGATCAATTTGAACCATGCATTGATCGAAATACGACCAGAATGGACAAGAAGACACGGCAAGGTAATTTTGCTCCATGACAATGCACCTGCACAGAAAGCAAAACTGGTTCAGGATATAACCAAAGCACTTGGCTGGGAACTGCTACCCCATCCGCCGTATTCACAAGACTTGGCTCTTTTTTTTCATCGATGGGAAATGCATTAGCTGAGCAGAATTTTGAATCCTACGAGGAAGTCCAAAATTGGGTTACTTTTTGGTTTGCTTCAAAAGACGAACGTGGAATCCATAAATTGTCTGAAAGATGGGAAAAATGTGTAGCTAGCAATGGCCAATATTTTAAATAAAATGTGGTTTACTTTCTCATTAAAAATTAGTATTTTATTTTCACAAAATACCAGTACACCCGATATTTCTTGGACATAGGAAGCAACGACCCCTTTTTTCAATTTCAACTACAATACCATAAGCCGACAAGGAACGTCGTAAGGTTGGAACGGTTTAAGCTTATTTTTGCAAACGTAATCTCATATTTGGTTTAGCTAATTTTGTCGTGATGAATTTGAAAGTTTACATTCAGGATTCTTCTGTGTAAAGATTATAAATGCATTTCGAACCACTTTGTCAAGCATACTCATAAATATTCTAAATGACCAACGTGCAGTTCGTCTGCCACATGAGTATTCTCTTATAAGTTTGTCACTATTGTCTACAGCTCCTTTAGTTTGATTATACACCCTGACTGACTCGAACTGCAACCAACTTCAGACTGTTATAACTTCCAAACCGTTCATTACTGTGAGCTCAAATTTTGACACATGATAGATAATTTTATTATTTACAAGACAAATTTTTATCCGCGATGGAATTCAAACGTGATAGTGTGATTGCTTTATATTTGGCTGGAAAACCACAAGTAGTTATCGTTAGAGCCCTCCAGCACCTCAACGTGAATAAATCATTTGTGTCTCGCGCCATAGCTCGTTACCGTGATAGTGGCAGCGTTCCAAAACGCCATAAAGGTGGTCATAAAAAAAACAGCAACATCGGCAGGAATGGTTCGGAAATTGATGGCTCGAATTGAGCGAAATCCGCGTCGAAGTGAAAGAAAAATGGCTCGTGAGCCCTACATATCGTTGGAACGCATGCAACACATTCTGAAAAATGAGCTTGGGCTCAGGCCATTGAAGTTCCAAAAAGCACACGATCTTTCACCGCAACAGAAAAAAGTTAAAGTCGAAAGAGCGAAGGAGTTGCCACGCTTACACGAAAGTGGAAAGTTGCCGAATTTGGTTTTTTCTGATGAGTCGCCATTTGTTATAGAGCAATATGTCAATAAAATAAAATGACCGAGTTTAGTTGCCAGAGAGGTTTTTCGAAAATTTACACCTTCGGACGGCCACCAGAAAGGAGGCAGCACCGACGGTGATGGTTTGGGCTGCCATAACCGCCGATGGTCGTATTATTGGACAGTGGCGTCAAAATTAATGCGATCGTACACCGTGAAACTGTCTTAGAGACAGTATTGAAGCCGTGGGCAAACAATCATGTTCACGAAGACCGTGAACATTTTAACAAGACTCGGCACCGTCTCACAAAGTGCGCGACAACCAAGATTAGTTAAAAAACAATGTTGCACACTTCATTTCTTCGACACAATTAATTGCAAATTTAGCGGATGCAAAACCATTGGATTTCTCTGTCTGGGGTATTTTGAAGGCGAAGGTTGGCACTAAAAAATACCAAAGTTTGTACCATCTCAAACAAGCACTTCGCCGGGAATGGTCCAAAATACCGCAGAGACACTTGCGTGCAGCATGCGATGCTTTCTTCGGCGGTCTCAAGGCCATTATTCGCTCCAAAGGTAGACATATTGAAAACTACTGATACAGTTTGAAAATTGATGTATTCTTCAACATTTTTTGCTTTGGCACAATAAAATTTATCAAAAAATAAAAAAATTATAGTATTTTAAAAAGTTGCAGTTCGATTCAGTCACCCTGTAGACCATGATTATAATAGGCTTGAAAGGGACTGCATGTGGTTAAGACAAAAGATGTACCATCTAGTTCTTTTTAGGAGTATCATATATGATACCATAGATATGGTCTTTGTGAAACAAAATATTGAAGAAAGCTCTTCCCAATATTTTGACTATTTCAATTCGTTCGGTGTTTCCGTTTTGTTTTTTCTTACAGTACCCAAGAGCGTCATATTTTTTATAAGAAGGAAGTCTGCCAAGCCATAACTTGTGAAAAAATTATCAGTAGTTATGCTCATTCCAGATCCAAACAAAGGCTCAGCGAGTTCTTTAACAACCAGTGCACCTTGCTTTTTTTTAACATTTCCACCAGGAAGCTTTCCCGTATACATATACCAGCTATTGTACAAATATGATGTCTTCACACCAGCGGCAGCCCAAATTTTTATACCATATCGTCCAGGTTTTGATTTTATATATTGTCGAAATGGACATTTTTCGCGTAATAGTATCAATTGTTCATCGATAGTTATCTCGCTAAAAGGATTGAATGACTTTCGGCTATTCTACACAAGCGAAACCCACATTTCTCTTATGGCATCTAACTTGTCAGTTTCTTTTCGAGTTTTTCTGGCTGTTTTATCATCAAATCTTATATATTTTGACAATGCAATAAATCTATGACGAGGCATGCATACAGTAAATATATTTATCCGAATAGATTCGTCAGTGGTCCACATTTCTTTCACATTTTCTCTTCTATAATGCAGCGCTCCAGCTGTTTTAAATACTCCGAAGAAGGCATCCAGTTCAACCTTAGTTACTTGTTTCCAGTCTTTGTTTTGCCTTATCCAATACTCTTTTGGCTTCTTCGTTAGTATAAAGACAGATTTTCTCTTTCATCATTGGTGTTCGAAGATGATTGAATATATCATCAGTTTCGGTTGTGTTACGTTTAAAATATTGCATGCTAGCCTACGTGTATGTGAAAAAGCCTTCGAAGACCAAACTCGGCCAGACTTGGCAGTGTAAAATTCTGTATCCAAAGGAAAAGCAACATAATCTTGGCTAATATCAATATCCGAAAGTGTATCTTCTGCTTGTTGTTCAAATACCTCAATCTCGCTTCTGTATCAAAGGCATCCTCATCACTGTCACTTCTATCACCCAAATAGTATTCTATCTATTGCTGAGATAATGTGCGATAGTGTGCGATTTTCCACTTTTGACCCCAAAACAAAATAAGGAATCTGTAACGTCTACATAAAAGGAATAAGACAGAAAAAAATTATTAACGAAATTATTTAAGAAAAACTAATCTAGGAGGACCTAAAGTCTCCCACTCCGTACTCTAAGAGGGTTTTATTGCAAAACTAGGAAAAGAGGGCATCTTTGGTAATACTGTCGGAAGGTATAGCCCGCAAGACACCACCTCCGATGACAGATTCATTCTAATCGACAGCGCTGCGGGGACAAACATTTTCGTAGATAGCACTCTGTTCCCGCAACTTAATAATCACAAGGGGACTTGGGGAACGGTTGTGGATATCTCGAACATAGCAAAAGCAAGCTAATACTGTGGGGAGGTTTGATGTCGGACGTTTACAATTGCAAAAGATCGCCAAAGTACAGAAAAGTTATCACAATATTTGTGTGAACTTAGCAAACGTGCAGATTCCCACATCCAACGAATGTGCTGGGTTGCATAATACATATGTATGTATAGTATGTGCTTGCATTCGGCTAATTACACCGGACGATAGTTTAATATTTCAAATTTAGATTCTCTCATGAACAGCCTTCTGCTGCTGATATTCTGCTCTGATGTGAACCGTATTTCAGTGAGGGCGTTCTGCATCGACCGGAACAAATGGTATTCAGAAGGGGCAAGGTCTGGGCTATAAAGCAGATGGGGTAAGACTTCCCATCCACTGTTTTCCAAATAGTTCTTAACCGGAATAGCAACGTGGGGCAGAGCGTTGTCATGATGGAAAATTATTCCCTCGTGTATGGTCTCATATTCTGGGCGTTTTTCGGCTACTGCTCTCTTCAAACGGATTAATTGTGTTCGGTAGCGTTGTCCATTGATGGTTTCACTCGGTTTTAGCAGCTCATAATACAGCACACCCACCTGATCCCACCAAATACAGAGCATTACCTTCGCGGTATGGATATTCGGCTTTGCCGTTGATTTGGCTGGTTGGCCGGGTTTCACATATGATTTTTTGCGCTTGAGATTATCGTAATGGATCCATTTTTCATCACCAGTAACAATCCGATGCAAAAATGACTTCCTTTTGTGGCGTTCCAGCAGCATTTCGGACAAGCAAAACCGCCTTTCGACGTGTCTCCGCTTGAGTTCATGTGGAACCCAATTTCCTTGCTTTTGAATATATCCAGCTGCTCTTAAATGTTTTGAAATGGCTGCTTGAGTGACACCCAAAGATGCTGCGAGCTCTTCTTGTGTTTGGCAACAATCTTCATAGAGTAATGTTTCCAGTTCTTCATTTTAAAACTGCCCAGGACGTTCATCGTCTTCCAAGCCAAAATCACCACTTTTAAATCGTGCAAACTACTTTTGGCAAGTTCGCTCAGCTGGCGCATGTTCACCATAAACTTCCACCAAAATACGATGACTTTCGGGAGCAGTTTTCAGTAATGAAGATGAACTCCCCGCAAAAACACTTTTTCAGGCACAAAGTTCGACATATTTGAGTGAAAAAAAATTATTGTTGTTTACGCTTCAAATGAATGAAATATACTGAAATGACAGTAGCTTTCCAACGCATGTTCCAGTGGAATAATAGCAATGGAATAAAACAAGTTACGCCATCTCTTAGCAAAACGCACGAATTAAGTTATAGACCCAATACATAAAACCGTAACCCAAAATTGCAATCAGAATTCAGTTGGACTTAAGAAAGAGGCACTTGCCTCAGAAAAAAGTTTTTTTTCGTAAATCTCCTTCAAAAGCCTTTTACTGCAACTGTCTGCTCAAACGCGAGTATAGTATTTTACAACGACCAAAAAAAAAAAAAAAAAAAAAAATAGATTTCTATCTCAAAGCAAACCAAGATATCAACGACAAAAGTTAAGCATTTATTTCTTAGAAACTTACAATGTGTGTTGTCACCTTGACGATCCATCAGCGAAAGAGGCATAGCAAAAAATATGTTACGTTGCATGTATATAACATACATAGGTACTTCATAAGTTTAAGTGGACTGTACAATTAATTAACTATTTACTTTCAATATTCAATAAATACTCATTTGTTACAAGTTAAAATCAAATAGGATAAGTATACAACGTTTGGTAAGTTTCAAAAAATAGAGAAAACAATTAGGTAATATTACAAAGTAATGCAAGTGAGTTTATATGTATAATTCAAAAATATGTATAAATCATGAGCATTCAGCCCTCCCTGAAAGACCGCACGGACTTTCAGCTAGTGGTAGTGGAGCAATTTTAACGATGGGTCGATTATAGTCGCCGAATTGACTTTTGACGCTGACGACTTGAATTTTGTTGTCTTTGCCGGGATGGGTATGAATAACACGACCAAGAATCCATTTTGACGGAGGTGTATTAGCTTCTTTAAGGAGAACGATGTCGTCTTTTTTGATGTTTGACTGGGAATTTTGCCATTTTGGACGCTGCTGAAGAGATGTTAAATACTCTTGGTTTACAAAAGATACCAATTAATTTTTAAAGAAGAAGAATTGAAAAAATCGGGTTGAAGAACATCTGTGTATGGTTCCCCTATCATGAAATGAGCTGGAGTCAAGGCAGTGGGCTCAATATCGGGTGTAGATCACATTGGTCACATTTGTTCTCCCCAATAATCCGTCGTAGGTGCTTCTTGACGGAATTTACACCGGCCTTCCACAAACCTCCAAAATAAACCGCCAAGCTATGTTGTCTTTCGACTGATGATCAACAACAATATCGTAGTGTTTACGACTATGAAGACAGTCGTACATTTCCTCGAGTAACTTTTTTGCTCCATGGAAGTTGGTGACATTGTCACTCCACGAACCGATCCAGAGCCATCAAAAAGGCGTTCGAAGACAATTCACCGGCGAGTTCTAAGTGAATACCTTTAGTAACAAAGCAGACAAACACGGCTATGTAGGCCTTAACAAATCGAGGATTCCTACCGCGTGACAAACGTAATGTAATCGGTCCAGCATAGTCACAACCAACCTTGCTAAACGGGCGTGAAAACCGAATTCTTTTCGCTAGAAGAATACCCATAAGCTGCGATAACGCACTTTTACGTTGGCGAAAACAAACAACACATTTGTGTACTATACTACATATCAAGTTTCTGAGACCGAGTATTTAATATCTCTGTTTGAGCAACGCTAGTATTTGTGTTTCTCTGGCATGAAAATACTTCAAATGAATATGTAACGCGATCAAGCGGGATATCGGATGCGATTTTTCTAAGATTATTGGATGTTTTGCACAATATGACAGGTCCGATTCCTGCAAACGTTCACCAATGCGAAGAACACCAACCGAGTCAAGGAATGGGACTAAAGAATTCAGCTTTTGTCCCTTCCGTAGTTCATTTTTGTTTTTAAGATTTTCGATTTCGATACGGAAGCTTGTAGACTGAGCTGATATTATAAAGTGTGTTATAGCATTTGAAATTTCATTTGTTGTAAGTGCATTAAGAGTACGACAATTTATTACCGAACGCGAATTTGATATAAAACGATATAGGTATGCTACAATACAATACAACCCGAATAGCCTTTAACCAGCTTGAAGAGTTAATTACAAGGTTTTCTAAAATGTTTTCATTTGAAGTTTAGATATACTTCTCTCTTCGAGTTCTTATGGACGCATGGCTCCGATGTCGGCCATTCCTCTTGAGTCTTCCACAGCCATGACGGTCCCTTCCACCACATCTTATTCTTTGATAAAAGAGCAGGTGAAATTCCACGGGTAGCGATATCGGCAGGATTATCAGTAGATCTCACGTGATTCCAACATTCGTATGAAATTGATGACAGAATTTTCGAAGTACGATTCGCGATGAATACCGACCATTTTTTTGGGTAGTGCCGACAACCAGTGAAGAACTATAGAGAATCATCTATCCACGCGTATAATTTAATATCCTTTATCTTTAAGTTTGTTAATAAGTCGAACTAAGAGAAGAGCACCACAGAGTTCTAATCTGGGCAAAGATAATACTTTTAAAGGGGCAACCTTACTTTTCGAAGCCACTAACGAAACGTTTACTATACCACCGACTTCTACACTTTTGCAATATACCACAGTTGCGTAGGCATCTAACGAGGCATCACAAAACGAGTGAAATTCGAAATGTTCTTAATTAGTCCATACGATTCTAGGAACGTTAATGTTTTCAAGAAGATGCAATTCACTCCGAATCTTTAGCCAAAAGTCAGTTAATTCTTTGGGAAGTTCATCATCCCATTTTAGCTTAGCACGCCAAAGATTTTGAAAAAATATTTAAATACCGACAGTTACTGGTGCGAGAAATCCGATAGGGTCAAATATACGAGACGATTCTGACAGAACGCGGCGTTTCGTATGTACGAGTACAGTTGAATTGTTTAGACGTATCTTGAACTAGAAACAGTCCTTAGACGGACACCATTGTAGTCCCAGTAGCTTTACTGAGGTTGATTCATCAAAATCAATCCGTGAGGACTCTCTCCCTGATCTTTTGGTAATGAAAGCAGCAACGGCCAACAATTGGTAGTCCACTTCCTCAAGTGGAACCCAGCTCACTTAAGAAGACTAAAGAGCTCTGCTTGAAGCACAATGAGATCAACAATGCTGTCAGCTCCTGTTATGACGTCACCAACATAGAAGTCCTCGAGTAAAACCAATGAATCTAATGCTAGCTGCTTGAGTGTACGCACGGCGAGAAAAGGTGCACAAGGTGTTCCGTAGGTGACTGTTAATAGCCGATAATGCTTATAAGGAAGTTGATTGGATTCTCTCCAAATGATGCGTTGAAGTAATAGGAACCGAATTTCCAACCAAGATCCAACCAAATATTGTTGGAACCATACTGGGAAAGCCTTGTGTATTATCCTTAACAGGTCTTCGAATAATATTGAATACCTCTATCAACACCTATTAGGATATCGATTGGACCTGGTTCACTAAAATAATGATCAGCGAGTTGAATGGAATGAAGATATTTGCTATTAGGAATGGTTTCCAAGGAATGTGATGGTAACAATGAAGTTAAGCTCGATAGAACAAAACAATCAACTTGGATGAATTCCTATGTGTAACAAGATAGTAATTGAATTGATACTACTCCGTTTGTAGTTCCTGCAGACGTGGAAGAGATTTCCTTAACTGGAACATCTAGTATCTAGTAAAAGTCTTACAGTTTGGTAAGTTCTCTGCTTGTCTTGAATACGAGCGATAGAAGTAGAAAGAATAGCCACCGAATGATGAGTAGATTCAAGTGAGTGATTAGCAATTAATGACTGACTTGAAGAGTCCTGCAATGACGAAGAGGTAGTTGAAGGAATAATGTTGCTCTTATTTGAACCACCCACGATTGACCTGAATTCAATTGGATTGGATTGGATTTACAGCTCCTGCAGCGAAACAGCGATTTAAATTTATTTGCCATATGACCTTGCCGAAGGCAATTAAAGCACAAAGATCTTTCCTTAACAAATTTGCGTCTATCGTCAACGTAAAGAAGACCGAAAGCTTCACAATTGTGTAGCATGTGATTTGAATTGCACTTTGGACAGACCGAGTTTTGTTCTACGAAATGCGTTTTTATTACTCCTTGATTTTTAGCACGTGTGTGCACAGAACGAGACAGGGACGAACAGGATTCCAAGGAATCACACTGAGTGTTATTGAAGAAAATCAATCAGTTCGTCAATAGTTGAATCATGCCTACTTCTTCTGCCCATGCCTGATTAGAGTCATGATCGATTTTTTGTAGCAAAAGGTAAATGAGCCATGTGTCACGACTTGTCGAACTTAACGCCTTTAAACCCCGAATTACTATATCAGCTCCGTCAGTTATTTTTCAAAGTGTCTGATTGTTTTCCGAAAATGTTGGAAGAGAAAGATATATCTGTACGAAATTGGTAATTGGTTTCCGAACTGTACAGGCCTGAGATAATAAGATGCATATAGAGCAGCGCTGCATAAAAGAAAGAGAGCTGCTCACGAGCTCTACGAGCATAAGAAGAGGCACGAATACCGACTTTTTGGGATAAAAAGGAAGGAGCATAAGAAATACATCGTCGAGGAGATTGAGAAATTCTACTCTTGTAATGAAATTCGGAAGTTTTACAAAAATGGAAAACAAATATGCCACGGATACAAAACCTTGAACCGAAACCTGTAGAGACGAACAAGGGAACATCGTAGTAGAGTCGTAGTTCATGCTGAAAATTGGAAAGGGCATTTCTGTAGGTAATGACGAGCCAAATATCGCTATCAGGACGAAGGAACCTTTCAACCTGGACGATATATACCAACAATGATTAAATGGCTTATGATTTAAAAATTACTGATCATAGCTTAACTAGTATTCAACTGGATTGTAGGGCATGCAAAACAAAACAACATGTGAATACAAAATATTTAAAAATTGATCTTGCTACTCTTAAATCGCATCTAAATTTTGAGTTTTGGGATGATGTTTACAATGCTCAGGATCCATCTTTTTAAATAAATTACAATTTCATATATCCAAATGTAGTCAGAAAATTTTCAATAAAAAAAAAAAACAATTTTAACCAATGGATGACATTCCCTTTACTAAGAGAAATTAGAAAAAAAAAAAAAACAAATATGTTTAAGACTTAAAAAGCATCTTTATATTGTTAGTATAAAAAATATTATGATAAGCTCTGTTTAGAGCTAAAAACCGAAATTCCACATTGTAGAGATGCTTATTTTTATAATAAACTAGCTGCGAATTGTGGTAACGTTAAAAGAGAATGGGGAGTTATTAATGAAATTCTAAACAGGACTAATACAAATGCTGACATTATTATAAACAACAATAATACTTCTGTATCTCAAGAAGTTGCTAATCTATTTAATGATTATTTCTCTAACTTAAATTCTTTTTAGAACTGTTCCGAAGATAAGATTCAATATGATCGCACTTCAAAATATATGAATTTTCTATCTGAAAGTTTCTACTTTGAACAGTTTAGTGCACTTGAAATACAAAAAATTATAGGATCACTTAAACCATTTAATTCTTTTCCTTTTGATCAGATCTTCAGTTTGGTCTTGAAAAATATTTCTTATCAGATTCCAGATGTCTTATCGCCCTATTTCCCTTCTTTCAGTTTTTTTTTTTAAAAGTTTTTGAAAGAGGTATGAATGTATGAGGTATGATCTAGAATTCGCAGTTTGAATTTAGAAGTGAAAAATCTACAGAAAGTGCGTTATTAAAATTAACTGGTGAAATTTATAATACTTTGAGTGTATCCGAAATTCCCGCTACTCTTTTCATAGACATCACTAAAGCTTTTGATATGGTGAACCATACATTGTTCTTAAATTAACTCTACAATGCTGGTTTCAAAGGATTTATTTATGATTGGTTTGACTCATATTTAAAAAATCGTAAGCAGATAAAAAAAAAAAAATCAAAAACAGATTCAGTTCAGAGCATTTGGTCAGTTTAGATGTTCCACAAGATTCTGTGTTAGGTCCTATTCTGTTCTTAATATATGTAAACTCTCTTTTTAAACAACCATATAAAGGAAAAATTATAGCATTTGCCGATGATAGTGCTCTTTCCTATTACAACAAGTGTTATTTTAAACTTTCCTTGGACATTAATAATAATCTAGATATTTTGCGAATATGGTTTAATCAGCACAGATTGGTAATCAGTAACAAAACTAAATTTATGCTTTTTAATATGAAAGGTTCAATTTGCGATGACTTTCCTTTACATTACCATTCACTCTGTTGCTTGAAATTTCGTCTAAACCACCATGATTCTTTCACATTTTACAAAAATCCAAGTTGCAGCGACACCTGCCTTAAAATTGATCGTGTCGACAATTTCAAGTATCTAGGAATTATAGGGTTTTCCTATAGGGACTTGACAACTTTGAATTTAATTTGTGAGCGCACTCTTTCACTAATCATCAAACTGTCACTGTCAATTTATTCAGTAAACTCAACATTACATGGTAAAGTACATTAACGGTTCTCGAGAAGAAACGCCAAGATGATGAATTTCATCGCAAAATCATCTTCAGTGACGAAGATAATGTTTGGACGACATATAGTTTCAACAGGATAGTGCCACAAGCCACAGAGCATACGCTACAATCGATTTATTAAAGAGTAAGTATGGTGAGCGTGTTATCTCAAGACATGGGCCAGTCGATTGGCCGCCTCGTTCGTGCGACTTAACGCCGCTTGAGTATTTTCTGTGGGGCTACGTTAAGTAATTGGTTTATGCCAACACGCTGACGACGTTGGAAAAGCTCAGAGCCAGCATTTAACGCGAAATAGCGGCCGTTTCGGCCGAAATGTGTAGCCGAGTCGTTAAAAATTGGGTCCAACGAATCGACCGCTGCAAACGTGCCCACGGTGGCCATGTGAACGAAGTGCCATAAATAATAGGTGATTATGGTGCGATAACGCTCATCATTCTCAGTAACGTGACGATCGTTATCTTCGACGAAAAAATATGGCCCAATAACGCCGCCTGCATGCAAACGGCGGCAAAGAGTTATTTTTTGTGGATGAAGTGGTGATTCATGAAGCACATGTGGGTTTTCACCCGACCAATAACGCATATTTTGCTTATTGACGAACCCATTGAGCCAAAAATGAGCTTCGTCACTGAAGATGATTTCGCTATGAAATTCATCACCTTGGCGCACCAGGACCCAATTAGAGAACATAGCACGTTAGTGTACTTTACTATGATTAAAATGTTGACAGTTTGATGATTAGTTAAAGAGTGCGTTCGCAAATTAAATTCAAAGTTGTCAAGTCCTTATTGGAAAACCTTATATCTTAAACATAAACATTAATCTTTAAACATCCAATTGCCCGTCAAATTTTTTTATTGATTTTAAATTGATCGAAAAATCAACCAAATCTCCGTTTTTATTTCAACGCAGTAATAGTGCATAAAATGTCTCCATTGAGCATTAAGTTCAGATGAGGAAGCAGTGAAGGAAGGACATTTTTTTAAACATATACTTACCATATGTCATGGTTGACATTTCTCCATGCTGAATGCTTTTTGGATCCAGAAATTTCAAATATTGAAGCTGGTTTTGATTTTACTAGGTGGAGCGGAAAGTAACCGCCTTCACCGCCAGAATGCGCTGCTTCTCCTTAAAGTCCGTTCATATCTAGGCAGACATGCCAAATTTCAGTGCGATACTGTTTTTAGTTTTGTTTTGACAGCTGATTGTTGTTGACGTGTTCAGCATCATGTTGAGTATTGACAAAACGATTTTCGTTCTCTCATAAAACATTATTTTTTTAATGGCAAAACGGCGAAGGAAACCAAAGAAAAGTTGGATAAATACTATGGGGCTAATGCTCTGTCAGATTATACCGTCAAATATTGATTTCGAGAGTTTCGTGGTGGCCGCAACTCCTTTACCGATCAGCGGCAGGCCCACAGATGCGGTTACAGAGGACAATATCAAAAAAAAAAAAAAAAAATACATGAAATGGTGTTGGCTGACCGCAAGGTGAAGGTGCGCAAGCTAGCAGATACCACAAAGATTAGTACTGAGCATATGAAAAATCTATTCTGCCGCTGCGTGCCGCGCATACTCACTCCTGATCATAAACACGAACGAGCGAGCACTTCGAACGAGTGCTTGGACTTGCTGATGCGGATTCGGGCGGATTTTTGGCGTCGATTGTTAGCTGTTGAACATCAGAGAACAGAATGAGTGCCCGACAATGGACTGAAGCCGGCACGAGTGCTCCGAAGCGGCCGAGGGAGGCTCTATGGGTCGGAAAGGTTATGGCGTCAGTTTTTTGGTATTGTCATGGCATACTCTTCGTGGAATACTTAGAAAGAGGAAAAACCATCAACAGCGAGTATTACTGTGCATTATTGGAGCGGTTGAAAGCCGAAATCGCTGCGAAACGGCCTCACCGACAATGCACCGGCGCACAAGAGTATCGCAACCATGGCTAAAATCAATGACTTACGGCTCCAATTGCTGTCGCATCCACCGTATTCGCCCGATTTGGCTATCTCGGACTATTATCTCTTCCCAAACTCCAAATGATGGCTCATCAATAAAAAATTCAGCTCACGCGAGGAAATCGTCGACGCCACGGAGGAGTATTTTGCAGACCTTCCGGAAAATTACTTTTTCGGACAGGATCAAGAAGTTGGAAAATCGCTAGAATAAGTCTATCAAACTAAAAGGTGACTAAATTGAATAAAATAAAATTTAAAAAAATTTTTTTTCATTCTCAAGGAGGTTACTTTTCACTCCACCTAGTAAGTTGCCTAATTATCTCAATATAATATTTCTTAGAGTTTGTCTGTGCTGATACTAAATCTGATGGCTTTATCCCGTTTCATAGTTAGTAATGAATCTTCATATCCTTAAAATCAAAATTAAGGTTAACATACTCAGCTTTAATAAAAAATCCTATTACAAGTAAAATATTTTGTTCTAAAATCGGCCCAAATAAGTTAATCATTGTTTTTTCAGATTGAAAAAGTCTTTTAATTTTATTAATGCCAGGGCTGTTTGATAAGTACCCGGTCAGTCAGTAGATAGCGCTACTGACCCAAAGTGAGTGTACCATCATTTAATATAACATCTTTTAGCCTTTTTTAGACGTTTAGTTTTGTTTTGACACCCACATTCAAAATATCGTGTTATTGTCTTTTGCGACCATGGAAAAAGAGCAGAATTTCTCTGTGATCCGATCCTTGTTTTTGAGTGACAGAGCCTGCAAGGAAATCAAGCCCATTCTCGGTGGTGTATATGGAACACATTCACTTTCCCGTACAACCATTCACCCATGAGAAGCGAATTTCGCCGTGACCGCACCTCGGTTTTAGATGAACCGTACCCAGGTGATCCAAAAACGTTTACCACAGAGAAAACCGTAGCAAAATCCATGATCTCGTAAAGGTGGACCCCCGATTGAAAATTCGCGAGTTGGCTGAAATAGCGGTCATCTCAACTGAATGCGTTAGCTAAACCCTGCATGAGTTTTTGGGAATGAGATAAGTGCCGCGTTTGCTCGCTCTGGAGAACAAGCGTATTCGTGAGACCACTTCAAAGACGTGCTTGGCCCTGTTTAATCGAAATCCAGAGGAGTTTCTGCGTCGTTTCGTGACCGTCGATGAGATATAGATTCATTGGTACACACCGGAGACCAAAAAATAATCGAAAAAATGGGTTTTATGCGGTGAACGGGATCCGAAGAAGGCTAAAACCGTGCCTTTGGCCGGATAGGTGATGGCCACCGTTTTTTGGGACGCGCGAGGTGTGATCCACTTTGACTAGTTGAAGAAGGAAAAAAACAATCACAGGAGCATATCACGTCGAGTTATTTGGCCGATTTAACGCCAAATTGGAAAAAAAAACGACAATACTCTTCCATAACAATAACGTACCGGCTCATACCTTGCCACAGCCAAATTGTTCGAATTGCTCCCCCATCCTCCGTATTCTCCGGATTTGGCTCCCTGTGACTTATTTTTATTCCCAAACCTTAAAAGAGGATGCTGCACTGCTATTTTCCTCACATGAAGCTTCGTCAGTTTCAACTACATTAATGTCTAAACTAACCATCTCTGGTCCTTCATTAGAAGCAGTTTCATTTCGCTTCCTTAGAAATTTTAAAAAGAAAGAATAGTGAGATGCATACCTACATTTACATATGAATATATGTACAATACGTATTTGATTGGCTTAATGGTGTATCACTTGTTGATGGCTCCGAAACAAACTAACTTCAGCTGCATTTAAAGATGACGCATTCCTTTTAAAATACTAGGTACGCAACTAAGTTGTAAATATAACAATTCAAAGAATTGCCCATCGCTATTTACATCTTTTTCTTATCTTTCTGCCAAAATACAAACATCGACACGGTAAAAATGTTTATCTTTTAAGGACTATCCACGAATCAAGCTATTTTTTGATGTCTTCATATGAGCGAACCTGCTGATTAGGCTAAACGGAACAAGTAATAATCGGACCGCGCAATATCTAGGAAATAGGACGGGTGGGGTAGGACTTTCCAATTGTATGTTTCCAAGTGGATTTTAACGGGTTTAGCAACGTGAGGCCGATCACTGACATGCTGTGGAAACATTTTTTCGTGCCTCTGCTAGTAATGTGGCCATTTTTCGCGCAGTGATCGGCTCAAGCGCATCATCTGCAGTCGATAGCGTTCCCCAGTGATGGTTTCGTTGGGTTTCAATAGTTCATAATAAATAACACCGACCTTGTCTCAATTTTCGCAGCGTGAGTATTCGGCCGAGCCGACGACGTAGAAACATGACAGTGCAGTCTCCATGACCTCCTGCGCTTTGAGTTGCTGTAATGAATCCATTTTTCATCGCCCGTCACAATGCGATGAAGAAAACCCTTCCTTTTTTGCCGCTGGACCAGTTGTTCTCAGGCGAAAAAATGACGCTCAATGTCCCTTGGCTTTAAATCACAAGGAACTCAAGTTCCTTGTTTTTAAACCATTCATAAATGGCTTGGCGGATAACTCCTAATACTGAAGCAAGCTGTCCTTGTGGTTGGTACGGATTTTCATCGAACAATGCCTCCAATTCAGCGTCTTCGAAGGATTTTGACTTTCCTATACGCAAGCGGTCGTCAACATCTAAATCAGCGTTTTTAAAGCGAAGGAACCAATCACGGCATGTAGTTTCAATTAGAGCAGCATCTCCGTTAAATTTTTGGAGCTCTCAATGTGCTTCAGTCGCCGTTTTCTTCGAACGTAAGAAGAAAATCAACACTTCCCGCAGATGACGATTATACGGCACAAAATCAGAAGTTTTCACACAATCAAAACTACATGACGTCGAAACGGTATGTCTAAGCTTGGTTCGTGACGTTTTGGATTTGTCAAAATCGACCAGCACTGCTGCAGCCATCTATTGATAAACAGGAAACATAGTTGCGCACCTAACAAGTAAAACAGTAAGCAAACACAATCACTTGTAATTGGAATAATAAATTTTGTGTCACACTATGCAGCATCATCTGACATTTGGATGACATTATTTGGCCACCAACATCATACGGTGACCAACTAAACCATTTTTTGTGGCCTTGTGACGGTATCAATAAGCATTTAAAAGTCAAAACGTCAGATTGGACGTGGTGAAATACTGTATTTCTGACATCGCGATCTGTAGAAAGAATCAAGATACTTTGCAATATTTTTGCTACAAATAAACGACGGCAGATTTTCATCGATGCACATTTCAAGAATGGATCTTTTTCGGTTTCGAAAATGCAACTACCATTCACAAAATGAAAGCTGGATATTAAACTTTGAGAGTCCTCAATTGATACTGACATAATGCCTTTAAATTGAAATTCTTAAATTGCAGTCATCTCAAAAAAGCTTTCGTAAAGCATTGCTTCTCTACATCACTGGAAAATTATTAGAATAATATTGGTCGACTAGTATTTCATGTGCCAATCTCTGATGGTAAATAACCGTAGCATAGGCCCATCTTGAGTGTCAGCGTTATGAGTCAAGACAATTTTGGTGGAACTATACACAGTTTGTTCCTAAATGTTCCTCTAATGGTCACAGTTTTTATTATTGTCTAGGATCCCCTGTCAACTTACATATATGAGCCATATACATCATGTTGTACTTGGAATAATACTAGTGCGTGTGTTCGATCTTAAATATATATCCTTAGTATATCCTTAGAGAACGTATACCCTAGGGGGCGCATGCCTCTCTCAAAACAACATGGCCCACTCCGAACATAATTGTAATAGAAAATATTTTTAAATATTTATTTAAATAAAGAAGTTCTATACAAGTATAAGCACAGATAACATCAATGCACAGAGGGTAGGAAAAGGACTTGCTCTCCCTTATTGAATGACAGTTCGAAATGTCGGAGGATATCGTAACATTTGTATCGTGTGAGCATATCGAGCACCTATCGAACACACAAAATCAATTCTCTTAATGGAAAGTTCAGAAGAAACAATTTGAAAAGTTTAAACGAAAACGATTCGGTTATTTTGTTTATATTATAGATTAAATGTCACTTTATTCGGTGTCAAAAATTACTCCTGATCTTTATTAATTATTAAAATCGGCTTTGACATTTTATCCCACAGTTAAGCAAATTGGGGAAATAATTATTGTTTAAAAGGTTTTACCATTCACGCAATTATAAATGTACGTGTGTGTCAGGTACTTAATGGGTAGAAAGTATTTCATGCATAATTCAAAACCAATAATGTGTCAATTGAAAAAAAGAGTGATAAAGATAAAAATATCTATAGGTAGATGAACACAATAACGAAAATGTTGTTTACAAATTGTTAGCACATTAATTACAGAAAATTGTGTTCTGTTTTAAGAGCAATCAAACAAGGACATTCTATAAATTAAAAATAGTAGCAAAGCCTTTTGGTTTTTAAAAAGGTACAGCCACGTCAATTATGTGCTTCGACAGTTCATTTATAAAAAAAAAAAAAAACATTCCATTGACAGTGTGTTATCAAAACGGACCTTTTGAAGAGAGAAAGATTCAAAGGCTGATTAAATAGAATATTTGCAATAAATATTTTACAATTGCCAGAATTCGATAAAAGAATATTTAAATGTTAATGCTGTGCGATGAACAATGTATTTATGTAAATTTCCCAGTCAGCACTGTTTTCATACTTTCGTCTTCCTTTATTAATACAAGATTAGCTGATGTTTCCTGCACGCCGTTTCTGTTTAAGACTACAACGAAGACGTCCTACGGAACTGGATATAGAAACCCTATGTGCTAATGTATTTGTGTTGGTACTTCAAAAATGTGGACATTAGCATAGTAAATGCCTCTACATGAATAAGAATAAGGCTTTACTTAAACAACACCCTGCCCGGTCGGGTCACGGGTTTAAAAAGGTTGAGCATCTAAGAATGGATACAGCTTTTGCACTGCTTTTGAATATTATCCATTTCATATCTGGAAGGTGATGTAAGGGGCTAATCCGTCCTTGTTTGGGTGGGCTTCATCCTCTTCTTGTTTTGTTTTGTTGGATGTACTCATTGGCCCCATCTTTATAGATACCAGTAGCTAGACTGATTGTTCGATTCCAGGAATACGCTCGTCTTACTTAACCATACCCTACACACTTCGATCACTTTCCGCGCGGTACAGCTGTTAGGTATTACTTCACCGAGCTGGTAAGCAAATCAAGCTATTCGTGTTGTGTCTGCAGCTTCTGCTGTTGCTTTTCCTATTTAGTCTTTCTATTCTCCATAGCTCATTTTGTAGAATTGTTATAAAAATACGTACTTCTGCTCAATTCTCCTTCGACTGTAACATGCGGTCGTGGATTAGCGACGGACTGGGCGAAGTCTATAAATTGTCGACAATAAAATACTGTGTGCTCAATATCGTCGTCTTCATTTTGGCATTCTGGACAAGATGGTGAGCTCTTCTGCTCAAAACAGTGGAGATACTTGCGATAACCAACGTGGCCAGATAGGAACCCTACTATGTAAGGTTGTAGTTTCTCTCTCCATGTTTACGTCCTACCCAGTCATAGATTTTCGGTATAAGTTTGTATGTCCACCTGCTTTTCGTTGTATTATCCCAGCGAACTTTACCACATTGCTATTTTCGCTATCTTTTCTTCGCTTCTGATCCTCTTGTTTCCATTGGCTTCGTGTTGGCTTATGGCTCTTCTGTTATATACTCTCAACATTTCATCGGCAAGAATGTCGACGGGAGCCATTCCAGTTATAACAAGGGCGGGCTCGTCTGATATGGTTCGAAGGACGTAGAGTCTTCTATTGGTCTTTTAGTCCTCAGACTGGAGCGGCATACAACAGAACTTATGTGACAACTTTGGAGAATAGGATCGCGTATCCAGTTTCACTAATGTTAGGCAGTATGCGAAAGAGAGCTCCTTGTATTTGCGATGCTTTTTTGATTTAACAGTCCACGTGTGTTTTGAATCGTAATCGGTTGTCCAGCATTACTCCAAGATATGTAACCGCTTCTTTGGACCTGGTTATTTGGTAACTAATCTGTAAGTTGGCGAACTCTACGATTTCTTTGTCGGCTCAGTTCTAGGCTGGCGGCTGCTATTCAATCCTTTATCCGGGCAATTACTTCGTTTGTAGCTGATTCATCTGTACGAATTTGTGTACCTACTGTCACAAAGGCATTATCTTCGGCGAATCTAATTACCGTCAGCCCCGCAGGCAACTACAGTTGTAGGACTCCGTTGTACATGATGTTTTACAGCAAGGGCTCTTAGACCGATATTTTTCACCTTCTGTATATCTCAACTTCCTCTTGTTAATATATTGCATCCATCCTGGCTAGTGATCTTCTAATGAACGACCTGTTTGGCGAATCAATCGCATTTTTAATGTGCAGCCTAACCACTAAATAGTACTCCTTTCTGCCGTAGAATTATCTTTTCTCTTTGATGGTGTCTTCCGAGGCTTCTTTCCTTTTAGTAGCATTACCAAGTGTTGCATTTTCGACTTTTCGGCAAAAGTTCTTTCTTTGAGGCACTTCTGCATCGACATCATAAGCGGATTTAGTCTATTTTTTATGTCCGCTTTTATTGCATTGTTTCAGATGTAATGGGGTCCATTTGCCTTGTTGTCATCTATCTTGCTGCATGCCTGGGTCAGTTCCTATTGGGTAATTAGTGGAATGTCCAATGCACTGACTTCTCTTACGATGTGTGCAATATGTAGCTGGTATTTGGGGGAAGTGCTCTACTATGGATTTTAGCATTATCGGATATGCTCTGTAGCTCTTCAATTTGGTCATTTGTCTGTACATTGTTGGAAATTTGGTCTCCTTTTTGAAGGTTAGACCTTACTTCGGGCTTCTAGGCATCTCGCTCCAAGTGTCTTTATTTCCTGGTAGTAACGAGTGGTGTCTTCCTGCTGTTTGTTCTTCTAGGAATGGATGCATCGCACTCCCATAAAAGCTGTGTCATTATTATTTCCAAAATCTGTGCACGGGCCATGTCTACTTACGTATTTATCAAATGTATCCAAAGAGCCCTGTGCTGGAAGATTTTCGACAGATTCATTGTGTACAGCTTTTGTTGCCATGCAAGCAAATTTGGCAAACTGTCATGCGGAAGAGCTTTCTTCCGATGCAAAACCTAAGTAGTTCACACAATGGATCGCATCTTATCCCAAAAAAAAAAAAACTCAATGCGTTTTCTCCTCTGTAGATGGAGACATCAATTGAACCAAGATCTCTCGTCGTGTTGTCCACTTAAAGTTCATTAGCGGTGGCGGAAAATTTTAGGCACGAGCTATGTGCCATCACGAAATGTTCTGTTATGTCCCTGAGCTGTAAGTTGGCATACCAAATCTCCATTCTTTGGCAAAATAATTGGGATCCATTTAACATTGGAAATCAAGATCTTACAGAGGCGTCAATCAATTCGCTGAATGTCTTCCTTGTCCCAAAAAGGGGACAAGGAATTTAAATGCTGTTCCATTCAGGCTAGTGTTAATAATGCACCATCTAACCATAACCAATTTTCCCAGGTCACCTGCACAGTATGTATGTGAGAGTGTGTATATGTAGTTGCAATGGACTGGGTTACATTGCTGTTCCGATTCTAATCGGAATGCCCTCTATACCAACCATTCTCAGTGGTGCCATCGTAGCGTGTAAAAGTTTCTTCACTGATTTGCTACGGCTTATGCTATCAGCAGGATTTTTTGTTGAATAGACATGATACATTCGACATAACTCTGTGAGTTCCTGGATTTGATGCTTCTGCCCAACGATCTTTGAATCCGACCACAAATAATAATTTATATTCATGCGATCCAAGGCAATGGGAGTTTTATAAAGCAATTCAACCAACAAAGGCACTGCATAAAGCTTGAGTCGAGAGATAGGGTATTTTTCAAGCCATTCTTATACGAGAAGTAAGTAAGGACACGTTGGCAAGTCCAACAAGATCACCTGTTCTAGTATAGAGAACCATCTAAGGCGTGCAAACTGGAGTCATAGAAACCATGGAGGTTATAATCTTCAAGCGCTACATACCCAAATTTCGGGTACCTGTAAGTGGCTACGCAGTTCGTCTGGAATGAGAACATTTCACGTGGTGCAACCAGTTAAAGGCTTTGTATTATTATCCTGCCTATGATAATTAGAAAAGCCGAAATATTAGTCTGATTAAAGAGTTGATCCACCTCACATATCACTTTCCTTTTTGTTGGCGTTATTCTACACTTTTACGATTTCAGCTGATTATTTGTTGGATCCCAAAGCAATTTAAGCATCGTGGCATGGGTGGGATCAATTATGATCAATTAATGATTGAGTACCTGAATGCCTCGCAATTCTTCGTTGTATCTGTCCGAGACTCGTAAGAACATCGATGTAAAGAAAGAAATGCGTTTTACAGGCTTGGGGGTAAGCCCTATATAATCGCCTTCAATCGAAGATAACAATTTTATCTAAGGCAGCCCATTCTAAGTTTCTATGCTCCAAAGTCACCAGCACTTGCCTTAGTGTTCCCTCCACGTACGTGGTGAGCGCAATCGTATAGCGACAAAATCGAAATTTACTTTTTAACCAATGATTGGTTGGCCTTGACATTAAGACTTTTTAATCCGGGGAGAAAGTTTTCAAAGTACAAATTGTACGGGACTTGTTCTTCAGATAACCTGGAATGAAGCTCCAAAATAACTGCAGCCCCTAGGCCATACTTGGAAAATCTTATAGGTTTTCCGTGGATGTGCTGTTTTGTACCATGTCAATGACAGTATGGAGCTATAGTTCATTGTGTAACGGACCAATTAAATAAGATTTGCAGTGAAGTTTTTGTTCGGATTTGTAAAATATTCACGAACCGCGTAAATTTGTCTTTGAATAGTAAAGATGTGCGGTCATAAAGATGCAGATGTTGTTAGATCTCTGAGATCATCAACTTTAGTTGAAGACATTAATTTCTCTTTCAACGTTAAAAATCGGAAAATGAGTGCGGATGACCAAAACTTTAGGTTCGGGTGGTTTACCCCCTTACAAGATTAAGATTCCTTCCATTTGAGTTTTGCAAAAATCGGCTGCAAGTGTTCACTCTTTGCTGAACGAAATCAAAGTCAAGGACTACTGCATTAAAAAAATTTCAATTGGCATAAAAATTAACTGTGACAAAAGTGAAGATCATGAAAGTGTATTTTCTATATTGAAATCTAATAACTGGAAATTTTTTACAGATGACCTTCCAACATTAAGGTCATTTAAAATTGTTCTTTTTGGGCTTGACGAAATGCCAATTGGAAACTTAAAATGAAACTAAACGCACTTGGCTTAAAATGTGAAAATGTTAAACTTATAAAAAAAAAACAGCATGAACATTTCAGTGATGTTATCTATATAGTCTTTCTTGAATGCGGTATAGTTAGGCTTGCAGATTTAAAAAAAAAAAAAAAAAAATACCATCCATATTCAGAACACAAGTGAAGTGGGATTTTGCACATCGTCGAAAGCAAAATTATACACAGTGTTTCAATTGCCAGATGTTCGGGCAAGGACTATCTGCTCTACTCTACTTCTGCTATCAATTTCACGACATTACCCCAAGTGCTGACTGTCTTTTTGATTTTTTTTTGGCTAACCTCAATTTTTCGTGCTCAATAACTGTCGCATTGCCACTTCTGATATCGGTTCCGCATATATTTAGTGCATTACCCCAAGTGTTGACCAATTTTCCAATTTTTTGTTTACCCCTTTCGTTTACTGTTGTAATAATTGCCATGTCTTCCGGAATCACTAACTGTCCAATCTTTGATCTCAATGCTGACTTTGTTACTTGTAAGGGCATCTGTGGAAAATCATTCCATGCAATTTATGTCGAATTAAATAAAAGGAATACCGTATTCATCAAAGAGTTCTCTGACAACCTCCTATTCTTCTGTGATGAGTGCAAGATCATCTTGCTTTCGCACGTGTTGCTTGCTATAAAGTGCCTCTGTGAATCTAATGACTCTTTCCGAAAAAGCCTCGCAAAAATGATTACGACCAGTCTGTCCAATTTAGAAAGTAGTGTCAGTTACGCTGATGAATTAGGCAACTCGGTTCTGTTCTCAACCGATGTAATTAAGTCCAAGCTCACCAACATCGAGAAACAATATGCAAGTTTGGTCGAGATGAATACTGCGATCAATGATCTCAAAGCAAACATCTCTAACCTAAAACTGTGCGAATCGATAAACAGCCAGCGTGAAGATCTTGAAACTCATTTTCAATCCACCTCAAAGAAACAACAATCCCTAATGCAGCTTGATCCAATACTTGATAGAATCAACGGTGTTGGTGTCGATCTGGCTGCAGCAGAATCAACCATTTTCGATATCGAGAATCACATCGAAATGGTAAGCAACAAAATTGACAATTTACCAATCCACACACAACACCACCAGAATGCCCACTACAGTAGATCAATTTTGGCTGAATTACTGAAAACCGAAGTCGACCCACTTTCACCACCACCTCCACGTCCACCACGGTTAAATAAATCTACAAATTCTCCCGCTGCCCCTTCGATCCAAGAGACCGAAACTATTTCACTATCTACTCCTCCCGTCGCCGCCCCATGCAAGCTCATCAAACATTTTGGTACAACATGGGCACCTTCCGAATGGAGGCGTAGACTGGATAAAATCGAAACCGATAGGAGTACATTTTTCATCAAAGGCATCCCCGTAAACGTTGATATTTCTTGGATCACGAAATTCTTCGCGGACAAATACGGCATCACAATCAGCAATTGTGAAATGTTCCTGCATCGAAGCTTTAAACTCAACCTACCTACTAAATACGAATGGTTATTTAAGAACCCTGCTGGTGCCAATTTCAACGTTGAAAAGATGAGCATCTGTAAATGAATCGACACACCTACCAAGAAACAGGATAAAAAGAAGCTTTATTCTATGTTTCCTAGTCCCGATTCCAACTCCCGTCCCAAACCGGACTCTGATAAAATACCGAAACCCGTCCCAAACCGTCACAAACCGTCCCAAACCTGACTCTACACCGAAAACCGTTTCCAGCTCCCGTTCCAAATCTGACCCT
Source organism: Volucella inanis (assembly GCA_907269105.1). Classification (NCBI taxonomy): domain Eukaryota; kingdom Metazoa; phylum Arthropoda; class Insecta; order Diptera; family Syrphidae; genus Volucella; species Volucella inanis. The sequence continues at coordinate 229,879,328 of OU026153.1, read as the reverse complement.
AATTGGAGATTTAAAACTAACATCTTCCCCAATTTCACCCCTCCCACTCACATCTCGAACCGATTTCATCAGTCCTCCAATTATATTGCACCTGCAGCCTCCGTTCCACTCAAGCCCCCACGTCAACGCGTCTCTTTCAAATTAACACCAACCGCTCACACTAACTCCTCTGAAGTATCTAACCCCTCTGCACATGCCAAAACTATCACTTTTTTCCCTAATTTTGATCTTAAAACCGGAGCTAAATATCCCAATTTCATTAGTTCTCATATTATAAATCCCTCATCTGAAAATGTGTCTAAAGCCCCTTTAATTACCGTTGCTTCACCATTAACATATCCGTCCACTCGCCCCCTTTTTGAACCCCTTCTACTACCCGTTGTTAAAATAACTCAACAAACTTTTGACACAACAGAATGTCGTTATGCACTTTCTAGAGAAAAAAAGACGTACGAGAATATACGTCTATTTCCTGCATATCTGCATGACAAACCAGACTTAGTTTGTTATGAGGGAAAAACCAAAACAAGCGTCATGGTATCCATACAGCAGGAATGTCTCCCTACTGACCTTACAAGTCTGAGGAACTTATATATTAAGTTCCACGAGATTTTCAATATGTCTCTCCAAAAAGTCTCAGACGACCTTGCTGCTTTCGGTAACTATGTGCACTCAAAAAGAATCTCACACTTCCAACGGAGCAGAGCTGACAATGACAAATTTTTTCGTCCCTAATGTGTTTCGACCATCCACTCCTACGCCCTCTCGAAATAACCTTCCTCTTACCTTCTACTATCAAAAAGTTAGAGGACTGTGATCTAAGACCCGTACCGCCTTGTGCCAATCTTAGGCTCCCATTTGAAGTCTACGCTCTGACCGAAACTGATTTAATTCCCGATATAAAGAATCAGGAATTATTCCCCCCTAGTTTCAATATTTTTCGAGACGACGATCTGACTCGTCCAAATGATGACTCTCCCTGACCGTCCGCAATGACCTAAACTTTTCACCAATCGCTGTTTGTACTTCTTCTAAGCTTGACTACGTTTCAATAAAGATAACTCTCCCCTGTAGGTCCCTGTACGTTATGTGTTTTTACTTCCTATCCGCACAACCAGTCGAGTGCTACCAAAATTGATCAAATAATTAACTTATCTGATCCTTTCGATGATATCATTATCATTCGGAGATTTTAATCTATCCCAGCTGCACTGGACTCAATCTGATGACGAATCTTTTTTTATCGCTAACCCTACCTCGAATGAAGAATGTTTCTTCTTGGACGAGCTCATAGACTCAAGCTTATGCCAAGTTAGTGGCGTCCCCAACTATATGGGTAGGCAATTAGAGCTCATTTTCACCACTGCTCCCATAAACTCCTCTGTCTCGCTATGTCCCCTTTTACTATCGACCATTGATAACTTTCACAAACCACTTCTTCTTTCTTTTATACACCACTCTCCTACTCGCCCCACCCCATCTGTAACCGCTCCTCTTACGACTTTAATAAAGCGAATTTCCGCAAAATTAACGCATATCTTAGTGAGTGTTATTTTGATTTCGCCAATATGCCCCTAAAAAGTGTTCTCTCTATTTCCTACAGAGAATTATTCAATTCTGTATCTCTCTATGTCCCCTTTTCGCGCAATAAGACTCTTTCTACGAGCCCCCCGTGGTATAATCGTAAACTTCGCTCTTTACGTAACAAGAAAAACAAATTATGGGCAGTTTTCCTCCAATCCAACTCTTCTGTTGACTATTCAAACTATCTCGGGGCATACCTTAAATTCGCCTAGCTTTATAGCGATCTCTATCTCTATGATTGTGGGCAATCAAGGCTTATAAACGATCCTAAGTCTTTCTACCAATTCGTTAACTACAAAAAAAATCTGACGGTTTTCCTCCATCTCTCTCATAGGAAAACACATAATCAACCGATCCGCATACTATAGCCAACTTTTTTGCTACTTTTTTTAAACAATCTTTTGCCAATAATTCCTTCGTACCGGATCACTTTTATTTCAAATATCTACTTAACTTAACCACCGGCCCCTCTATTTCTCAAAGATTTGATCATACAGTAATAGAAAATAAATTACAGCAACTTAATTATGAATACTTACCCGGCCCAGATGGCCTTAAATCCATATTTCTTAAAAAGTGTTTTTCAACACCTTCCCACCCCTTTGCAAATCTCTTCCGATTATCGCTCTCTCGCTCTGTGAATTTCCACAAATATGGAAGTATTCTTTCATAACACCGATACACAAAAAAGGATTAAAAAGCGAAGTCACTAATTGCAGCTCTTCCTGATATACCCAGACTTCTCGAGAGCATTTTGTATGAAGCCTTAAGCTTCCAATGCAAATCTTTTATTTCCCCTTGTCAACACGGCTTTCTGAAGGATAGATCAACTACCACTAACCTCGTAGAATTCGTGTCCTCTGTTCTCTCAGCCTTAGAAAGTTTTAAAGAAGTTGACGTTGTAACAACTGATTTCAGTAAGGTTTTTGACAAGATATCTCATAAACTAATCGTTTTCAAATTGTCCGTCCTGGGCTATGAACCCATTTTGCTTAAATGGATATCTTCTTACCTGGATAATCGTTTTTATAGTGTTCTTTTCAGGTCTGTCCTATCGGCCCCTTTCTTGGCCACTTCAGTTGTTCCTCAGGGTAGTCACCTAGATCCACTTCTCTTCATCTTAACTATTAACGATCTTGAAAGGGTCATTCAACACTCAGCACTTTCTCTCTATGCTGACGATACCAAATTTTTTAAACCCATTTCCTTACAACATGACTCCAGCCTCCTTCAAATAGATCTAAATACTTTTTCCACCTGGTGCATCAAGAACGGGTTAGAACTCAATGTCACCAAATGTCAATCGATTACCTTTTCACGTAAGTGCAACATGTCTACTCCCAGAATTTACGTTCTCCGCGGTCAACCTATATCCCTAGTTCAGACTATGCGCGACCGCTTAATTTGCGCTCGCTCATCACTTGGCTTTCTTAAATGATGGTCCAAAGAATTCTGCAACCCGTACGTGACCAGATTACTATACATCACGTACGTTCGCCCTCTTCTTGAGTACGCTAGCCAAACGTGGTGTCCCTTTCAACGAGTTCATATATACCGTATTGAGAGCATCCAGCGTCGTTTTCTTCGATTTTCTCTTCGAGGTCTACCTTGGAACGATCCTCTTATCTTACCTCCCTACCAAGAGCGTCTCAAACTCATTAACCTGAATATCCTTGAGGAACGAAGGGACGCAGCTGACATTATTTTCATTCACCGACTCCTCTCTGGCTCTGTCGATTGCATGTCTACGTTGCCCCCGTCTCTTTTATCTACCTATCCAGCGCACAACATATGGCTCCAACGAACCAGCTTCTCAGTTTTCGATTTTAATCGCAGCACACTTTCCCTCCAATTCGATCTCCTTCACCATCCCTAGCTTTAAGCCCTATTAAAAGGTGGGATCAGATGGGTGTGCTGTATTATGAGCTGCTAAAACCGGGTGAAACCATCAACGGACAACACTACCGAACACAAATAATTCGTTTGAAGAGAGCAGTAACCGAAAAACGCCCGGAATATGCGACCATATACGAGGCAATAATTTTCCAACAAGACAACGCTCGGCCCCACGTTGCTATTCCGTTTACGAACTATTTGGAAAACAGTGGATGGGAAGTCTTACCTCACCCGCTTCATGCCCCAGACCTAGCCCCTTCTGACTACCATTTGTTCCGGTCGATGCAGAACGCCCTCACTGTAATACGGTTCACATCAGAGCAGAATATCAAAAATTGGCTTGATTCATTCTTGGCTGCCAAGCCGGCGCAGTTCTTTTGGGATGGGATCTACAAATTGCCAGAAAGATGGGAAAAAGTCATAGCTCCAGATGGGCAATACTTTGAATAATACTATTGTACATGTTTTTCTTAAACAAACGTTCAAGTTTGAAAAAAAAAAACCTGACGAATTAAAATATATACCCAATAGCTTTCTCGTAATACTTCATCATTTGAGGTATTTCAAAAACTTTATTATTGGCTTGAGGTACAATCAAAATATTTATGAATGGAACTCGACTTCGTTCATATGGTCACCGCGGGTACGTTTGCAGCGGTCGATTCGTTGGACAAAATTTTCAACGAGTTGGCCACACATTTCGGCCGAAACGGCCACTATTTCACGTTCAATATTGGCTCTGAGCTCTTCCAACGTCGTGGGTGTGTTGGCATAAACCAATGACTTAACGTAGCCCCACAAAAAATAGTCAAGCGGCATTAAATCGCACTAACGAGGCGGCTAATCGACTGGTCCATGTCTTGAGATAACACGCTCACCATACTTACTCTTCAATAAATCGATTTTAGCGTGTGCTGTGTGGCTTGTGACACCATCCTGTTGAAACCACATGTTTTCCAAGTTCATATCTTCCAATTCGGGCCAAAAATAATCGGTGATCATGACGCGATAACACTGACCATTCACAGTAACGTGACGATCGTTATCGTCGACGAAAAAATATGGCCCAATAACGCCGCCGGCATGCAAACCGCACCAAACAGTTATTTTTTGTGGATGAAGTGGTGATTCATGAAGCACATGTGGGTTTTCGCCCGACCAGTAACGCATATTTTGCTTATTGACGAACCCATCGAATATCTTTAGAAAATTTTTATAATTTTCAGACGTTGCTTTACCATGCTGAAAATGTTGAGTTTACTGAATAAATTGACAGTGACAGTTTGATGATTAGTGAAAGAGTGCGTTCACAAATTAAATTCAAAGTTGTCAAGTTGGAAAACCCTGTACATCAACATTGTACCTATCGGGGTGAGAATTAAAAACAAGTCCAGCAAAATAGCTCATCAAAGTCGTTAAGGTCGGATTGCTCTTCACTTTGGGGCTTCTGTAAATAAAGCAGCAGCGGATAATTATCTTACGCAGGTATAATTTTAACCACATGAAATTGAATTCCGGATTGGAACAGGGACTACATTGTGGTGGAGTTTGGTAAGCTACATCACTTCGCACGTAAATGGCGAGACCGTGCTGGGAAAAGAATAATGGCACTAGTTCGTAGTCAGGAAGTTTCAGATCTTAGTGATCCGGAAGGTATGGGCGGGGAGCTGCCTGTATTTCACTAAGTGCCAAGATAGCTAGCCTGTATTTACGGACGTGGACGTACGCAGAAAAATGATTACATTTGAACCCGCGTATATTTGCTATGTTCACCTTAATTTCCCGTGTCATTATAAAAACAAAAACAAGAAAAAAAAAATCACAAACATCTCTACTCTGAAACGAAGCATTCGAAAAGGGAGGTGGAGAATATTTTCTTCATTTTCATCTCCGCTGCCTTCATCAGTAACCTTCTTATCATCCGGAAGGGAACAGAATGATTTCACCAGGGTCTTCTCGAGCTTCCAGTAATTTGACAATCCCATCCACAATCAACCACCGAAATAAAATAAGCTATACATACATATATGTATTGTACAATAGTTTTGTTGCATTACTGTCCATTGAAACTTGTAGGTGACACTACACATTGAAAGCCTTGCTTTACTAAACCAATGTGCAATTCTTATATTAAAATGCATCATTATTGTAGGTTGGGTATTCATTTGAAATGAAAACTACGTTTTATCGATATTTCAACGGAAGACAACACACAAAAAGTGGAAAACTTGAAAAGCTTGCACAAGATTTGATTTTGAGCACTAACTGACGGTTAACGCACAGAGTTCATAGACATTATGGCTTAAACAGCTGGCACCTGTAGGCAGTTGACGTGTTAGTAACAGTCTTCAATATGTTATAGTAGCATATATCTCTGAATTTTAAAACGTGTGGTAATAAAACGTTTAACACAAAACAAATGTATCTGTCTATCTAAAAAAAATTCCGATGCTGTAGACTTGTCACTCTTGGCATACCATTCGGAAATAAGTTACAAAATATGTATACATCTTAAGGAATATTTATGAGTTTCAGCGAAGTTGCAATGACTGCACAATGCCATTCGTTTAATTAAGTTGCTTCGAAATGAAATTCTCCAAGCATGCAATTTCACCGGGCGAAATCCATGTAACCAATTTCAGCAATTTAATGAACTTTTACAAGGGTACCTGTGTACAAATACACCTACTACTCGCACCTATACCGCAGCAAACCAGCCTCAACCTTATGAAAACACTTTTTACCGGTTTGCAATGCCTATTTGCCCAGAGAACGATTTTCAGTACAACGTAAAACTCGAAGAATTCACACGTCGTCGTAGTTGCCATTTTAAATAACAACGTTGTAAACCGAGACCAGGACGACGAATACACTCTCATTTGCGCACATAATTGCAAAAATGGACTTCATAAGGATTGGTAGGTATGTGGCAGGGTATTTGCCTGTTTCCATCATTCATTCAGTTCAGCCACCAAACAAAGTAGCTTGATGAGTAAACAAACATCGTTCATACCCTCGGAACAGTTTTTCAGATGACACCCTTAGAAGCCAACAAAAGGAGCAGGAGCAGCAGCACACCTGGAACGCATTACTTAACCTTAGTTTCCAAATAGAATAGCAACTTTTTCCGTATTGTTTTTGTTGTTGTTCCTGTATATGAGTATGAAGCTCGCCTGAAGCTCATCACTTTGCTTGCTTTGGCGTAATAGGCAAATCTCATGCATTCTGGGCCTTCCGTTGATATTTTCATATTTCTCTTTTATGCACAACTCCATTTAGGAGCTGTTTGAATTCCCTTTCATCATTTGTTGAGGGTTGCATTTAGATACATAAGGCAGAAAAATGCAGACAACTCCGAGACATGAGTTGCATGTCGGAAAACAAGAAGATTTTTTTTAAATTATATCTTGGATGTGACCCTTGGGTAGATTAACAAAAGTGACAATTCCAGAGAGTGTCCCCGATTTGATTTATGATAAAAAGCTTCTTTTGACAATCTGTAGTTAGTGGAATAGCTGGTTAGAATGAAAATCGCTTAACGCTATTAACATTCTAAAGCAACGTCCGGACTGAGGTGGAAGGTCTTCAAAAAACTACGGTAGGAACATTAAAAACATCTTAAAATCCGGCCCGAATTAAGGGTTTTGCCGTAGAAAAAACTGCAAAAGTTAGGGAGTTTTTTTTTTGTTTTTGACAGCTGAAGGCTATGAAGAACTATTGTACTTCCACCACATAGAATGGAAGAAGTTAGCTTAGCTCCGGAGATGTCCGGGTATGGACCAGTCCCGCGATTGAAACAACATCCGGAGGTTTCACAAGAAAGCCAATCAACTGATGGCTAGCTTCAAGACCGGAACACAGACTCTTCAAAACTGCGAAGGAAACCTAGTTGCCGAAGCACAGGAGATAGTAGATGTTTTAGATGTTTAAGAAGCATTTACAGCAGCTGCTAAAGGGGCATCACGTAGAGAGTGTGAGAGGGTAAAAAGAAAACCCACATCCAGTCAATGAAGAGCAAGTTTGATCAGCCAGTATAGAAGAAGTCGGCTTAGCTATTAAAAACGTTAAGCACGCTGTGATGGCCTACCAGCGTAGATCTTCAAATACGGTGACGATGCTTTGGTAAGGCGCATTCACCAAACCATCAACCAAGTATGGGTGGAAGAAAGCATGACCAGTGACTATGCTATCAGCTCCATATACCCCATCTACAAAAGTGGCGACTCTATGTCGTGCAACACATTAATCGGCACGTACAAGTGTGGCTTCCATCCTGGCAGATCGACTAAGGACCAAATTTCACCAAGGCCAACGAATTTGAGGTCAAAACTCACCACATATTCATCGACTTCAAAGCTGCATATGATAGTATTCATCATTCGGGATCACAGCAAAACTGATCTAGATATATCGCGTGCCGCTCGAAAAAACGCGCTACAATGTGCAGTTTGAAACTAGCTCCACCGAATTATTTCTCACTTGCATCGGATTTCGGGAGAAAGGAGATGCGCTTTCTGGACCAGATATCGCGTAGGATGGGTGTCAATACGGAAGGCACTATAGTATTTTTTACAGGTCCCTTCAGCAGACGATTTTGACATTAACGGTCGTTCCCAGCATGCCATGATATAGGCTTTCACGGCGTTTGAAGGACAGCCGAAATTTATTGCCTTTGAAGTAAACGAAGACAAGACTAAAAACACACTACCAATAAACAAAACAGCATCTGTCCATCGCACAGGACAAGACATCACTATTGATAGTAACAACATTGAGATGGTAAAGCAGATCACCTACCTCGGAGTAATCGTGAACTCCACGAATGATACATTAGAGGAGATTCGACGAAGAATTACTCTAGCAAACTCTTGCTAATTTGGTCTGGCAAAACAATTGGGTTTAAAACTCCTAACTCAAGGGACGAAAAGTATGCCATACAAAGCCCTTATTCTGCCAGTTTTGCTGTACGGCGCCGAGTGCTGGACGATACGCTGGAAGGGAGAACTGTTACTGGGCTCATTTGAATGAAAATTCTTCAATGGATTTTCGGTTATTTGTGCGAGTAGGGAGAATGGAGCTGTGTGAACATATGGATTTAGTCCAAAAAGCCAAATCACGTCGACTACATTGGCTCGGCCACATCAAGCGAATAAGCAATAATGCTCTAGATAAGAGGGCAGGGAAGGCCAAACCACCGTTTTAAAGACCAAGTCGTCGCGGATTGCAGAGCTCTTGGTCAATATAAGCATGTAAAAGGAAAGGTGACGCCAGCAGGAAAATTCTGTATATGGTATACCACCATTAATTTTTATAGATTTTTGCAATCGAAAGATTAATCTATTTAAGTACTGACGACAGTAAATACTGGTGAACAGATGGCCCCAAGATGGGCTACAGATTAGATTCGATTGTCCTCTCGACTGATATCAGAATCTCAAAATTTTATCGTCCTACATTTTTTGTTTTTGTCTTTTAACCGGAAGTAATTATAAAAGCATATCAAAAAGTGCAGCTCAGATAATATGAGCAACCGATTCCTTCAATGTTACCTTTTTCTGGGTTCCCAGTATTTATTTTTCTGTGATATGCAAGTTAACTCTAAGCATACCTTTGTAATTAAACGCATAGGCCCTTTGCTTTTCACATATCTTTAAGACCTCAGCTTACTTTTCAATGCCGACCATGACAGAATCCCTTCCTTTCTGTTTCAATAAAGCTCTGCCGTAATCGCTATAAACTCTATGTAAAGCTTGACTACCTTTTTTTTTTTTTTTAAAGAAATCTGATCCGCGGGGACAGTGCGACCTAAAAGGTCTTTTGTACCACAATATCAGTGGTAGGAAACCAAGAGAGCCTTTAGAGATTTTGAGACTTTCTGCAGGGATTACAATTTCGCTGAGGAAGTGTCGTCCTATTAAGGAACTCAGAGCCATGTATTCAGTTTCGTGAATAAAACCTATTTTGTGTAGGTGGTATCGAAGGGGGCAGTGTCCGGCCAGAAATCCAACTACTCTTCTGATATAATCCCTTTTGAGTTGTAGGGATTATTTTGATATTTTGTGAAAGGGTTTGTTAGCTCTTTTAGCCTGGTAAAGCTTTCTTTAACTTGGAAAGAAAACGAAACAAAAAGTAACCTCTTATTTGAAACACGTCTGTTTTAGTAGTTTGATATACGTTTGACATTCCGATGAATATGCCATCTAGCGCTGGTATGGCCACATGGTGGACAATAGTGAGAACTTTTTTTTAATATTGTACTTTTCAAGATTCCGCCCACTTCGTCCTGTTATTGTGACGAAACCTCTTGTTGACCATCGCGTTTATCCATAAAGTCGTTGTTAATTGGGAGCACGACCAACTTTGAGATTATTCTTTCAAAATTGATGTGATTGTGTACGGATTATAACTACTCGCACCAGATCGTCGTCTCCAGAATGTACTTCCAAGATCCAGGTCAATGTCCACTGAGTGGGTGATGCACGTTCATCTCGAATAAGGACCAGGTCGGCCGCTTTAATCTTGTTTTTGGCTTGCTTCCACTTGCTTCTCACCTGGAGCTTATGCAAAAACTAACAGCTCTACCTTTTCCAAAAACCCTGCTACATTTGTTGGAACTGCATCCACCGTATAAGTCTACCGGTGTTGATGTCCAGCAAGTGTGGTTCCAGAGTGACAGTGATGGGGTCATCCACCAAGAAGTGCCTAGGGGTCAAGACGGCTAAGTCACTGAGACCAACAGAAAGCGCTGACAAAGGTCTATAATTAAGCACAGCTTCAATTTGCTAAAAGGCGGTGCAATGAAAAAGCGCAGTGTGGTAAGAAATGAATCACGTGCCTTACTCTAGCTGCTTTCGAAAACCTGTAAAGTCCTCTTTGAGTTCCGCACTCGCACTAGCAAATGTCATTGTACAGTCGCTATATACGCTAGAGCTGTACCCTCATATGGAAAAGAAGTGTCGCATAGCTGCAAGGAGCGTCTCGGTGGTCATATCGCTGACGAGTTCGAGATTTGATAGCTCTAGCGCTCGGGCAGACAAAGAGAGCAACCCATCTTTTGTAACTACGATGACCTCAGCCTTTTGTGTACAGCAGCTGTACAACGGGGAGTGGGAAGACTTCCCATAATTTGGGTTGTAATTAGTCATTTTTGGCGAAAACATGTCAAACAATGACGAATGAACTTCTGAACAAAGTTCAGATGGTCAACACGACCATCGATTATCCATTTCGAAGAAAGTTCAAAGTTTTTTGCTTGCCACCATGCATACTTAGTCCACGAATGAACTTAATCTATAAGTATCTCAATAAGTTTGTTTTCCTTAGGTAGTATGAATTGAAATCGTTCTGCCACAGGCAGCCAAGTATTTCTTAGTCGCCCATTCAATCGTATGATACCACTTTCGTCGATAATTAGATTAAGTTTTAGTAACTTGCTTTTTGAACTTACAGGCTTACATCGAGACAGACAAGAAACTTCATTTGCAAAATGTATTTTTTGAAGATACCTTGTCCAGAAATTTAAGACTACTATACTCGTCATTCAGATAATGTGCAGCAGGATAATTTCTAACGTGGTCGTCTTAGTTTGATGTCAATATATGGATGCCAGCGTGTAATTCCAACTAATTCCAACTAATTTTAAGGTGTTGGAGTATTTGTATAGAAAACCCAGTGCTCCAAAATACACCATCAAGTAAGCTAGAGTACATTTTTGACGTCGCAGACTTGTTTGAGCCACTCGGTTTTATCTGTATTAAGCCATTCTGGACCAGATCACTATATGTCGAGATTCACTGGCTGCAAAAAGTACACACAACGAGAGGCAACGTCAGCCGGACTACTATAAGTGGAAACATATCTCCAACAGTCAGTAGCTGTCAGCTCTTGGATTTTGGTAGTCCGATTGGCCGTTTATTTATTATGCCTTCCAGGATTTGAAGAATCCATCTGAGAGCTGTCTTCAAGTCAGACAAACATAAAGTTGTAATTGACGTCAGCTTAAAGTTGTCGAGCACTTTGAAAGCTACTTTTGAAGCAAGAAGTACTCCATTGAATTCCAAACATAGCCATGAGAATCGACACTTTAATTTCACCATCAACTGTTTTGACCCGTAGATATGAAACGAGAGCATAAACGGAGGTAGATGCATCCGAAAAAAGATGTAGTTAGTAACTCGAGGTATCTGGTGACGAGAAAACACGCCCAGAAACGTTGATGTCATCTATCAATGCAAGCTCTTCTCGAAATCGATTCTGAAAAGATTCCGAAAGTGGATCATCCGAGGAAATACCAGAAACTAAAGTTGTTGACATATTATTTTGCCTGTTATCACGACTAGAGCCAATGGGCAGGTTGGAACATAAATTTTGGTAACATCGGAAATTTATTGACGTTTTGTGTATGTTGAGGAAACTTTCGTGACGTTCACTTTGTAGTCTATGCAATCACCTTTACAAAACCAGTAGATCCCAAGCGCTTAGGTTTCCAAGCTCCAGTTCAGGAGTTTCTACATGTGTCTAGTGTGAGATTATCTGATATAGCATCCTATATTGAACCTTATGTGCATATGGTCCGATAGGGATGGCTCATCTCACATATGCCAATCCTTGATAAAAGTATGAAGAAGGGGAGATAAGTTAGTAAGGTCAAGTACCTCCTCTATTACAGAAGCAGATTTTTTCTAAAAATATAGTTTGAGAGTAACTCACCCCATTTGATGCGTTGGCATCGCATTTAGGAACGTGATGCCAATTACGACGGTAGCACTATTTGATTATTTCTATGTCTCTGGGAAAATAAGCAGAAGCACACAAGAACTCTTGCAATCAATTCCCTTGATGTAGTTCGATGATCTCTGCCACTTGATCTCTAGTATTAAACTCTGAGAATGAGAACATAATTCATTTTTGAACTAATCAGTATCCTAATATTCGCTCACTATTGTTGAGACCAAATATCTAACCCTTAATAGCCCACGATTCTAGAACTAATCCCAGGGCCATGATCGCTCATGCTATATGAGCAGCGTCCGATGTATGAGGTAAAAATCACGTAGTGATTCTAACGCCAGGACAGGAAAGACGTGGGACAGTTGGTAAACATAGCCTATACGACACTACGTCTGGAAGCAGACTGAGGTTGACTGAATTTGTGTATATACATATACACAAGGGTACATGACGGTCTCAGGATCATGAAATGCTAAATCAAATTAATCTCATTGCGATAGACGTAATTCATGCCTCTAGTATTCTGAACATAAACTTCCGGGCAGTCAACAACCATCTAATTTCAGCCATACGAATGCGTATTTCCGAAGTGCCATATTAAAAAAGAAAAAGTGTAAGGAGATGTAAGGTCGAAATCGCAAGAGACCGCCAGAATCATCGCGAAACGCTTATCCCGAAAATTCCCAACTAGTCCTATACCGCAGAATAAAGTACAAAAGAACAGTGGCGCTGCCAACGTGCCATTAGACACACCTCAACTGACATCCTGGGTATCCGCTGTTGACTAAGAATGCCGGCAAGCACATGCAGCGAACCATAAAACGTAGAAAGCGCTTCAATAAAAGACGAAAGCCGATCGTCATCTTTATGAAAAGATTATCGGCTTCCTCAGAGCACACAAAAAAAAAAAAGAAACTATAACGAGAAGCATGCAATTGCAGATATTTAGAGGTCGTTCTCCTCTAAAGCTAAAGCCTTACCAACAGGCAACAAGGATGTGTCAAGGCAAGAAAACCCCTATCGAAGCCTGTAGATATGAAGAGGGAAACCTTGTAGTAGAGTCACAGTCGGTGCTGAGAATATAGGAAAACTTTTTCTGCAGACTGTATAACAGCCGAAGAAGCATAACATTCCATCGTCAGGCAGACGATGTACCTAAAACTTCTGTCTGTCTGACCAAAATGAAGTGTGGATAGAAATATATAAGCCAAAATTAAAAAAAGCAGCTGGATCTGACAGCTAATCGGTGTAGGTATTCAAGGCTGCTGAAAATGACTTTGTGAAGAGCACAGATTAACTCATTACTCAGATTTGGTTAAAAGAGTGTATGCCTGGTAACTGGATTCACAGTATCGTATGCCCGATCGACGAATAATGAGACTACTTGACTGTCTAAAATATAGAGGTACAGGTCCCTTCAACATCACATAAAATCTCTTATCTGCAATATTGAGTGAACGTCTGAAACATTTCGCCAACAAACTAATCGGCCTCAATCAGTGGCATTTCAGATCAGAAAAGTCCACAATCCATAAAATTTTCTTAAACCGATGGGCCCTGGAAAAAACTCAAAAAGTTCAAATCGATATCTACCATCTTTTCTTCAATTTTAATGCCGCCTATGACAGAACTTCTTAACCTCATACTTGAAAGAAATGTGCTGAACTCACTACTGAACACTAAATGCACAATCTTTAAAATGTCTGTAACTAGTACGCAAATAATAATGACCGCCAAAGTGGACAAAGCGATGAATGAAGGCGAGACCAAGTATATGCTCTGAACAAAAAAGACACACAACACAGACGAAATGGATAGAAGCTCACAGTCGACAGCTATAATTTCGAGGTAGTAAAGGACTTGGCTCTGCTAAAAATCCTTCCAGCTCTATCCAGAAAAGCTGCGGAGACTCTGTATAAAATAAGAATAATATTCAGTGCTGTTTGCGTTGACAGGGTTATGAGCGATATCGACTTAATCAGAAAACTCGGTCTCAGTTGCCTGAGATGGCCTGGTTCACATAGTCTTCGAATCCATACCAGATGATCTTAACTGGCTTAGAATGCGCACCTGAAGGCGGTTAGCTAGGGAACGGAGAGGTTTGTTAGTTGAGGCTTAGGTTCACCCTCAACAGAAGCGCCGTCTTCCTTTGCTACACCGTAGTAAGCTAAATTAGCGTATAAAATAAGAATTATTCCTAGCCTTTCACTTCCAAATTGAAAAAAATAGCTTATGGGCCAAGCGAGCCTTAATGGCTTGGAATGCATACATTTAAGAATCTATACTTTGATGCAATACGAAACCAATCTCCTTTTATCAATGCCGGTTCATGTTGAAAAGCAATTCTTAAATTTTAACTTTTCTTCCTCACTTTAATTGTTAAAAATATGGTACACCTTGCTCCCATTTAAGTTATCAGCATTAGCAGTGTAGAATAAATAGTACTCTCTTATTTTGCATCCAATTAGAGCAAAAGTGTAAAAGTTTCCCTCTTCCAGAACATTCTCAAATTATCTTCAATTTTCGAAAACTTTTAACCAAAAAAAAAAAAAAAAAAACAAACAAGAAACAGAGTGAAGCAAGGACACCTTTTTTTTGACAACTCTCCTCTTAAGTCGGTGTTGTCACATATTTCCAAAAATACTCCATTCCCAGTTATCATTTGTGCCAAATGGGAACCGCACTCCACAAATATCCTTTTTCTTCGTCAGACCTTACTGACATTATTTGAGAGTTGAAAGTGGGAAAATTCAACGAATCTAACTATTTGCAGAGCACAAAAGTTTTCCTCTTGTGATAATTTTCTTTGCTTTCCATTCCATGGGTTTCATTTTTCGATAGAAAAACTTTTAACTTTTTCTTCATACATATATACATATATCCATGCTCCATTTGCCCCATTTAAGTAGATGACATGATTTCAGAAGTACAATTTTCCACAACGAACAAAATTTGTGAGACGTAGGTTCAAACTTGTATTCGTATTCGGATATCGGCTAAAGGATAACAAATCTACCATAAGGAATTTTGCTAAAATAAGAGCCGTGTTCTGCTTTTCGAAATTGAAAAGCGAAACTCATTGTCCACTGGAGGGTAAGAAGGCGGCTACAATTCCACAGAAAGTCGGTTACACGGTTGAATCTGGAATGAGATTTTTGAAATCGGAAACTTTTTTATCGTCACCTTAAATAAAACTCCAAATGCAAATGTTTCTTTATGCCAAAAGAAAAACTATAGAGAAGAGAAGAAATAGGCAAAAGCAAGGCTACAACACAAATGTAAACGAATTCAATAGATTTTTTGTAAATGTCTACGGGTTTCCAACCAGCCAAGAACTAATTTTACAAATGAAAGATATCACACGAACACAGTATTGCTGAAAAGTTATTTGACTAATGTACTTGCTAGAAGTATAATTTTTATTTGTAAATAATATCTAGACTAGCCATCATTTTATTCTATTGCTAACACAGTTTGACCAACAGGGTAGGTTGACAGAGGATGGCTCTAGTCAAGCACGATTCTAGCAGGAGAAAAGCCAAACTGCTATTATTTCAAAGCAAACATTTTTTTTAGCTACGTTGTCGTGAAATAAGAAGTCAGATTTTCTAAGGATCTGAAGAGAAACTAGATTTTAGGTAGAACGTAGCGTCAAAGGCGCTCAGACTGGATTTTAAATTGTGGAACAGGGCTCAAAAGACGCACACAGTTGGGACAGTTGGAGTTCAGAAAAGTTGGAGAGTAGAAGCGATAATAACAGAGCTAGAAGACGAATTCTATCTACTCCAGCAGCAATAGAGAAGGCAAAAAGGTCAGCAGAAATGAGATCTGCCGAGACCGATCAATTTCTTGGAATTAAAACGCCTACCTTTTTTTTTTTGTAATTAAAATTAAAAATAAAATAAGAACACTTCTGGACTTTCAAAAATAGAAAAAGAAAATCCACTGGGTTGCCTAAAGCCATGGTTTATAAAAACATTGAATCTAAGGATGTTAACACAACACTGGATTTTTTAGCGAAATACTTTGAATCTGTGTATTCAAAGCCTGCTACAATAGTTTTGTAACAGCTACCGAATGCAGAATTGATATCAGCCTCATCCAACTAAGTCTTCAACACGTTTTATTGGCTCTTGAGGATCTTCAGCCCAATTCAAATCCTGGCCCGGATAGTATTCCTGTAATTATTTTTAAAAAGTGTTCTCAAAAAATTTGCAATTCCCTTCATCAAATTTTTAATATATCATTGTCCTCCGGTATTTTTGTTGAAGAATAGAAATCGTCCTTTCTTATTCCAATGTTAAAATCTGGATCTCAGAACGATATTGAAAATTATAGAGGAATTTGCAAACTATGCGCCTTGACAAAACTTTTTGAAAGCATAGTTAAGTCTACTAGGTGGGATGAAAAGTAACCTCCTTGGGAATGAAAAAAAAATTTTTTTGTTTTATTCAATATAGTCCCCGCTTAGTTTGAAACACTTACTCTAGCGATTTTCCAACTTCTTGATCCCGTCCGAAAAGTAATTTTCCGGAAGGTCTGTAAAATACACCTCCGTGGCGACGACGATTTCCTCGAGTGAGCTGAATTTTTTATTGATGAGCCGTCTTTTGAGGTTTGGGAAGAGATAATAGTCCAAGGGAGTCAAATCCGGCGAATACGGTGGATGCGACAGCAATTGGAGCCGTAAGTCATTGATTTTAGCCGTGGTTGCGATGCTTCTGTGCGCCGGTGCATTATCTTGCAAAAACAAAATTTTTTTTCGCTTAATGTGAGGGAGTTTTGCAGCGATTTCGGCCCTCAATCGCTCCAATAATGCACAGAAATACTCGCTGTTGATGGTTTTTCCTTTTTCGAGGTAGTCCTCGAAGAGTATGCCATGACAATCCGAGAAAACCGACACCATAACCTTTCCGACCCATCGAGCTTCCCTCGGCCGCTTCGGAGCACTCGTGCCGGCTTCAGTCCATTGCCGGGCACTCATTCTGTTCTCTGGTGTTCAACATTTACCAATCGACGCCAAAAGTCCGCCCGATTCCGCATCAGCACGTCCAAACACTCTTTCGAAGTGATCTCGCGTTCGTGTTTTTTTCAGGGGTGAGTATGCGCGGCACCCAGAGGCAGAATAAATTTTTCATATGCTCAGTACTAATCTTGTGGTAACTGCTAGCTCGCGCATCTTCACTTTCTGGTCAGCCGACACCATTTCATGTATCTTTTTGACATTGTCCTCTGTAACCGCATCGGAGGGCCTGCCGCTGCGGACTTTTTGACGGAATATTTGACGGTGTTATCTGACGGAGCATTAGCCCCATAATATTAATCCAACTTTTCTTTGGTTTCCTTCACCGTTTTGCCACTCAAAAAATAATATTTTATGAGAGAACGAAAATCGTTTTTGTCCATACTCAACATGATGCTAAACATGTCAACAACAATAAGCTGTCAAAACAAAACTAAAGACAGTATCGCACTGAAATTTGGAATGTCTGTCTAAATATGATCAGACTTCAAGCACCATAACCTTTCTTGCAGTAACAGCGCATTCTGATGCACAGGATGGTTTTGTCACTGGCAGGTATACTATTACTATTCTCTCATTGTGATGCACAGGATGGTTTTGTCACTGGCAGGTATACTATTACTATTCTCTCATTATGCCATCAATGTTATCGACGATGATTATCAAGTCGACTGTGCTTACAATGACTTCAGTAAGGCATTTGACTCCATCAATCATCATATTTTGCTATAAAAAGCTAAAATTTTTGGTTTCACTCGGCAATCTTCGATTGGATAGCATTTTATTTGATTGGCTGAATTCAAAGAGTCATCATAGATAATTACCTTTCACAATCGATTGAGTGCAGCTCTGGAGTACCACAAGGTAGTCATTTGGGTCCGCTGCTCTTTATAATTTTTATCAACAACATATCGTGTACATTGAAATATTGCCAGTGCTTGATGTATACTGATGACTTAACTCTGTTTATTAAAATGAAAACGTCGCTTTACTATGAGTTTTTACAGTATGATCTAAGAAACCTATCTATTTAGTGTGTCAACAATTATCTACAGTTGAATATTAGAAAATTCTTTATCCTTTTATAGAACCTCTTCTCATTTTGAGTTTCAATACAAAATCGACAGTATTAGACTAAACAGAGTCGAAAAAGTTAAAGATCTTGGCATTTTAATGGATTCGAGGTTCAAATTTCTATCTCATGTTGAACACGTTACTGCTAAAGCAAATAAGCTTTGTGGTTTTATTAAGCGAAAAAGTAAGGAATTTTTCGTTCATCATACCCTTATTTCGCTTATTGCGTTGGTTAGATCTTAGCTAGAATATGTCGATTTAATATGGAACCCTTTATTTAAAACTCACTCTACTCACTCACTCACTAGGGATATCAGCTTTAAGTTCTAAAAGAAAAGCTCATGACATCATGCTAACAAGAGACCTGTGCTATCACATTAAATGTCATCTCTTTTAGCTCCTATCCCAATTTATGCCCCAGCGAGATCTTTAAGGAAAAAAAACCTTCTTCTTCGACCTGTTCATAGAACAATTTACTACCATAATGAACCTATGTCCAAAGCTATTGTACCATTCAATGCCGTTTATACCATTTGTTGATCTACATCTTTCTAGACATCGCTTTAAAAGTGTTTTCCTTAATTTGTTAGCTTAATCTAAGTCTTAAGTATTTATTATTGAATTAAAATCTGTATAGCTTAGTTAGTAGATGAAATGAAATAAATAAATAAATAAACTTCCTCTGTCAATCGATTTTCCCGCGAACGATATTCGGTTGAAATTAGCTCTACAACTGGCAAACTTCATAGACTTGTTATAAGGAAGTCCGCTGATGAGGAACTAACTCATTCTGAAAAACAATTTGCGTGATACTTTTCGTCACATAAAAGGTCCAGCCTGTGATGAATAAAGGTTGCAGTTCAGGTATACAGAATTATGTACGATATCTGCGAAAAATTCTCCACCACCAAACACCATAAAAACGCCAAATGCGACAGGACCGACTTACCTGTAAGGTTGCCGCTATCTCCTCTCTAACAATCGACTTATCTATAAGAGTACATACCATCACATTAAAAAGTACCCGGATATTGTCAAACATTTTTTTTTTTTTTTAGGTTGGTACATCTGTCATCAGGAGCTTAAATATCTGAGTGTTTGTTGTGTTCTGCGAATTTGGCACTATCAAATTTAGTAGGAAGTTGCCTGAAATTTTGAGTTTCTAACAAAATATCATGTGTGGAAGCGATGAAAATGTTAACGGTAACGTACGTGAACTCGACAATGTCGAAAACACAAGCATGCGAGTGCTACAAAGAGTTTAAAATGGACCGTAATGTGGTTAATGATCTGCCTCGTTCCGGTCGTCCATCCACCAGTATGACTGACGTAAACTTCGAAAAAGTTAAGAAAATCGTCCTCGCAGATCATCGTGTGAGCATCAAGGAAATAGCAGCCGATCTTGGTTTATAGTTTGGATCGATGTAGAGTTATACACGATGCTTTGGGCATAAATCGAGTTAAAGCGCGGTTTATGCCGAGAATCCTCAATTTGTTGCAGAAACAGTATCGTATGGATGTCGTTAAAAAATTAAAAAATGCTTTCCTTGGGTCAAAATGTATCTTCGAAACAGGCGAGACAAAACCCAAAAACCCACAACAAAGTCGATCCAAAATTAAGGCTTTGTTGACCTTTTTTTTTTTTTTTGGAATTGCCATGGTGTAGTCTACTCCTAATTTTTTCCGCCAGGCCAGACAGTAAATTGGGAGTATTATGTGAGCATAGTAAGCATTTAAGGAGAACATTTTTTTTGCAAGAGGCCAGAATTGTGGAGAAACAACTCGTGGTTTATCCACCACGACAACGCACCTGCGACATCTCATCTTGTACCCGACTACATTTGACCAAAAGCAAAGTTCATACCATTCTGCCAGCTCCGTATTCACTTGACAATGCTCCTTGTGACTTTTTCCTATTTTCACGACTAACCACTTCGCGGAAAGCGTTTTGTGACGATTGAGGCAATAAAAAAGAATCGGTCTATGAAAAGTGTTTTGGAGATTAGAGGAAGCGTTGAAATATGTGTATTGGTTGCAGTTGAGATTACTTTGAAAGGAATAAAGTGAATTTCGATGAATAGTTGAACCGTTTTAGTTTTAATGGAAGACTTCCGAGTACTTTTTGATCGACTATGTCGCTATTCCCTCTCTCACGATTTAAATTATGGTGGCTGGCACTGCAATAGTGCAGACCCTCTGATTATTTGTGGAAGCTAACTTGTGATATGGAAAATAGAAATTTTTTGAGCTGTACAGGTACACATGTCTCAAACATGTGTTCACAACTACTTAGTTGATAAAAAGGTTTAAGGTGTTTTGGTGTGCTCAAAAGTTTTCAATTATTATAAAAACTGGAGCAAATAATTTGCATCAAATTTTATGTAAAAAATGGAATCAAGTGTTCTAAAACACTTTAAATGTTAGCTAACCGTATGCCAGTGCTAACATTTAGTTTGCTCTAAGAAAAATATTTACAATTGGTATAATCTCTTCCAAGATGGTCGAGATGCCAATGACGAACTTCGCTCTGGACTCCCCAGCATAGCAACAAAAGATGACAACTTCGAACCATAAGAGAGGCATAGGATGTTGGCATATCGGTCGATTCGTGTCATGTAATTTTTTCTGATATTTTGGTCATGAGACGCGTGTCAGCAAAGTTTGTTTCGAAACTCCTTAGTTTTGATCAGAAGAACAGTCACATGAGCATTGTTCAGAAGCTCTTGAATGACGTCAAAATGACTTGCTCAAAAAGGTCATAACTGGTGACGAATCATGAGTATATGGTTATAACGTCGAAATTAAAGCCCAATCGCCTCAAGGAGAGTCAAGATCGAAAAAAGCACACCAAATTCGATCAAATGTCAAAGTTTGGATCACTGTGGTTTTTGGATTACCGTGGTCATATGGTCATTGAGGAGTATTACCTTGAACTAACGCGCTGTTTGCAAAAAGAAATACGAAAAAACCGTCCGGAAAATCCAATTTATGGCTTTTGCAACACGATAATGCACCTGCTCAATCATCGTTGCTTGTGAGAGATTTTTTGGTCAAAAACACCGGATTTGGCCCCATGCGTCTTTTTTCTGTTCCCAAAACCAAAGAGACCTATGAAAGGACGGAGATTTGCAACGATTGAGGAAATAAAAACGACACCCCTGGAAAAGCTCAAGGCTAAGCCAGTAAGTGCTTATGAGAAGAGCTTCGAGGATGGAAAAAACGTTGTCACAAGTTTAATTGATGAATAAATAAATAATTGTTTATAAAAATATAAAGTCACCTTGCTTTTTGAACACACCTCGTGTACAACTTAGCTCATCTAAGATTATCTTTGTGAATCTTTCTATTGTCAATAAGAATCGTAGTTCTTAGTTCCTTTTGAGCTGTCTTTTCAATAAAAATCTTTGTAAATTTATAGTCTAGGTTCGAATTTTGAGTATCGATTATCTGTTTCCTGATTTCATGAATTGAGTGGATGTTGGCAATTGGTCTGTAGTTGGTAACCGAATGTATCAACCTTTTATATTGTACTGAGTCGTGGCAAGTAAAATGAGCTTATCGGTGTCACAAATATTTTGTTCTAATGTGTGCATCTTGCTATTGTATTTCAGATAAAGTACTGTGGAACCTTTCTACTTGTACGTTTGTGGTGCTTTGAAAAGTTGGAGTAGTAAAGATAAGAACTACAAAGTGATTTCAGAGCAAAGATCTTATAGTTCTCTGAATTAAGTGATCTTTCACTATCGCAAACTATTGTTTTTGTATTTTTAAAAACGTTAATTAGTAATTTGGATTTTAAAAAAATATGTTAGTTATTTTTCCTAGATCGGATCCCTCTTTGAGTGGATTATAAAGCAGTTGATTGGATTCTAAATACTAAGTATTGTTCAAGTGAGGGACTCTTCGCTATGAAGAGCTTTAGAAGCCGAGTCTATAGATTGGTCCAAGCATTTATATGCTGCCTTGATAAGGCGTCGGCAACAAAGTTCTCTTTTCCAGGCCTATTAAAAAAAGAATTCTTTAGCGAATGACCTCCACCTCTTAATTTTCGTATTAGGGTTCTTGTCAGATATGGCAAACGTTAGCGGCTGGTTATCTGTATAGATATTCAGTTGTTTCACTCCATAAGGATAATTTCGAAATTTCTTCTATAACCACACTATAGAAGCCAGAAGCTCCCGCTCATTTGTGCCATTATGATGAGACTGCCGCTTTGAGAAGGGACAGCACCAACTGCTTGGAATGAAGCGTCCGTTGTCAAGTCAAAAGGTTTCTCATAATCAGGGTAAAAAAGCAATACACAGTCTCAAGACAGAATTTTCTTTATCCTTTTGAAAAGCTTACGTTGCATCTATGTCTAATTCCATTTTGGTACTCTTTGAGTGTTTAGTACCGTTCTCACCTCTCAAGTATTTTGTAAGAGGTTTTGAAACTTGGGCGTAGTCTTTTATAAATCGACGGTATTACCCCGATAATCCAAGAAAAGATCGAAGACTGCGGAGTGTCTTAGGGACCTCATAGGATACGCGTGACTTTTATCAAACTGCTTCATTACTGTTGTTCAGTGTCATTTGGTAAATTGTTGTAAAAAGACTAACACCACAACAGCGTCTTCAAATTGTTGAGCTGTATTAAGAAAAACAGCGTTCTGTGAGAAATGTTGTTCTTGCGATTCGAGGAGCTTACGGTGCGCATAATCGACCTACCGAAACCCCTATTGATAATACCATTTGCAAATTTGAGTCAGAGTTTACATTAATGGATTATACTCGACCGGTTAGACCACATCCAGCACATAGTGAAGAGACTATATCAGCTGTATAGCTGGTACGCGGAGACCGAGACGAATCGATTCGTCGTCGTTCTTAGCAGCTTGGCTTGGCGTATTCGACAACTTGGAGTATTTTACGTGAGGATCTCGGCCTAAAAACGTACAAAATTCAAATTGTGGAAGAATTGAAACCAGGCGACTTGAATTTGCGTCATATTTCAGTGAATGAGCTCTGGAAAAATTCAATGAAAATACGGTGTTTTATCGTGATATTTTGTTCAGTAACGAAGCCCATTTCTGGCTCAATGGTAACAAAATTGCCAAATTTGGGCTGATGAGCAATACTCATTGTTGAGATATCATTTTGGAGAGCACTTAATTTCACGTTTTGCTACGGTATATTGGGCGCCCAGATCTTACTATACCACACTACTTTCTCTGGAGATATGAAGAGTCTTAGGTCTTCAGGAATAAGGCAGCTACGATGCTTTGGAAGCCAACATTACTCATGTTATCCGCGAGATACCAGTCGCTATGCTCGAACGAGTCGCCCAAAATTGGTCCGAATGGACCACCTCAGACGTAGTCGTTACCAACATTTACATGATATCATTTCTAAGGAGTATTGTTCTTTTAACCGATAATAAAAAATTTAAGCTCGCTTTCAAATTTATGTGTTTTATTTTACATTATAAATAAAACCTCACGATGAATCACCCTTTACAAGGAGCCTTTGGGTTTACTCTGGGTGCCTTGAAGTCCATTTATATTTAGGCAGACATGCCAAATTTCAGTGTGATACTGTTTTTAGTTTTGTTTTGACAGCTGATTGTTGTTGACGTGTTTGGCATCATGTTGAATATGAACAGAAACGATTTTCGTTCTCTCATAAAACATTATTTTTTGAGAAGCAAAACGGCGAAGGAAACAAAAGAAAAGTTGGATAAAAATTATGGGACTAATGCTCCGTCAGATTACACCGTCAAATATTGGTTTCGAGAGTTTCATGGTGGCCGCAACTCCACTACCGATCAAGTCCGCAGCGGCAGGCCCTCCGATGCAGTTACAGAGGATAATGTCAAAAAGATACATGAAATGGTGTTGGCTGACCAGAAAATGAAGATGTGCGAGCTAGCAGATACCACAAAGATTAGCACTGAGCGCACAAGCCTCAGTATTTTTGGGCAATATTCTGCATATGAAAAAGTTATCCTGTCATTGGGTGCCGCGCATACTCACTTCTGACCCAAAAAAACGAAAGCGAGAGCACTTCGAAAAAGTGTTTGGACTTGGTGA
Organism: Volucella inanis; assembly: GCA_907269105.1. Taxonomy (NCBI): domain Eukaryota; kingdom Metazoa; phylum Arthropoda; class Insecta; order Diptera; family Syrphidae; genus Volucella; species Volucella inanis. The sequence goes on along the minus strand of OU026153.1, from coordinate 229,854,954 downwards.
TGCGAAATCGAGCGGACTTTTGGCGTTGGTTGGTAACTGTAGAACACCAGAGAACAGAATGAGTGCCCTGCATTGGACTGAAGCCGGCACGAGTGCTCCGAAGAGGCCGAGGGAGGCTCGATGGATCGGAAAGATTATGGCGTCGGTTTTCTGGGATTTTCATGGCATACTCTTCGTGGACTACCTCGAAAAAGGAAAAACCATCAACAGCGAGTATTACTGTGCATTATTGGTGCGTTTGAAGGCCGAAATCGATGCAAAACACATGAAGCGAAAAAAAATTTGTTTTTGCAAGATAATGCACCGGCGCACAGAAGCATCGCAACCACGGCTAAAATCAATGACTTACGGCTCCAATTGCTGTCGCATCCTCCGTATTCGCCCGATTTGGTTACCTCGGATTATTATATCTTCCCAAACCTCAAAAGAAAGCTCATCAATGAAATTCAGCTCACGCGAGGAAATCATCGACGCCACGGAGGAGTATTTTGCAGACTTTCCGGAAAATTACTTTTCGGACGGGATCAATGAAATCGCTAGAATAAGTGTATCAAACTTAAAGGGAACTATATTGAATAAAATAAAAAAATATTAAAATTTTTTTTTTCATTCCCAAGGAGGTTTATATCTAACTAGCTTTTACGAAAATGCAGAACTGCTGTTTCTCCCAGATTTGAAAGAACGGTCTTTCTCGAATGAATGGAGCCTTTCCGTAAAAAACCTGACCCTGCTCTAGACGAAATGATAAATATCCCTTCTCTTGATATTCTTATCATGGGCTGCACTCTCAAAGCCATATTCCTGTGGCCCGACTTTCCTTTGGATCTGATATTATTGACTGAAGCAATGACACCAAGACTCCTGTTACGGAAAAAAACAAATCCCCATTTGGGATGGGCTCAATAAGTGATCTCGGATAAAGTGCTGGTGACAACATTATATTCCAGTTTTCGTTAGGAAACTTTGCCCCTGTCCTTCCTTATACGCAATTCTGGAAACGTATACACTTTATCTAAGTTAAGATAGAGCAGCAGTCCGGAGTTGACCTGGTTCTCAACAAACAGGCATCTCCAGCCAGCTCGATCTTTAGTCAGCTGCTTCCATTTTTTGTTGGGTTCCCTTCCACTTGCGGGTGCAACCAGTGTCACGGTGTTCCTTTTTGTGTTGTTCTTCGGAGGCGGATTCGAAGATTTTTCGGATCAGGGCACTGGTGTTCATCTCCTCTACATGACCTAGCCCTCTCAGTCTTTAGACCTTCATCATTCTAGCTAAGTCGATTTCGATGTACAGCTCGTACAGTTCGTAGTTGTATCTCCCCATCCACCCACCGTCTATGCAGATGGGACCGAAAGTCACCCGAATAATTTTTCTCTCAGAGCAGCCACGAGCATGCTCATCCATTTTTGATAAAGTGTTTGCCTCTGCGACTTATGTTAAAGCAGGACCAGGATTATAAAGGTCTTTTATAGGGTCAGTTTCGATTTCCAAGAGAGGGCTTTGTTTGTTAATTTTTAACAGAAAGATTTGATCTCAGCGCTGGTGTCGTTGTTTGAATTGAGAGCGGAACTTAGTAGACAAAGTCCTTAACTACTTCAAAGATATATCTATTGAGGGTAACGTTTTGTCTTAAACGTCGGTGTTGGGTGACCTTTCTTGTTGACAACATTTATTACTTGGTCTTGTCCACATTGACCATTAAACCCATCTTCGTCGCTCCTGTAACAGTACTCGCGAAAGCACCGCTGACATCACGCTGCTTTCTTTCGGTTATGTCAATATCATTGGAAGACTTTTGAAAGATTGTGTAGTCGTGTGAATTTTGCACTATTCTTTCAAGAATGATCTTAAGGACATCGCATGATAGTGCGTTGCCTTGTCTAAAATCCTTTTTGCTTTTTATCAACCTTGATGTAGCAGCATGTATTCTCACTGCTCATTCTGGGCAAACTGACGTGCCAAAATTAGACATTGCTTTGTATAGATGCTTTCATATTTGAATATCAATCATTTGAATATTTAGTCAATAGTGGCCTTTCCATATCCACAGGTTGTTGACGAGCGGTAGATAGGATCTTGTAGGGGATGCTAAGAAGACTGATGCCTCAGTAGTTGCCGCAGTTCAGAGGGTCTCCTTTCTTGTGGATCAGACAAACAATGCTGAAGTTGCATTCATACCTTCATCCCACCATATTTAAAAGATAAGTTGGTGTATGCTCCTTACCAATTCACCGTCTGGTACTTTGAGCAGCTTGGCTGTCAGACTATCAGCGCTAGCAGCTTTGTTGGAGTTAAGCTTAGATATGGCTATCTTCACTTTTTCCAGGTTGGGTTGATGGAATTGTTGGTCAACACCAACTTTGTTCAGTATTTGGTTCATCATTGCCTACAGAAATGGTCTTTCCAAATGCTCAGCATCGACTGCGACTCTACTATATTACTATGTTCTCTTGTTGACCTCCACAGGCACTCTTCGTTAAACCCGGGATTTCATTGTGCTGAGCGAGTGAATCCCAGCACATCGGAGGTGGTATCTCTCATGGCTTTTTAGCAATGTTGTCGAAACTTGGCAGCAGAGGAGCTCTTAAGAGATTGAGGGAGACTCAATCGGAACAGATTTGGTGATCTTGCCATTTTAGCTATTCGACGTTAAACATCCTCAAGTATTAGCTTGCCTTTGCAATATTCGTGGTATACGTAACCATACCGGGGCTACAACAAAATAATGATCCGAGTCGATGTTGGCCCCTCGGAGTGTTCGGACAACCATAACACTGGAGGAGTGTCATGCGTCGATCCCAATGTGGTGAATCGGGTTGACGGTTGATTGATCAGGAGATCTACAAGTCCCCTTATGAATATTGAGATGCGAGAACCGCTTGTTACTTACAACAAAGTTTTACCATGATGTAAAGTCGATTAACCTAAATTCGATATCGTAGTAACGTGCAGGCTATACTTTCCGACAGTACTGCCAAAGATGTCAATGTCATAGCTAGAGCAATGCGCATAACTCCTATCTAAAGGCTGGTAGAAACCAGCTTTTGTTTTGTCATCTCCCTCCTCTGTAGCGCTTGCGTGGGCTATGCTTGCATAAAGAGATAATGTTGGCAAATTTTCCATTAGCACAGAACAATATAGAGTGCACGTTAATGTAGCATTGGTCCATTAAGGACTCAGCCGGCACTATCTCTTTTCCAAGACCCTGTTTAGTCTCAGAAATGCTTACCTGTCTAAGCTCTAAATATTTCAGAGTAGCGCGGATAAGGTCTCATTTATTTTATTCTAGGATTTTACTTCACCATTGATTCCATTTGGGGAATTCATTCGCTGTCCCGTTTATAGTGCGTTTAACCCCGTTTTTGTCTGCTGGTCAGTACTCGCGCTAATAAGTTCGGCGAATTGAGTCCGAATGGTTACCTGTTGTAGATAAAATAAGCACAATTGATGTGTAGACACAGATTTAGCACTAGATATCGCCTGGTTGACACCTCCCAGTACCTACCTTATTTCTATAGCACCCAGCCAGCCACTTTATCGCTGAAACGATTATTTGTCTTCGAATTCGCCTTATGGGGACTGGTAAATTTCAGTAGAGGAACATATTTGTATAACAAATACAATGAATAATGTCTGAGTTCTCTGTCCCGAATAAAAAAATAACAGCAGATTACAATAGATGAGATTAATCAGCCTTTCCATTTCCCCTTCAAGAAAAGTCATAAGAACTGTTGAAGGCATGAAGCAAACAGCTAATCAACATCTTCTGCTGATCGCTGACCTGCGAGTTACGCAGTTTACAATGTTAGTAGAGTCAGCGTCAGCTACCATGGTGCTACTCCGGAGTGGACCAGGGTATCGTTACCAGCTGATTCCGGTGGCGCACATAAAGTTGGCTAAAGTCCATCTCCTTTGCGCCACCTAATATGAGTTCGTGCTCTAGTACTATGTTCTTCTGGGTTAGAGTCACACATTTTTCAGGCCGGGGGGCTGGTGTCCATGAATTTGGGATACCTAGAAATCTAATCCTGGTTATCCGAGCTTTTTTTACGAGATCAGCATCGCTGATCCCCATTTATGCAAACTGGACCAAAAATTACCCGCAGAGCTTTTCTTTACTCTCGAGCATTTTCATCCGCTTTCGTCAGTGTTCAGGTTGCACAAGAGGCGGCTTTCACTACTTAATTGCCTTCTAAGCCCAACGAAACAGAGTATTCAAAAGTGATGATTCGCATGACTTTCACGCTGGTGTCTTTGTCTTAGTTGATAGTGAAGCCAAAGTCGATAAAGTCTCTTACTACTTCAAATTTACAGCTACCTATTGTAAAAATCTGTCCTAAGCATAGATTCTGTGTGTCAATCTCTGTTGAAAACATATGCTGCCGCAATCGTGAGTTCTATATATACAGCTCGTTGTGTTTTTTTCTTTATGTCAATGTTTCCTTCGTATGTTGGATACTGAATAGACTGTTGCAAGAGAGTACCTCTAGAGTTGACTGGCTAGATTCGCACAACTGTTTGAAGAAAAATTAAAAGTTCTTCTCTTACAATGAAGGTCTTGGTTTTGTCATTGCAGAGTGGCGTGTATTCTCCACCGTGCAAAGTCAACTGAGCTCGTTTAAGATGCCCAAACAAGATATGGGTCCGTAGATCTTTAACGATGCTATCATATGCCGCTTTGAAATTGATGAAGAGGTTGTACGCCTATGTATCGGTTTCGATTTCGATGAAAATTGGATCGATCTTAGACTTTTATGGCCTAAGACCATACTGAGGAGCCGCTCATACTGTTTACGAAAACTTTAAGGCGTTCAAATTATATTGCAGACAGGATTGTACAAGCGATGTTGAGGAAACTTATCCCCTTGTTAATGGCGCAATTCAGGGGATAAATAACTCTGAGGTTCCATTCGTCGGACATACTTTCGTCCACCCAGATTTTAGAGATGAGTTGACGCTCCATATTTAATTATCACCTGCTGCCTTAAATAACTAGTTGGTTAAGACATCGGGCTTAGGAGCCTTCTTGTACTTAAACTTGGAAATGGCTGTCACGACTTCATTTTGGTCGGGTGGACGGAATTGTTGTCTATCATCATCCAATTTGAATAGTTCATTCTGCTTCTTACTTGGATGTTGTTCGTCATTGACGTCTAACAGTCTGCAGAAATAATTCATCCAGATTCTCAGATTCTATGAGAATTCCCCTCCAATCGTTGCAGATTTCTGTTCGGGCTTCACAGGCTTAGGATATTCATTTACCTTTTTACGCATTTGTACAAGACTTTCAGCATTGAGAGGCATATTGCGTATACTGAAGCGAATACGTTCAACTGAAAGAAATTTGCAATATTAGCTCTTTAGTATTTCAAAACTTGTATTTTTTTGGACTCTACTGTGGTGAATGTTCCACACGCGATATTTATTATTTCTCAGCAAAAATCACTTGGAGAACTTTATGCCAAAAAGAAGAAAAGAAAGTGCCATACACTAGAAAGAAAGAACGAAATAAATTTGAAAATAAGTTACCCTTCCGTGCAAGTACTTACCCTCAGTCTGTCTCGTTGGCGTGCTGTTTATCGTTAGTCCTTAATATAATTTGATATTTTATCCCTTTACCCCGTTCTATTGATTATGTCTAACTCGAGTTTCGTCACTCTACACTCCACCTAGCGAATGCAATCGCGCTCAATGCTATCAAATGTTATAACCGAAGGTGCCACGAAAACTATAAAAACCTCACCTCTGCTATCCTTTAAAAAGCTATATCTGCCCTCCTTCACAAACTTAAAGGGTGTGCCTAAAAGAAAACAGGAAAATTCTGAAAAGTGGAAAAAACTTTCCCCACTAAAAGTTTACCCAACACAGTATGAGCATATGAAAAGCGTTTGCAAAGCGAAAAAGAAAAAACAGCTAAGTAAAGTGAAAACACAACAAACATTCAGATAGATACGAAGAGCAATTCAATATCTACACCCGTGAAAACCGTCACTAGTTTTACGAGTATGTCAGGCAAGGACACCGGCCTCCAACCCACTTATCCACCTTCCCACAGTACACAGTCGGCCCATAGCAATCGACCCTCTATATGGTATCTTAAAATCTGTCCATAAAAATTGTCACTTTTTTGTCGGAACAGCGTTTTCCACCCCTTTATCATTATTATTTTTTTTTTTTTTTTGCCATTGCTTTTTCCAACATTTACTCGTGACTCTCTATCGCAATGGGCGACTTACAGTTACATGACTGTGGTAGCTCCTGGGGCCAGAGGCACCCACCGATACATTGGGACACTCATACACCAACACACAACCTCTAATGGGCATTGTGGGCATTTTGGTGTGATGCTTTGAAGAACGTTTTTCAATCGATTTTGGGCATTTCCTCTTTTTTTTTCCTATTTTTCATCTCTTAAGTGAGAAGTTTTGCGCCTTAGGACACTTTTTCGGTCTCTTTCGCTTCGACTTATTCCACCATTCTGATAACACTTCCTCACCGATGGTACTACGACCGGACCATCGTCATCATCATCAGGGACGAGTGTTTGTACTTTTGGAAAAGCGACTAAGGAAGGTCAAAGGGAACTTGATAGGATTAGAGGCTAAAAACGGATGGCTTACTTAGAAGTTGTAGTTGTTTTCGCTTTGCAGTCTGTTGGGGGCTATACTCAAACTTTCATCGTTTTTTTAATTTGTTTCAATTTTTTTTGAAGGGGGGGGGGGGGGAGGGAGAAAGAAAGGCTTCCTTCTAGCCTTTCAAACATCTTTCCTTTGGGTATGTTACATTATTGTATAACAAGATTAAAGGGGGGGAAATCCAATAGGACTGGACCAACCGATGAAAGATTCCAAGATCCCTTTTCGGTTATTTTTTTTCTTCGTTTTTTTCTCTTGTTTATTTGGTCTTTGGGCGTAAAATAAGGTGCGAGTAAAAATGAAATCGATTTCAGATTAGACGCTCGACTTAATGTGACAAGGATGCTTGAAGGAACAACCAACCTTAGATGAACTGTGTACGAATAGAATCTGGAGAAGATTGTGTTTACTTCCCTTTTTGAGATTTGGGAAATGTGTCAGCACTCAATTAAAGTAATAAATTGACTAATGCGGAATAGAGTCCAGTCGGAGTTTCCACAAGAAGATTATAAAGGATAGATTAAGTCAATGAGACTTTTCGCTTGTCAGGTATACACACATATGTACGTGGATATGTATAGATGTCCCTGGAAGATATTTCGGTGAATTTTGATAGATTTTTGAGAGCAACAAAATAGATGTATCTAGTCGATTTTTAAGGATCAAAGGCTTCGTTTATGCATAAGGGTTATGTCTGGTTAGACGCTTAGTGTCATGAAAAGTGGTTTGGAACTGGATAAACTGGAGACTTTTTGTTTGATCCTTTCTTTAGAAAAGCATAAATTATTTGATTTGATCTGCCACCGTTAATTCTGGTATGACCATTACATATTTGATTGTTTCTAAGTATGACACTATGTTGTTGTACTATTAGCTAGGATCATAAGCGTATCGGAAATAAGCGACTGACTGATAATTGAACACAAACTTGTAATATTGTAACCATTCCTATAAATCAAAATCATCACTTACACACCGCAGCGGCTATGTAAGGTAATCAGACAAATTGTTGAAATAACGCGAAACGACGACTAAAAGATTTTTAAATGATCTACACTAGCAAGTCACCGCATTCTGCGGACAGAAAACTTTGTGGGAAAAGCAGAGAAAAAGTATTGAAAGCAAGCATCAGTCTGCCCCCAGCATTAAGATTAGAAGATAAGTGCCATCACAGACAAATACGAGAGAGGCCGCCTCAATAAAAAAGAAACCTGATGCGATGACGGATGCATCGAATCAATAGATCGGGCCTACCGAAAAGAGCGATAGAGGCTGGCACGCTCTACGAGTAGAAGAGAAAATAAGAATATAGGGTCCTCAGATGAGGAGGATAAAGCTAAAAAGTTTTACTTATTTACATAAGTGGCACTGCAGTTCGAAGTAAACCTTAATTAACAAGCCTCTCCAGTTAGCCCGGTCTTTAGCTAATTGCCTAAAGTTGCACACTCCAAGTCGGTTGAGGTTTCCTTTTATTTATATCACCTAAGGTGGGGTCTTCCTCTACTCAAAAGCTCTGCGGGCCGGAGCATTGGTGTCCATTCACTTAACAGGTAAGAACTCATGCAACTGATGCGCAGTTTTGTCACTAGGTCAGTGTTACTGTATAGCTTGTGCAGTTTGTCGTTGAATCTTCTACTCCAAATCCTGTCAACACGAATGGTACCGAATATTTTTCGAAAAATTTTTCCCTCAAAACGACTGAAGGTATTTTCATCCGCTTTCAATAGGGTCCATGCCTCTGACCAATAAAGTACGACTTGGTTGACCATGGTCTTTTTCAGGATAGGGCCTTACTCTTCAATTGGCTTCTTAGCCCAAAGTATAAGCGATTGGCTAGAGTGGTTCTTCGTTTTATTTTTGCTGAGATGTTGATGGCAGAATTAATATCATATTAATGGTGTTAATGGTGTCAAGTTGCATTGTGCTTTGACACTTAACCTGTAGACGAATAGAGGATTCATTAACAATAAGCAATGTGGCAACATATACTTGAAGATGCAGAGTAAATTTCATCGTCTTTTTCTTGTCGTCCTGCGTACATGGTGCGAATGGCGTTAGGCTGAACGTCTTGTGCAAACTGTGCCCCTTAGAGTTGTCGGAAAACTAGCCGGCTCCGTCTTGCTCATCCTTCCGAAAATATCACTGCAGCAGCCGACGACGTCCGACAGAGTCCACAAACCTCGACGAGACACAATTTTGATGAAAGACCTAAAGACGTTTCCTTATAAAGTACAAACCTGATGACCATCAAGTGAGGTTAAATTTCACCCATGCTCTGGTAAACCTGGTGCAAGAAGAGGATAATTTTGTATCCAAAATCAAAAGTGGTTATGTGAAAAAAAAAAATCGATTAAGGCAAGGAGATTCCAGCACCATTATTGCATCTTTTTAAAGTTACTTGAATTTGTAGTGCAAGTAATTGGTCCTCATTCTTTTGAGAACGCCGATGGGATCACCGTATCCGTGACTGGTGAGCGGTACAGACAGATGTTTTACGAGTTTTTCTGCCGAAAGTTGCTTAATTGGTTCTCGACCAATGTTGCTTCCAGCAGGGTGAAGCTCAAAAAGCTCGGGAAACGACGGATACTTTGAATCACCAATATCCAGGCCGTGTGAGCTCCCATTTTGGCGATTTGAACTAACTGACTTGAGATACTGAGATTCCATTCAACAGATGGTGCATACTTTGCTCAAAGTCAAGTCCAGAAGCTTTTAATACAATGGCAGGTAAGCCGTCAGGTCCAGCTGCTTTGTTAGATTTCAGCTTAGATATTGTTATCGTTACTTCATTTTGGTCAGGTGGAGCGAAGTTTTGTATATCATTATCTGTGCTAAGTTAAAAGGTCTATTCTGGCTGATGACTTTTTCGCCGTTATTCTCAGCACCGTTTGTTACACTGCTATAAGGTTTCCATCTTCATCTCTACAGGGTCTTGTACATTTAAACCTTCTTTTACCTATTTGTAAGCTTTCGTATGTAATTCTTGGAGTACAATCTCTCAAAATCTTCAATCGCGCGCTTCTCGTGCTCTTTTTTTTTCTTTCGGAAAATCAGAATTTTGTCCCGTCCCTTCTGCTCGTAGAGCTTATGAGTACTCTTGTTCTTCGTTGCAGCGCTGCTTTGTACGCTTTCTCTTTAGCTGCATATGCTTGACGGCATTCTTCATCAAATCATGAATTTCTAAGTGATGGTCGAGTGAAAGCCTGCACATCAGCTACGGCATTTCTCATGGCAAGTTAGCGGCGTTGCCACTGGTCTTCAGTAGTTGATTCTATTGGCATAGAAGTTGTTGAGAGGTTTCAGTATATAAATACGGTGAAGATTCTAGCGGTCTCTTGGGACAGCTGCTTTTCGAGGTAAAATCTTCTCACTGTAGATCCTCTTTGTTGTTTCGTTGTTCATAATACTAAAAGCATCTCTTGGGCCGATTTCAATGTGATCAATTTGATTCACCGTTTCATGATACAGAAATCGCCATGTCCCCTTGTGTGTATTGAGATAAGAAAACAATTTGCTGGCTGTAGGGATATTTTGTCCCACTCCAAAGTCAATACCACTGTACTCATTGCCAGACGTGTCATGTAGGCTATGTTTTCCATGTGCACTACCAAAGATGTCTCCCGCATTGGACATTGCTTTAATATCTTTTTGAGAAGCTCGTAGAAATATTTTTTGGTCGTGCTTGTTTTCCGTAGGGGCATGGGGGTAGATGAAGCTTATTTTGGCGTATTTAGCCTTGAAGCAGGTTGCCGTAAGACACTCGTAAATCTATCGGAAGCTTTTAACTACCTCATATGGCAACTCCACATGCAAATACACGTTGCTTTTTCCCTATAGCAATCATTTGCAAGGGTCGTCAACAGGGAATTCATTATTATCCGAGGCCCTTAGTTGGTTCATCACATCTCTTTAATTTCTTCCGTTTATGGATTGAACCTTATGACGCTGTACGCCATTCAGAAGTTTCAGAAGACCTACTTGAAAATTTAAAAGATGTAATAGGAGGTCTCGTAATAGAACCACAGACGGTGCTAAGAATCTGGAAAGATTATTTCTGCAGACTCTTAAATGGTGATGACGAACAACATCCCAGAATGAACACAGAAAAAATTTCCCTCCACCCTACCAAGATATACTCAAAAAAGCACTTTTCAAGCTTATCATCTAGCAAAGCTTCTTGATGAAATAACTGCAGAGCTTTTCAAACCATCATTCATCTCTAAAGTCTGGTTCGACGAAAGTTTACCCGACGAATGGATTTATTTTTCTCCTGAACTTCTGAATATCAATCTTGTTTGCCATATTATGCCGCAAACAGCTTGACTAGCCCCTTTTCGTGTAGGTGTAGGCCATAAAAGTCCACTATCGGTTGAGCTTTCACATTACAGAGCCACATTAGAAAAGCCACAGAAGTCAAACATTGATACGCACCACCACTTCATCGATTTCAAAGCCGCATATTACAGCATCTATAGCAACTAAATATACAGAGCCATCTCTGATTTTGACATCCCTGTTAGGCTCATTCGACTGTGTAAGATAAGCGACATAGATAACGTACGCTGTCAAAGTCGGTGATAATAAAACCTAGACCTTCCATCTCAGAAAAGGACTTAAAAAAGGCGATGAGTTGTCATGTAATTTTTCATCATCTTTTTTGGGTGGATCGTGCAAAGCTGACAAGTCAATTCCAAAAATACCGTCCTACAAAAATATGTTTAGTTATTCGCATACGTGAGTATCCTGTCAACTAGGATAAACCAAGATATCAACCCTTAGATGAAGGTTGACGATATGACGCTACCACTATGAAATAATAGGGAAAGTTACCTACCACGGCTCTGCTATTAGCTCCAATAACGACACCAGCACGAAATCATGTGAAGAATCACTCTTGTAATCGCATTGAAACAAATTCCACATACCATGAAAATGTACAAGACAGTTCCAGATCACCAGATTCCAGATGATACGAGTATTATCCAGCTCAGTACGAATCAATTGGGCTCTGTGGGCGGTAATGGAGAAACATCGTGACGCTTCAAAATGTCTTCATATTGTCCTAATCGATTTGGAAAAAACCTTCGATAGAGTTCACAGGGATCTAGGGTAAGATATACTTGGGACATACATAAATACAATATATTTAAAAATTATACGTGATATGAACGAAAACGTTAAAACGAAAATTGTACATATTTACTAGGGGCATAGCATACTTAGTTTCTTTTAAACAGATAAAAGGGTTAGAAGTGTATTGGTGTGCTCGGCAATTTTCAATTATTATAAAAAATTTAAGCAATACGGTGAGTCTGCTGTAAGTCAAAAAATTTTTTACAAGTGGCCGAATAGATGCCAGTGGCAAACCCCACTCTGGACACCCCAGCACATCAACAAAAGTTGATAACATCGAAGCCGTGAAGAAAATTGTTTTGAAAAATTATCGAATTACCATACGAGAATGTGCTGATGATGTTGGCATATCGTTCGGTTCGCGTCATTTATTTTTTTCATGTGTTTTTGGCATAAGACGTGTGTCAACGAAGTTCGCTCTGAAACTTGTTAATTTTGATCAGAAGAAGCGTCGCCTGAGCATCACTCAGGAGCTCTTGTATGATCCCAATAATGATCCTGACTTGCGCAGAACGATCATAACTGCTGACGAATCATGGGTATATGGCTATGATTTCGGAAACAAAACCCAATCGTCCCAATGGAAGAACCCAGGAGAGACAAAACCGAAATTGCCTAACTTTTTGAAAACACCTCGTACATCCAGTTACGCTGTACAAATTAAAGGTATAGCCAAACGGTTCTCTGACAAATTGGTAAAAATCTATACCCAAAAGGTGACTTTTCTTTCATCACTTTTATTGGTCTAAAATCCCACATACTCCAGGTCATATTGTGAACGGATGAGCATGGTTTGCTCAAAGGTATCAACTCCGAAAATCCTGTAAGGGCTATGAGGATACAACTTTTGTTCGGAATTTTGTAATAAGTTTTTTCTCAGTAATATCTATGACTCTCCGACTGTTCTTCGCTATGTTTGCTTAGGTTGGCTAGCTCTTCTGCCTGACTGGCTAAGTGGATTTCACAACATGGAATACTTCGCATTAGGATTGCTTTCACGCTGTACTGTTTGACTTCCTCCTCGACAATAGGTTCTTGACCTGTTCTCAGATAAAGCTGTTGGTTGGAAATGCGGTTCGGCAAAAAATCTTTAAGATGTTAGGTAGACATCTATTTACGAAGGTTTGCCGTCTTCGAGTGAAAATTTTGGTAACTTTCCATGTACAGCCGTACAATAATAAAGATTCTACATTGGATCTAAGGTAAGATATACAGTCTCAGCTTGCTTTTGTGCTGAGAACATTTCTTTTCAAGATTCTTAATAGCACTCCAAACTCAGCTTTAGTTTTTCCTATTCTGCAGCCAGCATCGAGTTCGATGCAACCTTCGTGTCGGCCGAGACGATGCTTCCTAAATATAGAAAGATTTTTGATTTTTTCGACCGGCATTATTGAGTTGCGTGTGGGAGTTTGAAATGCTCTTGTCCCTTGATTTCGCCGCATTTATAATGGGTGATTTTTTAAGCGTTTGGGTTTTATTTGTCAGAAAAAGACTCATAAAAATTACAAAAAGGTATAAAATTTTTATTTCAATTCAGAAACCAATTCTTGCCATTTACTTTTTAAAGATTTTTTTTATAACAATGTAGACTACGACTACATATTAAGTGGTCCAAATTAAGAGTTAAATTTTGAATCACTTTTTCGAGCATATTGGCTGGTACCTCGCTGATAATCAATAAGTGAACTTAAAATCTTAAAAAAACAATTCATGGCATATACTTTTTAAAAATGATATCATGTAAATGTTGGCCATGACTACGTCTGAGGTGGTTCATTCGGTAGGTCCAAATTCGGGCGACTCGTTCGAGCATAGCGACTGATATCACGCGGATAACACGAGTTGGCTTTCAAAGCGTCGACCGTAGCTGGCTTATTCTTGAAGACCTGAGACTTTACATATCCCCAGAGAAAATGGTCCAAACGTGTGATATCGCACGATCCAGGCGGCCAATTTACCGTAGCAAAACGTGAAATTAAGTGCTCGCCAAAATGATTATTCAACAAGTCCATTGTTTCACGCGCTGTTTTGCTCGTAGTGTCTTCTTGTTGAAACCAGAGCTCACTGAGACCATGTGCTTGATTTTGAAGAAGCACATAGTCTGTAAAAATGGCGCGATAACGGTTACCATTGACGGGAACATTCTGATTTGCCTCATTTTTGAAGAAATATGGACCAATGATTCCACCAGCCCATAAACCACACCATACCGTTGTTTTTAATGGATATAATGGTAGCTCTTGGTGGTTTTCGGGTTGTTCATCAGCCCAAATACGGCAATTTTGTTTATTAACATATCCATTGAGCCTGAAATGGGCTTCATCACTGAACAAAATTTCACGATAAAACACCGGATTTCCACTACGTTTTTCTAGAGCTCATTCACTGAAAATATGACGCAAATTCAAGTCACCTGGCTTCAATTCTTGCACAAGTTGAATTTTTTACGCTTTTAGGCCGAAACCCTTACGTAAAATACGCCAAGTTGTCTAATACGCGAAGCCAAGCTGCTGAGAACGACGACGAATCGATAGCAGCTACAGCTGCTATAGTCTCTTCACTATGTGCTGGATGTGGTCTAACCGGCCGAGTATCATCCATTAATGTAAGCTGAGACTCAAATTTGCGAATGGTTTTGGCAATAGTGATTTCAGTAGGTCGATTATGCGCACCGTACGTTCCTCGAATCGCACGAAAAACATTTCTCACAGAACGCTGATTTTCGTAATACAGCTGAACAATTTGGAAACGCTTTTGTGATGTGAGTCTTTCCATGATGACTTGACAAGCGATGCAGCACAAAAATGATAAAGCACTTTGATAGGAGTCACGTGTGATCCGTCAAAAAAAGCCTATTGAAAAACAAACCTTATTATGATTCACCTATTACATCTAATGTTGTTTTCCAAGGCTGCAATTGAAGCTAGTTTATTGGCATAGACGAGTGATTTGACGTATCCCCGTAAAAAATAGTCTTAAGGCGTCAAATCGCAAGATCTATTTCTTAATTGGTCCATCGATACACGTGTTGTGTAGCATGTGGCGTCATCTTGCTGGTTCCACATGTCGACCAGATTCAGTTCGATTATTTTGGGTAAAAAAATGTTCAAAATCATTGACAGACACGTTGTTGTCACGGTCATCTTTGAAAAAATATAGTCCAATGCATCTTTTCTAGGTGCAACGGCTGTTCTTCTATTGCTTGAGGTTACTCATCGGGCCAAATACGGAAATTTTGTTTATTAACATATCCATTCAACCAGTAATGAGGTTCGTCGCTGAAGACAATTATTCAATAAAAAAAGTGGACTTTACTCCAGCTTTTTTAAGGCCCATTCACCGAAAGTTCGACGCTGTGGCAGGTCGTTCGGCTTCAGTTCTTGCACGAGCTGTATTTTGTAAAGCTTAAGACCAAGGTTCTTCCGCAAAATCTTCCACGTAGTTGAGTTACACAATCCCAATTGCTGCGAACGGCGACGAATTGAAAAATCACGGTCTTCATTAACACTATCGTATATAGCATCAATATTTTCCTCTGTACGCACTCTGTGCATACGGGTAGGTGGCTTGATATCGAATAGCACAAAATTGGTGAAAAATTTTGTCACTATTGCTTGCATAACCTACTTAATAGAACGATAATGTTGACCGTAAAATGGTTGAAGTGCGCGGAAAACATAGAGCATAGATAATAAAATTCAATAATTTGTAAAATGTGTTTGCATGTAATCTTTCTGTGATAAAATGGCAATGCTTACGGAACATTTTTGACTTTGACACAAAAATAGAACACTGAAAAACCAAACGGCAAAAAAACTCCCTTTATTAAGCCCTACTTCGTTTGCCTCAGATTGCATATTTTGTAACATTGGGTTGAGGTACATTATTTTATGTGCAAGCAGGTAAAAGTCGTCAGCGTAGTCCAGGTGTTTAAGGTTTCCTTGGTTTCTTTCAGTTGGCGAAGTATATCGCTGATGACGACCAGAAATAACAATGGTGAAAGTATACAGTCCTGACGGACTTCAAAGTCATCTCACAACTTACGATTTTGCAGAACATGTCGTTTACCTCGTAAGTTGCCTTAATAATAGCGATAAGTTTTTCCGGGATACCTTTCCTCCGCAACACTCCCCAGATGACATCTCAGTTCAAACTATCAAAAGCCTTTTCAAAGTCAGTGAACAGAAGATATACCCACGCATTGCTCAATGATTATTCGCAAGGTTTTGATTTGATTTGCGGAAGAGTATCCTCTCCGAAATCCTGTCTGCTTAGCATCGAATGTTGAGTTTAGATGATCCGATCTAGGACTACCTTACTATCTAAGCTATTATCTTGGCTACGAATGGGAAAACGCATATTCCTCTCCAGTTTCCACATTCAATTAAATTGGCCTTCTTTGGAAGCTTGATAATCATCCCTCTTTTCTCACAAGCGGTTGGAGTAACTCTATCGACGTAGTTAGCGGCGCTTGTAAAAGCTCGGCAAGGGTACCATATATGCCTACCTTGTTATTTATTTTGAGGAATCTGGTAGCGGCTACTATATCTGTGTTGCTGGGAGGCCTTGTTCGAACTCGAGAAATTGTTGTTGCGGCACGCTCATTGAAATTTAGGACAAGGACACTGTCCCCTAATTCATTTAGCGAAATGAAATATGCTCGTCTATCCGTCTCCAGCTATTTGCTGATAATAATGTGCTGTGACGTTTCTGCCTTATACCAATATAGGCAATTGCCCCAGATACAAAAACATTTTTCACAACATTCCAATGGTCATACATGTTAAAATGCTGGTTTCTTCTGTTTCTGTTTCAAGATAGTCCCTAAATTGCTAGCGCTTTAGTGGATACCGCATGTACTTGACGCAAATTTCAGCTGCTGCTATTGACGGATTCAGTACGAAGGCGTATAGTGGCTCGACATTCGGTATCGGCTTCACGTATGTTTCGGACGTCTAGGATGCAAGTTCTGAATCGTCGCCTTATCGCAAAATAATCAATTTGGTTTGAGGTTCGCTTATGGCCTTATGTTCGAACAGAATGCCTCTAATAACTAGCCGGTTGGTCTTGCAGAAATCTACAAACCGTTCCCCAATACCATTGCGGACTCCGGGGCCGTAAACTCCCATCACGTGTTTGAGTGCTGTATGTCGTCGCTTACCTTAGCGTTGAAATTTCCTATTACGATTTCGATTATACCCGTAGGCGTTAAATTGTGTGTGGTGCCAAGTTGACTATAGAAATTGTCATTTTCGTACTTAGTCTTGGTTTCCGTCGGCACATACCACAGTATGATGGTAATTTTTCTAAACCTACTCTGAAATCTTGCCGTCAATGTCCGGTCACTATACGGTTTCCAAGGTGTGAGGCTGCTTCTTGATGTTGGTGTTAGCAACGGTCCTCGAGTATGTGCTTTTTGTGGGCGAGTGGTATTCTCCAACTCCAAAATGTTCGTATTATATAGTGAGAACTGTCGCGCAAGTTGGAGGTGGGTCGAGGATAGTTCTAACATTCCAGAATCATATCGTTGTCCGTAGTCGTGAACAAAATACCAATCCGTATTCGTGGTTTGTTGTGGCGTTTTTTATTGTGTTGTATATATATATATATTGTTGTGCCACAGAAAGCTCGCTATTTGTTACTTCTTCTTCATAATTTCCACAGAAACTCTCAAATGACCCTACGAGCAGGCGTGGAGAAGGGCTTGCTAACAGAGCCACAAGATGTTAGACTGTAATGGCTTCTATCTCGTTATTTTGGCTACTTCTAGGAGACGTAATGGTGGACGTTAAAATCCAAACCCCCGCTTTGGAGAATTGAAATAACGCAAGAGAATAAAATTTTTCTAATGCAGGTACTTACTGCGGTTCAAATTCAATCGCAGTGTGTGCCCATAATGTGGGCTTGTTTTTTACTTCAATGGTACTTTTCGATCAACCCTCTGCTCAGCACTGTAAACAGTTCAGTTCAACTTAAGCATTTATAGATTAAGTTGCATTTCTCGTCTTCAGATTATGATTACTGTTTGCTATAAGGTAAGAGCAGCTCTCGAAGCAATCTGCAGCGGTTTATTCACTATAAATGAGTTTTCAGTCAATCTTTTCAAAAATTATGTCGAAAAAGTTTCGAAAAGGCTGAAGAGTGGTTTATTTTGACTACATAGAGACAATAATAAATATATCTCTCCACTTATATCAGGGATTGCACACCCAAAGACATTGCTGTACGACAGAAGAACCAGAGTTAAGATGAATTTGCTCGTCGAAGACCTTTTGAATGTATCTTCTGACGCTAAGACTTCAGATTTTCGCTCTTGTGTGTAGCTTCCTAAAAAGTTTTTTTGCAAAAAGATCGAAACTATCGGTGAAACCAGAAGCCTGGTAAAAGTCATCCAAAGTACAAGATTAACCAGTGGGGAACCACTCAGAAAATCAGGCTTGAGTCTCAATTTCCAGGTAATCTAATCGGAACCAGCTCATAACTAGCTCCTATCAATGAAAGTGCTAGTGAGGTGAACAACACAACACTGGTGACAGATGATGCTATTCAACATGCTGTTGTTTCTTTTGATGGCTTTAAGTCGTCTGGCATCGATGGTATATATATTCGGTTATGTTACAAAAAGATATAGACTGCTGGTGGCAACTCTGAAGAGAACCTTCACTGCTAGTCTGCACCGGCATGGCATACAAACCAAAACCATGGCTTAAAGTGAGAGTGGCCTTTTACCGAAAATCGGAATACGCCTTGAGCATTTTCATCGACGTTAAGAGTGATTTCGACAGCACAACTTTTCACGGCATGTGTAATTCGGCCAGACAACGCGGCGTAGACCAATCACAAGTTTTGTGGATAAAAGCAGTGATGAATAGGACATTGATTGCGGATGATTGCTGTAGTTAATATGTAGTGGCGGGGGTATATAGGGGTTGCCCCCAAGGCGGCGTTTTGTCTCCATTGCTATGGTGCATGTTGGTCGACTCACTGCTCAACGCGTTCAATAGTTCTAAAATCTACGTATAAGCATACGCCCTAGACGTAATCGTCGTCGACTAATGCACCAGTAATGGGCTTTCAGTCAATCCTCTCAAAACTGAGGTTGTTCTCCTTACGAGGACGAGGAAGCTGTTTAGTCTCACTCATCTAGGATGCCTTTAAGCACGCCATCCACTTCTCCAAAGAAACTAAGTATTTCGGTGTCACCCTTGATAACAAAATTTTCTAAACTAAACACGTTACATCGAAAGGTTCTAAGGCGCTATTAGGATTCTGGCAGTGGAAAAGAGCTATCGCCAAAATATGGAGCCTGTCACCGAGAAGGGTCCTCTGGATCTACACAGCCAAAAATATCTTTTGCGTCGATTATCTGGTGAATAAGCTCTCATGAAGAAGAACAGTCAGTCTCGACTGCATAGGGGTTTTCCTTAACACACCTGGCTCCGCTCTAGATGCATCATCACCTGTATTCTGAAAGCCATCTTCCGCTTAAAAAATGTGGTATTTAGTGCAACACACACTAGAGCTCTGATGACCTTGCGCGCCTACTGTCTTGTGACTCTGGTCTTATGGACATGCCATCCGATGCAATGATACCAGAATTCCCGTTGTGGAAAAAAGTATGAAATCGTCTTTTCCTTGTGCCTAGGACTGGTTTTGGTCAGAATCTGAAACAGGAAAAGAATGAAGTCGGGTCTTCACGGACGACTCCAAAACTAATATAAGATGTGGCTCTTGTTTCGACAACGTTAGATTTCACTTCATATTAGGAAAGTTTGCATCTGTTTTACAATCAAAAATTTTACGCAATCCTAATGACAGTGAACTATATTGCGGAGAATAGATGAATGGGGCGAAGCATTTGAATATGTAGCGATAACATTCATTAAGCTTTGTCTAGGTCCCAGCTTACAATTGGATCACGGGAAATAAAATCGCAAATGACCTTGCCAGGCAAAGTTCAGAGAACAATTTTCAGGACACGAAACTATGTTGGGTCTGCCTGTGTCCTCGATTAAGGCTTCCACTGACAGTTGGGTCTCAACTCCGCAACTGCAGATGGTATAATCCCCTAGGTTAGAAGCAGACCAAACGAATACTTTCCGACGTCTTTAGGATGTCAGTGACCTTTCTGCTGTCCCTCAGCAGGAAAGACTGCAGGCTACTTAATGGCGTCGTGACAAGGCATTACACATTTGCCAAGCTCTTAAATATGGTATGCTGGGCATAAGTGACACAACATTCTGCGATATCGGCTGTTAAAGTGATGACGACACAGCGGGGAACTATCTCTATGAATGTCCGGCTTAGGCTCGCATCATGCTGCAGATATTCGGTGCTGAATTGGTGGGTGCTAGTACTCTAAGCACCTTATCACTGAAGCGCTTACTCATCTTTCTTCATAAGGCTGAAAGATTTCATTAAAAGGAGCTTACAAACAGTACATTGGACTAGTTCAGGATTAGATATAGCTGAAGGACTGCCTGCGTTCTCTGTTATGAGTTTTCTTACTATTTGAGCTTTTTGTAAACACAAACGTAGATGACGAAAACTCTCAGCTAAATAAATACCGAACGAGTGCTTTCCTAGTTATTCGACATATGAATGACGGCGACACTGGGAAGCAACTTACTGTGGACATCTGGCTTGTGATCTAGCCTGACGTTGTTTTGACTATAACTGGTACTGTTTGAGTGGTTTTTTTTTATCTGAAAAGAAAAAAACTGTAAAATAAAAGTCTTTCAATCGAAAATATTGGGTTGACGGAAAAGTCATGACGCATTTCTCGAAGAGATGGCGTTGTTGAAAGTAGTAGATTATACGCATCTATACTATTTTTTCGCCATTCAACAGCTGACAGTTGAAGCATTATTCTAAAAAAAAATTTAGCTCTACAAAAACTTCAGTGTTAACGATAATTCCAAGAATTCGGCGCGGGTCATTTTAATCTTAAGGGCGCTCCTTGGTCAGGAAGGCCCACTGAGGTTAATGACGACGAATTACAGACATTTATCGAGTCAAACCCACGTTACACAACACGAGAGATTGCAGAAACATTGAATATCGATCATTTAAGCGTTCTTGACCACCCTAAGAAGCTGGGATACGTAAGCAAGCTCAATATTTCAGGAGGTTCATTTGCGATATGCTCATTAAACGTCAGGAAACCAATCCTTTTTTGAAGCGACTGTCTACTGGTGATGAGAAACGGATTTTTTTACGATAATGTGGTAAGCAAACGGTCTTGGACTAAACGTGATAAAGAGCCTCAAACGAGATCGAAAGTAAACCTTCTTCAGAGAAAGGTTGTGCCATAAGTGTGGTGGGATTTTAAAGGTATCATGAACCAAGCAATCAACTCAGAAGTTTACAGTCGGCAGTTGGACAATTTGAACGAATCAGTCATCCATAAACGTTCAGAACTTATTATTCGTAAAGGAGTTGTGTTCCATTACAACAATGCGAGGCCACACATAGGTTTGACCACCCACCAAAAGTTATTGCAATTTGGATAGGATGTGTTACCATACCCACCATATTCAACAGACTTCCACTTGTTTCGTGCTCTTCAAAACTCCTTGTGTGGAAAAACATTCAGTTAAGATCCTTCAGTCAGCACCTTCTTCAGTTTTTCGCCGATAAAGACAGGTCATTCTATGAACGAGGAATTGTGCAACTTACTGAAACATGGTAAAAGTTAAAAGGTCGAACAAAACGGGATTGATTTTGTACTTTGTGTAAGCAAATGATCTTTGAAATACATAAACAAATACGACATGACTTTTCGGATAATCTAATAGTTTTGAAAGACTAGAGCGAGATCTGCCGTTGAATCGTTGTGATATCTGTCCTTTGAATTGCCTCAATTAGGCTCTGGTCAAAATTAACTCTAATTTAACTTAAACCCTAATGTAATAACCCACGTCGCAGAGGCGCCCACGGAAACGTAAACGTGATGAGAGGCAAGAACAAACATCGTTGGTCTACAGTTAAGGGTCAAGCACATTTACGAACTTCTGCTATTTACATTATTCGAACTAGTAGAGGCCCAACACGTATGTGTGGAAATATTTGTGACCCTGTTTTGTGTTTTGATCTCTTCATTACTGATGAAACTGGACAAATGTCGAAATGATTGCAAAACGCCGAAAAAATATGTCTAAAACCACATTTAGAGACATAAATTCACTAGAAATCCGAGCTTTTATTGGTATCCTCATGAAATAAAATGAAAGACAATCATTTGCCTTCTGATGAACTATTTGATAGCTCATATTCTGGAACAAGATACGTAGCTGTCATGAGTAGGGATCGATTCAATTTCTTAACAAGATGTCTTATGATAGATGATAAGTCTCTGCGGTCTGCTATTTGTAAAGAAGATCGTTTCATACCAGTGAGAAAAGTTTTGGAACTTTTCATAAATCAATGTCAGGAGGAAATGTAACCATCGATGAGCAATTGCTCGGATTTCCCGAACGATGTCCATTCCGTATATACTATATATCCCAAATAAGCAGTGGAATCAAATATATGTTAGACGCTATGCCATACATTGGCAAGTCTACAAAGACTGGGATACAAAGAATGGGATACCCTTGAGAGAATATTACGTCAAAGCTCATTCACGATACAAACCGCAACATTACCTGTGATAACTGGTTTACGTCCGTTCCTCGTGCCAAATCGTTGCTTCCTGAACCATATAAGCTAAACATTTGTAGGAACGATACGATCAAATAAACGGGAAATACCTGAGAAGATGAAGAATACCCTCTATGGACCTGTAGGAACTTCCATGTTTGGTTACGATGGATTTTTGACACTGGTTTCTTACAAGCCAAAGACATCTAAGATGGTATATCTTTTATCAATTCAACAACTGTTAAGCCAGATATAGTAATGTTTTATAACCAAACTAAAGGTGGAGTAGACACATTCGATCAAATATGTTCTGGAATGTCCTGTATAGATGGCCAATGACCATGTTTTATGGTATATTGAATATGCAAGTAAAGCACCTTTGAGTTGTAGTGAATATATGAAGAACCTTAGCGATCAATTGACTGCACCGTAGATGAATAAAAGACTAGATGCCCCATCTTTGCCAAGACATGTAAGAAGTAAAATTAAAAATTTTACTACTCAACCTGCTGGAGAAAACGAAGGTAATAATGAAGATGAATCTCCGCCTAAAAAACGCCGATATTGTACAATCATTTTTGTGCATGTAAAAAAAGGGAATGTCTAAGATGACTTGCATGAAGTGCAAAAAGACTGTTTGTGGCGAGCACAAGAATTATTTGTGTCATGAATGTCTGTAGGATATTTTTTTGGACTTAATTTGCTTTTTTTCGACTGATTATATTGTGATTTAATTATTTAGAAGAGAAAATAGTTGATCTTAATTTTATTTTATATGTAAGGAGCCTTTAATATATTATTAAGTTTGTTGATTTTTGTTGTTATTTTTAAACACAAGTTAAAAGTGATTTTAATTTCCAAAAATAAGAAAATAATGAATGAAAACTTTGTTTAATTTATAAATTAGGAAACAAACTTGATTATAAAGTAGAAAAAAATATATTCTAATTATAATAAACCTTCAAAAGTATCCATCGAGTATCGTGCGCCTCTGAGGCGTATAGTTATCTTCAATGCTATTCCCATTCCAAGGCTAACTAAGAGAAACACACAGATTTGTTTCTCATATCTCTGTGGTATTTTTGTCATTTATCAACAGCAGAGTCTTAGTAAAAATTTGAATCCAAGTATTCCAATGCCTCAGACAACTGAAAGATACTGCTTTTAAAGATCGATATGCTTATATTCTCACGGTAAATATGAATAAAGATCAGGGTCTTCAATTTCATTGATGAATAAAACGATATTCTTTGCTCCCTAAATACGTAATGAAAGGATCTAAAGGACACTATCAATATAAATGAGTATCTCATGATATTCCAACTCCAAATTCACTTTGATTTATACTAAGTCTCCTAAATTTCCATGTCAATTTGAAGAAGTAGCATTGCTATCTAAGCAATGACTTCCATCCCCTTCCATGTATATCATAGTTTGACAATTTATCACCCAAAATAGTCATACACATTCCTTGATTGACAAAGAAATAAGTTTACCCCAACAAGAAAAACTGCGAAAACTATAAAACAATTTTCCCCTCCCTCAAATACCATAAACCAAAATCGAATCCTTGCATGACTTGAAGTGTTCTCATTCATTTCCAAAGTGAAACTGAAATTAGCAAAACAAATCGCTCATCAACTGTCAATAATAATCGCGATTCTAGTGAAAAAGCGCCGCTCAATAAACCTATTTTTACGATCCGCTACGGAGAATAGAATGGCTCCACTCTGATGTAAATGTCAGGAACATAATTCTATCGTTTAGCTCCGGTAATACTCGTAACTATATAAATCATCATTTCAATTACGTAAAGCAAGGAGTGGTTTCTCCTCTATAGCTCGGATAAACGAGTATGCTTATACGTATGAGTGTATCTCTATCAGATGATGTACTCGTATCCCGTACATATAATACTTACCCGGCAAAGGGTCGTCAAAACTATTCGGGAAAATCGTTTGTTTTTATCATTCAAAGGATAAGAGCTTATACAATTTCCCCCTTACACACACACATGTATACATACGCACGACATATGAAAATAAAGTTACCAAGGGTAAGAGACAAGGTGCTAGACAAGGAATAAATGATTCGTCGAAACCCATAAAGTTTGTTGATTTAGCAAACGCGCTTTTTCAGCACGAACGTTAGTGTGACAATCGCAAATATTCGTACGTACGAGTGTCCTGGCCCACAGCAACAGAGATACGAGTGGGAGATACTTGAATTCGAACTCACTCTTATGCTTTCAGCACTCCCACAATGACAACATAGCACGGTCGCACACATATTTGTTGTCTATGAAGTAGAATTTCCATCACTCGCCCTTATCCTGAAAATCGGTTGATGTGTGGCGGTGTTTTAGTGAGTTGAAATCTAAGGGGTGGTTGGTTGAATGATATCTGATTGCCGTATGGCGTTGTTTGAATGATGTGTATGCGTTAGCAGAAAATATTTCGAATTAGAGATTCGCATTTGTTTGTCATACACCCATAGAATTTACAAAAAGGATTCTCTCGTTACGGTTTATTTTACGGCTTCCGCCTCGGGCTACAGCATACCATCTTCCTCCTACCATATATCGCCTACTGTCTTTATGCCCTCTATCCATGTCACCGTTGCCGGGTGGTGTGTGAAAAACATATTCTGGCACATTTATCCGGGTGGATAGCGTTGCCAAGTTCAAAAAAAGTGGGAGTCATAAACTTTTCATACAACGTCCGTTTTTAAAATCTTCTAAAGCTAATGTTCAACGGTAATCATATATATAAAAGTGTTTTTGCTTTGCTTAAAAATGAAAAAAAGCCTCCGCAGCGAATAGGTTTGCTTGTATCCCTTCCTTTCAAATATTGCGAAGGAATGACATTGGCTCATTCTTGCGCTATGGAACTCAAATCGTCGGATACGAACTGGGAGTTTTTTTAAGGACTTACCTATATTATTAGTTACAGGCTGGGGTTGAATTCTGGAGCGATTCTCTTCGAGTCACATCAAGAATATTTCAAGAATGTAGGGATCAACACGTAATTCATTACAAGTTAGACATCACGCACCTTTCTTTTAGCAGAGTGTGAGGCTAATACTAAAACTACCATTGTGGAAGAACCTCATTGTGTAGATTGTGTTGTGATCAGATATTAACTGCCAAAAATACAATAACTGCACATCACACCCTTTAATACACAATAGGACTTCTAGACTAACCAACTGCTCATCGCAGGCATGCAAAAGTGATATACCATATCAATACAGCTTTTTGACGAGTTCCAATGACAGTAGATGCAAAAGTTCTCACATTCTATCTTTTTTAGTTTATTGATGTATTACCCAGGAATTGAACCTGCAGTTGTTGCCATAATAGCCGCCGATTTTAATCTTAGTACGACAAAATTGTCCACGATAAGATTATTGCTGTTAGATTGAAAATGAGTGTGCAAAAGGTCTCATGATTTACAGAGGTCAGCTAGTGATATTGTCCGGTCTGTCATACAATTACGAATCAAAGGAACTCCTTGAGCAATGATGTCTTACGTCAAACTTTTGGATTATGCTAACGATTTCTGAATTGTGTTTATTGACCTTCACTGTCTAATTCAGGACTTAAGTGCCGGGAAAGACAGTGTAGTGTTGATGATTAACACGACCAAAATCAAAGTCCAGAACTTTTCTTGCATGATGCTCAATATTGCTGGAGAAGGGGTTGAGCATTTTTTTTTTTTTTTTTTCATTTATCAAAGTTATAGGAATCCTCATCTAGACTGACAACGGGACAGAATTCTATGTGGTCAGCAGAATCAAATTTCAACAAAAAAAATAGGTTAGAAGCTTATAGGCATTACTTCACGGCGAAGAAAGTAGCAGGGAGTTTGTCACACATTAAGACGAAGTTAAAATATTAAGTCCGCTTATCATCATTGATAGGCAGAAGATTCAATCGGCCTTAACAAACGTACCGCATATTATTTAAGAAGAAGTGGAATACACTTGCTAAGAGTTTAAAGTTAAACAGAGTCTTTTCCGCCTAAGAGGAATGCTTAGTATTCAGGACTTGGTTCTTATGTCTTTAAGAAAATGAATTCACTTTGATTATGCGTTCATATGACACTGACTATCTCATTTGATACTTCACTTTGTCTAGTTGGTTAGGCTTACATTTTTCTGCATGTTGGTACATATTGCAACTTCAAAAAGCTGGTGTATGCAATATCACTTCATATTTCAACGGATATGTGGGCACCAGTGCACAATGAGCATTATCTCGAAAATTTGGTATGCCGACCAATAGTTCGAGATGCGGTTTAATGTGAAAGTTTGGACGTGCAGCTAACAGAGCTCATTGTTCAGTTGAATTGGAAACGCTTTCACAAATAAGTCCAAACATTTTTGGACTTTTCTTTGTAATGAATCAGCAATCGATGTCGTCCGGGATTCATCGGCATCAGAGAGGGTGAAGTATTTCTTACATCGCCTGAGGAAACCTAGACTTTTCGCAGCATTTTTGACGACATCTATACACCTAAAGAGAATGGAAAGTTGCTCAGTTTGGACGATCAATGTCGTCAGCGAAGGAATATAGTGGATTAGAAGTAGCGAACAAAAGATAATTAAGAAATATTAAAAAAAAGTTCCGAAAATAGAATGGAGCCCTGAGGCACACCAGCATTTATTTTGTGAATATCAGATTTGAAACCATGCAAGACAACTTGAATAGAACATTCCGAAAGGTAATTTCTGGTGAAGTAATAAAATCTAATGCTGTTGGTGAAGAAGGGGGTAGATATGTAATTTATTAAGCTGATTCTCCCATTTATAGTGTCCAACTTAACTCAAAAACATGACAAAATCAACTTTTCCCAAATCCTAAAAAAATGCCCGAGTTGTTGCTGTTGTAACAAAAAAAAAAAAAAAAAAAATCCACGCAAATGAGCCCGCGCTCATGGTAGTGTAAGATTCTTACTCACTAAAAAACATCTTATTTTCTATAAGACTACGACTAAGTTTCCTTAACAAGTAGCTCAAGCTTCTGTAGTTTACCGCGTTTGGTAGGTAGCTTTCCAGCGAAGGCACCTACTATTACCGTTATTTCATACGGTTCCTGCTTAAGGCGCTAAGTCGAACGGTCTTGTTCTTTGATGTCGAAGCACAAGATTTGTCTCGTCCAATCTCCTGATTATTCCCTGGTTGTTGTGCAATGATGCACAAGACGAGTGCGAAGTTTACGAGTAAAGCTTGTTACTTCGTCTTTCACGGTTGCAATTCCCAAATCACGGCGAATATTGCTATTCCTTTTATACCATGGAGCATTTACGATTGTTCTAAGCGCTTTGTTTTGGAACGTCTGTAAAACAGACATATTGTTTGGTTTAGTACAACCCCATAGTTGTATATCTTAAGTCCACGAAAGTTTTATCACTTGCTTACATATATACAAGCAGCTTGTTATACTAGGTGGAATGAAAAGTAACCTCCTTGACCGCCAGAATGCGCTGCTACTGCAAAAAAGGTTATGATGCTTGAAGTTCGTTCATATTTAGGCAGACATGCCAAATTTCAGTGCGATACTGTCTTTAGTTTTCTTTTGACAGCTGATTGTTGTTGACGTATTTGGCATCATGTTGAGTATAGACAAGAACGATTTTCGTTCGCTCATAAAACATTATTTTTTGATAGGCAAAACGGCGGAGGAAACAAAAGAAAAGTTGGATAAATATTATGGGGCTAATGCTTCCTCCGATGCGGTTACAGAGGACAATGTCAAAAAAATACATGAAATGGTGTTGGCTGACCGGAAAGTCAAGGTGCGCGAGGTAGCAGATACCACAAAGATTAGTACTGAGCGCACACACCATATTTTGGGCAATATTCTGCATATGAAAAAGTTATCCTGCCGCTGGGTGCCGCGCATACTCACTCCTGACCAAAAACACGAACGCGAGAGCACTTCGAAAGAGTGTTTGGACTTGCTGATGCGGAGTCGGACGAACTCTTGGCGTCGATTGGTAACTGTTGAACACCAGAGAACAGAATGAGTGCCCGGCAATGGACTGAAGCCGGCACGAGTGCTCCGAAGCGGCCGAGGGAGGCTCGATGAATCGGAAAGGTTATGGCATCGGTTTTCTGGGATTGTCATGGCATACTCTTCGTGGACTAGCTCGAAAAAGGAAAAACCATCAACAGCGAGTATTACTGTGCATTATTAGAGCGATTGAAGGCCGAAATCGCTGCAAAACGGCCTCACATGAAGCGAAAAAAAATTTTGTTTTTGCAAGACCATGGCTAAAGTCAATGACTTACGGCTCCAATTGCTGTCGCATCCACCGTATTCGCCCGATCAAAAGATGGCTCATCAATAAAAATTCAGCTCACGCGAGGAAATCATCGACGCCACGGAGGGGTATTTTGCAGACCCTCCAGAAAATTACTTTTGAGACGGGATCAAGAAGTTTGAAAATCGCTAGAATAAGTGTACCAAACTAAATAGGGACTACATTTAAATATTTTGCCTTGTGTTGACTTAGTCTCGTTTAGCACAATTCGCCAGTTCTTCGTCCATTCAAATGTTTTGTTCAGAGCCCGTTGAAGTTTTGCAGTAGAGGATTCAACTGTTTGTCCTGTGGCGAGGATTGCCGTATCATCCGCGAACGTGGCTACCACAATCTCTTCATCTAGGGGTATGTCTCTAGTGTACAGTAAGAATAGGTATGAACGCTTTCTTGTGGCACACCAGCTTGAATTTCCTTGAATTCAGAGTACTCAATCCCATATCTAACCCGAAACAATATATTTTCAAGATAAGATTCGGGTATTCTATTCATTTCTCTCGGTAAAATTTGTTGTACCTTATACTTCAAGCCCTCGTGCCATACCTCGTCGAAGGCTTGCGATACATCGAGAAAAACGCTTGAAAATATCTTTTTTCCCTCTAGCGCGTTTTCAATTAGATTTGTTATCCGATAGACTTGATCGATTGTGGAATGTTTAACCATAAAGCCGAACTGGTGATCCGGGATCAATCGTCTTTCTTTAGTTATCGGTTTTAAATGTTTAAGCAGAAGAATTTCGAAGACCTTTGAAATTATCGGCAAGAGCGAAATGGGTTTGTATGATTTTTTGTCGTTTGGATCTTTCCCCGGTTTTGGAACCATTATGAGGCTAAATAACAGTTTTCTTTCTGATAGGTTCCAGAGAGTTGCTACACATGATTCTTCCTCAGCACTTTTGCTAGTAAATCTAGGTTTGCCGCAAGGATGAATTCTTTGTCCGATTCTATTCTATATGTTCAAAAAGAACTTCCTTATATTTGTTAACACTTTTCTGTCTACCTTGGTGTTCAGCTATATGCGACAAGACCAATTAAATACGAGTATATAGCTGAACTGGTTAGCAATCTTAATGAAGATCTTGCCAGTATGTTCACTTGGTAGGCAACTTAAATTTGCTTTGGAAAAACTCAATGAAAATCCGGTGTTTTATAGTGAAATTTTTTTCAATGACGAAGCCTCTTTATGGCTCAATGGATACGTTAATAAACAAAATTGCCGTATTTGGGCTGATGAGCAACCCGAAGAGTACCAAAAACTACCATTACATCCATTAAAAGCAAGGGTATGTTCGGTTTATGGGCTGGTGAAATCATTGTTCATATTTCTTCAAAAATGAGCCAAATAAAAAGGTTACCGTCAATGGTAACTGTTATCGCGAAATGTTAACGGAATATGTGCTTCCTGAAATTCAAGGTGGGTGAAGGCCGTGGTGCAGTAGTATATGCATAGACTCCTCAAGCAAAAGTTCGCGGGTTCGAATCCCGTGCGAGGCAATTCAGTGAAAAAGTCTGTTAATAGAATTTGTATGTAGTTAAATGAAAATCCCGTAGGCGTCAACTCTGACATGAAGGCATAACACTGATGTTGGAGTGGTTGCAGGCTGGGTTAAATGTAATGAACTAGCAACTAGCACGTACTTAAGACCCACTGATTGAGTATGCCCGTCCCGTCCATTTTGACAACCACCTCTGGGAAAAATATCGAAACCTAATACACCTGAGTTTCAAACTACTACACCAGCTGCCCGCGCCCTGAAGAAAAATCCAGTAAAAGGGTATTCATATCCCCTTGGTGCACGCGTAGTATTATAAAAAAAAAAACACATAGTCTCGATAAGCTCTGATTTAAACAAGACTACGCTACGAACCATACAGCGCATGAAGCAATGGACTTTTTGAGTCCACATTTTGGTGAGCACTTAATTTCACGTTTTGCTACGGTAAATTGGCTGCCTAGATTGTGCAATATTATACCTTTGGACTATTTTCTCTGGGGATATGTTAAGTCTCAGGTCTTCAGAAATAATCTAGCTACGATTGACGCTTTGGAAGTCAACATTACTCGTGCTATCCGCGAGATACCAGTCGCTATGATCGAACGAGTCGCCCAAAATTGGACATTCCGAATGGACCACCTCAGACGTAGTCGTGGCCAACACTTGCATGACATCGTTTTCAAAAAGTAAACGCCATGAACTGTTCTTATAACCGATAATAAGTTATGTGTTGTATTTTACATTATGTGTAAATCAAATCTCACGATGAATCACCCTTTATTATTGGACGAATATATGGATGCCTTCGCAAACTCAAATGATCTCATTCCAAAGAGAATAGTGTCTGTGATCATATTAGCAGCGGCATCCACGTCATTATCGAGACATATCAGGCTAAATGTTAAAGAACTCCACCTACATTTGAACTATGGCTAGTTATTCCTGAAAATATTCCAAGAACCACTAGCAAATGGGCAGCAGAACCCGACCTGTAGTCGTACAATGTTCGCACATTCCGGGGTCATCAGCTTTATGTGATAGCCATATCATAGCTATTACTTGATATTCGTTCAAAATGTTTTGTATGGTGAGCTTTAGGCCCATTAGCTAACCCTTTAATTCTGAAGGGTTCGCTGCACACACTGGTTCACTACGTTGTTATCAATAAAAGACGCAAGAACTCAGACTTTATCTCGTACCGACCAAGGAGGACACTTTGATCATCTGTTATAAGTTATCGCCGTTATTGATGAAAATGAAACTTTATTGTGTGCAAGTTCTGCCCATCGCTAGCTACAACTTTTTTCCATCTTTCTGACAGAACTCGAATACCGTTACGGTAAAAGTGTTTATCTTTTGAAGTTATCCACGAATCGCATCAATTCAAGTCAATACCGTTCTCCAATGATGGTTTCGTTGGGTTTTAACAGTTCATAATAGTTCAACAGCCTGTTCCTCCTAAATATACAGCACAACCTTCGCAGAGTGAATATTCGGCCGAGATGGCGACGTAGAAACATGACCGGGCAGCTTCCACGGCGTTCTCCTCTTTGAGTTGCTGTAATGAATCAATTTTCTATCACCCGTCACGATGCGATGAAGAACATCTTTTTTTTTTTTTCGTCGCTGGAGCAGATGTTCAAAGGCGAAAAAACGACGCTCAATGTCCCTTGGCTTCAAATCATGCAATTGGAAGTGGTGGGAAACTACTAATACTGAAGCAAGCTCTTTTTGGATCCTGATCGAGGAATGCATTCAATTCAGCGTCTTTGAAGAATTTTGAACTTCATTCACGCGGACAGTCGTCAACATCGAAATCGCTGTCTTTGAAGCGACGGAACCAAGTACGGCACGGTGTTTCACATAGAGCAGCGTCTCTTTAATTTTTTCTTGAGCTCTCGATGCGCCTCAGCAGCCGTTTTGTTCGAAGGAAAGGAGAAAATCAAAACTTCCCGCAATCAAAATCACCAATGTGTCAAAACGGTTTTTTTACCATTTGCCTAAGCTTGGTTCATAACGTTTTGGAATTGAACTTAGCTGTGCACCTAATAATTAAGCATTTTCTGGATTTGGCATCAAAGTATTGACCTCAGTCAAAAATTAGCATGGGCAGGAAAAATGGAACAGGCTTAGGAAATTTATATCTGAAGACCTAAACAAAGTGTCAACTTTATTTGAATGCGGTTAGAAAGGCTAGAATTTCTTTCAAAAATAAAGTCCTAAACAAAGTTTCTACCAAAGTAAGCCTTAACGAATTGGGGGACACCCTGTATTTAAGAATTCCTTATCTTTATTTGACTTAGAAAAAACTCCATCCATTGATGTACTCGCATATTGGCAACGCTATCACCGTAGGTCGCCTTAGCAGCCTATCAATTCACTCGAAAAAAAAAAAAAAAAAAAAACTTCAGTGCGTACGTTGCTTGAGCACGCATGAATGGTTCGACTGCTGAGTTTTTTACGAGGACAGTTTCATATAAATTATAACCCAAATGGAAATAGGATAGTTTTCTGTACGCTTCTTCGATTTTGATGCTCCATCCAGTAGTACGGCAAATTTGGATGAAAATTCGCCCGCCAAATACGTATTCGGGGAGAAAAAGGTAAGAAGAGACACGCATCAAAGGAGTCCATACATTTTATTTAATTTCCTTCGTCATCCGTTAAGAAGTTAAAGGCGGCGAATTCCTTCTAGTTCATTTTTTTACGACCGGTTCACACGGAATTTTCACATTTTCATCAAATGGACTTTAGTAAAAACGCAAAACAACAATATCTAAGGAATGCTAGTGGATACGAGTGACTGAGGAACGACTGCGAACACATCTATATATAACAAAAAACTTTTACGAACTTCTACCAACATCTGTGGACAAACGCGAATTACTACCAACGAAGGCCAACTAATTATGTAAATGTTATCTTTATTTATGAATTTGACGAAGAGTTGTAAATTTTAACGCGCATTCGTTTGATTAAATTAAGCCACCGCCACTGATAATGGGTCTTTGGCATAGGGGACGTAGGTATACATACTACCTATGTTATACCTGGTACAGAATATGAGGAGGTAGTTCCTGTCCATCGGATCGAGGGGCTAATAAGAGGCTAATATCCGATGTTGGTAGAAAGGACGGAAATAAAAGGACGTACTGTTGGACTTCATTCACTTCAGGAAGCGTTTCGCTTTGTGCACACGAATAAGACATTAAATCGCCAGAACGCCCAGACCGGGCAACCCTCCTGGTTGGAATGATTTCATTATAGTGGTTTTGAAATTATCATACCATTCTGCACTTGGTCACGATTAACATTTTTCAAGGGAAAAAATTTTACCACGGCGAATGAGAATTTTTTTTTTTTTTTTTTAAAGTCAATTTAGTTTTGCTGATTATCCTTCTATGAAGGAATTTGGTCAAGGTCGAGGAATTTCCTAATGAAAACCATTCATTTAAAAAACAAAAAAAAAAAAGGAAAAGTATCTCGATAACATCGGCCACCGTATAGCTTAAAACGACTAATGGAATGAAATACAAAAGAAAGGTAATTGTCACACGACATTAACTAAAAAAACATATTAACTTCAGATTTATAGTACTTTTAAGCTCATCAAGAAAAGAAGTAAACAACTGAGTCAATAATAACCACCGTGACTCATTCTTGCTACATCTAATATACGATATCTAACGCTAAATACGGTACATCGGAGTTGCTATTGCCCCGTTTCATGTGGATTGGCTAAAATTCTGGAGCGTTCAACAGGCCGGTCTTGGATCACATACATACACCCTGCCTGACTGGAACTGTAACTTTTTAAAATGCTGTAATTTTTTTTATTTTTTGCTAAATTTTATTGTGCCAAAGCAAAAAATGTAAAAAAATACATCAATTTTCAAATTGTATAAGTAGTTTGCTATCTATCCACCTTTAGGTCGAATAATGGCCTTGAGACGGCCGAAGAAATACCTCACGCTGCACGCAAGGCTGCCCAAGGTTCCACGATATACGATCGCAATTATTTTGACGCCACGATCCAAAAATACGAGCGGAGAGTGCCCATCGACGGTTTTTGCGGCCCAAACTATCACCATCGGTGCTGCCTGCATTCTGGTGGCCGTCCGAAGGTGTAAATTTTCGAAAAGCCTCTCTGGCAAGAAAACTCGGTCAATTTGTTTGTTGACATATTGCTCGATAACAAATGGCGACTTATCGGAAAAAACCAAATTCGGCAACTCACCACTTTCTTGCAAGCGTAGCAACTCCTTCTCTCTTTCGACTCTAACTTTTTTCTGTTTCGGTGTAAGATAGTGTGCTTTTTGGTACTTCAATGGCTTGAGCCCAAACTAATTTTTCAGTATGTGTTGTACCCGTTCCAACGATATGTTGAGCTCACGAGCCATTTTTCTTTCACTTCGACGCAGATTCCGCTCAATTCGAGACTTCACTTTCCGAACCATTTCTGCCGATGCTGCTGTTTTTTTACGACCACCTCCATGGCGTTTTGCAACGCTGCCAGTATCACAGTAACGAGCCATGATTCTAGACACAAATTTAAATTCCAAATTCTGGCTGAGATTGGAGCCCTAACTGCTTTTTGGGTCGGAGACAGAACCAGCTAACTTGCTTAGCCTAAAGTTGGCCTGCTCTCGGTTTCTTAGTGTGGAGGAATCCACAAAATCGAGTTCTTATAAGATGCGCATGTTAAAGCTGGACCGTTTAAGCAACATATTTCTGTCACAAAATACTGCAGAGTTTTCAAGCCATTTGATATTCCATGCTGACCTTATGTCCACATCGCAATTGGCTGGCGATTCAAGGCAAATATCATATTTGTATTTCAGATTATATCATAGAAAGGTATATGCTTCAACAACATTTGTAAATCCACTTACTTACTAAGGTGGCGCTACAGTTCGGAGTAAATCTGGGCCTGAATTGACAGGCCTTCCCAGATAGCCCGGTCTTTAGCTAACTGCCTCCAGCTGCGCATTCAAAGTCGGTTGAGGTCCGATTCTACTTTTGCGCTCTACCTAAAGTGAAGTCTCCTTCTATTGTTTTGCCCCTCCGGGTTTGGTTCGAAAGGTCTGCGGGCTGGAGCGCTGGTGTCTATGTGCACTTATATCCCAGTCATCTCAGATGTCGGATGCGCTTGTATACTTCGTCGGTAAATGTTCCTTCCAAGGTCATTTTTTTAGTTTCAAAGGACCCGCTTTCGATAGGGTCCATAAGTCAAAGTCTTACATATATTAGAGTCCACTGAGTTCTTCGGGATACTTACTACACAATTGCCTCCTTAGCTGAAAGAAACAGCGATTGGCAATTATATCTTCTGAGGTGTTCTTGGCAGAATATATAACAGAGACAAGGTAACAAATTCCCGAACCACACCGAAACTATATCTGTGGAGAGTTTCGCTCTATCAAATTCGTCGATATTGTTTGTTTTTTCTTATTGTCACTAAACACTGGGTCTTGCTAAGCCAATTTTGCAGCTGCTTTTTCAGTACTAGCGAAAGCACCGATAACAGCTCACTATATCTGCCCAATTATGTCATCAGCGTACGCCAGTAGTTGCACAGACTTTCAGTTCGGTACAATTCTTTCGAGTATAATGTAAAAGTAATCACATGACAGCGCGTTACCTTGTCTAAAACCTTTTCTGACATCAAAGGTATCGGTTAAGTCTTTATCCACTTTGATCCAATAGCGAGAGTTCTCAGTCTTCATTCTGCATATGACATGACTCTATATAGCTCGTCTCAATAAGTGCGGTCATAGGTGGCCTTAAAATCGATAAGAGAATGGCGAGTATCGATATAAATTTCCTGAATTTTTCCAGTATCTGTCGGAGTGTGAAAATTTTGTCGATTGTGACTTTTCTGGTCTGAAAGTGAACTGTTAGGGACCCATTAGGTTATTGGCTAAGAGTTTCAAGACATTCATACAATACGGTAGGTAAGATCTTGTATGAGATGTCGAGGAGAGATTGAGCCTCTGTAGTTGGAACAATGGAGGAGGTCTCCTTGTGGATCGAGATACCATTCATAAGGTATACACTCTTCCGATCAGATGTGAGTAATGAATTGGTGCATGCTCTTTACAAGGTCATTTCCAGCAGCTTTGAACACCTTGGCCGGTAAACCGTCAGGTCCAGCTGCATTATTGGATTTCAGGTTTGCTATTTTTATTCTTACGTCATTTAGGTTAGGTGGAAGGAAGATTTGGCTACAATTGTCTAAGTTGGTTGGTTTATACTTACCGCAGGATGCTGGGTTTCGTCGCCGTCCGCGTCTGCGAAACGTTTTTTCCATACTCTCAGCATCGGCTGTGGTTATACTACAATGTTTCATTCGTTATGTTTACAGGCTTCTGTACGTGTTTTCTTGCCTTGATACGTTCTTTTTACCGGCTGGTAAAATTTGTGTATGTTATTCCTGGAGTACAACCAGCGTTACCACTGGTTCTTGATATTTTATGCTAATGGCAGAGGAGTTGGTGAGAAATTTCGTGATAAGCATTCGGCGAAGATTTTGGCGGTCACTTGTGATTTCAGCTTTTCTACGTTATATTTACACTTGGCTTCAACTTTCAATAATCACCTGCGAATGTGCTCAATTTGATTCAGCGTTTCATAATCCGGAGACTGCCATATTGAGTTGAGGACAGTCAATAAGCCCAAGTCTGCTGCCAGACGTGGTGTCGTGTAGAATGTGCTTACCAAAGACGTCCTCTTTTCCTATGTCGGCGTTAAAATTGCCTAATACGATTTTAACATCATACTTCGGACATTGCTATATGTCTTGTCGAGGAGCTCGTAGAAACATTCTTTGATGGCGTCGTCCTTTTTCTTTCTTTGGAATGGACTCCTATTAGGTTTGGATGTTATAAGACGTTCGCTGACATGGCAAGAATTTTTGCCTTTAAACGTTTTCCACGGTCGTCTACAGCGAATATGATATTATCTAGGGCAACTACTCGTATTTTCTTCATCACATTTTGTTAACTTCTTCAGTATGAGCTTTCCTCAGGTGATACGGTTGGAGAACTGGTGGTAGAAAAAGCGATAGAGCTGGGTAAGGCGGGAGACATCACGTCGATGATTAAGGACGTTAATTGACTGTATACCATAAGCATAACGTAAGAGCGTTATCGCATGACTTTAAGTCTTATCTAACAGGATAGGGGAGGTTTGAAGAGTACCTGGCAATATGAAAACACTGTATTCCAAGTTTACTCGTAGGTGGATAAATGTTTTATACCTATTCAGGGTGTTTCAGCAAAAAAGAACAATGAGTCTTGGGGTAAGTGTGAACACCTGTAGGAAAAGGCTTAATTTCATGGGATGCCCATACATCCATGGGAGCAAGGATATGCCTTGCTATCAGTTACCTACATTAAAAGTATAATACCAAAACAAAACTTGTGTTAAAGGCACAACTTCTATTCCAGGACCTAAAGCCTTTTGCTGATCCTAGAGTCACAGCATCCAATATTTTCATATACATATATGCTACTCTACAATGGGTCTAGGACTCTTCCCGCGATTTGGATTTAACCCACAGCCACCATGACAAGGAGCCTAACCTCAACAAGGCAGGCCTGGACCGAGATCTGGGTGGCTCCTGACTCATTGGTAAGGACTATCGGTGGTGCTACCGCCAACAAGACCTATGACCGGCCGCTTGTAACTGGTTAAATCGTTGCAAAATTCAGTGGCGTCACCTGCAAATCGTTACGATAAGAGCAATACTTTGCTCTGCCGAAACGTAGAAACAGCAGAACACATACTATGTGACTGCAATGGTTTAATCAAAACACGTCATCGTTACCTAGGTAAATTTGACATTGAAGCGTCGGCTATAGCTACCAGCTCACATAAACACTTAGCCGTTTTCTTACAAATGCAGTATCATAGATGAGCTCTTAATAGAGGACATCAGAATAGGCCCATCTGTGCCGCAGTGATCTGGGATTCATTAAACCACCTCCCACAACAATTTAATTCTGAAATCTAAATTTTGCTCTGCACCCGCTTCTAATTAGACAACGTCATCGATGGGCGAAGTTTTGATAATTGGACGGGGGATTCCAGCTTTAAAAATTCATCATATGGGAGGAAGATCTATTTTTACTTCTTCTCAAGTTATAGACCGTTGGAATGTGACACCTTCCATACGATTTTTTGTTCGCCGGAGCTTCAGGAATCGCCATTTACCTGATTGTCCTCCTTGACTAAGACACCCTGTATATTGAGCCCTGATCAGAGGGGTGAAGAATTTCTTACATCGCTTAAAAAAACATGGACATTTTGAAGCATTTTCGTTGATATCATATACGTACATACGAACGTGGTCGTTCGATATGTCATTGACAAACATACTAAGAATGGAAAGTTTTTCCGTTTCGACGATGTACTCGTAAGTGCCATTCGTGGATAATGGTTGCGTGCCTAAATTTCGGTTTAATACTATGTTTTGGAAGCACTAAGTTCCACACTGTTGGTGGCTCCCCAATTAGTAATGCTTCTAATATCGGGGGCTATTGAGTTAATTACAGTCAGGGAACGAATATGAAAAGCAGAAATCTGGGTAAGAGGAAATCATTATTAAAGATCGTAAGGAGTTTCAAATGGAGCGTCAAACAGTAGCATTTATTTTGTGGATATCAGACTGGAGATCTTCCAATTGAACATTCGAATTGAATATTCCGAAAGAATATCTGCAACTCATTAAGGTAGACATTCATCGATTTGACAAAAGAACCTAATTCATATCGCTGTCAAATTTTTTGTAATGACAAGGCTAATTCATAGTTTCTTGCTTTCGCTAGATTGGTATAGAGCTTGCTATCAGTTTTCAGTGAGATATACCATCAATATGCCATCTTAAAGTCAAAACAAGGGTCTAGCCCTCCGGGTTAGGCGTTGTGCCATCGGGGGAACTTTCCGATCATTAGTTACGAAAGGTGAATCTCCTTAAATGACAACTAGACCCGGGACGTCAATGGACTAGTATTTAAGAGTATGTACCTACAATGTAATGTTCTGTACTGTACACTGTACACCCCAGGTGCTACACAAAAACTTGAATATGTCCTCACGCTGTAGGTACATATCGCCGCGATCCAGGAGATATCTTGGACAGGATCAGATAAGATGAAAAGCAAAAAAGATGGGAATTTATTACAGGTGCCATAAAAAAATTGTATGTATTTGGATACGGATTCGTCGTGGAAAATCGGCTTAGGGAAAATGTCATGGACTCCAAGCCGTTAAATGATCGACTGGCTTCTGCATTTCAGAATATAAGCCTAATTTGTGCATACGCACTTACTGAAGAGCCTATCAAGAAGGAGTTTTATGAGCGTAGCATGACGTCAAAATTATGCTCAGGGACTTTAATGCTGAAGTCGGAAAGGAAAACTTATTTGGTAAGCACAGAATCCATGAAACGACAACAGACAACGGCTAGCGACTAATGGATTTTGCAGCAGCTCGTAATATGGTGATAAGTAGCACCAGGTTTCCAAGGCCAAAAGTCCACACAACAACCTGGCACTCTTCAGACGGTTGAACTACCAACCAAATCTACCATGTGCTAATCGAAATGAGCCACAGATCCAACATTCTCGACGTGCACACATTCCGAGGGGCAAACGTTGACTCTGATCAGTTTCTTGTTGCGGTTGGATTCAGAGCTCGACTGTGCAACGAAAAGAAGCAGGAAATTGCCCAGAAGAAGAAATTCGACGTTGGATGATTTATTACAGCTGGAGTAGCATTAAACAAGGAAGAGTATCGACTCAAGAAGATTCTGCGTAGAAAGAAGAGGTCCCACGCAGCCTCCCACCGCAAGGAGATTGAAGAGTCCAGCGATCGAAACAACATCTGGAGGATTTATAGGAAGGCCAAGCAACTGACGGCAGGTGGCAGTGCCTTAGTAAGACCTATGCACCAAATAATCAACCAAGTATGGATGGAAGAAAGCAAGAAAGCATGTCCGATGATTGGACTATCAAGTCCATATGCCCCATCTAGAAAAAAGGCGATCCTATATATCGAGGCATATCCCTGCTTAATGTCGCATACAAGATCATATCCAGCGTACTGTGTGAACATTTCAAACCGTTCTACAACAAACCAATCAGCACATGGCTTTCGGCCCAGTCGATCAACTATAGACCAAATTTTCAGACTGAGACAAACGATGGAAAAGAAAAACGAATTTTAGGTCGAGACTCAAAGCCGCATAGGTATTGCTCATCGTCAGGAGCTCTATACGGCGATGGTCAAATTCAGAATCCCTACAAAACTGATCCAGATGTGTCGCGTGGCGATGTAAAATACGCGCAACAATGCGCAATTTGGAAGTAGCTCCTCCGAATTATTTCAAACCTGCACCGGATTTTGGTAAGGCGATGCACTATCATGTTACTTCTTCAATCTCGTTCTGGAACAGATAGTGTCAACGCGGAAAGCATTATCATCAACACGTCCTTTGAGCTACTAAAATACGCGAACGATATAAACATCATCGGTAGTTTCCAGCATGCTGTGATAGATGGCCTTAAAGTAAACGAGGACAAAACTAAGTACATGCTATGAACAAACAAACCAGCATCTGACCTTCGCCTAGGATAAAACGTCGGTATTATCAGCAACAATTTCGAGGTAGTAAACGAATGACACTCGTTGCTAAGTAAGACTGTCAAAACAATTGGGTTCAAAACACCTAACTCGAAGGATGAAAAGTATGGTTTACAAAACCCTTATTTTGCCAATTCTGCAGTACGGAGCCGATTACTGGGTGAAAAGCAGGAAGGGAGAATTGATACTGGGATCTTTCGAAAGAAAAATTCTTCGGCGGATTTTTGGTCCTGTGTGCGAGGAGGGCGAATGGAGTAGAAGATCCAACCGCGAAATCTAACACATGGGCTGAAAAGTCCGTTTTATAGTAAAGTTAAAAATTTTTGCAAAATTCAACTTTGTTTATCAATATAGTTGCCTTCGAGGGCGATACACTGATTGAAACGATTTTTCAATCTTTCGATACCAGTTTTGTTGTACGATTTCGGTTTAGCCTCAAAATAGGCCTCTGTTTCGGCGATTACTTCTTCATCGGTCTTAAATCTCTTTCCGGCGAGCATTCTTTTGATATCTGCGAACAGGAAATAGTCGCCTGGGGCCAAATCTGGAGAATTCGGTGGGTGGGGAAGCAATTCGTAGCCGAATTCATTAAATTTTTCCAACGTTTTCATCGACTTGTGACACGGTGCATTATCTTGATGAAACAGCACTTTCTTTTTCTTCAAATGCGGCCGTTTTTCTGCGGTTTTGCCCTTCAAGCGCTCTAACAACGCAATGTAATAGTCGCTGCTAATAGTCTGCCCCTTTTGGAGAAAGTCGA
Source organism: Volucella inanis (assembly GCA_907269105.1). NCBI lineage: Eukaryota > Metazoa > Arthropoda > Insecta > Diptera > Syrphidae > Volucella > Volucella inanis. The sequence continues at coordinate 229,813,326 of OU026153.1, read as the reverse complement.
TGAAAATTATTCCATGTGTATCCCAAAATACGGATGCTATAACCTTGCCAGCCGACTGTTCAGTTTTTGGTCGTTTTAGACGAGGTTCGTCGCCTGCTCGCCACTCAGCTGACTACCGACTTGACTCTGGTGTGAAGTGATGGAGCCAAGTTTCATCCATTGTCACATACCGACGCAAAAATTCGGCTTTATTGCGGTTGAACAGCTTTAAACACTCCTCTGAATCATCAATCTGTTTTTGGTCGACTGTGAGCAAACGCGGCACCCACTTTAAACAGAGCTTTCGCATGTCCAAATATTCGTGTATGATGTATCCAACACGCCCTTTTGATATCTTCAGAGTCTCAGCTATTTCAATCAACTTCACTTTACGGTCATTCGTAATCATTTTGTGGACTTTTTTGATGTTCTCATCTGAAACAGCCTCTCTTGGACGTCCACTGCGTGCATTAACCTTCTTGCTTGTATGACCATTTTTAAATTTTTCAATCCACTTGCGAATGGTTCGTCCGGCTGGTGCAGAGTCCGGGTAACACTTATCAAGCCATTTCTTTGCATCGGCTGCATTTTTTCCCATCAAAAACCAATGATAAATCAACGCACGAAATTGCTTTGAATCCATTTTTTTTTTTCACAATAACAAAAATTGCTTCACTCACAACGCTATATCTCGAGAACTAATCGTCCGACAGCTGTCAAATTTATATACACTTGCGGTCATAAGAACCGCACCACCTAATGAGTTTTCAAAAAAATGCCTAATTACATCAGATCGTGAGGGTTTTTTCCATACTAATGAAGGGTATTCCCCATAGCGAAGTTCGGCCTCGTATTCAGTGAAAAAAAAATTAGTGAAAAAAAAAGTGTAAAAAAAGTGAAATGTCTGGTAAATATCATCAACTGACTCGGGACGAAAAAGTTCAAATATTGACATTAGTCGAAGAAAGGCTTGGCTATCGTGAGATTGCGGTAAAAATAGGATGCTGTCATTCAACTTTCGTACGACTGATGAAGAAAAAAAAAATTTGGATCCACTGGAGAGGAAAAAAGCTCGGGACGAAAACATAAAACAACCTAGAAGACGGACAATGTATTACAAAGACCTAGCATGAAAGATCGCCTTAAAAGTGCTGCCCGTATAAGAGTAGAGCTGAATGGATTTCATCAAGTTGATTTAAGCGCCGAAACCATACGCCGACGGCTACGGGAGATAGGTTTATATGGAAGACGACCAGCGAAAAAAATTCTCCTAACCACAAAAATGAAAAAAGCTCGCTTGACGTGGGCAAAAAGGACGAAGATTGGACGCAGGATGATTGGCGATGTGTGATATGGTCCGATGAAAGTAAATTTAATTTGTTGTGTGCCGACAATTTTTCATACGTACGACGGTCAGCTTCAAGTTTCCTCAAAGCCAGATGGTTTGGAGATGTTTTTCCTTTTACGTTTTAGGCCTATTGCACTTTGTTAATGGAACTATGAACGCTCAAAAGTATGGAGAAGTAGTGAGGGAGTTTTTGGTACCAGCAATTGAACAGCATCATTCGTATACTGACAAGTGCAATTTTCAAGATGATTCTGCACCTTGCCACCGCCCTAAATCCGTAAGTAAAGTGTTATACATAAACTTCTAGATGTCTACTTTATAAATAATAAACAGAGAAGTAACTAGAGTCTTTAAATAATTTTCAGCTCAAGACAACATTTTATGACCTCGGAATTACCAGACTAGACTGGCCAGCTAATTCATCCGATCTAAACCCAATCGAACACTTATGGCATGCAATGAAACGTAAGGTGGCTGAACATAAACCATAGAGTAAAAAAAAGCTAAATGAAGTTCTGGAACATGTATGGAACACTGAAATTTCAAGGGATATTACTAAACTAGTAAACTCGATGCCTTCTAGAATAAAAGCGGTTATAATCGCCAAAGGATGAGCTACTCGGTATTGATACTTTTTTGGTAAAAGTGGCATAGCTAAACATCTTATATACACATACATAAAAAATCGATCGTTTGATTTTGTTAACCAATGACTGTATTAAAATATTTAAAAAAAAAATAAGAAAATGAACTGGTTTTTCTTTCTTTGCTAATATCTTTTTTCAAACATTCAATACACAGATGGAAATTAGATAGAAATACTTATAAACTACTGCGTAGTACTCAACAAAAATTTCATTTCATTATAAAAATTATTATCGTAGTTATTAACAATTTGTCAATCATTTTGATATGGTGCGGTTTTTATGACCGCGAGTGTAAGTGTCTTTTGAAGGTTGGTACTAACTGAAAATGGTATGGATGTAATTCAAGTGGTGCCCTCTCTTAGAAACGGCACGGATTGTATTATAAGCTGTTTCAAGCCAAAATACGTCTACTACATTAGCTTGGCCAAATCGAGCGAATAGGCAATAATACTACGAAGACCTTCGATTCCCAGTCCCTAGGTTCGAGACGACAAAGAAGGCCGAATCTTCGTTTTAATGACCTAGCCATCGCGTAAGTCAAAATGCTTTATCTAGGTCGTGAGCCCCTCTAGTAAGTAAGTATGCCATCAATACCGTACTGCCGGTCATTGAAAAGTTTACATGTCTTGAGATATTTCATTGGCTGACGGTTTATTATCGTTCAGATGACCTTGGTTAAGCGAGACTTAAGTACAATGGGTCTATTAGAGAAGAGAGAAAAAAATTTGCATTTCTTTGACATGGGCAGGACATATACTGCTTTGCGTCAGGTCACCTCAGGTTGAAGTGGATGATGAGGCTGTGTTTCTAATGTTTTAAGCGAACAACTAAACGGTTGTATTACCTTTAAGACAATGACACGAATATTTTCATTGGCCAAATTCAAAAGAAATGTACGGCGGGATATTGCACATATTCTAAGTACGTCCGTTCCCATAATTTATTTTATTTATTAGTTAGTAACAAAATTAATTTGGTTTACTCACATATTGGAAGGCTTACCTGCAGGCGGTTGGTTATTAACGTAACTTTGTTACCTTACTTGGCTTACATTGTTAGCATGTGTAGCTTTGTAGGCTGAAATTATTTTAGCATAAAACTATACAAAATCAAGGTTTTTTCTAGGTGTAACTGGGTGTAAACCGTTGAAAGATATCGCATGTGAACTTTGCGTAGAGTTGGACTTGACCCACCCACTAAAAATAACCGAAGAAAGCATGGTGTTACTATCCTTCCAATAATCGCACCTAGTCGTTAAAGTAATTAGCAATTTTTTTCTAATACTTGTAACTCTATGTTACAAGTAACTAACTTTGGTCTGTTACCTTTTGTTTTTTAGTTCGTTATCACTTTGTTTATACTTTACTTTGGAAACATTGAATGCTTTGCAGGTTTGGCTTACTTGTGCACCACAAAGCTGGTAACCATATGCCATTTTGGCCTTAGAACTTGCTTATAGAGAAGCAGATTATTGTATATTGAGAGACATGAATACCTCTCTATGATCCAATACATTCTGTTTTATCGCATATTAAGTTCATCACGTTTTTTGTTATAAACATGTGTGTACACAGGTGTGTACGTTTTCATTGGTAGAGTTAACATGAACTGACTTCAGTTCATTTAGTTTGATTTGCCATGTTCTAGTCCAACTAGATGTATCGTTTACTGTTCTTTGCAGTTTTTCTGTAACTTCCTGCACGGTTTTTCCGATAGCAAGTACAGCAGTATTACTTGTAAATGTGGTAACAGTAGTTTCGCCATTTTATGGTAGGTCAATCGTGTATAGAAGAAAAGCACATGTCCTAACGCACAACCTTGTTGTACACCACCTTTTATATACAGTGACTCAACTTTTTGATCACATGATCAGAGAAAATTATAACTTTTAGTTGTAACTGTTTAAGTTTAACAGTTAGAGCAACTCAATTTTTACTTAAAATAAATGAGCAAAAGCAAACGAAAATGCACAGTTATTTTGTGAGGGTTTGTAAATGTTCTTAGGCTACGTATGTGATCAATTTGTTGACACTGTTGGAGTTGCATATTGTGAATACAAAGTTTGGCCAAGTGTTTAGTTTTTAGTTTTTTGTTAAAAATAAAAATATTTTAAATATTAAAATAAGAATCTTACATAAGGTACATTTAAATTTTAGTTTAAACAATTAAAATAATTATTTTAAATTGGATGGTAGAAGAAATTTAATTTTAATTTTTAATTTTGGTGGGGGCTAACGCCCCCATTTATGTTGCTTAATACAAGCTTAAAAACTTTGACTTAAAACTAATAATACGGATTAGCGATATGTGGAACTTATCACTAGGGCTTAAAGCTAGGGATGGTGAACGAGATCGAATTTGGGGGAAAGTGTGCTGCGATTAAAATCAAAAACGGAGAAGTTGGAGTTTACCTTACGCAGCATACGGGATGTTGGTTCTTTAGAGCCATATGTGGTGCGCTGGATAGGTAGATAAAAGAGACGGGGGCAACGTAGACCTGCAATCGACGGAGCCAGAAAGGAGTCGGTGAATGAAAATAATGTCAGCTGCGTCCCTTCGTTCCTCAAGGATATTCAGGTTAATGAGTTTGAGACGGTCTTGGTAGGGAGGTAAGATAAGAGGATCGTTCCAAGGTAGAACTCGAAGAGCAAATCGAAGAAAACGACGCTGGATGCTCTCAATACGGGATACATGAACTCGTGGAAAGGGACACCACGCTTGGCTAGCGCATCGAGAAGAGTGTACGTCAGGTACGGTTTGCAGAATTCTTTGGACCATCTTTTAACAAAGCCAAGTGATAAGTTTGCTTTAGTAATTATCTCATTAATATGCGAGCGCAAATTAAGCTCCCCATCGCATAATATGCCAAGGTCGCCGATAGTCTGAGCTAGAGATATAGGTTGACCGTGGAGAACGTAAATTCTGGGAGTAGACATGTTGCACTTACGTGAAAAGGTAATCGATTGACATTTGGTGACATTGAGTTCTAACCCGTTCTTGATGCACCAAGTGGAAAAAGTATTTAGATCTATTTGAAGGAGGCTGGAGTCATGTTGTGAGGAAATGGGTTTAAAAATTTAGTATCGTCAGCATAGAGAGAAAGTGCTGAGTGTTGAATGACCCTTTCAAGATCGTTAATAGTTAAGATGAAGAGAAGTGGACCTAGGTGACTACACTGAGGAACACCTGAAGTGGCCAAGAAAGGGCCATAAAAAATAATAAAATAATAAAAACGATTATCCAGGTAAAAAGATGTCCATTTAAGCAAAATGGGTTCAAAGCCCAGGACGGACAATTTGAAAACGATTAGTTTATGAGATATCTTGTCAAAAACCTTACTGAAATCAGTTGTTACAACGTCAACTTCTTTAAAACTTTCTAAGGCTGAGAGAACAGAGGACACGAATTCTACGAGGTCAGTGGTAGTTGATCTATCCTTCAGAAAGCCGTGTTGACAAGGGGAAATAAAAGATTTGCACTGGAAGCTTAAGGCTTCATACAAAATGCTCTCGACAAGTTTGGGTATAAGAAAGTTTAGCTATAGGGCGATAATTAGTGACCTCGCTCTTTAATCCATTTTTGTGTATCGGTGTTATAAAAGAAGACTTCCATATTTGTGGAAATTCACTTTGAGAGAGCGATAATCGGAAGAGATTTGCAAGGGGATGGGAAAGTGTTAAGAACACTTTTTAAGAAATATGGATGGAAGGCCATCTGGGCCGGGTAAGTATTCATAATTAAGTTGCTGTAATTTATTTTCTATTACTGTATGATCAAATCTTTGAGAAATAGAGGGGCCGGTGGTGAAGTTAACTAGATATTTGAAATAAGAGTGATCCGGTACAAAGGAATTATTAGCAAAAGATTGCTTAAAGAAAGTAGCAAAAAAGTTGGCTATAGTATGCGGATCGGTTGATGATGTGTTTTCCTATGAGAGAGATGGAGGAAAACCGTCAGATTTTTTTTTGTAGTTAACGAATTGGTAGAAAGACTTAGGATTGTTTATAAGGCTTGATTGCGCACAATCAAGGTATCGCTGATAGAGAACGTTATAAAGCTGGGCGAATTAAAGGTATGCACCAAAATAGTTTGAATAGTCAGCAAAAGAGTTGGATTGGAGGAAGACTGCCCATAATTTGTTTCTCTTGTTACGTAAAGAGCGAAGTTTACGATTATACCACGGGGGGCTCGTAGAAGGAGTCTTATTGCGCGAAAAGTGGACATAGAGAGATATGGAATTGAATAATTCTCTGTAGAAAATAGAGTGAGCACTTTTTAGGGGCATATTGGCGAAATCAAAAGAACACTCACTAAGATATGCGCTAATTTTGCGGAAATTCGCTTTATGAAAGTCGTAAGAGGATTCGTTTACAGATGGGGTGAGGTGAATAGGAGAGCGGTGGAAAAGAGAAAGAAGAAATGGTGAAAATTATCAATGGTCTATAGTGAAAGGGGACAGAGCGAGACAGAGGAGTTTATGGGATCAGTGATGAAAATGAGGTCTAATTGTCTACCCATATAGTTGGGGACGCTACTTACTTGGCATAAGCTTGAGTCTGTGAGCTTGTCCAAGAAGAGACATTCTTTACTCGAGGTAGAGTTAGCGATAAAAAAAAATTCGTCATCAGATTGTGTTTAGTGCAGCTGGGGTAGATTGAAATCTCCAAATACAATGATATCATCGAAAGGATCAGATAAGTTAATTATTTGATCAATTTTGGTAGCACCCGACTGGTTGTGCGGGTATGATGTAAAAACACATAACGTACAGAGACCTACAGGGGAGAGTTATCTTTATTGAAACGTAGTCAAGCTTAGAAGAAGTAGAAACAGCGATTGGTGAACAGTTTAGGTCGTTACGGACGGCCAGTAGGACAACTCGACTCCTTGTCATCATTTGGACGAGACAGGTCGTCGTCTCCAAAAATATTGAAACTAGCTGGGAATAATTCCTGATTCTTTTTATAAGGAATTAGATTAGTTTCGGTCAAAGCGTAGACCTCAAATGGGAGTGCGGAAGATTGGCGCAAGACGGCACTGATCTTAGATCACAGTCTTCTAACGTTTTGATAGTAGAAGGTAAGAGGAAGGTTATTTCGAGAGGGCGTAGGAGTGGATGGTCGAAACACATTAGGGACGAAAAAATTGTGAAGTGTGAGATCCTTTTTGAGTGCACATAGTTACCGAAAGCAGCAAGGTCGTCTGAGACCTTTTGGGGAGACATATCGAAAATCTCGTTGAACTTAATATATAGGGTTTACTAATAACGACTTGACACCATTTCAGATATTTCAATTGGATATTTCTCCAGAACCCAATCGGAGAACGTACCTTTTTTCAAATGGTCCATCGGCTTCAATTTTTGAGTTAACTTGATCTTGTATGGGGGTAAACCAAGATCCTTACGCAAAATACGCCATAATGTGGTCTGAGCGATGCCCAATTCTTGAGAACGCCGTAGAATTGACTGATTTGGATCGTTTGCTGCGGACGTCTAAACGGCAGCGATGTTTTCCACACTTCGACCAACCCATTGTCTCACTGACACGGCAACATCACACAACGAATATGTAGTCTCAAATTTTTGCACTAAACTTGTTATTGCCTCTCTACTCGGGCGAGAATTACGAGCGAACATTGGAGTTAACGCTCTTAACGCTCACCGACCCCAAATATCTGTAGAAAATTTTTATAATTTGCAGACGTTGCTCGTTAGTGTACCTTATCTTGATGAAAGTGTAAAGTGACAGTTTGATGATTAGTGAAAGAGTGCGTTCACAAATTAGATTCAAATTCAATTCAAATTGCCAAGTCCCTATTGGAAAACCCTATAATAAACGCCTGTATTAAATTACAATACTTTCGTGATACTTGGAAAAAAGTTAAAGTTGTACCAATACTAAAAGTTGGTAAACCACCAGAACATTCAGAAAGCTATAGGCCTATAAGTTTATTAAGCAACTTAAGTAAAATATATGAGAAGGTTATAAATTAAAATATTTTAAAATTCATCCGGGAACATGATATTTATCCCAACGAACAATTTGACTTTAGACAGTTTCATAATACTTCCCATCAGTTATAAAGAATCTGTAATTCTGTTAAAAGTAATCGTTTTCAAGGTAAATCTACTGAAATAGTACTACTAGACATCGAAAAAGCTTTTGATTCAGTTTGTAATGACGGCCTTATTTACAAAATGATCAATTTTAGATTCCCTCCATCTCTATGTAAGATTGTGCTCTTTTTCTTGTATACTCGTTGTTTTAATGTCCATATAAATGGTAGCGTTTCCAGCCTAGTAAATTTTAATGCAGGGGTACCACAAGGCTCAGTTTTTTTACCTGTCCTTTACAATATATATACATCTGATTTTCCTGATATACAGATGACACTGTACGGACACTGATGATATTCATCAAATCAATTCGCTCTCAATATTGAGAGGAATTTAAAAGATGGAATGGATGTACTGGCAAAATATTATAATAGATGGAAAATTAAGCTTAATGAAGAAAAAACTCAAGCGACCTTTTTTATCCGAAAAAGAAAAGTTTGTTTACTTCCTAGCAACCAACTTCAGCTAAATGGGAGCAATATAAATTGGGTGACTACGGTAAGGTATTTGGGTATTTATTTGGACACTTAACTCACGTTTAAAGACCACATAAAAGAAAACAGGAATTGCAATTAAGATGTTTTATCCTTTTATAAACCGCAATTCCTTACTTACATTTGAAAAAAAAAAAAATATTCTCCACGAAATGATTTTTTACGCAATTCTCTTGTACGGTTGCCAAGTATGGGGAGACGCTGCTGCCTATCATATCAAAAAGTTGCAAGTTTCACAAGATAAGAAATTAAAAATGATGAACTTACCATGGAGATATTCAACTTTAGACTTGCATGAAAGGACAAATGTTGAATTGATTTCGCATAGGATTCAAAAGCTAAAATACACATTCCTAACAAGATTTAGTTTTGCTGACAATCCTCTCGTTAACCAGTTACATAACTAATGTAAATATCTATCCATTGTTATTCTGTTTTTAATATGTTCTTACCTTATAAGAATTCTATTTGTTATTTATCATACCTTGATATAACTTATTTAAATGTCAATTGTTAATTTATTTATTTATCTTCACATTTATTCTTGATTATTTATCTATTGACTTATTTGTTATTTATTTATTTATTTATTTGTTATTTGTTTTTTTTCTTTTCTTTTTTGAATTCAAGGTTTATTATATATAAAAAAACATATTTCAATAGAAATATAATTACCATTATCAAATTATTGTATTGTAAAATGTAAATGTACATTGTACATTGTAAATGTACCTTTGTAAATTTATATATACGAATTAAAAAATATCTATCTATCTATCTATTTAACTCTAATATAAATCAAATATTTTTTTATTTTTATTATTTTTTCTTATCAATAACGTATTTAAAATATACTATTAATTTTTTTTTTTTTTTTTTTTTTGGTGGGTGAAAATTTTCATAGAGTAAGATTCTTACTCACTAAAAACACGCCTCCCTTCTTATCGACTACAACTAAGTTACCTTATCAAGTAGTTTTCGTTTCAGATAACGTTCGCGTGGGGCAGGAAGCTTTCCAGCAAAAGCACCAGCTAGTACCGCTATTATATGTGGATAGTCCTTATCGCACGATCGAATGGTCTCATTCTTTGTCATCGACGCACTAAGTTTGTCTCGTCCAGAATTTGGAGTATTATTATTACAATGACCATGAAGACGAACACGGAGTTTCATTATTTCGTCCTCGACAGTAACTATTCCTAAGTCTCTGTGGATATCACTGTTTCTGATATACCATGGGTCGTTCACGATTTGTCTTAGGGCTTTGGTTTGATGGCTTTGGAGAATATTTCGGTGGCTTGGTTTAGTACAGCTCCAAAGTTGTATGCCATACGTCCAAACAGGTTCAAGCACTTGCTTATAGATGAGCAGTTTGTTATGTAATCTTAACTTGGAATATTTTCCTAGTAGCCAGTACATTTGTCTGAATTTATTTTCAAGTTCATCACGTTTCTTCTTAACATGCGGCTTCCATTTCAGTTTTACATCTAGTGTCATTCCTAGATACTTTGCTACATTTGCATATGGTATTTGTACCCAGTTAGTGAAAATGGGAAGGTTGTTTACTTTCCGGTAAGTAAACTTAACATGAGTAGATTTGGTCTCATTGAGAACAATTGAGAACAATTCGCCATATCTTCAATTCGTAGATTTTATCCAAAACCGTTCGTAGCTTTCCAGTAGATAACTCGACTGAAGTGTCTGTAGCTAGTATTGCCGTGCGTGGCTACTATGGTACCTAATTCTTCTGGTATGTCTCGAGTATAGAGTAAAAACAATACCGGTCCAAGTACACTTCCTTGCGGAACTCCAGCAGTTATATCTTTAAATTCCGAGTATTCGGTGCCATGTTTAACACGAAAAATTCTGTTTTCCAGGTACGATTTCAGAATCGTATGCAGCTCTCTCGGAAGAGCCTGGATTAGCTTAAAATTTAAGCCTTCGTGCCATATCTTATCGAAGGCCTGAGACACGTCAAAAAACACGCTAGAACATATCTTTTCTCCCTCTAGGGCTTTCTCAATTTCGTTCGTAAAATTGTGGAGTGCTGAATTGATGTTCAGAAATTTTACATCGCTCTTCAATGATCGATTGCAAGCGCTTCAATAGGAGTTTTTCAAATATTCTATTTTACATATTATCGGCAGGAGCGATATGGGTCTTTTCATTTAGAAATTTTCCTGGTTTCGGGACTATTATAACTTCGTCAACTTTCCATTGACTTTGAACGTTTAATAGTCTTAGCGCGGCATTTATAAGTTGAAGCAGTTTGATCAGGGCTTTCTTTGGCAGCTTCTTGAGAATTTGAGCAGTTATTAAATCATAACCAAAGGCTTTGTTATTTTTCATTTTTTTAATTGCTTGGTTAAGTTCTCTTAGCGACACTGTTTTTGTTTTAAAATTTTCCGGTGCCGTAATTATATAATTAGAACCTCCTGTTAACGCCTGTATAACAAAAGGCTTTTTCTTATGGGAGGAAATGGCATTTGAGGCTTTTTGAGTCCCTTCATGGCTTTCCAGAGGGAGTAATTTGAACTTCTTTCGGCAGTCAGACCTTCGAGATATTTAGAGATATTTCGATTTTTGTAATCTCGTATTGCTTCTTTCAATTTGTTGCATAAGTGGTTAAAGTATGTTTTATGCTGGGGAGCACGGGATTGTTGTCATCTTTTTTGCGCTCTCCTGTTTTCTCTTACCAGTTCTATTATTTCCGGTGGATATTTTAGCAAGTAGTGAATTGCTTTCTCTTTTCTTGTTGGAGTTGAAGTGTTAGTCCAGGCAGGACTTTGATGAATCTGTCGACTTCGTCTTCTATTTCGTTTTGTGTTTTAAGAGACACGTTTAGAACAATATGTTCATTGCAGTAGTTTCTAAAACCGTCCCAGTAAGTCTTGTTATTAGTTAATCTAGGCCCCACTTCTTTCTTAATTGAGAGTATGCTTAGTGTTAAAATGACTGGTGAGTGATCTGAGGAGAGATCATAATTCATCATTATTTTGGCTGTTCCCTTTGTGACAAAGAAGTCTGCAAGATCGGGTGTCTTTGTTATATCCGAAGGCCAATATGTTGGTTTTCCTGTCGAAAAAAAGTCAACTTTACATTGCATACCGGCTTCATAGAGTTGTCTGCCTTTCGTTGTATTACATCTTGAGCCCCAGAAGGTGTGTTCCGAATTAAAGTCACCACCAATTATAAAATTCGGTCCGAGTGAATAAAAGATACCTTTAAAGTCATTCTTTTCTAGCTTGCATCGCGGAGGACAGTAAATGGATGCAATGTTGTAGTGCAGGTGGTTATATTTTACGCGAACCGAACTTAACTCTTAACTGCATTACATCGCATTCAATCTTCATATTTATAGAGTGCTCAATACAATCTTTAATGAACAATGAGGATCCGCTTCTGGCATTGTTTGATTCCATTGTTCCACACGAGGTCCTTTCCTCAAGTGAGTTTCAGAAATCAAGCAAATGTAAATATTGGCTTTTTGTAAGAACACTTCCAGTTCGTCGAGTTTTTTAATAAGGCCGTTTGCGTTCCACGTCAATATTTTAAGCACTTGTTTCATATTCATGCTTGAATTCGAGTTTTACATATTTCTTTCTCGAGATTGCTCAATTTTTCAACTAAAAGTTTATTTGTCCTGCTTTGGTCCTCAAGAGCTGTGACAATTAGGGAGAAAACGTGAGCCACTGGATCTGGCGTAACACAGCTTTTATTATTTCCTTGCGACGAAGCTGGTGCATACGTTAGCGCATCAATCGGTAGCGGATTTTCCTTTGCGTTCTTTTTTTGTATTGTATATCCCTTCGACTTTACCACGACGGATTTTCTTTCTTTCGCTGCCTGTTCTTTAGCAATATTAGATTTATTTGTAGTTACGTTTGGGTTTAGACGTAAGGTTTTTTTAAGCGTATCGCTTGGAGTTCTTTCGCCAATTCACATCCGCTATAGTTTGCTGGGTGCTTTCCTTGGTAATTTATGCAAGACTGTGGAAGTTATTTATTTAAGTTACACTCTCCTAAGAGATGTTTACCGGCACATTGCGGGATCGATCTTGTGTTCTTTCGCACAGGTTCGACTTTGACTACGATATTTAGAATAGTTTTGATACTATGGATATCTTCTTTATTTTCGGACTTATCGAAACTAAGCATAAACAGTGGAAGTCCCCGCTTAACCAAGATTTCAACGTCTTCCTCTATTTCTCTCTTTTATTTTTTAATAATATTTAGGACGTCTAGAACTTTAAAGCCCTTTGCATGGAGGTCGCTTACAATATAGTTTTTAGTACACGAAGGGTGAAGTCCTACACGTAATGGTCTTACATTTAAGCGTATCTTTGAGAAAGCAATGCAACTTGCTATAGTCTGAAATCGCAACAACGTTGATTGGAGGTGGACGACGTAATTTTGTTGGGAGTTGCTTTTTTTGTGACTCCTGGCTCTTATCTGGAACGACTTCAGGTGAAGAACCAGCTTTACGTTTCTTAGACGTTCTTTTCTTTACGGTCCAATTTGTTTCGCGCGTAAGCTCTTCTTCGTCCGTATGTAATTCGCGACTAGTTGAGCGGAGTGGACTGCTTTCTTGGGCTTCGTTTATATGCTTTGTTTTCAGAGTCTTCTTTTCCTATCGGAGTATGTCTACTTCTTTTTTAAGCTCTTGAAAAAGTAGCTCCATTTGCTTAAGCTTCCTACGGAGTGTGACCTCTTTAGGTCACGTTGGAAAATTTTTTCAAATGATATACTGGAGCCATATGAACGTCATTTTGCATCTTTATCGGCCAGTTTGTTGCCTCTTTTGCCCGCATGTCCGGGAATTCACATTAACTTAAGCTTGGAAGGTTTTGAGATTATAACTTTTCTTATTTTGGATAGATTAAAGACGTGTGGAAAGGGTTGCGGATGGCTTTTAATATAAAACTGAAAGGCTATCGGAGCAGATCGTCCATTTGCCTGATGTATTGGAACATTTTTTTATTGCTTCAAATATTCCCACAGCTTCCGCAGTAAAAATAGACATTATATTTGGTAAAGTACTCCTACCCTGTATAATGGTACGATTATTTCATTCGTGTGATACAGCTGCAAATGTGATGTTGTGTTGGTTAAAAGAACCGTCTGTGAATAAAAACTTCCAGCCTTTATCGTAGATTTTTGATGCAGTTTCAGTAAACATTTGTCTGTATACTTCTGGTTTGGTATTTTGTTTTTTAAGGTCACCTAAGTCAAGTATAGAGTTGGTATCTAATAACCATAGTGGCTGTAATGGTAAGTATTTTCAGTGACGTTTAAAGGGTATATCCATTTTTTTTTTTTTTGCCTATATCCAAAATACCACCTTGATCAAAAAAATTTCGTAATTTATTCAGAAAATTAAAAATACAAGTTTATTCATCTAAATCTACATATATTGTCCCCTTCACAGAAATCGCCATCGACTGCAACACACTTATGCCAGCGCTTGGTCCAGTCCTCGAAACAATTTTTAAATTCGGTTTTCTGCGATTTTTCCATTACTCCCTCTCGGCTGCTGAAACGCATTCCCCGTAGTGGTTTTTTAACTCGATTGAACAGAAAGAAGTTACAGTGAGCCAAATCAGGTGGATTCGGTGGCTGTTAGATGGTAATTGTTGCATTTTTCTTCAAAAAATTACGAATAAAGATGGCACTGTGCTATGCACGGTGCAAAATAAACCAGTTTTTTGCCCACAATTCTGGTCTCTTTCGACAAATAGGTTCAAGCAAACGTCTCATAACGTCCAAATAAAACTCTTTGTTTACGGTCTGGCTTTCTGTCAAAAATTCGTGATGCACTACACCGTTGTAATCCATGAAAACCGTGAGCATTGCCTTCTTTTTTGACTGAAAACGACGTGTTTTTTTTTTGGTCTCGGCTCATTCACTTGCCTGATGTCTGGATTGCGTGTCATACTCATAAGCCCACGTCTCCACTCCAGTAATGATCCTTTTAATCGGATTCAACCTTGCAAATCATCTCTTTTGCGACGTCAACATGGTCTCTTTTTGGCATGAAATTGAGGTCTTTTGGCACCAACTTTGCTGCTACACGACAGAAACCCAAATCATTAACCTAACTGTCTTGGACGGATCCATAGGCAATGTTCAAGTCCTCCGCTATCTCCCTGATGGTTAATTTTCGGTTATTGACCAACATTTCAATGTTTTCGTCGGTTTTCGAAGTCGAAGGTCTTCCACTACGTTCATCATCTTCAATTGACTCACGACCGTTTTCTTTAGAAAATAGTTGCCGAAACACTTTTCCAACATTTCCAACATTCGCGCACCATTAAATCCGTTTTTGTACGTTGTTGCAAATTTAACACATGGGCTGAAAAGTCAGTGCCGTGTTATAGTAAAACACAAAATTTTTGCAAAATTCAACTTTATTTATCAATATAATTGCCTTTGAGGGCGATACACTGATTGAAACGATTTTCCAATCTTTCGATACCAATTTTGTAGTACGATTTCGGTTTAGCCTCAAAATAGGCCTCTGTTTCGGCGATTACTTCTTCATCGGTCTTAAATCTTTTTCCGATGAGCATTCTTTTGAGGTTTGCGAACAGGAAATAGTCGCTGGGGCCCAAATCTGGAGAATACGGTGGGTATTCCTATTTTTTTTGCCATCGTTTTCATCGACTTGTGACACGATGCATTGTCTTGATGAAACAGCACTTTCTTTTTCTTCAATTGCGGCCGTTTTTCTGCGATTTCGTCTTTCAAACGCTCCAACAACGCAATGTAATAGTCGCTGTTGATAGTCTGCCCCTTTTGAAGATAGTCGATGAAAATTATTCCATGTTTATCCCAAAATACGGATGCCATAACCCTGCCAGTCGACTGTTTTTGGTCGTTTTGGACGAGGTTTGTCGCCTGCTCGCCACTCAGCTGACTATCGACTTGACTCTGGTGTGAAGTGATGGAGCCAAGTTTCATCCATTGTCACATACCGACGCGAAAATTCGGCTTAATTGCGGTTGAACAGCTTTAAACACTCCTCTGAATCATCAACACGTTGTTGTTTTTGGTCGAATGTGAGCAAATGCGGCACCCACTTTGAACAAATCTTTCGCATGTGTGTTTCATGTATGATATATCCAACACGCTCTTTTGATATCTTCATAGCCTCAGCTATCTCGATCAACTTCACTTTACGGTCATTCGTAATCATTTTGTTGACTTTTTTGATGTTTTTGTCTTTATCTTTTGAAGGTTGGTACTAACTTAAAATGGTATGGATTTAATTCAAGTGGTGACCTCTCTTAGAAACGGCACGGACTTAAATTGTAAAAAATCGCCAACCCACACAGGGATAAATGTACTCTTGTCTACGTAACTTTTGCAAAGGTCAAACTATGATGCTTAGATTTAGAGGAAATGTCAACAACAGATATACCAACTTAACAAAAAAAAAAAAACCGAACAATGGGAGCGCCACACGGTGACGTTACCGGGTACTGTTTAATCAAGGTTGTATTGCAAATTGCGGATTCGTCTTCTTCTCTTATGTGATAAAACTTGTGTTGTATCTTTGTCTTTGTCACTTATTCAGTTTGAAAGGCTAGCGTAGGTAGAAGTGAGGCAGTAATTTTTAAATAGCGTTCTTTTATTGTGGATAGTCCAGCTTTAGCTAAGATGTTTTTGATTGGGCTAGTTGGAAAGACGCAAATACTCCTCTTTGCCGTTTGATGATACGTTGTTCTGAAGATGTTTTTGGTTGATTTTGGACAGTAACCGTATTTTACAATTTTACTAAGAATGAGCATTTTTGTGACATTACAAAGAGAGTTTTTTAGATGAAAGATACTTAATGATTCTGAGCCTTGCTGCTAGTGAATTTTTTAAATTAGAGCAATGATTTTTCCAATAGACCAAGAATATTAAGATTTACAACATTTTCTATTTTTATATTGTTAAGTACAAGTTCGAAACTATTATATTTATTTTTTTTAACATACATGAAACATTTTACATTTATTTATTGAAAGTTTAGATCCAGAAATGTTGGACCACACATCTAATTTAATTTAACATTAATTTAAAAAAAAATTTAAAAAATTTAAAAAAATATTACCAAAGAATGAAACATAAATAGATCTTTGTATTTTGAAATTATTATAAATAATTCTTCAAAAGCTATGGAAAATAAAATTACAGAAAGCGGTGCCCTTGAGGAATACCGTTATCAAGTTAAAGGATTTTTGAGAAGGTTTTTTTATTTTTTTACAGGAAATTTTCTATTTGTTAAAAAGGCTTTTATATAGTTAAAAATTTTGGAGGCCAATTCCCCATTCCTTCAATTTGCTTATAACTAGATGGATACTAGATGTCACGTAACGAAGAAGAAGCAGAACATCCGTGCAACCTTTTTTCGGTTTGAAAGCTACTTGATGGATATTTAAAAGTTTTTTTAATTTCAGTAAACCACAAAACTCGATTGGCTATTATGTTATTTTCTCTAAGAGTTTGGATATACATGGCAGCAAGGATATTGGGCGATAGCTATCTATGGCGTCGATACCTTCCCTAGGTTTGGCAATGGGAACAACGACTGGTGTTTTCCAACTTTGGAGAATTGTTCTTTTATTCAAAATATAATTATATAAATCTTGGAGTTTTAATTTAACTATATCTGGGGGATTTTTGTGTATAGGATAAGAGATTCTATCACGACTAGGTGTTTTACCTTTGACTCTACTTAGGATACTTTCAAGCTCTAATAATATTTTTTTGTTCTCAGTACGAGTAGCAGATGCATTTTGGGTATGCTGAGTGTCAGCGTCAGATGGGTAGATGAACCAAGTTTCAGTAGAAATTTCTTGTGGTGAGGAAACTGAACCAGAAGACTTTTTAATTTTTATTACTTTATTCTAAAAAAGTAAGTACAACGTTTTTTTCTTATGAATCTGAGTCTGTGCTCGTTTCAGCGAACTTCATTGACTTCAGACTCATATCAGCTGACTGCGGCTCTGCCGATTATTTAAAAGCGTACTTCTCGTTAGACGAAATTTTTCGCAAGAGATCTAGTTGCGTTTAAAAAAAAATTAAAAAAGGCAATTTCACTCCATGTTGCATTTGACTTGCAATATGGAAAAAAGAGTGGAAACATAAATCTGCGATGGCTTCTTTCCAAATTTTCTTTGCTTTTGAAAAAAACGCGCTCAATCGGAGCCGACGATCTAGGAAAACACAAAATGTATTCAATAATCGTTAAGAATTCAAGGAAGGGAACTTTTTTTGCTTCTATATGCTTGAAAATGTAAGCCCATCGCATGTCTGTTGGCACATTTTTGGAACGCCACTCTTCCAGTTTGTCAAAAGAGCAGTATCTCTTCGTATAGCCGAATTAATTAAAGAGTGTCGAAAAGTTTGAAGTCCCATCAAATGATCCCGTGCAACTATGAACAATGAATTTTTTACTTTAGACCACTCAGGAAATTGTTCCAAAACAACAAATGTTCGGTCTGTGGCATCTGGGAAATTAAGAGCTATATATAAAAACAAAACGAAAATAAAATAAACATGCGTACGAGTGTGAATTTTAGCAAGAGCTTGTTCAGTAATCGTAGTACGCAATGATAAAATTTATAAAATTCCAGTATAAAATGAAATTCCAGTATAAAATCCATTATCTTGCCCTCGAGTCCAGTTTGGTACTGGAAAATCCAATACAGTTGGTATGATTACAAATTCTGTATCAAGGACTCAGCTAACGAGTAACACACATTCTTCTATACTTCGAATGTCGTATATTTCTTGATGAAAGCTATGGACGAAAAACAACACGATTCTGCTGCAGGTTGAAGTCTAGCAACACCAAGCTGGTCACTCTAACACAGGTACCATCTGTACAGTCGGCAGACAGACTAAATCATAGCAAGTTGTCAGTTTTTGTGACTTGTTGTTAGAGAACAGATGCATAAGTAAGCTTCCTCATAGAGGAATAGATGTTATTATTTACAATAATAAATTGAATATAAGTCAATGACTCGTATCTCAATTTTATTAACTTGTATCTGTGGGTGGACAACACTTTTTATTACTCCTCAAACTTTCCAAAATATAGGGTTTTCCAATAGGGACTTGACAACTTTGAATTTAATTTGTAAACGAACTCTTTTACTAATCATTAAACTGTCATTGTCAATTTATTCAGCAAACTCAACATTTTTATCATGGTAAAGTACACTAACGAGCAACGTCTGCAAATTATAAAATTTTTTTACAGATACCGACACAGAGTCAGTGACTGCAACTTTAAGACCGTTAACTCCAATTTTCGGTCGTAATTCTCTCGCTAGTAGACAGGCAATAACAAGCTTAGTGCAAAAATTTGAGTCTACGTATTCGTTGTGTGATGTTGCCGTGTCAGTGAGACAACGAGTTGGTCGAAGTGTCGAAAATATCGCTGCCGTTCAGACGTCCGTAACAAACGATCCAAATTAGTTAATTCCACGGCGTTCTCAAGAGTTGGGCATCGCTCAGACCACATTATGGGGTATTTTGAGTAAGGATCTTGGTTTACACACAAACAAAATCAAGCTGACTCAAGAATTGAAGCCGATGGATCATTTGAAGCGACGTATGTTCTCCGATAGGGTTTTGGAGAAGATGCGCCAAGATGATGAATTTCATCTCAAAATCATCTTCAGTGACAAAGCTCATTTTTGGCTCAATGGATTCGTCAATAAGTAAAATATGCATTATTGGTCGGGTGAAAACCCACATGTGCTTCATAAATCACCACTTTATCCACAAAAAATAACTGTTTGGTGCTATATTTTTTCGTCGACGATAACGATCATCACGTTACTGTGAATGGTCAGCGTTATCGCGCAATGATCACCGATGTTTTGATTGTACTTCAAGCCAATAATAAAGTTTTTGAAATATCTCAATTGGTTTGCCTTTGATTTAAAAAAAAAAAGTTGTCAAGTCGTTATTAGAAAACCGTGTACATCAATATATGGTATTTTGATACTTCATTATGAAAAATCTTAAAGAAATTAGCTAGGCTAGTAGAACTTTGCTAAGACCCTATTGAATATTTTTAAGACGTCTAAAGCACTCACCTCGAAAGAGATCAATTCTTCTAGAGTTCATAACTTAATAGTGGTTTCTCCGACATTCCTCGTTCGTACTCTCAGACATCCCTTAGCACCCCTGATATTAATAAAAATCAAACCAATATCTGCCAACTACAGTCGATGCCTCACAATTTCTAGATGAGCAAGAAGGAAAAGTAATTTTCAACTGGTGCTCAGGGACTAGGGTTATTATCCGTGGTAGTGGTGGAGCAAGTGAAATGAAATCGATTCCCCATCGCTTGGCGCGTGCTACGATAATGAAGTCATTATTATCAGGAAATAAAGTGGAAACAAATTCACACGAAGGATAATCGAAGGAATGGAATAAGTTATCGAATGGCGAAGTGTGCATAGGGTATTAGTTGGCGCTCCTAGAGGGAAGGGTCATCACTTTTATGTGCTTTTCTTTGAGTTCCATTTTCTTGAGCAAAATCGTGAAAAATTCTTTTTTGTTTATCTACCAATGAGTCTCAATCATTACCAAACCAATTCACGAGAGAATGCCATCCAGGTACAAACTGCTTTAACATTTCTCATAAATACTTAATCAAATGTTGAAAGCATTGCGAGTTGTGACTATGGGCTGACTGGCGTCAGTGCTACAGTCTGTCAATCAGGGGACATGGCTGTCATAAGTATGTATTTACTGAAAGGGACTTAATAACATATTGTCTCTGTTAATGATCTACACGTTAGGGTAATTGATGAATGTGTCTATCAAGGTGCAGAAAGAACCAGCTTATTTTATTGATTTCTGCAGCTGATTGAGATTTTGGCAGTTGTTGCGTATCTGGAAGAAGAAAATCCAGCCTTCAATGAGGAATATCTGCGATTTCGCTTGCACACTTCATCATAAGGATTAACGCATATTTCTCGCCGGTTATCGCAGCGGCCACTGTGTTGTCTAGATCTCCAACTTCATACATATTTTAAACGGTTGGCTTTCTCGGATTCGAATCACTATCTCATGTCAAGTATGCTTAAAAATACTGTGCGCTATTCCACGTACAATGACTTCCTTTAAAACAAACTTTCGGAATCTTTGCAGTTTATGTATCCATTAACATGTTGTCAAGACCACTACAAACTTAGACCTGAAAATCAGTGACATCTACGACTAGAAGACATCAAAAATACCACAACTTACGTGCCAGCTTTCAGCCATTTATCAAGCCAACTCACGAGGAAGTCGTCGGTTTCTGTGTAGTAAAAACAAAGAGCATATGAAACGCGCATTCACGTGAATGAAGAATTGTTACTTAACGAACTTCAAGAATGTACAGATATCTTAAGTATTGGCAAATAGATCTATTTACGCACCACACGCTTCCGAGATGAGCAAAGGAATTTAATAGAGTTCCACAGGAAATATGGAAAATTGTCTTCTTCAGACTATTAAACGAACACAAGAATGGAAGACCAGACCATGCTATCAAGGTAGCAAGATTTGCATTTATAGAGGGCATACAACTCATATCTAAGATTTGATCAGAAGTATGTAAGTTAGTTGATAAATGAAATCTTTGTACCATCTGTCCGATCCAAAGAAGGAGGCTTCTTAACTAAACCAACTATAGACGCATAGCTTTTACAAGCTATACAGCGACATTCCCGAAAGCCAGCCGAAGAATTTTGCATTCGAATCGGCCAAAGATATCTTCATTCACCTTTTCTAACGTCCATGATCTGCACAATAGAACAGAACAGCGATGATGAGGTCTACTTTATATTTTTTGAGAAGGCCTTACCACTCATTTGAAAAACAGCGATGAGCAAGTGTAGATGTTTTTGGTGTTGACTTGTGAATTTTATACAATTTTCTCATGTAATTGAGATTTGATTGACATCAAAGGCGTCGCAGAGATTGCTTCCGACCTTTACAGAGCAGCAATCGTTCTTCGTCGTCATTTTGTTCAAACTGTTAGTGAAACCAAGGCCAGATATGACGCTGTCCAGCTTGTTTCTATAGATGCTATCATATGCGGCCTTAAAATCGATAATGAGGTGGTACTTACCGATTTGGAGCCCATGGGTTTTTTCCAAAATCAATCCGACTGTTGAAAGATGGCTTTAGACATTCGCACAGGACAGCAGATAAGACTTTATACGCGATTCTGATGCTTTTATAATTGGCCCGATCAACTGGTTTTTCTCTCTTTTGGATTATACAAATGGTGCTAAGGTTCCGCTTATGATGCATACATTCTGTCGACCAAAACTTGGAAATGGGTTGGTGCATGCTTCCAGCCATGTCATTTCCCGCTTCGTTAGATAGCTAGACAGGTAGGCCGTCTGTTCCAGCAAGCTGATTGAATGTGGATATCTTGACCTACTCAGTCCAGTTTGATGGTTTCATTCTGCCTGACAATAGAATTTGGTTTATCCTCGCTGTTTACCAGTCTGCAGAATTGGTTTTTCCGTATCTCCTGTGTATGGACTTTACTACTAAGTTTTCCTGTTCTTTTCTAAAGGCCTTCGATTAAGCCAGTCGTTTTATATTCCAGTAAAATATCTGTATATTGTTCATGGAGTGGAATATCCCTATTTCCTCGATCGAAAGCTTTCTTCGTTCTTTCTTTTTCTCAGGAGAAGGCGAGGTTGTTATCTCCTCTGTTGCTTAAAGATCTTATGAACCTTTCTCGTTCAAGTTCTTTCCTTTCCTGCATTGTTTATCAAACCATGGGTTTCGTGGAGGTGGTTAGGTGAAAACCCAGCACATCAGTCTTGGCGTTAATGTCAATGCTTGTCAATATTTTATATTGGTTGGACATGTCCACCGTCAAGAAATTGGGCGGTTTGTTGCGATTGCAGATGTTCGACATTAAGTCTGTTCAAAGTATTTCCTAGAAGTTGTGGTGTCAGAGATATCCTTAGACCTACCTTAGCTGAAAATATATATATATATATATGTGTACACCACTCGGAAATTTTGGACATCTTGCGTCGATCATATGTTAACATTATCAATTTGGATGAATGTTCGATGGAGGAGAAACCGTGTACTAGATGTAGTGATGTTCTGACCTGCAGCAAAATCAATTAGGCTTAGTCCATTTCCAGACGTGGCGTACTGCAAGCAAAATTTCTCTGCGTTAAGGTCATTCTTCGGACATTATAAGTTTTGTTGAGCTCATAGAAGCATTTCTTGGTAGCCTATTTTGGGAGCGTGATCTTACATCACGCTGATGTAGGCGAATTTTATTGCCTAGGTCAACTACTTTCAATAAATCTTTACACAAATAAACGCACTCTGTTTTCTTTGTAACAATTATCGTACTAGTATACGAGGGCTGTTTGATGAATACCCGGATTAGGAATGTCAACGCAACTTTTTTAGGTTTTGACAATTTATTTTTCAACGAATCCCCTTTCATCTCGATACACTTTTTCCAGCGGTGCTACAACTTTTTTAACCCCTCCGTATAGTACGACTTTTGTTGACCTATAAAATAGTCCTCTGCGGCGGCGACGACTTCCTCGTTCGCCCCGTACTTCTTTTCAGCGAGCGATCTTTTAAGATTTGGGAACAAAAATAAGTCGCAGGGAGCAATTCGTATTGCAATGAAACCAATTTCGCTGTGGTGACTGTGTAGGTTTGAGTGCGTTATCTTGGTGGAAGAGAACTTTTTTTTGTCAAATTATGGTCGTTTTTTCTTTAAATCGGCGTTGAATCGGCCCAATAAATCGACGTAGTCTGCTCTTGTGATTAATTTTCCCTTCTGCAAATAGTCAACGTGGATCACTCCTCACGCGTTCCAAAAAACGGTGGCAATCAATTTTCTGGCCGAAGGCACAAACTTCGTTCAGCAGGTAAATTGTGGTGTGCTTCGAAGCTTCTTTAATCTATGGTGTGTACCAATGAATCCATGTCTCATCGATGGTCACAAAACGACGCAGAAACTCCTCCGGATTTCGATTAAACAGTGCCAAGCACGTCTTTGAAGTGGTCCCACAATTGCGCTTGTTCTTCGCCTGCTATCTCAACCAACTTGCGAATTTTTACTCGCCAATATGAGATCATGGATTTTGTCCACGGCTTCCTCTGTGGTAACCGTTTTTGGCCCAGCTGGGCGCGGTTCATCAAAAACCGGCGTAGGGCCACGGCGAAACTCTGCGAATCAATGGTAAACAGATATACGGAAAGGTGAATGGGTCCCAACACACCACCGAGAATGGGCTTGATTTCCTTCGAGGTTTTACTACTCAAAAACAATAATCGGATCACAGATAGATACTGCTCTTTTTCGATGATCGCAAAAACCACTAACACGATGTTTTGAAATGGGTGTCAAAAGAAAACTAAGAATCCGATTGTTACCAAATTTTGAAAGGTCTTCTAAAAGAAGATACACTCAGTAGCGCCACCTATCTTTCAATCCGGGTACTCATCAACAAGCCCTTGTATTTTCAAATGAAAACAGCAGTCGGGGGCTTTATCCGAGGATTTTAATTACTCTGCAACAATAAGCTATACCTAACACAACTCACAACCCCTAACGTAGAGGGTCAGTCATTGTTTGACGTATTCATAGTTCCGAAAGTGATAGGAATGTTTCGGAGTCAATGCCCGAGATGCATAGCAGTGATACGCATAGCTAGTCTAGATAAATTTTTTATTGTTTTGTTACAATAAAGTCAAAATTATTTATCAGCTATGGAAACGGAAGAAATTAATGTTTTCCGAGTAGGTTTTAGGATTGTTTTTTTTTTTTTTTGGGTGCGTGTGTGTGTTTTGTGACTTTGTGAAGACTTTTAAAAGTGTATTCGCATGTGTCCCTCGTCAAATGTGTCTTAAAAAATTCTTTGGTATGTAATTTATCAGAATCCATTCATACTTCTTGCTCTTGAGTGCTCAACCCATATTACTTTTTTTTTTTCTCTGTAAGGCCCTTAGCAACATAAAAAAAAACAAGCAGTTTTTGACAAAAAGGACCAAAATAAACAACTTTCGACTCACACAATGGAAAGCTTTGGCCTTGATGGCAATAATAAAATCCCAGAGTGCTGCAAACATATGTGAGCTCTATGAGTTACAAAATTAATGAAAGTGGCAACGAAGTATGCGACATATTAAAGATAATGGGAAGTGGTTGGGTGAGAACGTTCAATCGCCGGCAGAATTTTTTTATAGTCTGCCAACATCAAGTATTACATCGAATGCTGGACAACCTTCAGAAGCATTCGAAGTATGTGCAAATAAGAAAAATAAAATAATTCGTGTGCACTTAAACGCTAAGCGAAATTGCTGTTGCTGAAGAAGTGAGTTTACGATCAGGTTGCAAATAAGATGTTGCAGATGTTGTAAAAGAGCTTGCATTTAGCTCCCTAGCTGGGTGGTTGGCCGTGACTCAAGTGATTAGCTGTTCGAATACCAGTTTCAGTTTCCACAAATCAAGTAAGATGAGTAGTTGACTAGATAGGAACCAACAACAAGCCAACTTCCACTAAGAATTTAGTCATCCCTATTAAATGTTGGATGCCACCCATGGAGCGAAATATAACCACCGGGCCCAAACATCTTTCTTTCCCATTTTCCAAAAAAATTAACACATTTTGATTCAGAATAAGTTTATCCACTTGAGGGCTATCCAGTCAAGAAAAGCAAAATAAGAAAACTAAACCAGGAAGCGCTTTTGGTCATGGTGAACATCAAATTAAGTACTTTTCAGTATAAAATAATTCACAGCTTAAGGATATAAATTTAGAAAGACTGCTATCCTGAAGAAGAAGCTTTTAATACGACTGATGTGTCTGCTGAGTTGAAATTGCAAGTCAATGAACAAAGCGACTTAGCTGTTTTATGTTTTATATTTGCGCCTAATCTTTAAATGGGGCTATGATGGTAGCTCTGCACAATGTCGATATAAGCAAAGAAAGGATAATTCAGAATGTGGTGACGAGAATTGGTTCTCATTTGTGCCACTTCGGTATATCAAAAAAATAAAAATAAAAAAATTACCATACTATATGACAAAACCCAAAGCTAAGAAATATTTAAAAAAAAGAAAATACGGAACTTTCTAACACCGATAAACATCAAATGCATGATGAAATCAATCAACTTATACCAAAATAGTTCATTTTACACCCTGACTGACTCGAACTACAACCAACTTCAGACTGCTATAATTTCCAAACCGTTCGTGACAGTGAGCTTAAATGTTGACACATGACAGATAATTTTATTATTTACAAGCCTTTTAACCGATTTGCGTCTCAGTTGTGTTGAAAAGATTTTTATTCGCGATGGAATGCAAACGTGATAGTGTGGTTGCTTTATATTTGGCTGGAAAACCACAAGTAGCTATCGTTAGAGCCCTCCAGCACCTCAACGTGAATAAATCTTTTGTGTCTCGAACCATAGCTCGTTATCGTTATACTGGCAGCGTTGCAAAGCGCCCTGGAGGTGGTCATAAAAAAACAGCAACATCCACAGAAATGGTTCGGAAAGTGAAGGCTCGAATTGAGCGAAATCCGCGTCGAAGTGGACGAAAAATGGCTCGTGAGCTCAACATATCGCTGGAACGGATGCAACACATACTGAAAAATGAGCTTGGGCTCAAGCCATTAAAGTTCCAAAAAGCACACCATTTTACACCGCAACAGAAAAAAGTTAGAGTCGAAAGAGCGAAGGAGTTGCTACGCTTGCACGAAAGTGGTGAGTTGCCGAATTTAGTTTTTTTCGATAAGTCGCCATTTGTTATCGAGCAATATGTCAACAAGCAAAATGACCGAGTTTACTTGCCAGATAGGTCCTTCGAAAATTGTTACCTTCGGATGGCCACCAGAAAGCAGGCAGCACCAATGGTGATGGTTTGGGCCGCCATAACCGTCGATGGACCCCCTCCGCTCGTATTTTTGGATCGTAGTGTCAAAATTATTGCTATCGTATACTGGTGGAACCTTGGGCAAACAATCATTTCGGTCGGAGACCGTGGACATTTCAACAATACTCGGCACCGTCTCACAAAGCGCGCGTCTACCAAGATTGGTTAGAAAACAAGGTTCCACACTTCATTTCTTTGACACAATGGATTGCAAATTCTCCTGATGCAAGTCCGTTGGAGTTCTCTGTCTGGGGTAATTTAATGGCGAAGGTTGGCACTAAAAAATACCAAAGTTTGGACCAATTCAAACAAGTACTTCGCCGGGAATGGGCCAAAATATCGCAGCGTGCAGCGTGCGATGCTTTCTATAAAGTCTCAAGGCCGTCTCCCAAGGAGATGAATAACGTAAGAATTTCCATTTAAAAACCAGATGAACAAATGTTCAACTTTGAAACGTCTCCATTGCATTCTTGGGTAAGAGCATTTGAATGTCTATTACACATGGTAGCGAATATTGCACAGGAAGCGAACATATGTAATACAGACGATATTGCAAAAGCAAGAATAGAGATATAATGAACAAATTTTTACTTTCGTCAGATCCATATCTATCGAGTCGTAGTATAAAAAAACCCTCTTCTTCAGGAAAGAATTTCCCTGTTGAAGGCTCGCTAAGAAGGTTTCCTACTTACTCTCAAAGCGATTCAGATTCAGCTTTGGCCAGATCTGTTTGGTCGCTAGACATATTGATCCAACAGTCCACCTAAGGTCTATTCATGCTTTTATATTAATTTGCTGGTACTTGAATACTGATTATAACGAGGGAAGTCAAGTGAAACAGAATATCCAATACCGTGGAGGAAGTAGAACGTAGGACTCCGCTTACGCATAGACATGCTGTTCTTTGAACTCTCAAGTTGACTGCATTGTCTAGGGCCGTCCTTCCAGGTATATCAGCTGTTCATTAACTACTAAGTTCCAGATAAGTGGGGAAAGAACACCGCCTTGCGGAGTACCTTTGCTCGCACATCTTTTAGCCGAAACGCCACCCAATCTTGGAGCTGATAATTCGTCTCCCAGCAGAGTTCACAGCGCAGTTGTGATTGCGGATATCTTTACGTTGTTGAAGGCTCTCTCTACGTCCAGGAAACCTACTATTGTGTACTCTCTGTATAGTATTGTAATGATCATTCGATGAGGCTATTCAGTGAATGCAGAGTCCTTTCCACCGAATGTAGGCATGTTAAGCCTTTAGAAAAAGCTCATATATGGATACCAATCAGTAGTTCTAGAAAAAAAAAATTGTAGAGTTATAGGTCTCAGATCCTTTCGGACAACTTGAGAGCATTTTCCGGCTGTGGGAATGAAAACTACATTGACTTCCCTCTACGACAGTAGAATTTGGATCAGTTCTACACAGCTTCTCCAGCGTAAGCAAGATAATATCCGAAGACTTTTGTAGCTCGGCAGGTGTTATACCGTCTGGACCAGCAGACTTGTGTGGTTTGAAGCTATGCAGCACCCAAAGCAGTTTGCCTCTTGTAATCAGATCATGAATTTCGGTCACGGTTGCACTAGTCCTGCTTGGGTTGCTACTGGTTAGGGAGCTACTTGGAAAGTCCAATAGAAGACTGAATAATTCAGCATTTGAGGTTGTTCAAGAGCTATCGGTTTTTTTTTTTCAAACAACTAGACATCATAGGTTTTAGAGAGATAATCATACAATTTATAGACATGTACATATATAGGGTTTTCTAATAACGACTTATCAACTTTTTTTTTTTAAATAAAAGGCAAACCATTTCAGATATTTCAAAAACTTTATTATTGGCTTGAGGTACGATCAAAACACTTATGAATGGAGATACACTTCGTTCATATGGCTACCGCGGACACGTTTGCAACGGTCGATTCGTTGGACCTAATTTTCAACGACTAGACCACACATTTCAGCCGAAACGGCCGCTATTTCGCGTTCAATGTTGGCTCTGAGCTCTTCCAACTTTCTCGGCGTGTTGGCATAAACCAATGACTTAACGGTGTCTCACAGAAAATAGTCAAGCGGCATTAAATCGCACGAACGAGGCGGCCAATTGATTGGCCCATGTCTTGAGGTAACACGCTCACCATACTTACTCTTCAATAAATCGATTGTAGCGTGTGCTGTGTGGCTTGTGGCACCATCCTGTTGAAACCACATGTCGTCCAAGTCCATATCGTCCAATTCGGGCGAAAAATAATCGGTGATCATGGCGCGATAACTCTGACCATTCGCAGTAACGTGACGATCGTTATCATCGACGAAAAAATATGGCCCAATAAGTCCGTAGTAGTGAAAGAGTGCGTTCACAAATTAAATTCAAAGTTGTCAAGTCCCTATTGAAAAACCCTATACTAGGTGGGGTGAATGATGGTTTTTCCTTTTTCGAGGTAGTCCACGAAGAGTATGCCATGACAATCCCAGAAAACCGACGCTATAAACTTTCCGACCCATCGAGCCTCCCTAGGCCGCTTCGGAGCACTTGTGCCGGCTTCAGTCCATTGCCGGGCACTCATTCTGTTCTCTGGTGTTCAACAGTTACCAATCGACGCCAATTCCAAACACTCTTTCGAAGTGCTCTCGCATTCGTGTTTTTGGTCAGGATTGAGTATGCGCGGCACCCAGCGGCAGGATAAACTTTTCATACGCAAAATATTGCCCAAAATATGGCGTGTGTGCTCAGTACCAATCTTTGTGGTCAGATAACACCATTTCATGTATTTTTTTGACATTGTCCTCTGTAATCGCATCGGAGGGCCTGCCGCTGCAGACTTGATCGGTAATGGAATTGCGGCCACCACGAAACTCCCGAAACCAATATTTGGCGGTGTAATCTGACGAAACATTAGCTATATAATATTTATCCAACGTTTCTTTTGTTTCCTTCGCCGTTTTGCCTCTCAAAAAATAATGTTTTATGAGAGAACGAAGATCGTTTTTGTCCGTACTGAACATGATGCCAAACACGTCAACAAAAATCAGCTGTCAAAACAAAACTAAAGACAGTATCGCACTGAAATTTGGCATGTCTGTCTAAATATGAACGGACTTCAAGGCACCATAACTTTTTTTGCAGTAGCAGCGTATTCTGGCGGTCAAGGAGGTTACTTTTCACTCCAGCTAGTAAAGTACATCATGATACATGATGCATGATACACATGCAGAGAGTGGAAAGTTTTTTAGTTTCAATGATGCAAGTGCCATTTATGGATATTGGCTGGGTATGTTGATTTCGTTTAAACGACAGCAGGAAGCATTAAATTCCACCATATTGATAGTTCCCCAATTGGCCATGCTGTTTGTATTGAAATTTAATGAACTTAACATGCGCTTTCATTCCCGTCTATTCCATTCTACAGCCGGAGAGCAGAGACACGAGTCCGGAAACGAATATGAAAGGCAGAGAGTACTGTCATCAGCAAATGAATATAATGAATTGGAAGTAGCAGACATGCGATCATTTATGAAAATTTAAAACGTGTTGGAGACAGACCGAATCCCTGGGGCATACCATTTATTTAGTGAATATCAGACTTGAAACGATCCGAGAGAATTTCAGTTCAACGTTCCAAAAGGTCATTTCAAATCCATTGAAGAAGAGAGTTCTCTATCTCAAAAGCACGTATTTTCGACAAAAGAGCCTGATGCCAAACTCTGTCAAATGCCTTAGAAATATCAAGTGCAACTAACTTGCTTTCGCCAGATTAATGTACACTTTAGTTCCACTTTTTGATGAGACATGTCATCAAATCACTAGTGATTCTCTTGCTACGAAAACCGTACTGCCGATCGTTGAGAAGTTTTCGTGTTTGTAGATATTTCATGAGCTGACGGTTTATCAGTGTTTCCATGACCTTGGAAAGAAGGAACGTAAGTTCAATGGGTATGTAGGAAGAGGAAGAAGAAGATCCGCCTTTTTTAGGTACGGGCTGGACAAATGCTGTTTTCTATAATCTCCGAAAAAGACCTTCTCTTTAGGATCGATGGAAAAGCTTACGCAGTGGTCTTGTAAGCGTGGAAGAACACCTTGTCACAAGGAGATGAAATATTTCATCTAAACCAGCGGATTTGTGTATGTTAGCATCTCTAGCTACTCTTGCTACTACACGAGAGCAAAAATGAATTCGTCCCGTTTAAGATTCAGCGCACTCAAGTGTAGCCGAAGAGAAAGCACAATCTGGAATTGTTGAACTGGCCGCAAGGTGTGCGGCGAGCATATAGGTCTTGTCCAAAGATCTGCCAGCTAGAATGCCACAGTCAATGAGCGTTCGGATGAAGGATAAGGCGGTATTTGTAATATTTTTAACGAACGACAAACAATTTTTACTAACTTTGCGATATTGTGGTACTTTTTTGTCGTATTCAAACTTTGAAAAATCACCTCTGTCGGGTTGATCTTGTAGGACCGAAATAATGTTTCTCTAACTCTGATAGCCTCTTTACAGCTCTAAAATTACCATGCATTTTCTTTCGGTTTGATATCCTCTATCCGATGAGGATGAGGAATAATGGATCTCATTGAAAAGATTGTCAGTATACAAGAAGTTAGCTGATATAACGTCAACAGTGTACTTTTCAGAGTAAGAAGTTAAATAGAAGTGCACGGCGTTGGGTCAAGTTGTTTTCCGCAGTGAAGATCCCAACGCGCCGCCTTCCGGTAGTTGTTTGTCCAAAAGGTCGAAGCTAGCCAGAATTTCAGTATGAGGATACAGGAATACAATTCTTTGAATGGAGTCAGACAGCGCATCGAACTCGTTAAAGGTCGAATTGCTTTCCAGTTTGGGGCTTGTGTATATGAAGCAGTAGTGGATGATTTTTTTACGGACATGGAATTGAAACTACATCAAATTGAATTCCAGATTGAAACAGAGACTACCTAGTCCTCCCAGAAGTTCTGTTACAAAATATAAAACGCTTCTAAACGGTGTGGCCATTGGATTTCCATGGAGACCGTGGACGCTGCTCTGGTTAATGCTGCTTTAAGGCTTTCCAAATTTCTATGGGGAGACTTGTAGGGCATGTTCTCCAACTCGGACAGCAAACCATATTTGGATTCAGTTCTGAACTCCCTGACGTTCAATCTTCTGCTGCTATAAAGCCAGGCATTTTGATTCTGAGCTACTCCTGCGGAGTTTTGGCATTGTGAGCTGAAGTAGAGCCCTGTTGGAAGATATATCTGTATCCATTAAAAAGGGTATTAACAAAATCCTTCACAACACCCTCTAGTACATCTTGAACATGTACATTGGTGAATATTTGCACCAGTTTTTACGCCTTTTTCACAGAAATAGAGGCTTGTGACACCATGTTGAAAGACCCCAATTCAAACCATTACGAAAGCGGTATGATGTCCACGTTGAACCCTTGGAACAACTTTGTTCACTTCCTTAGATGAAGTGGCATCAATTTTATTTGTCGAAAACGACAAAAGTCGCTAGCATTTTTCCAGCCTAATTTTTTTTTTTTTTGGATGAGGAATTATAAGATGACCTGTGGACCGACGACCGACGAGTTTTGTATGCAGATCATCTCAAATCATGATCTTCTGCTTCCTAAGGGGATTTCTCCGAATTCGTTCATGCATTGTTTTTACTACCATATTCGTACGGACGACGCGCGGGTGACGACTTCTTGACATGTCCTCTACTCTAAACAATTCGCTGGAGCGACTAATAGCCCGATAAACGTATATTCTTGATATTTCAAGTAGTTTTAGCAACTTGAAAACTCGGCCAGCACTCTTTTCGCACTAATGCAACGGTTTTACCGCAACTCGATTCTCTTTAACGCTCCACTTCATGTTAATAGTTTGCAAACTGAAAACATATCAATTGTCCGCGCTTGATGAGGGCATCGTTTAGGTTCGAAACCTTCCTCAAACTTTTACTTACTAGATCCCAACCTAATGTCTGTATCCACTCGGTATTACTTTTCACATACAGTCGACACTACCTGTTGTTAAAAATTTTCTGATTTAATTTTGAAAATGTTTTGACGTACACTAAATACTTGCTTGGTTTTTCTTTAAGTAAGGACAATTTCTTATCCTTAATCATCTGCCAAAGAAATACTTCTCACAATATAATAATTTGCAAAAGACGACACCTCATTCAGAATAAACTGTTCCCCCGATTGCGGCATGCGAATGCAAATACAAATACGACTAGGAATAGAAGTACGAAGACTAATAACGAATAACGAATATAAATTCCATACGAAGGGTGGCATCTAATAAGTTAACATCGTAAATTTTCACAAGCCGTATTTATAAAATTAGTACTTACATGCGAAGCTTACTTATTAGCTTTGCCATTCCAAAAGAGAAGTTCGTGAAAGAAAAGGAGAGAGGGAGAAAGAAATTAAAAAAAAAAAAAATAGGGCGCTATCAGGACCATGACTTTTCGTTCGCGAAGCAGCAGTAAATTTGATATTTATTCCCTTTCTCCACCTTTGCTTCTCGTTTTCATTTTATTAAAACAAGTGCACGAAGAAGTTGAAATCGACAACCAAGGTACCTTTCTTTAGCTACCTGCATACCAATCGACTTACCCCAGTCTTGAGGTATGAGAATGGGACACCAAACTTCGCGTTTTCAGAGCAACTCACAGGAAACTTTCCTATCTGGCACGCGAAGTAGAGAGCACTTTTGCATTATAACCTGACGTCTGGAATCATTTTGTATAATAAACAAAACCGTCGCGTCGCCCTCAAACTAGGGGTAAGAAATCCCTAACCCCTTGACTAACACCCCAGCTTGACGGCACAGACATTGACGACAGGTAAACTATTTTTATAGACCGCCCCGGCAATCGACACAAACAGCTCGCTTCGGTATGATTACTTACAGATATGAGTACATACGCTTGTACTAGTACGTATTCGTATTTCTGTTTGTATCGTGCCAGGTTATCGCATAGTTATTGCAACTTAAAGTATCAGCTGTGGAAAAATATGGCCTGTCAGTGGGTAGATATCGCTGATGGGCAAATCGTGTTATTTGAGAGACACCAGCAGAGGGGAGTCCTTTTTTTATTTTTTATTAAAAAGCCGTAGAGGTGTTTGAAGGTCCGGATAGTTGGCCACCTAAAATATAAAATAGTAGTGCCCTGCTGTGAATGCCTCGATATTTGAAGTATAAAATTATTCAGATTTACAAAATGACTGCAATTATGAAAAAGAAATAACGGTGAAAGGTATGGTGCCTTTGTTGGTGGCCTTAGGAGGTCGTCGTATCGTTTCAATTAGCTTTCATCATGCAATCATGATTATTTTTAAATTTTCCGAACGCATGTAGGTCAGTCTTGTGCTGATAAAAAGTTCAAAAAACGTGTCAGAGTTGGCTGGGATATATTGGATAAAGTGTGACGTGTTGGAAGTACGTATAATCAGTGAAAATGGACACGGAACCCCGCAAGGACTTGAAAAGGGTTCGGTGTAATATAAGTTTTCCGCAATTGCAGTGTTAACTGACTGGTAAAACGTGAGAGAGTAAAATGTTTTTTGACTCCAATATACGAAGATATAGGCAACGTTTTACTTACTAAAGATAAGTAAATATTTATTTGCGAATATCTCCATATATTGACGTCGCTGAGAGCAAGTATTAAAATAGGTTGTGGTATGTTTGGAATGGATAAAATATTTAATATGAATTTTAGAAAATCTTTAAGCAGCAGATTTGGTGACTTAATTTGTGAACCTCTTCACAAGAATCTCCCAAATGGTGAATATATCTTAGATGACATAAATTGGAGTCCAATCGATTCGATCAGGTGTTTACGACTTGGCAACATAATAGCAGAGAGAGTACCCTACCACATTACAGCGTGACTGAAATTTTTAATTTTTGATAAATTTTATTGTGCCAAAGCAAAAAATTTTTAGAAAATATATCAATTTTCAAATTGTATCAGCAGTTTTCAATATGTCTACCTTTGGCGCGAATAATGGCCCTGAGACGGCCGAAAAAAGCATCGCACACTGCACGCAAATGGCTCTGCGGTATTTTGGCCCATTCCCGGAGAAGTGCTTGTTTGATTTGGTCCAACCTTTGGTATTTTTTAGTGCCAACCTTTGCCTTCAAAATACCCAGACAGATAAATCCAACAGACTTGCATCCGGAGAACTTGCAATCCATTGTATCAAAGAAATGAAGTGTGGAAAATTATTTTCTAACCAATCTTGGTTGTCGCGTGCTTTGTGAGACGGTGCCGAGTCTTGTTGAAATGTCCACGGCCTTCGACCGAAATGATTGTTTGCCCAAGGCTTCAGTACTG
Source organism: Volucella inanis (assembly GCA_907269105.1). Lineage (NCBI taxonomy): Eukaryota > Metazoa > Arthropoda > Insecta > Diptera > Syrphidae > Volucella > Volucella inanis. Next base: position 229,778,487 of record OU026153.1, on the reverse strand, counting down.
TTTTTAAGACAGGTTCACTTTATACAATCGCATTAATTTTGACGCCACGGTCCAAAAATACGAGCTGAGAGCGACCATCGGCGGTAATGACAGCCCAAACTATCGCCGTCGGTGCTGCCTGCTTTCTGGTGGCCGTCCGAAGGTGTAGATTTTCGAAGGACTTTTCTGGCAAGTAAACTCGGTCATTTTGTTTATTGACATATTGCTCTATAAAAATTCGTTTTTTCATCGGAAAAAACCAAATTCGGCAACTCACCACTTTCGTGCAAGCATAGCAACTCCTTCGCTCTTTCGACTCTAACTTTTTTCTGTTTCGGTGTAAGATAGTGTGCTTTTTGGTACTTCAATGGCTTGAGCCCAAGCTAATTTTTCAGTATGTGTTGCATCCGTTTCAACGATATGTTGAGTTCACGAGCCATTTTTCTTCCACTACGACGCGGATTTCGCTCAATTCGAGCCTTCACTTTCCGAACCATTTCTGCCGATGTTGCTGTTTTTTTATGACCATCTCCATGGCGTTTTGCAACGCTGCCAGTACCACGGTAAGGAGATATGGTTCGAGACACAAATGATTTATTCACGTTGAGGTGCTGGAGGGCTCTAACTATAGCTACTTGTGGTTTTCCAGCCAAATATAAAGCAATCACACTATCACGTTTGAATTCCATCGCGGATAAAAATTTTTTAACACAACTGAGACGCAAATCGGTTAAAAGGCTTGTAAATAATAAAATTATCTGTCATGTGTCAACATTTGACCTTACTGCCATGAACGGTTTGGAAATTATAGCAGTCTGGTTGCAGTTCGAGTCAATCAGGGTGTAGGATCATTTTGGATCTGACGTTATGACAGTTACATCTACCAGTTGTACGGGTATGAAGTGAGCGTCAAGATATAAATATCTAGATAGGGAACTACAGGTTTGTTATCTAAATCTATATTGTCCCCTTTAAAGTAATCTCCATCGATTGCAACACATTTATGCCAGCGCTTGTTCCAGTCCTTGAAAAATTTTCAATATTCGGTTTTCGGTATATCCATCAGTGCTTCCTGCGATTTTTCCATTACTTCCTCTCGGCTGCCGAAACGCATTCCCCGTAGTGGTTTTTTAACTCGATTGAACAAAAGGAAGTAACGGGGAGGCAAATCAGGTGAATTCGGTGGCTGCTAGATGGTATTTGTTGCATTTTTCGTCAAAAAATTACGAATAATGAAGGCACTGTGCGGCGGTGCGTTATCAATGTGCAAAATTCACGAGTTTTCTGCCCACAAGTCTCATAACACACAAATAATACTCTTTGTTTACTGTCTGGCCTTCTGGCAAAAATTCATGATGCACTACACCGTTGTAATCCATGAAAACCGTAAGCATTACCTTCTTTTTTGACTGAAGACGACGTGGTTTTTTTGGTCTCTGCTCAATTTGTGAATACCATTCACTTGCCTGATGTCTGGATTGCGTATCGTACTTATAAACCCACGTCTCCTCTGCAATAGTGATCCTTTTGATGAATGTGGGATCGGATTCAGCCTCGCAAATCATCTCTTTTGCGACATCAACACGGTCTCTGTTTTGCATGAAATTGAGTTCTTTTGGCACCAACTTTGCTGCTACACGACGGAAACCCAAAACATTAACCAAAAAGTCTTAGACGGATCCATAGGCAATGTTCAAGTCCTCGGCTATCTCTCTGATGATTAAATTGCGGCTATTGACCAACATTTCTTTTACTTCATCAATGTTTTCGTTCATAATCTTCAATTGACTCACGACCACTTTTGCCACTGGTAAACGATCGTTTTCTTTAGATAATCGTTTCTCACATTTCCAACATTCGCGCACAATTAAATTAGCTATGACGCTAAGATTTAGAGGAAATGTCAACAACTGATGTACCAAAGTAACAAAAAATCATAACAGAACTCAGTTCGGAATAATCGGAGCGCCACACGGTAACGCCACCGGGAACATTTTGATCAAGGTGGTATGGTACATACATCAAGTCATTGAGCAAACATATTTTTTCACCGTGTTAAAAATGTCGAATTTTGTATCAGAAATTGATGACTTGCGGAAAGCATTAACTTTTTGTTTTCAATTAAAGAATAGTGCTGCAGAGTCGCATCGAATGCTTGTCGAGGCATATGGTAATCATGCTCTATGAGAAGCAACATGCAAAAGATGGTTTCAATGGTACAGAGATAACGATTTTGATCTAAGAAATGAAGAACGTTAAAGACCACCAAAAAAGTTTGAAGACGCCGAATTGCAAACAGTGTTGGATGAAGATGACATTTTGAGTCAGAAGCAAATGGCAGAAATGTTAAATGTTGCACAACAAGCTGTGGGAAAGATTCAAAAGTCTGGAAAATGGGTGCCACATGATTTAAATGAAGGAGAGACGGAAAACTGAGAAACCATTTGTGAAATTTTGCTTCAAAGACACGACAAAAAATCAGTTTTGCATTGAATTGTTACTGGCGATGAAAAATGGATTTATTTTCACAAACCTAAACGGAAAAAATCATGGGTTAATCCGGGACAACCATCAACTTCGCCTGGAAAACCAGATCGATTCGGCAAGGAGATAGTGCTGTGTGTCTGGTGGGATCAGAAAGGTGTGGTTTACCACGAGCTCCTAAATCTTGGTGAAACCGTTAATACAGATCACTACCGACAACAAATTGATCGAAAAACGACCAGAATGGGCCGCTGACATGGCAAGGAAATTTTCTCCATGACAATGCACCTGCACAAATCCAGCAAAACTGGTTCAGGATACAACCAAAGCACTTGGCTGGGAGCTGCTAACCCACCCGCTATATTCACCAGACTTAGCTCCTTCCGACTACAAATTGTTTTTATCGATGAGACACGACTTTTTCGTTTGCTTCAAAAGGCGAACAGTTTTATTAGTGTGGAATCAAAAAATTGCCTGAAAAATGGGAAAAATGTGCAGCTAGCAATGGCCAATACGAGTATTTTGGATAAAATGTTTATTACTTTCCCATTAAAAATTAATGTTTTATTTTCACAAAAAAACGCTCAGTTCTTACTGGTACACCTACATAGTATATAGTATTTCCCGTTTGGGGTGATACTGGTTGAATATTTAAATCTGCGTTAAGTACATATAGTTGCCTACAAGATGCATTCGGTCTTTCCATAGGTTAGGTTAGTTTAGGTTAGAGTGGCGGTTGGAAAACCAACCTACTTAGGCCTATTGGTCTGTTGTGCTGCCACGTGTTCATTGAATCAATTTGAACTTACGAAGAAGTGCAGGAGACTGTTAACGTCTGTATTTTTAAGATCATTTAAGTCGTTTTAGAAGAAGGCTCCCTCTTCTCTGGGAGAGAGCTGGACATGTACAGAGAAGGTAGAGGATTGTCTCCTCTTCCTCCTCATCAATGCAGCTTCTACATAAATCATTTGTAAGAGCGCCAAGCCTTCTTGCATGCTTGCCTATAAGGCAATGTCCAGTGATGACATCTATTGTGGCGCTGAGATGTTTCCTATTTAAGAGAATCCGACTCTTAGAACGATTCAGATCCAGCTTTGGCCAGACCTGTTTAGTCGATAGACATGTTGGCCTACCAGCCCATCTAAGGTATGTTCTTTTATTAGCATTCAGCTTAAATAATAATAATTTTCTCGTAGCGATTGGTATACCTATGCCGCCCTTTTCCGGTAGAATAGGTAGAGTGGTTCCAATTTTGGCAAGTTCGTTGGCCCCACAATTCCTTGGAATGTCTCTGTGGCCCGGAATCCCACAATTTGAAAGTTGAAATGCTCTGCTATCTCCGTTAGAAATGATCTGCATTCAAGGGCGGTTAAAGAATTTAGTGAGACCGAGTCCAAGAACTTGATAGTGGCCTGACTATCTGAAAAGATGAGGATATCCTTTATATATACATTAATTGCCAAAATGTTCACCTGGAATACGCTACAGTGATTTGGAAGACGGAAGGAGAGGCTTAAATTTAGCTTATCTGAGAAAACAGCTCCACCAACCCCGCCATCAATTTTAGATCCATCTGTGTAAAAGTGGATTGACTTGTCCTCCATGAAAACATCTTCTTCAAAGAAGAAGCTACTTCCCTGCTGAAGATTTCGATGGGTGCAAAGTGAAACAGAATGTCTAGCGCCGCGGAGGGAGTGAAGCGTATAACTCCGCTTAGGCACAGCCGTTGACAAAAGTCTTGGATCAATTTTAGTTCGAATATGAATATCAATCAGTCATTCTAGAGTTTTTAGAAGGAAAGATGATAGACTTATTCGTCTGAGGTCCTTTGGGACATCATGAGAGCATTTTTCGGACTTGAGAATGAAAACCACATTAACTTCTCTCCATCACAGTGGTATGTGGATCAGTTCTACACAGCCTCTCATATCTGAGGACCTTTGTAGTTCGGCCGGTTTTATACCGTCTGGACCCCCAGACTTGTATGGATTGAAACTATACAGCGCCCAAAGAAGTTTGTCTCTTGTAATCAGACCATGAATTTTGTTCACGGTTGCAGTGGTTCTTTTTTGGTCACTGTTTGCCGCGGTGGCAAACTGGTGTGGGTATCCAGTAGCAAGTTGAGTGATACATCACCTGAGGTTGTTCAGGAGCCATCGGTTTTTTTCAAACCGCTAGGGTTTGTAGAGATGATTTTTCTTAGCCGCGATGCCTCAGAGGTTTCTGTGATTTTGTCGCAGAATTATCTCCAAGATTGACGCTTTGCTTTCCTCAGTTCTTTTTTATATATTTTTTGAGAGATTCTTTATAAGAGTAACCGTCAGTCACTTTTCTTGTGCTTTTTGCAAGGTTGAAAAGTTTTCTGCAGGTGTTTCTAAGCGGTCCTAGTGCTGAAGTCCACCAGTGCCGCTTCTTCTTACCCCAATGTTGAATCTGAGACAGGATAAGTCATACCCTGATTGAGGGCCAGCGTGAATCACCTAACTTTCTTGTCAAGCTCATTGGTGTCACGCGAGGGACTTGAGAGTTAAGAGGTAAGTGCTTCTGACAGGATTTCTATATTTTGGCCAATCAGTTTTCCGATAGTTTCGGAAAGCTGTTTGACTAGAGGGAGCATCACTCAGGCTGAATTAGATGTACTTTTGGTCTGAAAATTTCTGTCCAGTCGATACCATCCAGTTCGTTAGCATTTGAGTGATGTTGTCTGAGACAAGAGTGATATCTGGCACTTTCTGTCGATTTCTTGTTATAAAAGTGGGCTTATTGCCAATATTGCAAGCAATGAGGTTAGTACTTGAAATGTAATCAAAAAATGACTTACCTGTATCGTTGATGTCGGTACTGCCCCAAACCGTGTGATGAGCGTTAGCGTCGCATCCGATGATGAGGCGAGCTTTTATAGGAAATGAAAATTAAGAAATCCGAAAGAAGCTCAGTATTCTTTATAAAATTGAGAATATTTGTAGTAGAGAATTTTTAAAATCCGTTGGGAGCTGGGATTGACCACGCGATTTGGTTTTGTAAGATTAAGAAGGGGCCATACCAGAGATTGGAAATTCTTTAATAATAAATCGGATAAGTCAGTGACTTTATGTGCCAAAGTGGGCCATTTAGGTGTTCGAAATATATTTGGAGCTTTTACCTAGTCTGTATACGTACCATGCTCTCGACAGGGCCTGTTCGGTCAGTAAGGAGAAAGTCAGAAATGTAGACCTACCCTGGTGGAACATCGAAATCGAAGACCTTTTTTGCATTTTAAAAACAACGTGGACTTTGTTGAGAAAACAGCTTTCGGGAAAGTTAGTAGAAAGATTCGTTAAGAGAATTTCCTTGACTTATGAAATTTTTGGCATGATGAGATTGCCGCCGTCCACTATCAGGAGAAATGAAGACTGCTTAATATCGGAAGACCTAAAATCGTCGTGAATTTTTTAAATTTTTCCAGAAAACGCAGCAGGCAACAGACAGAGTAACTGATGAGTACAAAAAAGTGTACGTCATACAATCATATGCTGATTTTAATCCACAAGGAATGGATAAAATTCTACCAGTTATGTTGCAGAGGGCCTAGACCGATTAAGAGCATATATCACCAAAATCCATTAAATACATTTATGGCCCTAGACTATACTCAAGAACTGTACTCGCAATTGCGGCAATCCACTTGTGATTTTCTCGACTACGGCTGGAGCACGAATTGCAGAGGTCCCAACCAATATGTAGGGTGATTCGTCGTGAGGTTTGATTTATATTGTAAAATAAAATACATAAATTTGAAAGTGAACTTAAAATTTTTATTTTTGTTTAAAAAAACAACTTATGGCATTTAATTGTTGAGAATGATATAATGTAAATGTTTGCGGTGACTACGTCTGAGCTGGTCCATTCGAAATTTCCAATTTTGAGTGACTCGTTCGAGCATAGCGATTGACATATCGCGGATAACACGAGTAATGTTGGCATCCAAAGCATCGTAGCTGCCTTATTCCTGAAGACCTACGACTCTTCATATCCCCAGACAAAGTAGTCCAAAGGTATGGTATAGTACGATCTAGGCGCCAAATATACCGTAGCAAAACGTGAAATTAAGTGCTCACCAAAATGATTTCTCAAGAAGTTCATTGTTTCACGCCCTGTATGGCTCGTAGCGCGGTCTTGTTGAAACCAAAGCTCAACGAGATCATGTGCTTGAATTTCAGGAAGCACATAGTCCATTAACATGGGACTTAAATTTGCGAATGGTATTGGCAATAGTGGTTTCAGTAGGTCAATTATGAGTACCGTAAGTTGCTCGAATTGCACGCAAAACATTTCTCACAGAACGCTGATTTTCGTAAAACAGCTAAACAATTTGGAGACGCTGTTGGGATGTGAGTCTTTTCGCGCTGACTTGCCAAACGATACTTAACAAAACTGATAGGGCAGTTTGATATGGGTCACGTGTGATCTTACAGAAAAGCCTATTGAAAATCAAACCTCACGATGAATCAGCCCTTATCAAAAACAATGCACTCCCGATTTAGAAGCTGACTCAGGAGTTGCAGGGATCATTTCATTCGGCTGACTCTTAAGGCTCTTTCTGCGACACATTCGGCACAGAATGCTGGAGTGATGAGTATAGTATCGAATAGGTGGAACGGGCTCTAGAAGAGGGGAAATGAAGACGTAGACAAACGCACCGTGCAAAAAGACGCCAGGTGCTATTAAAGTCTCATTTTCCCAGCGGCGATTGAAAGGAGAAAGGTGCAAGTGACACCTATTGAAACTAAGACTGCGCCCTCTTCTTCAGTCCCGAACAAGCGTCAAATAAATAAATAGTCAAACAATAAACAGGGGTAGAACAATACTGGTCTTATTGTAAACGCTATCTGATTGACGCCACCGAAGGTCACTCAGGACTACCGGTAATCCTCAACATGACTTAAAATTGGTATCATAGGATCAGGGCTCGCCGGAATTCGGTGCGGGCCTCACTTGAAAGAGGTATGCCCCTAGTGGGAGCATTATGATGGCTGTGGTTGAAACTCAAATCCGCAGGAACGGCTATGAGTTGGTTGGCTCGATGTAAAGTTGCAAAGTTGACATATGGACATCCCCTACAATTTAGTCATATTATGACAGGTGTTCACGAAAAACACATGAGACACTCTATCCCGAATAGGTCCAACAAAGGTTGCAGTTCCAGTGGATGGAAGACGCATAAAACCAGCGATGATATAACCCGTACACGATATCCAAATAAGGCAGATACTACACCTAGCAAAGAGAGTAGTTCAGGTCGACGGAAACCCCCGCTAAGAAAAAACTCTGATGATGGCTTCCCCGCACAAAGGATCCGGCCAAAGCCACCGCTGCAACCAGAAAAAGTTGCAGTTCGGGTGGATGGAACTTAGATATCGCCGGCAAACTCGTCTCCAAGAAAAGAATACTTAGTCGTCCTTCCCGGCACCTAAGACTAGTTTCGGCCAGAATTTGAGTTAGGAATAGAATGTAGTCAGGTCTTCACTCGTGGCACTCAAATCGATATCGAATACGGCGCTGGTGTCTTTCTGGAAAACGACAATATTAGATTTCTATTCTCGATATCTTCCAAGAAGATATACCATATCCCCAATACTGGTGGCAACGAACTACATTGTGGAAAATCGGTTTACAGGGCGAAGTATTTGAATCCATAGCGACAGACTAGCTGTACATAGAGCTTTGTTGAACCATCTTACAATTTCCAAGCTAGTTCTAGAATGTAGACTGGGTTTGGTCTGTACCTAATTTCAAAATGGTATCACAGAAAATGAAATTGCCAACAAATTTGCCAGCAAGGCTTAGATAAGAGTTTTACAGGATCCCGAACTTACGTTAGATCTGCCTGCGTTCTCGGTTAGGACTTCCAATATCAAGCGGATTTCATATAAGTACAGCTGCATATGACATGACTCTCTAGGAGGTCAGAGGCCTTTCTGCCGTTTGTCAGTAGGAAAAACTGTAAACTGCTTACTGGCGTAGTGAGGGGCACTACACTTTTGCTAAGTGCTTAGAGGTATTGGGTATACGTAATACAAAACCTGCGGCGCTTGCTATGACAGTTATGACGACAACGCGGTGCTTTCTGTAAATAACACTCAGGTGTTCTTCTGGTATCGTCCAAGTGGATTTGGTTTTCTCAATTAACAATCAAACTCTAGAAAGCACTTATTTTCAGCGAAGGAAATGTATGATATGTCAATCACATTCAAATTTAATGGTTGGTAGTGCGTAAAAATTGTGGTACTGACCTACTAGCTTGGTAACTGCTATTTCGTCAACAGGTAATTCCTTTCCTATAACCCTGTTCTATAGTATAAATACAAGTACAAGTATACTTGTTATGTAGCTTGAAACCAGAGCTTATACTAAAAATAGACAAATCTTCTCCCAAGCCCCTGTGAAATGCTGCCTATGCTGCCAAAGGTTACGGAAACTAGTAATATTTCGGCCTTAGAAGACCGCTGGCATTCGAACAGATATGGTCGCTACTCAAGAAGTGCAATAGGATGGGGCAGACATAATATTATGAACAACTGTGATATCATCTTAAATAGTAAATCACTAACTATTCAAACAGCATTAAGAAACAAGATATTGGCCTATCGCCTATTCAACTTCTATGACAGCAGAAGCAAATGAATCCTTGTATACCCGCTTGCTCTTAAACTCCTCAATTAACCACCATGTTTTGCATCCATTAGAATACAGTACGAAAAAATCCAGCTAACATAAGCTGACTGTTTAAATTTATTTCATTTATTTCGTTTGCTTATTGAAGGCAATTTGCAATGTCATCATCATTATCATGCTTATCATCATTCCTGAGACAGAGAACAGACATTATCGCTTCCAAACAATGCGGCGGCACCCTAACCAAATAAATCTCCAATGAGCGTGCATATGGTATGTCAGAAATTCTAATTTACCTCTGCCACCATCGCCGACAGAAACAAAACGGGGCGATATCGACTCCTCCAAGCTAGTCTACATTCAACATGAAAGTAGAATCGACAACGTGCAGATGAATAAAGGAATTAATGCTTAAACATTTGCCACCTAATCTAGCATTTTTAAAAGGTTCTCTCTAACGACTCGTAATGACAAAATTTCAGATCGTTTCATGCTGCCATCCACCATCCAAATATGTTATCCCAAATATCCCAACATTTACAGCCCGCATTCGCACTAAGGGAAAAATTCCCTTGCTGGCCCATCTCTTGACATGACACCCATATTCATCCTAATCCCTTGATGGATCATTCACTTGGTGAATAATTCATATACACAGAGGGAGTTCTAGCAGAGATTCCTTACCCAAAATCCTCCTTGTCGAAAATGTAAAAAAAAAAAAAAGAAAAACATCTTTTGGAAACGATAGGAAAATCACTTTGGAGGATGAGGATGAATGTTCAGATACGAGTACATCTTCCACATCTTTCCGTATGCTCGTACTTATGTATGGTTTAAGAATGTGTAATGCGACAATTGAATGAAAAGGTAAGTGCGGTGTTACCTTGAGATTTTTAGATTTTTTCGGTGATTTTCGATATGCGATTCATTTCTATTGAACATGAATGGAGGTATTCCAATAGGAGTCATTTCACTCGCAGTTAAGACAGATACTTCTTGCACAAAAACATGGTTTTTCAATCGGGTAAACGAGATTTTTGCTGTTTTTTTTTTTAAGTTGATTTCTCTTGTGCTTAATATAGTCTCAATGTGCGTAAGCCTGGGACTTTGAAAGTACGAAGATATATGTACCCATTCGTGACAAATACGCTGACAGTCTCTGTACTTTGTTGGGACTTAAACAGTTAGTCAATCGATACAAAGAAAATGCATCAAACCCCCAAATACCGAAAGCAGTAACAGACAATCAAGATATATATACTTCCACACGCCATTCTAAAAAAAAAAACTTCTGAGACTATATGAAGTTGCCCCGCAGCTCCAGACGGCTTTCGGTCAATCTTCTCACAATCAAGGTTGTCCTCTAAATAAAAAGAAAGAATCTGACTGATCTGATTTATGTATCTGAGTGTCATTCCGGTAAAGAAATTTCGTTGGTCTGACCATATCACGTCGAAAACGCCCAAGGAGCTGTCCGTTTTCCGGAAGTGCAGAGGAGATTTCTACAAGATATGGATCTTGTCATTGTGCTCTGCGAATCTGTGCGACTATGAAAAAGTCTCGTTTAACAAGCTTTCCTAACCATACCATGGTTAGTTTAGGTTAAGTAACAGCGGCTATTGTAATACCCAACCTACTTAGCCCTATTGGTCTATTGTGATGCCATCTGAATCTGTGATTAGGATTAGGAGACATTGTAAAACTGACCATGTACAGATTAGATGGAGGATGGTTTAATCTTTTTCTTCCACCTCGTCCATGCAGGTTCTGCAGAAGTCATTTGTAAAAACGCCAAGCCTCCAATTTTGTTTTTGAATTACTTTTTTACTAAAAACAAATTTGTTTGAGTGATGAAAATCTTTATTTAGACCTTTACAATTATTTTTACTAAGTGTTTAGCTGCATTTGTACCCGCAAGATTTCCGGTGATAATTGTTCGCATTCCTGTCGAATAATCTCCTTATGGGCTTCGATTGTCTGAGACTTGTTGGCATAAGCCCGCAACTTCAAGTAGCCCAAAACAAAGAAGTCTGGGATGATTAAATCGGGCGATGTTGCTAGTCATGCCAAATCGCCAAAACAGGAGATAACGCAACCAAGAAACGCTTCCATCACAATATTCATTGTGGCTCGTCCTGTATGTGCGGTTGCACCGTCTTGTCGAAACCACATATTCACCAAGCCCGCAATTCCGGCAGTAAGAAGTCGTTTATCATGGCCCTATAGCGTTCGCAAGTAACAGTGACCGTATTACCGATGGCGTCCTCAAAAAAATACGACGCAATCACTCCTCCCGCGTGGATGTAATGGCTCTTCGTGCATCACACGCGGATTTTCAGTGCCCCAGAAACAAAGATTTTGCTTATTGACGTAGCCGCTTAAATGAAAATCGTTCTTTTCATTGTTAAGATTGAGAATGGCTTTACAGTAATTCACACTCGACTGACGGTCAGGAGGCATTAACTGGTGCACTGTTTGATCTTTGTACGGGAACATGTGTTCCATAAGTCTCACGAAAATTCGATGTAGGGTCCGCCTAGTGATGCCCAATTGCGTGGCTCGTCATCTTGTTGATGTTTTTCGTTCTCAGCAACATTGGCAGCCACAGCCGCGATATTCCCAGCCGAACGACCAGTCCGGTAGCGCCTACGTCCTGCATGGTCTCCTGTGGTGCCACTCTGTTCGAGTCGAGTAGTTAAGCGCCGGAATGTTTGCCCAGTTGGCGCGACTTGGCTAGGAAATCGATGTCGAATTTCACGCTGCGCTAATACCACCGACCGATTATTGGTCTAAAACATCAACACAATTATTCCACGCTCTTGCGGAGTATAGCACTCCATTGCTAATCTGTTTGTATACTGCAGCTGTCTACATAGTTCACAAATGTCAAATATTATTGACGTACGACGGCATTTGCAAAAATTATACCATCTTCCGATAGGGTGATTAATTTTTCGCATTGCTTGTATGTTAGCATTGAGATGCTTCCTATTTAGAAAGATCAGACTCTTAGAACGATTCACATTCAGTTTTGACTAGATTTGCTTGGTCGCTAAACATGTGAACCCAACAGTGCACTTAAGGTTTATTCTTCTACTAACATTCATCTTTAGTTTTAGTTTCGACGTAGGGATTGGTATGTCGATGATACCTTTTTCAGGTAGATTAATACAACGGTCCCAATTTTAGTGAGTTTATTAGCCCAATAATGCTCTGGAATATCTCTGTAGTCCGGCACTCAATATAAGTGAATGTTGAACTGCTCTGCCATCTCACTAAGGGCAATCAAGTGCCTTTATAAAATTTTGTGAGACTGAGTCCAGGGATTTAATAGCGGCCTGACTAACCGAAAAGATGCGGATATCCTTGGCATTATCAGGTTTTTTTTTTCATCCGGGACAGGACTTCTTTAGTATCTTAAATTTCCGCCTGGAATCTACTGATGTGAAAGGCGGAACGAGAGACTTAGGTTACGCTTATCTGAGAAAACGGAGTCAACCTCGCTATTAATCTTGGATTCATCTCTGTAGAAATGGATTGGGTGGTTGTCCATGAAAGTATTTTTCTTTCAGAAATATCTGACATGAAAGTCTCTGCCAAACCAATGTCGGGGCATAATATATTCGATGTTCTCCAGAAGTACTCCAAATGTATTAAGAATATTCACGTCGCTCTATAGCAAATACCTCTGGTAGATTCAGCTTTAATGTCATCGTACAAGTCGTGCATCACTATTATATCTGTTTCGGGTACATTTTGAGGTCTAAGCACCATTCAAATAAGATCGCTGGAGACTCTATTGAATGCCTTTCAAATTGATGAAGACGATATGTAGATCTTTCGAAGTTTCGCCATGTTTTTTCCTTTTATCCATAATCGTTGAATTGCGTCACATGTCGACCTGGTTGCCACAAAGCCTCATTAACGGGCATAAAAATGAGTTCTTTCATCGAATATCTTACACTCGCCTCTTTACACAGAGGAACAAGAGTGTTCTCCCTCATTAGGTGGACATAACAATCGCAGACCATTTGAATACAAGTTTTCGGTTTTTTTGTCTAAACTTCAACAAGCGTATGGTGCAATCTGACTGCCCGTCCTGCCTGACTTACTTAATCAGATGGCACTATAGTCCGGGTTGGACTTGTGCCTCAACCAAAAAGACTCCTAATTACCCGATCTCTGGCTTAGTGCTTCCGTTTCCACATTGGGTCCTCTTTAATGTGTGGCCTCCGTCTTTTAGAATTGAAATCGAAAACTCTCCGGAAGGTTTAATGTTCATATGTTCTACATATTCTACTCATCTTAGTCAAGTACTGTGCACTTTTCTGACCAGGTCATTCGCTAAAATCTCCTTCTCCAAGCTCCGTCAGTGTAAATGGAACCAAATTTCAGACGAAGATATCTACATTCACATTCGCTAACATCGACGCCTCTGCACAATAAAGCAGGACACGGAGAATTATTTACTTGCTTTCTTTGGCTGAAGAACTCTTCATTTCTCATTTTCAAAATTAATAGGGGAGCCGTGGTATACAAACTTCCGTACTACCTCAAAGTTAAAGCTGTCTACTGTGACTACTAAAATAATTTTTTTCGCTTCTGTTCAATACTTGCCAACGCACCTTGTGCTTCTGGCGATGAATTGCAATTTTAGCACAATTTTCGCAAGCTACATAAAAGCGCGTAACCTAAAGTCGTTTTTTTTTTTTTTAATCAAATGACTGGAACAGATTGCTCTCGAACTTTACGGAGCATTCTTTATATTGCAATAGACGTAAGGCATTCCTCCAGTACTTACGGACGTCTAAAAGTTCCCAAGAGCCAACATTGACTCGATTCACCATCTTGAAGAAGAACTACTGTGAGGAAATATAACGTAGAAAAATTGCAATCGCAAAAGGCCGCCAGAATCGCTGAACGCGTATCTCAAATCTCACAATAAGTCTTATGCCACCAGCATCAAGTACCAAAGACCAGTAACAATAAAATCTATGTAAACCATCGGAGACGCAGCAACTGATTTGCTGTGTTCCACCTGACCACCACAAAGAAATCGCTAGTTTTACGAAAAATACCAGCAAGCACATGCAGCTAAACAAGAAGCGAACAAAGCGCCGCTGCAACGAAGGACGAGAGCTGCTCGTGAGCTCGTCGAGCAGAAGAGAAGGAAAGAACATCGTCTTCTCCAGAAGAAGCATAGAGAGCACGAAAAGACGAGGTCGAAGGCATTGAGATGTTGTATTCCAGGAATAACGTACGGAAGTTTTACAAACAGCAAGAAGATTTGTACAGAACCCTGTAGAGATCTAGAAGTAAGCCTCATAGTATATTCACATTGCTGAAAATATGTTAAAACCTTAACTGCAGACTGTATAATATCCCGACGTCGTTCCTTTTTTGCGGCAAGATTTTACTAATAATCCTAGATACGGGCAAGATGCATCCATATCAAATGTAATGTAGGTGTTTGTACCTACATCGGTTGCTAGATGTAATATTCCTCCAGCTTTTATGTTACTTGGCTTTTGTTGGGGTGTAAGATCCAGAGATCGCCTCCCCCTCTCCAGGCGTCTTCATCGTGTTGGAATGTGTAATTTAAAAGGACCATCCCTCTCCACGTGTCGGCAACTTTCAAATGTCCTGTCTGAGTCTCCCTGTAGCACCTTGTGTTCCTGGTCCTTCGTGAGTCCCCTACCGTCCTTAGGTTTTCCCCGACCAAACCTCCTCGTTTTTCTCTAAGGAGTAACCTCCTGTCGAATCTATCTGGGTTATTTTTCAAGATCTGGGATTGGTAGACCACTGACTGATGTGACCATGGCCAGACCTCCGTCAGAACTTGGTGTTCTCACTCAAGAAAAAAGGGACTGAAAGCACTTGTAAAGCAATAGGAGCCAATCGAGGTCGAAATATCTACTACTTTCTCTGGCGCTGCCGATCTCTTGACTCTAAAATACGTTGCGCGGTTCCCTACGTGCCTGAAAATCAACAAAATAACTGAACTTGACGACTTATGGGACGAGGTATTCAAACCTGTTGGAAATGATTTTGTGGAAAGCATGCACCAGTTTATTTGTCAAATCTGTTCGGAAGAGTGTATGTCTGATGAATGGAATTTCAGCACAGTCTGATCAATCCAAAAAAGTAGACTTCCTCAACTGCTCCAACTGTAGAGGTATAAGTCTCCTCAACATCGGATACGAGGCCTTATTTGCCAAATTGTACGAAACCCTTAAACCTTTCATCACAAATTGATTGGGACCTATGTGTGCGGCTTCAGATCGTGAATGTCCACAATCGGCCCAATATTCACAATCCGGTATTTCAATCCAAATCATTACCCAATACCTTTTCATCCATTTTAAGGCGGAATATGACAGCATTTATAGAGACATCCTAGATTAAGCTGACGATTGAGAACTCTCGCTGCTCCGTCCAAATCGGTAACAACTTAACCGAGACCCTTGATGTCAAAAAAGGTTTTAGACAACATTACGCGCTGTTATGTGACTTTGGCACCGAACTTGAAAGAATTATTTAGAACTCAGAAGCGAACACTGGAGGCACAATCCCTCAAAAGTCTGTTCAACTACTTGCGTGAATCGATTATATCGACATAATTGCAACAAAACAGCGTTCTGTGTTGAAACGGGAGTTGCTAAAATTTGTTTAGCGGTAAATGAAGGCAAATCAAAGTATATGGTGTCAACATTTCGAGATATGTCGAGTCGCCTAAAACGGTCGCCTTTTTCGGCTCTCAGAGTCCTGAAATCTGACAGCTCAATAGAAGAAGACTTCACCCTAAGTGACGCGCACAAGTAGACGGGCACCTCATCCGACATGAAGTTCATAACTGGAAGCTGTAAGTTAAAAGCCGAGCTAGCTGGAGAGGCTTGCTAGCTGAGGTCCAGGTTCATTCCGAACTGTATTACCCAAATAAAAAAGTAGGTAGGTATGCGCTACTGCTGCACGCAATTAAGTGCTGCTCTTGTCCAGTATTGAAAGCATTTCAGATGGATTTTTAAAGCGTCATATTGCTTCTGGTGATTCTTATATGGCTGACGAGGTTTTGTAAATGATTGTTTGTAAACTTCTCGTTTTGGTGCTAGTATACGTTCGTTATTCATTTAAATTTTACATATTAGTAACTAATCCTAACCACATGACGATCGCATCTATGTTGACCCCTCAGAAAGAGTAAACATTGATACTCGTACATGCAAATGAATGTCTCTAAAACGAAATATCGTCTTCCCAATTCCAAATTGAAGCTCCAAGGTCAAGTATATCATAGCATATATAAATATTTGAGTACATGTGTTAGAACTCATGCCATAGCAATCTTTTAACAAAGTGGAGGAACCATAAGTACATGTGTTAAACAACGAAAAAGTATTGGCCGCTGAAATAATGAATAAATTTCTACCAACATTTAGAAGGGCTACACACATTTAGAAACCTGTTTAGGTATCTTAGCTGTGTGTAAGTGGAGGCCATAGTCCTGGCCTACATTTAAGCAAATAATAAGCTTTAATAATTAATAACACACAATTGCATTTAATCAAGGGCTTTCACATGGTAATTTACAAAACCCATTAACGAGTATCATGCTCCCTAATTTTCAAGAATCTAAGCAAACTCCAGTAAATCGCCGTAAATTGAAAACATTCCGTCTCTTGAAATTCCCTTTAGTACACCAATTTCAATTGAAGTCTCGTGCATGCACCAACAACTAGACAACCAGCCAGACACGAGTAAATCCATCCTCTCCAATAGAGCTATTCTCGATGGTTTACTGCAATTAAGTTATAATCCCTACACACAGGCATGGTAAAATCTGACGTGATATTAGTCCACACCATGCCATGAGGGCCATACATCAGAACCCGAAAGGGTATCCGGTGGCTCGTTTATTTTGAAATCTTGATGTTCCTTCCATATAAAGCTAAAGATGAACAAACTAACTCTTGTTGACTTTAACACCAAGCACGTGATTTGGCGATAAATTCTATGAAAAAGCCTCCCCCAGGACTGGCCGTTTACACTCACTAGTGACTATGACTACTCGTTTTCTCGTCCAGCACAAGAAAGTCAAACTGTAGCCCGAAGTCCTTAAGACTCGAACAATATTATTTTGCCCGATGTTCAATGGACTTTGTTTGTAGTTTGTGCCATGAGCCATGAGCACTGCACCTGACTCCAAGCAGGATACCTACTCTAGCTCCTGACAGCTGCAGAATTATGCTAATTTCCCACTTGGGACCTGGCCGAGGGGTTGATTACGTGTTTGCCAAAGAAAAGGCGGTACTCGAAATCCACTGCCACACACCAAAACAATAGCGCTTTGTGCAATGTGCTAGAGGTCGAAACATGAAATTACAATGTTTTGCTCGTTATTTATGTGGTGGAAGTGAACTCACAACCGAAATTGATTGGAAACCAGCCAACCACACACCAGCAAACACGACGCTTCAGGATTAAAAAGAAAATACAAAACAAAAACAACAGCAATGCCAGAGAAGAACTGAGAATGAAACGAAAACGGAAACGGAAAGACAAGAAGCAGTCCATTGTAATTGTAAGTAATTGCAACTCATTGCACGAGAGTTGCATGCTGATGATAATGATGCAGCCACCTTGAACTTTGCCGCACGTGAAGCAAATACATTTTTCCCCAACCAGATGTAGTCACAACTAAAACCCTAATCGGAACAGTAGCAGGAGCCAAAAGCAAAGCCAAAGAGCCGAATGTCCTCGATGTTTTTGGATTTAGCCGGGATACGGCGGGAATTTACAAATTGGAGGACGACTGACATTATCGCGATTACAATAGGAGCAAATTTTCATCGCTTCAATAAGGCTAGGACATACAAGTACTGTGCAGTAATTTTGGTGACCTCCTGTAGAGGATTACCAGCAGATTTGTGGGAAAGTAATACTGATTTCTGTGCAGGCAAGTGAATAAAATCTCAACCAAGGGCAAGAGGACGAGTTTTGAATTTCTATTGAGTGAAAAAAAAGAATCCATTTTCGACACACCTATGGGAAAAACAAACGATTTTTCTAAGACTAAGGTTGTGCGAAATGTCTATTTGTTGTTAGGAAACCTAACATGGAACAAATTTTAATTAAAATCTTTTTTTTTTTTTTTTTTTTTTTTAAATCCGTCCATCACGTAATTATAGAAAGCGTGTTGAAGAAATTTGCGCTAGGTTAACCCAATTACCTTTAAGGTAGACATCTAGGTCCCCTCTTCTTCATTTGAACTATAAACGATCTTGAAAAGATTATTAGACACTGCGCCCTATCCATTTACGTTCACGACACTACACTCTTAGACTCTATTCTTCTTTAGAAAGACCTCGATGGATTTTTCATTTGGTGTCTAAAAAATTGCTTTCAACTTAATATTTCCAAATGTCAATCTATGACTTTGTCACGTAAGTACAATCAAATTTATTTTCTGCATGACCAACCTATATCCCAGGTTTAATCCCTTCGCAACATTGGAATATTATACGATAGAGAGTTAAACTTCCGTTCGATTATTGAAGAGATAATCTTTAAAATCAAATCATGGCTTGGTTTTATCAAACGATAGTCTAAAGAATATTGCAAACCCTTTTGTGACAAGGTCACTTTACATTACCCTTGTCCGGAAAGAATCGACAACATTTAACGTCGTTTACTTCGATTTGACCTTCGATAGCCCCTTTATTTTACTTCCCTATTGTGACCACCTCAAACTTCTGCATCTGAATACCTTCGAAAAACACAGAGATGTAGCTGACATTCTCTTCATTCATCGATTGCTCTCTAGTTCTGTGATTTGCGCTTCCTTTAATAATTCTATTTCCTTCAACACTAACAATTTACGCTGCCCTCATCACTTCTGTTTTTCAGCCCATTGCATCTCTTATGATTCCAATGAGCCAATCGGTAACGAACTTGGCTTGGTACAGTATAGGGTTTCCTTGACAAATACAATTAAACAATAAACATAGAATTGATACTGAGTTAGCAAAGCGATGGCTTTATTTCTGAACGTTTTACTACAGCAAAGCTTGTAACCTCGGCGAAGCTATTAAGCTATTGCCACCGGACCATTTCACCACACGCCTTGTCTGTCCAACTTTCCCGCAATGAAAAAAAAAAAAAAAAAAAAAAACAATTCAGAGACAATCAACAGCCTCGGATACTGACGGATAAATGTTAAGAGCCCAGCAAATATTTGAGGACAACAAATCTCCGCTTTGTACATGGAATGTTAGCTCACCTTACAGACCAAATGCTGCCAAACTCGTGATGATCCCGAGAAGGTATTACCTGTAGGTATAACCTCAATTCAAGAAGTGTGAAGGAATGGGTCAGGAATAAAGCGGATGGAGAACCAGGACACCTACTTCAGTGATTCTAACTATAGAAAAGGAGAACTACGTTTGCGTTTATGGATGAGGATGATAGCATAAAAGCCAAATTCTATAAACTCCTAGACAGAATATATGCGTAGCGCGCCAGCTACATACTGAGAGTCTCATCAGAAGGCTGGGTAAGGAAGCTGTCTTTGAATTTGTGATCGCAAAACAGCATCTGTATAATATCACGTACGACAATAGATTCAATTTTTGAGGATTTGTAACGGGACGTAAAATACATATATGGACTTGGCAATCCTTGGTCGATCAACCGCCAACCAGACCGATCACATTGCTTTTAACGCCATAGAATCCTTCAGCATTGTAGATGTCCGAACTTTCCGAGGAGTAGTACCTTGTTTAAGCCAAGGTGCAAATGCAACAAAGAAGAACAAAAGAAGAACAAAGAATTAAGATATAACTAAAGGTATAACAACAGACCGCCAGAATCTTCACCGAATGCTTATCACGAAACCTCTAAACAACTCCCATGTCAACAGCATCAAGAATCGAAGATCAGTGGCAACGCTGCCAAAGTGTCATCAGAGACATCACGGCAAACCACGACCAAGAAATCCCAGGTTTGATGAAAAATCTCGGCAAGTACATGCAGCTGAACAAGAAACCTAGAAAGCGGTACTGCAACGAAGGACTAGAGATGGTCGTTAGCGCTACGAGAAGAAAAAAGGGGAAGTACATCAGCTTCTCCAAAAGAAGAAAAAAGAGCACGAGAAGCGCGTGATTGAAGATATTGAGAGGTTGTACTTCAAGAAGAACGTACGGAAGTTACACCAAGAGGTATAATGAACGAACGTGTTAAAGCAAAAAATTACTTTGTGGGGAGCATGCACCATCTCATTTCTTAGAGATCCAATATGGTATCTTTTGTGGAGACGAGCTTAAGTCATGTCTATTTTTGGGATCCCGCCAAACTCGTCCGTCTGTGCAGAATGGCGATTGAGAACGATCGCTGCTCCGTTCAAGTCGATTACGGCTCGATCTTTAATTTTGGTGTCAAAAAAGGTTTTAGACAAGGTGATGTGCTGTCATGTAACTTCTTTAACATCATACTTAAAATAATTGTGCCAAACTCACAAGTGAACACTGGAAGGACTCAGCGAGCTGTCGCCGGTACGTTTGCTATTGTTGAAACGGTAGCTGGCAAAACCATGTGCGAGGTGACTTTATATTTTTATAAATCAAAATTTATTTATTCATCAATTATAAGGTTGTCCCCTTCAAAGTAATCCCCATCAGATACACTTGTGCTAACGCTTTGTCCAATCCTCGAAGCACTTCCCTAAGCTCTTTTTGGTATACCCTTGAGCTCTTCCAGCGATACAGTTTTTATTTCCTCAATCGTTGCAAATCTTCGTCCTTCCATAGGTCTCTTCAGTTTGGTAATAGGAAAAAGTCTCATGTGGCCAAGTTGTTTTTGGCCGAAAAATCTCTCACAAGCAACGATGAATGAGCAGGTGCATTATCTTGACGCAAAAGCCATGAATTGTTTTTCCACAATTCCGGACGGTACATAACTTATAGTACCATAGTATAAGGTTATACTCCTTATTGACCATACAACCTAGAGGTTGAAGCTCCTGATGCACTACTCTACGGTAATCAACAAAAACAGTGATCAAAACATTGACATTAGAACGACTTGGCATGCTTTTTTCGGTCTTGGATCCCCTGAGTGCTTTCATTGGGATAAAAGGGTTTTGGTTTCGATTTCATTACTATATACCCATGACTCGTCACCAGTTATGACCCTCTTGAGCAAGTCAGAACTATCATTGATGTCATTCAAGAACTCTTGAACGATGCTCATGCGACTGTTCTTCTGATCAAATTTAATAAGTGCCCAAACATTTAAGGATGCCCAAAACATCGGAAAACATTGCATAGCATAAGCCGACCAAGATACCAACATCCTCAGCAACTTCTCTTATTGTAATTCGACGATTTTTCAAAATAATTTTCTTCACAGCTTCGACGTTATTATCATGAGGTTCGTCACTGGCATCTTTTCGGCCACATTGGAAAAGCTTGTACCATTTTTACCCAAAATTTTGTTAATTCTTTGCTCCATTTTTTATAATATTTAAAAATCGTCAAGCACACCAAGCAAGTCTAATGCGAGATTTTAAAAACCATCAAAAGCCAAAACAGGAGATTCATGGCCTGGAAATTTTTAATTTAAAATTTGTCTGTAGCGCTCACAAGTTGCGGTTACGGTGATGAAGTCGGCGTCTTCAAAAAAATAAGGGCCCATCACTTTTTCACTGCAAATGCAGCACCAAACAGTCACTTTGACGGGATTCCAATGGCCTTTCGTGCATTTTATGAGGACTTCCCGTTCCTCTAAAATGCAAATTTTGTTTACTCACATCAGTACTTAAGTGGAAATGGGCTTCGTCGCTCCTTTACATATGATTGTGGATACAAAAACATCATTTTCTTGCAAGAGAGCATGGAAGTAAATCAACCTCACTTGATCGTCAGCAGGCTTTGCACGCTTTGCACTTCATAAGGAAACATCTTCAGGTCTTCACCAAAATTCGATACAGCGAACATCTGCTGATGCCAAATTGTGTGCATCGTTTTTAGACTCTCTTGGACGTCGTCGGATGCAGTAGTGGTATTCTCGGTCGAATGAGCAATGCGGGGCCGGCCACTTCTTGTGACAAGTCTAGTGAACCCAGTTTGAACGAAGCGCTCATCCAAGGGCTTAATCAATCGTGCTGACAAGGAAAACGAAGACGAAATATGCAGTTACAATAATTCAGCGTTCTTCAGCTGTGTATCGCTCCATTGCTTATTATCAATTAGTTCTCTATCTGTTTGCAATAAAGCACAATGCAACTTGATCACATTTGCAAAAATTATGGCACATTCACGTTATAACATTACGTGGTAGGAAAGGCCTTTGTTTACTTTGGATATCTAAGCGTAAACAAAACGAAAAATGACACTTCCCAATCGTTGCTTCCTTGATAACAAACCGTGTTTACCGAAACCGAAACTTTACTCCCCAAAGAGTATAGTTATTCGCATCATTTCGTTACTTTTGCATGACTTTTTATCTTAGCGGTTAAAGTGAACAGACGTGTGACAAAATATTAAACTGTGAGAGTCCATCAAAGATTTACTAAATATTAGAAGCCTACTGCACCAAAGGGTGTACTGGGAAAAGAAAAATAGTGGGGTCGTTAGAAGGTGTTACCGCTGCCAACAGTTTGGTCATACGGGAGACTGTTGTCCTTATAGTAGTCGCTGCGTTCTCTGCGGCGAAAGTCACGATTTTGAGTCTTGAATTGAGTCTCACAAAAAATGTGGAGAAACAAATCAGAAAGTTCCAAAACCTAAATGCATTAACTGCAATAAATCAGGCCATGAAGCTAGTGATATAAGCTGCCCATCATTTATAAAACGTAAAGAAAGAATTGAAGCCTTGTCTCATACTACAAAATTGAGAAAAGTAACAAATGTGAGAGATGTACATGTTTATCAACTTATAAGGCCACAAGTCTTCTTTGCTGACATGGCAAAAATGACACCAAATAAAGTGCACCAAAAAGTACCAGGTGTACCGGTATGAAGTAAGCGCCAAGATACAAATGTCTCGATAGGGAACATTTATAGTGAACGGGCTTTAGTTTTGTTTTGTTTGGTTGCTATGAAACCGGCCAAACATATTCAGTATATTGGGTATATATTTTAATTCGTGCGGTTTTTTTTTTCCAAATTTGAACCTTTATTTAAGAAAAACTTGTACAATAGTATTTTTCAAAGTATTGCCCATCTGAAGCTATGACTTTTTCCCCTAAGACTTCCCAACCACTGTTTTCCAAATAGTTCTTAACCGGAATGCCTCGTATCTGGTCGCATATTCCGGGCGTTTTCGGCTACTGCTCTCTTCAAACGGATTAATTGTGTTCAGTAACGTTGTCAAATGATGGTTTCACCTGGTTTTAGCAGCTCATAATACAGTACACCCATCTGATCCCAATGGCTTCGCCGTTGATTTGGCTGGTTGGCCTGGTTTCACATATGATTTTTTGCGCTTGGGGTTGTCGTAATGGATCCATTTCTCATCGCCAGTAACAATATGATGCAAGAATGACTTGCTTTTGTGGCGTTCCAGCAGCATTTCGGACATGCAAAACCGCATTTCGACGTCTCTCGGCTTGAGTTCATGTGGAACCCAATTTCTTTGCTTTTGAATATATCCAGCTGCTCTTAAACGTTTTAAAATGGCTGCTTGAGTGACACTCAAAGATTCTGCGAGCTTTTCTTGTGTTTGGCAACAATCTTCATAGAGTAATGCTTCCACTTCTTCATCTTTAAACTTTTTTGGCTGCCCAGGACGTTCATCGTCTTCCAAGCCAAAATCACCACTTTTGGTATGTTCGCTCAGCTAGTGCATGTTCACCATAAACTTCCAGCAAAATACGATGACTTTCGGCAGCAGTTTTCTTCATATTTAAGTAATGAAAAAGAACTCCCCGCAAAAACACTTTTTCAGGCACAAAATTTGACATATTTAAGTGAAAAAAAATTATTGTTGTTTACGCTTCAAATGAATGATATATACTGAAATGACGTACAATGACAGTAGCTTTCCAACGCATGTTCCAGTTGAATAATAACGATGGAATAATACAAGTTACGCCATCTATACGCCATTTATAAATCGTTTATTTAAGTTTTTAAAGGTGGTTTCGGCACGTAACCAGTAGGAAACTAGGAAAAAATAACAGAGAAAAAAGTTGTATGCACAATGATATTTTTAATAATTTTTTTAACCGTCATGATATGATGCAAAACAATTTTTTTTTTTTTTGTCATTCAAGCAAAGTCCAACCTCGCAGCAAGAACAGGACCATTTTGTACGATGAGTCTCAGATGCTGTACTACAATGTGCACACTGCCGTGATGAGCCGTATTCCGGCAAATGATCACATTTGTCAAAGCTTTTTTCAAACGGCACTTTGGTCTTGAAATGACAAACGGAAGAACTTGGGCCTGATTTTCTTTTTGTTGTTTTAACTGTCTTGCTCCCAACAAGTCCTGAGCAAACAGCTAATCTGTACTCTTTTAGCGACAATGTTGTCGAATTAGCGTTTCCATTGAATAGTACGTATGCATTCAAAAGGCTTATATCAAGCAAATACCAAAAAATCCGATGACACCATTTTTTTCGATTTGCGGTTTTCATAAATGGATTTTAGCATGTCCACCTTATCAACATAGCCCATGTGTTTGTTATATTCACTTTCAAATTGTGGACATGAATCCTTCTTCTTATAGCAATCTTTTTGCATGTGCATTGCTGTTCCAGAAACTGATGGGTCATAAAAGTTACTCAAAAAATTTCGATTTTAAATATGCTAGTCCGTCCTTACTTGCGCACCAGTCATTTACAGACAAACTGTAAATGTTTGTCATTTAGCAGATCAGTGGGTGCATATTTTCTTCCTTTCCGAAAAGTTCCACAGGAGTATATTATATCTGCTTGCAAATTTTTTTGAATTTCTATCGCATTGAAAAAATTATTGAAGAAAATACAATGTCCTTTCCTACTAACGTCCTGGAAAGGTCCTTCACCACACGTAAGCCAAGACGACCTTCTTCGGTACCTGTTGTAGTTTTCCCGGTATAGATTTGAAACTGATACACATATCGTTTTTCCTCAGATATAACTTGTATCTCTGTTTGATAGGTTTCAGGAGCATGTACAATACTATATTGTCGAAAACAGCTCCGTACCTTGAATTTTATCATTAATTTATCTATGGATTTGAATTTAGATGGACGATAAAGTCAAAGACGTTAAAGATGGCGTAACTTATAAAGTTTATCAAAATTTATAGATGTTCTTTCTGGTTGTCGAAAACTGTCATTCAAATGAATATGACCAAGAAGCCAGGCGAAACGATTCCTCGACATGAGTGAACAAATGTAATTATCTCTGAGTTGAGGTATAGATGACCAATAATCGCAATAATTTGGAAGTATCTTGACGCCCATCAATAAGTTTATTGCCAAAAACACCTTGATTTCTTCTTGATTGGTTGGAATGTAGTTTCCACTATTTTCTCCAGCTTTTTGCACGGCATACAAATTAGTTTGGAACGCAATATGTTTAATTAATTCCATTGGAAATAAATGAAGAAATACATCGGTAGGTGTTTTTAAGTCTTCAGGAATAGTGGGACCTGTTTCTTCTTCCAACTCTATTTTCGTACCTTGTAAATATTTCCTTGATGTCGTCCAGATGGTTCGCTTAGCCCTCTCTTTTTGTTGAAGAATAGATAAAGGAAGATCATCTTCGGTTGACAAAATCAATTTCCATGGCATTTGTTTCGAATAGATTTTCAACATTTGCTGCAAGATCTTCTAAAGCTGATGGAATTTCGTTAAAAAAAAATCTGAAATTCGTCAGAACCCATTGCTTCCAAGTCAACTCTATGATACTAATCATTGTCTAAAATTAACAAAAAAAATGTTTATTCTCTACTGGTTTCACCGCGAAACCACATCCAAAAACCTTGATGAATGGGTCGCATTACATAACTTGCTACAAACTATATTTTTTATAACAACAAAATAATAAATTCTTGCATTTACGCACTTTACTTACTTGCTATTCTCAAAAAAAAAAAAACCAAAATAATAATAATTGTTTACTGAACAGCAAGAGCCACTTCAAATGACACAAACTATCAAACTGTTGCACTAAAAAATCACTGATCATTACCGGAAACAAGTTTTTCCACCTAACCACTAGGAAAATAGGTAAAAAACATTCAATGTATGGTTTCACTGCGAAACCATTAGGAAGGAAAGGGTTAAAACAAGAAATTTAAAAGATAACAAATGGCTATCAAATATAGTAACTAGCAAAATATTTGTATGCATAACAGACAATGTAGCTAATATTATGGTAGCCGTACGATTACCAAGGTGGAAGCAATTTTCTTGCGTAACTCGCACTATAAACTTGTTAGTTAAAACTGGATTAGGGGTTGCTCAAAATAGAAATAGTTAAATCTATTGTAGAGCATTTTCATACAAGCTCTATAGCCACAAAAAAAAAAAAACTAATTTCCATGCAAGAACAGCTTAAGCCTGGTGAGAAACCATTAAAACTAATAAACGACATTGTAAATCGCTAGAATAGTACATTAGATATGCAACAGAGAAGAACCCCTAAAAGCAACAGTTAGATGAATGGCTCTTACTTCCTGAAATCGTACTAATATTCAAGCAATTTCAACAGCTTACAGAGGAAATGCCTTCTCAAAAAGATGTTTCCACAGGGTGAGTTTTTTAACTTGAGACATCAAAATTACTCGAAAAGTACGAAATATCGCGAAAAATGTTTCAAACAAATGTCACAAGGTTCTGAAGGGGACATAAGATGGTAACCACGAGTTTGACCTTGAGACCCATTTTCAATTTTCAATTTTCAATTCAAGAGAAAATTGAAAAGATATTGATTTATGGAGAAAGTGAAAGGAACATCGATGGTGCTGTTGCTCAACGTTTCCCAGACCAGATCGCGAGCTTCTTTTTATCGGGTCATCCAACAATTCACTGGTGAAGGAAGTGTGCAACCAAAGAACTGGCTGTTGAGGACAATGAAATAGCAGTGTTAGCAGCCGTTGCACACGAACCTCACATTAGCACTCGCCAAATAAGTCGTGATTGAGGAATTTCTCAAACGACTGTGTGTAAGATATTACATCGGCATAAATACCATCCTTAGCATGTTTCAATGCATCAAAAACTTTCTAGTGAGGATTTGCGCAACCGGGTTTATTTTTGTCTATGGGCACTTCAGCAAATTGAACGAGACCCCCTTTTCTTTGCCAAGGTGTTATTCTCTGATGAGTCGACTTTCACCAATCACGATACAGTCAATCGACATAATATGCATTACTGGGCTACCGAAAACAGTTTTTGGTTGCGACAAGCTACATTAACCCTTGAAATGTTAATGTCTGGGCGAGAATAATTGGGGATAAATTAATAGGTCCATATTTTATTGAAGGCAACTTGAATGGTGAAAAGTATGCAAACTTCTTGCGGGACCATCTTCCAATATTACAAGAAGAACTGCCATTGGAGTTGCGACAAACAATGTGGTTTCAACATGATGGTTGTCCAGCCCATTATTCCCAAGCTTGCCGGAAGATTACGCCAGAAATACTTCTCAGTTCTGTTGGTTCATTTAGAGCGCGGATAGACAAGTGTATTGAAGTGAATTTTCACATTTTCGAGCATTTGTTGAAAAAGTCTCGGGAAATAAACGTCGAAATGGGAAGAATTCAATGATTCAACAGTGGGAGGTAAGGGAATCCACTCTAATTAATCACCCTGAAGGAAACAAAATACTGCTACGTCCACGTCGTTGTTTCTGGGTTATGCTAAACGCAGTATGTAAAAACAAATGACAAGCCTACGAGAAATACGACTGAGCAATGAAAATCAGGAATTATCATTTGAAAAATCAAAAGTGACCTTCGGTTGACTTTGAAAATGAATCTCAAGGTCAAACTCGTGGTCACCATCTTATGTCCCCTTCAGAACCTTGTGACTTTTGTCTGAAACATTTTTCGCGATATCGCGTATTTTTCGAGTAATTTGGATGTCTCAAGTTAAAAAAATCACCCTGTATATCAAAAGCTTTGGCGTGAACCAATAGTGTTGTATGTATACTAAACCGTTTTAGAGTTTAATGCTGGATTCAAAAATAGCTCAAGCCAACCAGTCTTATCCAAAGCAGCTCTTTTAGACTCCAGATTTAAGAAATAAGCGTTTATTGTTAAAAAAGTACTATGAATTCATCTAACTCGAATGATCTCTTTTTTTTTTGTTTTTAACCATGTCAAAATGTTTTACTTTACTTGTATTCTTCTTGTCAATTTACTTTACAAGTTAGTTCTTAATAAACTGTCGTACAGAAAAGTGTATTCTTTCTATTGTATTTGCAACAGGCTAGGGGCCCAGGTCCCAACGCGAAAAAATCATTTTGTTTGTTAATATTCAGCTTATTGAAATGGCTTCGATGTATCAAATACATAAACTAGACGATAAAAACTATGACTTTTGGTGTGAAAAGTTTGCTCATGCATTCAAAGCTCTGACGAGTTGTGTGTGGAAAATATGTAAAGACAGAAGAAATGAAGGCAGCAGAAATAGCAAAATGTAAAGCGCAGAATAAAAATCGGCACAATTAAATCACATAAAACACTGTAAAACATCTAATGAAACGTAAAATAAATTGAAAGAGATCTATCGACCAACCGGTCTCTTTACAAATATCTGTTGAACCTAAGTATGTCTGAGGGCGAAAATATTTCCCAATCATTTTTTGAAATTGGGAAAAGTTGTCAGAAGTAGGCATCGAACTATTGGTAATAATATTGCTGTTAAGTTTGTTAGCACCATACGAAAACTTAGTAATCGCCATGGAAATTTGCGATTTATTACCATCTCTGTGTACTTAAAATGAAGGTTGTGTAAGATGGGGAGCGAAGAAGTCAACGGGCCGAAAATTTAGACGGTAGACCAGTCAAAAAGCATTTGTAGCACACACAAAATCCAAAGAAAAGGATGAACGGCAAATGCTATAATTGTAGTATTTCAGAGCACTTCGCTGCGAATTGCAATACACCGAAAGGGCAATCACAAAAGCAAAAACAACATCAAAAGTAACAACAACATTCATATTCATACATATTCCCTACACAATGGTACAAAATCGCGCTCGTACCATCCCGCGGCGATCTCAGTTTATTAGAACCGTTCACAGAAGAAAAAGAAAAAATTGGTCTAGCCGGTATGTTAGTTCATGCCGATCTTGGGCAGAGGCAATCTCTACTGCAGTTTATTTGCGCAACAGATCTCCAAAAAGCTGGCTCGACACCTAATGAAATATGGACTGGAAGGAAACCATCAGTGCAGCATCTTCGAATTTTTGCCTCAGTCGCTATGGCACAATCAATGATTCTTCTTATAAATGTGCCAAACATTCAGTACAAACTTAACATGTGCAATTGCCAATTGTTCAATCAAAGTCACCATCCGGACATCAAGAAGATAATTCTATTTCACCTGAAGTTAAAGAAGACTCCATTTGGGTGGATTTGGACCAATGTTCCTACAGCTGCTATTTCTATTCGCCAGTATATGTAAGAAAAGCAACTTAATAGGAAAGAGAATCCTCTTAACTGGTGGAAAATAAGAAAAATTGTATATCCAGAACTTGCTCATTTAGCTTTTAAATACCTGTCTGTGATGGTTTTATCAGGACCATCCGAAAGGATTTTTTTCGAAATCTGGAGAAATATTAACCGAAAAACGCGAAAAAACCAAAGCGAATGGAAAGAATATCGAACATGATAAGCGTATAAATCAAGCAAAAGCAAAAGTAACTAAAGTAACGAGTAACGATAGATCAAAAGACAACAGTGCTCCAGTAAGCAGAATTTTCGAATATAATCCGGAGGAACAATGCAGTAGAGGAAGGCCTCAACTTAGGTATCGCGCACAAGTAGAAGGGGACCTCAACCGACTGGAGGCACTTAGCTAAAGACCGGACTAACTGGAAGAACATTTTATTTGAGGCTTAGGTTCACACCGAACTGTAGCTCCACCTAAATAGGGCTAAGCAAATACAATGAAGGCGCGATTTGATAAATTCGAGTTGAGATTTACACCAAACTCATTATATGTAAAATAAGTATGCACGCCGCTCTACAAATGTTGGTAATGGTAAGGATTCCGATTAGGCATCCAGCTGTCATTTTATTTCAGCAACTTCATACTTAAAGAAATTCTACAAAACCTAGAGGCGTATATCCGAGACACGACATTTCTTTAGATTTGCTTGTACATGAGGTAAATGATTAAACGAAATCCCTATAGGCTTCCGAAAGAAATGGATACGCTTAATCAATGGCTCATACAACACGCAAATAAATACTCATGATGTAACTATTCATCTATTAACTATTAACTTTTTAAGTCGTCCTCCACTTAAGATCACGTGAATGCTGAATAAACTTTATATTTCCAATTGAACAGTCTGTTTCTTTTGTGCTGAGCCAGAACGCTATGCTTGTGTGCGTGCTTCAATCTATCCTATCTCGCTGGTTGAAGTAAATTCATCAATATGGTTTTAAGAGTCACTTTTACACATATATTACGTCGGCATTTGAAAACACTTCCCATGCCTTGCGAACTAAACATTGTGCTGCGTACTTAGGATGTTTTGGTTGAACTGGATGTACAACTTTAAGATCTATCAGAAAATTAGAAAAGAACTTATTAATGTCACCATACGAAACGCGAAACCATAATGCATTGGTCACACTCTACGACTCTTGGTTATGTAATTTACTCAGAACAATGAATGTTGAATCCATGAACGACCCGATTGCGTGACAAAAGACCCAAGATAATGGCATCCGAGTACTGTTAATGCTCTATGCCTTCGAAGATTAACTGATCAGAGGTAGGGAAATGTAAGGAATTGCAGTTAGTAAACTCTTTCTGTAAGCAGATTCATTTTCATGCTGAGATGAAAAATTTATAAAATTGTTCTGATACGTATCTCTACGGGTTTACTTTTTAAATTTGTCCGTCACAATACTCGTTTGATACCCTTATTTTCGCGGAACGAAGATTGCGAATTCTTCACGAATTGTACACTTTATGCTCAAAAAATGCGCCAACATCTAAGTGACAACTTTGGAACTAAACACTAGTCACTTCTACACATGTCAACAAGTGAAGTCACTCGAATGAAGTTCACCATTTACTGCATTAACATCGTCATTTCCTTGTGTGTTCATTACCAAGAAAAGCCGCAAGGAACCAAGAGCTTTAATTTCAAATAAAAAAAAAAAAAAAAAAAACAGGAAAAACCTCACACCACAACCCTTTGTTGTTTTTCTTTTAATTTCTCGACCAAATTAGACGGTGCATGTCCGTGAGCTAAATTTTTTACTATCTACTTTCAGACAAAAAGCGAGTAAGAAAAAAAGAGGACTTACTCACGATTTAAGTGGCAAATAGGCGAACTCAGTATTACTCAGACTTCTTGAAACATGCCGGACTAATTGCTTGTAAACATTTAGTTTCACGAAACCTCGGAACCACTGGCACCGCACGAATTGCAATTTGTAAATAACGAAGCTACAGCGTAATCAAGCGAAGCAATTAGTTATAAGAAAATCATTAAATGAAACTCTGTTCAGTTGGTGGCTTTCAAAGGGGTTGGCGCGTACACTCAGGGGTGCACTCAGTTCTGACATCGCATTCTCATTCAATTCACAAATTGGTCACCGCAGTGGCATTGCATGACAAGAAGACATTGGCTACCTACCACTTATGTTGACTGCGCGAGTGAAATACCAACAAAATGAAAGCGATCCAATTTTGCTTACATTTCATAAGACCAATTTAATTAGTTAGTCGTATTTAAGGACGACTCTATATTTAGACAATTGATCATTGTTGGCAAGGTGCAGGAACACCATTTCTCAGTATATGTTATTAGCGAATTTTTTTTATTGTAGAACTACTAGATTAGGGGTTAGTTCTACTTGGAGTAGAAACCTTCTGCTTACTTATATTTGTGAGTTATTTATCGAGTTACGTAAGGACCAAAATGCAAAACATTTATATCTTTGTGCTAACTTTTAATTAAAGCTTCCAAAAACTAGAAAAGAGCAAGTGACGCCTGACATACTTCATTTAAAACGGAAGCAAATCCATGATTACACAATCTGTTGACAAGGCAACCTCTAAACTCCACTTATTCAGTTCCGACCATCACTATATTCAGTCGCCTCCTTACTTTGCTCCATTATTTTGAATCCTTATTTCGCTTATTCCAATTCAATCAATCCAATAACTCAATTTCTCACCCTCTTTTATTGTTGACGGTGCGTTTAGTGCATTTTTTTTTTTATTGTCTTCCTAATTATTTTTGTATTCCTTTTTGTTTTTCTGGTCTTTGCTATATCTTCTTATGAATTAGCCAACTGCTCCATTAACGATAATAATGCTGACTTTGTCGCCTTGTGTCGGCCTAAAGAAAAGAAACACGACCTGTGACGAGTATATCAATGTCTCTCTTCCCAATCTACTCCTTGCAATCAAGTGCCTTAGTCACCCCAATGAATCCAATCATAACTCATTTGTTAGACTGATAACGAACGGACAAACTATCAACCTTCGAACATCTAAGCAGTACCTCGGCAAAGATTTAAGTGAACAAGAAAACGTACAGTCCGATCAACTCTCTTCGGGAAGACATAGATATTCATCTTCAGTCATCCGCATCCAATATCCATCTTCAATCTGTAACATACAATCATCCACCCTTAAAGCAGTACAAGTTCATGCTCGACGTTATATTCAATCAAATCAATGAGCTTAATGATGAATTCACTACGAATAGAACAGTGTTGAATGATTTAGAAAAGCTCATTGAAACAGTATGTCACAAAATCGATGGTCTTTCGAACCATTTCTCAAGGCTCGTCGGACCATTGTGATATCAGCTAATTTCTCGTTTGCAACCATACAGTTAGAGAAAAAATTCCTAAATGAACCGTTTGGCAATACGAGAAAGCCAATTGGAGCTAACTTAACAGCTTCTTAAGGAATGTTGACTGGTCGTTATGCTTCCTCGATAACGACGTGAATGCTGCTGCAGATATGATTGCTGACACTATTCTCTTTGGAATGAGACACTTTATCCCTCATCGGATGTAGAGTATCAAACCAAAAGAAAATGCATGGTACGACTCGAGCTACAAAGAGGCTTCTACTAGGTGAAAGGTTAAGGAGGTTAACCGCCAGAATGTTGAAGTCCGTTTATATTTAGGAAGACATGCCAAATTTCAGTGCGATACTGTCTTTAGTTTTGTTTTGACAGCTGATTGTTGTTGATGTGTTTGGCATCATGTTGAGTGTGGACAAAAACGATTTTCGTTCTCTCATAAAACATTATTTTTTTAAAAGGAGAAACGGCGAAGGAAACAAAAGAAAAGTTGGATAAATATTATGGGACTAATGCTCCGTCAGATTACACCGTCAAATATTGGTTTCGAGAGTTTCATGGTGGCCGCAACTCCACTACCGATCAAGTCCGCAGCGGCAGGCCCTCCGATGCAGTTACAGAGGATAATGTCAAAAAGATACATGAAATGGTGTTGGCTGACCAGAAAGTGAAGATGTGCGAGCTAGCAGATACCACAAAGATTAGCACTGAGCGCACAAGCCTCAGTATTTTTGGGCAATATTCTGCATATGAAAAAGTTATCCTGTCATTGGGTGCCGCGCATACTCACTTCTGACGCAAAAAAACGAAAGCGAGAGCACTTCGAAAAAGTGTTTGGACTTGGTGATGCAAAATCGAGCGGACTTTTGGCGTTGATTGGTAACTGTAGAACACCAGAGAACAGAATGAGTGCCCGGCATTGGACTGAAGCCGGCACGAGTGCACCGAAGCGGCGGAGGGAGGCTCGAAGGGTCAGAAAGGATATGGCGTCGGTTTTCTGGGATTGTCATGGCATACTCTTCGTGCACTACCTCGAAAATGGAAAAACCATCAACAGCGAGTATTACTGCGCATTATTGGAGCGATTGAAGGCCGAAATCGCTGTAAAACGGGCTCACACAAAGCGAAAAAAAATTTGTTTTTTGCAAGACAATGCACCGGCGCTCAATAGCATCGCAGCCCCTGCTAAAATCAATGACTTACGGCTCCAATTGCTGTCGCATCCACCGTATTCGCCCGATTGTGCTCACTCTGACTATTATCTCTTCCCAAACCTCAAAAGATGGCTCATCAATAAAAAAGTTTGCTCACGCGAGGAAATCATCGACGCCACGGAGGAGTATTTTGCAGACCTTCCGGAAAATTACTGTATCAAATAATTAAAAGAAAAATATTTTTCATTCCCAAGGAGGTATTCATTTTCGCTATCACTCATAGCTTCAAAGGTACAATTTCCAAACAAAGGTACGTACTCATCACTAAATGTTTAATGTAATACTAAAAAAGCGCCGTAAGACAGACAATGTAACTGCACAACCAAAACTGATATAATGATAATGAGCATAATTCCGTATTCTAAGTATATGTATTTCAATATTTTGAAATGAACTATCCCGCGATACGTAAGTAACAAGAATGCGAAATAGATCTCTACTCTCGGATGAATAAGTTTTCCTCTGGAAATCTGATAAAAAAGGTACAAATGCACAGATAGATACATACAAAATCGCAGCTCAAACAACAATCTACTGGTTGGGTCATAAATGACCAAAATCGATTCATACGTTGGGTCAAATTTGACCCGAGTAACGCAGACAGAAAAAAGTTTGTACGTCGCAAAGTTCCTAATATTTTTTATAAAATAAAACATAATTGTATTCAACTCAACAATTTAGAAAAAGTCAAGAAATATCAAGTTCTTCAAAAATTTTTTTTCAAAATCCGCCCGATTCCGCATCAGCAAATCCAATCACTCTTTCGAAATGCTCTCGCGTCGTGCTTTTGATCAGGAGTAAGTATGCGCGGCACCCATCGGCAGGATAACTTTTTCATATGCAGAATATTGCCCAAAGAATGGCGTGTGCGCTCAGTACTAAACTTTGTGGTATCTGCTAGCTCGCGCACTTTCACTTTCTGGTCAGCCAACACCATTTCATTTATTTTTTTGACATTGTCCTCTGTAACCGCATCGGAGGGCCTGCCGCTGCGGACTTGATTGGTAGTGGAGTTGCGGCCACCACAAAACTCCCGAAACCAATATTTGACGGTGTAATCTGACGGAGCATTAGCCCCATAATATTTATCCAACTTTCCTTTTGTTTTCTTCGCCGTTTTGCCTCTCAAAAAATAATGTTCTATGAGAGAACGGAAATTGTTTTTGTACGTACTCAACACGATGCCAAACACGTCAACAAAAATCAGCTGTCAAAACAAAACTAAAGACAGTATCGCACTGAAATTTGGCATGTCTATCTAAATATGGACGGACTTCAAGGCACCATAAACTTTTTTGCA
Source organism: Volucella inanis (assembly GCA_907269105.1). NCBI lineage: Eukaryota > Metazoa > Arthropoda > Insecta > Diptera > Syrphidae > Volucella > Volucella inanis. The sequence continues at coordinate 229,742,859 of OU026153.1, read as the reverse complement.
GTAGCAGCGCATTCTGGCGGTCAAGGAGGTTATTTTTCACTCCACCTAGTATTTTCGGATGAAGAAGAATCCTGTTCTGAGTTGAACAGGATGTGATGTTGAAAATTTTTTTGTGCCTATCGAAATGATGATGTCAAAAAATGGTCAAATAAATTACTCAACAAAACGTAATGAAAACAGTGTCGGAAGAACCTCAAGGAAAAATATTTTAAAATTGATGCCAGGATTGACAAGTAATCCTTGTTCTAGATTTACAGAAGTCAAACTTTCCAGCTTTGAATTATTTTTTCCACTTCCTTTGATAGGAACTATTTTTACCTTTACCAACCTTGAGGGCAGACGCATATACACCCGAGCCTGACCCGAGCTGCTACTTTTTAAAATGCTATAATTTTTTTTATTTTTTAAGCTGTTAAAAAATACATCAATTTTCAAATTGTATCAGAAGTTTTCAATGTGTCCACCTTTGGCGCAAATAATGGCCTTGAGACGGCCAAAGAAAGCATCGCAAGCTGCATGCAAGTGGATCTGCGGTATTTTGGCCCATTCCCGGTGAAGTGCTTGTTTGAGGTGATCCAAAATTTGGTATTTTTTAGTGCCAACCTTCGCCTTCAAAATACCCCAAACAGAGAAATCCAACGGATTTGCATCCGGACAATTTGCAATCCATTGTGTCGAAGAAATGAAGTGTGGAACATTGTTTTTTAAGCAATCTTGGTTGACGCGCGCTTTGTGAGACGGTGCCGAGTCTTGTTGAAATGTCCACGGTCTCCGACCGAAATGATTGTTTACCCATTACTTCAATACTGCCTCTAAGACAGTTTCACCATCACCGTCGGTGCTGCCTGCTTTCTGGTGGCCGTCCGAAGATATAAATTTTCGAAGGCGGCATTTGTCCAGGCCGCCTCTAAAAAAAGGGAGTCTTTTTTTATTTCCTCCTACCGACCCATTGTACTTACGTCCTTTCTTTACACGTTCATTAAAATGCTGATAAAGAGTCAGCTCATGAAATATCTCGAAACACGAAAACTTCTCGATGACCAGCAGTATGGTTTTCGTAACAACAGGTCTACTGTTGAATTGATGGCATGTCTTACCGAAAAGTGGTACCAAAGTCTACACCAATCTATTAAAAACAAGATAGCTGCACTCGATATTTCTAAGGCACTTTACAGAGTTTGGCATCAAGCTCTATTGTCGAAAATATGTGCATTTAGAACCGACGATTCTCTTTTTCAATGGAGTAGAAATTACTTTTCGGAACGTTTTATTCTAGTTGTCTTGGATGGTTTCAAGTCTGATATTCACAAGATATATGCTGGTGTGCCCCACCTCTTTTTAATTTTATAAATGATCTCTGATCTGATACTTCTTATCCAATATATTCCTTTGCTGATGACAATACTCTCTACTTCTCATATTCGTTCCTGGACTCACGTCCCTGCTTTTCGACCAATTGGCGAACTATCAATAAAATAGAATTTAATGCTTTCGAAACATAGTGCTGTCTGATGTCGTTAAAGTGAAATTCAAACATCCATCTATTATCCATAAGTCGCACTTGCGTCGTCGAAAAGAAGAACTTTTCATTCTCCGTGTCAATTATTTAAGGTAGGTTAAATAATAGGTTTCCTTAAGCGATGTAAGAAATATTTCACCCCCTCTGACCAGGCAACAATATATGAGGTTTATCTGCCCAAAATTTAATAACAATGTCAAATATCTGGTCAGATGCCACATAAGACCTCTTTATGCTTGCTAGAAAGGATCCAAAATCGTGCGATAAAGCTCATTGATGATGCCAATATGACACAATCATTCGACACCCTTCGAAGACCGGCGTAATGTCTCCTGCCTCGGTATGAATGCTCATCAGCACCACCTTCGAACGTACTTTGAAATATCGTAATTCTTTCCTAAGCCGTACAACTGGCTTGTACCAACATGCATCGGTATCTCTCTCTGCTACCTCCTTAAATTCCTTTCGCCTGCGCTACGTGTAAACATCTTAAGGGTACAAAAAATGTCTTGTCCGTGCGCCAATTATAAAAAAAGGAGCGGACAATTGATTATAGGATTCCTAGGACATGTGCTCCTCTAACCTAACTTTAAGGGTAAATTTGTATATGCACTTCACACATATCTACTACTATGTTCCCTTATTTGATCATGTAGGTTTCATTTCTGGTTTCGTTACCCTGAAACATCTGCTTTTTGGTAAAATTTCGGAACTTCTCTTTAAGTAGCGTCTTCCCCTCCAATTCCACGTAAGAAGTTTTTGTTCTGCTTTTATAATCTGCTGGTTTGTATCAAATCATGACCCTATTCTCTGCGGTTGTCTTGTGAAACCTATAACATCACAAATGACAGTTGATGTCGCTGAGTAAGATTTCAAAAGAGGCTGAGAGAAACACGGTTGGCAAAGGCTGTAGGAGTCTACTCTAGTTTTAGCTGTCCTAAGTGAGATTCTCACAAGACTTTCTCGGCGCTATACTGCCCTCAATATACTAATTCATACTTTGGCTACTACTAGCTGCGTCTGGGGAAATGCTGACCCTTACTAATGCACACATGTCTAGAATACTAGATTTCGTCAATTCTTTTTATCGCAATTTTATCATTCTAAGATTCTAACGCTAGATTTAGGGGCAATTTGCTCATAGGTTGCCTTTAAGGATTTGAGATTTGGTAGCGTGTTTCGTCTCTTACATTGGGATTGAATAGTATGTTCCCAAATATGCACCGCTGCCGAGTACTGTTGCATCAATAGCTACATACGTACTTTTAGATTGTCTTTCTGTCGAGTCGACCCCATTGTACTATAGGATTGCATCAGCTAGTTACAATACTTTTCAACATTTCACTTTATTTCCGTAGGGCTGACTGCCTTAATAAATAAATAAAAAAGATTTTCTAATTTAAACCTTCCTGCAATATGTACCTGGATGCACGACGTGTTGTTTGTTGTCTACTTCTCACTCTACTCAACTCGTTTACTTCTACATTTTGCAGGAAGCCCTTTAAAATACAATATAATACAACGCATGCTATTGGAGGAAATCTAAAATATAATTTTCAAAAGCACACCTACTCATCTGCCTCAAGTCACGAGTGTCCTTAAATATTTACATTTTGTACTTCAACACAAAGAGCTATACCATCTACGAGTATGTTTGCTTCGAACTGGATTATCAAAATCAACATTTTGTTGACAAATTACCCAGAAAGCACTTCAAAAATCCAAACACACTCGAACGAGTAGAATGTTTCTGTGGCTAGGTGCGTATGTTTGACAACACTTATTGTATATTATGCATCCTGAATAGCACTGTTTCATAGGTTTGAATGTTTACTATTACTAATACTTCCTCTAGCCGACAAAATGGCAATTTGATTTACGAATTCTTTATCAACATGGTTCTGTTGGTAAAGAAGATCTCTTGAATCTTCCTCGATATGAAGGCGAACATAGAATGCATCCTTCGGTGGGAAGAAAAGTTTTCTTGCAAATGCCACTTTGAAGCTACAACCGTTGCAAACCTAAAATTCAACAAAAGCACGACCATCACCAAGTCTACTTGTATACTAACGCAAAACTTTGACTTTGCCCAAAACAATAATTACTTTGGAACTTTTTGAAAACCATTACTTTCAGACTTTGTACTCCAGCGTAAGAGAATGAATGAACAGAACGAGGTTTTGGATGACACCTCCTCACCTCATCAATCTTTTAGATGTTGATCCTACAAGTCACCAAAACTAAATCTCCTCTTCGGTAGAAACTATAGAATCTCCAACAAATAGATGAACTTGTAACCCACAACCCAGAAGGGTGCCTTAACTTTTGCCTTGGTAGTTGGTGCTCGTAGACTTTCATCATTTCAGAATAAGTCTGCCTTGGGTCGGCCGCTTCACTTGAAAACTCTCTGACTTGAAGGAGAATTAGTGACAGCAGATAAGAATCCTGACTTTGGCAGCACCAGTTGCAGTGGCTGCCGTAGCCCATAATAAGGCAACATTGGTGTGATGTATTGAAGGGAAAAGTTCAATATTGATATTTGAAACTTTTCATTTTTGAAATTAACGAAATAGCTCAATTAAGAGAGGACACCCTGTGGATAAAAGTTATTAAAAGATGGCGGCATAATCCAGAGTTGAAATTGTTGGTTGCACATTTTTCTGTGTTAAACATTTACCTGGGATCACATGGACGGAGTGACTTTATTGGTTAGACTATCAATAAAAAGGTTAATCCTGAAGATGTTCCTGAAAGTTACACCCTTGTGGTGATTTTTTTTAAAAACAAAGGATATCAAGAGGTGCTGTATTAATTAGCATCGTTTGGTAAATTAAGGTTTACTTAGACACGCAGGCTGAGCTATTTTCAAATCTTAGATATCGTACATCTGTACGACTAGATAAAACACAAAAAGCCAACATCGAATGTTTCCAACTCCCAAGTGCCAACTTAGGGACTAGTTATGTTCTTCATAAAATGCTGCAAACCACGATGTGTTGCCTTAAAATGAGATAGTTCGCTGTTATAGGTGTATCACAATGACGATGATTTAAATTTTATAAGCTATGTCACACGAAATTTTTGTGAACGCTTGCTACTGGGATTGTTAGATACAAGTTTGTGAGGGATGTTGAGTAGTAAGTATGTTTCAATTTTGTTTGAAAGAAAGTATTACACTTTTGGCTTTATTTGCTCTTATAGTCAACAGTGAAATGTTTAATAAATTGAGGGATGAATAAAATTATAACCACATCAGCTCTAACCAGTATCTATGGCCCTTCATTCACGCTTATTCGCTTACGTACTGTTAAAAACAAAAAGAAAAAATTAAGTAAAAACAAAGACAGCTACCAGACTAGACAATATAAATGACAGTACGCTGGCACTCTTAAACTGCTAGTGCTGCTAACTTCTTAACATTTTCCCCCACCACGTTCAAGTCTTGCGACGAAACATGATTTGAGGCTTGATGCTGCCCACCGTATCTGTCTCTCTCGGGGTTGTCAATAGGGAAGTGCAACTAGCTTAGATATTGCCCTCCTTACAATCGAAGAACGTGTCTGAACTGTTGCAACCTGAATTAGGTCGACGTCTCCCGAATGGACTTTAATTATTCGACCCAATGGTCATTGAATGGGTTGAGCGCGTTCATTTCATATGAGTACAAGGTCACCAACTTGAAGATTTTTTTTTAGTTTGCTGCGATTTGTATCTAACTTGAAGTTCATGCAGATACTCACAGCTCAAACGTTTCCAAAAATCTTGACGCATCTGTTATAGCTGTTTTCACTTAGCAAGTCGGTTGATCTTAATATCCAAAAGGTTTGGCTCAAGAACTGCGGTAAAGGGACCGTCCACAAGAAATGCCAAGGGGTCAGAGCGACTAGGTCCGTAGGGTTATCGAATAGTGCCGGCGTACAAAAAGAGCAACGTAGCCTTTGTGAGCAAGATATATGGATTTTATATGGGCCACCATAGTCTAGTCCGGCTGTGCAGCGATGGCTTGGAAGGCTTCCCATGATTTGATTCATCATGGTTCCCTTTTGACGAAAACATTTTATACAACCATGAATACACTTCCAAATTGAAGAACGAGCGTCAACCACCCGATAACGTCTTCGAAGATAGTGAAGTCTTGCTTGGGTCCCACCGTGCAGGGTAGATTCATGCGCTTGGGCGATGAGCAGCACGCACAACCGACTCTCTTTTGGTAGAATAATCGGGAGTTTTTTGGACGTATTGATACCTTTGCACTAATTTTTGCAACTAGGAGAGCTGCATTGATCTCTAAATGTGGAACAGTAATCTTCTTCGGCGGTGCCACTTGGCCATTAAAATTTATACCTTTATCTCACCATTTGAATTTTGTACACGCAGATAAGCAACAGCTAGATAGTCAGATATAGAGACGCATCCAGAATGCCACAGTTTTTGACAGATGATTTTCCCTGTTCACAGTTCGAATTCCACTTTCGGAGGGCTAACCCTTCACGCTCAAGCAGCTTCTGAAGTTGTTCCTGAAGCTGTAGGGTAGTCTCGACCGTGTCCGCTCCATGAAGACAGTTGTTCTCCCTAAAAATGTTCGCGGTCTTAGGGAGTGTGGAAAACCTTAATGATCACGTAAGGAGAACAATTTAAACCATGTGTGACGGTCATATATATGTATAAGTCTTTGGAGATTCATCTTTGTCCTTCCAAACAATACGTTGCACGTCAGCATCCGCATCATCGACCATAATCTGCCTATAACATTTTTCTACGTCGGCCAAAAATGCAATTTGCCATTTCAAAATAATCGTCGCTAAGTTATTTTGGAGTTTAGGCTCAACATGAAGACAGTCATTCAATGAAATTCCTGATCTCCCCTTTCTTGATGCATTGAAGACAGCTCTTAGCTTTGTTGTTGAGCTTCAGTTCTTATATACCCCATGATGAGGTATGTAACTAACACGTTGCGGCTCCACATCTTCATCAACTATCACTATATAACCGAGTGCTAGATACTCGGCCATAAACTTCTCGTATAGTTTTTTCATCTGTTGAGCCGATTTTGCTGGTAATAAAAAAGTTTGTATGCGTCCGCTTCCGAATCTGTCAGCGTGGTTAGGTCGATGGAGCTCTAAAACGGATAACTAATGATATATCGACCGGAGCAGGTCCGTCGAACGGTGTGTTCGAAATCCTCTTCGCAGTAGGGTCCGTCCTATGTCAACGTTGATGTAGATTCCACATCTTCAAACTCATTTAACTTCCACGTACATTGTATAAAATCACTGAGGTCAGCACATGACGGTGCGCGAACCTTGGCTTAAAGTGCTAGAATTTTTTATGCGGGCAAGCGTCCGCAAATTACCCATCCCAGATAAGTATTTGAGCTAAAGGGGCATTGAAGGACGATTTTTTTATTTCACCAAGGACTAGCCAGCCGAACAGGTCCGCTCCCAAGATTGAATCAATAGGTCCAGGTTCATTGAACTTCGGATCAAGATCCAAAAATTCACTAAACAGCGTGAATTTCTGCCCAACCGTGACAGAATAAGAGCAGTACAGCTAATGTTAAAGTCTGGTTCCTTAAGCGACACTACAGAGATTTCGACTATTCCAGTTGAATTTCCTACCGTTGATCCTCCAACTACAGTCACAGGAACTAAAGCTCAAGTTCGAGTTCACTGATGAATGATGCCTGTGATCCGTTATCAAGCAGAGCGCGTAGAATGAGACAGTGGCCGGTAGCTGAACGAACTCCAATTTGTGCCGTAGCAAGCATTACACGTTTAGGTTTCAACTGTGGCGTGTGGTTACCTTTTGTGTACTGTGCAACCGAACTATTTGCATGAGTTTCATTTAAGTTGACGGGTCGGGTTGCACTTGGTCCATCTCGTAAAGCATCGTGTGATGATAAACAACGATTGACATGCGTGATGAGAGTGACCAGACTTCAAACAGTTCCCGCACACTTTAAGTTGTGAGACAAATTGTATTCTTTTCGCTGGAGACAGTTTCCGAAAGTCAGGGCAAAAGACTGGGATATGTTTACCCGAGCAGCTTGGACAACGAGCGACATTAGTCTGATTGCTCTGTGTTGGTTGTAGATTCGACGACTATGTAACTTGTTCTTTAAGCTTCGGTTTGGAACATTGACTTATCGCTTTGAGACCTTGTATACAATTCCCCAAGAACTTCTTTAGCTCATCATACGTTGGTCCATAGTTTGTCGTTTTAAGTGATATCTCCCAATCTTCCACAGTTACGGAGTCTAATGTGATGAGAGACACAAGCCAATCATCCCAGTTGGACGTTGGACATCCCAGGTGTTTGAGTGCATGGGCAGATTCAGTGACTCCATCGAGTAGTTAGGGAAGATTCAGAATTCATGGCTGGTAATCTTATGATGTCTTGAAGGTGGGACTTGATAAGTCTACGTTTATTGTCGTAGCGCTGCAGCAGAATTTCCCATACAACTAATAGGTTGGATTAAACAACAAAAGCATTCCTCAGCAGGCTTTCAGCTTCACCTTGAAGATTTGTTTTCAAATAGTGTAGTCGCTGCACGTTTGACAGCGATTTGTCGTTAATTACGCAAATCTTTGAATGTCAGCCATTTCTGGAAAAAAAAACCGCTAGATTAACGTAATTCAATTGCAGGTAAAATTTATTTATGTGGAAATCCCTGATGAATTGTTACTAGGTTTGATGTGGAATGTGCCAAAGCCTCGTGGATGGCTATGGATAACTGATCAATGTAGTCGTTGAGTTCGCCTAAGGCTTCGCAGTAAGCAGCTTCAATGGTTGCAAACCGATTGCAAATCTGCTCGATTATCATTGGTCACATCCAATACAGCAAGGTTGTCATGAGATGCCGTAAATTTCGTCCAGTACTCTCTGAGCAACTTCTTCCTAGCTACGAAATAACCTTTTGTATGCTTCTCCTTGGCGCTCTTAAATGTGTTCGTAGAAAAATTTAATATAAATTTCGCGACTGTTTCTTTTTTGGAAAGTGCCATTGTTTTTGTTAAAACAGAGTTAGCCTCGTTTTTACAGGAAAAAAAAAAAACGTTTTTATTACTTGGCAGTCAAAAGAAGAAGCAAATGACAGCTACCAGAGTAGATAATATAAATGACAGTACGCTAGTGCTCTTAAATCGCTGCTAGTGCTGCTATTTTTTTAAGACGTACTTAACTTTACTTAAGGAGGTTGTAAACCTGGGTCTAAACCAAATGCTTCCTCCAGCCTTGTGCTATTTTCCTTTTGTTTTCTGGATGAAGGGCCTTTCCACTTGAGCTGACCACCTTAAGCGAGATCTTCATGTTGTCCTCCCGGTATAAATTGATTTTCATAGGCCCATAGGTTTTCATTCGATCAGTATGTACAATTTTAACCATTGGAGTGATGAACTCCACTGAATAGTCCAAAGAGTATGATGTTGCATCTTCTCCTCAAAATTTTGTTTCTAAAGACGGGACCGACCGACGGGCATTTCTTGCCATTGTGTGCGAGAGTAACTTATTTCGAGAGCTCTTAGGTTATGTCGTTGATAAAAACTTAAAAATATGATAAAGCGCCACAAAACCACAAAACTATAGTTCATTTTGGAGCTTTCTATCACAGCGGTTGCTATTGGGTTTCATCCGTTGTCGAAAGTAAGTATAGGGTTTTCTAATAACGACTTGACAACTTTTTTTTTAAATAAAAGGCAAACCATTTCAGATATTTCGAAAAATTTATTATTGGCTTGAAGTACAATCAAAACATTTATGAATGGAACTCGACTTCGTTCATATGGCCACCGCGGACACGTTTGCAGCGGTCGATTCGTTGGACCCAATTTTCAACGACTCGGCCACATATTTCAGCCGAAACGGCATCTATTTCGCATTCAATGTTGGCTCTGAGCTCTCCCAACGTCGTCGGTGTGTTGGCATAAACCAATGACTTAACGTAGCCCCACAGAAAATAGTTAAGAGGCGTTAAATCGCACGAACGAGGCGGCCAATCGACTGGCCCATGTCTTGAGATAACACGCTCACCATACTTACTCTTCAATAAATCGATTGTAACGTGTTCTGTGTGGCTTGTGGCACAATCCTATTGAAACCACATGTCGTCCAAGTCCATATCTTCTAATTCGGGCCAAAAATAATCAGTAATCATGGCGCGATAACACTGACCATTCACAGTAGCGTGACGATTGTTATCGTCGACGAAAAACTATGGCCCAATAACGCCGCCGGCATTCAAACCGTACCAAAAGTTATTTTTTGTGGATGAAGTGGTGATTCACGAAGCACATGGGGGTTTTCACCCGACCAATAACGCATATTTTGCTTATTGACGAACCCATTGGGCCAAAAATGAGCTTCGTCACTGAAGATGATTTTGCGATGAAATTCATCATCTCGGCGCATCTTCTCCAGAACCCAATCGGAGAACGTACGTCGCTTCAAATGGTCCATCGGATTCAATTCTTGAGTCAGCTTGGTCTTGTATGGATGTAAACCAAGATCCTTACGTAAAATACGCCATAATGTGGTCTGAGCGACGCCCAATTCTTGAAAACGCCGTGAAATTGACTGATTTTGCTACGGACGTCTGAACGGCAGCGATATTTTCGACACTTCGACCAACCCGTTCTCTCACTGACACGGCAACATCACACAACAAATATGTAGACTCAAATTTTTGCACTAAACTTGTTATTGTCTGTCTATTAGTGCGAGAATTACGACCAAAAATTGGAGTTAACGCTCTTAAAGTTGCGGTCACCGACTCCGAATATTTGTACAAAATTTTTATAATTTGCAGACTTTGCTCGTTAGTGTACTTTACCATGATGAAAATGTTGAGTCTACTGAATAAATTGACAGTGACAGTTTGATGATTAGTGAAAGAGTGCGTTCACAAATTAAATTCAAAGTTGTCAAGTTGGAAAACCCTATACTATACAAAGTATATGGCTATACTTTGTTATAGCCATATTTGACACTGAAACCATTTTCGCCGCTTCCTCTTCTTCCCAGCGTTCGCAACGTCCGCGTCGTCAGCATATGTTGGCTGATGTACTTTTGACTTTTGAATGTCAAATTTTAAATTTTCCAAAAATTATGATCAAATAACAGCACATTACCTTGTAGAAATCGTGTTTTATGATCAAATTTCCAATTATGTTTCTAATAATATTCCACACAGACAGACGAGTTCGGCAGAGATTCCGAAACTTGAAACTGCCCCATATATTGTACATAGCTCGTGGGGTATTGATTTCTGAAGTTCCTGGGTATTTCTGAATATCGATTCTAAGGTAAATGCCTAGTCGATAGTGAACTTCCCAGGGCTAAAACTACACAACGAAATCTCATATGATGATGAGTCTGACTCGTCTATAGTTGGACCAGAAAATGCCACTGAAGCCAGCAAACTCTGCATCCTGAAAAATGTTGGTGGTAGTCCTTTAGTGCCTGCAGCCCAATTGGTTTATAGTTTAGATATTCTTATTCGGTTGGGTAAATGTGCTTTAGAAAATCATTCATGTTGAACGGTTCATTCTACCTGAGGACCCAATGTTGATCCACTAATGTTACTAATACCGACAGTAGCTCTACTATTTCATTCCCATCCTTATCATTGGATGTTTATTTTCATTATCCTTGGAAAATTAGTTTCACATTTTTGATGAATTTTGGATCAACTTTTTGAAGCAACTCTCTATGGCCAAGTTCGAGTAAGCACTTTGAATTTTTATTTTTCTTCAAAGGAAACCAAAGTTTCTCCCATATCTTTTGTTCATTGAGTTCGAAAGCATAACGCTACAGGCGTTATGGTGGTACAGTGAAACGTTCGTAACAGTGTCAGTGTTTTGTGTTTAATGTTGACAACATAGAACTTTATAAAAGCTTTTCGTATTTGTTACAGGAAAAGGTTAAAACGTTTTGCGAAAAAGGCCGTTTGACCTCAAATTTGTTCAGAATTATTCTTTGATATTCCGACCTGAAGCCGACCTAGTCGGCGTAAGCTCGTCGAAAGATTTGGACATCCAGAATACTGGAGAGTTGATGCCAATGTGAATTGGCTGAATGTTTTTTTTGATGAGGTGACTAACGGATCCTTTGTGAATAAAGTAGTGTGGAACACGTTTACAAACACCGCTGGTCGATTAACTTTGAGAGATTTTGAGAGCTGCTGTCATGTAGTATTACTAATTTACTTAGGTTCGGCATAAATCTGGGCCTCAACTAAAAAGCCTCAACACCTCAAATCGGTTGAGGTCCTCTTGTGCTTGTGCGCGGCACCTAATATGAGGAATCCGGACTCAGCTGCTCCAAGCGAAGTTTTTTTCCCTGGGAGAGAGCTGAACATGTACAGATAAGTTGAAGGATTTTCTTCTCTTTCTCCTCGTCTATGCAGCTTCTACAGAAACCCAGCCAACCCTTCTTACATGCTTGCCTAACATTTAATGTAGTATCCAGTGATGAAACCTATGGTGGCACTAATATGTTTCCTGTTTAGAAGGATCAGATTCTTAGATCCATTCAGATCCAGCTTTGGCCAGATCTGTTTGGTCGCTAGACATATTAGTCCAATAGTCCACCTAAGGTATGTTCTTTTCTTAGCATCGATAGGTATATCTATGCTACCATTTTCCGGTAGAATAGACGTAGTGGTTTCAACATGCTATACTTAGGACTCTTAGGACTAGTTTGTTGCAATTGACTGCAATGTCTAAGGCCATCCACTAGACAGCATCACCTTTGGTGGTTTCGGTCTTATTAACGAGATGTATACCCAGTGGGTTATGCGAGGTTGAAGGTCTCATTTGTTCCCAAAGCTACTTTAGTTTTCTTGACTCTTTCTTAAATGTTAGGTTTCTAGTTTAGTTTCCTGTCAAAAATGAGACCCAAATATTTTGCTGTATCGGAAAACACTAAGCTGGTACCGTTTATTGAAGAGGGCCTATAGTTAGAACTTTATATTTCCTGGAAGAGAAGGCAAGAACAGCTTTGTGGGGGTTAACTCCCAATCCGAGTTCTTTAATGGTATTACGATGCTTACCTGATACAGCTGTATCAACATCGTCATCCGCATAGGCAATCACTCTGATACCACCCGATTACAGGTAGAGAAGGGAACTCTGGAACTTAATGGTTAATGAACTGCCGACGCCGCCTTGTAGCGTACATTTGGTGACGCATATTTTGGACGAAGTTCCATCCAGTTTGGAGCTGACTATCTTGACTGATCAACTCCCCGAGTGAGTCTTCTACCTGCATATGTGACAGCGCAGTCGTGATTGCGGATGTGTTGACGTTGTTAAAGGCTAGAGTAGGCAGGATAATATCTGAGGGCATTTGAAGCTCGGCAGGTCCAGCCGACTTGTTATGTTTGTCTCTTGTAATCAGACCATAAATTTTTGTCGCTGTTGCAGCAGTCCTATTTGGGTTGATACTGGCCGCGAATACGAAGTTATCTGGTAAGTGAGTGTCCAGTAGTTGGTTGAGAAATTCATTACTTGAGGTTGTCCAAGAGCCATCGGCTTTTTTCAAAGAGCTAGTCATCATAGGATTCGTAGAGAGGATTTATCTTAGCTGCGATGCCTCAGAGGTTTCTGTAACTTTATCAGAGAATGATCTCCAGGATTGCCACTTTACCTTCCTCAGTACTTTTTTAAACATTTTTATTGATTCTTTGTATGAGTCCAAGTAAGTCACTTTTCTTGTGCTTTGTTGAAAAGTTTTCTACAAATGTTTCTAGGCTATCCCTATGCTTTCGATTGAATAAGAGGTCAGGAAGAGCCAGGGTGAATTGCTTCAATTTATGTCAAGCTCGTTGGTGTTGAAGGGGACTTGAGAGTTCAGAGGACAGTGTTTCCGACAGTATATCTCTGTATTTTGACCAGTCAGTTCCTTGATAGTTCCGGAATGCTATTGGCTGAGAGGAGCATCACTCAGGCTGAATTGGATGTATCTGTGGTCTGAAAATTAGTGTTTAGACGATATCATCCAATTATCTAGCATTTGAGTGATGTTTTTGGAGACAAGATTGATATCCAGCACTTTCTGTCATTTTTTTTTTTTTGTTATACCAGGTGTACCGGTATGAAGTGATCGTCAAGATACAAATGTCTCGATAAGGAACATTTATTGTCAACGGGCCTTAATTTGTTATTTTTTTTGGTTGATATGACACCTGTCAAACATATTTAGTATACATCAAGTCATTGAGCAACCAACATCATATTTTTTCATCGTGTTAAAATTGTTGAATTTTGTACCAGAATATGATGACTTGCGGAAAGCATTAATTTTTTGTTTTCATTTGAAGAATGATCATCATATGATGATCATGATGTATCAGAAGCAACATGCAAAAGATGGTTTTAACGGCTCAGAGATAACGATTTTAATGTGAGAATATTGGATGAAGATGACACTTTGAGTCAGAAATAAATGGCAGAAATGTTAAATGTTGCACAACAAACAATTTCTGACCGCTTAAAAGCTATGGGAAAGATCCAAAAATCTGGAAAATGGGTGCCACATGAATTAAAAAAAAAAAAACTTTACCGGTACACCTATTGCACAAAGTGAGGTTAGTACCTTAAATGTAATCACCACTCCTATCGCTGGCGTCGGTACTGCCCCATACCGTATGTTGAGCGTTAGCGTCGCACCCGATGATGAGCCCAGTTTTTAGCCTTCCAGCTTCCAGTACCACCCTTTCTACGTAATCACCAGGGAGAAGGCCCACATTATCGTGGCCAAGATATGCCAATGGCAGCCAGTGGGAGCCTTTGGCAGTCTCTATTCTGGCAACGGTTGAGTTGGGGTCGCTGAGGTTAGGAAGTAAGCATTAAGGCTACGTTTCACTTATATACACATTTTAATCTTTTGTGTCTTTTATGGAGTGAACCATATAAAGGTGTCCCAAGTCCACGAACCAACCCTTCTACGATCCATGGTTCTTGGATTAGGATGATGTCTTCTGCGTTTTCGTAAAGATGACTTTTTTAAGTGATTGAGATTAATCTGGAGAAACCGTATCATTGCTACAATTTACCATAGTAGCCTCCACCACGGTGATGTTCGAGTCCTCCGATTCTGTACATAAGCTTATCACCTTCCTCTGATCGTATAGGATCTCCATTTAGTTCCTCATCGGTTTCTAGTGATTTCTTATTGATTACAATCAACGTGCATCTATATGGGCCCCTCAGTTATTCCAGCTTCGCAACTTTCTGGCCAAGTGTCGGAAGATTCAGGTTGCTGAGCCTAATGATCTCCAGAATGCTTTCTGGAGAGAAGGGGTTCGGTTGAAATCCAGATGCGGGTTCTAAGTCTGCTTGAGATATCCTCCCTAGGCACGACTTCGAGTTTTGCACCTGGCCAAATCTCTCCTAATCCGCCTTTGGACTTAGTAAGAAGATCGAGAGATCATTGATTGGCATATGTGATAAGCTTGGCGTGGCCTTGCGATTGGAAGTTTTCCTGCATGATGACCAAGAAGTTACCCGAAAGCTTCAACTTGACTAACTACCACCGTTCAAGTGATATCGATTTATCGGTGTCGTTACTGTCGATTACCGCGATCGTTATTGCGCCATTTCGAACTTCGCTAAAAGATCTAAGAGAGGTGCTGTTTGATGTAGAACCGGTACGATTTCCAACGATCTATGGTGCTTGAAGGAGTCGTTAAGCGCTTAGGAAGCAGTTGGGGCTGTGGGTAATCCATCCAAGATGTTGTAAGCCCACTCAATCCTGCTCTTTATTTCCTCACTCAACCTCCGGATCCGAAGATTTTGAAAATGCATAATGCATTTCGGCATCTTATGTAGAGGGCCATAGATGGAGCTTGCCAATGCGGCTGAGCCCTTGATTCCTCCTTAGGGGGAGGAGTTTTGGTAGCAGCGGCAAGTCCGTTTCCTTCCAAAAACGACCCGTGGAAAAGTCAAATTTCCTTTGTACATTGCTCATATGTCTTATCGAGCAGCGTCGTTTTGGAATCATATTAGGCTTCAGTTAGCGGATTTAGCCTTGATGCGGATTTTTTTTAACGAACTTAGCATTTAAGTTTTTCATCCTAATTGCTTGTGGCTCATACGATTATTATTAATCTGGCTTAGATACATCAAGTAAATGGGAACTATTTATTCAATTTACGGCATAATCTAGTATCAACACTCTTATTTGGGGTTCCGGACTCCTCTATACATGTATCGAAGAATTACAAGGCGAAGCATGCTCTGACTATGAGCGAACAGACGTTGGTAGTACAATCAAATGTTTGTAAGGTAAATGAAGAATAGGAATTTCGTCCTACCGAATACTAATTCTTTCAGTTTTTGTTTCTATCATCGTATATCCCCTTTAAACCAAAGTTTTGCGTTTTAAAAGTTTGTTTTCAAGGATATAGTCACCGCCAAACAACCTTTCGGACTATCATTCCAAATACAGAATTTCTATGTAATCAGATCATTTCCATCGCATGACAAAACGGAATCGGCAAAATAAACGAAACTCCTGAATTCACCCTCATAAACCGACGTTAGAATGTCCCTTCAATCATGTCTCCTATTCAACAACACATGCAAAAACTGTACTCCAAGCTAAAAGGAATAAAAACTAAAAATCCACAAAACAGATAGGTGAAGCCATGGTATCTAAAGAAAAAAAAAATTCAAATCCAGCAAGGCCTAAAATCCACGAGCAAAGTTAAACTCCAACAGTTTGCTCTGCTGTAGTCCTGTCGTCCCCTTTATGGTCAGACTGATGACCAATTGAGGGTTCATTTCTCCACCCAACGAACTACGAGTAACAAAACACGCAACCAGGAACTATGCGCTACATATTCGTCATCGTATCTATTGTACATAAAAATAGTAGTATCCCGGTTCGAACTGTTTTCAATGGATTTGTTGATTCAGGAGGTTTGTTTTTGTTCCGTTAAGCTCCACCTTAACCTCATTCCCAGTTCTAAACGCTTCCTCTATCGTATATTTGAATGATTAAGCAATGCTGGCTAGTCCGCTTTACTCGTATAGTTCGCCAGTTTGCTATACCAGAATAATTGCAAAAAACACGGATAAATCACTGTCATGAATCGAATTTCACTTGTAACATTGTATGCTGCTACGCATTTCATGATGTGGACGCTCTGTGTCTCGCAAATAGAGTTGTCGATGTCGCTCGTCCAAAATCGTCCTGAACTTAGATTCACTAACTTGCAGAGGGAAATGGAAGTAAACTCTAACACATAGGACAGTCAAATGTACTGATCGTCCAGCACTTAATCCGGAGACGTGTACACTTCTAATTGAAACAAGATACACATCAACCAGAGTCAATTGTAGTACTCTTGCATACATACGAGTACATGTATCCATTCAGGAAACCGTTTTTTTTTTTTTTTTTCACCTTTTTTTGTTTAGGAAAAAGGGTTTCTAGAACTTTAGATACTACGCATGCATAGTATTCGTATATGCAACATGAAACTTTTGCCATAGTCTACTCGTACCTAGGTTTGAGGATATCGGACTCACGTAGTGGATCGATAAAATGGGTTGAGTGGGATCAGAACTCCGTAAAATGGTTTGAGACTGGGCACTGAGTGTTTTTGGGTTGACTGGATTGGATAGTGGCCGAATCACTAGTCTGACTGCCTGGAGCCTTGGTAGACAAAAACTCAGCTTTTGATTATTTTAACGAGGTATTAGTTACATTTTGTGTAATGCCATTTAATTGGATTATGTTGGGTCACTTCTTGTTGTGCTATTTAGTGTGTGGATCTCATTTTGTGGCTTGAGAACTCCACTATAGACGAACGAATGGACGTTCATGGGCGGCATGGTATTTTGTTTTGCAGGATATTGCAAAGGTGCCAGCCATATGTGTTAGTGCTTAAGCACTGGTGGTCATTTGTAAGAAAGTTATGTTTGGCATTCGTCCTTTTGTTGTTCGATTGAGGATCTCTGAGGCTAGGTAGTTGTGGAATTTTGTTTAAAGAATCGAAATGCGGAACTAATTGGTAGGTACGTTTTGTAAGTAATTGTTTGAATAGATTAAGGATAGCCTGGTATTGGCTTTGTCCCACTGAATGTGGTTTAAATGGGTTATGTGCATCCTAAGGGGTGTAACTTAATGTCGCTTGGGATGGAAACTATTTCCACTAGTCAGGTATAAAGGTATGAAGCAGTTGAATTATTTGAGGTAGGAATCTTGATTAAAAGAGAAATTGAAGCTGGAATTTAATGGTTAAAGTAATGAAATTGCACTCAGGCTAATTCAGACAGTTACAGAATAAGAGCACAGAGCCCATGAGTAATTCTACAAGAGGGAAATGGCCACAAGATGTGCAAAATTCCAAACGTTAGGGCAAAATGAAACATTCAGTTGAGCTTTTCAACGAAGCTAGTTGATATCCTTGGGACAGATGTTTGCACTTGAGTAGCGTAAGTTGTAGTAGGATTTTCGTTTCCTTCGGCAAATTCCTGACATACTTGGTTTCTCTCTCTCTTTCTTCAGTAACGAAAAAAAAGTTTCAAAAAGGTAGAGAGAAAGGCAAATATTATACCTTCCGTGAGCGGTTCTGCTGAGCATGGAGTTTCTAGTTTTTTCCCGTATCGACGTGCATAGTGGCACGAACCAACATTAGTGTTTGGACTCATGGTTTTGACCATTTTTGAAAAGTCACAACGTGCCAGTAATCGGAAAAGGGTGATCACAAAATGTGTTCCACACAATTTCGTCAAACGCTCTGTAAAAGCAATCATATAACAGCGGATCACTTTGTCTAAATTATTTTTTTAATATGAAAGCTCCTCTATATTGTTTCAGAATTTAACATAGTAGGGAGCGTTCTTCACCATCATTTTGAATTATTAGCCAGGTTTGCGAAAATGAAGAGAAATGCTTTCTTAGAAAAGATGAAAAGGTAGTGTGTATCTAAGTTCAGGCATACTTTTTTCAGAAACAATCTTGTAAACGAGTTAGTGTGAGCCTTTTACCAAGTCTTCTCCCACTACCGTAAAATATTTCGACATATAAGCCGGTAAAGGTCTATTCACGGTTAAACAGTATGCAAATGTAATTTTTTCCTTGCCCTTGGCACAGATTGTCCGACTATACTACCAAATTCCTAACTCATATCCACATGTTTCTGACCTTTAGTCATTGCAGCAAAACTTCTGAACGTTGTTCTGATAAAATAAATTACTTGGAGTCGAACAAAGCCTAGTTTCTTCCACTTATTGCGCTCATTGAAGGGGAGAGAGAATAATGACTTGCTTAAAGTTAAAAGCTTTCACACTTAGGTGTTTATCATTGTCCGCCGTAAGGGTCGTTACGTCTTAAAAAAAAGATACCTTTTTAGCTTTCTGGTGTTAATCGAGTTTTGAACCCAGACCATCATACGTTATAGTTGCCTAGCATACCCACTGCACAACACCTATACCGTTATACCAAAAAGCTCGTTTCCCATACTTTTTTTTCTTCCGGTGAAGCCGATGTTCTTTATTCTTCTTTCCCTCATATAGCGCAGGAGCTGGTTTTGTACTTCCACGAGACGTCTCATTGAATATACACTAATTTGCAACAGGTTCTTTCCTTCATTGCTCTTCAAATCAGGACTTTCGTGGAAGTCATATCGATTGCGACGATTTCGACTGCTTCTATATTATACCACGGGACACCCGTTTTAAAACACTTGTCGAGATTATCGCTTAATGTTTAGAGGTTGCTTGTATTCTCGGCTTTCCATGTCACAGCTTTGTAGCATATATTCCACTGCACCGATATTTGATAAAGCTCGTAGGCCAGTACTTCTTGTAACTAGATCAACGTTCGAACATTGTGTGACTAGATCTGACCGTCGCTTTAGGTTTTTCGTTTTCTGTTTACGGCCGATAGTAAGTCCATTTTTATTCTATTGTAAGTGGACAGTATGGTCTCATCAAATTAGCAATATAGTGTCAACGAAATCTCCACACGTACGATGATAAAAATTTTGTCCAGAAATCCTGAGGGACAAGGGCAAGAAGCCTTAATATGTAACAATTAGACCATCTTTAGCTTCTATCTATTCTTGAACTCTAATGTTGATATGTGTTTGTGAGACCTGGTTCGGACCTGACATTCTCAGTACTGGCAAATGTTTCGGCACACGAAATGTACACATTTATTCTTAAGAACCAATGAACGCATCCACTTCAACTTTACGGCTATATGACAAGTGACATTAATGCAAGGCTTTCGTGTAAAAAGTTGACGTTAGTTGTCTACGATCATGGAATGGGGATCTCTAGAAAACTCGTGAAATCTTTCTGATGTTGCGGCCACTGAAAATCACACGTTATTTTGTGTATCGTATCGTGCAAAATTTGGCGGTCTGAGGACTGTGCGACAAGTTATCAAAGCCATGAAGGATCGAATTCATCGAGAAAATCATGTCTCGAGAGATGAATATCAGCAAGCACAGAATGTCTTGCATCTTAAAACGTGAATTGGGACTCAGCGTACGCAAGAGACACCGGGCACTTACTTACAGAAGCATCGTCACTACGAAAAGAACGGTCACAAACGGTCACAACGAGAATTTGCACCATAAAAGAATTATTTAACAAACAGAACAATAGAGTGTACGATCACAACACGCGTCGGAACTCATTCGGATCAATGGAGTCACCGAGATCCATTTATGCAAGAAAGGTGTCAAAACCTCGGCAAAAGTGTATCGAATGAACGTTTCAGAGAGCATTGTGGAGGCCTTGAAAGAACTGTGAATCTTATAAATCCGCTCTGGCTCATAAGGCAAAAAAGAATAAAACTCAAACATGGCTCAAAAACCACGCTCCGAACTTTACTTTTACGGATGATTGGCCATCTGGTAGCCCAGACCTCAATCCATTAGACTACAAACTATGGGCTGTTTTACAGATTATAGCTTGCACTACTCGACATCCAAGAATTAAGTCTTTAAAGCACGTATGTGGAAAATTTTCCAATGCATGAGGTCTGTACACCAATCAATAAGCGGCAAGGGTGTCAACGCCGTTGCTAGAGGTTAAAGAAGGATATTTCGAATAAGTTATTCAACAATTTGTAACCATTGAGTCAACCAATAGGTTCCAATACATTTTCTAGTACTAAGTACAGAAATGACTACACTTCACTTCAAGTGATTACAACACTTAAGTACGTGCTACTTGATACGTCAGTGTATCTAATAATAAATATTTCTTCGATAAAGTAAACCATAATATTCTGTATTGGAAGCTTCAAAACTTTGTTGGTTTTAGCGATTTAACAGCTAAACTTATTAGGAATTATCTCTTCCATAGGTGGAAAATTTTAGCCACTAGAAGCAATTCTTCAGATCTTAAAAAAATCAACCAAGTTGTACCTCTGTCCTTTACTGTGCTTTCATAAATGACTTGCCATCAGTTCATTATGCTGACGATGTTCATCTTTACCTGGTCCATCCTATGAGGAGCTCACCTCAAAATTAAATGAACATTTATTGCTGATCCATAACTGGTTTGTGGTAAACAGACTATTGCTTAACCCTGCTAAATCGAAAGTTGTCCCATCTCCCACAGCAGGCTAGACATTAGCATTGTACTTGACTTTAGACTTTCTAACTCAAGGCTAGAGTTTGTGAAATTATTTACCAACCCAGGCATTGTTATAAAAAAAACTTATCTTGATACAATAGCACTAACCTTATTGTAGCTCAGATCGACGGAAGCCAACCAAAGCGGGAAAATCGCCGATGAGAAAAAATTCCGGTGATGGATCTCCCAGCGCACAAGATCCGGCTGAAACTCGTGCTGCAACCAACACAAGCTGCAGCTCTCATGGACAGGACTTGGACGTCGTTGGAAAAATTCCGAAAAGCAAACAGGGAAGAGACCGGGGGGCACCACCAAAGATGATGTTATCTCCTCTCTGGCGCTTCGGATTGATAAGGCTGGCAATGACAACGATGCTGAGTGCAAACACTGTGTCGATCAATTGTGGGAGCTAGCCAAAGCATATAAAGTTTGTGTTGAAGAAGAGGGCTGCGATGTGGAGAATGGAACTCTTAGAGTCAAGTGCTCCACGCAGCAAACTCTTTAATAGCTAAACAAATCCACCCCTGGAAATTAAGACTTTCGAGATTTTCAAACAGTCAAAACTGACGCGCCAAAACCCTGGACTTGACACTAAAAAGTTGAAAATTTACTCTTACAGGGAGAGAAAGAATCGGGAAAAAATGGCAAAGCTTCTTTTGAGATCAATAAGTCTAGGTATGACTCCCGTCCCTACCTGCACTTGCACTTTGAAAGGGTTAATTTCCACGTTGTTTCAAATGAGTGCGGATAGGAAAAGTCCACCCGAGTACACATCAATTTTGTGTACACATATCAACCTTCAACATTCCAAATCTGTTACTGCATACCTACATAAGAGGCTTTCCGTGTTGTATTCAAAGGCCCACATAATGTCTCTACAGGAACCATGGATGTAGAATAAACTCATCTGTGGTTTCAGGTGTTAAAGGGGTTTCACATCACTTTATGACGAGCGATCGGAAAAGACGAAAGCTTGTCTTTATGTGCCGAACTCAATCTCCGTATCTAGACTTGTGCAATTTTGTAACCAAGATCTGGTTGCTGCTGATATAAGCAACGAAACGAGTGGAGAATAACCTCCACTGGAGGCGGCAGTAGAACTCATTGAATATTGTAATTCCAGGAAGATGGAATCATCAGAAGTAATCATCTCGTAGATTTCATACCATCGTCTGTTGGCTTTCAACCAACTTTTGCTATGAGAGTAAGACAGCAAGCAATCTAGTTACTTAACTTTGTCCAACAGGTATGCTAAAGAAATTACTGGCCGGAGACTACTATCGTAGATTTCCATGTGAGACCAAAGATACATTGAATTCAGAATTAAATGCGAGGTCTCGACTTTGTTTGAGGAGTTTGACAAGTTCAAAAGTTATCTCCCTAAGCTCAGGACAAGACAAAAGCTTAAGAAAGCTGTTCAGAACATGAGCGGCACCCTCACCAAGAGTTTCGAAATGGCATATTCAGCTGCTAAGCAATCGCCTAGCTCGCCCGTTCTTTGGTGGAACGCAGACCTGCAGCGCCTTCGTGAGGAATCCACTTAGAGAGCGAAGCAGAACAAATTTAGGAGGCTTATTTTGATTTCAAAGAGTGCCTCTTACAAAGGTTTTTGCGAAAAGATCTAGATTATCGGTAAAACTAAAAGCAGGTCAAAGTCTCCAAAAGGAAATCTGACGGTTCCTGACGGTACTGATTCGAAAGCAGAGAATCTCCATCTTATTCTTGAGTCTCACTTCACAGGTAAACTATTCAGAACCAGCTTCCAACTAGCTTCTATCAAAGAACCTGCTAGTGAGCTGAGCAACACAACAGACCTTAGCTGGTATACGAGTATAGTATCTCATCATTTGTGGTAACAGATGAGGTAATTAAACAAGCTTTTGCTTTCTTTGATGGTTTCATGTCGTCTGACACCGTCTGACCCAGTTTTGTTACAAAAAGGTATAAACCAACTGAAGAGAATTTTCACTGCTATCCTAGCACTGATATACATACCGGAATCCTTTCAACCGTGAGAATGGCGTTTATACCGAAAATCGGAAAGGAAGACTACTCGCTCGACAGAAGTTTTAGACCATAAGTCTGACTTCCTTCATGGTGAAAAGCATCGAGAGAATAGTCGAGATATATGTGAGCAAAGCCGTTTGCGAATGCATTCTCAGTCGGCGATACAACACACTTACCAACGCAGAAGATCCTGCTAGAATGCGCTTCAGAATCTGGTAAGGAGAATTGAAGGCATATTTTCGTCGTCGTTGAGGGTGCTTTCGACAACACAACTTTTAACGGCATGTGTAACTCGACCAGACAATACGGCGTAGTTTTGGGGATAAAGGCAATGCTGGTGAATGGGACATTTATTGCGGATGCTGACTGCGGCCAATATGTGGTGACGGATGTAAACATAGGTTGCCTTCAAGGCGATATTTTGTCTCCATTTCTATGGTGCATGTTGGTTGACTTACTGTTCAACGCGCTGAATAGGTCAAATGTGTATGTACAAGCATATGCGGATGATGTAGCTGTACTGTCTGCTGGATCATATCTAGCGACTGTCCGCTCTAAAGAGCAGACAGCCTTAGAAGTCATCAAAGACTATTTTTCTAGTAATAGGCTTTCAATCCTCTCAAAACTGAGGTTTGGTCTGACTAAAGCTGTCTGGCCTGACTCATCTAGCTCTTAAAGGCATCACCATTCTTCAAAGAAGCTAAATATTTGGATGTCATCCTAGATACCAAACTTCTCCAGACTTAACATGTGTAGAGGAGCTATCGAGAAGACATGGGGCCTGTCGCCGAGAAGGATCCTTTGGATCGACATGGCTATGATAAGGTCAATTATATACTATGCGTCAGTTGTCTGGTGGAATAATTGCATTCGGTTCTTCACGGATGGCTACAAAACGAATGTATTATGTGGCTCTGGTGTCTTTCTGGAGGACGACAACGTTAGATTCAACTTCACATTAGGAAAGCTTGCATCTGTCTTCCAAACGGAGGTTTACGCAATCTTGATGGTAGCGAACTATATTGTGGAGAACCGATGGAGGGCTGAACTTTTGCATCTGTAGCGTAATCCGAGCTGCATTTAGAGCCTTGACGAACACTCTTACGGCTTACAAGCTAGTTCAAGAATGCAAGAGATCACTGAACGCAGTCGAAATGATAAATTCAATAACCTTTGTTTGGGTCACAGTTCACCATGAGATCACGGGTAAAAAAATGAAAATGAACTTCGAAGGCAAGGTTCGGAAAAGAGTTTTTCTAGATCTGAACCTACTTTAAGTCTGCCTGCGTCCTCGGGTAAGGCCTCCATTAACAGTTGGGTCTCCTAGGAGCACAACTGTATATAACTCCCCACGTTGCAAGCAGACAAAACGAGTCCTTAACGACGTCTCTAGGAAGTCAGCAGCTTTTCTGCTGTCCCTCTTGTTCCTGGCGTCGTTACAAGGCATTACACTCTTGCTCAGTACTAAGTGACACAACATCCTGCGACGTTTGCTGTGAAAGTGATGATGATACATCCGCCGGTCTGTTTCTCTATTCTTCGCCGCTGGAAGAGTATAACTTTTAGCCCGGACATTGTGTATTTGCTTCTCGTGAGATAGTGCCTTTCAGAGTGTGCCTGTTCCAGAGCCAATTTCACTTTTCAGTTTTCAAAAGATCAAGAAACTCCTAGTTTGGCACCTTATCGGCAGAGAGTTGTGTGCAGATTGTCACTATTGCGAGTACCACCTAAAGCGTAATCCTTTGGGTTTCACCTCTATATTGTTGAATAATCTACGTATTTTGTGGAATATAAAATCAATTGAAAGAATTCAATGGCTTACCCTTTAAAAATAATCCCACGATATTTTATTGAACAAACTAATATCCAAACTTCACCAATACGACCAGTTTCCCAGTTCAAAAGGTGAACGTTTACCCTACTCAGTCTCAACATATCCACAGCTTTTATTATTAAAGTGAATTATAAATTTCCCACAAAGGTGCAGATCCCTCGACTACAAAGGACCATCAGGTGGAAAAAAAAAGAAAAAAAACAGAATCCTGTCTATAACCCATTTTCGTCATCACGTTCTTATAAATATTAAAGAGCCCAAGAGAAGTCAACACTAAGGCTGCCTGGCTGCCCTAACCCAAAGTCGGGTTGAAAGTTCAGTTGACAACACCCTCTACACACACGTATCGGATAACGTGCGAATAACAGGTTTACCGAACCGTATCTAAAACTCAATTCTACCAAGACAAAAACTCAAGTGTACACTATCCACATAACACACATGTGTTCGTATGTACATATCCCAGAGAAGTATCCTTCGTCCATTCTCACGTAGTGTCCTTGTACAAAACAACAAAACACCTTACCCGACCAGTGATCTCTCTCACACTCTCTCCCTTTGAGTGCACATCCTAGCCTTGGTCTTCTTCCGAGGAGCGACCTCGTGCAAAATCAATATTTAAATTTATGTTAGGGCTGAAATCTTCCAAAGAACAATCTCATGCATAAATGTATGATGATTGTTTTCAATTGTTCCGGTGTCGATTTGCATATCAAAATGTTCGAGCAAACTCAATTTCTGTCCGGATTTGCATGGCACAGGGATTTATAGGCAGCAAGTGAGGTGTTTCTGTCTTGGGTAACAATATCCAACATTGACTAGTCTACCAGTTTACACCAGTTTTGTCGTAGGTATGAGTATTCTCTGTGCACGTAGCCATCATCAGTCCCATCACCGTATCTACATACTCGAATGTACAATATACATATTCGTAACTCCCACTGGGAAGGTTCCGGTCAGGAGGGATTTCTTTTGGGTGCTCGCTATTCTCGTTTGACATGGATACATTGGTGATGGATGGTTGACCGGCGCTAATGTGAGTATCGAAGTCATATTTACAACACCATAAGTGTAAATAATTGTTAAAATTAAGGTTTTTCCATGTTAATAAATGAAATACCTTATCCCTTACTCACACACTTAGTCTCTGTCTGCTGGCCTCTGTTTCTGTTTCTGTTCCTGTCGTTGCTTCAGTTCTTTATTTTTTTTTTTTTTTTTTTTTTTTTTTTGATTTTTTGCCATTCCTTCTTTTTTGACATCCTGGAAGGCAATTTAAAATTCGCTCCGGCTTCCTGCAATTAGCCAGTGAGCAATTAACACAAAAAAAAAGAAGCAAAAGAAAAGTTCCTTTGAAGCGAAGTAAAGGGGAAAAAGGACGAAATAAAAGTAATGATTTCCTGCCGTTCGAAACCCCATCACGTTTACCATACTCTCATCGTCGTATGTATACGAGTACATCGAAAAGGTCTCATGCACACTGCGCAACCCTAAGCCATTCGACGAGGGCTGGAAGTTCTTCAGCTCGCTCCATTGTTGGTGGCCACTCACCGTGCTTGAATGTTAGGTGAGGTACAAGTAGAACTTGTCGAGGATCTATCATCGTTTCCCGATTTTTCCATGCATGCGGAAGAAAATGGAACGATTGGAATGAGTAACGGGCGGGGGAGAGAGAGAAAAAAATCGATTTTGTCTAACACGCCCGATATACCTAATAACAATACACTCAGGCACCCCTCCTTTCTCTTGCACATGTTTTGAACACATTCACAGTTATCCTGAAGGACTTAATGTAATTTGTTTCTGATTGTGTATAGTGAGAGCAATGTCGACTTTAACACCGCACTCAACCTACCCGTTGTACCAACGCCAACAACACTAACATCCCCCGCAGTCAGTTACCAGTTTATTTATCCAGGATTTTATTTTTATATTCAACATCAGGATACACCTCCTGCTGTCGCTTGGTCGTCTAGATCCAGAGAACTCCTCTGCTATTTGGCACGCAAATAAGACGAATTACTTGCCAACACGAATGGCAGAAGGAACGGCTGGCATTCGATAAAGGCTGCGGGTCAGAGTGTGTGCGTTAAAGTTGAGGTTGGGATTGTGTCGTCTCAAGCAACATCGATGACCATTAAGGTGTCGCTTACAACGGTTCCAACGGTTCCAACGGCTTCAACGGTTACATCGGTTACATCTGTTACATCGGTTACATCGACTACATCTTGTGGTATGTTTTTGTTTATTACCGAAGAGGGAAGAGAGTATTAAAAGCCAGTAAGTGCCTTTTGGTATATTTTACTTGTAATGTAATGAGTTTGTAAAAAATTCAACACATGGACTGTAGAGAGAAACTTTTATATAAGAATGACAAATTCAAGGACAAATTAGAAATAATACAATCGCCTTAGGATTAAGTAAAGTGTCTTGCATCTAAGGTGCTTATGGATCCTGCAGTTTTTCTATAATATCACTTTTGAGAAGGGAAGTAATCTTTGGACTCTACATTTGTAAGAAGTGAATTGTAGCAATATTTACTAAAATATGGTATGCTCTCAGGATGTATCAGTATCATAACGTTTTCAACTTTACGGTGCAGCTTTATACCATTGCTTTGACAAGTTATTGAGATCTAGGAGGAACCCTCCCGTCAACTTTTTCTTATTTTTATGAGGACTTTTTAAGGATTTGTGCACCACCTACGGTGAAGTTTTTCTCTTTCTGCACTGTGTGTGGTTGATTCAATGAATCGCTAGCAAATGATAGTTTTCATAAGCTCTCAGTGTGCTATCCATTTGAGCTACTCTATAAGAACTTTTTTCTTTTACAAACTCTACTTATACAATTTACATCAAACATTGCGAGGTGAAATTCTTGTCATGCTTATGCAAGGACAAAGACGACAACCTTTCCTTGTTTGGTTTAGTGTAGATAGTGTACTATTGCAAATGTTTTTTTTTTTTTTTTTTTTCAAATAAACCTTCAATTATAAGTGGCAATATATGTACAAGAAAATCTCGTTTTGTCATGGTTCAAAGTAAATGGCTTTCCGCTTTAATGATTTAAAACACATTAGAGACATGAACGGGGCTGCATTCCTATTAAATTCATATTGAATTCTCCATATTGAATTTTTTGATATGAATTTTCACATGTTCTAATCTTGGCATTGAATTATGAACGTTGTATAGTAGGACGTATAGAGCATCACCCTGCTTTAATAGTTTTTCCATTTTGAAGCCATCAGGCGTGTTTCTGCCAGTCACGTAGAAGTACCATATTTGGCCATTTACATTCCCAAAATTCGGAACGGTTTGGCCGGCTTTTCAGTTCCAATTCGTTCTGATTATTGAACTAAATATCGTACCGTCGCCTCATCGTTGATAAAGTTATTTTCATTCTATAAGTACTTGCTTCTTAGATTCCAGACCAATTCTTTTATTAGTTTTAATCTTGAATGTTGGGTTCATCACTTCAGTCGATGTTGTAGAAGGTTGTGCTTTTGACCGATAGCTCTCGATTTCCTCTATAAACGTGGTTGCTTGTGCATTTTTTTTTACAATTTTTTACACAGCACGAGCGAAGGAAACTTAGGGAGGAAGAAAATAGAGGTACCGATGTACATTGGTCTTAAATGTTTGCAAGTTATAATGACCAGGAAATAGAGAGCTCGGCAAGCAATTGTACGGCTTAGGAATGAATCACGATCGTTTAGAGTACGCCCGAAAGTGGGTTTAGGTGTATACTGATGAGCATTCATAGCGAGCGGGTTAAGATTGAAGGTTTGAAGAAGCGAAATGTTACCGTCGACTTCATTTCAAGACTGGTGGTGGTGGAAACAGAAGACATTACGGCGGTATTCGAAGGTATTAATTGACTGACTGATATTAGTATCCCCTGTGATACCATGCTTTATTTCACGGTATTTGGCCTGACTTCAATTTTGGCGGATGTCTTATATATTAAGGCTTGATCAGAGGGGATGAAATATTCCTTATATCGCTTGAGCAAACCTAAAGGTTTCGCAGAATTTTTGACGACATCGAATATGAGGTCAATCTAAAGTAAGTTATAATTGAAATACGTATCGAGAACGAAAAGTTTTTCGGTTTCGACAATGCAAGTTTCATTCATGAATAATGGCTGGATGTTTAAATTTCGGAACAAATATGAAAATTAGAGAGTACTGTCGTCAGCAATGGAATATATTGGACTAGAAGACATGATTGATGGAAATTAAAAAGAGTGTCAGAGACAGAAAAGAGCCCTGTTGCCCACCAGCACTTATTTTTTAAATATTAGAATGGAAACCATCCAAGACAACTTTAATTGAATGTTCCTAAATGTAATTTCTAATCAATTGAAGAAGACAGTCGACGATACCAAAAGCACGCATTTCCGACAAAAGAGCCTGATGCCAAACTCTGTCAAATGCCTTAGAAATATCGAGGCTTTTCTCCACATTGATGTACGGTTTGGTTCTATTTTTGGATGAGACACGCCATCAAATCATTAGTTGACATGTTGCTATGAAAACTGTACTGCCGATCATTGAGAAGTTTTCGTGTTTCGAGGTATTGCATGAGCTAATGATTTATCAACTTTTTCATGACCTTGGAAAGAAGGGACGTAAGTGCAATGGGTCTGTAGAGGAGAGAAATGAAGATCCGCCTTTTTTTATGTACGGGCTGGACATACACTATTTTCGATCTGCTCGGAAAGAGTCCTAAAGAGTAAGATCAATGGAAAAGCTTATGCAGTGGTTTGGCCAGCGTGAAAGGACACATCTTTCACTCGAGTGCGAAAGTGGATTCGTCCCATTGAAGATTGTATGTACTCAAGTGTGTCGCGTACAATCTGGAAGTGTTGAGCTGGCCGCAAAGATTGCAGCAAGTAGATTAGCCTTGTCTAAAGAGCTGACAGTTTTAA
The DNA here is from genome assembly GCA_907269105.1 of Volucella inanis. NCBI lineage: Eukaryota > Metazoa > Arthropoda > Insecta > Diptera > Syrphidae > Volucella > Volucella inanis. The sequence continues at coordinate 229,712,972 of OU026153.1, read as the reverse complement.
TGTCTTTGTAAAGGAGCGCTGGGATGGAGGACAAGGCAGCTCAAGTCGTACCACCCCTTTTCCTTTGATTTGATATTCTTCATCTGATGAGGGATGAAGGATCTCATTCCAACAAGAATAGTGTCAGCAGCATCTACGTCGTTATAGAAGAAACATAACGACCAGCTAAAGCTCCTAAAGAAGCTGTTAAGTCTGCTCCAATTTGCTTTCTCGAACTGCCATATTCGTACGGTTCGCATAGGAATCTTTGTTCTTACTTTGTGGTCAGTACATGGAAAATTATCTAATATGACATAGCGGTCCGATGAGCCTAGAGGAGATAGCACATCGACTTTGTATAATATTCACTAGTGTTAGAGGCTTTAAACAATCCAGGCGGTATGGCTTTCAACGGTAGTTCTTTTCTGCAGCAAAGATCTCAACATACTGTCGTTCGAGTATTGTCTGTCAAGAATGTCGAAACCATCCAGAATTTCGTATTCTAAAATCGCTCGCAACAATGATCTCAATTTGAGAAGGCACGATACGACGAAACAATTCATATACTGCATCAGACTTGTCAAATGTTTTGAACTTCAGTAAATAAGGTAGTAGTGAATAATTTGCTTTCGGAAATGGAGTTTTGACCAAATGAAGTTGTATCCCGAAGTGGAACATGAATCACGTTGTAATGGAGTTAGGTACTCGTAGGCTACATCACTACGCACGTAAATGGCGATACCGCGGTGAGAAAATAATAATGGCTTTAGTTCGTAACAAGGCAGTTACATTTGATCAATCCGAGAAGTGTGGGGAGGGTTTCATTAAGTGCCAAGACAGCTGGCCTGTATTTACGGAAGTGAACGTAACCAGAAAAGTGATTACTTCTTAGCCCGTGTATATTTGCTACAAAACAGAAACACCTACAATACTAAGCAAGTCTGTGATGTGAAAAATTGAACGTTTGTTTACCGAATGAGATTTTAGTAGGTTTTGTGCCCTTACAACAATATGAAACAGTGCGCCAATGAAATTCACACTCGAAACCCGCTATCCATCGGAAGTTACATATACTCGGTCACTATCCGTGCCGTATGATAGATAGAGTAACGGCAGTGAGCGGTTGCAAGCAACAGTGCTTCGACCAGGAGCAGAAAAGTTAGGATACCCACACTGTGTGATACTTTTTATTTTCTTTCTCCACTGCATTGCATTATTTTTCTTTTTATTTAACACTAAGCGGTTTATTCTTATTTTTAGATTTTTAATTTAGATTAGCATACGAGGATTTACGATTGCATTGGACAACGTGTGCAATTGTAGGTTATCGACTCGGTACTCATGAATGCACATGTTGGTAATTGACTCACAGTAGGCAACACTTCAAATTACAGCCTTGTTATTGGCAATACTTAGTTAAGCTAAAACCTGCAAAGTTTCTAGATCTGTCAATGCGGATTTTCAAAAATATTTCCTTGTAGGCTTCACCTTAGCGCAATAATGAAGATCTTCCTACCGACAGTGCCAAGGAAGTTACCGTATAGGGGTATGATACCGCATCATTTTTACAGTTCAGGTAAGTCATAGTAAGCAAATGCTAATGGGTTCTTCATAAAATGTGCCTAAATTTCCAAAAGCCAAAGCCCAAGTTGAGATTAAACCTCAGATCAGACCTCTCCCGTCGTCTAGTTTATCCTTAAGCTCCCGTAAGGACATGTGGCTGACTCCAATGTCAGACACGCAATCACGCTCCTTGAAGGAGATATCCCTGTTTACCTTGAAGGCTATACCGCAAGCCGGATCGGCTCCAAGTCAAGGATTGGCACTTCCACTAACACCTGCAGTACCTGAGTAGAAAAGGTGCGGCAAACAGGCAAATAACCAAGTTAGGCCACTTTTTTGCAAGAGAAAATTTTTTTGCGACTCCACAAAGTCGTGACACATTGATGCCCCAAATGTTGCACTGGTAATAAAAAGACCACGATATATGGTTTGCACAGCACCCTTGCTGAGCCCTCAGTCAGACCGCACAATGCGCCTCACCTGACCCACAACTTTTGTGAATTTCCCTTTAACTCTTGATAAGGGTGGCAAAAACTTCAATTTTTTATCCAGGTTTATGCCCAGATACTTAACTTGTGTCACATATCTAAGGGTTTCTCTAAGCTGATTGTAGGAGTTCACCTTGCTAACGGTTCGCCCTTAAGTAACATCATAACGGTCTCTTCTTATGACACGCTTATACCCACTCGTTCTCTCCAGTCCACAACAATTGGGGGCATCGTATTTCCCATTTTCTCGATTACTCTCCGTGCTTCCAGAATTATTAGAAGTTCATCTGCATGTGCACAGCACTTGGCGATTTCACGTATCTGCCCTGGAAGGAAGTTCATCATAAGTTTCTAAATGAATGGACCATAAATGGAACCCTCGTGGGTTCCATCATCCACACTCACTCATTTACTTAAGCATTTGTAGCATGCCCATCTGCCAAAAAGGTGGCTTTTGCAAGGATTAACTTCCCAGCAACCAACAGTTCGCAACCTTCGAAACACACTTCTTCAGCTTAAGTTGTCAAAGGCTTCTTTAAAAGCCGAACTTCATTGAAGATAGATATCCCGCAGTTGCGGGAATGAAAATGGCAAGGAGACTCTTTCCCTCTTATTTCCTCTGCAAATGCCCGGCGCTGGCAAGAGCTAGACTGCGTGTACTAAGCAGAGAGATCTTAACGACATCTCGGGTAAAAGAGTACGAAATCTAATCAGTTTTATCAACTCCACGGGTTGGATCTTGGTACCGACTGTTTTACATCCTGAACAACACATATCATCAACAACAAAAAGGGACATTTTAGTGCACCTTTGGTTTATGGTGAACCGCCACCTCCACCTACCCTACATAAACTTACAGATAACCAGGTGACACTGTGTCATAATAAGACATGTGCAGCGATTGTGAATTCCTTACAACGAATTCCGCAGGACATACAGAGGACGAAAAATCTGTTAGAAATATCGTTAGCTTTATGAAGAACACAGATCTTCATTAATTAGCAAGGAATTTCTTTGATCCATGAGGAAATCCGACGCTGTGCTTGTGGTATCACAATGGACGAATAACTAGATTTACCGCAGTTAAACGAGGACCATTTAATTTTATTATGCTTTAAGATATTACATTCTCCTAATTTAGAATGAGATCACCAAAACCCATTGAAACTAATTAGAAATCGGCTTTTGTCTACCTAGCAAGATGCTTTCAATAAAAAAAGTTTTTTTTGTTCTCTCTTTTCGAAACTGTTTTTGTCATATGCATTTGTTTCTTTGACTTTAAAACCCCTTTAGTCTCCAATTTATTTATCTAGGCCATCAGCACAAACTCTGATCTGAACAAAAAAATAAAAACGCAAATTAAATTGACCAAAAAAAAAACCCTTCTTCCACCGAGCCAATAATGTCGGCTCTTTGTGTGCCCCAGATAAAAATTGCAATTTAATTGAGACAACATCGGCGACAGCAACGGCTTCGATTTTATTTAATTTATCTTTGAGCGTGAAAAAAAACCAATACACAAAATTGAAAAGTAAAACCAAAAAGGCAATCCCCGAGATTTGGCAAAGTTTCAGAGGATACTCGTATACCAGCGGTATACCTGCCCATTGCATACGATTCATTAAAATCATTTAACTAGCAGAGAGACGAAGCTCTTTGAAATCAACTAGAAATACTGCTTCGTCCTTAATTTTTTTTTTATAAATATAGAGAGTCTGCCGGGATGAAATCTAAGGGGAGATATACACCTAGCATGGTCATGGTCATGATTTTTGCATTTTCTTGAAGTCTTAAGAATATCTGATAAAAATACCAAGGCAATATTTCGATAAATAATCCAGTTACGGCCGAGAGAGTGAGACGAGTTTTGCGACGTCAAACCGAGAGGAGGTAGCGGCAAGCGACGACCCTACAAATAGAGCGTCTGTTCGATACACAAAACGAACAGGTTTCGTTTAAATAACAAACGAACGGATTTGCTGTTTTCGGAAAGCAAGCTAGCCACTCTTGCAGCCATCTTCCCACGTGTAAGAATCTCCCTGTAAGACGCTAATGTTGGTCGGTAAAATTGTGGTATAATGGTGATTGGTAAAATTGGTGCCGAAACCCTACTTTTACTCTTTAAAGTTTTGTTTAATTTCCCCTACGCAGTGTGCATCCGTAAATTCAACAAAAATCCATGGCCCATATACCTGAAAAGTCGCCAGTTATTTCATCCACCGAACTATTGGAGCATCAAAAGGAATTTGAACAATGAGTTCAAGGTGAATTACCGCCGACTGGATGAGCAAGAACGAGAAGTTATATTTGGAGGCATGTGGTGAGATTGAAACCGACATGCTGAAACTGTGTCCATCATCTGAAAGCCGAGTCGGTGAATCTTCCAATCGTATTAACGACTATGTGGCTCCATTAAACGGTTCTATGTCGTATAGTTAGTTTGCCACGAATAAACATACCCATTTTCGATGGCGCATTCAACATGTGATCTTCGTTCATAAGTTTGTATCGATCAATGATACATGAAGACAACACGTTATCAACATCCAGAAATTTCACTACCTGCGAAGCTCACTGACAGGAGATGCACTGCAAATGATCGGCGAAATTCCGTTAAAACGAATCTTATTTCAAAAACAAATGAAATCGTTTTCGTCTATTCTCATCATCACCTCGGAAGATGCCAACAGTTTAACTCATCTGCTTAATGTGTGCAAGGAATGTGTGTGCGTTCTTAAACTATAACATTTCGAAGCAGTTCTCATGTTCTACATCTCTGAGAAATTACCTCACGTGACTCGCGAGTTTTGGATACAATATTCTGCTAACCAAACGAACATCCCAACTTTCAGCGATATATCCGACTGCATTGAACTCCGAATCCGTAGAATCAAGGAAATGACACCGGCATTCATCCGAGAAACTACACCACAACTCATCAGTAAGACACCAATCAAAAGGAAAATATGCTTATTCACCTGCTGCGATCAACAATAAGCATGCAAAATCTTTTTACGTCAAGACGCAACAGCTGAAGCAGTCTTCATCAATCATCAAATGCAGTTTCTTTGAGGGCCAACAGATCATCCGGCATTGTGCTAATTTTCTATCGCCTTCGGCAACCGACATAACATATAATCAAGATGTAAATAAGTGTTCGAGTCCCCGTACATGCTCTGAATGTAGTGGTTGAAATCATATCCTACTTCACAATCCAGCTGTCTGTTCCACACAAAAATAGACAGTGCAAGCATCCTCAGATGTCCAGACAACTGAGGCTACCACCTTAGCAAAACACAACACTACCCACATAAACCTCCATGTGACACCATCAGCAATCTCATCGCGACCAGATGTTAGTGATTGTGAAGTACTTTTGGCAACGGTCCTGGTGCATGTCAAATCTATTGATGGTATCCTCCACCGTTTCCGAGCATTGTTGGACTCTGGCTCTCAAGCGACGCTTATGGCCGACGAAGCCGCGAGATACCTTGGTTGGAACTGAACTTCGATCAAAGCAAACATTAGTGGTCTTGGTGCAACTGCTGCGGAGACATCCCGGCACAGTTATGTACTCCATATTCAATCTCCTTTCGATTCAAAATTCACGCTCGAGGATATGATATGATAACCAGTGTCCTATGGCCGCACCTTAAATCAATTATGCTAGCCGATCCTTGGTATCACTCACTGGCAAAAATCGATCTTCTTATAGGCGCGGACATCTACGTTTATGCCAGTCATGGTTGGCATTCGAAAGGGACTCAAGGGGAAACCAAACTGGCTTGCGTCACTTGTGGCCCAATATATTTACATAACCTAGAACCAACCACTGTTAAGGTTTCTAATTTTTTCATACGGTCAAAACTAAATGACGTAGTCCACAAATTTTTTGAACTGGAAGGTGTTCAAGGAAAAGTAAACTCACATCGTTTCGTCGGATGTGTGATCCGACGTCGGTGTGAATCCTTTTATGAAAAAACATACCATCGGGATGCACAAGGAAGATTCACTATTCGTCTGCCCTTCAAAACGTATGTTGACAAATCCGCTGTGCTTAGAAAATCAAAAAAAGGAGTAATACATCGTCAACTCCAATTGAGTATGTTCACTTGGGCCACATGCACCGGGTTTTATCCGGGTTTTAGACGATCACATCGACCACTCCACTCTCAGCAAAATGTCGTAAAAGTGCAATTGCAGACCTCATCACGCCGCCATCAAAGAGGACAGCTCCAGTACGCAGCTAAGAGTTGTTTCTGATGCAGCAAGAAAAACCTCCAGCTTCAGGTCACTGAACGATATCGTTTTCACCGGACCTCCACTACAGAAGGATATCATTAGAGTCATACTCAACTGGCTACTGGCAGACATCGTCAAGATTTACAGGCAGATCCAGCTGCCTTCATCTGACGCAGATATCCAACGCATCGTTTGGAGAAATGATGTAAGTGAACCACTTCAGGATTACGCCATAAGTACAGTGATGTTCGGCAACTCATATTCTCCGTATTTAGCAATCAAAACCCTACACCAACTCGCCTCTGATGAGCAAAGCGTGTGTCCACCCGCTTCGAAAGTAAACAAGAACGATACTTATGTTGAAGATGTGTTTTCTGGTGATGACAATCTAAGGTATGCTTTTATGTTACAAACCGAATCAACTAAGCTTCTTAAGGCAGGTGGCTTTGAACTAAGTAACTCCCTTGAGCTGCTAAAAAACGTTCCGACTGAGGCTCGGGATTTCCAACTACCTTAGGGCCTAAATATTAACGACACTGTAAAGGCGCTCGGAATTTATTTCCAACCAGTAGAGTATGCTTCAAAATGAGATTTTCTGTCTGTGATGCAACACACCTAACAACGCTGAATATTCTGCGAAAGTGCTTCAGAATCGGGTAGGCAGAACTGAAGGCGCACTCGACTTTTGACGGCATGTGTTACTCAGTCAGACAACACGGCGCAGACGAATCACTAGTTTTGTGAATAAAAACAACGCTGGTGAATGGGACCTTAATTGAGGATGCTGGCGGTGGCCAATATGTGGTGGCGGTGGTAAACAAGAGTTTCAGGCAAGTGTTCTATTTCCACTGCTATGGTGCATGTTGGTCGATATGCACAAGCATAGGTGGATAAATGAAACTGTACTACCCCTTGGATCGTGTCTATTGACTGTTGGACGACTGACGCACTAGAAATGGGCTTTCTCATCTAGGGTTTAAAGGCATCACCATTCTCCAAAGAAAATAAGTCATCCTGGTTCTCATTCTGGCCTTCTGGCAGTACAAAGGAGCTATCGGCAAGATAAGGGGCCTGCTATTGAGAAGGATCCTCGGGATCTACATGGCCATGATAAGCCGAATTATATATCTGCTGTAATAATCTCTCACAAAAATACTTGATTGCTGCGTTTACAAGACTTAAACGAACGGCCTCTCTCGGCTGCATATAGGCTTTCCCTAGCACACCTAATTTCGATTTAGATAAATTCATGAATCTCAACCCCCCCCACCCCCCCCCCCCCCCTTTGATATTTATATATGCACTCTCAAAGCCATCTTTCGGATAAAAAGAACTGGTCTTTGGTAGAACACACACTGTAGCTTGTATGATCTTGCGCGCTGACGAATCTGGTCTTATGGACACGCCATCTGATGCAATGGTACTAAATATCTGGCTGCAGAGAAAATACGAAATCTACTTTTCCTCTGCCCAGAATTAATTTCGGCCGGAATCTGACTCAAAAAGGGAATGCAGTCGGGTCTTAAGGACGGCAATGTTAGATTTCACTTCGCGTTAGGAAAGCTTGGGTCTGTCTTTTTAGCGCAGATATACGCAATCCTTATGGCAACGAACTATTTGGGGATGAACCGCTGGAGGGGCGAAGCATTTCCATCTGTAACGACAGTCAAGTACGCTAAGAGCAATGCTTATCTCTCTTACGCCCTTCCAAGCTAGTTAAAGACTGCAAGACATCACTGAACGCAGTCAGAAGGACAAATTCACTGAGTCTTGTCTGGGATTTAGGTCACAATAGAATCATGGCAAATGAAGTCGCCGATGAACTTGGCAGGTAAGGTTCAGAGAAAAGTTTTTCAGGGCCCTTACTTACATTGGTTCGGCCTGCGTCCTTGGTTCAAGCTTCCATTGACATTTGGGTTTCCTATGAGCACAGTTACAGATAGTATGGCTCACCACGTTGTAGACAGATCAAAAGAATACTTCCAGAGGTCTCTAGGAAGTCAGTGGCCTTCCTGTTGTACCTTAGCAGGAAAGACGTCAATTTCTTGCGTCGTAACGGGTCTCTACAGTTTTGCTAATTCCCTATATATGCTGGGCATAAGATAAATATCTTGCGATATACTTGGCGATACTCGGCGGTACTCGGCGTTCGAAAAACTAAAAAATTTTATTAAAATTAAATTTACAAAGAGTATAATGGATCAGTTCTCTGCTCTGACAGATCAAAAAAAAAAAAAAAAAAAAACAATTGTGCACTGATACGGGTGTGCAGAACCACACGGTGGTATTCTATGAGAAGCTCTTACTCTGGCAATTATTGACTGGCTTTTCACAGAGTACTAAATGGTATCTACCGAGTATGCTGTGATATTACATGTGAGGACACAAATCACAAATCTTGAGCTGTGTATGTTATCTTGCGCGATCGAAACTCAAGATAAAACTTTTTATCGATTTCAAGAATCGAGTACTTTATTCCGCGGTGCACTAAAGCCCATCATAAACTGAGAAGTATAGATAGTAGCAGTACAGTAAAGTTTTACAAAGGACAACGCTGTTCAGGACGAATAATTTTTAGTGAATTTTTTCCATTCCTACTGACGGCAGATAAATGAAATTTTAAGCTTTTTCTCCCTCCTTGGTGTTGATTTCATTTCAGGACATGTGCATTCTTCTTCATTTTTGTTTTTTATCTGCATTTGTACGTATCTACTTGTGTTTGGTGTTTTAAATTAAATTTGCTAGGCCGAATGCGAGCAGAGTTACTGGCCTTTGAAGAACCCATTGCTTGACAGACATAACCATAAGTGCATACGAGTATGTAGAATTTATGTACTCGCACATATGTTTGCGAATGCGAATTTCGAATGAATTGGAATTTCGAAATTCCTGAATCTCATTTTAATTTCGAGTCGAGAATAAAAGTAGCATTACACAAACTTTATGGGGTACGTTTACATTCACAGAACGAGAGACACATATGTGCCAGACTGACAAGGATACTTTGGCTTCGTCTATGGTTTTGGCTTTCTGTCCGGTGCGGACAGGTTTCGAATGAAAGGACACTACAATAAACATAAGTGCTATTTGTTTTGTTTTTTTTTGCGTTACACATTTTTTATATCGACATTTCGCTTAATGTAATGTAATTCTTTGCTGAATGCATTCACAGTTTTCGTGAATATGTTGTGATTTGCATAATTCGAAACGAGAACGAAATCCCCATCATGTGGTCCTGAATGTGACTGAACACTTACTCATACTCAAGCTTACGAGTAAGCTCGAGTTCATACTCATCCTCGTGCTTGTATGAAGTGCGAGGTTGGGTGATCTGAGCGACAGAAATGTCGACTGGCAGATAAAAAACCGGTATTTCCATTGAATTTCCATTTATCGGGCAAATTGAGCGAGATAATATGCATGATTAATGTCATTCTTTGATGATAATTTAAATTCGTTTCACAGTTTCAGCCAACAAGATACGAGACATAATAAAATTCAGAAAATAGCGATACATCGTATTGTGTGACATGCGTGAATGGGGTTTGCAGAGGCATCTATTTATAGCTTTTATTTGCTATCGGAAATGCAAATTAATTTCACACCCACTGAGCGGATGTGGAAAAGGAACAGATGAACAGGAAAAAGGTATTCGTTTTTAGCCTAAAGGTGTCGAAGAAATTAAATTAAGTCCTTTGTTGGTAAAATGACTATGAAATTGTGTAGCAGCTATGCAACTACTGGGAAGGATTTAAGATAGTGATGATCGCCTGAGGTATGGGCATCGAAGGACACTATGCAGGTTCAAATATTGGCATTAGTTCCGTTCATTATTTAAGTAAATAGACCCAAAAGCAATCAATGAATGATGCTTTCCCTATTATTCAAGTTTCTGCGGAGTTAAACGAGTTTAGAATGATTGAGGTCTTTAAGGGCAATTTTTTCCTAAATTGTTTTGCTGTCATTGTCACAAATCAACTCAAAAGTGTAATTGCTGGTTGTGTTATTTTTTGCCAAGTTCGAAAAGAATGTATTTGATTAACGAACTCAAGAAAATGATAGCTTGTGTTCTCTTCTGCTACGACAGTCTTTACAATTTAAGTTTCGGGTATCTCATCTTCTTTCGATTGTTTTGATTGTGCAGGTCAATAAAATCGCGTTTTTCGTAAAATTTCTGGTCCTTGGAACCATTTCTTTGACTTCAGAAGGATTGAGATCGGTATTGATAAATTTCCATTGGCCTTTATTTGTTTCATATTGAATTATACCATGGAAATGCGATTAGGTACAAACGTTTGCAAAGGAGATAGTAGTTTGTGTATCCATGCTAATACAATTCGCTAATCCGTCCACAAAGTTGTTTCCTTGATATCGATTCGTAGGCCTTGCTTCATGTATTTCAGTAATTGCGTCATTAACATAGCAGCACACTTCTTAAAACAAAGAATTGTTTGTTGTTGATCAAAGTTCCTGGATCAAAAAGTTTATTCAGAAAATAAAAAATACAGGTTTATGTCATTTAAATCTATATTGTCTATTTTAAAGTAATCCCCATCGACTGAAACACACTTATGGCAGCGCTTGATCCAATCCTTGAAACCTTTTTTATATTCGGTGTTCGGTATGTCCATCAGAGCTTCCCGCGATTTTTCCATTACTTCCTCTCGGCTGCTGAAACGCGTTCCCCGTTGCAGTTTTTTAACTTAGTTGAACAGAAAGCCAAATCAGGTGAATTCGGTAGCTTTTGGATGGTATTTGTTGCATTTTTCGTCGAAAAATTACGAATAATGATGGTATTGTGAGACGGTGCTTTATCATGGTGCAAAATTTACGAGTTTTCTGCCCACTTCACGCAAACGAATCATAACGCCCAAATAAAACTCTTTGCTTACTGTCTGGCCTTCTGGCAAAAATTCATGATGCACTACACCGTTGTAATCCATGAAAACCGTGAGCGTTGCCTTCTTTTTTGACTGAAAACGACGTGGTTTTTTTTGGTCTCGGCTCATTTAGTGAACGCCATTCACTTGCCTGATGTCTGGATTGCTTGTCGTACTCATAAACCCACGTATCGTCTCCAGTAATGATTCTTTTGATGAATGTGGGATTGGATTCAGCCTCGCAAAACATCTCTTTTGCGAAGTCAACACGGTTTCTTTTTTGCATGAAATTGAGGTATTTTGGCACCAACTTTGCTGCTACACAACGGAAACCCAAATCATTAACCAAAACGTCTTAGACGGATCCATAGTCAATGTTCAAGTCCTCCGCTATCTCTCTGATGGTTAATTTGCGGCTATTGACCAACATTTCTTTTACTTCATTAATGTTTTCGTTCATCATCTTCAATTGACTCACGACCACTTTTGAACAGCTCGTGTCACTGGTAAATGACCGTTTTCTTTATAAAATCGTTGCCGAAACACTTTTCTAACATTTCCAACGTTCGCGCACCATTAAATCCGTTTTTTACGCAGAATTGAATACAAGTTTGTTGTTGCAAATTTAAATCCATTTCTAAAATTGTAAAAAAATCACCAACACACACAGAGATAGATGTACTCTTGTCCACGTAACTTTTGCAAATGTCAAGCTATGACGCTAAGATTTAAAGGGAATATCAACAACAGATGTACCAACTTAACAAAAAAAAAAAAAACAGAACTCAAATCGAAACAATGGGAGCACCACACGGTGAGTCCATCAGGAACTTTTTGATCAAGGTGGTATTTCTACTTGATGATTTATGACTATAAGTAGAATCCGGCTCCATATGCCTGTCGAGAGGCATCCGTGAATGCATATAGCTCAACACAAGTTGCATCTGCCAAAATTAAATCTCGAAGTACCATAAGGTTGTTAAGCTGGAGTAGACCTTTTCTGAAATTCATCCATTTTGTGTGCATCTACATAGGTGAGGCAGCATCCCAGTATATGTAATTTGGAAATCCATAGCTCTTGGATAAAGATGTTAGCGAGTGTCACTATTGTACTGCCTTTTGGGTTGAAAATGTGAGCAACATCAATTAATACCGATCGCTTGTAATTCCTGTTCTTTTCGTCCAATTCATTTTGAATGTCAATTCTACTTTGACATTTGTTAGTAAACAGATATAAAATATACGTCAACAAGACATAATTCGTGCGGTTTGCCAGGAGATGGCGTAACTTGTATTATTCCATTGGAACATGAGTTGGTAAACTACTGTCATTGTACGTCATTTCATTATATGTCATTCATTTGAAGTGTAAACAACAAAATTTTTTTTTCACTCAAATATGTCGACCTTTGTGCCTAAAAAAGTGTTTTTGTGGAGAGTTCCCCTTCATTACTTTAATATGAAAAAAACTGCTGCCGAAAGTCATCGTATTTTGGTGGAAGCTTATGGTAAACATGCACTAGCTGAGCGAACGTGCCAAAAGTGGTTTGGATAAACGTCTTATACATTGTTGCCTGGTCAAAGGGGGTGAAATATTTCTTACATCGCTTGAGGAAAGCTAGACATTTCGCAGAATATTTAACGACGCTGAATATGTGGCCATTCCATAGTATAGTTGTCATTGAAACATATACCGGGAATGGAAAGTTTTTCGGTCTTGACGAAGCAAGTGCCATTAATGGATAATGGCTGGGTGTTTAAATAATAGCAGACAGCATTACGTCTTAGAACCATTAAATCCCACTCCGTTGATAGTTCCCCAAATTGGTTATGCTGTTATTATCGGCATTTAATGAGATTAACATACGCTGCGGTCCCCGTTCTACGTGAGTCAGGAAACGAATATGAAAGCTGAGAATACTGCCATCAGCAAAGCAATAAACTGGATTATAAGTAGCAGACAAGAGATCATTAATAAAAATTGAAAAGTGTGTCGGAGACAGAATCGCATTTTCGATAAAAGAGCCTGACGCCAAACTCTGTCGAATGCCTTGCTTTGGCCAGATTGATGTACGGTTTGGTCCCACTTTTCGGTGAGACATGCCATCAAATCACCAGTGGATTTGTTGCTTCAAACACTGCATTGCCGTTCATTCAACAGTTTTAGTGTTTCGAGATATTTCACAAGCTGACGATTTATAAGCGTTTCCATGACCATGAAAAAAAGGGACGTATGTGCACTGGGTCTCCATAAGGAAAGAGAGGAGTATTCGTCTTTTTTTTGGAGACGGGCTGGACAAAGACTGTTTTTCCTCTGATCAGAAACAATTCTGAAGTATTGAAGATTTTGCTAGCGTGGAAAACACCTCTTCCACACCTTCATCTACATCTGGATCAGCGGATTTATGAATGTTAATATCTTCAAGTTTTCTTGCTACTACACCAGTGCGAAAGTGTATTCGTTTCATTGAAGATTCGGCGCACTTAAGTTAAGGCGGGCACAAAGCACAATTTGGTAGTTTTAAGCTAGCCGCAAATTGTGCTGACAAAGCTGACAGCTGAAATATTATTGTAAATGATCGTTTGGATAGAGCAAATGGCAGAATTTCTAATATTTTTGAGGAAGGACCAACAATTTTCAGTATCTTTGGGACATTTTAGTATATTTTGCTTCAGGTTTTGTCGTATTGGAATTTCACACGGTTAAGAAAGGCTTCGCAGTAATTCCTGGCTCGTTTGATTTTTATTTTTTCCTCGTACTTGTAGGACCCGAAAAAGGTTTCTGTAACTCTGACAGCCTCTTTTCAGCTCGAATCGTACCACGCCTTTTCTTTAAGTTTGATGCTCTTCATCGGCTGAGGAATAAGGCATCTCATTCCAAAGACAATAGTGTCGGTGATTATATCAACAGCGACATCCTCGTCGTTGTCGAGAAAATGGATATTGGTATGGATTGGTATGTTGGTATGGATAAAGATTTTCGCAATGAAGTGTATTAGAAATTTAATGTCTGGAAACATTGAATTACAAAGTTAAGCGTCTGATGTTGATTGGTGGATTTGTTGCAACAGCTGCAGTATTCTTTCATTTTCTTACTTGTGGACCTTCCGCGTAAGGTCGTGTATTTGAAAGTGATCCCGTTTCTCGAAGCCTTCGGTACGTTTTTCAAAATACTCCTTCCCTAACTCGTCAGTTGAGATAAAGTTTATTGCATCTTTGTCGCGCTCTAGTTGAATTGCATTTCCACAGCCAATAATTCTAAATGACTGCGTATTCTTGGTTTGTAAATGCAGACATAACAAATAGCGTTTCTAAGCAACTGTAGCGTTAAATTAAATTTTTTTTTTAACCTTTCATACAATTTTTGTTTGATAGATTTTCCAAATAGGCCTTCATACCTCAAACCTAACTCTGTCTGAAAACTTTCAAGGACAGGTCGACCAATAAACGAGGAGACTTTAAAACTTTTTAATAGCTAGGTAATTTTAAAAAAAATTATTAATTTTCTTAGAAAACCACTCTTATTGCCAACTGTTGTTAGAAACTCAAGTAAAAAATCATAAATTCCTCTTTTACCTGCTGCAGGTTTTCCCAAGTATTATAAAATCTGTGAATTTTTCTGCAAACTCGTTGATGATTTTTATTTTATTTTTTGCTTTTGATTTTGGTTGGGCCTTTGGCCTTCATTTTTTTCGCTTAATACAAGCTAACTTGAAAACTAGGACTTAAGACTAAAAATAAAAAAATAATTAAGGGTCTATCACTGGGGCTAAAGGATATGGATGGTGAAGGAGATCGATTAAAATCGAAAACGGAAAGGTTGGGTGGATTTGTAGATAAAAGACACGGGGGCAACGTAGATAACGAGGGTTAGTGTAAAAGAAAATGGAATTGTAAAGAGACGTTCAATAAAGGGAACCTGACAGGTGTCGGTGAATGAAAACAACATCTGCTGTGTCCCTTCGTTCCTCAAGGGTATTCAGATTAATGAGTTTAAGATGGTATCGACAGGGATAGGGTAAAATTAGAGGATTGTCTCAAGGTAGAAGCCGAAGATCGAATCGATTAAAAGGCTGCTGGATGCTCTCAGTTCAGGATACATAAACTATAAACTTGTTGGAAGGGACACCAGGTTTGGCCGGCATACTCGAAAAGGGGCCGAAAACAAGTGATGTATAGTGATCTGGTCATGTATGGGTTGCAGCATTCCTAGGACCATCGTTTAACGAGTGATGAGTTTGCGCTAGTAATTATCTCATCAATATACGAGCGGAAATGCAGCATAATATGCCAAGGTCGCGGATAAATTGAATAACGAATATAAGTTGGCTGTATAAGAGCACTTTTGTGAGATGGTAATCGATTGACGTTCAATGCTATCTACGTATTTCCATTCGTATTTATGTACAAGCTGACCTTCTAAGTTACATTCAACTCAAAATCCAAAACAATTATCTCAAGCTGATGGGAAACTAACAATCTAAACGCTATCAGTTCCGTTGATATGCGAGAAATATAAATAAAACCAGGCGTTGTTAAAAAAACGTTTGCCGATGACAATCGCCGACATAAAATGAGGTTCGGAATTCCATAGAACACGTGTATCCTTTGAAATGTATAAAGACATATCTTTTGAAGGAATTTCTTCTGCATTTCTTTTAAAAGGGCTTTCATATACCTCAATGATGTCTCTGAACAAGAGACATCCTCGTCAGATGAGGACGCTTAATAGCTTTCTATTCTATTCCGGACTTAGTCCTGTCATATTACATAACATAAAAGGCGAAATAATGAATTACAATCATAAAACCAAAACTTATTAGATTAAAATGATCCTCTAACTTACATGTATGTGGCTCATCAAAAATTTGCTAATATTCCACAAACGAATGCAACTTTTACGCCACCACCAAGTAAAGTGAAATTTTTACTAAATTTCTGCAGAGATTGTGAATATTCCAAATGTGGTGACAGATCGCACCAAATGGAAAATTGTCCAAATAAAGATGAAGGACCTAGGTGTTCTACATTCAACGACTTTGGACACATAGTTCTAAAGTGTCCAAAAGAGGGCAAAAAAATCGTATTCGAATACCAGTAACGTGAACGTGCATTCAAGTGCAGATCAAGTGGTAGAAGTTGGACTCGGTGAGCGATCTTATGCGGCTCTGATTCCAGTGTCGGAAGTCACCCTTGCACCTGAATTTGTGAATGTAGCCCAGCACAATTGTATTAGAGATCCGAAAATTTCGATTAATGTCATCGGGCACTCCAAGAAGTCCACCTTGGGCTCAATGAATACAAGTTTATCGGTGGGACGAAAGAATTCAGAAGAGTGATTACATGCGGTCCTCGACTATTGATTAAAGTATGACTTCGTTTTGTTTTTGTCGTTCTATAGGGTTTTCTCATAACGACTTGACAACTTTTTTTTTAAATAAAAGCCAAACCATTTGAGATATTTCAAAAACTTTATTATTGGCTTGAAGTACAATCAAAACAATTATGAATGGAACTCGACTTCGTTCATATGGCCACCGCGGGCACGTTTGCAGCGGTCGATTCGTTGGTCCCAATTTTTAACTACTCGGCTACACATTTCGGCCGAAACGGCCGCTATTTCGAGTTCAATGTTGGCTCTGAGCTCTTTCAACGTCGTCGGCGTGTTGGCATAAGCCAATGACTTAAGGTAGCCCTACAGAAAAAAGTCAACCGGCGTTAAATCTCACGAATGAGGCGGCCAATCAACTGGCCCATGTCTTGAGATAACACGCTCACCATGTGGTTGTTGAAACCACATGTCGTCCAAGTCCATATCTTCCAATTATGGCCAAAAATAATGGTCATGGCGCGATAACGCTGACCATTCACAGTAGCGTGACGATCGTTATCGTCGACGAAAAAATATGGCCCAATAATGCCGCCGGCATGCCAACCTCACCAAACATTTATTTTTTGTGGATGAAGTGGTGATTCATGAAGCACATGTGGGCTTTCACCCGACCACTAACGCATATTTTGCTTATTGACGAACCCATTAAGCCAAAAATGAGCTTCGTCACTGAACATGATTTTGTGATGAAATTCATCATCTTGGCGCATCTTCTCCAGAACCCAATTGGAGAACGTACGTCGCTTCAAATGGTCCATCGGCTTCAATTCATGAGTCAGCATGATCTTGGGTGTAAACCAAGATCCTTACTCAAAATACGCTATAATGTGGTCTGAGCGATGTCCAATTCTTGAGAACGCCGTGGAATTGACTGATTTGTATCGTTTGCTACCGACGTCTGATCGGCAGCGATATTTTCGACACTTCGACCAACCCTTTGTCTCACTGACACGGCAACATCACACAATGAATATGTAGACTAAAATTTTTGCACTAAACTTGTTATTGCCTGTCTACTAGGGCGAGAATTTCGAACGAAAATTGGAGTTAACGCTCTTAAAGTTGCAGTCACCGACTCCGAATATCTGTAGAAAAAACTTTATACTGATGAAGATGTTAAGTTTACTGAACAAATTGATAGTGACAGTTTGATGATTAGTGAAAGAGTGCGTTCACAAATTAAATTAAAAGTTGTCAAGTCCCTATTGGAAAACCCTATATATGACAGAAAAGTAAGATCGATTCAAGAAAAGGAGAAGATCCAGCAGTTGGAATCAGATGCAAGTGATATAAGGGAGGCAGACTAAAGTGGCGAGATGGAGGCAGTAGAAGATCATAATGCAAATGAATCCAATTTTGATAAGTAGGTAGTTTGTACATTGTACTCTTTATAAAGTTCCTTTTATTGAAACCTTTCAGTCTTACGAAAAAAGATGAGTAAGTGCTTCAGTGATAACGTGCCACCACATCAGCGCCGAGTACTTGTAGCAGATGCGAGCTTAAGCCGAACATTAGCAGGTATAGTGCTCCGCGGTGTTGTCATCACTTTTGCAGCAAACATCACAAGACGTTGTGTCACTTATGCCCAGCACATTTAAGTGCTTTGCAAAAGTGTAATGCCTTGTCACGCCAGTAAGTCCTGCAGTCTTTCCTGCTGAAGGAAAGCAGAAAAGTTTGGATTGATTGGAAGGCAGATGCAATCTTTCCTAACGTGAAGTGGAATCTAACGTTTTCGTCCTCCTAAAAGATACCAGCGCCACATCCTATATTGGTTATGGAGCCGCCCGTAAAGACGATTTCGTATATTATGTTTTCCACAACAGGAATTCCAGTGTCAGTGCGTGTTGTATCAACGACCACTTCAAGTAGAGGGAGATTTGTCAATGGGTCTACAATGGAGCCTATAGTGCTAGGGAAAGCTTCCACACATCCGAGACAAACCGCTTTTTGGAGTCTGGTAAAAGCAGTAATCCCGGATTTTTGAGAGAGCTTAGGGGGCTGTTTGATGAATATCCGAATAAGAAATGACAAGGAAACTCTTTTTAGGTTTTGACAATTTATTTTCCAATATAATCCCCTTTTAACTCGATACATTTTTTTTTAACCCCTCCGTATAGTATGACTTTTGTTGGCCTGCAAAATACCCCTCAGCGACGGCGATGAGTTCCTCGTTCGACACGTACTTCTTTCCGACGAGCTATATTTTAAGGTTTGGGTAAAAAAATAGTTGCAATGAGCCAAATCCGAAGAATAGTCAACGCAGATCACACCTTATGTGTCCTAAAAACCGATGGCCATCACCTTTCTGACCGAAGGCACGGTCTTCGCCTTCTTTGGGACACGTTCACCGGATAAAACCTATTGTTTCGATAGTTCTTTGGTCTCGGATGTATACCACTGAATCCATTTCTAATCGACGGTCCTGAAACGGCCCTGAAACTCTTCCGGATTTTGATTAAACAGGGCCAAACACGCATTTGAAGTGGTCTCACGATAACGCTTGTTCTCCGGTGTGAGAAAACGCGGAACCCATCGGGCGGGCAGCTTTCTCATGCCAAAAACCTCATGCCATCTCAAGGCTAACGCGTTCAGTTGAGATGCCTTCTATCTCAGCAACCTGAAAAAATTCTTACTCGGCGGTCCAGGGTTTCCTCTGTAGTCACAATTTTTGGGTCACCTGGACGCGGTTCAGGGACGAAGCTCTGCGAATCAATGAGAAACGGTCGGTTATACGGGAAGGTGAATGGGTTTCATACACACCATCGAGAATGGGCTTGATTTTCTCGCTGGTTTTTCCACCCAAAAACAAGAATCCGATCACATAGCAAATGGTACACGAATTTTGGATCAATAGCGCCACCTATCTTCCAATCCGGGAACTTATCAAATATCTGTCGTATTTTAACAAACAATTCACGCGAAGGATATTCGGTGACATGATCCATATCTTGCCGATAACTCCTCTAAAGTGCGATCCGCGTATGCTTGTGCATATACATTAGAGCTATTGAGCGCGTTAAGCAGTAAGTTGACCAACATGCACCATAGCAGTGGAGGCAGAATGCCGACTTGCGGGCAGTCCACAAAAGTAATGATTCGCCTACGCTGTGTTGTCTGGCCGAGTTGCACATGCCGCAAAAAGTTGAGTTATCGAGAGTCATGCCTCCAACCTCGTTGAGAGTAGCCTTCACCGAAATTCTGATGTGGTCATTTGGAAAATGGCTAACTTTTATTCCTATTAACAACCTTCTGCACTAACCCAGGAGTTGCCAGATTTTTTTTATTCCGATAACTCAATGACACTCTCTACGAAACGTTCGTTAGATTTAGCTAGAATGATGAAGAGAGTATCGGAGATATTAAGTCTGTAAGAGTTTAGCTTCAGCAGGTGATTGGTTTATACCGAAAATCGGAAAAAGTGACCATACAGCCGCCAAGAGGTTCAGACCTGCTTATTGTATAACGTGAGGATAATGTCAGAACTTCATGTGCGCAAAACTGCTTCGTAAATGCATCCCCTCTCCATGATGCAACATGCCTTCCAACGCAGAAAATCGCTGGGACTGTTTCAGGTGAGCAAAATGAAAGGCGGACTCTACAAGAAGGTACGCGCACCGGGAGACTATCGACATTGACGGTATGTGACGATATTGACAACACAGAGTGGATGAATTTGTAGTTTTGTGCATAAAAACAATGTTGACGAGTGAAACTCTGCGTATGCTGACTGCGGCCAATATTTGATGACAGACTGAACTAAACCTATCACGTTAAAAACTTTTAAGGCGCTCTCAGACTACTGGCAGTGTAAAAGAACACTTTGGAGTACATGGGGCTAGTCACCGAGGATGTGACTTTCAATTTGCACGGCTTAATCTTGTCTTTTTCATCAAGCTTTCACGAAAATACGTCACATACTCACCAGACTTCAAAGAACTGCCTGTTTCGGCAAATTAGGGCTATCCAGAAACGGTTTTACCCTGAAGACGAGTAGGGAAAGGAATGTAGTTGGGTCCTCTGGCATGGCTTAAAATTTGATCTTGAAAACGACGTTGGTGTTTTTCTGAAGGGCGACAACGTAAGATTCCACTCCTCTTTAGGAAAATTTGCATCTGCCTTCCAACCAGAGGTAAACGCAGTCATGATGCTAGTGAACTATATTGTGAAGAGTACGTGATTAATTGGGCGAATTATCTGTAGTTGTAGTGACAGCCGAAATGCGTTTAAAGTCTTACCAAACCCTATTGCGACTTCCAAGCTAACTCGAGAATGCAAAACTTTACTACCGCAGCCGAAGGCTGAACTCACTTAGTCTTGTTTGGAGTCCAAGTCCTCGGTTTTGATTTGGATTTAGATTGTTGTGGGAGGTGGTATAATGAATACCAGATCACTGCGGCCACAGATGGGCCTATTGTGATGTTTACTATTTAGAGCTTATCTATGATGCCGCAATTTGTAGGAAAGGCGACTAAGTCTTTAGGTAAGTTGGCAGCTATGTCCGCCGCTTCAAGGTGGAATTTACCTAGGTAGCGTTTACGTGTTCTGACGTTTCCATGTCCCCGTTGCACAGTCTGCATGTATTGTTTTGTGTTGCGCACATGGTCATCAGGTATTTTTTTACACGGCAGTGATCAGTCGAATCTGACTTCTACTTAATTGTAGTAGTTGTTTTGCTATTGTATTTTGTGGCAACTGCTTGGCATAACGTTTTTGGCTTATCTGTTTCCTTCGGTTTCTCTCCAGAAATGAAACTGTGTGCCATACAGTACCAGTTAAGGTAAGGAAATGTAACCTAGAAGTTGTGCCGAAAATTTTGTCGTGGTAGACATAAGAGTATTCCAAGTGGTCCGTCTTTTCTGAATTCATAGAGGCATTCAGTCTGAACAAGTTTGAAATTAGATTTGTCTTCAATGTTGAGCATGTAGGCATTTATTATTGCTTCTTTCATGAGTTCTTTATTATGTGGTGGGATGTTAAGGATAACATCAAGCGCAGCTGTTGGTGCGGTTTACATTGCACCAGTTGCACAGGCACAGGCTAGTCTCTGTATTTTGTTGAGTTTAGCCTATATTAACCTCTGCGTCGCTTTATGCCACCAAACGGCGGCCGCATACGTGTTGATAGGTTTCGTTATTGCCGTGTACATCCAAAGTTTTATTAATTGACTACGTCTCCAATTTCTTTCAGCTAGTCTTTCGCTGGTCCATGGCCTTGTCATAAGTCTTAGAAAGATGAGTTTTCCACGAGCCCTTTTGTTTCACCAATGAGTTTGGCATTTCTGAGCCCCCCCCCCCCCCCCCTTCTTCTTCTTGTAGTAAAAAGTTTGACTTTGAGGACAAATTTAGTGCACCATTCAGCAATTAGGTTCAGAGCCCTCTGGAAGCGATCCAAGATTGTGTCCTCAAATTTACCTCTAATTAGGGTAGCAATGTCGTCTGCATATCATTCAAAATAGAAGTCATCATTGCTGAGAATAATCAGTAGCTGATTAACTACGATGGACCGTAGTAGGAGTGATAGTATTCCCTTGGGGCTTCCTCTCGTAGCTATCACATTTTATCCACTTTCATGTGGTATCGTCAACTAGAATGTTTTAAATACTTCTATATATCTGGAAGAAATCTGTGTTGGGAAATGCTCCTTCTATATCGAGGAAACAACCGACTGCTACCTCTTTATCTCTGAGAGATTTTTCAATCCCTGTGGTTAGATTTTGTAGAGCGTATGCTGTTGATTTTCCAGGTTGGTAGGCATATTGATATATATGAAGGGGTATCATTTATTGTGTCTCGTCTCTGATATTTCTAAAGAGGATTTTTTTTTCATGGTTTTAAAGTAAAAGGAAGTGAGGTTGATTGGTCTATATGACTTTGGTAGTTTAAACAGTCTGCATCCTACCTTAGGTATATATATTAAACAGTAAACTCCTACCGCTTTTTTGGTAAGTATCCAAACACGTAGCTAGCTCTGAATGAGTTAACAGGTATCAGTTTGAGAAATGCCTTTTGTAGTAAAGCTGGGAATATTCCATTTTCAGCAGGGTCTTTGAAGGGTTGAAAGGCAATTATGGTTGCTATTTTGAGATTATCACAGTTAGCTCAATATTTTCTACCCAGGTTATCCATGAGTTGTTGACAGTATATGTCTCAATCTGTAGATTAGGGATATCTGTATTTCTCAGATATAATGAAGCGATGATGGATTTACTATTGACGACCTTGGAAAACGAAATAAGGACAGTGACCTTCGGATCAAGGCAGACACAATCGCCATCCTGGAAGTGCGATGGTATGGGCCAGGCAAAAAACGGATGAAAACCTGTGATATATACCACGGCGATTGCTATAAAATCGTACTAGGCGACTTTAACGCTAGAATTGGCATACACAACCTACATGACAATACGTCTGGCAACGGACTTAAGCTAATTGACTTTGCTACAGGGCGAATCATAGCTATAGCAAGCACCAGGTTTCCGCATCTCAATATCCATAAGAGGACATGGCTGTCTCCGAATCACCAAACTGTCAACCAAATCGATCACATTGCGACTGACGCAAGGCATGCCGCCAGTATTCTGGATGTCCGAACCTTCCGAGAGGCCGAAATTGACTGGGATCACTATCTTGTTGCAGCAAAGGTAAGAATGCAGATATCCAACACACTCCAACAAAGAAATACTGTGAGAAAATATGACGTCGAAAAACTGCTATCGCAAGACACGCCCAGAATCTTCGCCGATCACGTATCCTGATGTCTCTTGATTAGTCCTATCGCAGCAACAGCTAGTGCAGAAGACCAGTGGTAACACTGCCAGAAAGCCATCATCAAAGCCGCGACTGATGTGCTGAGTTTCGTCCGACCAACACAACGAAACCCCTGGTTTGATGAACAATGTCGACTAGCAAACGCAGCAAAACAAGAAGCGTATAAAGCAGCCTTGCGAAAGAGGATTAGAGCTATTCGCAAGCCTTACGAGCAAAAAATACGGGAGGAACATCGAATCCTCAGAAAGGAAAGGAAAGAGCACGAGACGTATGATCGAAGATATTGAAATATGCTACTCCAGGAACAATGTACGGAAGTTTTACCAAATGGTAAAACGAACGTTCCAGGGCAGAAAATCCCGTACAGAGACCCGTAGAGATAATGAGGGAAACTTTATACTAGAATCACAGCCGGTGCTGAGAATGTGGAAAAATTACTTCTGCAAACTCTATAATGTCGACGAAGACCCGAATACCGCTGTTAGGCAGAACGTACCATTCAATATAGACGATGATGGACAAAACTTCCGTCCACCTGACCAAAGCGAAGTACGGATATCAATATTTAAGCTAAAGAACAACAAAGCTGCGGGGCCTGATGGTCTACCTGCCGAGCTTTTTAGAGCAGCTGGAGATGACTTGGTAGAGAGCATGCACCAACTCATTTCCAAAATTTAGTCAGATAAATGCATACATCGTTTGCCGGGTCCACAAGAAAGGAGATCCCTTCAACTGCGCCAACTGCAGAGGTATCAGTCTCCTTAACATCGCATACAAGATCCTATCTGCCATATTGTGTGAACACCTTAAACCCTTCGTTAATAACCTGATTGGCCGCTATCAGTGCGGTTTTAGGTCAGGAGAGTCCACCGTCGATCAAATTTTCACACTAGAGTAGATCCTAGAAAAAACCCAAGAGGTCCACATTGATACCCACCATCTTTCCATCGATTTTAAGCCACGTACGACAGCATCTATAGAGACGAGCCATATAGAGGTCCATGTCTAGCTTTGGTATCTCTGCAAAACTCGTTTAATTATGTAGGATGACGAAAGAGAACTATCGCTGCTGCATTACTGAAACCTTTGATGTCAAAAGAGGATTTAGACAAGGTGACGCGCTGTCGTGCGACTTTTTCAACATTATACTTGTAAGAATTGTCCGAAACTCACAGGCCAACAGACAAGGCACGATCTTTCAAAAGTCCGTCCAATTACTTGCATACGCCGATGATATTGATATATTTGGTAGAACACAGCGAGCTGTCACTGGTACGTTTGTTAGTATAGAAACGCAAGCGGCTAAAATGGGTCTAACGGTCAACGAGGGCAAAACCAAGTATATGCTGTCAACAAGAAGGGACACCCAACATCGTAGAATCGGACAAAACATCATGATCGACAGCTATAACTTTGAGGTGTCTACCTTGGCTCTGCTATAAATTCTGACAAAAACATCTCAGAAGAAATTAAACGAAGAATAACTCTTGCCAACCGCTGTTTCTTTGGGCTAAGAAGATAATTGATTAGAAGGACCCTATCCCGAACAACTAAAAAGATTCTGTATAAGACCTTGATCATTCCAATCCTGCTTGGATGGTCTTTGAAGAAGGAGATTCTATACTATACGAGCTGTACAGCGACATCGACCTGGTCAAAAAACTGCGAGTCAGTCGTTTAAAATGGCTAGGACATGTACAATAGAGCAGATGGAAAAAAGTGCTCCGGCCCTTAGAGTCTTCGAGTCTAACCCGGAGGGACAACGCATTAGAGCAAGACCTCGCTTTAAGTAGTGCGCGCAAGTCGAAGGGGACCTCAACCGACTAGGAGTGCGCAACTGGAGGCAGTTACCTAAGGATCGGGATTACTGTTAACTGTTAAGGCCTGTTAACTGAGGCCTCGGTTCACCCCAAACTGTAGAGCCATCTTAGAAAAAGAGTGTGGCGATGGTCCATTGAGTGCATAGAGTGGGATCTAGGACCTCTGTCCTAATGCTATTTATAAATTTGGAGTTGGTTCCCTGGTTCAGAATTTGTATATTATTGAATAAACTCTAGTAGAGACTCACTCCGTATTTTTTATGTTTATGCTACTTCAGACCGTGTTATCGGTGCTTGCGTCGCAGCCTATAATTAGTTGCAGCTTCTTCTAAACACAGGAGTCCACCAGTCCCTTCAGTGGCAAGAAATCCAAGTCATTGGAGTTACCGGACAGGTAAGTCGAACATATAACAGCTCCTGTTTTACCTGCATTTGTATGCAGATCAGATTTTGCAGCTATCAGATACTTGTTCGTGTACTCGTATTCTGGACTTGGAAACAGTCTTGTATTGTTTCTGTTTCTCGGTTAGGACTTCTATTATTAGCTGGGTTTCGTGTGAGCAAAGCTGTTGACCAAACGAACATTTTTCGAGTCTTAAAGAGCATCATGACGGAGCACAATGCTAAGCACCTTTTCATGCTAGGCATAAGTGAAAATATCCCGTGACGTTTACTGGAGGAGATATGACGACACTGAGGAGCACTAAAACCGTGAGAGTTCATCCCACACTCGCATAGGGCTGCAGGTACTCAGCACTGACTCGGTACTGGTACTGATGGTACTGCTTGCACTTTACTAATGAAGCGACAAACAATTCATTCTGAAAGCAAATCCGTTTTTTTTTTTCATGTTCAACGAATATTATCGGAATATCTGGTTCAAAAAGCAATATAGACCCGAATTCCAGTTAAGCTTCGAAGAGCTGGATTATCCAGTTAAATAAATGTCTTCAATTTCTTGGCCAAGGTTTTCCAAAATAGAGCCTGTTGAATGGTTGGGAGGCCGGAAATTTTAGCCAACTCCACACGTGGCGCAGTAGCCACCTTTCTATACACTAATGCTGGACTGATGTCAACCGAGACTAATGATTCTTGTGGACAATTGTTTATGTAAGATAAGTACTGGTGCGACAATTAGTTACCGGATTATCTGAAGTTCATGAAAGGATGTATTGACGAGAATTAAGATAATTTAAATATAGTGATCCACTGAATTTATAATGGAATCAAGGTGGTAGTTATAGATCCACATATATAGCTTGAGGGCGAAGTAGATACTCGTAAATATGCCAGAGTATCTTAATTTTTATTATGGACTGATAATTCTTTGTTATTATGGTAGAGATGATAAGGATTTAGGAGTATATGTTCTAAATTGATTTGTATGTTTTTATAAAATTAAAAAAAAACAATCATTCTCCCAAGATGATTCTCTAGCTAAGCACTTACCACTGTTTAGAATGGTTTATTTCCTATTCCGACTGACATTTTAGCATTTTAACAAAAAGGTAAAAAAAATTGTGCTTTCATAACAATTAGAACTACGCCAAACTGCTCTGATTAATTTCATTCATAGTTCAAAACTTGTAACAAATTGTTTTAGCCCTTGATCAAATTAGTATTCTATATAAATGCACTGGTCTGCATTACTTCTATAAAACTGACTGTACCACATCTGAAACTAATTTAAAAAGCAAACTTTCATCGGTATGCTAAGACCAGAAAAAAAATGAATAACTTTTCATTTGCTCTGTTTCCGTTCAACAGTTCAAACATTGAAAATTATAATTGGAGCTGTACCAGAGATTTACCTTTCGAAACAAGTGCAAAATTGTTATAAGTTAGCAGCAGTTTAGGTTCGATATACCATATCTCATTGGAGTTTTCTATAAAATACAGATTTCAATGTTAAACTATTTCAAAAAGTATCTGATTTCTAAAGTTAGGAGTAACTCTAAACAATGGTCAAATATTTCCATGTTCTACATTTGCATGGCATTAATAAATTTGAAACTTTCAAAAAAAAAAACAAAAACAAAAACAAAAAACAAATTCAATTAGTTATCGAAAAGAATTCTATAAAAATCTCTCTCTAGCTTAAGCTGAAAATATCTAAGGCAAAATTACTGACCTGCTCAGGAAAAAGGAGCTCTCTTAAATTTACGACAAATTCTTGGCATTCATTGTTGGCAAAAGCGAGATACGGAAGTCAATAAACAGATAAATGCGAATACATGTAGACGCTAATAGAATAATTCCTCAGATGATGGCGTAGCGCAGCGACAGACGTTGTTCCACGCAAAGAAATAAATCGAATTCCGAAGTAATTTTCCATCACTTAAATTAATTTTCATAGCACCACAAGTGCTGACAGCAGTAGATACGGATATGGTTGAAGAAGAACCTCCTGCCAGATACAGAAGCCATCATCATCCCATCGTTACGGCAGCCTAACATTCCGGTGCCACCCTCATCATTGGTTTGGCTTTGGAATAAAGTTCGCTATTGGGTAATAGCATTAGGATGCTATCCGCGTTCTACATTCTAACATTCAAACCCCTCCATCCGGCCCATCTATTTGAAGATTCGAAATTATATTCACTTGGTGAAATTTCAATGAGAAGCTAAGCTAATTTCATGTTCCCTGGTTCGTCATCCTGGTAGCTGCGTTCTTGAGATTCCTTCTTATTCTCATTTCACTTTGCCAACGAAATCACTTAACGTAATAATTTTTAATTGTCACTGGATAAAAACCGGGATATACGAGTATCTGCAGTTGTATCTGTACCGCAGTTTCAGAGGGAATATCGATCAGACACAAATGGGATTGGAAAGGTAGATTGACTAGATTTGCACTAAATTGAAAAAAAAAATATTTTCGCCATTTGCTTCCTTTTTATTACGGATAGTACTGGGAAGACACAAGTAATTATCGCTGACTGTGGATTTGATGGAGATGCCAAAGATAAAGATAATGGCTTACGATTTTAAGTCCTTCCATTGTAATCGAGATTTGAGAAAAGTTTCCATTTCTGAAGCTAATGGCGCAATGAGAGTGCACTAATGAAATCTTTTTGATCTCAATGCACATTTTTATTAAAGAGGAAATGAGAAAAGATTCTTTAGGGTATAGCATAATCGAATGAAAGGATAACAAGTCGGAAATGTCGCTTTTGTGATGAAAATTAAATGAGAATATTTATAAATGGATGAAGAGTCAATTTTCAAAGGAAAAAGCATTATATCTGTTCTTTGAATTATTTCTTGAGATAGTTTTTAGTTTTGCTGACTAGTTGATAGCTGAATAAAATACCCCGACAAGTCTACGTAGAATCACTGTTACCAACATTAGTCGATCATATTGGGCTTAATTGAAACACAGAAAGAAATAAAAATTAAATAAAACAAATATGAGAAAGTTATTAACGTCTGATGATCTAATAGATAGGCTTAGGAAGTAAAGATGTTAAAACGCACTAAATGAGCTATGCAGCTGTTAAAGTTACCGAATGTTTGAGATGACTGTGAAATAAAGAGTAAATACACAGTTCGTATCCATTTAAAACTATTCAGGTCGTCTCTTTGTATTATAAATAAACGGCATTACATCCACATTACAGACCTGGATGGCATTGAGAGAACTACGCAGTAATGGGCGAGTAATATACTTAAGTAGAAAAGTTTATTTATTGTTGGGCCAAACAACTTCCGCAGAATTCGTAGCAAAAGATTTCCAGTGTATATGAGGTCGCCACATTTCTAGATACAGATTCTCAGTCATTTATGCAAAATTAATTTGTAGTCATTTACGGCATTTACTATCTGCAGCTAGTAACAAACTTGCTTCAGTTATGATTGTGACCAATTTCTCTACTACAATCACTTGTAGATATTCAGAAGACCTCTATTTGGTTTTAGTTTATCCAGCCTTCTTATACGACTGTTAAGCAAAACGCAACCCGGGCAAAAAATTCTTCGAGGAAACTTGACTTTATAGAGTAGATATTGAACTACTTCTCTTAAGATCCATGGCTTCTAGTCCCATTAAAGTCTCTTTTGAAGTACCTCAAGGTAGCAATCTCCGTCCCTTATTGTTTATTCAATCAATATTGTTAATGGCATATTTATTTACGCAGACGACACGAAAATCTCCGTATATCACACATCTCACCTTCCTTTAACTATTCTTTACTTCAATAAATGTCATTGAGCTAAATATTTATGAATTTCAGGCACCTTTTAAGCTCTCCACGTAATTACATAATCCGAAGTCAGCCCATTTGATCAGTAACTATGGTTTTAAGTAGCTGATCAACGAGTTACATACCACCGTGTGGCACTCCCATTGTTCCGATTTGAGTTTTTTTCTTTTTTTTTGTTAAGTTGGTTCATCTGTTGTTGTCATTCCCTATAAATCTTAGCATCATAGCCTGACATTACGTAGCCAAGTACAAGTACAAGTACATCTATCTCCGTGTGTGTTGGCGATTTTTTACAATTTTAGAAATGGATTTCAATTTGCAACAACGAACTTATATCAAATTTTGAGTAAAAAAAAAAAACTGATTTAATGGTGCGCGAACGTTGGAAAATTTGGAAAAGTGTTTCGGCAACGATTCTCTAAAGAAAACAGTCGTTTACCAGCGGCAAGAGCAGTTCAAAAGTGGTCGTGAGTTAATCAAAGATCATGAACGCAGTGGCAGACCATCGACATCGAAAACCGATGAAGTAAAAGAAATGTTGGTCAATAACCGCAAATTAACCATCAGAGAGATAGCGGAGGACTTGAACATTGCCTATGGATCCGTCTAAGACATTTTGGTTAATGTAACAGCAAAGTTGTTGCAAAAATACCTCAATTTCATGCAAAAAAAAGACCGTGTTGACGTCGCAAAAGAGATGATTTGCGAGGCTGAATCCGATCCCACATTCACCAAAAGGATCATTACTGGAGACGAAACGTGGGTTTATGAGTACGACAAGCAATCCTGACATCTGGCAAGTGAATGGCGTTCAACAAATGAGCCGAGACCAAAAAAACCACGCCGTTTTCAGTCAAAAAAGAAGGCAATGCTCACGGTTTTCATGGATTACAACGGTGTAGTGCATCATGAATTTTTGCCAGAAGGTCAGAGTATTATCTAAGCGTTATGAGATGTTTCTCTTTCGCCGAAAGAGACCAGAATTGTGGGCAAAAAACAGGTAGATTCTGCACCATGGAAACGCACCGTCGCACCATCATTATTCGTAATTTTTTTGACGAAAAATGAAACAAATACTATCACTTGATTTTTCTCCCTGTGACTTCTTTGTGTTCAATCGAGTTAAAAAACCACTACGGGGATGGAAAAATCGCAGGAGCACTGATGGACATACCGAAAACCGAATATAAAAAATGTTTCGAGGATGTAGACGGATAGTCTACTTCTAGAATGATACTATCATTCCAGGCAAGATTCAACATTTCTATGCCCTTCTTAAAGATAGAATGATTTGTCCAACCCAATATGTTTCAGTTTCGTCAATCATTTCTTCATTGGAACCGTGTCTCGTTCCAATGAGCATATTTTTTTTTTTTTTTTTTTTTGAAGTT
This sequence comes from Volucella inanis, assembly GCA_907269105.1. NCBI lineage: Eukaryota > Metazoa > Arthropoda > Insecta > Diptera > Syrphidae > Volucella > Volucella inanis. Next base: position 229,682,248 of record OU026153.1, on the reverse strand, counting down.
TACGAACAGCTAAGAGGATAAATATTTCATCCGTTTACGCCTACCACACGAAAACAGCTCCAAGCAGTAGTGAAAATCATCAACAAATTTTTGGTTTTGGTAAACTATGAGCAAACGTAGTACCCACTTCGAACCGAGCTTCCGTATATCCAAATACCCGGGAAAATTTTATGCTCACTATCTATTGTTGTCTGTATGATTTCAGTTATCTCACGTACATTTGCTGTATGGTTATTCAAAGCGATTTTGTGGTTTTTTTTTATATTTTCCGGCGTAACAGCCTGATTTGGGCGCCTAGAACGTTCAACACCGTTTCTATCTGTACGAATGCATTTGAATTTAGCAAATCACATCGACAATTGACCGGTCTGCTCAGTATTACAATTTTCAAGTCGTTCTTGAGTGTTAACGGTATATTTTCCCATCAAATAACAGTGTTTTATATATTTGGTAGGTACCATTTCGAATGTTGGTAAAAAACCGTATGGATCCCATATGTTATTGAAGTCGCTATCAATTTATCAATCTAGGAACTTTCCGAACCACCTTTATAATGATAACATAAAAAAATTCTTTAAATTTGCTGGGTTTAAGGGCTAAGAAGGCTAAGCTTGCCTTAACAAAGCATCCACATTATTCACTTTTCAAAGAGCATTCACACAAATAATTTGTACATTATACTCCTTGTAGGTTCTTTTCACTGAAATATCTCTGTATTTCGTATGTGTAAGCGATTCGGTGGAAAAGTGTAACAACACCAGCATCTAGCATCACAACAAGTTATAACACTAATGCCCAATGAACACAGATGATTTGCAAAAACGTAGTACACCGTAAAGAAGCCCGAACTCAGTCTGCAGTCTTTCATATTGAGGGACTGTAAAAAAGCTGCTGGCCCCTCATAAACGTCGGAAATGATTTACCCACAACATGGAGAGTCATAAAATGGATCAAACACAAACAGTCCAAACACAAGATCAATTAAATTTCCTCTGACCCATTGTGACCTGGAACCCGAAAAAGACCCAGCGAATACTGCCCTCGACTCCCAATAGTCAAATTTTTCATTCTCGAACTATCGTGGAAGTCATGAAAGAATGTAGAAGAACTTTAAGGGCGGCTTGGTTCTCGCTACAGATGCAGATGCTTCGTCCCACGTAACGCAAATTTTCCTAATGAGGGGTGAAATCTAAGTTGGAGGACGCTCCAGAGAAAAACCAGCATCGCACGCTATGGCAATTATGAAGCCAGCCCTGAAAACCGGCCTAGGTTCCTTTCCAACCCGAAAGGTGTTGCCGAAAGCTCCTTTACATTGCCAGAAGGACGACAGCGGCTTGGAGATTTTCTATGTGTTTAGACCGAGAAATTTTGTATTCCAGGATGAGACCCACATACTTAACTTCGTCAGTGAATCAAATGGTGATACCTTGATGAGACAGGCCAGTCAGCCCCTCTTTCTAGTAAATAAAACAGCATTAGTTCTAAAAGGATCGACATAAAAGCCACTTTTAGTGCACACATTGTCGTTCACGTCTAGATCTACCTGCGCTTTAGAGCAAATAGTCACTAGGCAAGTTACAACAGGCAGTACAGATTTATCATCTGCATATTCTTTAGCATTGAAGTCAGAATCATTAAGAGCGGTAAGAAGTGACGATCGACATACACCATATCAGTAGAGACATGGCGCCGCCGAAGCACCCTCAATATCTACATTACGCTCAGGGCGTACACCTTCTTGCCGAGTAGGTCTTCAATTCTATCTATCAGATTTTTAAGTGCACTCCGCCAGCATTCTACGCGTTGATAAACATGTTGCATCTTAGACAGAAGATGCATTCGGGAAGCAGTTTTGCGCACATAGAGCTAGATTATTCTCTGCATACTTTTCAATATGAAGGAAGTCAGACTTACCGAGTAAGTAGTCCTCTTTTCAGATTTTTCCACTTTTCGACTGTGTTTTGGTATGTATCATACATATATATGCATGTCAATGCAGTGAAGATTCTCTTCAGAGTTAACAGCTGCCGGTATGTACTCTTTTGTTGCATAACTGGGTATATGTATACCATCAGTGTCAAGCAACTTAAAGCCATCAAGAAAGCAACAACATGTTTGATGGGCTCATTCGTCAGCATAATCAATGAGATACACCATCTAGGGCAAGTTGAGCTATTCAGGTCGCTAGCACCTTTATATATTGGAGCTGGTTGTAATCTGGTGATGAGATGTGATTTTCAATCTTGAGACGGAAAGTCTCTGCTTTCGACTCTATGTACGAGTAGATGCCATTAAACTTTCTGAGTTAATCAGGCCAAGTTGGTCTTCGCCTTTTGAGGACTTTGACGAACCTATAGGTAGCATCGATAACACTTCTTTTAATTACTTATTAGATTTGCCACGGTCTGTAAAGGTTCTGATCTTCCTTTCAATGAATCTTAACTGACCTGCTTAGTAGACTTAGGGTTTCATCAACAGTAGCTGCAAATCTGAGTTTCATCATGAAATGGATTATCCGCTTAAGTTTTTCCTAGTAGGACACATGAACATAAAATACGTTATGAAGGCAACCTATTGTTTTGTTTAAAGGCGAGCATTGACAGACCTTCCGTATCTAGTTTTTTTTATAACTTTATAATTAGTGCACGTCAAGGGATTTGAGTACCCTTAAAATGTTTGTATACAGCCCGAGCGGAGGAAAATAAGGGAGGAAAAAAAAAAAAAGAGTTACCGGTACACATTGGTCTTAAATGTTTACAAGTTATTGTAGCATAGTTGTGTAGCATAGAAACGAATCACGATATTTTAGAGAACGCCTGAAAGTGGGCTTTAGGGGGTATACTGATGATCATTCATAGGGAGTAAGAACCATACACACGTGTGTTAGAGTTAATGGCTTGAAGGGGCGGAATGCTACTGGCGATTTCAATGGAGCACTGGTGGTGAAAATAGCGATAAAAGATAATGCGACAGGAGACATTACGTCGGTGTTCTGGGGTATCATTTGTCTGACTGATCTAAGTATCTCATATGAGTTTTATCTCATCTCACCTATCTGGCAGGTTCAGAGCTTTAGAACAGCATTGCACTACAATTTTGGGCAAATGTATGCCTCATATATTGAGGCCTGATCAGAGGAGGTGAAATATTTCTTACAAAAAACCTTGATATTTCGCAACATTTTTGACAACATCGAATATGTGGTCATTCCAACATAAGTTTTCACTGACACACGTACCGTGGATGGAAAGTTTTACGGTTTCAACGATGAAAGTGCCACTCATGCATAATGGCTGGGTATTTGGATTTCGCTTTAACGGCAGCAGACAGCATTGTGTTTTGGAGGCATTTAAGTCCACTCTGTTGAAGGTTCCCCAATTGGTTATACAGGGACGTGAGTCCGGGAAAGAATATGAGAAGCAGACATTACTATCGTCACCAAAGGAATATATTGGATTAGAAGCAGCAGACAAGAGATCATTGATGAAAAGTATAAATATTTTCGGAAACAAAACGGAGCCCTGAAACACACCAGCATTTATTTTGTGAATATTAGACCTGAAACCATCCATGAAAACTTGAATTAAACGTTCTAAAAGGTAGTTTCTACGCATTGAAGAAGAGAGTTGTCGATCCCAAAAGCACGCATTTCCGACAAGAGAAATATACACCCAATAGACCAGCGAATTAGTGAATATTAAGATCTTTAAATACTCTTGCTACTATACAAGTGCGAAAGTGGACTCGTCTTATTGAAGATTCGACGCACTCAAGTGTACGCGGGGACAAAGCACAATCTGGAAGTGTTAAGCTGGCCGCAAAGTATGCAGCAAGCAGTCTAAATAGCTGACAGCTGGAATGTTATTGTCATTATTGTTACAGTTCAAATCGTACAACGCCTGTTCTAATAAGACATCTTATTCCAAAGAGAATAATGTCAGCAGCGGCACCCACGTCGTTGTCGAGGAAATATAACGACCAGTTAAAATTTCTAAAGAAGGAGCTAAGTCCGCTCCAATTGTCTTTCACGTATTGTCATACGGGTTCTTTTAGAAATCTTTTCTCTAACTCTGTAGTGGATATACAAGAAATTAGCTGATATGACACAATAGAGTAGAGAAGAGAGCACATCAACAGTCTCCTTACCGCTAAAAACAAGTCCGCAGTGTGCGGTATGACTATCAACTTCTTGTATTCGTGTGGGCTCATTTACAAGATGCGTCAAGTTGTTTTCTGCATCAAAGATCTCAACACACCGTCCTTCGTGTGTTATCTGTCCAAAATGTCGATACCACCCATAATTGTATGCCCGTAATAACGATTTAACGATTTTAGTATGAAGATACAAGAATGCAAGTCTTTGAGTAGATTTAGATAGCACATCGAAGTCGGTAAAGGTCGCATTCCTGTCCGGTTAAGGCTTCTGTAAATAAATCTGTAGTGAATAGTTTGTTGACGGAGATGGAATTTTAACCACATGAATTTGAATTCCGGATTGGAATAGGGAGTACATTGTGGTGGTGTTTGGTAAGCTGAATTACTTCGCACGTAAATGGCGAGACCGCGGTGGCAAAAGAATAATGACACTAGTTCGTAGTCAGGCAGCTTCAGATCAGAGTGATGTGAAGGGTGAGTCTGCATTTACAGATGTGGATATATGCAGAAAAGTGATTAATTTTTATCCCGTATATCATCATAAAAAACAAACACAAAAAACACAAACACCAACAATGCTAAACAAGGCTGGGAAGTGGAATTTCAGAGTTGGTTTCCGAAATCAAATTGTTGTAGGTCCTATGCCAGGTCCAGTCATTCCAAGCATTTTTATTTACACGCGCCTCAGTCCAATTTCTCACGATCAACGAATATTCAAAATACTAAGGTAGCCATGAAGTTGCGTCTGAGACAACGGCTTCACGAGTTTAGAGTTTAGAGCTAAGTAAGTCTTAAGTTTGCTTTTGTACGAAAAGAAGAATAGAGAATAGTCAATTAACAAATTTTTTTAAATAAAATTAGAGTACAAAAAATTAGTTTAATTTGCCCTTAAAACATACAGCATACCAACAAAATTCATACCTACTAATAGGGTTTTCTAATAACGACTTGACAACTTTTTTTTTTTTAAATAAAAGGCAAACCATTTGAGATATTTAAAAAACTTTATTATTTGCTTAAAGTACAATCAAAACATTTGTGAATGGAACTCGACTTCGTTCATTGGCCACCGCGGGCACGTTTGCAGCGTTCGATTCGATGGGCCCAATTTTCAACGACTCGGTCACACATTTCGGCCGAAATGGCCGCTATTTCGCGTACAATGTTGGCTCTGAGCTCTTCCAACGTCGTCGGCGTGTTGGCATAAATCAATGACTTAACATAGCCCCACAGAAAATAGTCAAGCGGCGTTAAATCGCATGAACGAAGCGGCCAATCGACTGGCCCATGTCTTGAGATAACACTCTCACCATACTTACTCTTCAATAAATCGATTGTAGCGTGTGCTATGTGGCTTGTGGCACCATCCTGTTGAAATCACATATCGTTCAAGTCCATATCTTCCGATTCGGGCCAAAAATAATCGGTGATCATGGCGCGATAATGCTGACCATTCACAGTAACGTGACGATCGTTATCGTCGACGAAAAAATATGGCCCAATAACGCCGCCGGCATGCAAATCGCACCAAACAGTTATTTATTGTTGATGAAGTGGTGATTCATGAAGCTCATGTGGGTTTTCACCCGACCAATAACGCATATTTTGTTTATTGACGAACCCATTGAGCCAAAAATGAGCTTCGTCACTGAAGATGATTTTGCGATGAAATTCATCATCTTGGCGCATCTTCTCCAGAACCCAATCGGAGAACGTAGCTCGTTAGTGTACTTTACCATGATGAAAATGTTGAGTTTACTGAATAAATTGACAGTGACAGTTTGATGATTAGTGAAAGAGTGCGTTCACAAATTAAATTCAAATTTGTTAAGTCCCTATTGGAAAACCCTATATTTGTTATTTATCGGTTGTTACAAACCGTCAGTGATTGCCCGACCTGTATTACAATGTAATCCAACACATTAGAGAACAATATTTTATAACATTCCTTGTCTTGTTACGTATTACATCCAGGTGATCGCTTATCGTTTGAAGCCGATGATATTCGGTATCTGATCTGACGCCCATGTCCTGTTGCCTTGAACACGTATGCATATATTATTTGGTGAGCCACATAGTGATTTGATGCCAACGTGAATTGTATTCCAATAGGGTACCTACACCTTGTATCTGGTATCTTGCCTATTTAAGAACAATTACAACTTTACCCTGTGTGTTCCCCAAAGGTAGTCCAAGGAACATGTGCTAACAATAGTTTTCCAATCACTTGATTCTCAATCACATGCGTCTCCCTAAAAATAAAGTCAACATTTGTCAAACGACCGCATGTGGCTGCACATAGCTGGTTCCTTGAAATATGATTAAAAATCCCTTCACCTATAATGCCATCTGGTACCAGCAAAGGACCATAAAACCAACCCAAATACAGAAACAACTATGCAAAAGGAACAATAACAACAGCAGCAACGAACAATGACATCAAAAATATAATATTTATATTAAGCTTTGGGGAGTCAAGGGTCGAGGGTCTAGAATCGAAAGTCGAGAGTCGAGAAGGAAGATATATTTGTTTTAAATTGACTTAACCCAGAGAAAATTGGTAGAAGTATCTCTTCGGTTATTGGATACACAGAATTCACAGGATATGAAGGATACAGAACGCATAACCATATTGTACGCGTAAACTTTTTACATTAAACTTATCGCTCCCACCAGTGGTGTCGGTCGATCAGTGTACAACTATATAAGTATGTATATTCGTATCTGAGTGTGTGTTGTGGCTGCTGTTCCCAAAAGTTTACCTCAAGTCCAATAAAATAAAAGTTCCATGGAAATAAGCAAGGCAAGAAAGCGGGGGATACAAACGAAATGCTGCTTGTGGAGTTGAGGTTGACATTTACGTATTTTCAACTTTTGTATCCTCTGTGTGAAAAGATGACAAAAGAATGAGCTTCATATTATATATGCTCCAAAGGGCATTGGTAAATATTAAAACTTTCATCAATGTAGGGATAAAACACCCATCTGGGAATGTTGGGGACGGTAATTGAACAGGAATCGATTTTATTTTTCTTCGAATTTAAATATTTTATGCTTTGACTTTCTCTTTTCAACAATCGAACAATAATTTTGACCTTTTTGAAGGTTTTACGCAGATTGTCACAACTACATTTTGTTGCGACCTAGATGACGAGAAAAGAGGCACTGTAAGGAAGAAATAAATCAGGAGTACAGTGTAAGTGATGTGGAAAGTAAATGTGTTTCTTTAGCAAATAACTTTCTTCGATATTTCGGGCTATTGAAGCCATCTTTTTTTCTGCTTTAACGAACTATCGTTAAGAAAAAATGTTATACCTTTGGCATTTAAATAATCGTAGAACTAATACCACACAGTGTTACCATCTGTTATTTGGTTCTTGTTAACTCCTGAACATCAAATATGAAGTTAAAGTCAGTTACATCGAAGTTGTTTTTGAATTGCGTCAAAGTACGTATATATAACCCACAGTTTGTTGAAATGATCTGAAGAAAATATATTTATAATTAGAATATACATATGGGCTTACGAAGGAAGGCACTGTTATTCAATTGCCTCCTGGCTTAAACAACGATTGTTAAGGGTAATTCCGGATCTAATTACTCCGCTGATGTCGATGATATTAGTAATTGCGGAGTCAAAATAGACGAAATCCTTAACTGCTTTGAAATTATAAATGTCAACGGTGACATACCGGCCATACCGTCCATGGTGTGCTGTTAAAGAAGTTGTAATGAAAATTTCCATACAACATGGATTAAAATCATCATTATGACCATTGTCCGGGCAAAAACGGAAGGACTTTCGGTCAGGATGTAGAGGAAGGCATACTTATCTGGCTTCGTGTAATAAACTCTCCGGGGAACATCTTGCTATTACCTCACCGAACTTTGTTACTATATTTTCACCCCTACTCGACGATGTTATTTGAGGAAAATATTTCATAAAAAGGAACCCGACATTTTGTGAAAATTATTGGGTATATATTTTAATTCGTCCGGCCTTTTTTTTTCAAAATTGGACGTTTATTTAAGAAAAACATGTACAATAGTATTATTCAAAGTATTGCCCATCTGAAGCTATGACTTTTTCCCATCTTTCTGGCAATTTGTAGATCCCATCCCAAAAGAAATGCGCCGGCTTGATAGCCAAGAATGAATAAAGCCAATTTTTGATATTCTGCTCTGATGTGAACCGTATTTTAGTGACGGCGTTCTGCATCGACCGGAGCAAATGGTAGTCAGAAGGGCAAGGTCTGGGCTACAAAGCGGGTGAGTTAAGAGTTCCCATCCACTGTTTTCCAAATAGTTCTTAACCGGAATAGCAACGTGGGGCCGAGCATTGTCATGATGGAAAATTATTGCCTCGTGTCTGGTCGCATGTTCCGGGCGTTTTTCGGCTACTGCTCTCTTCAAACGCATTAATTGTGTTCGGTAGCGTTGTCCATTGATGGTTTCACCCGGTTTTAGCAGCTCATAATACAGCACACTCATCTGATCCCACCAAATACAGAGCATTACCTTCGCGCCATGGATATTCGGCTTTGCCATTGATTTTTTGCACTTGGGGTTGTCGTAATGGATTTATTTTTCATCACCAGTAACAATTCGATGCAAAAATGACTTCCTTTTGTGGCGTTCCAGTAGCATTTCGGACATGCAAAACCGCCTTTCGACGTCTCTCGGCTTGAGTTCATGTGGAACCCAATTTCCTTGCTTTTGAATATATCCAGCTGCTTTTAAACGTTTTGAAATTGCTGCTTGAGTGACATCCAAAGATTCTGCGAGTTCTTCTTGTGTTTGGCAACAATCTTCATAGAGTAATGCTTCCAGTTCTTCATCTTCAAACTTTTTTGGCTGAACAGGACGTTCATCGTCTTCCAAGCGAAAATCACCGCTTTTAAATCGTGCAAACCACTCTCAGCTAGCGCATGTTCACCATATACTTCCACCAAAATACAATGACTTTCGGCAGCAGTTTTCTTCATATTAAAGTAGTGAAAAAGTACTCTCCGCAAAAACGCTTTTTCAGTCACAAAGTTCGACATATGTGAGTGAAAAAAAATTATTGATGTTTACGCTTCAAATGAATGATATATACTGAAATGACGTACAATGATAGTAGCTTTCCAACGCATGTTACAATGGAATAATACAAGTTACGCCATCTCTTAGCAAACCGTACGAATAGACCCAATATCTTTTTTTTTTTTGTTATTTATTAGCTGTGCCCGCGATTTAGATCTATCGCAGCCTGTTATTAAAAAATGCAACATGACTATTCCTTAGTATGCCAGTTTACACCATTGATTTGGTCTTTGTTGATTGGGCAGGTTATAGACTTTTTTAGATAGTGACTTACGTAAGTAAAGCCGCAACCAATGCTAATTCACCTTTGTATCTCTGTATACTATTTCAGAAGTCGACTTACTAATACAGGAAAGGGGCTTCTATAACTGACAGTGCGAAAAGAAACTCGTACTCAAATCTACGCTTGCTACCGAAAGAGTTTCTCCTATCCCCTGTGTCGCAACCTGTTAAAATCTCTGCTTCAATAACGTTTGGTTCACAGGCATATCAGGCACATCTGGTGCCTTAACATAACTTAAGAGGACTTAAATTTCTTAAAAGGATAATGGGTACTCCTACTTTATATTTGATATTGTGTGATTGCAACCCGGGGACACTCAGAGAATCTAACAATTCTATAGGATGGTTGGTAGGATTTTTCTTGTTCCATTACTCTGTTATTAGAGTGATGGTCAGTCTTTTCTCCTGGAACACTTGTCAATATTCTATCATTAATTGCTGTGGCCCAATCATTGCGTGGTATCAGAATTGCTCTTTCGCATAACCATGAATTTGGTTGACTTGTCAATGATATCGGCCGCCTCCATATTTGGTGTTAAATGCATTGGTATAACGTTACGCCATAGACTCAATTTCTTAAGACAGATTTTATTTCATCAGCCCTCGTAATCTCCAGGTCTGTCTAAAATCATGACAGAAGAGTAAAAAGGTTCTGTCTACCGCTTCAACTGCTTTACGGTTTACCATTGTGCACTAATCCTATATTACTAAGCAGCAATCATGAAAAACCTTTGCTTTGTCCCTGCTTCTAAAAATGTTGAAAACTGGTCTTCATATTGTCAAGGCTAATTGGTATTATAAACATTATATGGGAGGTTTTCTCTCCGAGTAAGAAGGTAGCTGCTATGCCCGATGAAGCAACAGCGAGAGAAACTTTGCATTGATCGCGTACCTATTTAGGCAAAAATGGCTTTTGTGAGAAGTGTTTTTTACCGTATCACCGGGTGCATCTTAAAACAGAATTTTCTCCAAATCAACAGCTACGCTTCAACATACTCATACACCCTGCCTGTCTCGAACTGCAACTTTTTAAATTCCTATAATTTTTTTAGTTTTTGATAAATTTTATTGTGCCAAAGCGAAAAATGTTGAAAATACATCAGTTTTCAAATTCTATCAGTAGTTTTCAATATGTCCACCTTTGGTGCGAATAATGGCCATGAGACGGCCGAAGAAAGCATCGCACGCTGCACGCAAGTGGCTCTGTGGTATCTTGTCCCATTTCCGGCGAAGTGCTTCTTCGAGGCGGTCCAAGCTTTGGTATTTTTCAGTACCAGACAGAGAAATCCATCCGGAGAATTTTCAATCAATTGTGTCGAAGAAATGAAGTGTGAAACATTGTTTTTTAACCAATCTTTGTTGATGCTCGCTTCAACCAAACGCGCGATTACCCAAGGCTTCAATACTGCCTCTATGACAGTTTCATGTATGTAGTAACATTAATGTATTACAGACATTCCAAAACAAAGTTCTTCGAGGTATTGTTAATGCGCCGTGCTACATTGGAAACGATGATATCCACAGGGACTTAGGAGTCGAAAACGTTCAGAACGTAATTAAAATGTTTGCGCGAAAACATAATAATCGATTACAAGGTCATACGAATATTTCTGTTCAACAGATCCTCGACGAGACAAATTTATTGCGCCGTCTGAAAATGGAAAACGGAATGGAAAATCGCCTACAGGATATCTTTTAAAAACAAAATAAAATTCGATAGAAGATAGAGTGTGAACTCAGACGTGGTTTGCATAAGGGAGGTGTTTTTTAGTGAGTAAGAATCTCACATTACTATAGTCTCCGGGTCTATAGTGTGTATGAAGATTTCTTACCTTCCCACGAAAAAAAAAAAAAAAATAGGTCGTAATTAAGAGGTCTATAACGTAATTCGTGAAACAGCCTCCTTGTCTGAGCGTGAACTCCCTTTGCTGCAGCAAGACAAGCATACATACCCAGGTACTTTACCACACTTCGTACTGCCAGTGGTTGACCTTGCTGTCCAATGATGGCTAATTTATTCTAAACAGGATCACTTCAGATTTCAAATCTTTAATATGATCGAAGTCACGTTGCAAGAGGATGATAATGATCTCGATTTTTGGAGCTAATCTGTACGCCACCAAATCGTCTGCGTACGATATAGCATATTTGAGGGAACATACAAGATCACTTGTATAAATGTTAAACAGGATTGGAGAAGTTACAGCTTCCTGTTACAAACCCCTTTTAATGTAAAAGACTTTATCAGAAATTACGTTGCCACATTTGACTACGAATTGTCTGTTCATGATCATTTCATAAGTCATGTAACACATAGGCTAAAAACTCAGTGCCGTTTTATAGTAAAACACAACATTTTTGCAAAATTCAATATTATTTATCAATATAGTTGCCTTCGAGGGCGATACACTGATTGAAACGATTTTTCAATGTTTCGATACCAGCTTTGTAGTACGATTTCGGCTTAGCCTCAAAATAGGCCTCTGTTTCGGCAATTACTTCTTCATCGGTCTCAAATCTCTTTCCGGCGATCATTCTTTAGAGGTCTACGAACAGGAAATAGTCGCTGGGGCCCAAATCTGGAGGAAACGGTTGGTGGGGAAGCAATTCGTAGCGGAATTCATTCAATTTTGCCATCGTTTTCATCGACTGATGAAACAGCACTTTCTTTTTCATCAAATGCGGCCGTTTTTTTGCGATTTTGTACTTCAAACGTTCCAGCAACGCAATGTAATAGTCGCTGCTGATAGTATGCCCCTTTTGGAGATAGACGATGAAAATTATTCCATGTGTATCCCAAACTACGGATGCCATAACCTTGCCAGCCGACTGTTGAGATTTTGATCGTTTTAGACGAGGTTCGTCGCCTGCTCGCCACTCAGCTGCATCCCGACTTGACTCTGGTGTGAAGTGATGGAGCCAAGTTTCATCCATTGTCACATACCGACGCAAAAATTCGGCTTTATTGCGGTTGAACAGCTTTAAACACTACTCTGAATCATCAACACGTTGTTGTTTTTGGTCGACTGTGAGCAAACGCGGCACCCACTTTGAACAGAGCTCTCGCATATCCAAATATTTGTGTATGATATAACCAACACGCTTTTTTGATATCTTCAGAGCCTCAGCTATCTCGATCAAGTTCACTTTTTTGATGTTTTCATCTGAAAGAGCCTCTTTTGGACGTCCACTGCGTGTATCATTTTCGGTGCTTGTATGACCACTTTTAAATTTTTCAATCTACGTGCGAATGGTTCGTTCGGCTGATGCAGAGTCCGGGTAACACTTATCAAGCCATTTCTTTGCATCGGCTGCATTTTTTCCCATCAAAAAGCAATGATAAATCAACACAAGAAATTGCTTTGTATCCATTTTTTCACAATAACAAAAGTTGCTATATCTTGAGAACTAGTCGTCCAACAGCTATCAAATTTATACACGTATCTGTTGAAGGTTGGTACTAACTGAAAATAACATGGATTTAATTCAAGTGGTGCCTTCTCTTAGAAACGGAACTGACTTTTCAGCCCATATATTAAAGCAAGGGTTTCTGCTTTCCCAATCTGGTCAACTTATAGGGAAGGCCCTCTAACCATATAGTGCCGAAAGCCTTTTCAAAGTCAACCATACAGGCACTCGTGCATTGTTTCTTGCTATTGTTCCATTGAATGTCGGAAACTAGTTTTGACGCGGCACGAATGGTGTCATGACCCGCCTTGAAACCGAACTGATTTTCCGTAATTATATTATTTTCCACAACCCACTTTAACAAAGCTCTATTGATCACGTTATCGAAGACTTTACTTATTGTAGTATATATGTAGTATAAATAACATGGTCTCTTAGATAGTCAATATTCTTTAGAAGTTCGAGAGCCATTTTCGACCCTAATGGTAGGGTTTTCAAAGAAGGATTTACGTGTTACGTGTTACACATTAAATTTTTGAACCCGATTCTCACAGGTTTTCTTCTAGTAAATGGTTTAAAAGGATTTTATTAAAATATTGGGTCTATAACCTAATTCGTACGGTTGCTATACATATGGCGTAACTTTTATTGTTCTATTGTTATTATTCCATTGGAACATGCGTTGGAAAGCTACTGTCATTGTACGTCATTTCAGTATATGTTATTCATTTGAAGCGTAAACAACAATAATTATTTTTCACTCAAATATGTCGAACTTTGTGCCTGAAAAAGTGTTTTTGTGGGGAGTTCTTCTTCATGAAGAAAACTGCTGCCGAAAGTCATCGTATTTTGGTGGAAGTTTATGGTGAACATGCGGTAGCTGAGCGAACGTGCCAAAAGTGGTTTGCACGATTTAAAAGTAGTGATTTTGGCTTGGAAAACGACGAACGTCCTGGGCAGCCAAAAAAGTTTGAAAATCAAGAACTGGAAGCATTACTCTATGAAGGTTGTTTCCAAACACAAGAAGAGCTCGCAGAATCTTTGGGTGTCACTCAAGCAGCCATTTCAAAACGTTTAAGAGCAGCTGGATATATTCAAAAGCAGGGAAATTGGGTTCCACATGAACTCAAGCCGAGAGACGTCGAAAGCCGGTTTTGCTTGTCCGAAATGCTGCTGGAACGCCTCAAAAGGAAGTCATTTTTGCATCGGATTGTTACTGGTGATGAAAAATGGATCTATTACGACAACCCCAAGCGCAAAAAATCATATATGAAACCCGGCCAATCAGCCGAATATCCATGGCGCGAAGGTAATGCTCTGTATTTGGGGAGATCAGATGGGAGTGCTGTATTATGAGCTGCTAAAACCGGGTGAAATCATGAATGGACAACGCTACCGAACACAATTAATCCGTTTGAAGAGAGCAGTGGCCGAAAAACGCCCAGAATATGTGACCAGACACGAAACAATAATTTTCCATCATGACAACGCTCGGCCCCACGTTGCTATTCCGGTTAAGAACTATTTGAAAAACAGTGGATGGGAAGTCTTACCCCACCCGCCTTATAGCCTAGATCTTGCCCTTTCTGACCTACCATTTGTTCCGGTCGATGCAGAATGCTCTCACTGAAATACGGTTCACATCGGAGCAGAATATCAAAAATTGGCTTGATTCATTCTTGGCTGCCAATCCGGCGCAGTTCTTTTGGGATGGGACCCACAAATTGCCAGAAAGATGGGAAAAAGTCATAGCTTCAGATGGGCAATACTTTGAATTACTCTTGTACATGTTTTTCTAAAATAAACGTTCAAATTTTGAAGAAAAAAAAAACCGCACGAATTAATTAAATAGATAAATCCTCATACATAGTTCCCCTCTTTTGAAAGTTTTGGCACACAAAACTTTACTGAGCGGGCGAAGTTTTGCCATTTCATCGTTCAAGTCAACATTATTGCTATCAGTAAAATGTACTTATAAATCTTTTTGTTTCTCGAAACCTGTTTCTAGACACACTTTTTGCTACTATAGCGTAATATGTATCAATTGCTTGTTTCTAGTACATGAATTCTCTTGATAGCCCGAAAACAGTATGATTCCAATAAAAGTGTTCAAATCTCCTTCATTGAAAGAAAAGCTGTGTTGGTTTTTGTTTTACCTCCTTACAATATTCTTTGGCTAACGATTCCTTATCTCGGCATCAAACAGTTTTTCAAAGACTTGTGTCTAATCTGAAACACAGTTTTGAATTCTAGTCAAATAACTCTCTGTTTGTTCATTTCCCTCTGTTAATGGAATGGACTTTGTCATAGAGGTGGAGCAATTGACTTTTTAAGACCAGACCAAATCCATTATCGTCTGGCGCTAGATAAGATTCCACAAAAATCTCTACCTCACCTGGAACATTTTGTGGTAACTCTTATGTTTTCTACATTGACATCCTCTTCATCTGTAACAGAATCCACTGGTTAAGGATTCGTGACGACGTCAGCTTTGACTATTTTCCTGTTATAATTAATTTATTCAAGGCCTGAATCGAGATAGCGGCATGCATGAGTCCACTGTATTTAGTAAATAGTAAAATGAGTTTATTTGAGGCCGGTATTTCTACTAATTTTTGAGAGCTTACTCTTAGCCCCATACATTCGAATTCGAAGTCGAACTGCTAGCTAGTATTCTCTTTTTAGAAATTATTCCGACAATATAAAGTATGATTCATCGTGAGATTTGATTTATAATGTAAAATAAAATACATAAATGTAAATGTGAACTTAAAATTTTTATTATCGGCTAAAAGAACAATTCATGGCATTTACTTTTCAAAAATGATATTATGTGAATGTTGGCCACGACTACGTCTGAGGTAATTCATTCGGAAGGTAAAATTTCGGCCGACTCGTTCGAGCAAAGCGACTGGTATCTAGCGGATCACACGAGTAATATTGGAAGAACTGAGACTTTACATATCTCCAGAGAAAATAGTTCAAAGGTATGATATCGCACGATCTGGGTGGCCAATTTACCTTAGCAAAACGTGAAATTAAGTGCTCACCAAAATGATTTCTCAAAAAGTTTCACACGCTGTATGGCTCATAGCGCCGTCTTGTTGAAAACGGAGCTCGCTGAGACCATGTGCTTGAACTTTAGGAAGCACATAGTCTGTTAATATGGCGCGATAACGGTTACCATTGACGGTAACATTCTGATTTGCCTCATTTTTGAATAAATATGGACCAATGGTTCCACCAGCTCTTAAGCCACACCATACCATTGTTTTTAGTGGATATAATGATAGCTCTTGGTACTCATCGGCTTGCTCATCAGCCCAAATATATCATTGAGCCAGAAATGTGCTTCATCGCTGAAAAAAATTTCACGATAAAACACCGGATTTTCATTGAGTTTTTTCAGAGCCCATTCACTGAAAATATGACGCAGATTCAAGTCGCCTGGCTTCAATTCTTGCACAAGTTAAATTTTGTAAGCTTTTAGGCTAAAATCCTCACGTAAAATAAGCCAAGTTGTCGAATACGCCAAGTTGCTGAGAACGACTAACAATCAATTCGTCACGGTCTTCGCGTACACTCTCAGCTACAGCTGCTATAGTACCTTCACTACGTGCTGGATGTGGTCTAACCGGTCGAGAATCATCCACTAATGTAAACCGGTACTCAAATCTACGAATGGTATTCTCAATAGTGGTTTCAGTAGGTCGATTATGTGCACCGTATGTTCCTCGAATCGCAAGAAAAACATTTCTCACAGAACGCTGATTTTCGTAATACAGCTGAACAATTTGGATACGCTGTTGTGATGTGGGTCTTTCCATGATGATACTGAACAATAGTGACAAAGCAGTTTGATATAAGTCACGCGTGATCTGTCCAAGAAAACTTAATGAAAATCTCACCTCACAATGAATCACCCCTTACTTATGTGCTATTTGCAGCGGTTCAATGGTATTACTATATGCTCCCCCAACTTTAAACAATAGTTTTTAGTTGGTAAGAAATAAGAAATTTTTAAGAAAAATGAGGTTGTAACAAAAAGGTTTGGGAATCGCACATAACATTAACTACACATTTTGGGGTCACCTGTGTAGATTCTAACTCAATTTTTTATAAAAGATATTTAAAATGTTCTATCTCCAAACGGAGCGGACATTAATAGTTTCGGACATGCAACGAAAGGAAATATAACATAAATGTCAACAAAATTTACATTGTAAAGGTTGTAAATCATGACCATATCATTATCGCCAAGTGGAGCGATTTTGCTTTTGCCAGAATAATGTACGCTTAGATCCCACTTTACGGATAGACATGGCATCAAATCACCAGTGGACCTGTTGCTATAAAAACTGAGAAGTTTCCGTGTTTCTAGATATTTCACGAGCTGACCATTTGTCAGCTTTTCCATGACTTTACGAAGAGGCCACCTAAATGCAAAGTGTCTGTATTATATTGTATTGTATATTGTATATTGTATATTGTGTTGTGTCTGTATTGTATTATAACAAATATTTTATATGAAGATAACAAGCTCATTGAAGGTGATGGCTAAAGAAAACATCCCACCCTTCCTGCCTCTGGTCATACTGTTGCTTGCACTCGGTCACTGCTGTTGCTATATTACATTGTCATACAGGATAGTGGGTTGTGTGTATGAATTTGGTTGATATGTTGTTTTCTATTGTTGTAATGGCATAACAACTACAAAAATTTGATTCAGTAAAAGTACACTGAACTTTTACTTCACAGAAGGTGCTTGTGTTTTTTGTGTTCGTCTTTATTTTATAATGATTCCGAAATTTAGAGTAGATAGAAATAAAAAGTAATCACATTTACGTGTACATATTGTACGTACAGACAACACCCGAACGACGGTGTGTTTAGATATTCGCTGCGGAAAATAACTTAACCCTGCTTGTAAATGAGTCCTTATGAATATCAGTTGATAGTTATACCGCCAACACCCTGGACTTGTTTTAACCTTCTCACCCCGATAATAAAAGGTCAATTCGATATCCATCTAGGCTCGGCTGACCACTGTGTCATATCTGCTAATTTCTCGTTAGAGAAAGGATGCATCATAGAACCATATGGCAAATATGGGAAAGCCATTTGGAGCAGACTTAGCAGTTTCCTTAGGAATTTTAACTAATGGTTATGTTTCTCCGATAACGACGTGAATGCCGCTGCTGATATGATCACAGACACTATTTTGAATGAGATCCTTTATCCCTTATCGGATGAAGAGTATCAAACCCAAAGGCGTGGTACGACTCGAGCTGTAAAGAGACTGTCAGGGTAAAAGATATCTTTTAGGTCCTTCAAGGCTAACCCAACAGACGAAAACAGCAAAAAGTTCAAAAGAGCCAGAAATAACTCCAGCGTCTTTTTTAAGCGTGTGAAAGTGACCAAAAAACTGAAGTAAAATATACTATATTGCTATGCCCTGAAGGTAGTAAACGTTTTTGGTCGTCCGTCAAAAACATTGGAGATTCTGCCTCATTCTCCATCGCAACGCTCATTCACAATACCAATTCAGTTGTCGCTCTTTGGACAAGGCCAATGAGCTCGCTGCACACTTTGCGGCCAAAAAAAAAAACATTTTCAGATTGTGCTTTGTATCCACCGAAACTTAAGTGCGTTGAATCTTCAATGGGACGAATCCACTTTCGCACTTGTGTAGTAGCAAGTGAATTTAAGGAACTTGACATACACAAATCCTCTGGTACAGATGATATACCACCGTAATTTCCGTAATTTATTCAGAAATTTACAAATACAAGTTCAATCATCTAAATCTATATTGTCCCCTTCAAAGTAATCCTCATCGACTGAAACACGAAACATTTTTTATATTCGGTTTTCGGTATGTCCATCAGTGCTTCCTGCAATTTTTCCATTACTTCCTTTCGGCTGCTGAAACGCGTTCCCCGTAGCGGTTTTTTAACTTGATTGAACAGAAAGAAGTCACAGGGAGCCAAATCAGGTGAATTCGATGGCTGTTGGATGGTATTTGTTGTATTTTTCGTCAAAAAATTACGAATAATGATGGCACTGTGCGACGGTGCGTTATCATGGTGCAAAATCCACGAGTTTTCTGACCACAATTCTGGTCTTTTTCGGCGAATTTCTTCACGTGAACATCTCATAACGCCAAGATAATACTCTTTGTTTTCGTCGGTTTTCGATGTCGATGGTCTGCCATCATCATCTTCGATTGACTCACGACCACTTTTGAACCACTCGTGCCACTGGTAAACGACCGTTTTCTTTAGGGAATAGTTGCCGGAACACTTTTCTAATATATACAATGTTCGCGCACCATTAAAACCGTTTTTTAACGCAAAATTTAAAACAAGTTCGTTGTTGCAAATTGAAATCTATTTCTAAAATTGTAAAAAAATCGCCAGCATACACAGAGATAGATGTAGTCTTTGCTACGTAACTCTTGCAAATGTGAAGCTATTACGCTGAAATTTGGAGGGAATGTCAACAACAGTTGTACCAACTTAAAAAAAAAACAGAACAATGGGAGCGCCACACGGTGCTTTTTTCCATTTTTTTCTCACGCAAGCAAAACCACTGCGTACGCTTTTCTATTAATCATACATTTAAGGAGTCTTTCCGAGCAGATGAAAAACAGAATTTTTCCAGCTCGTCGCTAAAAAAGGCGAATCTTCTTCTCTCTCTTCCTTTAGACCCACATCAATGATCTCTTGTCTGCTACTTCTAATTCAATATATTTATTTACTGATGGCGGTACTCTCTGCTTTACATATTGCTTTTCTGATTCACGTCCCTGGTCTTCGACTGTAGAACGGGTACGGCAGCGTATGAGCTCATTAAATGCCGATATTGACAGCATAACCAATTGGGGAGCAATCAACAGAGTGGAATTTAATAATTCAAAAACACAATGCTCTCTATTGTCGTCAGAGCGAAATTTAAACACCCAGTTAAAGCTTGTCATATTAACACCACCATTTTTGAATTGTGGGCCATTTTGCCTTGTGGTGGTCATGCAGCGTTATTGTTTGACAGCTGTCATATATGAACATTAAGGTCTTGTCATGGTTTCCTCAAGAGATGTAAAAAATATTTCTCCTCGTCTGATCTGACGTCAATGTATGAGGCATTTATTCGACCAAAATCGAAGTACAATACCCACATCTGGTAGGGTGCGCCGAAAACCTCTCTGGATCTGCTAGATAGGATTCAAGATCATGCGATAAAACGCATAGGTGATACAAATATCACTTACACAATTGACAACCCCGAACACCGTCGGAATGTCTCAAGCCTTACCCTGTTTAACCAGCAGTTCTTCGCCGAAATATCGAGTAGCATTCCGCATCTTCAAACCTTCAACGGCGACACCCGCCTCTTGAATGCTCATGCTCATCAGTATACCTTCAAGTTCACTTTCAGACATATTCTGAAAGATCGTGACTCGTTCTTAAGCCATAGAACTTGCTTTTGGAATGCCCACATTTAAGACCAATGTGTATTGGTATTTAATCTTCTTCTGTCCCTAACTTTCTTTCACCCACGTTGGTTACTAAAAACTCCTTGAGCGCTCGCCAATTTAGAAAAAAAAAAAAAAATGTTACAGGGAGCGGCAGTGCATATTCGAGAAATTTTTTCAACGAAACTGTTATTAGGTTCAGCAGCAATTCCTCTATCTGGTTCGCTGTTCCTAAGGTGAAGTTTGGAACTTTGTCCACTAATAAGTTCCTTTTTGATGTTACAGACGGTAATACATATCTATCACACCTACTTGCTGCTTCTTTGCTCTGATGGCTAGCCCGTTGATATAATTATATTTTCCATATGTAATAATACGCTGTACCTTCTTTTTTACGTGATATTGGGTTTCTCTACTCTGGGAAATGTGCACTCTTTTATCCATGAAAATCCTGTCCTCTCTTTTACTGTTGTCCATTGGACATCATCGATGTAATTTCTAAAGCGCCGGCTGATCGCTATATAATTGATCTGTATTACCTTTGCTGTTTAGTAATGGAGTCTCTAGACCAGGCTGTTGGCGTTGCAAATGTAACCAAACCTCCACCTTTGTCATTTCTGATATTTCCAATGCCATTTGTCTTTAAGTTTGCTACCCTCGCATTGAAATCTCCCATCACGATCACGAAGGCGTTGAATTTGTGGCGAGGACTCGTTGGGTATAGAAAGCGTAGTTAATCTCGCTAGTTTGGTGGAACGTAGCATTGTGTTATTGTGATGGTCCTCAGTCTACCCTTAAACTTAGCTATAAATATGCTTTTACCGAGTGGCAAATAGAAGATGAGGCTACCACGTGATTTTGGGGACAGTAGTGGACCTGCTTCATTTTCGTGTGTTGTGCTCTTCAGTTTGTCCGACAAAAGGGAGGAATCTCTTTTCAGTTTCGGAAGATAAATGTTGTGCTCGTACCACCTTATCCGGCTAACTACAAAAAGGGCAATCGCATGAGCTGCCTCCAATATGGACGAATAGCTCTATTTTCCGAGTATCGAGAAGAGTCATAACATTCCTCAATCCAGTAGTTTTCCTAGGTGGACAGCCATTGGTCACCAACAAATTACCTGTCCGTGTCGGGGGCGTTTGTGTCCGTTTCGGAACTTATTGTGTTTTACGGTTTCGGTTCACTGGGCCACAGACCAAATGATACTTTTCCCCTCTGATTGAAATTTCTAGGTAATGCTATAATGTAGTAATACTGAGATCTTCATCTGCAGAAGCATCATCTCGTCGTTTAGCGAACCAGCGTTCATTGTCTAATACTGCTTCCACGAGGGCCATCACTAGTCATCCTGCTCTTAGATAGTCCTTCAGGATGCAAGTAAGGTACACATTATACCTGTGTCAGTTGGGCAATACCTAACCACTTTTGTTGAGTTATGCTTGATATAAACAAAATCTGATACAAAAGGAAGCACAGTGTGGAAATAAAATTGACATTATTGACGACCACTACAGACATAAAACGTTTAATGGAACGTATAAAGACTTTTGGTAAAACCACTCAAATTTTATTTACATGACTTGTTCATCCTTGAGCTTTCCGTGTTTATGTTGACAGCAGGATTATCATAAAAGACATGCTAGACGTTTACAGCATAAGTAAATCCTGTAAACCAGCATACAGTTTTTGTAAACCAGTGTGTATGCAGATCAGAAAAGTATGAGTTGAAACGCCAATCATATTTAAAACCATTAAGCTGGTTCAAGGTATTGTAATAACAATCACCAGTTGCCCGTTCATGGAACCACTTACGTAGATTCTATTCGATACCAGTGGCGACAGCATACCAAAATTGCTCCAGTATTTAAAGGAGATATTGTATGAGTTTGTTTTATGGATCCTTGGCCTAGAAAATGGCAAGAAATATCACTGGTGTTACCTGTCAGTTTCAGTTGTCCTGATCTTTTCATTTTTATTTACTTTAGGTGTTCACTAAAAGAGCTCAAATGCAAAAACTTAATATTTTCGTGAGGCAATTCATATCTCAGAATGTTAAGTTGGCAACTTCGTTCAACACTGATAGTACAAATAATGGGCAAACAAAGCCGAGTTTATAAATCCGCTTAAGCAACTATATATGGTAGGTGGGTTCGGAAAGTCCCTTGACAATCATTACGAACAATGAAACCGAAAACGCTATTGTGAAAATCTACATTATCCTTTAATCAGAATTAAAAAATTCACAGGAAAAAATAAAATCACTGCAATAGTTTTCAGGATACAACCAACTCAATTACGACACCATATGGTCATGTCTTTTATTTCTGATTGCAACTGGCATGGCATCCCCACTGTTGCAAGCCAATTCCACCAACAGTGGTCACATTGGTAAATCTAATGAAATTACAAATGCTCCTCTACAAGGTTGGAGAATAGATTTAACCACCATCAGAAGTAGTAGCAGCAACAGTAGTACAGAACGCTGTCCCGTGTCACCAACTAATGTCCCCCGCAATTTGATTGGCATGGATGTTGCAGACCGCATTATACAATATATTTCACCACCCACATTGTTCGACTTCTAAGGCTAACTCATCTGCGAAAGCTTAATTTCCGAGAAGAACCACAAAACCTTTCCCAGCGTTGAGCGCTATCCAAACGTGCTCGAGATAGACTCCACAGAGTCGTGATTGTATCTATGGTATTCTAACCCCCCATTCATTGTTGAATACGTAGATACATACACAATTGAGGATTTTGTAGAATGACGTTGGTTAGATTTATGGCAACAATCGTTTTGGATAGTCCAAAGGAAGCGATCAAACCAATAAATTTCATACAATGTCGGGAGTCCCAAATAGTCATAGTGAGATGTCCTGCAGAGTCGAATTATCGAATTTGCTCACTTGAGCCCTTAGTATCTCGGTGTCTTTCATTCACGAAGTGCTATGAATTGGATTTTTGTTGCAGCAGCATGAGTGGATTATGTCAACACTACACACCAATACACTGATTGGTGTAGTAGTAAGTGTCGCAAACTATACTACTTATGGATAGTTTCCCTCAATCATGATACTTAAAAGGAAGACCAAAAGGAAAACGGAAGCACAATCCAACCAGAAGCACAGACAAAGACTGCAACTACAATATAACCATGTTGCAGCCGACATTTTACCTAGTATTCCCACATGATTGCATGGCCAAAAGCAATTTATTCAAACGCCTATCCGAAAACTTGTAAGGTGTGCAAGCTTATGTTTTGGGCTCCTCCCGGCTCGCCAATATACTCTGTGGTTTGTATATCACTACTATTTAGCCCAAGTAACACTAACGGGGTTGGTCTGTCGAACGTTGCGTTTCCAGGCAAGAGAACCCTTCTTCTGGAAATCAGATGTTTGCATTTGTAAATTAAAGTCGGAAGGGGGAGCGCGTCAATTGGTGGCCAGTTTATCCTCAAACACCCACTCCCCCATTTATTTCGATTCGAAGAGAATTAAGTTATTTTCCTTTCTGTGGGTCGATTGTTGGATGGTTTAGTTTACCCCCTTTGATTCTATCAGGACATGCATAGTGCAGGGTTATATTCGTACACTCCTAGTTCCTAGCACCTTACCTAGCTCCTATCTGGGTTCGTCTAGGTAGTTGGTAATAATAAATTTACTGCGCACTATTATTAAGGTGAATGGCCACGATTTCGCGTTAACGAATAAATTAGCTGCAAGCTCCTTCCAGCCGCACCTCTTCCACCCAGTGATGGTAGTCTACGGGGTATTCCTGTGCTTTTAGGCATTGTGCTGATGAAATGAAAAACAAAACCATGTGATGACTATAATGAGAAATGCATGTTGCAGCTAATTGATGTGAAGTGTGTAATGGCTTCCGGTTTTTTATTTTTATTATTTTTTATTTTTTTTTATTTTTAAGTTTAATGAATGGTCAACATGTGTGCACCTACAAGTACACTCGTAGAATATACTCAAACAAATGAAGACATATGTGCCTACATGCGTGTACACGTTTCCTGATTTTAGTGATAGTGAATAATGACTGGCGCTTTGGTACCTTTAATTTGAATTTAAATGCCTTTGAGTGCTATAAAGTAACTTGGCGAATAAATTTTAATTAACAAAATTTCTTGCATTTACACGGGGGCTCTTCTAAAGTGCGTGTTTGTCCATAATTGTATTTTCAATAGTAGAAAGCCAGCTCGACCAAAGAAACCACCTTTCTTGGGTTTTATGGGTTTATTTGCAACTCTTTGTTTGATATTTTTCTGAACAGGGAGTTGGGTAGATGTGGCAATATATGTGAAGTCCTTGTCTTAAAATGGACATTAGGAACTTGGGAATGATGATAATGTTATATGTTTGAAATGAATGTAAAGTAACATCGCGAACTATTATAAGTTCTTTTCCACGAGGATAATCTGATCTTCAACCAATAGGCCTCTTCATCCAGCTCGAAAGTAACCAAGATGCTCCGGTGCTCTTTTATATAAGCTCTTTTCCACGAGGATAATCTGGTCTTCAACCAATAGGCCTCTTCATCCAGCTCGAAGGTAACCAAGATGCTCCGGTTACCCCCCCCCCTCCCATCACATGTCGAAGTCTTAATTCTGCGCATTCAAAGATTCTCCAACGATCATTGTCGTAGTATTTTTCTGGCGATGTCAGTGTCACTTTAATATATCACCGCCCATATTGTGCGGTGTTATGAAGACATATTCCATAACGCAACTATTGACGCACTGCACCAAAATAACGACAGACTAGTATCGAGGCTGATAACCTTCTTCTGGCAGTTTACTGACTAACATAACCTGGAGATCATGGCACTGAAGTTGTCGATCAAAAACTCCAAATATTAATAAAATAGAATTGCAAGGCAGCTGTAAGTTTGTATTCGAACTTTAAAACTCAGTTTGTAAATAGCAGCAACCCGAATATGTTTTCACAAATAAGAAAAATGTCCTTCCATGTCTAAATATCGCCCAGACGATGGACCACGAACAATTATTGTTAACAGCAGGCCTAGATCGAAAGGAAGCTGTAGATTATGAAAACTTCTTTGTGACCGAAGATACGAAAAAGAAGGTAAAAGACATAGGAGCAACTTCCCGGGAAAATATAAGGCACATGACATCATTGGCCTGAACCACGATCTAGAAAATAGAATCCTGCGTTCAAAATGAAATTTCTAACTGGAAATTCGAGAATTCAGCCTTCATTCAGTTTAATGATGAAAAGATGGAAAAAAAAATAATGTCAAATGGATACGAAGCTACACCCGTTTACTCCGAAGGAAGTGCTTTAAACGTTTTTCGAAATACATAGAAGAAAGTAATCAGTGGGAATGAATGGGATAAAAATGTACAACGACATTTCCCACTAGAAGCGGTGGATATTTACACCACATTTTTTAACACTGCAATGAATAATGAACATTATAAAGCGCAATTGAAGACAGCGGTGGTGCATCCCATTACCAATCCGGCTAATCTTCGGTCGATATCTACTTCCGAATATAAGTATGTTAAAGGATGAGCCAATAGATGGTGTGGATGCTGGCTGTCAATTACTGTCACTTACTAAATTCAATGCGGTTGATCTTTTTGACAGATATCTTGCAATCTTTGGCAATTTTATTGGTGGAATTGTTTTCTATTAACTAAGACATTTTTGCTGTTCAACTTCATTACGAAAATGGATGATTTGTAAAAATAACATTTCGTGGAATTCGTGATTTTTTAGGTGAACATAATCCGCCTAGTGAGTCTGGAATTCGTGCAATAGTGATGGGTTTTGATTAGACTGGTTCGGTATCGGATCAACCTCCATATCACCATGCTCGGCCAGCACCTAGACGCCAAACCTTACCAATGTGAGGGAAAGTTTATAAAAACAATCAAGGCACCTTAATCCGTCGCCAAAGTCAACAATTGGGCCTCACTTATTATGAAATTTGTTACCAAACTCAGACAGATCCCAAGTTCAAATGAAACACCGTTGATCTTAGTTGTTGAAGGTATTCAGTGTACCATCTTCGCTTGAAGCTCGATATAAACAGCAGTCGTTCTTTCCACCTTAGACGTAAGTCTTTCGATTATTGGTTTATGATTGTTTCGTTCACCGCATCATTCTGTAGCTAATTGTGGACCTTGTAGAAGTTGAACAGGTATAAGTGGCGATAAATCAAGAGGATCATTAGCAATGTATGTAAGCGGTTAAGAACATTTTTGACCTCTATGAGAAATGTGTTCAGTTGATCAGTGCTTAAGGTTGCTCTTCCTACTGCTGCTCTCAAAGCTGACTAAACGACAACTACAAGCCTATTCCAAAAATGAACCAAACAAAGAAACACGTTGAACGTTATGTCTCCAACGTATGCGATTTTTGGATAAAACCACCTTGAAATTTTCATATTCGAGGTTTGCGTTAATTAACTCCTTGGATGCCTTTTTAAATGTCGCTGCGTTGTCAGACCAAATGAAAGAAAACGTCCCTCTACGAGCTATAAACCGACGAAGACGCCTCCGAAGATAAATCAAGATTCAGCTCTACATGAACTGTACGCTTTTTTCTTTTGAAAGTTAACACAGCGTTCGAATTTCCCTGACTGTTCTCCACGTATGATTCCCAGCGTTTTCTCACACCCACTATCCAAAATAAAGTGATTTTAGAGTCGGTCCAGTTTCGGATGAAAAGTTTCATTAAATTTGATTTGACCGTAAGTATTTTAGTAACCTAATAGCTACTAAAGCAGCAGTAAGTTCCAGTTTAGGCACAGTCAATTGATCATGTTCTGCGTTTTTAAGTGGGACTACTCTGTTCTTACCGAATATGCGAACGACCCAGGGACCTAACAATCCTAGGGGATCATAAATCATAAGTCATTACCTTTAACACGTTCCGCTTGGTCCCACCGACAGTGTGTGAAGTCAAAAGAGTCTTTAATGCTTTGACATCTACGGATAATTCATCTGAATCCACAAACCAACGCAGTCCTATTACCTTTTGAATGTCCGGTGTAGCCGCTTTAGACGAGATTTTATTTCGAACAAGTAGGCTATTGGAGTTCCATTTCCATACATATTGGGCATGTAATTTAATTTGTGCGTTTTTTTTTTTCAAAATTTGAACGTTTATTTAAGAAAAACATGTACAATAGTATTATTCAAAGTATTGCCCATCTGAAGCTATGACTTTTTCCCATTTTCCTGGCAATTTGTGGGTCCCATCCCAAAAGAACTGCGCCGGCTTGGCGCTCTGATGTGAACCGTATTTCAGTGAGGGCGTTCTGCATCGACCGGAACAAATGGTAGTCAGAAGGGGCAAGATCTAGGCTATAAGGCGGGTGGGGTAAGACTTCCCATCCACTGTTTTCCAAATAGTTCTTAACCTGAATAGCAACGTGGGGCCGAGCGTTGTCATGATGGAAAATTATTGCCTCGTGTCTGGTCGCATATTCCGGGCGTTTTTCGGCTACTGCTCTCTTCAAACGGATTAATTGTGTTAGGTAGCGTTGTCCATTGATGGTTTCACCCAGTTTTAGCAGCGCATAATACAGCATACCCATCTGATCCCACTAAATACAGAGCATTACCTTCGCGCCATGGATATTCGGCTTTGCCGTTGATTTGGTTGGTTGGCCGGGTTTCACATATGATTTTTTGCACTTGGGGTCGTCGTAATGGATCCATTTTTAATTACCAGTAACAATCCGATGCAAAAATGACTTCTTTTTGTGGCGTTCCAACAGCATTTCGGACATGCAAAACCGCCTTTCAACGTCTCTCGGCTTGAGTTCATGTGGAACCCAATTTCCTTGTTTTTGAATATATCCAGCTGCTTTTAAACATTTTAAAATGGCTGATTGAGTGACACTCAAAGATTCTGTGAGCTCTTCTTGTGTTTGGTAACAATCTTCAAAGAGTAATGCTTCCAGTTCTTCATCTTCAAACTTTTTTGGCTGCCCAGGACGTTCGTCGTTTTCCAAGCCAAAATCACCAAAACACTACAGCTACCGCATGTTCACCATAAACTTCCACCAAAATACGATGGCTTTCGGCAGCAGTTTTCAGTAATGAAGAAGAACTCCCCGCAAAAACACTTTTTCAGGCACAAACTTCGACATATTTGAGTGAAAAAAAATTATTGTTGTTTACGCTTCAAATGAATGAAATATATTGAAATGACGTACAATGACAGTAGCTTTCCAACGCATGTTAAAATGGAATAATAACAATGGAATAATACAAGTTACGCCATCTCTTAGCAAACCGCACGAAGTTATAGATCCAACACATTGAACAAGTCTTCATAATACCCACTGCCTAACATTTTCTGATGTCTATTCGTCATTGACACTTATGACTAAGTCATCAACGTAGAAACTATTACGAAAAATCTCTTCCAATTGTGGATGTCGTTGTTCAGAATCATCTAGTATTCTAGAAATTGTTTCTCCAAGCAAATTGGGACTATTTCGTCATCCAATATGCCTGCACTCGAAAATCCGTTCGTCTTTTGGTGGAGTTAAATAGTTCCTTAAACCAAAAAAAATCGATGGCTATCACGATCGGGTACATTTAACCCTACCTAAAGAAAAGCTTTCTCAATATCAGCTATTAAGCCAAATCTTCTATAGCGAAAGTTTAATAACACAGTCAAAATTTCTGGTAGATACTCGTAATTTGTACCTTACAGGTGATCGTTTAGAGTTGACGTTGATGTCGATGTTCTTAGTCGCGCACTAAACTACGCATTCGATTATCATGGAGCAATAAATTAACATCCTTCCAAGGCAGAGATGCTCCGTAGCGATCTCTCGCTTTTCGAACATTTACACTTGTGATAATACTTACTTTCTTTTCGTTGGTTATTCCTAACGCTTCAAGCTTCCAAAATTGTTGAAGCTCCTCGCAAGCGCAAAAATCCAATGACGTTGGCTTACGGCCACCCCAAGGTCGTGATAATAGCTGTCAGTTTTGATGTAAGTCGCTTATGTTGACCGGTAGTAAGCATCCAATAATTGTCAGCCCCAATTAGTATGCTTATCCCTTTTTCTGCTTTATAATTTTGAAGTTGCAAATGAGCTAATGACAAATTTTGGAGACAATACTTATCTCCGGAACCTCTATCAATTCCATCACAGCTTTCTTGTTGTACTGGCTTCGCAATGTCAGACGAACTTTATTACATTGCATGCTCGGCCGAGATTCTTTATTTCCGAATGGAGTTTTTTCTAGCTCATGGACACTGAGAATTGGAAGATTTAATTGTCGTGCTACACTTGATTTGACGAAAGACATTTGACTGCCACCGTCCATCACAATTCGCACACACATAGAATGACTGGAGCTTTTCCTCGAAGCAAATGCAAATGCGGTTCGTAAAAACTCATGATTTTGACAAAAAGAACTGTCAGAGCGTGTGGTAACAAGTTAATTGACTGTTGTTGTTGCTTACTGCTCGCTGATGGTGCTGACAAAATTGTATTTGTGATCGATGTGTGAGGTGATCCTTTCTATCTTTATACTGTGGGTTGCACATTGATGTTGCATGCCATCCGTTACAACTTTTGCACACGAGACTAGACCACCTTTTGCATACTTTAGAGTAGTAGCTTTTTCTTAAGCATGTTGTCTTCTTCCCCACCTTGGATTTGAGAATTATCAGGCTGATCATGATAAAATCTGTGAAAATCTATTCTCAATTCATTTTGAGCATAACAAAATAATTCGATGTAGGGATTCCAAGAGCTGACAGTGACCGAATGGAAGTTAGAACTGAATTATAAAGAATTCTCAAACCTGAACCATCAACCTTTGAGTATACTGGCTGGATCGATAGCAACGACTGCATTGTGTTATCCACTATCTTGTCTGTATTGCCATATTCTTACTTGAGCAAGGCAATCGCAGTGTCGTTAAATTTACCTCACTAGGCGTCCGCCCTACATGTGTTCCAGCTGCTTTTCCCATTAATGATACTTGTAAGTAATGAAACTTGTCGACGGTTAACATGGAATCATTTTCATGCACCAGCATCTTGAACTGTTCCCAAAATGAGATTCATTCTTTAAGGTCACCAGGGAATTTTCTGGGATTCAGCCGTTGAAGCCTTACTACCGATATTCTATTCGAAAGGGAATTCGATAAGACATTAGTGGAAATATTAGTGGTGGTATCATCATGAGGGTGTGCTCTGTTCATTAACAATTGGCTTTGGAAATGCTTGACTTTGTTAAGCTTGATTTGAAGGCGCGTAATTGTTGAAACAGCTTTGTCGTTATAATCAACAATACTGTCGGCTTCTCTTTCAAAATCATCTGGTTTTTTTGAAGAACGAACTTCTGCGTTTGCTTTTTGCAGATTTTCATGATCTGATAACAGACGATCCAACAAACGCTAAACTCTTCTTCGATTGCATCTACCGCATTTGAGTCTATGTTTTCAGTTATGTTACTGTCGTTTGATTTCATTAAATCGCATGCACTGTTAACTATTTTTATTATCGGTCTGCGATACGTAGCGCGACTTGCCAAATCCATATTAAATGTTCAATGTTCAATGTTAGATCCCGAGTTAGATCCCAATGTTTCAAGACAAAATGATTTGTCAAGAAAAGTTATGTTAATCGATCGTGGTTAAAATAGCAACTGAACTCTAGTTACAATGTTTCTTTGCTTGTAACTCTAATTGGAGTATGTACTTAACCAACACATAGATAAACTTATAAGAAGGCTGATATTTGTTTTAAAAGTTGATCTTCATTTTCACACCTATTAAATCCAAATTACACAACAATTGATGCCCTTGGACTATCTATGACGCAGCCGATTTGTTAACTGGATGTTAGATCGCTAGAACAATTTGTCATCAGATTTGATTTAGTCCGATGAAACCCATTTTTGGATGGATGACTACGTAAATGAACAAAATTGTCGTTTCTGCGAACACGAAAAATCAATGCATCAATCATAAAAGTCACTGTTTGGTGCGGATTATGGGTTGACGTGATCATTGGCCCGTACTTTTCCGAAATTGAGGCTGGAGAGATAGTTACTGTGAATGAAGAACATAACCGCAACATGTTGACCGACGGTTTTTTTTTTTCGAAAATT
The DNA here is from genome assembly GCA_907269105.1 of Volucella inanis. NCBI lineage: Eukaryota > Metazoa > Arthropoda > Insecta > Diptera > Syrphidae > Volucella > Volucella inanis. Next base: position 229,650,720 of record OU026153.1, on the reverse strand, counting down.
TAATAAATTGAGTCTGAACGATCACTGGTTTTAACAGGAATAAGAACCTCCAGCTCAAACCAGCAATCAATAAATTTATTGCGGACGAAAATTGAATATCGCATTATTTCAGTTAAAGAAGTTCATTGGCCTCCAAGGTCATGCTATTTGACACCTTTAGACTTCTTCCTGTGGGGTTATTTGATTAGTATGATCTACGTCAATAACACAGCCACAATTCGGGATTTTAAACAAAACACCCAAACTGAAATTGCGGCCATTAATCCACTTATTCTTCAAAAAGTCATCGATAGTTTTGATCTTCAGATTGTCGCTTGTAACAGAAGTCGTGATAATAGCAAGAACGTTGTTGTATTTTTTTTTCATTATTGCCATAGATTGTAATTGGTTAATCAAAATAATTTTATATTAATTTCAAAATTAGTGTGGGTTCAATTTAAAGAAAACTTCCACACTAGCTGTTGGCTAGTGATTAGTGTTGGCTTTATTTGAAAAGGTTATCGATAGAGTCTTCACTTAGTGGGTAGAGGACAAAAATAATATATCATAGCTTAAGGCAGACCATGTAACCTCACATGCCGCGCCTAAACTGGTATCCGATATCCAACGGACAAAAGCAAGAAACAGTGCACAATAAGAGAGACTTTTCTTTCAGCTCAACATTCAGGGCATACGTATGCAAGCCACTGATTGTTTTCAGTGTACTTACCGGTAAACTGCTTGTCGTAAAAATTGGCAATGTAGCTTCAGCTGGAGTAATTGATATTAGAAACGGTCTGCAAAAAGATAAGGTTGATTCGCTGATCTTATTCAGCATCTACACAAGCTATCTTGCGAGCTCGATTCACCATGCCATAGATTACGCAGACGACTTGATTGCGTACAGAGCAGGTCCGAAGATCGAGGTTAATAATATGATCTTGCAACGAGACTTCGATTCGATTAAACGATATTGCGACAACTGAAAGTTAAGGGTCAACATTCAATAGAATCATCGGCCGGGTTTTGATTGTGGAATAGAACTAGCAGCCACTAACTTGTCGAAATGTAGTCAGATACCTTAGGATTTGGTTAGATCAACATCTTGATTCTAACTAACATACATACAGAAGTTCTTTGGCCAGATTCAAAATGCTTTTTTTCTGATAAAAAGACTATTTTATAGCAGCCAGTTCGGAACACTGTGTGTTCTTTTGATATGTTCTGGCAATGAGGTCCATAGACTAATGGTGCTGATCAAAAAAAAAGTCTCGAACAATATAGGTCGTTATAGGGTTGACTATCAATGTTATATGTATATTCTTATTGATCGAGAAAATTGCAGCTTTGAGAACAGATAACATATGTCGGTGATTTCAGATATATTATTTTCTGTAAGAAGATGGAATTGGAGTATTAAGATTAAATTGCAAGCTGCATCCACGGATGTTATTTGCCTAATTTGAGACATGGTCATAGCTGATTATAGCTTCCGAATGCAAGCAGTGTAATACAAACGGCAGCTTATTTTTTAACCTAGATATGATACCTTAGATACAAATGGGATACGTACATTGTTGAAAGAAAGAGAGGGATAATTTCTTGTTTCATGCTGATTCTGAGATTCCGTTTGATTCCTTTTACAATAGCCGGGTTATGTATTGTACAAAGGTTTTCGTTTATCCTACAAGAAAGCCTTCTACCATATCCAAAGGGCTTCAAAGATAAATTTGTAAATCATCTTCATAGAGATTTAAAGAGAAAGTCTTACAACATTGGATAATTTTTTATATATAGTTTTTTTCAAAGATCTTAACACTCGAGTGTGTATGGCTACTATTAAAGTAGCTGAACACGTTTTAAATTTTTAGGAAAAATGGACAGAGTTAGAAAGAAAGATTTTTGGGTTCAGTGGCATCCAACATTTATAGAAATGGAGAGACAAAATAGTTAGTGTAATTGGGCTTGTTGTTTCATTTTCACCCTGATTTGTCGCTATTTCAACTACCACTGCTCCATGGAAATTGCCAGTAACATTTCGCCACATCAAACTTTTAACCTCCCTATGAATGCTGGTCAGTATATCTACTCTCAAGCCAGGAAGTACTCTAAAATATCGTGATTACATTCTAAGCCGTACAATTCGCTTATAGAATTCTCTACCTAGCTCTTTATTAACAAACCATTATAACCTTCAAACATTTAAAACCAAGGTTCATCGGTTTTCTATTTATTTTCTCCCCGATTTTCCTTTGTCCGCGCTGTGTGCAATCATTTCAGACTTAAGTCTCCTGAGCGCGCGCAAATTATAAAAAAAAAAGAAATTATAAGTAACTACTCATCTTACGTGATTTCAGTTGCCTGAAAAAAAAAGGAAACGTCTTTCAGGCACGGCTGGTATTAAACCCCGAAGCATCCTTTTTGGAAGCAAATGCACTACCTAGTGAGCCACGGCCAATTATTGGGTTGTTGAATTAGTTCTGCAGTTTTTTTTCTTTGAAGTAGTGTTTATCGTTTCAGAAAATCTCTGCATATTTAGTCCAATAGAGCGGGTTATCCTTTACATTGTTACGAGAATTTGTTTTGATTAGACGTGTGCTTAATATTTTTCTTTTTTGTAAATGGAGAATAAGAAAGTGCATTTAAGAGATTTGGTGCGTGTATAGAGATTCAGCTATAAGCGCTAACACTTGTCAGTTTTCGTTCATGAAAAACAGACCTTGCTGATGCTGTCCGGTCTAGACGTCCACCAACCACAGACGAAAATCAAATCTTAGCTACAATTATCGTTGGCAGGCATTTGACATGAGATCGCTCAGCGGTTTAGCGTCGCCCACATAACCGTTTCTCAGAGTCTGAAAAGGCTTGGAATATCGAAAAAGGTTGATGGTTTCGTTCCTCACGGATTCAGTATAAGAAATAGTATGCATCGCATTATGGTCTGTGAGCCTTTGTTGAGATGAAACTCGCTTTAGGCTTTTTTGAAAAGAGTATTTACGGGAGACGAAAAATGGGTGGTTTACAACAATATTCAATGTAAAAGGTCATAGTGCATTCCTAGTGAACCACCAAAATATGTTGGTAAACAAGATTTGCTTGCAAAAAGAGTAATATTGAGAATTTGGTGGAACTAGCGATGTGTTCTTTACTTAAAGGCCGTTCAATATTGCTTTTAGCTCGATACTTTGGAGAAGGCAATGGAAGAAAAACGACCAGAGTTAACGAACAGGAAGAGCGTTGCTTTAAATCATAACGACGCCAGACTATACACAGCTTTAAAGACAAAACAGGAGCAGAATTCATTTGGCTGGGAAGTTATGTAGTACTCACGGTAATCTCCACACCTTGCGCCTTCTGACTACCATCTGTTCCGCTCTCTTCAAAACAATTTGGAAAAAAGGCAACTTAGTTCCGAAGATGAGATCAAACCGTATCTGGAAAACTTTTTTACCCATAAGTTTGCTGACTTTTACAAAAAAGGCATTATGTCTCTTCCAAAACCTTTGAAGAAATTAATAAACCATGATGGACAATATCCGATGGATTATATATAGGCTTTTATACCAAAAATGTGTGTTCAACTTTAACCGTAAACAACCGGTTAAACTTATTGAACAACCCAATACAATTTATTTTTTTGTTTATATAAATGCTGGAAGGAATTGAACCTAAGAAAGAACTTTGAGACAGCCCTTCGTGTAAACATTTGCATTGTGAGCAACTCCTATTACAACAGACCCTTTGAGGTGGACGAGCAAAGTAGTTCGACATAAGTTTTATTGCATTTTGAGTAAGCGCAATGCTTTTAACGTGATTAACTTTGTCAACCTCCTTTGAAAAGACTTTCAAATCACCCTGATATCGAAGGCGCATTTTTAAAGGAAAAATCTCGACGGACAATGTGATCATAAGTGGCTTACTGGCTGTGGACAGTTGACAATGATGCTGCTCCGCAGAATTTTGGAGGCTAAAAAATGTGAAAGAGACTTCCTCGTCATTTCTTTTCATCAATCCCAGTATAGCCCCATTTGAGAGAAACCTTGTCTGTAGGCGATTTTTAGCCCCAGGCGGCTTGCATCATATGGTAGTAAAGGTAGGATTAAGATAGTTTTAAGGGTTCCGAGACATAAAGCCAAGCCACATAGAGTAAACCGTCTTACATCGCCACCGTTTTAAGGTTACAAAAAATAAAAATATTAAAATAAATAAAACAAAATAATAAAAATAAAAGAAGTTTTAAAAAACGAGGACTTTGAACTTGGGTAAACATTCACTAAACTTAAAGAATTTTTTCTATCTACGTTGTAAGTGTAAATGAATTGAATATAATTAAAATGCATCATTCAACGTCAGAGATTAGCGTTTGATAAAAATCCTGGAAATGAGTTGGTGTGCACTCGCAACGAAGTCGTCTCTCACTGCCTTTAACAACTCAACATTAAGGCTGCCTGGTCCACCATCCATGTTAAAAAGGATGTTTTTAAGAGCCTTAGAACAGTCATGTGGCGTAAAATGGCACAATCCCGCTAGTTGTTTCACTGTACATTTCCTCATGAAATGCGGTTGAATTGACAATGTTATTGAATTGAGTAAATCATTTGTTTCATGAACAGTACAACGCCATCCTGCTGGAACCACATACCACCTGGGTTGTGCTATGTGGTTCATTAATTTATATCTGGGAACATTAGACAATAATTGTTATGTGAGCTACGGCCTCATTTTTTGAAGAAATTACAATACGTACTTATTTAGATGGCGCTACAAGACGGGAGAAATTGTTCCACAACCAATAGGCCTTTTCAACTTTAACGATCTCTCGCCAGCTGCCTCCATTGCCGCAGCATCACAAAACTTAAACATTCGCTTTACATGGCCAGTAAATCTCAGTCATTGGATTCGTAGACGGCCGACTAGACGATGTCGCTGTTCGCTAGAAAGCTTCTGTTCCATAGAACAGGACCGAAATGATGAGACTCTTGTTTTGACTTAGTTTGATTCAACGAGAGAGGTCTCTCTTACCCAAAGAAACAACGATTAACAGGAGAAATCCTGTCGAAAGTGAGCGTTCTTTCTGTTGACAGCATTTATTTTGGAATTTTCCGCTTTGATATTCACTAAAGCTTCACTGAGACCTCGCTGTATTCGTCCAATCACATCAAAGTTCTAAAATTGTGATAGTGCCTCTTTGTTGGCCAGTGAGTCTTTGCAGATGTGAAAAACATTACCTGACAGCGCTTCACCTTGTCTAAAATATTTTCTAGTACTGAAGGTATCGGTTAATGAAACAGCGAGTGTTCTCCATAGTCGTCCTTTACAACCTGGTGACTTTGGGAGGTATGCCGTGCCGATACTAGATATTTCAGTGTTCCTGTGTACACTGTCGTACGCGGGTTTGAAGTCGACAAATATGATAGATATTAAGTGGCAATCTTAAATTCCCAGGTCATTTCCAATGTCTACCGTTGTGTGAACCTTTGATCGATTGAGTACTTTCCTGGTCTGAAACATCGTTGATTAACCAAGTTATACGTGAATGGTTAGAGATGTCCACTTATTCCTCGTTGATTCAATCAAAAGAGTCTCCTTTTTTGTGAATCCGACAAACAATTATGAGATTCCATATTTTGATCATACTGGCGCTTGATCCCAACTAGGTCATCTCTAGGCACTTAAAATAACCCAGCAGACAGATAGTCGTCTTCGTCTTGGTGAAGTGGATGGAATTCTCCATCTTCATCTCGAACGCGAACTTGTCATACTCTGACCTTCTGCAGAAAAATGACAAATTTCTTCTTTTCTTTGTTGTTTATAGAAAACGTGGTCCACTTTTATCCCTCCAAGCAACTTTCAACAGGCCCCAACGAATATTAGGCTGTTTACTGAAATACCGAAAGTTCGGGACATAATTTCTTAGTCTAAGGTTTGTAACAATTCTTTATCTAAATGTATTAACTCTGCATCTCTGGGCAATAGGGGTCAGATATTTTGAAGTAATAAAGTTTTTCATAAAGGCTTTCTACAATTATTTCGTTTTTAAGACGCTTACTAGTTCTGAGAATTGTTTTTGACCGCAGCTCTAAATACACGTCATATTTATCCGCGCTATGTCCTTCATTTATATTTTGGTATTTTCTTAAAGGACATATGGTGTGTTACTTTTTACTCTAACTATTTACATTTTACTTAAATGCCAATGCTTTTCTATTTATAGAAGTACAATTTGTGTGGAATAAACGCATATGTGGTTTCGGATCACTATTTAAAGGTCGAACGGATAAATTGATAGCACTGTCTGTGCCAAGTCCACTCATACAATCTTGCGAATATTCCAGGCATAAGCTACGAAATAACCAGAAAATAGAACTAATTCGTCTTATTTCAAGTCATGGTGCCAATGCTCAGTATATTTTTTAGCGCTGTAACAAATGCAATATGACTTCATGCTATTGTCCGTCCTAGTTGTCAACAATATTAGCAATGAATTTACATGTGGGAAAGGACTATCTGAGCCTTCAACCTTGGATAATAGTTAATAGTGTCATTGGATTCAGAATCAGATGTGGGGTCTCGGACATCAAATACGCTATTGCTTCCTTTAATGACTTCAAGTCGCCTTGGAACGATGGCACATATCCTGTAATAGAATAGAATATTCACTGCTTGCTTGTCACAGTAATACGAGCCCTAACCTGGCTAACAACAAGAGCAGCCTTTATGCCAAAAATTGACAAAGATGACTTCATATTCATCGACTCAGACCTATCATTTTTTCATGTTGAAACACATGTGCAGATTGATTGAGCATTTTGCGGATCCATTCTTTGATCAAGATGCAACATGTTTACCAACGTGGAAAATCTTGCGGGACTTCGCTTCAAAATCTGCCAGAATTGAAGCCACACTTGACTGGAGTTAGTACGTGCTGTGCATTTTTATCCACTTTGAGAGTGCTTTCAGAAAACCAGCTTTTGGCAGCACATGTACCTTTGCCAGACAACCAAGCCCTGGTGAATTGATGAATAAGACCTTGTTTCGAACAATGAGTACAGCAATGGCCAATTGGTACACTTGAAACATGTTAACAGTCAATCCTTTCAAAACTGAGGTTGGTCTCTTTACAATAAGGACGAAACTGACTGGTGTCACACAGCAAGCCCTTAAAGGCATCACCACCCGTCTTTATGCGTAATCTTGGTGTCCTTTTTTAGGATGACAACGTAAGATTTTATTCTTCGTTTGTATTCTTACCGTATATGTAGGCAAACCTGATGGCAATAAAATATGTTGTAAACAGTCGGTGGAACGGGAAAAGCAACTGCAGTTGAATCTTTTCTGAAACCTCTTACCACTTCTAAATTAGATTATCTTGTTAGGCAAGGCTTAGAGAAGAGGTTCTCAGGATTGACTTACCTATGTCTCCGGTTAGGGTTTCCATGCCTCAGTAGGAAGACTATAAACTACTTACTCGTACTAGCGTTTCAATGGGGCACTTTTTTTTTTTTTTCAAGCCATTAGTCTGATCTACGCTATATTGAAGCTGAAAGTACTCAGGTTCTTCCTTGTTTTACGATAGCGCGTGCTACCTTAAAATATTTGCACACAGCGCGGGCGAAAGAAAACGTTCATTTTGAATGTTTGAAGTTAATAATACCCAAAAAGTAAAGAGCTCCTAAAGAGCGTTCGGTGAAAGGTTTGAAGTGGCGGAATGCTACTAATATTTTAATCCAGCACTGGTGGTGGAAATAGCGATAAAACAGAGTAAGAAACGAGACATTACGTCGGTGCTCGAGGGTGTCCATCATCTGAATGATATTATTGTTACCTATGAGTTTTATCGTACGGTTTTGAATCCTATTTAGCAGGTGGTTTGATGTTTTAGGAACACCTGTGGGCTCCTACTTCAATTTTGGGCAGATGAATGCCTTATACATATATTGTGGCCTGATCAGGAGGGGGGGTGAAATATTACTTACTTCGCTTGAGAAAACCTAGACATATCGAGGCATTTTTGACAACACCGAATATATGGTCATTCCAATGTAAGTTGTCACTGACACACATATCGAGAATGGAAATTTTTTCGATTTTAACGATCCAAGTGCCACTCATAGATAATAGCTGGGTGTTTAAATTTCGCTTTGACGACCGCAGACAGCATTGTGTTTTGGAAGCATTTAAATCCACTCTGTTGATAGTTCCCCAATTGGTTATATGTTATATTATGATTCATTGTAAGGTTTGATTTATAATGTAAAATAAAAGACATCAATTTGAAAGCGAACTTAAAATGTTATTTATTGGTTAAAAGAACAATTCATGACATTTACTTTTCAAAAATAACATCATGTAAATGTTGGTCACAACTACGTCTGAAGTGGTCCATACGAAAGATCCAATTTTGGGCGACTCGTTCGAGCATAGCGACTGGTATCTCGTGAATCGCACGAGAAAGGCGTCAATCGTTGCAGGCTTATACCTGAAGACCTAAGACTTTAAATATGCCCAGAAAAAATAGTCCAAAGATGTGATAGCGTACTATCTAGGCTGACAATTTACCTTAGCAAAACGTGAGATTAAGTGCTCACCAAAATGATTTTTCAATAAGTCCATTGTTTCATACGCTGTATGGCTCTCAGCGTCGTTCTGTTGAAACCAGAGCTCACCGAAACCATGTACTTCAATTTAAGGAAGCACATAATCCGTTAACATGACGGGATGACGGTTACCATTGATGGTTACATTCTTATTTGCCTCATTTTTGTAGATATATGGACCAATGATTCCACCAGCCCATAAGCCACACCATACCGTTGTTTTTAATGGATGTAATGTTAGCTCTTGGTACTCTTCGGCTTACTTATCAGCCCAAATACGGCAACTTTGTTTATTAACGTTTCCATTGAGCCAGAAATGTGCTTCATCGCTGAAAAAAATTTCACGATAAAACACCGGATTTTCATTGAGTTTTTTCAGAGCCCATTCACTTAAAATATGACGCAGATTCAAGTCGCCTGGCTTCAATTCTTGCACAAGTTGAATTTTGTACGCTTTTAGGCCGAGATCCACGCGTGAAATACGTCAAGTTGTCGAATACGCCAAGCTAAGCTGCTGAGAACGACGACGAATCGATTTGTCGCGGTCTTGGCGTACGTTCTCAGCTATAGCTGCAACAGTCTCTTCACTAAGTGCTGGATGTGGTCTAACCGATCGAGTATCATCCACTAATGTAAACTGGGACTCAAATTTGTGAATTTGGTACTATTTGGTATTGACAATAGTAGTTTCAGTAGGTCGAATATGCGCACCGTAAGTTCCTCGAATCGCACGAAAAATATATCTCACAGAACGCTGATTTTCTTAATACATCTGAACAATTTGGAGACGCTGTTGTGGTGAGTCTTTCCATGATGGCTTGCCAAATAATAAAGCAGTTTGATCTGTCACGATGAATCACCCCTCACTTATACATAACATACGCCGCCATTCCCGCTCTACAGCCGAAGAGCAGGGACATGAGTCCGGGAACGAATATGAAAAGTAGAGAGCACTGTCATCAGCAAAGGATGTATTGGATTAGAAGTATCAGACAAGGGATCAATAACTAGGCACACTAGCATTTATCTTTTAAATATCAGACTTGAAACCTTCCAATTTCAATTGAACGTTCCTAATCCATTAAAGAAGAAAGTCATCTAACCCAAAAGCACGTATTTTCAACTAAAGAGACTGATGCCAAACTCTGTCAAATGACTTAGAAATATCAAGTGGAACTTGTTGCTACGAAAACCGCACTGCCGGTGATTAAGAAATTTTCGTGGTTCGAGGCTGACGGTTTATCAGCGTTTCCATGACCTTGGAAAGAAGTGCAATGGGTCTCTAGGAGGAAAAAAAGATTCGCCTTTTTTAGAGACAGGCTAGATAAATGGTATTTTTCATCTCTCAGAAAATCACCTAAAGAACATGATTTACGAAAAAGCTTACACAGTGATTTCTCAACGTGAAAGAACACCTTTTCAGAAAAACGGGAGATGAACTATTTGGATCAGTAGATTTGTGAATGTTAAGATCTTTAAGTACTCTTGCTACTACACGTGTGCGAAAGTAGATTGAAGATTCGACGCACACAAAAATTTCTCCAACCATGACAGCCTCTTTACAGCTCCAGTCGTACCTGATACTGATACTTTATCTCCTTAATCATCAAAAGAAGTATTCATCTTCCTGTGAACTTCTTGGATAATTCTAAGAACATGACTTTTCAATTCCTTACCGGCTTATTGGCGTCTCAAAATGTCGAATCGAATGTTAGAATTTTATTTTTCACAGCACAACTCATTCTTCTGATATGAAATAGAAGGGACGTACGTCTACACGATTTATGTCTTTGACTAAAAATTATCTCAGGGCCAAATGGACATTCAACTTAAATATTGTTACTAAGAACGTAAATCAATTGAATAAAAAACATTTCTTTTATTTTCTGCATCGATCTCGGTTTATTTCCCATGTCAATTGTATTTTTAATTTCCATACATATAATTTTATTTATTTATTCATTTATTTATTTTTTGTGATATTAACATAAGGCATTCTTCTGTACATAATTTCTTTAATTTTCTTTTTTACTTAAATAAATAGAAAAAAAACCACAAATCACGAGATATACATAGTGATTGAGAAAACTAAAACTAACAAAACTCTTACAACTTCATATATAAATTTATTTTCTATAATTCGTGTACATGGTTTGGGCTTAGTTTTATTTTTTCCCCACATTTAATTGAATTTATTCTTTGTAATTTGTTACTCAAAAAAATATATATTTGTATATCTTACTGTGTCTAGCACTGATATAACTTCATAGAAGGATATGCATATTTACATATGTATTTGTTCTTTCTTTTTGCTCATATTAATTATTCATTGTGTCTATGCCGAAAATTACTAAACTAATAATTTAAACCAATCAAACAACTTTATATATATATATATATATCTATATCAAAAAAAAAATCAATTTCGTTCATGATATTCCACTAAAAGCACGTTTTTATATATCAAGTATCCCTACAGTTCTTCAACTACTAAATTTACACATTTTGTCCTTTTGTTGAATTTTAAATTTATTTTTACTTTTATACTATCATATATTCTATTGTTTTTTTCTTTTATTTTGCTTAAAGAATGGTATAAACATTACTCTTTGTTACTATGTACTTACTCAACACAGTTTTCCATTTATTAGCTTACAATGTAGTGAATGATTTTGTATATGACATAAAATCAGTTAAGTGATTATATATAAGTTTAATATATCTTTTTTTACAATTTTTTTTTTAAATAAAGTTGTTGCACTATAAGTTTATCAAGCCTTTTGTTTTAAACTTTCGGAATATGAGCATGTAGTGGTAAATTAAAAGAATTTCAAAAGTTTAAACAAGGTTTTTGGAATATCAAATGGCCTTACACTCTATTTTTTTATATTTTTGTAAATTCGAAACTTATACAAAAAATCGAAACAAGTGTTAATTTAAATAATTGTTCTTTTTATAAAAATATGTATGTAGATGTATGGTTATTTGAAGGTATGTACAGCAAACAAAATGTAATTTTATTACAAAACAAACTTTTGATCTATTTACATTACAAAATAAATTAAATTTTATTTTTAAGCATTTTAGATTTTTTCTTTTACTATGTGAGACAATATTTTACTGACTCTCTTAATGTATTCTGTACAAAGACTATTTTGTTTCACTTTAATGTTTTTTTTTTTTTAAGAATTATTTAAGTGATATTTTATCTCAGTCCTTTTCTTAGGGTTAATTGACAAAGTTTGCACAGAATTAATGTGATTGCCAGTAACACAAAACCGCAGTTTGGTCTGGATGAAGAACTCAAGACTGAAATAAAATTGAAAAAGAAAGGAAATTTTAGAAAATATAATAACTACTTATCAACGATATTTTAGAGATTAAAAACAATTTTATGATCAAAGAAAATTTGAACGTAGACAATTGGGAGAACACAAGCTCTGATATTTTTAAGTCCGACTACAATGCACTGATTGACGGTTTACCAAATAGCAATGATGATGTTTTCAGCAGCTGTTACAGTTACCAATGACAACCAGCTGTCAAAATATTCAGTAAAGTTTGTCATTTCATCGTGCATCGTTTTACGCTTGCCGAACGTACAGAAATTATTCAAAAACATTTTTATAATTCGTCGCACTGTGGAAATGTTTGAGCATGAGTATACTCTTTTGTATCACAAGCCACATACCAGACAAAGGTTGGTACGAAATTAAGAAAACATAGCCGTATCGAAGAAGAGACAGAAATGTCTATTCGGTAGGGATCAGCTGAATTGGACATCGTCAAGAGTCTTCTTCTCGGAAGAAGCTGATTTTTGGCTCAGCGGCCATGTCGAAAAGCAAAATTGGTTATTAACCCACAAATGTGCGGCCAAGAATCAATGCATCCACATCATCAGACCTTATTCCTTTCGAAATGAGGAAGGAGACACCGTTACCGTCAATGGCCTCATTTATAGAGCAAAGCTAACTGACTTTATGTAGTCAGAGCTCGAGAAAATCGATATATTCGGGCTGTGGTTCCAACAAAACGGCGCTGCAACGACATACAAGCAACGCAACGTTTGAAGTTGTGAAGGAAAAATTTGGTGACTGAGTCATCTCACGGTGAGCGTTTATCATATTGCCGACGCGATCTTGCGATTTGACACCACTCGATTATTTTTTCTAGGGCTACTTAGTCTACGCTAATAAGCCATCAACTTTGAACGAGCTCAAAGCCAATAATCAACACGCTATTGCCGGAATAACGCCGCATATATTGGACCGGGTCATTAAAATTTGGATCGACCGCTTGAAGCTCTACATCCGAATTCAAGGCGGCCATTTGAATGATATGCTTATCCAAACATAATGGCATGAACGTAGCTTCAAAATAAAGCCAGAATCAATTTTACATCTATTTAAAATTTTTTCCTACCGCTCTTATCTAGTCACCAAGAGTAAAACATTGGATGAAACTACTCCCTGCTGGTCATCGGAACAAATAAATATGTAGTTAAATATCAAAGGAGTTCAAAACCCATAGTAGCCGTAAGTAAGTAGAATTCTGGAAAAAATCCTGGAAGGTCATCTTTTCGACAAAGCAGATTTATTCGTCGGGCATGCGTTTCCAGGACCAATATTTTCAGGGATGTGCCAGTCTATTCTACCCGTCACATCATTCCTTTTATCTTTGAAAAGCTTAGTGACTAAGTCGGCAGCTCCTGTGAATTTGTTGGATTTTAGTGGTCTTAGGAACCACTTTTGTATGTGGCTATTCGAGCAGTATAGCTAAGATAGTTCTCACAACGTTTAGGAGGGCTAAGAAGTAATGTGTGTTTATTTTTGTAGGCTCGTTTTTTTTTTTTTTGGTTGACAACATTTTCCAGCGCCAGCCAATTTGACAGTCTGCAGGTAGTTTGTGCTCAGCTAGCTTCCATTTCACTATAAACAATCTTACACTATGCCAGAACAACGTTTGCAAATTGTACAAATTTATTTCTGAAATCATCCACTTTATTGTCAACATAACCGCCAGTCGAAGCAAGTTATTTGAATAATCTTGGACCGTCTTTGCATCATTGATATTCTTATTGACAAGACGCATCCGCAGAGACCTCGCACTATGCGGATTCTAGAAGCTGTTAATGTACGCTGCACGTGTAACTTTATTGAGAAAAGACCCACATGAGTCGATGTGCCATCGTATACAGCAATTCCAGCTGTGTCTACCCTTTTTATAAAAGATATAACAAATCACTTGAATGTCACTTTATAGGGATTTGATATCACTACAAAGCTCTTCGACTATGTGAGCATTGGTTGAAAGTCATAGGACACCCATTTATCTTAGTTAACCGATCCGTGCTGAAAGCATTGATTTCAAAAGGAAAACTTTTTGCAAGGTCTACGATAAAATCTACGTCAATGATGCCTACCGCTGTGGTTTTGGAAATACGTACGAATTAGAGTACGAGTACGGTTCTGTACAAATTTTTAGATGGATATACCTACACATCAAGAATTTGTAATATTAAAATACCAAAGGGTCACTACTTTTTCCGAAATCAAATACCAACTTAACATCTATTTCATAAAACCCACTCCGTTTTTATAGAGCTCTTTGACGATGTACCTGCCATTTACTTTCACGACTCATATTTCATCAATTATCACCCAGAAGATAAAAATATTTAGGTACATTCGCAGCTTTATTTGTTCGAAATAACATACACTTTCGCATCAACTATTGTACAAAACTTCAGAGGTAGGAATGGGCATATGTACTCACCTAATAACATAGCCTCTCTATTATCTATGACCCCAGGTCGACGTTGGAGTACGCTTTCCTTGCCTCCTTTCCACAGAACCGGCGATATGCTGGCTAGGCACTTCACACGCATTGCTCCATCATGAAAGTGCCGGCCGTCAACTATGAGCTGTAGCCCCAACGTAGACGTGATTAAGCCATGCCTGTGCACGGTGTCGTTGTACCTCACCAAGGAACTCGAGTGTAATAGCTGAAATTACAAAAAAAAAAAATAATACAAACACATCAAAACAATGTCACTAGCAAGAATTATGTTAAAATAAAAATATAAAATATAATAAAACTAGACCACTACGTAAGAATTAAAGACAACAAATACTATTCTGAAGGACATTTCAAAAGCGGTCTTTATAAAAATATGTTTAATAGTATTTATTTCACGCAACACTCTCCTGCTAACAAAGTTAGAACTTTATGTTGACCTTCTGAACGCAAAAACAACAACATTTAGGTAGTGAGTGGTGCCGCGAATTTTTACACAATTTAACCGAAGTATATTTTACTTTTTTTCCGCGAGACCAAGTTTTCACCTTTTACCAAAGTTTTGATTTTACTTTTTTGTTATTTTCTAACTTTTCTCTACTCCCTAGGAGCAAAATATATTTTCAAGGACTTTTACCGCCGAGCTCAAGTAGCACTTAAAAGTATGATAGTTAGATGTTAAAATACTTCACGCAAAAGCTAAAAACTGAAACAATTTAAATTAAAGTTTCGCGGGTTCTCTTTAGAGGTTCAGACCTTATCCATTCCTACGTACCAATATCCGGGCAAGTTATATTCATGTATTCGTAGTTAAAACAGAAACAGAGTTTTATGATCTTAGGACACATAAAATGTTGGCATGAAGTCATAAAAAGCTAGGAACGTGAAGCGTGAATAACATTTGCACTTTTATTTGTTGTGGGGTTACATGTTTGCCACGGTTCGACGAACTTCTTTTATAGCCACACATCCATTACCATTCAGAATTTAAGTACTCTCCCGTAATTTCATGCGAGGATAATGAGTTGTGGTGATAGAGGAGTTTAGATCACCTTGAGAGTGCTTTAATGAAAAGTACTCTATGAATAAGGAAGACATTCCGGTGACGTTCACTAATGTTAATGACAGATTCTAAGAAAATGTCTTTAAATAGAGCTTAAGACTTATTAATGGTAAAACTACATAAAATTTTTTAAGATATAACGTAAAGTCTATTAAAATTGGCAGACAAATTTTCCATTAAATATAAGCTCTGTGAATGTATGACATTGTAATTATATTTTATTCAGAATAAATTTCAGACATTCAAAACCAACATTCAGAGAGGTACCTCTTTCGTTCGCATTAAATTTCCATTTCTCCTTTAGAGGTTCAGACTTTATTGTTTAACATAAATAAAAGATGTGTGAATATAAAATGTCGATTTGACTAACAGATGGCATAACTACTAGAACTGTAGCTAACTATATGGTTTGTGTCAATGATAACAAATACCACCTTGATCAAAAAGTTCCCGGTGGCATCACCGTGTGGCGCTAACATTGTTCCGATTTGAGTTATGTTTTTTTATTAATTTGGTACATCTGTTGTTGACATTTCTTCTAAATCTTAGCGTCAAAGCTTGACCTTTGCAAGAGTTACGTAGCCAAGAGTACATCTAAATCTGTCTGTGTTGGCGATTTTTTTTACAATTCTAGTAAAAACTTATATTAAATTTTGCGTTAAAAAAAAAACGGATTTAATGGTGCGCGAACGTTGGAAATGTTGGAAAAGTGTTTACCAGTGGCACGAGCGGTTCAAAATTGGTCGTGAGTTAATCGAAGATGATGAACAACGGCAGACCATCGCATCGAAAACCGATGCAAATTAATAACCGCAATCGAATAACCGAATAACCGCAAATTAACCATCAGAGAGATAGCGGAGGACTTGAACATTGCCTATGGATCCGTCCAAGATATTTTAGTTAATGATTTGGGTTTCCGTCGTGTAGCAGCAAAGTTTGTGCCAAAAGACCTCAATTTCATGCAAAGAAGAGACCGTATTGATGTCGCAAAAGGCTGAATCCGATCCCACATTCATCAAAAGGATCATTACTGGAGACAAGAAGTGGGCTTATGAGTACGACACGCAATCTCGACATCAAGCAAGATACCAAAAAAAAAAAAAACACATCGTTTTCAGTCAAAAAAGAAGGCAATGCTCACGGTTTTCATGGATTATAACGGTGCAGTGCATCATGAATTTTTTGTCAGAAGGCCAGACAGTAAGCAAAGAGTATTATTTGGGTGTTATGAGACGTTTGCGTGAAGCAATTCGGCGAAAGAGAACAGAGTTGTGGGCAGAAAACTCGTGGATTTTGCACCATGATAGCGCACCGTCGTACAATGCCATCATTATTCGTAATTTTTTGACGAAAAGTGCAACAAATACTATCCAACAGACACCGAATTCACCTGATTTGGCTCCCTGTGACTTCTTTCTGTTCAATCGAGTTAAAAAACCACTACAGGGAACGCGTTTAAATAGCCAAAAGGAAGTAATGGAAAAATTGCAGGAAACACTGATAGAAATACCGAAAACCGAAAATAAAAATGTTTCGAGCATTGGATCAATCGCTGGCATAAGTGTGTTGCAGTCGATAGGGATTACTTTGAAGGGGACAATATAGATTTAGAGGAATTAACCTGTATTTTTATTTTCCTGAATAATTTTGAACAAGGTGGTATGGCGTTTTGGAAGGTAAACATCTGTCCATAAAATCCAGTATGTCATAATTTGTGATTGCACAATTTTTTTTTTCTTGCTTTGAAAATGGAAAATTTTGTGCGGGATAGGAACCATTCGCGGGCAGTTTTGTTACCGCTGCTAAATGTAATGGTGAACCCAAAGCCCTGGCTGATGAATGCTCGTTTCAAAGGTGGTGATTTTGGCATCGACAACAAAGTGGAAAACCAGAGAAAACATTTGAAGATGCAAGCATTATTAGATGAAGACTCGATCCAAACATAAAAATATCTCGGAGAAGCATTGAAGTTTAAGCATGCAACAGTGTTAAGACGTTAAAAAGCTCTGCGAAAGATCTAAAATTATGGAAAGGGACATCGTAAGGCAAAAAAATCATTTCAGAAATTTTGCTTAATCGGCAGAAAAGAAAAGGGTTTTTGTATCGAATTGTTACTGGCGATCTAGCATATTTCGAAAATCCCAAGTTTTGATTAGACCACGTTAACCATCAGCCTTGCAACCAGTATACAATATCCCCGGAAATAAGGTTTTGATGTGTATTTAGCGAAACTAGAAGGGAATGGTGTACAATGAACTACTAAAACCTGGTAATCGCTTTATTACTGGGAATCGCTACCTTCAAAAACAAAAGCAAAAATAACCGGAATATGCTCAAAACACGCATCAGTTATTATGTTGCAAACCACGCTAGAAACTATTTGGACAATATTATTTGGGAAGTTCTGCTCTACCTGACGAATTTACCAGTCATGACCTCTGCACGGACTTTCGGAACAAAGCTTTCATTCTTATGAAGAAGTGAGAAATTGGCTTGATGAGTGGTTCGCTTTAAAAGACGAGCAGTGGAATCCATAGTATCATAAAATCGATCGGTTTTTTTTCAAACTTGTTGATGATTTTTTATTTATTATTGTTACCCTCATAAAATGAAAATAGTAAAACGTTATCTTTATTACGTATTTTCTGTAGAAAATTGAAAGAAAATCAAAAAAAATTAGCATGGCCAAGAAAAATGGAACAAGCTTAGAAATTGGATATCTGAAAATTCAAATAAGATATGAACTTTATTTGAATGCAATTATAAAGGCTAGTAATTCTTTGCAAAATAGAGTACTAAACGAATTTTCTATCATTAATGCTAACAGAGTAATTTCGGGTAATATGGACCAGAATACAACAAAGTAACCTTTTTATTAATTCCTCAATAAATGATGTCAACATTGGAGGTAGACTCTTACTGAAGAACAGATTTTTTCTTTGAATATACACAAAAATCATTTTCCAAATCAGCCTTGATGAATTAGGCGACATCTTGTACATATATAGACCTATAAACAAGAAAGTAAATAAATAATAAGAAGATAAAGCATAGACTACGAGAGTTCAAAGCATGCGAAAAGTTCACACGTAAAATGCTTAGCTCCTGCAATGATTTCCAGAATCTGGTAACGTGAACAAAGAAGTGGTGGGACGAGTTAAGATATTTTTAAGAAAGAGTTGTGAGCTGATTGGTTCGCGGAAATGGAACGAATTTTAATTTTTCGTATAGATATGGATGTGAATATTTCCATATGATACTGTGAGGAAACATACAGAATCTAGTTTTCCAAGACCGCTGGGGAGAGCACCATAGGATGAGATTGTGAGATACGTCTTAAAATCATAAATATATAATATAACGAATCATGTTATTAAATGCAACAAGTAATTTTTACGGAGAATAGGAACCCAATTTGCAGTAAACGATTGTAACATAAACGAATATTGACATAAAAAGGGGCTTAACAAACCTCAGCTGGAAAATAGCCCAAATTTGCATAAATAAATGGGCAGGATATCATCAGATTCGAGTATGCTGTTTGAAATCAGTATAAGCTAACTTTTATTAGGATTTTTAAGTCAGACCATTATCATGAGACTCTTTAACAACAGAACATAAGTGTAAGTTAAATCTGGTTGTATGGTCTTCCACCAGTCCGTGTGATCGGGACAAATATATTTGTGCATCATCAGCGTATAAATGCATAAAGCGTTGCGGCAAACGTGTGGCATTTCATTAATAAATAGACAAAATGGAAGTGGGCTACGAATTAAATCTTGAGGAACTCCCTCAGGTACACTTGTTAAACCAGAATACTTCCATCAAAAACAACGTATTGAAAACGATTTTCTATATAACTCTTAATCAAACGAACAGAACTGTCGTTCAAACCAAAGTATAGTTTCATTTTCATGCATAAAATCTCATGGTTAACTGTATCGAAGGCCTGTGGGGTGACGAGTAGTCAGAGAGGAATGAGATTGGGTTCTTATATAGAGTGATTCATCGTAAGGTTTGATTTTAAATACCCCCTTTTTGACAGATCACGCATAACTCTTATCAAACTGGTTTTTCATTTTTATTCAGTATTGTTTGGCAAGTCATTATGGAAAGACACACATGATAACAGTGTCTCCAAATTGTTCAGCTGTATTACGAAAATCAGCGTTCTTTGAGAAATGTTTTTCGTGCGATTCGAGGAACTATTGTCAATACCATTCGCAAATTTGAGTCCCAGTTTACATTAGTGGATGATTCTCGTCTGGTTAGACCACATCAAGCACGTAGTGAAGAGACTATAGCAGCTGTAGCTAAGAGTGTACGCGAAGACTACTTGGCATATTTTACGTAAGGATTTTGGCCTAAAAGCTTACAAAATTCAACTTGTGTAATAATTGAAGCCAGGCGACTTGAATTTGTGTTTTATCGTGAAATCTTGTTTAGTGATGAAGCCCATTTCTGGCTCAATGGATACGTTAATAAATAAAATTGCCGTATTTGGACTGATGAGCAACCCGAAGAGTACCAAGAGCTACCATTACATCAATACCATACCACAACAGTGTGTTGTGGTTAATGAGCTGGTGGAATTATTGGTCCATATTTTTTCAAAAATGAGGCAAATCAGAATGTTATCGTCAATGGTTACCGTTATCGCATCGTGGTCTCGGTGAACTCTGGTAGAAACAAGACGGTGCTACGAGCCATACAGCGTGTGAAACAATGAACTTGTTGCAAAATCATTTTGGTGAGCACTTAATTTCAAGTTTTGCTACGGTAAATTGGCCGCCTAGATCAAGCAATATCACACCTTTGGACTATTTTCTCTAGGGATATGTAAATTCTCAGGTCTTCAGGAATAAGCCAACATTACTCGTGTTATCCGCGAGATTCCAGTCGCTATGCTCGAATGTGTCGCCCAAAATTAGACCTTCAGAATGAACCATCTGAGACGTAGTCATGGCCAACATTTAAATGATATCAGTTTTGAGAAGTAAATGCCATAAATTGTTCTCTTAACCGATAATAAAAGTTTTAAGTTCACTTTCAAATTTATGTATTTTATTTTACATTATAAATCAAACCTCACGATAAATCACCCTATATCATCAAACACTTTTACCACAGCTGTAGAACAGCTATGACAGGTCCAAAAACTTGACTGCACAAACAACTTTAAATCAAAATGATTGAGGCGAAAGGAGTTACTTTTTCTCGATACAAGTATAACTCTTGCTCTTTTCCAAAGATCGAGAAAAGTTGAAGATATTGATCCGAAGTTCCTTTCTTCCAATTATTATAAGAACAAAAGATGACTTATGATGTTGTTCCAATCCCGGTCTTAATTCTACGTTGCCCAACTTAGCGTCTTTTCAATATGTTTTTGGGTCAATAGTGTTTTAGGTTTGATAATCCTGGTTTTGGTTCCAGATTCTGTCCAACGGCGTCGGGATCCATCAATGATGCTTTAATTCCTGGTTTTGCGTTCCTCACATTAATTTTTTGCTCTTTCGGAAGCAATCCACAAATAACACTATTGTCCTTACTATATGTTCTTGCTTTGGTCTCTCTACCTGACCTCTCATCGAAATTATAAATGACCCCAAGTCCGTTTTTCAATTTGTCAATTGCAAAAGTAAGACCGATGGTTATTCTTTCTAGCTCGCTTTCAAAACAAAATTTTTAAGTGAACCTCCTACCATCGTCAACTTTTTTTTTCTACACATTACCAATAACTCCTTTGTACCTCATCTTTCTTATTTTAATTTCTCCGTTGGTCATTTTCTCACTCAAAGTTTTGATTATGTTTTTATTGAAAAAAAGTAACTAAAACTTAAAGGTACATTTCTTCCCAGCACAGATTGTCTCCCGTAGTTTTTCTCAAAAAAATGCTTTTCCAACCAGTCTCCTCCAATTTCCTCTTTTTGAAAGCATTTTATACGAAGCTTGTAAAATGCAAGTTGACATGGTTTTCTAAAAGGTAGATCAACTACCACAAACCTGGTTGAATTCGTGTCTTTTGCTCTCGTAGTAGAAAATGACAAAGAAATCGATGTCATCACATTCGATTTCACTAAAGTGTTTGGTAAGATATCTCACCAACTGATCCTTTTCAATTTGTCTGCACTCGGCTTGGAACATCTTTTAGTAAAATTATTTTTTTCTTATCTGGTAAACCGACATTATTGTGTTCGATTTACATCCGCTCTTTCTGATCTCTTATGCTGTACCACAGGAGCTCAGACCTATAAGTCTATAATCTTTCCTTCTGAAAACGTTAGAACGACTTACTGATATCCATATCCGATCTTAAATTGATCAATAACTTCTGTCAACGGCTCGAGATGCTTACTGTAAGCGAAAGTCTGTGGAAATGGTTCTGTTTTCACTAACTAGCTACATTGAACTATCCCTACAATCTGGAGAGTACACAATGGTCGCTTTCCTGGACATAGAGGGTGCCTTTAATAACTTCAACACGTCCGAAATCAAGACTGCGCTGTCAACTCTGCAGTCTTATGTTATCCTTGATAGTAGAATATTCAACGCAAGACTGGCTGGGGCTTCTGCTAAAAAATTTTCCCCTTCTCTGAAACCTAGTGGTCAATGAACAAGCCTTTGTAGATGACGTGGTTTAAGCGGTCTCAGGTAAGCATCTATTGCTATAAAAGAACTCTTTCAGCTAAATCTTAACAGATTAGGAGTTTAAAACTATTCCTTAAAACTGATCCTTTCCAGAAAATATAAAATTCCAATCAAAGACCAATCAATCAACGGTACCAATCCAATTTTCTCCAAAAATGCAAAACATCTGGGTCTCATTTTTGACAGGAAACTAAACTGGAAACCTTACAATTAAGAAAGAGTCAAGAAAGCTACAGTAGCTTAATTCTCTTGAAAGAAATGGCCTTTGCAACAAATAGGGCCTTCAACCTCGTATAACACACGGGCTATACGTCTCGGTTATAAGACCGATACTCACCTTCGGGGCGGTTGTCTGGTGGACGTCTTTAGACAAACGAGCACAAAC
Organism: Volucella inanis; assembly: GCA_907269105.1. Lineage (NCBI taxonomy): Eukaryota > Metazoa > Arthropoda > Insecta > Diptera > Syrphidae > Volucella > Volucella inanis. Next base: position 229,628,249 of record OU026153.1, on the reverse strand, counting down.
TAGCAGAAAACTATACACAGTTCAAAGAACAGCACGTCTACGCATAAGCGGAGCCCTACGCTCTACTCCCTTCGCGGTACTGGATATTCCGTTCCACTCGAAAACCCTAAATATCTTCACCAGGCATGTAGTTGCGATCTACACATTGAAAAAACAATTTTTTTGGACACCCTAATTTTCTTAATATACAAGGAATCCTTCCAGAAAGCATCGACTACACATTAATTAGATAAAAACTTTCATGTATCATGGATGTAAGCATCCTTTCTAGATCCATCTTGGAGAAAGATGGTTTCATGGCCGACAAATCAATCCATTTCTATGCAAATGGATCTTAGTGTGTCGGTGGCGGCGTTTTCTCAGATAAGTTTAACCTAAGCCTTTCCTTCCGTCTTCCAAATCACTTTATTGTGTTCCTGGTGGAAATTATGCCGATTAAGGAAGTCCTATCCTGCCTGAAGAAAATCGTGATATCTGCATTTGTTTCGGATAGTTAGGCTGCTATCAAGTCCCTGGTCTCACTTAATTTTATAACCGCCCTTGACTCCAGAGCAGATCAACTTTCACCTATGTTGGGTACCGGTGCACAGAAACATTCCAGGGAATGGTGAAACTGACGAACTTGCCAATATTGGAACCACTCTACCTATTCTACTGGAAAAGGGTAGCATCGGTATAACTATAGCTACGTACACTAATATTAAAGCTAGATGCTAACAAAAAAGCAAACCTTAGGCGGATTGTGAGATTAGATCTGAATCGATCTAAGAGGTTGATCTATCTAAATAGGAAACATGTCAGCACCATCATAGATGCCATCACTCGACACTGCCTTATAGGCAAGCGTACAAGAAGGCTTGGCGTTGTGATTTGATTTATAGTATGAGGAATTTGCATGAACGAGGAGGATGGAGGATTACTCGCATCTCTATTCTTCATCTACTATGTACATGCTTTGCTGTCTCCCAAAGAAGGAAAATCCACTTGGAAGCTTTTTACTACAATGATTTAAGAGGTCTAGAAAATATTGATGTTAGCAGTCTCCTACGCTTCATCATAAGTTTTAATGGGCCAATATTTTGTATTTCCAACAGCCACTCTTACCTAAAATAACCTAACCTATTCGTTAGGTACTGATCTCTGGTATCTGAGAGATGAGCTGATGTTAGATCATTTCATGAATGAAGATGAAGTCGCACCCCAATCTTGCTGCTTCCTCTAATTCTTGCACGTTTAGGAAATTAAGAACTGCGATTTTATCCTGACCGGTATAAAATCTTAAGTCGGCCAATAGCTACTAAATTTTTGTTTGAAGCGTAACTGCGATTATCTGTTTTTCAAAAAATTGTTATAGCATATCCCCGCTTCTATTTCTATTTCTTTTTTCAATATTATCTGCATTCCGTACTCGAGTACATGCAACATTGATTAAGTTTGAAATGCGAACATAATAGCTCCTACCTATCTGGCCTAAACCTCCCATTCCAAATCGAAAACAAAACAACAAAACCCTTCGGATTGCCTTCATTTTGCACAACTCACGATTTAAATGTGCTGTCAATCTCACAAGGGACTATTATTAATACATCATAATGTATCACTAGACATACGTCTACGTTTATCTATCATTTGTCTGTGAACATATTTCCCCCAAAAAATCTTCCTATTTTCGTACCTAGCAGCAATCAATAAAAGTCATATTGAGAACTCATCCCTGACATCATGTGTCATTTGTTATATTTCTATGCCACCCACCCATCCAATGGAAATATCTCAAAATATAAGACGTTATCAACATTATCTAAACTTTGTTACTTATACAAGTATTCATCTAAAGTTCAATCAGAGTCTCCCCCTCCTCACACTACTCTTAGATGAACAATTCAGCCGACAAAAATGAAGCCCAAGGTTGGAATAGAAAAAAAAAAAAAAAAATGAAAAAAGTTACTCGTACGCCCCGTTGTTCAGAATGATTGGAATTTAAGTCAAAGTAAGGACATTATATCTCGGCGTCGTCGCAAGGACCATTATAATTTCAACACACGCTTCAACTTTTAAATAAAATTTTACCCACAAATACAGAATTATAAAATGTGGTCAGCCTAAAAATCAAATTTTTTAAAGCACCTAATGCCTCTAAGATGCTTACACAAGAATATCCTTTAAACTACCGGAAATGGTTTTCTTTTTCACAGAGATAGAGGACTTTTTACAGTTCTATATTTTTCTGTATCCTTCATCATCAAATACTAGACTAGAAGTGTTTGTACAAAGAAGAAAAGATAAAAGATATATACAAGCGGAAAAAAAAAAAAAAAAAAAACGAAACAAAATGAGATACTCAATTTGAGTATGCAAGCTGGAACAAATCCTCTCTTACACATCACACAGAACTTGCTACAGCTACAACCATTCCCTATGGCAGCTCCTAGAAGCAACCTAAAATTATGGGGAACTTAAGCGGAACGGCTGAAGGTCGAAATTTGATGGAGGAAATTTATGCACGGTTGGCTGAGATGAAATTATGCTTGACTGAAAGGATTCCGTACCGCATCTAGCCATGCTATGCCATGCCATGTGCTCGTCATACCGCTAGCAAATGTCCTTTCACATGAGTTGAATTCATTTGAGGCATTTGCCAACTCTGAACTAGTCGAATTCAATCCTTGTATTCGTGCTTCTCTGTGTGTTGAGCCTATGTTTGTCAGAGTATTTATCTTGGCCTATGCTATGATGTCCTTCCGTGGGACACAACAAAAATGTATATCATTCCTATGATACAATGCATTAGCACGACTCCATGGATCCTTTACTCTATCTCTATTTCTAGAACTCTATAACTCCGGATGATAATAAGTGCCCAGAGTATTCGTGACAAAGAATGATATAATGAACTCTGTTGAGTAGATTTCCGGTGTCATTCGACGACAGCAACGATTACCGATACGGTTCTATGAATAGATAGAGAAATATCTTTTGCTTGCCATGAACTGAAATTGTAAGTTTTTATGCATTCATCTCGTGCAAAATTTCAACCTCACGAATACCAAATTTCAAATTTAATCACCATCTCGTATCCACGCAGGCTGAATTTAGTTGGCTGGATAAAACCCATTTGGGAAAGGTCTGAATTGTATTTCCCTCATCCTGTGGTGAAGTTTATGCTCACGCTGTTGTGTTGTTAGTTTTTGTAAAATTTGCCACAAAATCGTTCCAATTTTTCCAAATCTCTTTGCCTAGTACTAGAGATGTATAGTACTCGAATTTTGTTTGAATTACAGGTGTACCGAGTACATGAAGGCCATCATCGAAAAAGTGTAGAAAACACGTTCCATTGACCAATTTTCCAGAACCAACTGAGTATGGCAAGCAAAATAATATTTATTCCTTCGATAGCATCAGTTGAAACGAGTAGAAAGGCCGGAAAACGTGTTCTATCTTCAATCGGTTGACTGGTCTGTCAAACGAGTATTCGTTGTCGTTAACGGTATACGAGGAACTAACTTCGCAGAGGCAGAAAGCCTACGAATTTTCGTTAGCGTTATCACGAAATAGGTATTCAAACTACCAGCGAGGTAGATGCGAATAGATGAAGGTGAAATGGAAACCAGGGAGGACAATATCTATACGAATGTACTTGTACTTCAAGCTTTCGTACTTAGTGTGATTTGCATAGAAATTGCATAATTTTCCAATGCAAGAGCAAGAAAATGATTTAATTAAAATTGCGATTCCAGAAAATTGTCTTACGACCTACGATAGTTGGGTATTTTAGGGCATTGGACAACTGTACCTACGAACAGACGAGGATAGTTAGAATTGGGTGTATTTCGAAGTGATGTCGAAAATTGCTCTAAAATTACAAGCTGAAGCGAGCAAATGTTAAAAAGAAATTATTTAGATGATTTCAGAGAAGTATCTACAGGGGAAGTATCAGGAAGAGTGACATATTTAATTGAAGATTTCGGTCAAATAATAGAAACTGGTGCAGGCGAAATTGCTGAGTTCTGGAATGCTCATAGAAGATTATTTACGGAATAAAAAATTGAAGAACGAGAATACCGAAATGCAGAAATTGGCATTTCCTTGATACAAAACCATACTATACCAGTCTCTGAAAAATCAGATACAAGTTACTGTCAAATGCCTGTTCTATCGTGTTGCCACCTTGTTGGGGTGGAAAGGCATGCAGCACGTTTACGGGACAAGAGGGCCCTCTGAATGCCTACAGATACTCAATTGTCCTTCGAAAGAAACTTAGAGCAAACCAACCATTAAATTAAGATGCCGGAACCAAACCCCACTCAAAGTCTCCTTCTCGTTGGAACAAAATGTAAAAAACAAACAAAAATATGAATAGAAAGGAAGGAGAATGGTTCGGGGATATCGGGTAATCAAATGCGAGGACCAATTTTCCAAAGACTTCTTCAGTGAATGCTTTACTAAGGTAAGTGACGTCTGGGATGACTTGAAGCTCAAGCATAACATCTCAAGGAGACCCAGGGCGCGCATTTGATTGCCCAGTATGAAGATAGATGGGCTAAAGATCCTCCAATGTCTAAGAATCCATAACCAGGGGGTTCAAATAGATCCCATCAGTACAGAATGTCCTTCCTGCTTATCAATAATGAGAGTTCAGTTCGGCATTAGGCACGCCAAGCTTAAGCTTCTCCTATCATAAAGCCCTGAGGACGATGTTGACATCGTTAAAATTAAGAATTTGTTGGAGCACATAATATTCGCTGAAAAAACGTATACTTCTAAAGGTCTTACGGATCTCAAACCGATAGCGGGGTTGGTGGAAGTGTTTTCTCAGATAAGCTAAATCTCAGCCTCTCCTTCCATCTTCCAAACCACTGTAGCGTGTTCCTGGCGGAGTTATCGGCGAAGAAAAACGTGATATCTACAAAGGATATCCGTATCTTTTCGAATAGTCAGCCCGCTATCAAGTCTCTGGACTAGGTCTCACCAAATTCTAAAACCGCCCTTGAGTGCAGATCATCACTTACGGAGATGGCAGAGCATTTCAAACTTCGCCTTTGTTGGATTGCCGGGCCCCAGAGATATTCCAGGGAATTGCAGGGCCAATGAACTCGCCATAATTGGAACCACTCTACCTATTATACCAATCGTTACGTGCAAATTATTATATAAGCTGGATGCTAATAAAAGAACAGACCTTAGATAGACCGGTGGGCCAACATGTGGATCTGAATCGCTCTAAGAGTCTGATTCTTCTAAATAAGGAACAACTCAGCGCCATAATAGGTGTCATCAGTGCCTTATAAACAAGCATGCAACAAGGCTTGGCGCTTTTACAAACGATTTCTGTAGAAGAAAAGAAGGAAGAGGAGAAAATCCTTCAACTGCTTCTACAACAACTTAAACTATCTAAAAAATACAGACGTTAGCAGTCCCCTGCGCTTCATCGAAATCTAAAATTGGTTCCATGAGTGAAGGGATTATAGATCCACGTGGCAGCACAATGGGCCAATGGGCCTAAGTGGGTTGACCTAATCTAAATATCATACAGACTAATACACTAAGTGAGGAATGTATTAACTTTGTCATTATCCAGAAGACCTGGGTGAGAGACTCGGCCATAGAGAGGCTTAAAGAAAAATAATACAACCTGCTCTACAAACATCAGGCTACCGGTAAGCCCAGAGCAGCATACTTGCTAAGGAACGTATTAAATCTTAAATGCTTAAAGCTTAAATTAAATGGAGCAACTCACACTCATTGTAATGAAGAAGGGCAAACTACTGAAGCATATATTGTAGTATGGGGAAGCCCAGAAGATAATGAAAGAGGTGAGTCACTTTTCGATTTTTTCTAACCACTTACCTATCACTGTGCTATAAGAGTACAACCCTAAGACATTTATACACTCAAAACAAACAACTTTAGGGCCAAAATTGGAGCATTTTCAATCTGGAGTCAAGTTGAGTCTCGAGGCCAAGACTACTAGGCCGTTCAAAAACCCTAAGAGCATTAATGTAACTGGAGGCAAATGTAAAGATTTGCATACAAAATGTCGTGTCCAGTTAAACGTAGTAAAAAAAATGTACCCTCATGGTAAATTAGGATCTTCTTAATCTCAGAGTGATTTTGAACATCTGCTACAAAGCCAACTTCTGGCATCCTTACAAGAACTGTTTAAGTTTGTATAAGAAGCCATAAAGACAACCAGGCGGAGACCCTAGGACTTCTGATGAAAACATTCCTTCCCTGATGCAGTGATATCAGTATAGAACACGGAAAGTCTCGGGAAATACAACCTGAATTACAGAGCAATATCGATATAATCATTTCCAAGGAAAAGGTTTCCTGAGCTATTAACAGCGCCTCTCCGTTCACGCCTTCTGAACGGAGTAAGCCCTGACGGCTTACTACCTGTCATACTACAGAGAACGCAAGACTCTACAATACGAGGGCTGTTTGATGAGTACCCGAATGGAAAGATAGGTGGCGCCATTGGGCCAAAATAACCTCTTTTATCCCGCCTATCAAAATTTGGTGATAATCCGATGCTTAGTTTCGTTTTGACGCCCATTTCAAAACATCGTGTTAGTGTTTTTTGCGACCATGGAAAAAGAGCAGTATCGCTCCGTGATTTGGTTCTTGTTTTTGAGTGGCGAGGAAATCAATCCCATTCTCGATGGTGTATGGAACCTATTCACATTCCCGTACAACCGTTTACCATTGGTTCGCAGAATTTCGCCGTGACCGCACGTCAGATTTTGACGAACCGCATCCAGGTGGCCCATATTCTGCACGAGAATTTGGGCATGAAAAAGCTGTCCGCGCGATGGCTGAGGCGTTTGCTCACACCGGAGAACAAGCGCAATTATGAGACCACTTCAAAGACGTGCATTGCCCTGTTTAATTAAAATCCGAAGGAGTTTCTGAGTCGTTTATGACCGTGGATGAGACATGGACTCATTGGTACACACCAGAGACCAAAGAACAATTGAAACAATGAGTTTTATCCGGTGATTGGAAAAACGCCACAGCCAAATTGGAGTACGAATTGCTCCCCCATCCTCCGTATTCTCCGGATTTGGCTCCCTTCGACTTTTTCTTGTTCCCGAACCTGGGAAAAGTGTATCGAGTGGAAAGGGAATTACATTAAAAAATAAAGTTGAACCTGGAAAAGTTGCGTTGTTATTTATAATCTGGGTATTCATCAAACAGCCCTCGTATCATGGATAGCGTCAATCTTCAGAAGCTCTTTAATACTGAACTACGTACCCTACTCTTAGAGATGCACTCGAGTGGTGTTTATACCGAAGGTAGGTAAATGCAGCCATTAATCTTTGAAGTATTTCAGTCCAGTTAATTGAACCTCCTTTGGGCTTAAGACCGTAGAACGTATCTTAGATATCCACATGCATAGCATTCTAGAAAAATTACATATAGCCAAATCACAGCATCTGTTTTCTTAGCTCCACAGACTGGATATAGGCACCGACTATCTCATTTTTAACAACCAGGTCACATGAGTCGTACTAACAAAAAGGCACATTCTAATGCTACTTGGGTTCGAGTTGAACCGCAACCCCTACCTACCAACCTACTGTCAAATGAAGACAATGTCTCAAAAAAGCTTCTTTAAATCGAACAAAGAGCTTTAAGCGAGCAAGGTCCAATTACAGAAGTACTTTGACATAATCGTCGATCAGGTTTAAAGCATTTTTAGTGCTAAGTAGTGGTTCAAAATATCAACGACTTCTTTTACGTAGCAAGTTTAAAAAGAAGTTGAAAAAGAAAAAATCCAAAAGCAAGGCATTATAAACTCAAAGCCATTTCCAAAATATGTTTTTGATATACAAACCTAAGCACGCTTAAGGCTCGGAATAGAAAGATACAATAACAACAAACAAAAAAACGGAGGAGGTATGGTAGAATCACCGCGACTTAGAAGGATGCACGACAACTGAGAACAGACAACGGGACAGAGACTTATTGCTTTGAAATCATAATAAGAAAGTGCATGATGACAATTTCATAAAGGCCAAACTTTTTCTACCGGATGGTATGCCAGTGAGAAACTTGCAGCAAAGATTATTTTTACTGCTGCTAGCAGCTGGTCTTTACCTTTTCTTAACATAACTGAGTATGTGCTCTCGATTCCAGGTGTACTAGCATTCATTTCACTTTGTGCCTCTAACTCGTGTCGATTTAACGGTCTTCTTCCAGATATTTTCGGTCTCTTGCTGTAAGTACATGTCTATTTTGCACTTTTTTGACCATAACACACTTTGGCACTCATTATAACAGCGAACCAAAAACACTCACAAAATAAAAAAAAAACAAACGTTCCTCAAGTGGCATCTTTTTAGAATGTTTCACTTAACGAAATAAAAGTCTAGTTGCCCACCTGACGGCCTTGTACTGCTCTTTAATAAACAAGTACTTCGAAATATTTTCCTGCCATAATCTTTTGGGATATAATTTTTGAGTGCCTGATGGACTAAAAAATCCTAGAGTGGCCTTACCCCTTTATGAAATTTAGAATGTATAGAACGAACAATGTTTAAAATTTGTTTTCAAAGTTTAGTGGTTGCCACATCACCCCCCCTCAAACTTACTAATACATTAAAATTATGTTAATTTATTTATTTTGAGACTAACCCTTCTTCCTGATCTGGTGGTGTAGTAGCTGTATACTCTAGCGCACGTGTGTTATTTTTAGATGTTTTGACGCAATTTGAGTTGTTGACGTTCACTCCATCAGTGAGTATGAAGGCTGTTTTCAGGCGAGGAAACGTTTACCTTGCGATTATTAACACTAACTTTAAAATGTTTGTCTCCGCGGTCGATAAAATCACACGGTCCGTCTAGTGGTTGTTGAAGAGACATTCTGACTGAATCATTTCGGATGAAAACGTGATTGGCAGTTTGTAAGGTAGGCCAGAGTAAAACCCTTAGCGTTGTTGTACTGCTATGTTGCTTTCGGAACGTATTTCGGACATTGAGCGTTGTAAATCCTTGATGAACTCTGTCTGGTCTTGTGCTTTACTCTGACAGCTGAAAAAATCACCTGGTAGACGAAATGATGATCCAAACAACATCTCTGTTGGAGTTGCTTTGATGTCGTTTCTATATGTAGATAGCAGTGCTGCAAGAATTACCGATATACAGGTCAAAATTTTTGTAGCAACGAATTGCAGTTTGTAACGCTAAATGCAATCGTTCAATCAAGCCATTGGATTGGAGATAGTAGAGGGTTGTCCTCAAATGCTTGATGTCATAAAAACGTGTGAGTTCCCTAAATATGTTACTCTCGAACGCCTTGGACATCGAGACATCCCACCAAGTCGATATTGATATGGTCGAATCGCACTTGCGGTAATGAATAGAACTCAAGTTGCGTTTTATTATGCCTTTGTACCTTGCTCATTCGACATTGGATACAGTTTCAGCAGCATCCTTTTCGGGATAATGGGTCGAATTATGGTTGAACTAATATCAAAATAAAGTGGCGTTTTACTCTCTGGAATTGCAAAAGACTTTACGTTAACTGATGTTGATAGAAATTTACTTTCATTGAGAATTTTATTGAACTCATCATCGTTGGCTTGCTCGTAAGCAATGGTTTGAGCAATATTTTTTGATTTCCGTAATCCTCGATAGGGTGTCAGCAACCGTATCTTATTCGCCTTTGACATACATCACGTCTGTACTAAACTGAGATATGAAATTTAGCTACCTGAGTCTCCTCGGTGATGCCTTTTTTCGACGTAAATGCAAAAGTTTCGTGCTTCGGATAGATGTTTAAAATGGCCCACTTCCTCCAATATTGCTAACAGCTCCCGGTCATACATGCTGTAAATTCGTTGTCCGTCATTGAGTTTTTAAAATGAAATCCAAAAGGTTGTAGCACTCTATCGACAACTTGGTGAAGGACAGAGCTTACAGCTACGTCGTGTCGCTTGTGGTAGCTCGTTCTTGCACCGGTTAAAAGCTGCCTCCGCCTCGGGTGTTTACAAAATTAGAGATGTATCATTTCTTTTGTTACCACTGATGAGATTCTGTAGAATCAACCAGATGATTGACTGCCCGTGGAATAAAGAATCGGTAAAAGTAAAAAAATCGGTATAATCCTTTAAGTTCCTTTGCCATTTTTTGTTTTCTAAACTCTTAAATGACATTTACCTTGGTATCGAGCGGATTGATTCCTTCGCAGTGGATCCGATGGCCGAGAAACGTTATCTTTCGCTGGCCAAGAACGCACTTGGAGGGATTTATCGAAGGTCCGTACCTTTGTAGGCGTTGGAAAATCAGCCTAACGTGTTGCTCGTGCTCTTTTTCATTTGGTGATGCCACGCAGATATCATCAATGTAATCGAATGCGAAATATTCGAATACACGCAAAACCACGTGTATGTGCCGCTGAAATGTTTGGGCAGCATTGCGCAGTCCGAATGTCGTAAACATGAATTCAAACAAATCAAAAGGTGTTATTATAGCTGTTTTAGGGATGTCACAAGGCTCCACGGCGATTTGGTTGAATGCTCCGTCAAAATCTATCGTAAAAAACACCGTCTTGCCTCTCAAGTTGTTGCGATAATATAGGGATTTATTCTCTTTCTGTTCATGCAAAACAGTTCCTCAAACTAAGCTAGAATGTGCGCAAGTGGACAATTAATATTGAATGCTTTTATACCAGTTACATCGTTCGCACAATAGCCTGTTGTTGTTATTTCAATTTTGGTGGTGGTATCTATTAGCCGCTTATGCTAAAAGTCGACTACAATCCCAAAGTAGCTGATGAAGTCAGCTCCAATGATCGGTGTTGTGACTTCAGCAATAATAAAGGTCCAAGTAAGTGCACGTCTTAATCCTAAATCTACAGTCAGTCGTTTTTGTCGAAAAGTTTTTTTATTTTGCTGCCGTTGCAGCTGCGAATAGTGTTGTTTCTGCCGAGAAAAACCAATCACTGTATGGAAGTGGTACGCCAAATTAAAATTTTCACTTTGAAGCTGAATCGTAAACAACTGGTCTGAACAGATGCTGATCAATGTGTTGTTTACTAGCTGAAACATTGCTACACGGTTCATGACATTTTTTAACATTTCTGCGAATCGGCTGTGGAACCAGCAGACGTCGTTGTTTCGTCTCTGATTATTAGCTGATTTACCATGACAGCGAGCACTTACACTTATGCTGCGGTAACGATAAGCACGTGTACACATTCAACTTTTTAAGCTCACGACTTATCTGTTATTTATGGCTGTAGTTCCTGCACTCATAGTCAGCACAAGACTCACTGGAGAAACTTTGTCTCTTACAATAGGGACGATACCTCGGGCAAATTTTATAAGACTTGCCGTAGCATTAAGAAGACTGCTAACGTTGCAATAGGGACGATACCTCGGGCAAATTTTATAAGACTTGCCGTAGCATTAAGAAGACTGCTAACGTTGAAGGCATTCGTGTGGATAGTACGGTTTTATCTACATGGAAAGATTTCTGTGTTGCTGACTGTGTTGCTTGGTCAGTTCTTTCCGAGAGAGGAACGCTCCGAGGACTCTTTCATTGAAGAGCCTCTGGTCCCTCCGGAATTAAAGGCTGATCTAAGTTGAGCAAGAGATCTCCTGGAGCCGATGGAATAACTGGAGAGATGGTGAAAGCCATCTGGATAGCTGTTCCAAAATACCTGCTCTGCCTTTATAGTTAATGCATTGCCTGTAGCTACTTCCCCCAGGATTGGAGGGAGGCAAGGGTGGTCGTGCTCCTAAAATCCACTGATAGGAATATGATCCTAGATCATATCGGGGCATCAGCCTTTTTCCTGTACTTGGAAAAGTGCTGGAAAAGTGGTCATGTTGGAAAGGATTTCTGAGAGTATGACAGAAACAATATCCCCATTCCAATTCGGCTTCACGAAAGGCAAATGTGTAGAGGACGCTTCGTCTTTTCTCAAAGACACAGTCTAGAGCAATAGCGCCAGTGTGGTTATTGGAATCTTTATTGATTTTTAAGGTGCCTTCGATAACTTAAACTGGCAGAAAATATTCACTTGGTAGAAAGAAATGGGCTGCCAGGAAATTAGGCTTTGGGGAAGCTATTTTTCTAGTAGAAGAGCGAGTGTGGTTTATGCACACGACAGCGTTTACGTAAACGTAGAGAGAGGGTACCCCCAAAGGTCCATCTGCGGTCCTTTTATCTGGAACCTGATGATGGATCCGCTTCTGAGGCTATTGAATGAGCTCTGTGGTTGCTGCGCTTATGCAGACGACCTGCTCCTTATCCTCGAATGCTGGTCCAGGTTTCTTGCAGAACAATTAGGAGAAAGGACTCTTTCAATGGTTTCCGAATGGGGAGAAAGCGTTGTCAAAGGAGAAGACTGTCTCAATGTTGCTTAAGGCCAAATTGAGTACGAGAAGTCGGCTTCTTGTGATTCGCATGAACAGCGTCAGCAGCTCACGCTGGGTGAGCGCATGAAATTTATGCCTCATCTCGTTCGAATGAGGAAACGCATGACGTGTGCTGTAGACGTTCTGTTCGTATCATATACAACGGAACGATAGGGTAATGACTGTAGAAAACTGCAGTCGGATTTTGGCTTTCCAAAGAGTCTCTTTGCTTAATTCCCTAACTGTATGCCTCACTGTCTCCACAGGAGCATTGCAAGTTTTGTTGAGAGTGCCACCTCTTGATCTGGATGCGATACTTCGTGGTATATTATTGCTTTCAAGATCAGAAAAGGTCTCTTAATAAACGAGCGAGATTGGATTTCCTCGAGAGAAGTGGATGGCCTATCCAGGAGGGAGCGTAAAGCCTTGCTAAATGCATGCGATGTATCTAGATGGCAAACTAGATGGGACGCTGGTGAAAAAGGCAGGGCTACTTACAGCTTTCTTAGGGATGTGCTGACCATGCGGGAGTTTCCTAAACGGAGCTTAGCGGGGCGGCAAGCTGCCCATGTGGAGCTACCCATGGGGATTGGCTACATGTTCTGTGAGAGTACCCAAATGACTCGGATTTTAGGTAATTGCATGCTATGGGCATCATATTCAATGGTGAGGCCTACGATGTCAGTGGAATTCTCACTGACACCGTACAGTTCGAAAAAACCCGTAGCTTGGCAAGAAAAGTGTTTTCTAGAAGACGCAGTAGGCAGTTAGCGGGTGGAATATCATAAAATGTTTAGGAAGCCTTATAGTAAGTGCCAAAGGCCGTCAGTCCTGGGTAGTGAGTTACACAACTGGAAGTGACCGCAAGGTTGCGATGCTCGACCGGAAGCTATATTCTGGTACTACGGGAAGTCAGGGGGCCTGACCTAGGAGTTGGCCCCCTTGTGGGAGTATCGTGGTGGCTGTGGTTTATACCCAAAGTGCTTGAACATCTCATGGTTGAACATGTGCAGTAGCCTGCTACGACCTGTGCTTAGCCATTTAATTGCTATGGAACTGATTGGTTTATTCGATGTAGAGTTGCACTGCAACCGGGTGCCATGACCCACAAAATGGCTAAGTGATAAGATAGGTCTTGACCATCCACCAAAGGGGAGGTTCGTGCTTTATACACAACTTCGAATTAGAAGCCTGTAGTATGGCACGGACCTGCGATACAAATCGTTGCAACCACAAAGACTTGAGAAAATCGTTGTTTATTTGATTTCCACCTAAGTCCTTTAGTTTATTAGATTAATTGAAAGACTGACTTCATTGTTCTTACTGATTAGTTTCTTGGCGTCGGACGATTTAAAAGAAAAAAGAACAAGGACTTCTTTTTGCCGTATATTCGCCAAATGAAAAGAACTAGTTAGGGGTGAAACAGTTTGATGAAACAAAGGTGAGATAGCGAATGATTAATGAAATTTAGAATTTACACTGAGAACGAAAAATGTTTTAAAATTGTTTTCAAAGTTTAAAGGTCGCCACAACACCATTAAAGACGATTAAATTAAAGATAGTTCAAATGCCAGTTTAATCACCAATCAGTGTGTTAACGTTCCTCCATGTGATACTAAAACACTTCGTAATGATTATCTCACATGCCAGTGTTCGATAAAATGTTCACCGCGGTTTACATTAACCATCCAAAATTACCCTCAGTGCAAAAACTGTTTCATCTTTCTTCGAAAACTAAGGGTGAAATTAATAAAATCGTTTCTAAATTCCCACTTACTTCAAACAATTTTGACGTGGCCTGGAAGGCACTCTCGGAGGAATATGAAAATAAAAGAAATAATATTCAGCTAAGAGATGGCGCAAATTGTATTATTCCATTGTTATTATTCCATTGGAACATGCGTTGGATAGCTACTGTCATTGTACGTCATTTCAGTATATGTCATTCATTTGAAGCGTAAACAACAATAATTTTTTTCCACTCAAATATGTCGAACTTTGTGCTTGAAAAAGTGTTTTTGCGTTGAGTTCTTCTTCATTACTTTAATATGAAGAAAACTGCTGCCGAAAGTCATCGTATTTTATTGGAAGCTTATGGCGAACATGCGCTAGCTGAGCAAATGTGCCAAAAGTGGTTTGCACGATTTAAAAGTGGTGATTATGGCTTGGAAGATGATGAACGTCCTGGGCAGTCAAAAAAGTTTGAAGATGAAGAACTGAAAGCATTACTCTATGAAGATTGCTGCCAAACACAAGAAGAGCTCGCAGAATCTTTGGGTGTCAATTAAGCAACCATTTCAAAACGTTTAAAAGCAGCTGGATATATTCAAAAGCAAGAAAATTGGGTTCCACATGAACTCAAGCCGAGAGACGTCGAAAGGCGGTCTTGCATGTCCGAAATGCTGCTAGGACGCCACAATAGGAAGTCATTTTTGCATCGGATTGTTACTGGTGATAAAAAATGGATCCATTTCGACAACCGCAAGTGCAAAAAATCATATGTGAAACCCGGTCAACCAGCCAAATCAACGGCAAAGCAGAATATCCATGGCGCGAAGGTAATGCTCTGTATTTGATGGGATCAGATGGGTGTGCTGTATTACGAGCTGCTAAAACCTGGTGAAACCATCAATGGATAATGCTACTGAACACAATTAATTCGTTTGAAGAGAGCAGTAGCCGAAAAACGCCAGGAATATGCGACCATAAAACACCGGATTTTCATTGAGTTTTTCCAGAGCCCTTTCACTGAAAATATGACGCAAATTCAAGTCGGCTGGCACATTGAATTGTGCAACTTCTTGCACAAGTTGAATTTTGTACGCTTTTAGGCCGAGATCATCATGTAAAATATGCCAAGTTGTCGAAAACACCAAGCCAAGCTGCTGAGAACGACGACGAATCGTTTCGTCACGATCTTCGCGTACACTCTCAGCTACAGCTGTTATAGACTCTTTACTACGTGTTGGATGTGGTCTAACCTGTCGAGTATCATCTACCAATGTAAGATGGGACTCAAATTTGCAAATGGTATTGACAATAGTGGTTTCAGTAGGTCGATTATGCACGCCGTAATTTCCTCGAATCGCACGAAAAACATTTCTCACAGAATGCTGATTTTCGTAATAAAGCTAAACAATTTGGAGACACTGTTGTCGTGTGAGTCTTTCTATGATGACTATCCAAACGATACTGAGCAAAAATGACAAAGCAGTTTGATAGGAGTCACGCGGGATCTGTCAAGAAAAGCCTATTGAAAATCAAACCTCACGATGAATCACCCTATATTTTGAAAAAGTTGCATCTTAGGATACGGGTTGCTTTTTTCTTTTTCGTGAGAAATTTTAACGTTTTTTTTAAATTTTGTTCAGAAATGCAGAATATAGGAAATGGTTTGGAATACCTTTCATTTTCAGCTTTTCTAGGTTTGATAAATATTAAACAATTTATGACTTGTAATACTCTGAGCAATAGTTTTGCTGATAGGTTGTCATTTGATGAACGGCAACGATATTTTGCAAGACTTTTGCAAGAAATCAGCTCCGACTCGGAGTCGAATTTAGATGAAGTTGTTGCAGATGGTGAGTCCGATGAAAATTTTTGCCTGCAGAGGCAACCGTTATAGTGATGCTGAACGAAATAATCTGGAAGTAGAGCTGAATGATAACATGGGTTCTGAGGCGGATGAAGAACAGAGATTGTGAGATGAAGTTGAAGGCGAGAAAATCGAAGCCCATGATCCTCAAAAAGAAGATGCAAGTGAAGTTTCAGGTAATTTCTGGGTTGGGAAGGATAGAACCAAGTGGTACAAGACTCTACCAAATCTGCATCGCGAAGCGGCACGTAACATTTTTCGAGACAGTTTATATGTGGGACCAAATCCAGCTACAAAAACCTAACAGATGTAGATAATTTTTTTTTGTATCATGAGTAATTCAATTCAAGACATCATTTGCAGGCACACGAACAGAAAAGCTAGAAGTGAATATAGCAAGTGGAATGCTCAAAATCCCGAAAAAAACCTTACTGAAATGGGAACTACTAAATCAGGAAGAATTTTAGGGTTATTTAGGTATTTTGCCAGTCATGGGCTGTCATAGATAAAATTGAAACAGTCAATGAACTGTGAAAAAAGAACGCTTTTCCGCTTTATAAAGCAATAATGTCGGTTAAACGCTTCAAAGCCATTTCCAGGTTCATTCTGTTGGACTCGGATGTTACAAGGGCACCTGTTGCAGATATCTTTGAACTTATCGATGCCAATATAAAGCACAATTTTAGGCCATCTGCGTAAATCACAATAGACGAGCAATTATTCCGATGTAGAGGACACACAAAGTTTACCCAATATATGTTGTCCAAGCCAGCCAAGTATGGGATCAAACTTTGTTGGGCTTGTGATTCCATAACATCATACCATCATGCCGTAATATCATGGACAAATATACACTGGGAAGGTGGGTGGTGTAAGAGATGTATATCAAGGCGAGAGAATTGTAAAACAGCTGGTCGCTCCTTATAAACATACTTTCGACCAGTATTGTGGCTGTAGACAATTTTTTTACAACCCCTTAATTGGCTAATGAACTAGTTGGTTGGAAAATGTCAGTTGTGGGAACTCTCGAATAGCCGATTCAGCCAAAATGGTGTTTTGTGCTCCTACGTCTCAAAGAAAGACAAATCAATAGTCTTACTACTAACATTTCATCGTGGTAAATCGTACTATAGGTGGAGTGGACAAAATGTTGAGCCAGGGCACAACGAAAAGGAAGACATACCATATAGATGGCCGTTGGCTTTGTTTTATAATTTGTTGGATACAGCAACTCTTGCGGGTTACATAATTTACTTTACAAACAATCTACAAGGCAAAGCACATGTGAAACAAATTCGGAGACGTGTATACCTCTTATCAAAAAAACTGTATTTGCTATACGAAGTGCTATGGATTGTATTTTAGGTTATTCGATTGGTGCATTAAATTTTGCTGATGAAACGTTTATTCCAGATAAAGCCAACGATCGAGATTCTAGTTGGCTCTTACGACAAAAGGATGCATGCTATATATGTTAGCAACTAAATAAAAAACAAGCGACGTACACATCACGCCTGCGCCAAATGCAGAAAACCGATATGGGTACAACACAGTCTGAACCAGACAAAATGTGAACATTGCCACACGCATTTTTAATTTTTTATAAAAATATCGATTTCTTTCCGTAATAAAAGAGAAAACAGATAAATTTATTTTTTTATTTCTCGTATGGCATTAGAAGTTAAAACTTTTTTCAGGAATATATGGTATGTACACATATGTATACAGAAAAAAATATTTTCTCTATCTAATTTCCCGTTTCATGATATTTCAGTGCCAAACTACTAAAAAATACTGTGTCTGCCTGGGTAGATACTGTTTGTGCACGTAAAAAAAATGTCAAAAGTTAGAAAAAACAAAAGTTAGTCACTAAAGTCGGGGCGGCATCAACATATAATCAAAAGTGGCGGAAATATCAGGAAAAGATAATTCCAATATCTACCTGGGTAGATACTGTTCATGTGAAGGTTAGCAATAAATCAAAAAATCTTTTTAGTTTACCGGTGATTATTATTAAAGATCTCTAGCAGTCGCATGATTTTGGATACTATTATCCTGTATCTTTTTTCTATTTGGCTACCTGAAAAAACTCTCTCGTTATGGGAGCAATGCATTAATAGGCCACGCATTGTTCCAAAATGGCACGAAATTAATGTTTTTTTTTTTTACAAGTCTTTATAGAGTTATTGAAACAGTGTCTAACCTTAAGTTTTCTTCAAATTCGAAAGGCCAACAATCAAAAATACCATAAAAACACAAAGCTTTTATTTTCCAAAGCAAAGGAAATGTAAAGGTTCTCTTTTCCTTCGGCAGTACCCAACAGTCTTACAAATGAGTATTCGCGATCGTATTTTAAAGGTGAATTCACTACAATTCTGTAAAAACAGTTTGCCTTTGTGAGCTGTAAGTGCTTTTGGGGCTTCTTGATTGATTGTTTATCTGATATTTTGACTGATACCCTTGGATTTTCATACGATAAGCTGTAGAATTACGACTAGACACCATTTGCTTGGAATTGTAGTGGAAACGAGACCTAACTAATAAATTTTAAAGGAAAATCTCTAAAAGTATTGAACAAATTCTTTCTCTTTTCCAATATTAGTTCACCCTTAGCCATTGGAACCAACAGTTGGTTCGAAAGCTACTGGCTTTTCATTGATGACTGCAGTACCAACAACGTTTTGTTTAATTTTCTTTTTTATACATCAAAACTTTATGAAAGTTAATTAAAAATTGCAGACTCCAACGTTAGCTAGAATAAAACAGATTCTGTGGTTATGCAACCAAACCAAAACATTGTAACCATTACCATTTCATTCCACTCTAAAACTGAAAACAAATTTTAATTGATTTTGTACTTTTTCTATTAATTAGTTGTTGATGGTGTCGACCATTGCAGTTGAATTGAAGGATCCCTCTTAAAAAAAAAAAAAACACGCAATTACCATCGCAACTACAATACTATGACCATGATGGTACGTCCCCTAGAATGCAATTAAAAAAAAAAAAAAAAAATTTAAATTTTCGAGTAGGTAGGAAATTTTTGAACACTATCTGCGTCTGACTTATAATTTTCAAATAATTGCTATGCGGTCAGTATTTTCCGGAGTGATTATTCTATTTTTGTTGTTGCTAATTTAGATTTTTACGGTTTACGGTTCCCACTAACGTCAGACAAACAATCTAAAATACCGCTAATTAAGGTAATTTGACAGAATTCCTATTTTGCAATAACTCATGTGTTACCGGAATGAAACACAATTGATACATCTGAATGTCAGAGCCATCTCTGACTATCTGTCAATTTTCTCTAAATCATCTGTCAAAAGTTGTTTGGTGAATAGTCGACGAAATTCAGTGTAACTAATATTTCACAAGTCAAAGTCAAAGAGATGCGACCGAACAGCATAATGTATACCACCTGGGTGTAACTGTCTGTCTATCTGTCTGTCTGGTGCCGTCTGTCAGTTGTTCGCCGATCAATTAGCACGAAGCATGTTAAGCAAATCATACACACATTCAGAAATCAGGAGTGACTGGTAACTTGCTGTGTTACAGAGAATGGGAGACAGAAAAGAAGAAAATCTGTAATTTGCAAGCAAGTCACATACAAGGACGGGCATGCTGGCAGCCAAGGATCTAACACACACATCATAACTACGATTCTTGTACTTGTTGGTTGACAATGTCAAAATTTTTAAATCCAGTTTAACAGTGCCCAGAGATGGCTGATTTTCCCCGAGTAGGGACGATGACGAGATTTCCCGCCAGCAAAACGAAATGACAGAACACGACATATGTAAGTTGCGGTTTTGGGGTTCAGCTGAGAATGCCGCCAACTAACGTCAGGTGATGGGTGATGTGCTGGATGGAATGAGAAAACAACAAGCATTCGAACTTATTTCCGTCAAAGCAAAACCACGAAATATTCAAAAGATTAAATCTGCTAACGTCGCCAAAAAGCACAGATAGATAAGCAGAAGCACACCACTTTATTCCATCCCTCAGTTCGCCAAACGTTACAGAATGACAAAAATGGCGGAACTAGAGTGTAAAACGAGGACAAATCCAGGGAACGAATTGAAATAATCCCTCTTCTGGTGAAGTGACAGTTAGAGAGGTGTGTTCGCGTGTAGATGAAATGCTATCATTTTATCTTTTTTTCGTGAATTGTTTACTCTCATCGTTGCATGTTGGTTTTGCCTTCTATTTACTAACAAATCCCATACAAGGTTCTCAACGGAAACACGAGCGCCAAAAATAGAACACAAAAATACATTGTCATGTTAGGTATCCGTGCAAGCATGCATAGATATTCACAAAGTTAAAGGATTTTAGCCAGATAAATACGGAAGGCAAAAATCTGAATCTATCTAAGGTGAACTGGAGTAGAATTTTGTTTGTAATCTGTATTCGACATATCGCACAAAATTTAAGCGAACTACGTACTAGTACGCCAATAAACAGTTATATATAAAAATTCTAAGAAACTATTATCGAACTATTAAGGTATGATGCCTCAGTTTTAACTTAGAACTGTTTACGCTAACTTAATGAGAAAATATAGTTCGTATGATGAGAGATATGTACGAAGTTTTTGATGGAGAAACTTCCTGGTTTGAGTCAATAGAGTGGCCAGTCAGGTAAGTGGTCACTTTATTTGAGTATCTTTTAGAGGAAATTCAAAGATTTTTTGGAAATCTTACCATAATTGAATTTTCAATAAATCAACAGTCTACTTATACCATCTATCGATCCATTCGTAATATCCTGGTTCTACACTACCTACCTACACTTCATGTCAAGTTAATGAATATTTTGGTATGGTTTTGATAAACTCTTAAATCGAATCTCCAACTAGGAAATCCTATTCATCGATGTTGATTTAGACAAATACATCGAGCATTCAAAATACCAATATGAGGAGTGACATGAGGAGCATTGGATCCTGTTATTCAGTGAAGCTGAATTTTTCTCAGAAAATACTTCTGGGTATTTTGATTTCGCTCTAATGACAGCAGACAGCATTGAGTTTTGGAAGCGTTAAATGCCACTCTGTTGATAGTTTCCCGATTGGTTATGCTGCTAAGATTCACATACGCTGCCGTACCCGTTCTACAGCTGAAGGGCAGGGACGTGAGTCCGGGAACGAATATGAAATGCAGAGAGTACTGTCATCAACAAAACAATATATTGGATTAGAAGTAGCAGATAAGAGGTTAATTATGAAAATTAAAAAGAGTGTCGGAGACAGAACGGAACCCTGAGGAACACCAGCATTTATTTTTTGAATACTAAACCCGAAACCATCAAAGATAATTTGAACGTTCCAAAAGGTAGTTGCTAATCCATTGGAGAAGAGAGTCGTCGATTCCAAAAGCACGCATTTTCGACAAAAGATCCTGATGCTAAACTCTGTCAAATGCTTTAGAAATATGAAGTGGAACTATCTTTATTTCGCTAGGTTGACGTACGCTTTGTTTCCAATTACTTCCACCGTTTTCACGATCCGAGACTTTTCATGAGCTGACGTTTTATAAGCGTTTATCAGGAGGGACGTTAATGCAATCGAATAAAATTCGCCGTTCTTATAGACGGGCTGGACAAATGCTGTTTGCCATCAGCTCGGAAAAAGACATAAAGAGTTGAATTGATGAAAAAGCTTAAGCAGTGGTTTTGACAGTGTGGAGGAACTTCCATTCAAAAGAAGGGGAGATATACTATCTGACCAAGTAAATTTGTGAATGTTAAGATTTTTAAGTAGTCTTGCTGCCACACTAGTGCGAAAGTACATAGATTCGCCCTATTGAAGAGTCGGCGTACTCACAAAGCACAATCTGGAAGTGTTTCAAGTAAAGAAATCTTAATGTAATTGTCCGTAAAGGAGCTCATGGCGGATTTTAGGAGACAAACTAGCTTGTTAATAGCTATCTTAGCAAGGCGATCTTTTCCACTTTTAAAATAATACATGGTCCGAAAAATCAGTACCGTTTCTAAGAGAGGGTACCACTTGAATTAAATCCATACCATTTTCAGTTAGTACCAACCTTCAAAGGATACGTGTATAAATTTGACAGCTGTCGGACTATTAGTTCTCGAGATATAGCGTTGTGAGTGAAGCAACTTTTGTTATTGTGAAAAAAATGGATTCAAAGCAATTTCGTGTGTTGATTCATCATTGCTTTTTGATGAGAAAAAATGCAGCCAATGCAAAAAAATGGCTTGATAAGTGTTGCCCGGACTCTGCACCAGCCGAACGAACCATTCGTAAGTGGATTGAAAAATTTAAAAGTGGTCATACAAGCACCGAAAATGATACACGCAGTGGACGTCCAAAAGAGGCTGTTTGATCGAGATAGCTGAGGCTCTGAAGTTATCAAAAGAGCGTGTTGGATATATCATACACAAATATTTGGATATCAAAGTGGGTGCCGCGTTTGCTCACAGTCGACCAAAAACAACAACGTGTTGATGAATCAGAGGAGTGTTTAAAGCTGTTCAACCGCAATAAAGCCGAATTTTTGCGCCGGTATGTGACAATGGCTCCATCACTTCACACTAGAGTCAAGTCGGCAGTGAGCTGAGTGGCGAGCAGACAACGAACCTCGTCCAAAACGATCAAAAACTCAACAGTCGGCTGGCAAGGTTATGGCATCCGTATTTTGGGATACACATGGAATAATTTTTATCGACTATCTCCAAAAGGGGCAGACTATCAACAGCGACTATTACATTGCGTTGCTGGAGCGTTTGAAGGACGAAATCGCAGAAAAACGGCTGCGTTTGAAGAAAAAGAAAGTGCTGTTTCATCAAGACAATGCACCGTGTCACAAGTCGATAAAAACGATGGCAAAATTGAATGAATTCGTCTACGAATTGCTTCTCCACCCACCGTATTCTCCAGGTTTGGCCCCAGCGACTATTTCCTGTTCGCAGACCTCAAAAGAATGCTCGCCAGAAAGAGACTTAAGACCGATGAAGAAGTAATCGCCGAAACAGAGGCCCATTTTGAGGCTAAACCGAAATCGTACTACAAAATTGGTATCGAAAGATTGAAAAATCGTCCTCGAAGGCGACTATATTGATAAATAAAGTTGAATTTTGCAAAAATTTGGTGTTTTACTATAAAACGGCATTGACTTTTCAGCCCATGTGTTAAGTGTGTTTAAAATTGAGTATCTGACATTTTCTTATTTAGTTACACTTGACACTTGCACGCTTAATATTTTAAATTAATACTACATATTAGATATTTGCGCAATTATGTTCCCTGTTTGTCAATATATGGCTCTAGCAATAAGTGCTGGTCGATTTTGACGTATCCAAAATGTTATGAACTAAGCTTAGACATATGGTAAGCAAACCATATTTGTTTTGGCATCATATACCTTTGTATGACAATCTTAGATGCTGGAATTGTTGATTGTCTTCTTTTATTCGAAGAAAAAGGCTGCTGAAGTGCATTAAGAGTTTTAAAAATTTTTAGGTGATGCTTCTCTAAGTGAAACAATGCACAGTGATTGGTTCTGTCAATCAAAGACGATAATTTTGATGGTAACGACCGTCGGCGTGAAGGAAGGTCTTAATCCTTCAAAGACGCTGAATTGGAGGCATTGCTCGATGAGAATCTGTGCCATACGTAAGAAGAGCTTGCTTCCAAGAGATTGCATGCGTTGTGAATAATTCAAAAACATGAAACTTGGGTTCCTTATGATTTGAAGCCAAGGGCCGTTGAACGCCGTTTTTTTCGTCTGTGAACTGCTCCAGCGGCGAAAAAGGAAGGGTTTTATCCAACGCATCGTAACAGTCGATGAAAAATTGATTCATTACAAACTCCAGGAGAAGAAGGCACGAAAAGTGATTCTATAGAATGATAACGCTCGGCCTCACGCTGGCAAACCTGTAAAAACCTGCCTAGAAAGTTGGAAGTCTTACCTTACCCACTACATTCAACGGATATTGCGTGGTGCGATCATTACTTATTCTGTTTGATGGCACATGGTTTGGCTGATCAGCAGTTCCGCTCATATAAAGACATCAAAAATGGATAAATACTTTTACCGTAACGATATTCGACCTCTGCCAGAAAGGTGGTGGAAAAAAAATTAAAAAAAAAAAAAACAGCGATAACATAGTTGCGCAACTAATAGTGTTTTATCAAACTTTCACAGTAAGGTGAAAAAACTGTGGATAGTGGGTTTTTAGCTCTCTAATGTAATAGAAAAAACGTTTTGATTTGCAAAACTAAAGAGTAGTAAGCAAGATTAGTAATAGTTTATAATTTATTAAATATAAGAAAAGGAAAATTATTACGCGGTTAAAAGACCTGATATGTTCAGTAGCTCGATAGATAACATAAAGGAATAAGACATAGTTCTCAAAACTAAGAAAAATTGGAAGAAAAATTTCAAATGATTTAATACTTTACAAGGTTTACCAGGTATACCGCTATGAAGTGAAAATAAAACACAAATTTTTAATGGGAAAGTAAAAATCATTTTATTCAAGGTACTGGCCATTGCTAGCTACATATTTTCCCCATCTTTCAGGCAATTTATGGATTTCACGCCAATTTTCGACTTCCTCGTAGGATTCAAAGTGCTGCTCAGCTAATGCGTGTCCCATCGATGAAAACAAATGGTAGTCAAAAGAAGCCGAGTCTGGTGAATACGGCGGATGGGGTAGCAGCTCCCAGCCAAGTGCTTTGGTTGTATCCTCAATCAGTTTTGCTTTGTGTGCAGGTGCATTGTCATGGAGCAAAATTACCTTGTCGTGTCTTCTGGCCTATTCTGATCGTTTTTCGATCAATGCATGATTTAAATTGATCATTTGTTGGCGGTTGGTGGTTGTCCCGAATTAATCCATGATTTTTTCCGTTTAGGATTCTGAAAATAAATCCAGTTTTCATCGCCAGTAGCAATTCAACGCAAAACTGATTTTTTATCACGTCTTTGAAGCAAAATTTCACAAGTGGTTTTTCGGTTTTCCATCTATCTTTTATTCAGTTCATGTAGCACCCATTTTCCAGACTTTTGGATCTTTCCTATAGCTTTTAAATGGTCAGAAATAGTTTGTTGTGCAACATTTAACATTGCTGCCATTTGTTTCTGACTCAAAGTGTCATCTTTATCCAATGTTGTTTGCAATTCCGCGTCTTCGAACTTTTTTGGTGGTCTTCCACATTCTTCATTTCTCACATCAAAATCGTTATCTCTGAACCATTGAAACCATCTTTTGCATATTGCTTCTGATAGAGCATGTTCACCATATGCCTCGACAAGCATTCGATGCGACTTTGCAGCACTTTTCTTTAAATGAAAACAAAAAATTAATGCTTTCTGCAAGTCATCATTTTTTGGTACAAAATTCGACGATGAATATTTGTCCTACGGTCGAAGCAAATATGATGTTGTTTACTCAATGACTTGATGTATACTAAATATGTTTGACAGGTGTCATAGCAACGAAACAAAAAAAAAATAAAATAAAAAAAAATTAAGGCCCATTCACAATAAATGTTCCCTATCGAGACATTTTTATCTTGACGCTCACTTTATACCGGTACACCTGGTATTCTTAAAGATGTCTTGCTTCTGTATGGTGAGAAAAGAAAAAGAAAAACAAAAGTAGTGGCAGGACTGGTCATGGGACTGGTGTTAACAGTCGTTAACATATGTTAACAGTTAACATGCCGACAAGCTAAACAGTAACTCGTTGTGTTGATGCGAAAATACCATTATTTGATGCAAGCAGACATTAGTTTTTTGCTTTTCGCTACATGAACTTTATCTTTGTCACGAATACTTCTCAGAAGGTGAATGTTGACGCAAACCCTGGCTCTTTTGTTTAGTTCTTTACTAAAAATATCATCGTAATGCTAAACTGATGATTCACTACTTCTACTGATTACGGCGATTTTTTGATGCAAACGATATACCCTCAATTAGGTATATCTTCTTCTTAAAGTCCTCCTAAAATGAATGTACTATTTTTCCTCTTAAAATTTAAGATTGCTTCGACCGTAGGACAAATATTCATCTAACTCATTTCATGACGAAGTCTTTAATGTACTTCTAAACAAAATATTTATTTATATACCAACACAACAGCGCTTAATAGAGCTCCTTCCTTTGCCCATCAATTCTACAATTTACCCCATTCAGTAGCAATAAATTATTTTCCAACATCCAAGAGGAATTGTAAACGGATATAAGCAGCTCATCACCCCTCCAGTTGAGCATTTCAACTAGAGCAAATAAAATTGCCTTATCATTCATTTACGGATGCAGCAACCAACCATGCCGAGCTAACCAACCGAATACCGCCGCACGACGACCTGGTTATAATGCTCCAACTTAAACAGGACATTATTCTCATCCTTGCAAAACATTTTTTTGTTTTTTTTTTTCTATTTTTCATTACAAGTTTTTCCCTTATATTATCTAATACTATACGAGTATATATATATATATTTTTTAAAGGAATAGCTATTCCATCCTCCATCCAACCCCATTTCCATTTATCCTGCAGCTTCCTTGTATCCCGGGCATGTTGGTATGTGGATGAAGCGAAAATAGCGTGCTACCTCTCATGTTGATCGGGTCATCTGATAATGAATTTTTTTTATTTTTTTATTTTTTTAATTCCTTTTTTGAAACAGGACACGATTCTATCCACCCCCTTCATCGAAGGGGTTCAAAGAAAACAAGGAGGAGTTTTGTACAATAGATCCATCACAATCTTGATGTGGAAACGATTCAAAGATCAAAAGTTCAAGCGGCACAGCAGCTCAAGATAACGAAATGCCCTAGTGTTTGGGATGGTTGCCTGCATGAACGACCGCCCAATGGAATCTTCTTACGTGCATTCAAAATAGCCTCTCCCGGTGTACGAGTATGCTGTCTGCTGTATGTTGTATGCTACAACTGTCATCACAGGACTCGGTGGAGTGGTAACTCCGCCATTCGTAGCCTGAATTTAAATGAGCTCAAAAGTCCTAGTGGGTACTTTCTATATTTTGCTATACCCACCCGAGGTTTTCTCCATAACGCAGCAATAGCGACAGACACCTTAGAGTGCATTTCGTT
Organism: Volucella inanis; assembly: GCA_907269105.1. Taxonomy (NCBI): domain Eukaryota; kingdom Metazoa; phylum Arthropoda; class Insecta; order Diptera; family Syrphidae; genus Volucella; species Volucella inanis. The sequence continues at coordinate 229,601,202 of OU026153.1, read as the reverse complement.
GCTGCCTCCGGTGCAGCTTTATGTCCTTATCTATGCATCGGTTATAGCCTGGTTTTTCAGTTGATGAAAATGCGACACGTTCTTCTTGGAGCTACCATATACCAAGAGCACTGGAAAAGAATTTAAATTTACAACCCGGCTTTATTTCGCTGAGCTTTTTTTTTAAAAAAAAAAAAACCAATTCTTTTTCCTTTCTATAATGCTGAGGCTCCTTCAGAGTTACTTTTCCCCGCCATCAACTAAGGAAGGATTCATAGCGTTGTATGGTGCACAGCAAAGAGGATTATAAAAATGCGATTCTGAGTATTTTTCAGATGAGCATACAGATGCAGCACGTTTGCAGATTCCTTGCATTCTATCTAAGAGATGTTAAAGTGTTGGAAGTTTGAATGCAATTTTAAAGTTATTAGATGGACTCTAGAGCTATAAGGTATAATCAAGTAAAAGACCGACTGACGGTAAAGGACTGAGCAATGACTGAGCAATGGAGTCCTTTTTGTTGAAATATTTGAAAAAAAATATTTTCCTTTACTTCAATTCGACTTGCATTAGTAAATGATTTTTAAACAGAGCAGAAGATGGAGTTAAGATTTAAATGGTATTGTATTTATAATTAAAAAATTCAAAAAGTAATGAGGATGCATTTGGTTGTAAACGGTTTATGCAAAGCGATTTCGTATCTCCTTTTTATGGACAAACCTTACGAAATCACTTTGAATAGCTGTTGAGTACGGATTTATACTTTGAAGTATGGAGATTTGAATTGTGTATTTAAATATTGCACTTAGCGTTGTAACCTTATTGAAAACAAGTTACTAGATTTGCAGTTGCAGTCAAGATATTTTATACCACCAATGATTAAACTGCCCTTTTTGGCTTACTTTTTTCTAAATGCGATACAGGTATATACCTATGGGACACCATTTTAGACGGTGAAGAGTTGATAACCTTCGAATAAAAGAAGTAAAAAGCTAGTAAAAATCATTCAAAATAGACCTTTAATGGTTAAACAGTATGAAGGTGAGCGCACAAAACTAAACAATGAAATGCAATAACCATAATCCGACCGCCGATTTAGGTACTTATTTAGAAGTCGCAGAGTTTTTAATTCAAATGAATTCTATAGCTCTTTCTACGATACATTCGGTAAATTGGGCTGAAATAATGGGGCTCGTCATTATCAAAATAGACAGGGGGTTGGTCACAGTGCTGTTTTAATGACTTGTCTCTGAAAACTGAAAAGGCCGAACGAGCACCAGAAAAGTCTTACTCCGAAGGACCGTCGTCTAAGGGGCAGTTGAAGAGGACAAGGAGATGTGATCCAAATTAACAATGCAAATAGCTGGGAATTTGTGTTAAATACCCTAGTGCTAAAAGTCTCATTCATCTACCAGCGACAGGGAAAAGAAACATAATCGTATAAAGCTATTTGAAGTGTTATTGCTTCTTTCTTTTTTTGTCTCGAACAAAATTAAGAGGATTTATCACCTCTGTGAAGCTTTGAATCGGGAAGACTGGTAACACTGAGTTGATCATTTGAGGAAGCTAGCAAAAGCAGACAATGTTTGCATTCAAGTAGAGGGCCACTATATGAGTTAAGTGCTCCACTCATCAAATTCTTGAATGGGTAAACAAGTTTGTGCCGAAAGTACCCATTCTGTTAGTTGATACTTTGACGTTTTTTAAGACATGAAAATCAAAGCAGGCCATTTTCGGATTCCGGACCAACTCAATGTAACGGAGGATATGTTGAAGCACCTTCATATCCTGAAAAATCAAAAATTTATTTTTACAGGGGGAGCAAGAATGGGAAAACAAGGATGGCTCATCTCTGACAAAGACTCTTTCCTATCCGCACATTGGAATAGTTAATTTCAAAGAAATTTCAAATAATTACAGGCAAGAGATGACTTTCCAACCAGCCCAACTCTCTGAATTTCAAGTCGACTTGTGCATTGCTGTCACTATATAAAAGATCTCTTTATTTTTATTTCTTCGGCCGGTTTTTGCGCAGACGAAGCGAACAATTCGCATCCATCCTAAAGTGTAAATTAATGTAGAAATCGTAAAAAATTTGAAAATAAATAGTCAGAAATCAGAAAAATCCGAATCGTTTTTCTTTTGAATGGATTGACAAGACCCACATCGGTGACCCCTCGGCAGTTTTTTTTTACTTTTAATGCCGGAGCGCATGCAATTTTTTCTCTAATTGTGGCAGAATGACAATAGCCGACGACAGGTTTCATGAGAAATATAAAGCAAATAGACAACAGTGGAGAGGTAGCAAGAGTGACCATGAGCATATCACCTTTTTGGGAAGAGCACCCAGATATATGGTTCGCCCAAATAGAGGAGCAATTTGTGACGTGCAGCATATCAGCGTCAGCGGACAAAATTTTATAGTTTTTAAATGCATTTTATTTTCTTAAACACTAACTCTTACATACTAACAAAAAATGCTTAAATGCTAGCTTACAATTACTTTACAATCTTATACTAACTTACTGGCCCCACACAGGCACTCTAAGCTACTTTAGATTCTTATATCTATGTCTTTCGATTTTCGACTTCATTTTTATTTTTTATACTTAGGACTAAGAAAAAATTGTTAACAAAAAACTTAGCCTATGGATGTAATTTTTTATTTTTTATAAAAACTTAATATCCAACTTAAAATAAACCTTAGTCTACCTAATCCTACATACACAATACACACATACACATACCTAGACATTACACAATTATATACATATATTGGTATAAACCTTTGTATATACTAATATATGTATATATTTCTTAAGTGCTAACCTAAACCTATGCACGCTGGCCATCGCTATTCACAGAGCAAATAGATTGGTCAGCTCTGCCTCATTAGTGACAGAAACGACGACGAAACATCTTCTCCATCATTCAACCACCAGAAATGCTGGTGCTGCCAAACGACATCCCTCTTATTGCGATTCCCCACCGCCCTACTGAACATGAGACGATCCACACTGCTATATGCGACGTCTCTGTTGTAGTTGAGTCTCATGTCACCAGCTGTCCGAGCGACATGAAAAATTAACGGAACCGCTGATCTATCCTGGATCAACCCTATCTGATCTAGGTAGAGGAATGCTTCCGGTGGAACGAAGCCGACAGAACGCACACTCTCGTGGTAAAGGTAATTGGGGTAGTAAGCCCCAGATATCAGGTTATTCGTCGAGGTCATTGCTCTTGCAATGTGCCTTCGAGTCAGTTTAATTACAAAGTTGTCCACTCGTATTAGGTTCGCTCTGTTGTAAAGGACCTCATTACGATAAAACTTTTTGTACTCCGACTCTGGTGTTCTGTACAAGCGAAGACAAGCCCTAAGGCAAACCCTCTCAAACACCCGAATCTTTTCCATTAAGCTTGCTCGCACATTCAACCATACGGGACACCCAAATACCAGCATGGGCCTGATAAGGTAGCAGATTACCTTTACCCTCGCATCGAGTTGGCTGCTGTAAAACAGTCTCTTTGTAAGGGCAAAAGCGCCTTTAGCTCTGACCAGAGCGGCATCTACGATCCCAAGGTATCTGACTACCTTTCAACTTTCACCAATTTTTTCTGCTATCTCTAGAGGCTCTAGACAACGGCGTCCTAAAGAGAATGGTTTCCGACTTCTGAAGGTTGATTTTCAACTTCCAGTCATCGCAAAATCGTCTTATCTTATCGAAGTCACGCTGCAAGAGAGTATTAATGATCTCGATTTTTGGACCTGTTCTGTACGCTATAAAATCGTCTGCGTACGCAATAGTATGGGGAAATGAACCTATCAAGTCGTTTGTATAAATGTTGAACAGGATCGGCGAATTGACCGCGCCTTGCTGAAGACCATTTTTAATTTGAAATATTCCAACAAAAGTCACATCATCATTCTTCACGATGAACTGTCTGTTGGTTAGCATATTATAAAGAATGTACAAGAGTGGTTTACTGATCCCCAGCCTAGTCAGCTTATAGAAAAGACCCTCTAACCATACGGTGTCGAAGGCCTTCTCCAGTACATTGGTTTTTGCCTTTATTCGATTGTATATCGGACACCAGTTTAGACGCGGCATGTGAGATATCATGTCTCGACTTTAAACCGAATTGATTATCCGGAACTATATGTTTGTCCTCAACCCACATAGTCAGAGCTCTATTGATTACCTTTTCAAACACCTTGCTGATATTCGGAAGGAGACTTATCGACCGGAGATTCGCTGGGTTGGATATATCCTTTCCCTTTTTGGGGATAAGTTGAACCAGCGCCGTTTTCCAATGCGCTGGATAATGTGCATTATTCATTGCATTATTAAACAGGGTGGTGTAAATGTCCACCGCTTCTAGAGGAAGATGTTCGGAATACCATCGGTCCCCATTGATTTTTTAGCCCTGATTGTGTCGAAGATCTCATGGAGTTCTTCCTTCGAAGTGAACGGGGGTAGGTCACCCTCTCTGGTAATGACATTATTTGCCATGTTTTCGTCGCTGAACCGGGTAATTCTCTTTTATTAGCGTTTGTAAATTTTTAATAGACGACTTCAGTGTCCTGATCTCCGGGTGTTGTCTGTCAGTAAAATGCCTGTACAAGTTTTTGAGTCTACTTTTCTGTCGGTGCAGTGCGTCAATAGTAGGATTGCGGAACAGGTTTTCGTTAGTCGTACGTCGATACCGCGGTATTGTAGTGTCCATAGTTTGTTTAATTGTGTCGTCCATTTGTTTTAGGTAATCGTCGATCTCCTCGTTTGACAAATTGCTATTTGACGGTAGGTGGAGCGTGTTTGAGAAAAGTGCTCTTGTTAAGGTTGCGGAGAAGCGTATCCATCGAGCCTTATTGTAGTTGTAAGAATATCTGTGGACAAACTCCTCCAATACCGCAATTTCGTTGGGAACTGTAATTTCGGTGCTAAAACCGCAATGGTCACTGTCATACACGAATGTGCGCAGACAGTTTAGCGTTTGTAAATTTGTACCTGTCAGTCGTATACGTTCGTCGTACAGCAGTAGATCCAAATAAGACCCGCCTCTGGGAAACGATGGGTTATCCGTTGCTTTAATACCGAGTCTGTACATGACATCGTGCTGACCCCACCAATTGAGTAGTAGGTTCCCTCTTGTATTTGGAAACTGATTTCCCCAATCTCTGTGTTAAGCGTTGAAATCTCCGCCGATTATAAAATAATTCTCCGCCGATTCCAGCCTCAGAAGTCGAAAAAGCGTGTCGAGCTCTGTAATGAATAAGGTGGATTGTGAAGCCTCAGGTGCATAAACAGAGGCCAAGTACAGCCGCTTTCCACTGGTCCTGGTTCTTAGCGCACTTCACGCATCGAGGCTGCATTTGGCAGTTCGACGCGGCATGCCCGAACCTCTGGCAGCGAACGCATTGTATAACGCCTTCGCTCCTTTTTAATTTTTGCCAGTGAACCACCTGGTAGTCTAGGTCATTGATACTCCTTAGACTATCCAGATGGCTTTCGGGACTGAGCTGCACCAGGAAGAACGGCAAACTCCGTTTCTCCCGCCTGGCTCTAGCTGTGGTAAATGGCTTTACCCCCACAAACTTGAGTCCTTCGCACTCCTTCTCTTTGAGCAGTGCCAGGATCTCCTCAGGATCAGAAGACGGTTCCAATCCCTTGGACAAAATTTTATCTTAAGTTACAAATGCCGTATTAAATCCACCCACCACAGGCAAGTACGATCACCTTAAAAGTAAAATTTTAGAACGATTTACCGATTCAGAGCAGTCAAAAATTAAGAAACTATTGTCTAAAATCAATCTGGGAGCGAAAAAACCAACCAACATACCAACTGTACTCGGAACTGAAACGATTAGCAGGGAATAAAATTAGCCACAAAGTCTTTTTGAAATCCCCGTGGATAGAGCGATATCCTCTACGAGTACAGGCAATTTTAAATAAAAATGATGGAGGTTAGTGATTATTCAACGATTTTATCTACGAGTGATACTCCCAGATTACAAAATTTACTCCCTCACGAGGAGATTTGAAGTGATGAAGAGCGGAAATCGTGATCGAATGCGTTTAGCCTCACCACGAAGGGCGAGAGCACCCATAGGTTCTAAATTTCATTGGTATCACGAAATGTTTGAAGCACGAGTCACTTGTCAATTGTAGATTACCATGCAGTTTTTGTAGATCCCCTTCTGAAAACGAGTTGGCAAATCGCTAGAAAATTCGGAAAGCATGGGCAAAATGACGTTTAACCACCTCTCTATTACCGATTCAACTTATTTTACTCCTTTTTTATCGATACAAGGGACCGATATATCCATTGTTTCACTTCGTGGAAACGAGGCACAAAGCAAACCAAGTATCATTCACTAGTAAACTACAAACGGGACCTATAAAAACTTAGGGAGAGAAACCAATCCTTGTAAATCTGGGGCAGCGATGAAGACTTAGAAGGTTTTTTTTAATATAGCTGACGTCTAGAGCGCGATAATAGGTATCGATTTTCTAAAACAATTTTATCTTTTAGTTGACAGGAAGCCGAGCAAGTTAATCGATAACAAAATATTGTTAAGTGGAAATTCAGTGAAGCAGTGGAGTTCTATGAGCAGTGGCATAGGCACCTTTAACCTAAGCAACCCATATGCTGCTCTTTTGTAGATTTTAAAGACATTAGAGCATTAACAACCAAATTTCAATATTCAATACTTAATGGGAAGCGGGATTTGTAGGCCAATTTAGCAAGCCCGATCGGTCTCGTAGTTAAATCCAACGGTGAATGAAGACTATGTGAGGTAAAGCAACTTAATCCGTTCATACAGGATTTTGCGAACATACTGCATTATTAAGCAGTGTTCTCATCACTAGATCCCCATCGATGAGCCGGATATACCAAAAATGGCCAATGGCCATTAATGTTCATGAACTTCAGCCTCCGAAACGCTACACAAATTTTACAGCGCCATATTGATACGGTTTAAAGTGATTTATATCAATTCGCCTTTGCATGCATCGACGACATTTGCGTTGCATCCAGTAGTCCGCTGGAACACGAAAAACATCTAAGGAAAATTTGTGGTTGGTTGCGGAAGAACAATTAGAGCATTGACGTATCCAAATGGGAACTGGGAAAGTAAACTATTAAATTTCTTGGCTATCTACGTTACCCGAGAAAGTAGAGTACACAGGTCCCTTTTAAAGACCCGAATTGGCAAAAGATCTCAAGCGTTTTCTAGCAATGATCAACTTCAAACGGCGGTTTAAAAGGTGCTACAAAAGTCGAGTGGGACGGACACACTTCTTTGACTTTCGAAGAGTATAATGCAAGATTAGTCAATGCCCTTATGGTGGCGCACCTCCCATAAGACGGGGCGCTTTCGCTGTGCGTAGATGCATCTGATAGATCTATCTGGGCTGCATTGCACCAGAGGCTGGATGCACTCACTTTACCTCTTGGTTTTTTCTTAAGGAGATCGTTACCGACGCAAAGAGGATATACCATAGTACGTACGATCGAGAGCTCTTAGCCATGTATAAAAGAGTAAGCATTTTAAGCGCCTGCTCGGTGACCGCGAGTTCTGCATCCAAAAAGCCTCTAACATATTCTTTTAAACAGAAATGTCTTGAATCAGTTTATCACCGATATTCGTCACACACGGGGGAACGGCAACAGAGTGGACGATTTTTTTTTTCAAGGATTGCTGCCATCAGCAAGGGACCCCTTAGAGTCTAAGTCAGATGATTTGGCAAGGGAGCAGGAAAACGGCGAGATGTTACAACAAATTCTACGCGGGACTGATAAAAAACTTTAAATGGAACTTCAGTTGTTGAAGGACCCCAAGTGGAAGTATTTACTTCGACGCAGGTTACGATCTGTCGACCGTATATGATTAAGATGTTGCGATGACAAATATTTGCAAAAATGCACGGCTTATCACATCCTGGGGAAAAGTTCAATACGAAAATGATAACCGGACGATACATACGGCCACTGGTTCTGATTGATATTAGCACTTTGTTAAAACCGAACATAATTGCATCAACAGCTGAACTTATCTTGGGCACTACTTTGCGCTTACCGGGAGAAATCTTCGTAGAGAATAAGCGATTTTGAAGACAGACTGATTTTATGAAAGGATTTAAAAAAGTATTGCAACGACTTAAGCCAACTAGCGCATCTCGCCAAGAAAATGGTCAATTTTGTCTTTGTAAGGAATAATGCTGTTCGGCCAGCGCTTGCGCCACCATACTCTGACCCATTCAAAGTTTTGAGCAAAACAGTGAAGTACTACTGTGTTCTCATCAAGGGAAAGTCAGTCAAGGTATCTATTAACTGGCTTAAAGCTTCTATCGTCGCCCAAGTAAAGCAACACAGGGCGCCAAAGGAGATGCAATTAGGCGTTGCGGCAAGAAGAGCATAGATTAACCATTCCGAATAGCAGATACGGACGTGAGTGATATCTAGATTAAATTGTGTGTAATAAAAATATATTCTCTCTTTTTCAATGTTCATTTCAGAGTAATAGATCTGAAGACGCGTCAGCACATACTCCATGTTCATGAGTTGCGCCGGAATTCAGATAGCGCTAAATGAGACCACCAGATGTCTTAGCTCCTAGGGAAGATTTTGGCAGAGACTAGCTTAGCTATTCCAGAGTTGTTGGCGCCCAAACCTGAAAGCAGCTTTTTCTCTTACGTCAGCCCTCCCCCTTGATGTGACCTATACTCTGGCTATTTCAAATGGTAATCCTACATTCAAAGGAGATGTGTACTGTTTGATCCGGTTGCTTTCTTGAGCAGCTAAATCTGAAGTTTTTTTTCGATATGATAAAATAGTGGTCTCGCTTTATTGTAACCTGAGATGCGAATGTTGCTAATTTGAACTCAAACAAACTGTTTAAACGATACTTCATACAGAGCTTTTTCTTCTTTTGTGTATCTCGATATGAAATAAAAATTTAGTCTAGTCCACCTAACCTTCACACTACAACATCAATTCCCCGCTCCATTATTGATTCATTTGTGTACCCAACATAGGACTGATTGAATATGATTTTATTTTACTCGCAGTCGTCACAGTCTTGAATTTTTTTAGAACTGCAAGGTTTTTTAGTCCATAAATCATCCTATGAAAGTTTAGTGACTGGCAAAGACAATTACAAACGGATTGACGGATATGACATCAAAGCCATAGTATCTACTAGATTCTATTCTATAGTCCACAACTAATGTAGAACTTTGTATGAGAAAATGATGTTTGCTGGCCAAAGCCGATACTTTATCGATACTAAATTATAAAACAATAGCTTGTAGATTATCAGTATTTAACATCATTATCTGCAGTATTTTTCAAATGAAGATCCTAACATTGCAAAGAAAATTAGAAAGTATGAAGGTACGAAGATATAAAAATAAGGAAAATCAAATACTTTTTTCCATTAAGTGGCAACTGCTTTAAGCCTTCGCATTAACGAAATACTTGCCAACAAACACATTTTGTGTTCTTCCCACGATCACAAGTATACAGACGAAAATTTGAAATTTTTTCCAAATCATTCCCTTGACGACGTCTTCGAACTTTTTTTGTTTTTAATTCCAAGAGGTCATTCATCATTCCCAATTGAGCTGAAGTATTATAAGAATTTATTTTTCCCTTTTCACAAACAAAAACACTTTTACAACAATCAGTCAAGGGATTACAACACAATCTAGAATTTAATCTAGTTGATTCACCAGCAAAGAAAGTCATCCTTCAAACTTTTCCATCTTCTACATCTCTAACAACCGATAACTCACCGAATTACAAAGCCAAAGTGCCGATAAAAAAGTTTCTCAATACCTAGCTCGGAGCGCATCCCCACCGATTAGATAACCCTTCATGTAATCACTACAAAAGATGTCAATAAAAAATTAATTTCATCCCACAGCATATCCTGCAATTTTCCTTCAATAGCAAAATACTCGTATACGTAAGAAAAGAAAGAGCACAAAATGAAAACAAAATTTACCCGTCAGACTCGTTTTTGTTGTAAATGTGTGGCTGGTGCACTACAAAGTGCAAGGACTCGCTTACAACCATTCCATTCACTAAACAGCGCCACTGCATAAACGTTAAATTCAGCTGAAGCTCAGAGCATTGCGATGATGTCCCCAAAGGATATTTTGGTTCACTTTAACATTTTGTCCTTTGGTTAGGTTTTTCTTCATCTTTCTTTTTTATTCTGTTCTCTTAGTTTTTTTTTTTTTTTTTGTTACTTTGCAGCTGTCCATTGCAGCATTTATCGTTTATCCTTTAAATATTTTATGAGACACCATCACGCTTTAGTACCGCCACTCTCAACTCGCTTCATGCCACCACAGCTACACACTACACAGTGGTGATCCTTTACTTCTTTTGGTGGATATGGTGCGACTACGACTGCAAGGGCAGCGGCAATAGCGGAAACAGCAGGGTTGATGGTACTTTACCGACAATAAGCCCTTTGGGTGTTTTTATTTCGATTACACTGTTATTCTGCGCCAAGGTTTCTACTTTTTTCCATACCAGCTTTGTCCATAGTTGAAGGTTGGAGTACTTATACGAGACGAGTTAAGAAGCAAAAGGAAGCAGCGCCAAGCAAAAAAAAAAAAAAAAAAAAAAAAAATGACCATGCGTCATGAATTCTTGGCTCTGTCTGTGTGTGTGTGTTTCGGTCTGTTTTCTGATCCTGAAGAGTTCCAGAGTTCCTGAGTTCTCAGAGTTCTCAGAGTTCTTAGAGATTTAACCTAGCGTCAGGAACAAAGCACAATTGACCAAAATCTCTAGTCTGGACATAAGCTTGTGGTGGAGCTGCCTTCATCCATGTTTGTTTCTGTGGTTGAATTTAATTTTTTTTTCTTCTATTCTCCTGGCTATTTCTGCAATTTTTTTTTTTTTTTTTTTTTAAATTTGTTTGCCTTGTTGTTCTTATGCACTGACCGCAAGGAGCAACTTTTCTGAGCTCCATTTTATAAAGTGCTGGTAAAATAATTGGAATTTGCTGTAGCCCGGAAAGAGAAGAGCACAAGCAGACCGTCGGACCATCTATTGACTTTCTTGCCTTTTACTCGTACCTCAAAATAAAGTTAAAACTTCTCTCGCTTTACAGAGGTTTTTTTCTTTTTATTTTGATTCCTTTCTCTGTTTGTGTGTCTTTTTTTTTTTTTTTTTTTTGATTTTTTCTCATTTTTGATTCGGTTTAGTTCATCGGCTCCTCGTTTTACTGGGAAGGCCGAAAATCTGGAATCATAATTTTTTGGAAAATCCAATCGACACGCCATACAAGGAAACTTGTAAACCCAAGTATTGAGTTTAAGACGATTTCTTGCTTTCAATTTATTATTGCAGCTCTGGGCTATACTTGAGAGTTTAAGGACCAACTTAAGACCCTTGTTGTTTCACAAAGGGACTCCAATGTATTATACGTATATGGATTTGTGTGGATTTTGTGTGGTTTTACTATAGAAGGATTTTATTGGATAACGAATTTTCCTGAAATAATGTTGTAAGAGTGTAATAAAAGGATCATCTATTAAAAACTCATTTGCAGTTTTCGGCGAATATTTCTTTTAAATTTAAAACTAAAGTTAAACTTGATTTTCTGGATAAGAAAGAATAGGAGATATACTTTTGTATGTTAAGTGGGCAGCATGTGATGTTATGGAATTTAGCTACTCAAAAAATACATAAGAAACTCAGTAGGGTTTCAAGACATAACAGAAAACTGGAAAAGAAATGCAGGCGTATGAGACTGCCTTGGGCCAACGGTATCTTATATTATCAAAGTAAGTTGCAGATGTCGGTCTTAATCGAATCGTCTCAGGAGTTTCCTGAAAAAAGGATTGATTCTGCAGTTTTAGGGTTGTGATATCAAGGTAACCTCCTTACCGCGTTGTGAGAGACACAAAAGTCCCGATTTCAAATGGAGATCATGAACCGGAACGTCGTTACACCCTCCATAATAAAAAAAAAGTTGAAAATATCCTTAGACAAACATTACCGCAGCCCTGGAGATCAAATCGATACGATCAGAAAAGCCAATTTTCGATATATATTTCACCTGTCATAAACGGCAGGATGTGTCAGGTTGCGAGCGTTTGGATCTGTACGATTAGGGTAGCTACTGAGTCACAATTTTGGGATCTAGTTTGGGATTGTGTACTCAACAAAGTAAAGCATTCAAAAGTCTTGAATAAGGACAAATCTACTGTTTACGAATCTGCATATACAATTTTTGAACCGTGAACAGACCGCATGCAGACAAATAAGTGCCGGATAGATATCACAACCATTCAGGAAATGCAGTGGAGCAAGCCGAATCAAAGAAGGGTGGAAACTGAGACATTTTCTACTGCGATTTCTACAATGAAAACAAACACCTCTATTGGGATTCCTATTTGTTGTAAGAGGCATCAATGTTATATAAGAATTTATCAACATTAACTAACATTCGGTCAACCCCATACAGAGAAAAAAAACGAGCGGTGCCCGATGTCACTGTCAAGGCAACAAAATCCGAACAGAGACCTTTAGAGTTGAACAAGGCCACCTACTTTGAATTTTGCACCATTTTTTTGTGTCAGTTGTACACCATCGTTGTTTGAGAGCTGCCATATGTGAATATCAGGGTTTATTCATAGAAAAAAACATTGCAGCAGTTAGTGAAAGTGTTGACAAAAATCTTTCCACCCCGATTTGCTATCGTTTTCAGCAATTGAGACTTTTACGAAAATGTTTACAGTGAATTTTGACTAAAATTTACATCTGCATGCTTACAAGATTCAGCTGACACATTATTTAGAACAAGTAGACTACGTGCGGCGCTGAACATTAAGAAAAGTGATAAAAATGGTGATTTTTGGAAGAAAATCATTTTCTTCGGTGCATTTCGAAGTTCATGGTAAAAAATATAATTGTCGCATTTCAAAATGTTATTCATCAATGTCCCATCCACCAAAATGCTTCATAAATAGCTTCAAAAATGAGTCCTTAGCACAAATTGTCCTATCTACAAAAGTTATTGTAACTGGCCCCATCAAAGACGCGTCAGCCCTCTCTAATTGGCCCATATTAGTATCATTTAAAGCCCGGTAAGTCCATTTTCACACTACAGTAGATCCTGGCAAACACCGAAGAAGTCCAAGTCGATATGCGTCACTTCAGTATCCTGACAAGCCTTGAAATATCCTCATTAGCCTTGGCTTTAAGACGTTCAAAGACGCGCTACCATTAATGAACTGCTTTTAAGGATCACTCAACTCCGACAGGATATTTTAGTGTTTCTATTTTCTTCTTGATTAAATTTTGAGGTAAACTATTAATTAAGTTAAGTCTACTCGTTACCAAGATAATCAAAAAATGCACAATTAATGTTTTATTACTACCACAATATTGAGTATCACCAAGTTGGTGCCGATCAGTGCCCACAACATCAATTCTCCATGTGTAAAGGTTTGGCAGCTAAATTTTAAACGTTGAGTAATTGTTTACCATTACCAAACCGCAAATCAGCCATTAAAAGCGCCGTGCTGCAATTTTTCCGGTGGCCACAACGATATATTACAAAAATTATCGACTTTTAGGATTGTTCCAAACATGAACCAAGTTCCTATAAAACTGTTTTTTGGAGAAAAAAATTAAGGTTTTCGTGGAAGATAAGAGTTTCAAGACAGTGATTTTGTTAATCACTACTATAAAGGAAGAATAAGAAGTAAACAAGTTTGCTATAGAGTACAAGGATATATTCTTATTTTAGGCGATCTTGCAGAGGTTCACTTCAGTGTGAAAGACTTTGACTTCTTCTTGATGTGCTAAGTAAAAGGACACGTCGCCACCAATGAAGCGAAACTTCAAAATCGAAGAGCTAATCAATATTTACAAACCAGAACGTTGTCCCTGTCATAATAGGTCTCCGAAATAAAGATATTTCTTCGTGAGTTACAAACCAAACAAAGCAATTGCTTCGCCTTTGCTTAATCCATTTCAGTTTCTAAAAACCGTATGAATTCCAATCTTGGCGTATGCACTTCACTTACTGTAGGTGCATGTGAACTACAATCTGGCAGGGATACTGAAGTGATCAAAATAATATACCTGAATCACTATCCTAAAGTTTACAGATTCAAAATGACCATAATTACAAAACTTTCATTATCTCAATCAACTTCTAGGCTCGTTGGACTATTGTGCCATATCAGCTTATCTCTCATACACCGACCACACATTTAGAGAAAAGATTCTTAAAATAACCTCATGGCAATACGAGAAAGCGAATTAGAGCGGACCTAACACCTTCTTTAGGAATCGAAATGGGTGGCGCTGCTGAAATGATCACTGACACTGTTCTCTTTGGAATGAAATCCTTTATCCCTCATTTGTTGAAGAGATTCAAACCAAAAGAAGAGGCATGGTACGACCAGGCGTGCAAGGGGCTGTCAGAGTTAGAGAAATGTTTTTTTGGTCATGCAAGACCAACCCGACAGAGGTAAACTGAAAAAAGTTTAAATAGTCAGAAATGACTAAAACGTCTTTCCCAAGTGTATAAAATTTCAATACGGCCAAAAGCTGAGGCAAAAAGTACTATATTATTGTAGTAGCAGGTAGAAACAATTTTTGGCCGTTCGTCGAAAACGTTGGAATTCTGCCTCGTGCTCCATCCCAACGCTCACTCATTTATAATGACATTTCAGCTGTCAGCTCTTTGGACAAGCCAAATTTGCATCTTAACATTCACAAATCTATTGGTTCAGATGGTACATCTCCCCATTTGTCCAGCCCGTCGCTAAAATGGGCGAATCTTTTTCTATCTTCTCCTTTAGACCCATTGCGTTTACGTTCCTTCGTTTTAGGGTAATGCAAAACGCTGATAAATCGTCAGCTCACGACCCGAAACGAGAAAACTTCTCAATGACCGCAAGTATGGTTTTCGTGGCAATAGTTATTTGATTGCATCTCGCACCTAAAATTTGAACCAAAGTGGCGAAAGCAAGATAGTTACACTTGATATTTCTAAGGCATTCGACAGAGTTTGGCATCAGGCTCACCTTTCAGAAAGTTCAGTTCGAGTTGTTTTGGATGATTTCAAGTTTAATATTCACAAAATAAATGCTGGTGTGCCCCAGGGCTCCGACACTCCGACACACACACTACTTTAAATCCAAAATATTCATTTGCTGATGATAGAACTCTCTGCTTTTTATATTCGTTCCCGGACTCACGTCCCTGTTTTTCGGCTGTAGAACGGGAACGGCAGCGTATGTTAAGCTTATTAAATTCCGATATGAACAGTATCACAAATCGGAGAACTATCAACAGAATGGAATTTTATACTTACAGGAGAGAATACTGTCTGCTGTTATTAAAGCAAAATTTAAATACCCAGCTATTATCCATGACAGGAACTTGCTTTGTCTAAACCGAAAAACTTTCTATTCCTGGTATGTATGTCAATGACAACTTACGTTGGAATCACTACGTACTTGATGTCGTCAATAATGCTGCGAAAAGTTTAGGTTACCTCAAACGATGTAAGAAATACTTCACCCTTTGATAAGACATTCATCCGCTTAAAATTGGAGTACAATGCCTACATCTGGTTAGGTGTTCCTAAAATATCTCTGCACCTGCTAGATAGGATTCGAAACCATACGATAAAACTTATAGGTGATACTAATATTAGTCAGTCAATTGACACCTTTGAACACCGACGTAATGTGTCGTGCCAAACTCTGTTTTATCGGTATTTCCACCGAAATTATCAGTAGCGTTCCGCCCTTTCAAACTTTTACCAGCAACATCTGTCTCGCTATGAATGCTCATCAGTACACCCTCAAGCCCACCTTTGGATTCTTTCCCAAGCCGTACAACTCGCTTGTAAAATGCCCTACCGAGCTTTTTATGTCCTTATCACTATAACTTACAAACATTCAAAACCAACGTACATCGGTATCTTGTACATAAGATACATTGTACTCGCGGTTTATTCAGTAACCGGGACGTGTACATCTTAAGGAATAAGAGTCCAGGCAGAACAGACTATAATGAACTTGTAGTCCACTGGTTATCATCCTATCGTAGGGCAAAAAATTTTCCAGATTTCTGGAATATAAGTAGTAGCTGTAGCACTGTTATCAAAATAAGGAGAAAAAATTCTAATAATAAACTGCTTGAATGTATATACTCTAATAAAAACAAATACTTTTTAAAATAACACTCGCATACTCACGATTGCTAAAAAAAACAAGTATTTCCACATATTTCATAACCCTTTTAACTTCCAAAGTGCTTTCAATTGGAAAACGAATAACCCTCAATAAATATCAGAATAAAGAACTCATTCCACCCCTATTCGCTCATCCGCAGAAGTTACTTCCGCTCGTATACAAAATTTAAGCCATTCCATCCATCAATCTAAGCCCAAACTCCATTTAATCCTCCAAATCAACTACTCTGCACACTTTATCCCTTCTATCCAATGTAGCGCAATTCCATGGGTCAAATCAAAAGCATTCTAGAAAAATTGATGCAATTCATTTGCACCCTCAATTTTTTAAAACCGAAAAAACAACGAAGCAAAAAACCAAAAAAAAAAAAAAAAAATGTTAACCCACTTACCGGTTCGTCATTGATAAACCACTGTAGATGCGATGCAGGATGCGATTTCCCCGATGTACAATTCAGATTAAGTGTATCACCAATCTGATATTGAAACTGTTGACCCTTAATGTGTGGACCATCCCTTGGAAGATCTGCAATCGACAAGAGACAACATAAAGCATTGATTAAAATGGACAAAAAAATTAAGAAAAAGAAAAGGACATGAAAAGAGCCATCCAACATGCATATGCATAACTCAGTCATAACAAAGCCAATTCCCCAGGCAGATCAACCCATCAGAATGCATGTAAGTTAATTTATTCTTTACCCCATCCATATACCATACCCACATTCAGAGAGAATAAGGATTCACCTTTAAACACCCTGTTTTGCAGCGGTATCCGGATTTTACCTTGCTGCTTTTTTCCTTTCTTTCTTCTCTCGTTGGATGCATACAATTTTCAGTTTCTGTTGTTTCTTATAAACGAAAGGTTCTCAAGCAACGAATACCTTTTTCGGAATGAAGGAAACTAGTACTTGGGCACATATAAATAAAACCCAGGCTCTCAGACAAGAGTCGGGATATTCAGGATGACAAGAAGTATTATGGGAAAAGTTATTTAGGGCAATAAAACCGGAAATAAATTTACAAGAAGGCACACGAAGGAACTGCAACAGAAATGCCAGATGGAAGAAGAAAAATGAAATGAACATTTCAAGACAGAATGTGAAATGAAATACATTATTGGACTTTGAATCCAAGGTACGCCTACAAGTACGTATCCTTGTTCGAATACATCTACAAACATCATATTAATGATACAGACACATTGTTTGAAAAATACACAGCAACATGGTCTTGAGAGTTATCGGGCCATGTGTGCTCAGAACAGAGATGTTTCATAAGATAACAGAAGATTGGACCTACTTGTTTTCTCATGCAAGGTAACTGATCAAACAAATCTAAATAAACTGTATCTACTAAATAATCAAAAGTATCAAAATATGTCAACAATTAAAAGAAAAACAAACTCTATTCAAATATTCCACCAGAAAGCCCCGTCAGGAAGCTTGCTTAAATATATGAAATAAGTATTTCAAAACTTTGTTTGTTTGAACATATCTACATAAGAACTAAGCGCAGAATTTTTGCAGTAAAAAACTGCCTGACAGCAACATGAATTCCAAAAAAATAAATTCAGATCGATGCAAGGAGGTGTGAAGATATTGTAAATCAGCTGCCAATGCAGACAGGTAAGGATCTTAGAAGAAGAATATTTCGTTCGCCGAATCGCTCGCACTAAATTTTTCTTCTTTTTAGCTTGACAAATAGTTTTGTCAATCGTTGGCTGGAGTTGGTACGAAAATTTTCCTTCTTCGAATCCACTTAATATAACAGTTTTTGACCATGTTTGTAAGATGAGTAAACGAGAATACCGGCAGCCTGAAGCGAGCGCAGACCGTTCATTCAAAGAGGTAGAAGTCCACGGTCAGGCGGAAAGATCACAATGACATTCAGTGTGTCCGAATTCCACAAACGATAGCAAACAGACAGAGTTTTCTAATAACGACTTGGCAAACCATTTGAGATATTTCAAAAACTTTATTATTGGCTTGAAGTACAATCAAAACATTTATGAATGGAACTCGACTTTGTTCATATGGCCACCGAGGGCACGTTTGCAGCGGTCGATTCGTTGAACCCAATTTTTAACGACTCAGCCACACAGTTCGGCCGAAACGGCCGCTATTTCGAGTTCAATGTTGACTCTGAGCTGTTCCAACGTCATCGGCGTGTTGGCATAAACCAATGACTTAACATAGCCCCACAGAAAATAGCCAAGCTGCGTTAAATCGCACGAACGAGGCGGCCAATCGACTGGCCCATGTCTTGAGATAACACGCTCACGATACTTATTGTTCAATAAATCGATTGTACCGTGTGCTGTGTGGTTTGTGGCACCATCCTGTTGAAACCACATGTCGTCCAAGTCCATATCTTCCACTTCGGGCCAAAAATAATCGGTGATCATGGCGCGATAACATTGACCATTCACAGTAACGTGACGATCGTTATCGTCGACGAAAAAATATGGCCCAATAACGCCGCCCGCATGCAAACCGCACCAAACAGTTATTTTTTGTGGATTAAGTGGTGACTCATGAAGCACATGTGGGTTTTCACACGAAAAATAACGCATATTTTGCTTATTGACGAACCCATTGAGCCAAAAATGAGCTTCGTCACTGAAAATGATTTTGCGACTCCGAATATTTGTAGAAATTTTTTTTAATTTGCAGACGTTGCTCGTTAGTGTACTTTACCATGATGAAAATGTTGAGTTTACTGAATAAATTGACAGTGACAGTTTGATGATTAGTGAAAAAGTGCGTTCACAAATTAAATTCAAAGTTGTCAAGTCCCTATTAGAAAAGCCTATATATGGTAAGTCCAGAGAGTAGATGGTATTCCAAACATCGTATTAAGACACCTGCCCTTGGAAGCAGTGGATATATTTAGTACGCTGTTTAAAAATGCGCTGAATAATGCATATGGTATTATCCGACGCATTGGAAAATAGCAGTGATACATCCTATTCCGAAAAGAGATAAAGTTAGAACTAACCCTGCTTATATTCGGCTTATTAGTTTGCTTCCGAATATTAGGAAGATATTCGAGAAGGTGGTCAATAGAGCGCAGTTAAGGTGGGTTGAAAAAAATAATATAATTCCGGAGAATCAGTTTGGTTTTAGGGCGAGGCATGACACTATTCATGCTGCGTCAAAGCTGGTATCCGACACACAATGGAATAATTGCAAGAACCAGTGCAGGCGCCCGCCTCGTGGTCTTTGAGAAGGCCTTCGACACCGTATGGTTAGAGGGGTTGTTCTATAAGTTGTCCAGAATAGGAATGCCGAAACCCCTGCTATACTATATATGATTTACAACATGCTTATAAGAAAGAAATTCATTGTCAAATGTGGCAACGTCAACCATGCCATAGCGTACGCAGACGATTTAGTGGCGTACAGATCATCAATAATCTTCTGAAGCGTGACATCATCGTGACATATTAAGGTGTATTGCGACGATTGGAAATTGAAAATCATTTGAGATGGACTTCTATGGATATCAGATATAACTGGCGAAATTTGACCATCATTAGACAGCTTGGACTGCCATTAGCAGTGAGAAGCGTAGTGAGATACCTTGGTATCTGGCTCGAAAAATATTTGTATTTTGACAAACATATACCATAGACGCTTGTCTCGCTAGGGACAGGAAGGCTTAAGTTCTGACAAGAAGGCTATTTCACAGCAGTCAACTTGTTTCCAGAGTGAAGATCATATGCTATGTGGCCCTTATCAGGCCAGTTATCGCCTATGGCTCTATGGTGTGATTCAATGTAGCGCTGTATCAGATGGAAAGGATTTGGGTGTTTAAAAGGCAGTGTCTTAGGACCTGTCCCTTCTTGCATAGAACACAAGAATCAGGTTACCAAATATACTATCCCAACAAAGTCCTTTACGATGGGGCTAATCTAAATAGGATTGACAATTTCCAGATTAATCTGATTCGAGGACACGTTTCAAGGGCAACGATAATAGTCTAATCTTTTGGGCTTATTACCATGAGAGCTCGCTTCTATCGGGCTTTATTATTATTACCTTGATCAAAAAGTTCCCGTTTTATTCAGAAAATTAAACATATAGGTTTATTCATTTAAATCTATATTGTCCCCTATATTCCTATCGACTGCAACACACTAATGCCAGCGCTTGATCCAATTCTCAAAACATTTTTTATATTCGGTTTTCGAATTTATATATCGGCTGCTGAAACGCGTTCCCCTTAGTGGTTTTTTAACTCGATTGAACAGAAGGAAGTCCCAGGGAGCCAAATCAGGTGAATTCGTTGTTGGATGGTATTTATTGCATTTTTCGTCAAAAAATTACGATTATGGTGATGGCACTGTGCGACGGTGCGCTATCATGGTGCAAAATCCACGAGTTTTTTGCCCACAATTCTGGTTTCTTTCGGCGAATTGCTTCACGCAAACGTCTCATAACGACCAAATAATACTCTTTGTTTACTGTCTGGCCTTCTGGCAAAAATTCATAATGAACTACACCGTTGTAATCCATGAAAACCGTGAGCATTGCCTTCTTTTTTGGCTGAAAACGACGTGGTTTTTTGATCTCGGCTCATTTGGGAACGCCATTCACTTGTCTGATGTCTGGGTTGCGTATCGTATTCATTAACCCACGTCTCGTCTCCAGTGTTGATTCTTTTAATGAATGTTGGATCGGATTCCGCCTAACAAATCATCTATTTTGCGACGTCAACCCAATCTCCTTTTTGCATGAAATTGAGGTCTTTTGGCACCAACTTTGCTGCTACACGACGGAAACCCAAACCATTAACAAACATTTTTTGGACGGATTCATAGACAAAGTTTAAGTCATCCGCTATCTCTCTGATGGTTAACTTGCGGTTATTGACAAACATTTCTTTTACTTCATCAGTGTATTCGTTGGTTTTCGATGTCGATGGTCTGCCATCATCATCTTCGATTGACTCACGACCACTTTTGAACCACTCGTGCCACAGGTAAACGACCGTTTTCTTTAGGGAATAGTTGCCGGAACACTTTTCCAACATTTATAACGTTCGCGCACCATTTCTAAAATTGTAAAAAATCGCCAACAAACACAGAGATAAATGTACCCTTGCAAATGTCAAGCTATGACGCTAAGATTTGGAAGGAACTCAAATCGGAGCAGTTGGAGCGCTACACGGTGACGCCACCGGGAACTTTTTGATCAAGATTGTTTACCACTGCCACCGCGGTGGCAAGGACAAGCGACTCATCTACTACGGGTATGTTGTTAATGCTGAGGAGTTTTTCCGTTTTAGTTAAGCGATTGCGGACAGGAATCGGATCGTTGCCGAAAAACAGTAAACCAAATTTTTGTGGTATCAAGAAAGGGAGAGGGTTGGCTCGCTCTCAAAGGTCGGTAAGGTAAGGTAACAAACTTCTCCTAGTTGTAAGTTAGGTTCGGAATAGAAAGGACAATCTCGGAAATTCCGCATTCGTTAACATAAGGCCGCACCTCGGGGAAGTGACTGATAGTTTATGGCATTGGGTAAATCTCGGTCATACTTTTGCATGATGTTGACGAATGCCAGGCGCCCGAATCACAATTGGGATGGTGACAATTCGGTGCGAGAGGCTGCGGCTGCTTACCACCCCGATCA
The DNA here is from genome assembly GCA_907269105.1 of Volucella inanis. Classification (NCBI taxonomy): domain Eukaryota; kingdom Metazoa; phylum Arthropoda; class Insecta; order Diptera; family Syrphidae; genus Volucella; species Volucella inanis. The sequence goes on along the minus strand of OU026153.1, from coordinate 229,579,349 downwards.
TAGTTAAGTTAGATTAAGTAGAATAGGGTCATGGTTTTAGGTTTTATAATAAATTTAAAACATATTCTATCTAATTTTTTTTTTCTAAAACTATTTTCCAAACTTTGAATGAAATTGTTAAGTTCAGAGCGTTGGGTAAGAGCCAGTAAGCAGGAATAAGTTATTATCATTGTCAAGTTAGATTTAAGCATTTTTGTCTAGAATTTAAGGTAATAATGACAGAAAAAATCAAGTGCCCCGTCACGACGTCAGTAACCAGCCTGCAGTCTTGCTTAAGTGAAATAGCAGGAAAGTCCATGATTTCTTAGATATATGAGAATGTGTTCGTTTAGTGTACCAGCAAACTGGAGAGTCATGACATCTGCAGTTGTACTTATTTGAAACAACAAATGAAAACCACAACCGAGGACGCAGGCAGACCTAACGTAGCTTCGGGTCCTGAAAAGATCTCCTCTGAGCCCTGTCTAGAAAGTTAATTTCAGTTCCCGTGATCCCATTGTGACCTGGAACCCAGGCGAGACTTATTAAATTCAGCCTTCTGACTAAATTCAGTGTACTCTTGCATCCTCGAACTAGCTAGGGGTCAAATGATATAGCAATGTTCTAAATGCTTTCAAATGCTTTCTCCCCTCTACTGGTTCTCCGTAAGCTACAATCAAAATTGTGTATATTATCGATTGGAAGAAAGAAGAATGAAATCTAATATTGTCATCCTCCAGAAAGACATCAGCCGATCTCGTATTCTCTTCCACAGCAGCAGTTCTAACGTCATTGAATCAGACACCAAGTCTATAAGATCAGAGTCAAAAGGCAGTCGTCGCACAATGTCATTAAAGCTCCAGTGCAAGTTGTACCAAAGACCACTTCTGTTTAAACTGAAGATGGTATTGAGAGTGCAGGGTATGATGGGAATGTTAAGAGGAGGAAGGTCCATTAGCGCATTTAGAGCAAAACCAGGGTAAGGAAAGCTTCCAGCAGCCGTGACAGACTTTGAAATATGGCAAAAGCAGCAATGACTCTCATGATAGGTTATTTCGCCACACAACTGACGCATAATATATAATCTGCCTTACCATAGCCGTGTGGATCCCAAGAACCCTCCTCGGTAACAAGGGTCATATCTTCACTGCAGCTCAATTACAGCTCACCAGAAATCCGACAGCACCTCAGAGGCTTTCAACGTACTCGTAATATATTAAGTCCAAAGAAGTTTGTTATCTATTTGGTGGATGGTGATGTTTTTGAGCACTAGATGAGCCAGACAAATCAGCTTCTTCCTTTTAGTATAGCGACAACAGCAACAATCGGCTTATACTTCAGCATAGACGTCAGAACTATTAAGAGAAATAAGCAGTGAGCTGACCAACACGTATCATAGTAGTGGAGACAACACTTCGCTTTCCGTGCAACCCTGTCGCAGTCAGCATCCGAAGTCAAGATTTTATTCACTAGCATTCCTTTGGTCCATAAAACTAGTGGCCCGTCTGTGCAGAATTGTCTGGCCGAATTAACATATATGTATGTGCATGCCATCAAGAGTCGCGTTGCCGAAATTACCTTCAACGTCGATGAAAATTCAATTCTGCCTATCATATTCTGGAGTGCACTATCGCAGGATTTTCCGAGTTGGTAGCCATATTTCACATTAGACAGCGGATGCATTCGCAAAACAGTCCTGCTCACATAGAGTTCGACCATTCTCTCAATGCTCTTCAACCTGAAGGAAATCAGATTAACAGGCGTTGAAATTTATTTCCAAAAGTGAAGCTCTGTACGCGAAACTTATAGAGAACCTCATAATATTTACGGTAGACATCATCGGCCATCTGTACGAACTATTTATAGAATTATTGAAAAATATTCGCACCCAATTCACGGTAGTGGATGCACACACACTAATGACAACGTGAACAGTACGTTCTGAAGAAAACATCGCGGTTGTGGATGCCTGTGTTTTAGAGGATCCAATTTATAGATTCGTCATAGTTTGCAGCAACCTGGCAACCTTGTCCATCCACTATCCTAAAAATTCTGCATAAAGGTCTTGGTCTATGATCCAATTGATACCGGAGCTAAAACTATATGACTTATTACATTAGTTCCAGTAATAATTACATGATCCAGTTCTAGCCGTAATATTCTGTTCAGTGATGCTTCTCAGGGTTATGTAAACGAGCAGATTTATCACATTTGGAACGAGGATAATCCTCAAGAAGTTCATAAAATGGTATTGCGCTCAGAAAAAATGTACCATTTGGTGTAGATTGTACCTAATTGTCATCATTATGCCCTTATTTCTTAAAAAATTAGGCCGGATCACAAATTACTGTCAAAAGACACCAGTATTTCTGTAAGATGATCAACGATCATTGAACTATTTTCTGTGGGACTGCGTTAAGTCACTAGTTGATGCCGAACTAGTCGATGATAAGCCAGTAACGATTAAAGCTTTGGAATAAAAAATTGTTCAAGCAATACACGATTTACGCCGCCAATTACCCGAATAAATTGTCGACAATTGGGCATCTAAAATGCATTTTGTACGAGCCATCCGTGGCGGACACATGCCCAAAGATATTTTTAAATATTAAATGAAATTATACTTCGAATGAATTTTTTAAATAGTTAAGTTGATTGCTTCTGGTTCCATCCAAACCAAAAAATCGGAACTCTTTTATAAAAATCTCCCTTTACATGTCAAACACATAGAACATACATATGTATGTTAAGCACTGCCAGATTTGAAGATGTCGATTTGTAATCTGTTTTTTATAAAAGGTATCATTCCACAGATTTATCTGAATCTCCAATAAGGATGATGTCGTCAGCGTCGTGTAACATTTTCCAGGTACATAATTCAATTTTGTATTTTGACAGTCGGGTAGTCAATAACAATGCTAAAACTCATCATATACTAAAAAGGACATCCTGATTTGGGTCTGACAGGATCCGTAATAAACTTCGAATAGATCCTCGTAATAGGTATTCTGGTAAAAGGTATGCTTCCAATGAAATGAATGTAAGACGGTAATGACTTTATCGAATGTGTCGTCAAGGTAAATGAAGGCCGTTTCCCGGTTTTCGTCTTAAGTGCTATATTTCGAAACGGCTAATCGATTTGTATCGCTGTTGTGGTGGATTTTTCTTTATAGAATCGATACTTATTTGAAGTAAGTAAACTTTGACATTTGTGTCCAGTGTCCGTGTGAGAGATGCTCTTGACTTCCATTTAATTTTGATGAGAAGCGATTTCACAATCATGAGGAATATTTCTTAGTTAAAAACAGGACTTCATTACAATGTGGAAACTGCAGATTGCAGAGTAAAAAAATGGGCACTTTTTTAAGTTTTAGAAGGCTTAAACGACAGATTAGGTTATGGTTAAGTGGTTAATAGTACAACTAAAAAGAAAGGGCTTGAATGAATAAATTGAAAGTATTTAGTAATAAGTTTATGAAAAGAATCATTAGTAGAGCGGAGCCTTACATGAAGAAGAGGTTGTTTTTCACTCTTAAGGATCAGCTTCTTGTGGTAGTCTCCTTAGTATGTAAAGCTGTAATTACACATATCACATCTAAACTTATTCTGCACTTCCTTTCCTGATGCTATGGCCTCCAAGTTCAGAACTCTTTGACGAAATTTGAAGTTTGTTGAAAATGCGCCCGCTTACTCTGTAATGGCAATGGTTTGTAGAATACTAACGCAATTTGTTCCCTTAATTGTCGGAGCCTGAAAAGTTGAAGGTTTCAGAAGACTAGTCCTCAAAGTTTAAGATTTATGAAGCCAGTCAGTCCACTGGGGAAGTAAAAAATACTGGCAGTTCTACCAAAAAATACATACAATAAATGTATGTATGTCTCACAATAATTTTTGGAAGTGAATTAAACAAATAAGGAGCTGTACTTTTTTATAAAATCATTTGGCACATTTGACATATGAATACATTTTTTGAATCGAAACGGGCAGTTTCGAAATACATAGTATTGTTAAGCTCTGGTTTCAACAAGACGGCGCTACGAAGCATACAGCGTGTGAAACAAGGGACTTGTTAAAAAATCATTTTGGTGAGAACTTAATTTCACGTTTTGCTACGGCCGCCTAGATCGTGCGATATCACACCTTTGGACTATTTTCTCTGGGGATATGTAAAGTCTCAGGACTTTAGGAATAAGACAGCTACGATTAATGCTTTGGAAGCCAACATTACTCATGTTATCCGCGAGTAGCCCAAAATTGGACCTTCCGAATGGAATTAAACCTCACCCTTTACATATATATTTTGCCACTGTTGATGTCGTTGTCTTTTGTTCTGTTGTTACCAAAGCACTCTCTCTTGAGCATTGCAATATTTACATCGGGAATGTTTATTAGCCCTTTAACAAGGGCTGTTTGCTCGTTCGACCCGTACTTCTTTCCGGCGAGCGATCTTTTAAGTTTTTGAAACCAAAAGAAGTCGCAGGAAGCCAAATCCGGACTATACGGAGGATGGGAGAGCAATTCTTAGTGCAATTCTATAAATTTGGCTGCGGCTACTGCGGAGGTATGAGCCGGTGCGTTATCGTGGTGGAAGAGCACTTTTTTCTTCGCCAAATGTGGTGGTTTTTTTTTTTAAATTGGTGATTAATCGGCCCAATAAATCGACGAAGTATGCTCCTGTAATTGTTTTTCCCTTGTCCAAAAAGTCAACGTGAATCACACCTCACTCATCCCAGAAAACGGTGGTCATCACCTTTCCGGCCGAAGGCACGGTCTTCGCCTTACTTAAAGCATATTCACCGGGTAAAACTCATTGTTTCGATTGTTCTTTAGTCTCTGGTGTGTACCAATGAACCCATGTTTCATCGACGGTCATGAAACAACACAGAAACTCTTCCGTATTTCGATTAAACAGGGCAAAGCACGTCTTTGAAGTGGTCTCACGATTGTGCTTGTTCTCTGGTGTGAGCAAACGCGGCACCCATCGTGCGGACAGCTTTCTCATAACCAATATCTCAACGTTCAGTTGAGATGGCTGCTATCTTGGATTTTGTCCGTGGTTTGTTCTGTGAAAACCATTTTCGCGCAGCCTGGGCGCGGTTCATCAAAAACCGATGTGCGGCCACGCCGAAACTCTGCAAACCAATTGTAAACAGTTGTACGTGAAGATGAATAGGTCTTATATATGTTACATCATCGAGAGTGGGATTGATTTCCGCGTAGATTTTACCACTCAACAACAAGAATCTGATCACGGACTGATACTGCCCTTTTTCCATGGTCGCAAGAAACACTAACACGATGTTTTGAAATGAGTGTCAAAATAAAACTGAACGTCGCATTGTCACCAAATTTTGAGAGGCGGGCTAAAGGAAGTTATGCAAAGTGATGGTATACTCAGTAGCGCCACCTTTCTCAAATCCGTTTAAAAAGAAGACTTCATGTGATGCGAACGCCCACCATACAAACTGGGCAGCTCAAAAATGAACAACAGAGGTGAGTTTCATTTAGAATTTATTTACAAAAATAGTCTTGAAATTCTAACGTAAGGAACAAACGTTATTTTTATAAACAGAATTAAGGACAATCACGGAAAAATTATAAAAAAACAAAAAATGTTATCTCGACCTATTTTTTGCAGCTCAGTGAGCTCAGCAATTTTTCTACATATGTACACATATACACAATAAGCAGATTTTCTAGTTAGATATCTCGAACCTCAAGATTACTTGAGGTCTGCTTTATTGAATATACAATCGTAGAAACCCCCAACATTTTATTAGGAACTGGCATGTTTCAACTGAAACAGTCTCCAAAATGCCCAAATTTCTTTAGACAGCCCAGATTCGCAGATTGGGACACTTATGTATAGCCTAGAATTCTTGGAATTATGCTACGCTCCTACGCCCAGGTATAAAGAGGCATCTGAAACGCAGGAGTTGGTAACAATAAATGCAAGACGGTAAACCACAAGCTCAACGGTAGAAATATCAACGCTACAAAGGTTGCCCCCTGCTATGGGTACTCAGCAAAGACGGTTTCATTATCCAAGGATACGCAAATTCGAAGAAACTATTTCGAAACTGTCCCAGAGGGAACTTAATTTTGTTTCTAATTAGTGAAAGAAAGTTGGCCTAAACGTCAAAAAGAGCGCTAGTGTTTCTTTTACCTGGAAAAAAAAGAAAAATTGTCAAACTTAAAGATCCAACAGTTTTTGGTGAAACCTAAAAGTTTTGAATTGAAGTGAAATTCCTAGGAGTTTCCCTGGATCAAAAACTCACTTGGATCACACACATAAAAAAAAACCCAAAGAAAAAGCTAGAATCTCAATATGAACCAGCTAAAGTCTAGTGGATAAAAACTGGAGCCTTAACAAGTACTGTACACTTTGGATGTACATAGTAATTGGTAGACCTATAGCCCCTTCTGCATCTACAATATTGAGGCATCAACATAAACAAAAGTCCACGCTGACTGGACTAAACAAACTTTAAAATCTAGTATGTGTAAATAGCCCCCACCGCAAGATTAGAGGTTCTACTGGACTTGCCACCTCTTCACCTGCATATCGCAAATGATGAGATGAACTTCAAAACAGTTCACCCAGAACACAGGAGAAACTAATTATAAGGAATCACTGTCACAGAAAACTGTCGGAAAAAGTACAATTTAAACAATAACTTCAAGATTACATTTCCTGATCTACAGAACTGGAAATAGAATAAACTCCTGTTTAACAATGATTCACTGGTGTGGTGCAACGACGGATTCCAAACAGACGAAAGTGTTGTCGCAGGCCTATACGGAAAAACTACCAATACCTCATTGTACTTAACTATAGACAGTAGCATCTACGTTGTATAAAATACAAGCAAAAGATCTCAGCCTCAAGGAGAATTTAAGCAGATCTGCCACCCACAAGAATGTTTATGGTATATTCTCTCTGACAGAAAATCGGCCCTACTTGAGATAATCTTAAAATTGTCACCAATATACCATTGTCAATTTAATGTGGGTGCCAGGTTACAGTGGTTATGGTAGTAAAGAAATAGCAGACGAATTGTCCAAAAAATGTTCGGCCTGAACTTTTATGTTGCCTCGACCATTCTGCGGGTTACCAATTAGCTCCATAAAAAGTTACATAAATAACTGGCTAAAAACAAAGGCATTCCATTACTGGAAGGAAACGGAATGAAATAGGCAAGCCAACAACTTTTTGCCAACCCTTTGCCTCAAAAGATCAAAACAACCCATACAGCTTTCAAGGGGTCAGACACACGCAGTAACCGGATTCCTAGCGAGTCACAAAAAAAAAAAACCTTATGACTGTGGGAATACTACAAGACAACAACTGTCGCATGTGCAACGAGACAGAAGAAATAAACGTCTTCGAGATAAGCCATGTGTACCTTGAAGCAGAAGACCGGTGAGCTTTAATTTTAGGAAATCACAGTCGGATTAACCTGTCTGCAGTTATGAAGGTATATAGTCCCACTAAATCCAATTCAATTTTACATTTCCGATGTGATTGCATAGTATGAACTTAACATTGCCAATCTTCAAACGTCCTTCAGTAATGTGCTGGCTGCACTGGATGTGAGTGTAAAACGATTTGTGTTCCATCTGGTGCTTCTCTCACGCAGATGGATTTGAGCCAGTGTAGGCCATCATCCTCGTCACTATCTACTTTACTTAAATGATCAGGTACAGTACTGATGGCTTACGTGCATGAGCTTTATCAAGTTCACAGTAGAAGTGAAGTCCTTGTTGGTGGGCTAGATTTGCATAAATTTTTCTTAAGAATTTTTTTGAATTCATTAAATTGAAGACGATAACTCAAACCCAAAATGGAATATATGTATGTGGAAATTAAATGTAAGCTTTAAAACTTTTGGCAGGTTTAAAAATTTCAGGTCTTTCTTTATGCTTCGAGTAAGGTACTAATGAAGCGCAGCCAAACTAGCAGAGATGGTCACTCCTGATCCTCCGAAGGGATAACAGAAAGACTGTTTTATTGTATTTTTGCGAGAGTCTAACATTTTGTGAATATCTAGCTTGATAACTACCTTGCACAGCAAATTGTAAGGCAATCAGTATCTTTTAGGATTATTTTAGAAAGTTAGATCTTATTCTACATATATTTGTCCATAAATATGTCTATAGGTATTAATCTAAAGAGAGAAACCATTGTTATGAATACAATAATCTCAATATCTTTATTTTTGTATAACTAAGAAACTATAGCAAAACCTTTCAACAACTTAACTCACTTTGTGAGCAGTACCCCTGCTCCTGCAATGAGAGTGAAAATATGTACCCTCTGGCGACTTCTACCATACTGTACAAGTAAACAAATATTCAAACCCAACAAAAGATACATATAATTCAAAGCAAAATATATTAGACCGAATTAACGCATGGGTGCTCTGCAAAAGCATTTAGCAAAATTAAAATTCTTCCAATTTGTAGCCGTAATGCACATTGTTACGTGTTTCGTAGTTCTTTTGAAAACCCTACCACCTGAAAGGAACAGATAACTTCCAATTTTCAATCCTTCAACCAAATGTTTACCCTCAAAATCGATATTAATAAATTTATATGTACGAGTAGGTGCTTCATGCATGGGCACTCCCATCCTATCTTAAATTTAACAGTGGTTTCAAAAATATTTACTGAATGTGATTTGTGTAGAATACACGAAAACAAACACAACTTCCTGTCCAAAAACACAGGGCTAACGTTTATGCTAACTATTTATGCAGAGAAGCATTTACACGTATATACGAATACACATAGGTTCTTGGAAGCGCCTTAAAGTGAAATCATCTCCAGTTGGGAGAGTTGTATTAAATTGTTGGATACTCCCTTGACGAAGTAATTGAAATTCATCATTCGACTGCATATCCTGGATGAAAAATTTATTTTGTGTTTACGTTTGAAAAGAATTTCTCTTAAACATCTCCTCAGCCCCTCAGACAACAACAAGAATACAATAAATAACTTCACAACTTGAGGAACTCGTCATGGCTCATCTTTGGTACGTTATGTGTTTACGAGTATCTATAAGCATATAAATTGAAGTGAGGAATTTCATCAAAACTGTTACATTTGTTCATGTGTGCCTATCTGTGAATCCATAAAAACTGGGATAATGAGTTGTGTAATCGTACTTAGCAAATATCGCGCATCATTCCTGGATAGACAGGGAAGGCATACAAGTATATTGGTCCATATTAAAGTTTTATTTTACTACTTTTGCAAATATAATATTGCCAGCAATTTATTCAGTTCTGCGGTAAGCTTTTTTCACTTAATCTATCGTTCATAAGAATGAAGCTCGACTAACTAACGAGCATCATATACCGAGAGATTCAATCCTATTTTGGATGCAAACCATGTTTTTGTTCTTTCTACAGTTAATCCTTTACAGATGCTTTCTGCTAAAATGTTGATTTTTCGACTGATTGATATTCATTAGTTTTGAATGTTTACAAGTTATAATGACTCGAAGCGAGTTGTATGTCTTAACGAATAATTACGATATTTCAGAATAAGTAGGAGGGTTGGCTTGAGAATAAATTGATGAGCATTTATAGAGAGACATGTACGAGGGTTGACTGAAAAGTTTCCGACCGAACAATGATACAAGACATTTTTTCCCAAATTTTTTTTTTATTTTTCTACATAGTCTCCTCTCTACAACCCATCCAAATAGTACTTGGCGTTTTTCTCTGCAAAATAATTGTTTGCGAAGGTGATTGCTTTCTCATTTGACGAAAATCTCTGTCCTCCGGGCGCAGTTTTTAGATGAGGGAACAAAAAGAAGTCGTTTGGGGCTAGATCCGGTGAATAAGGCGGATGGTCAAGCAGTTCCAAACGTAATTCATGGATTTTCGCCATGGCAACCGCTGAGGTGTGAGACGGTGTATTGTCTTGGTGAAACAGGATTTTCTTTTTCTGAAAATGTGGCCATTTTTACGCAATTTCTGTCTTCAGCTTAGCAAGTAATGATACGTAGTATGCTCCTGTAATGGTTTTTTTTTTTTTGAAGATAATCGATTAAGATAACTACTTTACTATCCCAAAAAACAGTCGCCATCACTTTCCCAGCTGAAAAAAACGTTTTGCTTTTTTTGGAGCCGGCTCGCCCTTTGCAGTCCACTGTTTTGACTGAATTTTTGTTTCGGGCGTATAATAGTGTATCCAACTTTTCATCTACAGTAATTAATCGGCGCCTAAACTGCGCCAACAGAGCGTTGGAAATGTTCATTCGTCACGTTTTTGGACTAACGTAAACAAACGCGGCACCCAACGCGCAGACAGCTTTCTCATGCCTTAATATTGATTTAATATGTAACAAACATGTTCTTTGGACATTTTCATAACCTCTACTATCTTTAATTCGGTGATCGTCTAACACCATTTGGTGAATTTTAGCAATGTTATCGTAGGTGGTTGCAGTTTTTGGACGTCCCGAACGTTCATAATCTCCCAAGCTCTTACGGCCACGTTTAAATTCAGCTGCCCAAAATTTCACTGTGATAAATGATGATACAGAGTCCCCATACCCAGAGTTCAACTCATTTTTGATTTGCGTAGGCCTATTGCCTTTCAAAAACAAGAATTTACATAATAACAGCTTGATACTCAATTTTTTCCATGTTCACAAAAAAACACTCAAATCGACTCACTCATACGATTGTCAACTAAAAACTGCTCATCAAAAATGACTGAAATTTCGGTAAGTAATCGTCAAAAGATGCGCAATTGACATTCACTAGCTTTTATGGACGAATGCTGCTATCTTTACATTGCGGTCGGAAACTTTTCAGACAACCCTCGTATTACGGATGAAGATGTGAAGAGGAATGCTACTGGCAATTTCGTTTGATCACTGATGAAAGAAATAGTTGGTGTCACCTTTGAGTTTTATTACACCAAGGGGATATGAATACCATTTTACTGGTATTCACAAGGGCGCGGGCGGGTGGTGTAGTAGTTTGAAACTCAGGTGTATTAGGTTTCGATATTTTTCCAAGAGGTGGTTGTCAAACTGGACGGGACGAGCAAGTGGGTCTCAGTACGTGCTAGTTGTAAGTTCGTTACATTTAGCCCAGCCAGCAATCACTCCAACATCAGAGTTATGCCTTCATGTCAGAGTTGATGAGGAGGAATTTACTTATAACTACATACAAATTCTATGAAAAGACTTTTTCAGAGAATAGCCTCGCACAGGATTCGAACCCGCGACCCTCTGCTTAAGGAGTGTATTTATATACCACTACATCACGGCCACCCCCTATGAACTAATTCTATGAGTTGAACGTTACGGAAACCTAGACGCTTCGCAGCATTTTTGGCAACATCCAATAAGTTGTCACTTCAACTTAGGAAGTCATTGACATTGACACACATACTGGTAATGCAAAGCTGTATACATTTGATATATCAGAATTTATTGAATTAATTGAATTTATTTGTAAGATGCCTTTGCCATTAAGATGTCATAAGCAAAAGCGAAATATTCTAGTTTAGAACTACCAGAAAAGAGATAACTAATCAAAATTAAAAAAAAAAAAAATAACTGTGGGAGATTGAATGGGACCTGGAAGTTTTGAAAGATCATTTCTTAAAAATAAAGCATTATCGACTAAGGAATCTGATGCTAAACTTTGTCTAATGCTTTGAAATATCAAGTCCAACTATGTTCCAATTTCGTTGAGGTATGCCACTAAACTATCAGTGGACCTGCTTCTACGAAAACAAATAAATAACATTCCCGTGACCGCGGAAAACAAGTACATACTAGGTGGAGTGAAAAGTAATGGCGTCAAATAGCTAGCCATTTGGTCGGACACATCAATTCCTTGGTCACCTTGGTTGTACTCTAAGATCACTTCAAGTTTTTTTATATCCTGGCCATTACGAGCTCTTTTTCCAGTCGAACGTTCCTCCAGACCGTGTTTTGTGCTCTACATCAAAACATCGCGCTTATCTCTCCATAGTTTCGTGTTTGCGAAGCTTAGCTACAACAACATCTTTTGGATTGCCAGCTCTATTTTTCCGAAGAGTTCCAATAAGATGCGTTTTACGGCTGAGCAACAATTTTGCAAGTAATACAGATATATAAAAATTGTCTGTAGCAATTGTTCTGCCCTTGTCCAAATACCTTTCTGCCAGATCTATGACAATTTGAGTGCTGTGCGAAGTTGTAGGTGTTGGTTTTCTTCTCTGATTGATGAATAATTTTTCCCGGCGTAAATACTGCTAGTGTATGTATAACCATTCGGGTCGCAGAGTTTATAAACATTGATTCCGTATTTGTGGGAGTTACCCGGATTGTATTGGCGAACGTTAAGTCTTCCACGCCAGGGAATCATTGACTCATCTACAGCCAGTACTTTTCCTTAGGTCTTAGCCCTGACATAATTCTGCTCCAACATTTCCAATAAGCCACTTATTTTTCCCAAACGGTTGCTTTCGCCTGCTGAATTGTTCGCAAAATGTATGAACTTCAGAAGCAATTGGAATCTGTTCCGGGATAAATGTGTTTTTATAGAAGTTGTCCTTACTCCAATATAGTGATATAGATGGGTATTTCACAATAGCCATGTACATAAGTATACCCAAAAACTTTTTTATTTCCTCAACTTCAGTGTCCTTCCAATCTTTTGTTCTAGAATTTCGAGTAATTGTATTGTTTTCCATGTAATTTTTGGCGTTCAAATTAGTTTCGGTAACAATTAATTGATATACATCTTCTGTTACCATCAAACTAAAGACATCAATAGGCTTCATTTGGGAAAAATTTATGTTTTGCATTGTGTTCAGTTCAACTGGCTCAAAATTAAATTCCTTCAGTAATACTTTTGTAACCCGTGTCCATTCATTTGAAGATACTGTTCCAGATGTAGAAGGAAGAACATGTTCCTCTTCAGTTTCTGATTCAAAGTCCTCCATCTGGATATTTTCATTGGAATCGCTCGAATCAAGATCTGATGGAAAATATTCGTCTGATTCAGAAACCTGGAAATCATCATTATCAGAATCCTGGTTTCGACCTACGTTACCATAAAATAAATTGGGTCTAATGGTGAAATTATCATCACTATCCATTGTATTGCGATCAAAATCTAAAAAAAGTGAAAAAAAAAAACAAAATAAGCTGAAAGAAAAACAAGCAAAGAAAAGATGTGACCACCGGTGGGTCACGTGGTCATAGAACACATTAAAAACACTCACAATTTGAAACAAAAGACACAGTATTGAAACAAAACACACAGAGATATATTTAACACAAAAAAACACTGTTGGCACTCTGGTGATACTTTTTTTCTGTATGGTGGCAGTCAACGTGTTAAGATAGGTTTGAGAAAGCATTCGATTTCACGCTTCTAGAGCAGATTATATACGTTTAAAGTGATTTTGATATGCCTTAACCACATACCCATCTCAAACTCATGACGTGTCATTTTCACAAAGATGCAGTCTGTTGAAGTTTAAAGTTATACTTATCCTTAAATTATCGATTCGATTTATTGACACAGATTTTCAGAAATTTTCCCACATGGCTGGCTATTCACAAACAGGGAAATTTATTCCTCGTCCTTCTCGCCGTCTATCACCATCAAAAATCATCCGAAAATATCAATTTTCTTTTGCTGCGGCAATCAAATTCAATCACATGTGAAAATTTCGTTTACTTAATGCGGCTTACACAGTCACTTCGTGATATTCGTACACATGCAAGCATAGATGTAGGTATCCTTAAATTCAAGCCAGCCCAGTAAATCCTACTCAATGTTGTACGAGTATACTACCAAAGAATGGTCATTTTACTGGCACAGATCAAGCTTCACATCTCTGTGGCCTTTACTGTGAGTCAATTTTTCTGATGAGACTTTCACACACTGCTTGTGCGGAACGGACGTGTATTCCACAAGAATTTGAATTAATTCCTATCCTTCGGTGATGGGTATGTGTGCGTATCTAACATCCAAGACCTGAATTCCAGCCACACAGGGAGGACCTACGATGATTGTATTGATGATAAGCGGATGGAAAAAAAAAAAAAAAAAAATTAACGAAGGGAAGAAATCAAAATTTTCGATAAGATTTCTATTCGTACAACTGGACCGGAACATTTTTCGACAACGTGATTTGAGTTCCCGATTATTTACCACTAGAGGATTCCTTGGTAAATCTTGGAATGGGGGACTAATACAAGGAATAGAAATGAGTATAACAAAAACCACTTAATAGCTTTTGAGGTCAACCTCGTTTGTTGTTGAAGAAAAGCAATTGTTCATGAACGCTGAACATTTTAAATTGCCTTTAATGGACACACAACCGAATAGAAATAGGCAGGATGAAAGATTCTCTGGATGGGAAAAGATCACGGACAGTCATTGCTCAAATATTGTAAAAATTTTTTAATCTTTTTTAGTAGTTGGAATTTTCAGAGTACTTATTTTGAATTTAGGGGAGCAAACACAGTTTATGCCTACCATCCTCTACGAATTTCCATTATTACCATCGTGTTTTACGTCACTGAATTTCGTAGGGTCTTACGAATGTAAAGGGATCGTCGTATGTCCTTATCATAAGAAACGATATTCGTCAATTTGATGACAAAATTGAGAGGATACATAATCGTGTATATGACACGATTACAAAAAGAAAAAGAGTTCTGACGCAAACTATGTAGGAGAGTCCTTAGACAGCAAGACACATTTCATTGGCATTTATTTTATTCGCCGAAGAAAGGGACCTATCCAAAAAAAAAAAGTTACTTCTATCTTCCCAACATTTAAATAGACCAACGCAAAAACGATTGGAAAAAGCCAGAAAGGACGACGTTATTCTGAAAAATAAAATAAAATCTAAGCTCTACGATGTTCAACTCTCAGCGAATCCTTCCTCAAAAGAACGTGCAACCATCAATTTTGCACTGAAACCTTAGTGGAAACCTTTGTGTAACTAATGTTCAACTCTCAGCGAATCCTTCCTCAAAAGAACGTGCAACCAACAATTTTGCACTGAAACCTTAGTGGAAACTTTTGTGTAACTAATGAATTAATGATCTATTTATCTTCAGTTCGCAACAGGAGGAAACCTATACCGATAAACAAGTTCAAAGCAAGATTTCAGAGAATCCTAGTCTTGAAAGCCCAACTCAGTATTAAATAAAAAAATTATCACAAATAAAGTGAGTTACTTTACTATTTCAATATTAAGTAAACAGCGCGGCCCAAGTTAAAGCATGCAGTTCAACCGATTGTCGAAAAAATTACAGAATTGAAAAAATTATAACATGAATCGGACTTTGACGATGACTGAGCCTGTAACTATTGACTGCCTAAAGCATTATTGAGGCCAGTAGCACAATATTTCAAGTCAAGTCTCAACAGTTTATACAGGAACGGCGGAAGAACTCCCAAGATATCAACAATGGTGTCTGCGACATGAAGAATCTCGACTTGATGACCTTTTTTTTTGAGGCTACTTTGGCATATTTAAGGCTCTTAAGGAGCTCAAGAACCACTTGTCAGAGTTTGAAGATTGAAGTACAGACGATGGCGGAAAACCTCGAATCGGATCAACGTTAGTACTTTTAATATAGTACAGAGCTTTTAACACCGGTACGGCCGGTCCACGGGTTACCATAAAGATGCTTAACTCTTCAACAGTGGCTATTCATCTAGACATCCATAAAGATCTGAGACTATACTAATCTAGCACCAAGCAGAGTGATCACACTACTATCGACGCAAAGCGAACCTTTAAAGGTCTGAGGTTCCTGAGGGCGAACATTAATCCGAGCTACTGCCTTGTTGTTGGTAAGATCTTTAACACCGATAAGAAAGTAAAATTGCGCAAGGATGTTAGAATTACGAACCAGTTAACGACAACATTTTCGTTCACACGACCAAGATAAAGTCAGTACAGCGATTTTCAAGATTAAATCTAAGAAAGTTGCTGGACCCGGTGGCTTAACTGGCGAGCCGCACGTGGTGACTGGTTACGGAGCATATATCAACTCATCTCCAAAAGCTAGGTCCATGAAGATATCCCCGACAAATGGAACCGTAACATGTTCTCTTCTCTTCATTGATTTCAAACCCGTATATTACAGCGTCGATAGAGATGAACTATGCAGATCCATGTCTAGTTTTGGTATCCTTGTTAAGCTCATTTGACTATGCAGAATGATGATGGAGAATACACAACTCTCCATCAAGGTCGACAATGACAAAACCGAGACCTTCAATATCAGAAAAAGACTTTAACAGGGCTAAGTATTTTCATTTGATTTTTTCAACAACGTTCTTGAAAAAATTCTAAGAAACTCACAAGTCAGTGGCGCAACCTTTCAAAAGTTTGTTCAGTTATTCGCTGACGCAGACGACTTTCAATAGAGCGTTTGTGATTATTGAACCAGAAGCGGCAACGATGGGTTTATAGATCAATGTATATGGTATTAACAAAGACGGACATACAACATCGACGCTTAGGACAATACGTCATAAGAAGCAGCTATAACTTTGAGGTAGTAAGGGACTTAGCTCCACTATTTTGACAACACCACCAGCGTGGAAATCATGCAAAGTATCTTGGCAATCGCTAATTACTTTAGCTTAGAAGGCAATTTAGTATTAAAGACCTTTCTTGAGCAACCCAAAAAGCATTACACCAGACAGAGACAATACTAGACATTATCTGACTGACGAAATGGATAGAAATGCTAAAGGGAGTATGGAGAGACTTCAGGAAACGTTTTCACAGCGAAACCTTCTGTACTGCAATGCTGACTTAATCAGAAAAGGTTGCATAACCCAACTTCAACCGAGAGAGGATGAAATCCCCTTAGGTGGCGTACACAATTGGAAGGCGACCTTAGCCTCTGTTATCAGAGGCACCAGTTCGCACCGGATAGTAACGATGTCCAAATAAGTAAGTAAGAAAGTTTGACTCAAGGCATTTGGCAATCGTTGATGACGATCAATATTCCGCTGTTGTATAATGAACCGTACTTTACCGCACTTTGAAAATGTCTTAAGCCTTTTCCTAACTAACTTATTGGTAGTTTTGCTTGAAACAACCACCATAGTCAGATTGTTACATTGCGAAAACCTTGAAAAAAACATTCTCTATTTAGTAGGGGTCGGTAATGATTTTGACGAGGCCTATGAAGTCGGTGTCATGCGATTTCCTTAACAGAGGTGATCGAACCTTTCAAAAGTTTTTACAATTATTCGCCTATGTGGATGACAAAGGCATGGGCAGAACACCGAAAGCATTCTCAGACATATCTGATCGTCTTGAAGTTGAAGCGGTGTAAATAGGTCTGACGCCAAATGAGTCGTCCTCAATGACACAGAGGCATGGAGGATACGCTTTATGGTCTTTTCGGGAGAAGGTGCTTCGGTTGATCTAGGGCCATATCATTATGAAAAGCGGAAGTGAAAACTTTGTCAAGATCTGTACCGGAATAAATGCCTAGAACATGTAAAGCAGATGGACAATTGTGCTCTATATCGATAAATCTTCAATTCCATCACCAAGAGAAAACGCAGCAGATAAAGACCCCACCATAAGTATCGCGCGCAAGAGACCTTAAACAAGTTGGCGTACGAAATTGAGAACTAATCACTCATGACCACAGTTATCCACAGCCTGAGTCCGTAAGATTCATCTGAAAAATGTTTAATAAAAGTTGGAAGCCTTGATTCAATGTCTTGAATTCAACGCTGGAAAACTTTTGAAAAACCGCTGCAAACCAGAGATTGACCAAATAAGAATGCTAAGAAACAAAATTTAAATAAAACAGCAACGTTGTGAGATATAAAATTGATTCTGTCATTATTTTGAAGCTACATTCTTGCCATTATATATGGAATAGCACATCATTCAGTGCTTCAAGCGGTTGGTCAAATTTTCGATGACTCGGTTAAATATGTGCCGCGTTATTCCGGCAATAGCGTGTCGATTCTTGGCCTCGAGCTCATCCTAGGAGGTTGGCTTGTTAGCTTAGACTAAGAACTTGACGTAACCTCAGAGAAAATAGTCGAGTGGTGTCAAATCGCATAATGGTGGCAGCCAATAGTTTAACGCACTCCGGGAGATGAACCAGTCGAGAAATTTCTCTTTTACGACTTTGAGCGTTTTGTCTCTTGTATGGTAGCGCCATATAGTTGGAACCGTAGCTTGGACATTTCGATGTCGTCGATGAGACTATTGATAGTAAAGGTGTCTCCTTCCTCATTTCGAAAGGAATAAGGCCTGATGATGACGTCATGCCATAAACCGCATCAATAATTGCAATTTTGCTGGTTGACATAACTGCTGAGCCAAAAACTGTGCTTGTCCGAAAAGATGATTTTTTGTCTACAATCCGGATGACCGACCAACTACATGTTGGTCGTCCAGCTGCAAATCGTATGTTAGCACACTCTTATACGGATGTAAGCCCAAATCCAATCGCAAAATAAGCCAGGTTGACTTTCTGGCGATGACCAATTCAGCTGATTTTCGCCGAATCGACATTTCTGGATCTTCTTTGATACGGGCCGCTACGGCGACTTTGTTTTCTTCATTTCGCACCAATCTCTATCTGGTTGGTGGCTCCAAAAGAGTATACTCACGTTTAAATTTCTCCACGGTGCGACGAATTGCCTTGCCTGCACACTGAAGTCATAATGATGAACGACCTCACGACGAAATTCACGTTGCTTATTTACAACTGAGCCGGAATTTTGATTATTTTTTAATAATTTCTGCACGTTCAGCATGCATGAAACGGCACATGATGACATGCAAACTTTACTTAATATTTTCGCAGCCGGATGTCATTGGTAACTATCATTGCTATCTGGTCACACTTTCTTTTTTCTCAGTTTCGTGTAGCGAAATACGACGTCGGATACATCCTTATACTCGTTTTTAGTTTTTCTACATACTTTGGTTTAAGAGTTCCTCTTTATAGGTTGTTCATTGCTACATTCTTCCGTGTGTGTTAATTCGAAGATACTCCGGGCCGAAGCATTGTTGTATATTTAATGTATCCCAGTCAAGATATCCCAGCTATACATGTAAGTCAATGAATTATGGCTCTTTCATGGTGCAAATACCAAATACAGTTTGGTACGTGCATACACGTATGTTATACGTTGCCCATTTTTCGCTTGCTGGAGTTTTCAACAATAATTTGTCTGATTGGATACCAAAAAATTCCCACATGTCCTCAACTCTAAGTATGTCGAAGCACTGGACATGTGTCTAGCAACGCTGCGAACTCCATCTCGGGAATCCTTCCACCGAAACTTCCATTTTGTATTTTGTATAAAATATTTTTATGCATTGAGGCTCACCCAGCTGTGATTGCACAATTCCGAAAATTCAGTTACATTGCCACAGTAAAATGTAGCAAACTGCAGGGTATTGATTTTTTTCCAGCGACTTATGTCCTTTTTTCCCATTATAACGGACGTAAAAGTAAAACTTTCTCTGTCACCTTTCTTTCTGCTTCGTTTATAAGCCCTAGCACGACATTTTTTCTTCCTACCTTAACCGCAACGAAGTCTAAATATCAATTTAAAGTCATGTGTAAGGTATGAACACCTCTTTTGGTAAAGTGTGGAGACCCATCGTACACGTTTACCAACCGACCCTTCATGTACAGGTCGGTTGGTACTTGATATTCCACATCGAGCCTGCAATTAAGATTTAATCTGTCACCAAGATGTTCCAATATGAAGGACTGCAATAAAAGTTATACTGGAACCGAAATTCTAGGGGATGCTTACCCTCGTGGTCTCAGAGTATAGCCTCTGGTAAAGCTTTGTTAACCTTGAGGTCATCATAGTGTGGATTCTTTACAGTCTCGTACTGATTGCCGTTTTGCTCAAAAAGTTACACACTCAAGTACGAGAGCCTCAGATGGGGTTGAATTTTCAGGGCCAATTGTATCTCATCACAACCGATTTAAACTACGATCGAAAAGTTGTAGCTCGGGTAATAGGTTAGAGGGTAAGCGCCGTAGACAGATTTTTATCTGTTTCTTAAAAAAGAAAAATCAGAAAACTGTCAAATGACAACTCGTATGAGTACATCCACGCTTTCACGAAGCTATGTACTATCACATATTTGATTACAAAAACCAACTAGTTCCAACATCTGCGTTACCATCACAAATCCAATGTAATCCTTCCGTAAAAAGAAATTCTTACAAAGAATGAGAAAAAAACTGTTCGAAAAATTCAAGTACAGAGAACAATCTCTATCCGACAATCTATCATCCATCCATGGTCCTTTTGCAAAAAATGCGAACACCCGAAGATAAATTCTAGGATAGCTGCTTTTTTCTATGAAACGCTAGTTTCGACAGTTGAGGGCGGACAAGTTGACCGGCATTTATTGTCAGTGGACATTGATATCACCATTGCACCAGTCAAGGCATTCCTGACTCGCACAGTTTTCCTCCGAGAACAAAGAGGAATTTTTCATGACTTCTTTCACGACGTCTTCCTAGAGAAAGGTACTCGAATCTGAGCAAAACCTCAAATAGAAAAAAAAAAAAAAAAAAAATTAATAAAAAATCTAGCTCAGCACCGAGGAAATGGAAAACATATTTCGGCAACGTAGAATGACAACTTAATAAGACCATCAATCTCTCTGGTGATTCATTCGGATAGTCGAAAAACTTTTGTTTTTCTTCTTTACTTGAAGGGAGGATACAAATTATTGAAAATCTAACGCATGAGCTTTGCAAGACATAGTACACATAAATGAGTTCACAGACGGTTTCTCATCTGGGTTATCTGACAAATGACATTGGTAATGAAACACACAATAGAGAAGTTGCTTCTTAATCTAAAGGAAAAAAGTTAATAATGAGGTTCAGAATCGTTATAGTCCTTTCAATAAAAAATGTTTCGAACAAAATGGATAATAGCAGAACATTATCGAGATTGTCAGAAGATTTTCTAATGCGAATTTTGGCAGCAGCTTAGCTAAAGAGGCCACGCATATCACTTCAGCACACTCTCTGTGGTGATTTTTATGTACCCTTAAGATGTTTGCACATAACGTGGTGAAAGGAAATTGGGGAGGGAAAAAAGAGAGATACCGATGTTCGTAAGTTTCAAATGTTTGCGAGTTATACTGACTAGGGAATCAGGAGCATTCTGTTAGCGAGTTGTACGGCTCAGGAAGGAATCACGATATTTTAGAGTACGTTCGAAAGTGGGCTTGAGGATGTGCTGATGAGCATTCATAGCAAGACGGGTTTTACGGTTAAAAGTTTGAAGGTGCACTGGTGATGAAAATAGCGGCACACCAATGTGATACAGGAGACTTTATGCCGCTGTCCGAGGGTGTCAATTGACTGTATAATATTGGCATCATCTATGAGTTTTATGGCACGATTTTGGATTCTATCTAGCAAGTACAAAGAAGACTTAAGGACACCTGACCATATGTGAGCACTGTAAGTACTCCAGTTTCGGACAAATAAACGCTTTATATTTTGATGCCTGGTTGAGAAAACCTAGATATTTCGCAGTATTTTTGGTGATTTCGTAGGCATTCTAACATAAGTTGTCACTGACACACACACCGCGAATGGAAAGTTTTTCGGTTTCGACGATGTCAATTCCAATCATGGATAATGGCTGGGTATTTAAATTTCGCTTTAATGACAGCAAACCACATTGAGTTTTGGAAGCATTAAATTCAAATCAACTCTGTTGATAATTACCCAATGGGTTACTGTTACTGTTACTGTTAATTTCGGAATTTAATGAGCTAAACATACGCTGTCATTCCCGTTCTATGGGGACGTGAGTCCGGGAATAAGTATGAGAAGCAGAGAGTACTGTTGCCAGCAAAGGAATATATTGTGTTAGAAGAGGCAGACAAGAGATCATTGATAAAAATTGATAAGAGTGTCGGATAAAGATGGGGCACATCATTTATTTTGTGGATATCAGACTTTAAAGCATCCAACACAAATTGAATTAAACATTCCGTAAGGTAGTTCATAATCTTTTTAAGAAGAGAGTCGTCAATACCAAATGCACGCATATTTGACAAAAGGACCTGATGCCAACCTCTGTCAGATGCCTTCGAAATGTCAAGTGAAACTATCTTGCCTTCACCAGCTTGGTTGGTGTAGAATTTGGTTCTACTTTTCGGTGAGACCTATTGCTACGAAAATCGTACTGCCGGTCATTGAGAAGTTTTTGTGTTTCGAGATATTTCCGAGAGATCCGTCCTATTAAAGATTCGGCGCACTCAGTTGTAGGCGGAGACAATACACTGGAAATGGTGAGCTGGCCACAAAGTGTGCAGCAAGCAGATCTTCCTTGTCCAAAGAGCTGACAGCTGGAATGCCATTTGTAAATGAGTGTTGGGATGGAAGATGAGGCAAAATTGATAATATTTTTGACGAACGACCAACAATTTTTACTACCTTTGGGACATTGTAGTATTTTTTTCCTCAGCTTTTGGTCGTATTGAAATTCCACACTTTTAAGAAAGACGTTGCAGTCTCTACTGGCTCGTTTAAACTTTTTTCGGTTTTCCTCTGTCGGGTTGGTCGTGAAGGACCGAAGAAACAAACAGAGGAGACCATTTAAATTACACGATGATTGCCAAAACTTATTTCCACCTAACCAAAATGAAGTAAAAATAGCAATAGTTTAACTAAATCCAACAGAGTTGCTGAACATGATGGCTTACAGCTCGAAGTTTACAAAGCTGGTGGAAATGGCTTTGTGGAGAGCACACATCAACTCATTTCGCAGATCTGGTCACCATGCACAAAAACCGAAACCCCTCAACTGTACCATATAAAGAGATATAAGTCTATCTGAACGTTTGAAACTATTTGACAGCAACCTGATTGGCCACTATCTTTGCAGTGTCAGACTACAATTGATCAAATCTTCACACTCCGTTAAGTCCTGGAAAAAACTCAACAATGCAAATCAATACCCGCCATCTTTTCATTAATTTGATGACATATGACAATATTTATAGAGATGAGCTATATAGAGTCATTCCTAGTTTTTGTATCTCTGCCAGTCCCCTTCGTCTATACAGAATGATGATTTAAAACGCTCGCTGCTCCGTCAAAGTCGGTAACTACTTAACCGAGACTTTTGATGTCAAAAAAGGTTTTAGACAAGGTGAAGTGCCGTCATGTGACTTCTTTAAAACTATACTTGAAATAATTGTATGGAACTCACAAGTGAACATTGAAGGCACAATCTGTACAACTATCAGCGTACGCCCATGATTGGGAGAATTCACCGGTCTGTCACTAATGTGTTCGTTAGTATTGAAAAGGAAGCTGGCGAAATGAGTTATATGCTATCAAAAGGAAAGGAAACGCAATATCGGCGAATTGAAAAGAACGTCACAGTCGACAGCTAAAATTTCGTGACAGTAAGAGACTTTGTCCACCTCGGCTCTGTTCCCAACACCACAGCAGAAACAAAACGAATCACTCTTGTTAATCGCTGTTTCATTGACGTTAGAAGGCAATTGAGTAGAAAGGCCCTATCTCTAAAATCTGTGGAAAACCTATATAAGACCTTAATCATCCCTGTCCTACTTTATTGCGCTGAAGCATGAACGCTATCGAAAACGGATGAAGATATTCTCAGTCGTTTAGAGAGAAAAATCCTTTGAAAAATAGTCGCTTCCGTTTGCATTGACGGGATTTGGAGAGGAAGATTCAACGACAAACTATACGAGCTGTACAGCGACATCGACCTAGTCAAAACACTTTGCGTCAGTCGCATGAGATGGCGAGGACATGTAGAACGAATGGAAACCAATGCTCCGGCCTACAGAGTCTTCAAACCTAACTTTGAGAGAAAATACAGTAGACAATGTAAGTTCTACTTACACAAGTATAAGGAGACCTGAAACGACGTTTTGTACGCAAATAGATTCAGTAAACTAAACAAAAGACTAACTGGAGGAGCTTGTTAGTTGAGGCCCAGGTTGACCCCGAACTATAGTCCCACCTAAGTAAGTAAAAAAGATCCTTTCTACATTCCGCTCACATATTTTATATTTTAGCTGAAGTAATTGAATTGAAGTAATCCAATTATTTTGCTTGAAAAAGTAGCGAGGCTTAATCTGATTGTGTTGAATTCAGTAGAGTCCTTAAGGACTACCTGTTATCTTCGTGATAGGGAATACCCGCAGCAGGATGCACTCCGTGCACGCGCCACCGGACGTAACGTTGTGCGGCTCAATAGATAAGTACTTAGTAAGACTCTGGCTGATGCACCCTCTCGTGTTGATAGATAAGGAAGATACGGATACGTAGGGCTAAAAGTATCGAATGACGCTCTGTATGGTCACACCCGAAGAGCTGAGGAGTGTGACAATGGTCCTGTAGGGTCGTAAGGATGCAGGGGCAAACAGGGTACCGTGGCTGCGGAAAAACCACATATGCTTCTTCAATGCGTGTACACAAGCTGGACTATTCAGCGGACTCTGGAAACTACAACGGCTAGTTCTTTCTGATAAGAGAAAATCCCCTAATATACATACATTCCGACTCTTGTAAATTTTCAATAACGCCGGGAAAATCTTGGTGTAGATGTTATGAGCGAAGATAAGAGAGTGCTGCAATCTCATCGATAATCAGAAAGAATTCCGTGAGGGACACTTTTCGTTAATGGCGGTTGCAGAAGTTCTAGGAATCGTGAAGCAAGTTTCACAAGCCTCTTACAAGGCGAGGAGTGCCAGCATTTTAGTCACGTTCCACGTCAAGAGCGCATTTAGCTCGGCAAGATGGGCCGAAATCCGACAGCCCTTGAAGCGGAAAAGTGTACCGGACTACATTTGAAAGGTACTACATAACTATCTCCAGCATCGAGTACTCCGGTACGATACGACGGAGTAACGAAAAGAAAGGCGGTTGATGTCGGGATTAGCCAAGAAAACTTTCGTGTACGAGGGGCTCCTGCGCCTAGAGAATCCTCCACAGGGCAGGCTGACCAGCCTTGCAGATGACGTTGCACTGATTCCCAATGTTGGAGGGACGAGAGGGGCCAAGAAAAGCTTACTAGCCAATTCTCCAATATATGGTATTGCTGTCCGGGACTATGTATATTGCTATCGGGATGGGGTTTCCGAAAACATTTTACCTCGATATCATGCGTTCGGCCCCTTCGAATCGCTTGCGCTTACTACACCGTCTCCACAGCAGCTGTTTTGGTGGTAGCTAAAACCGTGCCCGTCATGTTACTGGTTCAGGAGTGCAGATATAAATTTCTCTCCCCGGAATCCAAACAAGACAATGACAGGAGCAATAGAATTAAATGACGAGATCGTAGGTAGGTGGACACACCGATTTATATCGGTGCTAAGCCTGTGACTACAGCGAAAATCAAAAAACAAAAGACTACATAGACCATATCCATATGTTGTTACACTTCAATCAATTTTTTCGCTTGAATAATTTTGATGTGATCTCAAATCTGGTCATTTTTTGAAAATTTGCGGAACCTTAAATTCAGAGAAAGGTTATTTACCTTCGACCACTTACTCATTAGATTCCTTGTACCAAGCAATGACTCAAATGACAAAGAATCTAATGAACATATGAATGAGTGGACAGATAAATCAATTTACAAATTGAATGAAAAGATGGATTGATAGATAGACAGATGAATAGGAACATTATAACAAACAAATTGACACACAGACAGAAATACAAGTAGTCCAGATCCATAAAAAAAAATTCCCCAATCCGAATATGATATGTATGTTTGGTTGTTGTTTTGTTTTGTACATTTTTTGCGCTCTTGTTTATGAACCCCAATCAATAAACCCTCATTCAGGAGAACATAAAAAAGAAGGTCATTCCTTTTATTGGTAATTGGAAATTGATCACATAATAAATCTTCAAACACTCTAACGTCCAATGTAACTGCCATCAATCCACCTACCCACATTCGATTTCATGACCTTTCTATTATTTTCTTGAGAGCATGAATTCTCCACCTATCCTTCGACAGGGTTCTTGTAAAACCACGTCGTTCAAAAGCTCTTCCTGCAGAGCTCTTAGGAGAACAAAAAGGCGAATGAAATAACCAAACAAAAGATATAAAAAAAAAACTCAAGGCCGCCATAAAATTTTATTGTTTTGTAGTGGGAACATTATTTTCGGCATTCATCGCCACCTCAGTACACTTGTCATTTGTCTTCGGAGTAGTAATAGTGCAATGAATGCTTCGTCCTTGAATACCGATCGATGAAAGATGTAGTAAAACTCGCAAGTAGCAATTGAATCGTTTTCTCGATTCCTTTGCCCCTCCATTGGCACTTTAATCTCAATAGAAATGAATGCAAGTGGAAATCGCAGGTACCATAAAATGTATAGTATACGACACGCAGAAGTGTGGTAGCAATATTTTAAATGCAGTATCTGCAGCTTCAAGTGTCATCATGTGTAGCTCAATAATGGGGCCAACCCAAATTATTTGTTTCTGAAATACACTAAAATACAATTCATAAGGTCATCTTGAGGTGGATTGCAGACATGTTTTAAACCAAAGCTTTCTGGCACCCATTATTAGTTGGCTCTTGAGAAAAATATACTTCTTGCTTGGTACATTGAAACTTGATGCTGGAACTTCGATATTCTCTTAGGTAAAGGATACCACTCATGACAACAAAATTCAATTTCAAACTATCGAGATTAGTTTGCAACACTCAAAAGTAAAGAGACGAATTGCTAGTTCGTATTTCCAGCGAGGAAAAGCCCCTGTAGGTCTTCCACTTTAAGCAATAATGAACAACTGCAGCGGTTTCATAAGCACAATATTTGAAAAATTATAAATAGAAGTCCTTTTTTGCAATTACCAACGTAGGAGTTAAGAGAGTTTTCAAGTTCAGCCCGAGTGTATGTCAATAGGCCAGGGATTCATGCTGATAACCAATAGCTCACTGACATACATACATATATGCATACGTTGTTTGATAAATACAGCTTAGAACGCTAAGACAAAGCAACTTTTTTAGGTTTTGACAATCTATTTTTCAATATAATCCCTTTTCAACTCGATACACTTCACAGCGGTGCTGCAACTTTTCTAACCCTTCCGTATAATATGACTTTTGTTGGCCTGCAAAATACTCGACCGTTTTTCTTTCCGGCGAGCTATATTTTAAGGATTAGGAACAAAAAGAAGTTACAGTGAGCCAACTCCGGAGAATACGGAGAATGGAGGATCAATTCGTAGTGCAATGGGACCAAATGTGGTCGTTCTTTCTTCAAATCGGCGTTGAATGCTCCTGTCATTATTTTTCCCTTCTTCAAAGAGTCAACTTTAATCACACCTCACGCGCCCCTTTTGAAGCACGTTGACCGGGTAAAACCCATTGTTTCGATTGTATTACATCTTTGAAGTAGTCTCACGATTGTGCTTGTTCTCTGATGTGAGCAAACGTGGCACCCATCCCGCGGATAGTTTTCTCATACCCAAAATCTAGTGCAGGATATGGCTATAGCGTTCAGTTAAGATGGCTGCTTTCTTGGATTTCATCCATGGTTGGTTCTGTGATAAGCATTTTTGGGCCACCTGGTCGCGGTTCACCTAAAACCGAAGTGCGGCAACTTCGGAAGCTCTGCAAACCAATGGTAACCAGTTGTACGGGAAGGTGAATGAGTCCCCTAAACACGATCAAGAATGGGCTTGATTTCCTCGTAGGTTTTACCACTCAACAACAAGAACTTTTTCACGGAGCCGTACTGCTCTTTTTCCACGGTCGCAAAAAACCCTAACACGATGTTTTGAAAAGAGGGTATCGAAACAAAACTATGCGTCGGATTTTCAACAAATTTTGACAGGCGGACTAAAAGAAGTTATACTAACTCATGGTGTACTCATTTTGGCTCAGTAGCGCCACCTGTATTCCAATCTCGGTACTAATCAAACAGCCCTCGTACATACAAGTTATATCTTCCTAGAAATGCCAGTGTTCTAATAATTCCACTATTAGACCTCGCTCTCTGAAAGATATGCGTTTTTCGGTACCCATCCGGCCACCCCCGGTTTTTTTGAACTCAAGAATCCGGAGTAGGTAGATTAATGTAAAGATAGCAACCCATAGACAGCATCTCTTTGCAATTCTTCACAAGTTCAGAGATATGAGTAGTTGTGGTTAATTTGAGACTTCTAAATGTGAATCAGCTGTTAATTAACATTGCTACTATAAGTTTGGATGTCAATTTATCCATAATAGGTCAGATGCTTTCCTAAATGCAAAAATTTTCTGACTGTAGGAAACTTAGTGAACTTGTGATGATTGCTTTTACAATAAAGTACGTCTTAGAACCATCTGTAAGGACGAAGAATTCAGATTTTTTCCATGAATCTGTTTGGCTGTCATTCCTAATTTCAGTAAGCTGGTTGATGGCATTGATCACAATCAGTAGGAAATTGTGCTGGACTACGATGCAAATGCCACCAAAACTTATGGAACTGTAGAGACATTAACGCCAAAGATTAGTCAATGCATGAATACTTGTAGGTATTAATCTTGTAGTTGTAATAATGAAAGTTTTTTTTCGCTGTTTGGTTTTTCAGTGTTCTATTTTTCACCACTCATGTGGGATTCGGAACATGTAGCAAAGTCAATCTTGCTCAGTTAGCATTGCCATTTTATTGTGTATAAACTTACATCCGAACAACGCTTATACATTTTTGATTTATTTTATTTTATTATTATGTGATTCGCGCATTTCGACCATTTTACGGTCATCATAATCGACAAACTAAGCAAGCAATTCAAGCCATAATGACACAAATTTAGCACCAATTTCATGCATAAAGAGTAAAATATTGCTGCTGTATGATCAAGACCGTGATATGTCCATTCGTCGCCGTTCACAGCAATTGGGATTGTGTTACTCGACTACGTGGAAGATTTTACACGAGGATCGTGCAAGAATTGAAGTTGAAAGACCTGCCATAGTATCGAACTTTCAGCAAGTGGGTCTTAGAAAAAATGAAGGAAGATCCACTTTTTTATCAAAAAGCTCATTTCTGGTTGAATTGTTTTGTGTATAGACAAAACTGCCGTATTTGATCCGATGAGCAACCTCAAGCAATACAAGAGCTGCCAATGCACATAGAAAAATGCACTCGTTAGTGCAGTTTGCGGTCAGGCGGAATCATTGACCCGTATTTTTTCAAAGATGATTGTGAGAACCACGTTCAATGATTTCGAACTTTATTTCGAACCAGCTGAACCTAGTCGACATGTGGTTCTAGTAAGACGGCGCTACATGCCACACAGTACGCGAACCGATGGACCAATTGAGAAATAAGTTCGGTGAGCAAGTTATCGCTGATTTTGGGACATTGAATTGGCTGGCTAGATCGTGCGATTTGACGCCTTTAGACTAATTTTTATGGGGACATGTCAATTCACTCGTCTGTGCCGATAAACCAGCGTTTATCACAAGTTTACTTGTTATTAGCGAGATACCAGTTAATACTCGTACTACGCTTGAAAAAGTTATTGAAAGTTGGTCTCCACGTATGAACTATTATTCGGATTACCGAAACTTACAATTCAGAACATCAAACAGGAAATAGCCTGCCGCTATCCTATATTACAATCGTTCAAAGAAAAATGCAATCGTTCATACCAAACTGGCTGACTGATATACACCGTAGAGCTTGATGAAGTCAACAACAAACTTGAAAACTTGAATCCCTGTAAATCTTGCTTTTATCTCATCTAGTCCTCTGGCAAGGAGAACAGCGGGTAAGTGCTCCCAGTGATGAACCATGCATTTTCAATAACCTTGATTCATAGAAAGTAAGAATCTTATGGCGCCAAACTATCGTAGTTAGAATGGGAAACATGGAAGATACTATTAAAGGTCTAAGTAAGAGATGTTGGCAAGATCCAAGGTAGACCCGTAGTTTCTGCGATAGTATCACCAGCTTTAACTGAATGTCAACCTGTGCGGATGTGTTTTTCTTTTTCTTCCGTATGCGAAACGTAAACTGCCGACTCAGTATTTTTCCCATTTTTCTTCGTGGATCTAGTTTCGCAGATGGAGAACATATAAATGTTTACTATTTACAATGAACACACTATAGTAAGAAATTCAATTACACTATTGAATCGAAATATGAAATTCTTTTTACCAAAACAAGTTCAACTCAGTCGATTCGATTTCAAAATTTTGGAAGAACATTGAATGATGAGGTCTACTAAAGAATTAACCCCTAACAATATCCACCTCGATGAGCTTAATACAAAGTTTGTTCAATGCAACTGCAATGCACTTAATTTGCAGACCATTCCTACAACTGGCCACCGGCGAGAAGATACGATTTCACTTTCCAGGTAGTGAAATAGGTCTCAATATGTATTTGTCGGTAAGGTTCTGTCCTGGGTAATTTACTGTTTTCATTTTTCATTAATGGCATACCTAACACAAATGTTTTACGACCTGCAAACATTATTTGCTGGTGATGTCCAAATATATTCGTTGTTCCCAAAATCATTTAGGAATCAAGGGTAAAATAATATTAATCAAATTCACACCTGGTCTTCAAATAATAATAGTGCTCACCAAAATGATTTCCCAAGAAGTCCATTGTTTCACGCGCTGTATGGCTCGTAGCACCGACTTGTTGAAACCAGAGCTCACCGAGAACATGTGCTTAAATTTCAGGAAGCACAAAGTCCGTTAACATGGCGCAATAATGATTACCATTGACGGTAACTTTCTAATTTGCCTTTTTTTGAAGAAATATGGACCCATGATTTCACCAGCCCATAAACCACACCATACCGTTGTTTTTAATGGATGTAATGGTAGCTCTTGGTACTCTTCGCGTTGCACATCCGCTCAAATACGGCAATTTTGTTTATTAACGTATCCATTGAGCCAGAAATGGACTTCATCACTAAATAAAATTTGACGATAAAACCCCGGATTTTCATTGAGTTTTTCCAGAGCAGATTCACTGAAAATATGAAGCAAATTCAAGTCGCCTGGCTTTAATTCTTGCACAAGTTGAATTTTGTACACTTTAAGGCCGATATGCTCACGTAAAATACGCCAAGTTGTCGAATACGCCAAGCCAAGCTGCTGAGAACGAAGACGAATCGATTCGTCAGGGTCTTCGCGTACAATCATGATCAAACCTTAAGATGAATCTGCCTGTATGAAAAATCTTGGGATATACTTCAGCAAAAGCTTGAACTGGAATATTTACATAACCAAAATTGTATCGAACGGTGCTCGACGGGGTCTAAGTTCTACGACGAAATATTTTCCGACAAGTGTTAAGCTTAAGCTTGTTAAAGCTTTCATATCACCCCTTTTTCTTTATGGAAATGAAATGGAAGGAGACTTATCGTGGCATACAATAGTTGCGCGAGATATATTTTTAATATTAGGGGCGCAACTAATGGCTCCAGTAGTAAGTGCTGTTCATCATAAACCAAGCTAAGACATACGAGTATGTTAACAAACCGTTTTGACACATAAGTGATTTTGGTTTGATGTCTTATACCTTTGGTTGTGTAAAAATGTCTGATTTTGTGCCAAATAATCGTCATTTACGGGAAATATTGATTTTCTTTCTTTTTAATCGAAGAGAACGGCGGCTGAATCCCATCGAGAACTTCGAAAAATATACGGAGATGCTGCTCTAAGTAAAACAACATGCCATGATTTGTTCCGTCGCTTCAAGTGCAGTGTTTTAAATATTGATGACCATCCGCTTGAAGGAAGGCCAAAATTCTTTGAAGGCGCTGAATTGGAGGCATTGCTCGATGAGAATCCCTGCCAAAAGCGAGAAGAGCTTGCTTTAGCATTAGAAAGTACCCGCCAAGCCATTTCCAAACGATTGCATGTATTGGGAATTATTGGAAAACAGCGAATTTGGGTTCCTTGTGAATTAAAGCAAATGGACGTTGAGGGAAGTTTTTTCACCTATGAACAACCGCTCCAGCTACAAAAATGGAAGGTTTTTCTTTATCGCATCATGATGGTGATAAAAAAAAAGATTCATTACAGCAACTCAAAGAGAAGAAAGTCAGCTCAAGTTTATGCTGTGTATTTGGTGCGACCAGGTCGGTGTTATTTATTATGAACTATGGAAACCCAACGAAACTATCATTGAGGAACGATATTGACTCTTGGGGCTCTTACCCCACCCGCCATTATCTACAGATATTCCGCCGTCCGATTATTACTTGTTCTGTTCAATGGCATATGGTCTGGCTGATCAGCAGTTCCGCTCATGTGATGACATCAAAAAATGGATTGATTCGTGGATAGCCTCGAAAGATAAACACTTTTATCGTTATATGGACAATACTTTAAACAATTCAAGTATTGCCATTAGCTATAGATCAATTCAACTATTTAAAAAAAATTTATAATAACTAAACAACTGGATTATTTATTTGAAGAAATTAAATTCACAACTAACCCAAGAATAATGAAAATAATTCCATCTATACAAATGTATTTAATTAGAAGCCGACAATTTTGTATACATGCGATTCATCTCTGAAATAAACTACCCTTGCATATTAAAAGGACAAATAACACAACTACTTATGTATAGTAGAGAAGCTTTCAAATACTATGCTCAAATCACCAATATACTCGTAGTCCTGGTTGAATATCTCTCAAAGGATTTATTGATTCTAGCTCGGTGTCATGGGCTTCTTCAGCTCCAAATGAAACGTCGGACGGGAAGATAGGATCATCTTCTTCGCCGGATTACGAAATTACTGCCTGCTGAAATATAATGTGCAGTTTTTTTGTTTAATGTCTTATTTTCGAGTGTAGTTTTTTTCCGGGTTTTTTTCAGTTTCGCTTCCTATAGGCAACCAAGAACATCTCGAGGTCTATATTTCAATTGTTTCAGACGTGGTATTAATGTCTTTACAAGGAAAAATTTTGCAGCGTGTTCTTCATCGGAACCGGATGGTAAAAATATATTCTCTATATGATTGGGATCTACAATTGAGAAGCAAATGTTAGGATGGGTTACCAGATTACAATAATAGTTTTTCCAATTTTTATTTTTCAGGGGCTATCAAAGTTACGAGTGACATCCAGCTGAATACTTGCAGAACGTGCAGAAATTATTAGAAAATTCCGATTCAGTTGTAAATAGGCAACGTGAAATTCGTTGTGAGTTGATCGTCATCGTGGTTGCAGTGCGCAGGCAATTCGTCGCACCGCAGAAAAGTTTGAACGTGAGTACGCTCTCTTGGATCTTTAGCCACCAACCAGACAGAGACTGGTGCGAAATGAAGACAACATAGCCGCTTTAGCAGCCAGTATCGAAGATGACCCAGAAATGTCTATTCGGCGCCAATCAGCTAAATTCGGCATCGCCAGAGAGTCAACACAGTTTATTTTGTGGTTGTACTTGTACTTGGGTCTACATCCATACAAGATTGTGCTGACGGAAGAATTGAAGCCGGACGACCATAGACAACGCCGTGATTTCGCTAATTGGGTACTGGAAAAGTTTGCCGGAAATTCGGATTTTGACAAAAAAATCATCTTCTCAGACGAGGCCGAGTCGTTTTGTCGACAAGCAAAACTGCCATTACTTGAGTGAACACAGTCCACAACTGTTTGGCCAAGCATCAATGTATCTACAAAAATTGATAGTTTGATGCGTTTTATGACATGGCGGCATCATAGCTTACTTTTTTGTTTTTTTTAATCAGGAAGAAGACACCGTTACCGTCAATGGTCTCAGGTAAAGAGCGATGTTAACCGACATAATGTGGACAGAGCTTGACAACAACGCTATATCCGAGCTGTGGTTCCAGCAAGACGGCACTACATGCCAGACAAGCGACTTAACGTTTGAAGTTGTGAAGGAGATAACGCCGGAATAACGCCGAATCGATTCTACAAAAATTGGACCGACTGAATGACGTGCTATTCCACATATAATGGCATGAACGTAGCTTCCAAATAAAGCCAGAATTAATTTTTACATTTCACACTGTTGTAGTCTTATTTAAATTTTTTTTTCTTTCGTTCTTATTTGGTCACTCACATAGAATATATTTTCTAATTTGGAAATATGTAGCTTTACATTGCGCATTTAAGGATGTGAATGTAGTACAAGTATCCAAGTATCACTCATGTGGCCATCATAGAGTAGAAGTGCCTTTTGCTTCGGCAAGCTGTGCAACAATTATATGTGCAACAAATGTGTCAGAAAACCAATGAAATAATTATAGCTCTTCCATCCAACCATTTTTTGATGTCATGGAATCTTCGTAAGCGTAAGTAAATCATTAGCGTTAAATAGCGATTTCGGGTATCTCTCAGGATAAATTACTCAAGAATAGGCGTCTGTCAAGGTCCACATAGCTTGAAAAGCGGCACCTTTATTCAATAAAATGCGAACCCATTTGCTGAGAAACATGCTAAAGCGATAATGAATTCTCTAACAGATCCCCCTGATACACGGCTCCGAGATTTTTCATTTTCGTCAATTGCTCTCAGACTGCTGGATTCTGAACAAAATCGGCTCTCGTCAGCATTAAAAATAAAGCAAGCAGTTTCAAAGCCCTGTAAAGCACAAAAACAAATTAAGTTTCTCGTAGATATCGTATATTATTTTTTGGTTTCTTGCATCTATCCTGGATTTTTAAAGATGCTCTGGTTTTTTAAGAGATAAGTTTGTGTGTCGCTAACCACATTTGTTGGGGTGTAATCAAGTCATTTTTTTCTCAATAAAATTTCGCGCCATGATTGTCTGCACTACAGTAGATATTGTCTCTATTAAATATATAGCAAAGTGGTTAACAACTGTTTTAAAATTTATTTAACCCGTAACATAAATTTCACGGGATAATTGTGAACACTTGAAAACACTAAAAACAAAATATTTTCTTGCTTTATCTGGTAAATATATATGAAAAAGTTTTGAACCTACCTCAACACAATAATTTTTTTTTTAGAAATATTTACCACCACCAGAACTAAAAATCTACTACAAGCACAACCTTCTGCCCTAACACGATTATCGAACTGACTCTTTTTCGTACGAAGCATAGAAAATGTTGCAGCTCCAAGTTAAAGTTCAGGTTACGTGGTATTGATTGAAATATGTAAAAATTTGCATTTTTACAATTACCCACCATGATCCCATCATGCAAATGTATGCCGAAGGACGACCAGCAGAGGATGATTGCATCTGAGGTGGCACACCCAAGTGGAAGTAGAACTCGACCAACTTAGAATGCGCTACTGGCAGGAGGTGGCAACAGATCGTGCTATCTATAGAGGTTTGTTAGTTGAGGAACATGTTCACACCGGACTGTGGCTTCACCTAAGTATGAAAGTTATCCATGAATGGCACTTGCAATTTCGAAGACGAAAAACTCATACACTCTTGGTATGTGTATCAATGAACACCTTCGTTTGAGTACACGCATGTTCCACGTCGAGCTAAATGTTACGAAATGTCTAAGTCTTCCCGAGCACTGTAAAAAGAAATACTTCACCTTGTCCTATTTGGCTTCAAGATACAACATACAGCATTTATTCTTAACAATCTTGACAATTATCTCTTGATGAAAACATTGAGTCAGATGCTCCCTAAAACTTTCTACACCTAAAGTTGGTGACGCCAAAAAATATTTAATTATTCATCAATAATAATGTTGTCCCCTTCAAAGTTATCCCCCTCAGACACAATACACTTGTGTTAACGATTTTTCCAATCCTCGAAGTACCAAAATACTTTATGGTATACCCTTGAGCTCTACAAGCGAAGCCTTTTTTATTTCCTCAATCGTTCCAAAAAGTCTCCGTCCTTTCATACGTCTCTACAGTCTAATTGTCGTGTCGTTTTTGGCCAAAAAATCTCTCATAAAAACTCATGATGCACTACGCCAGGGTAATCGAAAAACATATTGATCAAAACTTTAACATATGATCGAACTTGGACTGATTTTTTCTGTCGTGGGTCTGCTGGGTGTTTCCATTTGGACAATTAAGTTTTAGTTTCGACATCATAACCATATACCAATGATTCGTCACCAGTTATGACCGTTTTGAGGAAATCAAGATCATCATTGAAGTCATTCAAGAGCTCCTGAGCGATGCTTATGCGATGGTTCTTCTGATTAAAATTAAGAAGTTTCGGAATAAACATCACTGACACACTTCTTATGCCTAAAATATCCGCCAACATCCCCAGCAACTTCTCTTATAGTAGTTTGACGATTTTCCAAAACAATTTTCTTCAAAGCTTCGACGTTATCGTCTTTTGTTGATAAGCTGGGGCGTCCAGAGCGGGGTTTGCCATTGGCATCTTCTCGGTCATCTTAAAAGAGCTTGTACCACTTGTAAACATTTTTTTTACTTAGAGCTGTGTAGTTCGTTGCTCCTGTTAAAAGTTATACTGATCTGAGTATGGGTGAAAGAAAGGGAAAAACGCTGCAAAAAAAATGCCGAAAATTTTGTGTAGTTTACAGTGAGAATGCTGTGAGTGAACGCCGGACACAGGAGTAGTTTCTACGATTCCGTTCCGGAAATATCGATGTAAAATATCCACCTCGCACTGATCGGCCTGTCACTGAAAAAGTCAATGAAATTTTGCAACTGATGGAGCAAGACCGGCACGGACACTGTCTGGAGATAAAAGAGCACTAAAAATCAACCGTATGACAGTTTGGAATCATCTAAAACAAGCAGGCTACTCAAAAAAGCTCGATGTTGGGGTGCCACATGAATTAACCATTTTTGAAGCGATTCATTACGGGCGATGAAAAATGGATTAAATACGAGAATATCCAACGCAAGCGACTTGAAAGACTGGATTGACGGCAAACAAGGTTATGTTGACTGTTTGGTGGGATTGGAAGCATAACGCATATTATGAGCTGCTAGAACGTGGTCAATTCGATCCACTACTGTGCACAACTCGACCGTTTGAATGAAGCTTTCAAGAAAGAGCAGCCAGAATTGACCAACGGTGACCGACTTCAAACGACTTCAAAGCCTGGATTGATGGCAAACAAGGTTATGTTGACTGTTTGGTGGGATTGAAAGGGAAACGCATATTATGATCTGCTAGAACGTGGTCAATTCGATCCACTACTGTGCACAACTCGACCGTTTGAATGAAGCTTTCAAGAAAGAGCAGCCAGAATTGGCCAGCAGGAAAGAAGTTGTTTTCCATCATAACATTGCTAGGCCAAACACATCTTTGATGACTCGGAACAAATTGACGGAACATGGTTTCGAAGTTTTGATGCATCCATCGTATAGTCCGGATCTTGCACCCTCTGACTACCATTTGTTTCGGTCTATGCAAAACTCTCTTGATGGTAAAAAATTGGCCGACAGAAGTTCTACATCGATGGAATTATGAATCTACCGGAAAAATGGCAAAAGGTCATAGATAAAAATGTCCAATATGTACTCGATTTAAATTGATTTTGAATAAAACTTTCAAAATTGCACCAAAAAACCGTGGAGACTTTTTATATGACCTGTTACTTGATGTATCTACTTTGACTTTCGACACGAATGTTTTATCTTATAGCTTTTTGGACCTGCTACGAGCTAGGTAGACTTTATGGCAAACAGCTTTACCTAAAAGAGGAAAGTCAGCTCTTTATAAATAAAAACATTACACGCCAATACTGTCCAATCAAATTCCACTCTACAACACCGACGAAATATTTCCTCACATTGTTCTATCGCTATTTCAAACGCCAGTGCTCATTTCGTTCCTTGAAACTGTACAACTCGCAAACATTCAAGACCAGCGTACCTCAGTATCTAGCGTTTTTCCTCCCTTTCCTTTTTTCTTTTGAGGTATTAGCAAACCTTCGAAAGGTGTTCAAAATTCCATAACGTAAGCTGATCATAAAAAAAAGTGAGGCACTTATGTGGAAGCGCGCTCAATTAGCCAGACCTACAAAATACAACTTTAGAAAAAGAATTTCCTTTGTTAAGAAGGCCTCTACAATGAATTATAAATATCCGCTCCAACTGACTTGATTTGAGAAACCTAAATTTAAATATCTGGAACATTAAACTTCTTTATCTTATACCATTTTCAGACTTTCTATTTTCAACTTTGACCGTTCTATCTTAGGGGAATTTGTTTCTTAAGGTTTTATCATACTTCCAAAAAAGATACCAAAAACAAGACGATAGTCCAGTAAGCCGAGAAAAGAAAAATATTTTCCCGATATCCTATTTTTGTATCTACGCATCCCCGTGTTATCTATCCTTTGGTGTTCTTCTACACAGCTACTGTTACTCTGATAGAAAAATATTTTTGGTTCTACGGGGATGCTTTTTATTTCGACTTCCTTTTATTTTCAAAGTATCGTATTTTATCAACCGATTGTTACTATAGATATGTTGGGATAACTTTGTTTCCGGAAGACAACAAAAAAAAAAAAAACTTAAAGGAATGAGAGAAAATATAGGAAATAGGTCGATGGGATACTGGCGCGTAACGAATCCTATAAAAGGGATTACACAAACTTGACCAGAATGTCCATTGGATTATTATAATTCCGAAATGATGAACCCGGTTTGAGCACCAAAAGCATCCCCCATAGGCACCAAGGGTAGAAAAAAAAAAAAAAAAAAACTGAAACGAACAGGGCAATCGCTGAGCAAATTGCTGGATCTATATAAAGTCCTTCTTTATCCTCTATAAATAGCAAAGACGATAGTGTTTATAGCAGAAATATTGAATAGAAAAAAAAAAATACAGCAAATAGAAAACAGGAAAGACCGTCCGAAAAGGAAGACGTACTGGAAAGTTTTGCACAGAAAACAATTTCCAATTCCGGCCATTCGTAGTGGAAAAAAGGCGGAAAGTCTCGGCCAGAGTAAATTCGCATGTAATCTCCGGGAGGGTACGGAAGAAAATCAGGCAAACCTTTTTGCTTTTTTATTTTAATTAACGTTTTTTGCCCATTTATTTGAATTGACTAAGCGGGACGCTTTATAAAGTGGCCCGTAATGTTTCTAGGGGGATTTAGCGATTGGTAATTCGAGAAAGTGAATCAGAATCAAAATGGAATCAGAATCGGAATAGGAATCGTATCGTATCGTATCGTATCGTACCGTATCGTGTCGTATCGTATCGCATCGAATCGAATCGAATCGAAATCGAAATCATTGGAAATTGATATTGGATCGTCCTTTTCTGCATCGTGTATAAGCTGATTACTATCTAATGGTAGAGAGAGTGAATTAAATAAAACTAAAAAAAAAAAAAAACATAAATAAACGGAGGAGGAAAAAAAAGAAAAATAAAATAATCACTAGGAATGGCAGCTTTTAAGTGCATTTATGTGACTGCCTTTCGAATCCTGATAATTAATGGAATTTTCACATTCTCTAGGTACTTACACACAATATCCATTCGCCCTTCACCCTGGACTGAAGAAAAGTTGGGTGCTTCAGCGGACACTTCACATCGATAGAGCCCAGTTGAGTTAAGTGTCAATCCCCGTAGAAGAACTCGTCTGCTGTCCGAGTGCTCGTCCTGAAATTACAAAGAATTTTTATTTTTTTCATTTTTTTTTACAAATTAATTGAAGTCATCGTAGCGAAAGAGAAGTCCAATGGACAAACAGTCTTCCTTTTACCTTTGTTGTTGGGTTGCTCATCGAAATGGGAATTGGAATGTGTCTCTGCTTTGTGTACACTCAGGAAATCTGGTAATCGCTTAAGCTATGTGAAAGGGATATATGAAGAGATTTTTGGGATAATCTTCTTTCCACACATATATACTCGTTTACGACTACAGGTACGAGAAAAGGTAATAAAACCCTTTCCTTAGCAACCCAACCAATTGTATAAGGAAAAACATTCGCACAGATGTTCATACAAATTCCTATTCTAATGGAAGTAGAAACATATAGATACCTGTCCATTTGGGATACTCACAATAACACGTATTCCATCCACTGGGAAACTTTGCTTTTGTGGATCAGTTTTAGGTACAAAGCGGTAGAATTCTTCGTTATCCTTATACCATTTGACGGCATACAGTGCTTCTCCACCATCATTTTGCTCTGCACTATTGATTCCAATGCCGCTGGTAGCACCATTGGCCGTACTTAAACTGCCGCTACCACCAAACATATTGTGATGGTCCCGCAGTCGGCTAGATTCATCGTGCATCCGATAAGAGGATGCCTGCGTTTGGTATTGTTGCGATTGCAACGAATATTGTGGCTGTTGCTGATGGTATATTCTGCGGTATTGATGGGTTCTCATGCGTCTGTATAAGCCATCGTCCGAATCCATGTCGATGTAGGTTTCTCCTCCGTTGTTAGTATTACTGTTTCCTCTGCCATCGTTACTGTGTCTTAGATTGCCATTCATCATTTTGCTTCCATTCGGTCGATTCAATTCGTATTGACACTCTAAAAATGTTGATTCACCACGTAACTTGTAAGCAGGTATTGAGACTTTTACCAAACGGAGGCACGCTAAACCTAGAAAAAAGAACAGAGAAAAAAATCAAGGTTTAGTCGGCTTTTAGCTTGTGAAAGCAATGTTCATTATGGTCACGAGGCTCGATTTTGAACATTTTCAACAGATATACAAAGATAGACTTATTTTCAGCCTGAAATAGAATGTAAAATAAGCAAGAAAAAAAAATTACAGATGGCAGAAAAATTAAATCCGACTGAATGATCACCACAGGTAGACTAATCTGTATATCTGTATACAACCCAAAAAAGGTAAGATCGTACCGCCTTTAGTTGCCTTATTGTCCTTGGAAGCCCTTACCCAAAACATAGAAGGTTCTAACATAGGTTCGGTTAAGGTCGCAAAAATTCAATTTCGTAGCCTTGCCTTTGAGTTGATCGGTGATTCCATATTCTTTCCCACGGATACGATTCAGTGCATTTAGCCAGGACAAACCGTCTACAGACATTGATAAAGGCAGTGTCTTAATAGCCCGATAAAATTCGCTTTATAAGATGACACCCATATACATATACAAAAACATTGCTACCAGCCCCCAGAATTTTTGTCAGTTCGCGTGTCTCTAAGCACCTTAAAAACTCCTATGAGACTTGCACCAACTGCTAGAGATCATTTGAATTGACTGCAAGCAGGACGTGCTTCAACTTCTCCGGAGAGAAAATAAGGGCAAAGGGAGCACTAGATCATTCTAGTCAAGAGATACTACGTCGCCGCTTTGAAAATCCCATCGAAAAACAAGCTTGGAGCTGAAATGCAAATAGAAAAAAACAAGTAAGTCTCCCGCATCAACAAATATTTATATTCGCAATAAGAGTCTCGAAAAAGCAAGGCATTTTGCATAGATGGCATTCCGGCAGAATTGTTCTAAGCTGCGCTAAACACTTCGTCAAAAATCCTGCAAACATTAATTAGAAAAATATGGGAAACCGAAGATTTGAAGTGCGAGAATATGAATTCTTTCGACTGGAGATAAACTAATTCTGGATCATGTGAAAGAACATCTTAATTTAAAGCAAGACATCGAACAGCCAGGCTTTCGACCCGGATCTTTTTGCAGCGACAAGATCGACACCAAAATCATAATTTTACAGCTTAAATGCTACATGGCGAGACTGGTGGAGTAAAGATATACCGGCAAAAGTAGTCTCAATTAAAAAGGACGACGATATATATCGTGAAGGGCTTGCGTGGCGATTGATAGGGAGACTGCTGAGCGTTCTTAAACTTAGATTGGCCAACAATGCAACAATCCATTTCTTAACGAATTGTTCGTTTTATCTCCCAGTGGTAGTCACGGTAACTGCATCAATAAGCCCTTTCTCATGCAATCTAAAATGACAAAGGCATGACCGGCTAATAGCATAACTCTGGTCTACTCCATCATAGGGCTCACAATCCTATACTGAAGAGATTTAAAAGATGTGACGAATCAGCTAATGGCCTTGGATAGATATGGACTCATTGGATATGGACAAAGATCTTCGGATCTGCAAGTAGAATGTTCAGCACCTTATCAGGCAGAGGCCTTTAACAGATATCATGTGATTAGTGCCGTAAAATAGGGCAAATTGCAAGAATTTGCAAAAATTTTGCATTTATATTCAAAGCTGCTGGAAATGGTTTTGTGGAGAGTATGCACCAACTCATTTCTCAGATGTGGTCAGAAGAGTGTATGCCTAATGAACGGAATCTCAGCACCGTATATCCGATCCATAAAATAGGAGACCTCCTTAACTGCGTCAACTATAGAGTCACAAGTCTTCTCAACATCGGATACAAAATCGTATCTGACGTTTTGTGTGAACGTCTGAAACCTTT
The DNA here is from genome assembly GCA_907269105.1 of Volucella inanis. Lineage (NCBI taxonomy): Eukaryota > Metazoa > Arthropoda > Insecta > Diptera > Syrphidae > Volucella > Volucella inanis. The sequence goes on along the minus strand of OU026153.1, from coordinate 229,537,027 downwards.
TGCCAACAACTCAGTGCGGTTTCAGACCAGTTAAGACCACAACCGGTCAAATTTTCGCACATTATCAGATCTTGGAAAAAACTCAGGAAATCCAAATCGACACCCCCCAACTTTTAATCGATTTTAAGATCGCCTACGACAGCATTTATAGCGACGAGCTATACAGAACCATGGCTAGTTTTTGCATCCCTGCCAAGCTCTTCCGTCTGTGCAAAATGACGATGGAAAACGCTCGATACTCCATTAAAGTCGTTAACGACTTAACCGAAATCTTTGATGTTAAAAAAAAGTTGTAGACCAGGCCGCAATGTGACATCATTGAAAGAATTGTAAGGAACTCACAAGCGAACACTGGAGATACAATCTTTCAAAAGTCTGTGTAACCAATTTCGTACGAGTACGCCGATGATATCAACATAATTGGGAAAACTCAGTGAACTGTAACCCGTGCGTTCATTAGGATTGAAACGGATGCTGATGTAAATTTATTTAAGCTGTAAATGAGGGCAAAACCAAAGTATATGCTGTCAACACGAAGGGACACACAATGTCGATGAACTGGACAGAACGTCACAATCGACAGCTATAAGATGCTATGTCTGCCTTGGCACTGCTAACATATGAATTCTGGCAACAATATTTCAGCGGAAATATAACGAAGAATCGCTTTTACCAATCGCTGTTTCTTTGGGTTGTGAAGGCAATTGAGTAGTACGGACCTATCCCGGGAAACTAAGAGCACTCTGTGTAAGACCTCGATCATCCCAGTTTTACTTTACAGCGCAGAAGCATAGGCCCTATCGAAAACAGATGAAGATATCTTCAGTCGCTTTGAGACAAAAATTCTTCGAAAAATATTCGGTCCCGTCTGGATTGACGAGCTTCAAAAGGGAATATTCGAACTATACGAGCTGTATCGCTACATTGTCATAAAACTGCGCTTTTATCGCTCGAGATGGCTAGGACATATCGAATGACCACGCAGTAGAAGAAGACATCACCTTATGTGGCGGGAACAATTAAGAGGGGACCTCAACTGGATTAAAGTGCCCAACTGTTATAGACCTGATTAACAATATAAGCTTGTTAGTTGAGGCCCAGGTTCAAACCGAACAGTAGCGCCACCTAAGTAAGTAAGGTATATATTATGTTTTACTCGATAGTAGATATAAGATAAATTTTGAGTTAGGAGGGGTGTACGGTTGCATATGTATATGTATATGTTTGCATACCTTTGCCTCTGCTATTTCTCGTAGATACCACTGACGTAATTCGGGCGATTCTCTTTGAAGCTTTGATGGATATGACATAATTACTCAATCGGCTTTACTGCCTGCCCTTACACAGGAGTGTTATGTGGCTCCCTAATAACATGAAACCGAAGGCAAACAAAGTAGGAACAACACAAAGCATTTAGCATAATACGATAGTAGCGCTACTCGAGAAAGAAATTTATTTTCTACATACATATGTCAAGGAAGTATGGTGGTACCAATCTGGATACGGACAGCAGAACTCGCAAACCAAGATGGTCTTCGATATACGAGTACTATCTAGAGTCTGAAAAAGCAATTTTCTCTACATAAAGACTCAGTGTAGACTGTTGCGAGCAAACGTGGAAACAGTACTGCTTTATGAGTATAATATTTACAGAGTGATCAAAGTCATCACAAGGAATCTATAAATCTTCACATATAGATGTCCTCGCAACATCTTAAGGATCCGTGTATCTACTCGTCCGATATACGCGATTATTCCTTATTAGTTTCTTAGACTTTATTGTTGGGATGTTAACAATTCGCTGTGTAGGAATGTACTGCTTGTCAACTGCTAGTCAACAATATTGTCTGAGAGAGGAAGAGCTAATGTTGACAGGATACAACAGGCAGATCCTAGAGAAAATGCAAGAAGTCACGTATGATAGAGACCAATAAGCCTGACAACCTTGTCAGAGTGCAGAAAATAAAAACATTCGCTGCTCAGTAACAATCGGAAGAAATTCCACCTCGTTCAGACGATGTTGTGATGTCTGTCATTGATGTGATAAAAATGTGTTAAATTGCGAGTCAGGGCTAAGTGAAGGGAATGGTGTCAACAAGACACAAGATTGACAAATCTTACAACAAATGACAACAGGCAGCTGAAACTCTGAGGTAGTTAAATACTTAATCTGCTTCGGCTTCCCATTAGAAATCGAAAGAATAAATGCTCTAACCAGATCAAAACTATAAAAACCGGATAAAAGCAATTTTGATGAGTGAGACATTGAATGACGATGTTGGCTGTGGTCAAAAAATGGTGGCGGAAGTAAAGACGGGTTGTCCGTAAGGCGGCGTTCTGCCTCCACTGTTATGGTGCATGTTGGTCGACTTACTACTCGGCGCTCTTATTAGTTCTAACCTCAATGCATAATCATACGCGGATGATGTAGCTATACTGCCTGTTGGATCGTGTCTAGCGACTGTCTACTCTAAAGCGCAGGCAGCCCTAGACGAGATCGATGACTGGTACACTAGTAATGGCCTTTCCGTCAATCCTTTCAAATTTGTGGTTATTGTCTTTAGAAGAAGTGGGACGTTCTCTGGTCTGACTCATCAAGTACTTAAAGACAGCACCATCCAATTCACCAAAGAAACTAAGTATTTGGAAGTCCTGTGCTAAAAACTGATTTCGGCCAGAATCGAGCCAGGAAAGAAATGCAATTAACCAATATAGGATGTGGGGCTGGTGTCTTTCTGCAGGACGACAACGTTAGATTTCACTTCAAGTAAGGAAAGCTTAGATTTACACAATGCTGATGGCAGAGAACTATGGTATATTGCGGAGAACTGGTGGAGGGGGGAAACATTTTCATCTGTAATGACATGAATGAAGGCTAAGTTCAGTGACCCCTGAATGGGTCCCAGGTCACAAAGGGATCACGAGAAATGAAACCGCCGATGAACTTGCCAGGCAAGGTTCAGAGAAGAATTTTTCAGAACCCGAACCTACTTTGGGTTTGCCTGCATCCTCAGTTAAGGCTTCTATTGACAGTTGAATCTTATATGAGCACAAGTGCAGATGGCATAACTGCTCAGAGTGCAGGCAGACCAAACAAATGCTTTCCGATGTCTTTAGAAGGTCAGCGGCCTGTTGTACCTCAGCAAGAAAGACTGCAGGTTGCTTACTGGTGTCGTGACAGGGCATCACACTTTTGCTAAGCTTTTAAATGAGTTGGGCATAAGTAACACAACATCTTGTGATGATTACTATGAAAGTGATAACAATACCGCAGAGCACTATCTTTGTGAATGTTTGATATAGGCTCGCTTCAAGCTGCAGGTACTGGGCGCTGACGTAGTGGGTGCTGGTACTGTAAGTACCTTTTTACTGAAGCGCTTCAGCTTTTATTAAATGGGACTTATAAGGAGTACAATGGACTGGTTCTTTGTCTAAGTACTCTTATCCGACAGAAAAAAAAAGCCACTAAGAAGGCTTATTGGTATATAGCTTCCAGTTTTAATTATATCTGAAATGTATTTCTGAAGTTTAAAATTGTGGTATTTTCTCTCAATTTTTTGGAACTGAAGCATTAACTGAACTATGAATAGATTAAGGAGCCAATCTTTATTAAGTATAGTGATGATGGCTCTAAGACCGAAGCTATCAATAAAAAAAGAGTTGTCATGCATCGACCTAGAAATAATTTTCGTCAAACAGTTGAGAAACTTCTAAATAATTGACATAAACAGAGTTGAATGCAATATCTTGTTAACCATCTTTTGCAAGAAATCTTATCCGCAAAGATATCCCAAATTTTACACACTCAGATTCTTTACCCTTTGAAAGATCAAGTTACTGAAACTAATTTCTTGATAATGTGCTTCTGCAGATATTGGAAGCCTTATCCCGACCATAAATCAATTCGATAAATTACACATTTCTCTTATCTGGAACAATTTCTAAAAACCTTGAGATACCCTAATTTGAATTCGCTGTCATTGCATTTTGTTTACAATCAGATGATGAATATGTCGATATGTATGTATCTCATCGTCATTGTGGGGGTTTCTAAACAATGTCACATTGCATACCATCCATTGCTGGTACTCTGATATCCCGTACATCCTTTTGATGGTCTTTTATAAGCAACATAGCATCCGGAAGTGTATGAAAGTTTTCCAAGCGAACTAGTTTTTTTACGATATAAACAGGTAATGTCTAGGAAAGACCACAACCTTCACAAAGCTTTTCTGTAGAAGAAGCTGACAACGTTGAAATGATAATGCACCCCTGATGTATCTTGGGTGCTGTTCATTTCATCAAATTCCTATGAATGCCTCTTAGCTTAAAAGGAAATTTTATTATACTATGGACAAACTTTCACTTAAGCTCAAGTATCTAAAAAATAAACTTCAAGTTCGCTTGGGGGTGTTTGAGTTGAAGTATGTCGAAGTATACCAAAGTTATGCGAAGAAGGTAAAAGGATAAGGAAAGTGAAGCTGAGACTTTTGAAGCGGTAATCTTTTTTTCCTGATGGAGATGTATGTCAAAAATTCTTTTCTCAATTAATTGATTAGAGATCTGATTATTTTGAGTAAGACTAGGTGAGTTCTTTCTTTAAGGATAACAATTAGAACTATGTGTTTTCAGTTTTAATAAACTCTAATCTACAATGGTTTTCATAGGATTTGCAGTAATCACTTCTGCAGAACATGACAAAGGATTGATATATGACATTTACAAGACACACATTTTAAAATATCACTTCATTTCATATTTACATTTTAATTTAAATATTGATTTATATAACTATAAGTAAACTACCTCAAAACTACAACAATCCTACTAAGTCTTTAGCTACCTTATACTCTTCAAGAAGGGGTCAATTTCAAGCTACATCTACAGCAGGTGTCTATGTGAGTATTCGCGTATCTTCACTTAATGCAAACTAAATTAAAGTCAAACAACAAATCAATTTATGTATACACAATTGGTTTGTGTTTCACTAGCCTAATTCCCCAAACTTCCATGTCTACCTAAACGAAAAACCAATTAATCTTACGCGTCTATCATCGTTGTAGGAAAACAACATCAACAACATTTACACACAATTCAGCATTTCGAACGTCCAATGTAACCAATTCTCTCAACTTCCAATGCCCTTCCCTCCTATCCCTTACCAAAACTTTGAATCACTATACCAATTCTAATTTCGTTCTACTTAACCAAAGACCCAAACTAATCCCATGTCCCTTGTTAAACCTTCATCAAGCGCCGGTTGAGTATTTGCCTCGACACTGGCAAAAGCCAGCTGAAGCACAAATAGGTAGAGTACCTAACCAACAGCACCAGTCATCTTATGGATACTCCAAGTGATGTATAAATTATCCACTTTAAGGATTTTCATGAATTCAATCTAAGACGCTTAAATTTTCATCTACTTACAGTTAAAGTGGTGGTTACATCGAGTAGGGATAGCCAACCTACCGACCGATTGAATGAAAGTCAACAATAGCCGGGGTAATGAACTTTACACAAAAAAAAAAAAAAAAACTATCTATCAATGGAAATTGTATGTAAATTGGGTCAACAAAGAGAATGCCATTCGAAGGGTTGGTTTCACCACAAATCTGCATCTCTATGTTGCTGAAGTGAACCTTCATGCCCAACAAACTGGAAAAATACTCATCGTAGATACATAGCGTTACCCTCTGCATTACAATTTTTGACCGCGATACCGCCCTCTTAGTGAAATACCAAAACTGAGTAACTAGTTATTTTTTGGAACAAAAGAACAAAACGCCCCGAAGCTTGGTATTCGTATTCGTTGTACGAGTACTATCATGAACCAGTGCTCCAATCCAACCGCATAATTTATTCCGAGGCAAGTCTTCACATCCAAAAAAGATTTAAAGCAGGAAGAACTGTAGCAGAGACACAAAAAATAAGAGAAAACTCACAAAAACCAAAGGGACAACAAAATCAGAATGACAAAAAATGTGTCCAACCAGTTTGCCCTAACATGGCCAAACATAGTTACACCATAGACTGCATCCTTCTTCTATCTATGATGCAATAGAATTACGAATAGTGTTGCCATATCTGAATGGATTTCTTTGTCTTTTCCGGATATGTTGAATCCACTTGTGGAATTACGCTTTGGGTTGGTTTTTCTTCGGACCAAAGCTGACCAGTACTTTCACAATGATCTGGACGTTTCGCAAAGACATTTGTGCGGTATCATGTTCGACCGTTGAACCATGTTAAACGTATTAAAATTTAGCGATATTCCTAGTAGGTTTCTGGACCTTTCTGGAGGTTCTTCTGATGGAATTGTGTCACTGATATAAATTAAACTTATAAACCAATATAATCTTGACATAATATTTATGAACACATAGGCAAGCTTTCAAAGAGCCAGAAATATTTTCTTCTATATCTCATACTTGGGTGTAGACAGAGCTATTGTGAAATAAAATTAGTCGATTGAAATGGAACATAAGTGATAGGTGATGCCAACAAAATTCTAAGCAGAACCAATTTACAAAATTTCTAGAATAAGAAGGGAAGTCAGATTCAGTTGAAATATAAACAAGTAACCCTAACAGAATGGAAGAAATTAATTGTGCTACACAGAAGCTCAAGTATAACTAGAAAGATAGCTTTAATAGAGATAAGATTTTTCTTAAGGTTACGAATTACCGTTCCCAAATATAGTCATGTGGATTAGGATTAAGCCGTGTGCAATGCCTGGTTCATCTTACCACAAGTGAAGGTGGCGTATATAATAAGATCCATTATACAGGCGTAGATTGCTAGCCTTTCTGTTAAATACTTTTTGGTAAATACCACTCGTCACATATATCCAAAAAGCTAAAAGAGACGGGCTCAGTTTACGATGTGAAGACACCGAAAATATTTTCAATAGAAAATATCAGCGCAGTAAAGGAAAGTGTTGAAAATGACCCAAGGACAGGACCTCTTCACAGCCACACTGCACCGAGTCATGACAAACAATATTTTGTGGCTAGAGATCGAGGATATGGATAAGGACGATTTCTACTTGCAACAGGATGGTGCTATGTGCCATACAAGTCGTGAAACAATCAAGTTATTACGGACGAAGTTTCCTGGTCGCGTAATTTTGCGTTTCGAAGAGAACCATTCGCCGCCAATATCGTGCTACTTGGAAGATTAGATTCATTTCTTTGGGACTATGTTAAAAGCAAGGTCTACGTCAAGCATTCGCAAACAATTCTTATTCTGAAAATTAACACAAAACATTGTCGAGATAGAACCCCGATTATGTAAAAGAGTGATTGAAACTTTCGATAAGAGATATCTCAACAATTATTCGTTTTATTTAAAGAAAACAAATCCTACACCTCTTGTAGAAACACACTTTACAATCTTTCCATGCAATGTTTGATTTTTTGAGAAATCTTTGCAACTCTTACAAACACGTATAATGTCACCTGGTCCGCATAATGGTCTTGTCCAGCCGGTCTTAACTTGCTAAATGAGGTGCGAACGTTGAGAAGATAATAGCAAAAGTACAACACCCCATCGAAAATAGCCTAATCTCGGGAAGAGGTAATGTCGTTAATGCCAACAGTGAGTTTGGCAGACATTTTATATGTTTTCAGGTACTATAGAGATGTTTGTGAAAGAATCCTTAACAGGACGATTGCAGCTCCCTACTGCTGAAGTTGGCTTCTGATAATCCTTTTAAAGAATAAAAAGATCTTGCCCTTTGGGTTAGAGGCTACAAATTAGATCTCGAAGCCACCAAAAGTATTGGCTAAAGATGAATTTACTGTTGATGATGCACGCAAACGACATAAGAACGACGAATTTCGAATCCGCATGTGTTTGGCTTATAATATGAAGACGGAGGCCCTAAATTCTTGCAAAGCAGATATAACCACAACCTAAGAAGGAACAAGCCGAGCAAAAGAATCATAAAAAACTACGAAATATTTTGCGCTTTGTTTCAATAAAAAAAACATCACTTATTTGAATGCGGGCTTGTCATTACATCCAGACTTGGACAAAATTGTTTGAGTTCTCGAAATGTGAACATGCTGCCAGCATCATGTACTGAAGAGCAGTGGTAGAAAATACGAAATTAACATCGGTTTCTCAAAGGGATAGAAGGAGGAAAAATGAACATGAGAAGTGCGCAGTAAAAGAAGTATGGAGTTGCTTTTGCAGAAAGCAATTTCGAAAATTTTACGAATTATTGAAAAATACTATACATGACTAGCTCCCAAACTTTGAGTCGAAGCACTCAAAAGTTAGTAAGATAATATACCAAAATAAGCGCCATTGGTGCTGAGGACATCGAAGGTTAGGTTTAGTGAGCCATTCAATCCATATAATGATAATCAATAATTCCATTCACCCATCCTGGATAAATTAAAGAAAGCCACATCTAAAGACATGACCAACAAAACTGACGGATCATCCGCAGGGCATGGAACAGCGAGTGATGAGTAATGACATTTGAGGCGAAATCATCAGTTTATCTGCAAATAGGGTCAAAAACAGGTATGGGCGAAAGAATAAATTTCAAACTGTAACAATTATAGAGCTATTGTCTTCCCAACATCGCCTGTCAGATCATGCCTAGTGAATAATCAATGCGCAGCATCTTTTTACAGCAATTTCTATCTTTGAGGAACCACTTTTAATCTAAGCAACCGTGCCAAACGCGTTAGCTTCTGCAAGATGACAATTGGAGTGTGCATTGGAGTTTTACCACGGTCAGTAAAGACCTCTTCACTATCTTTGGTAAGAAAAAAGGAAATAGGCACAGCGACGAGATCTGATACGATTTCTCTAGACATCGGTCTTAAATTTTTCAAAACTCCATTTAATAATTCACATACGCTGCTAATACTGACAAAAATAGAATAATGTTAGCGTAGCATGAAAGTCACTAAGGTAAGGTGTTGTCAGCAATTTTAAAAGGACCTCTATGAATTCGGCGTGCGAAATCAGAGTCAACTAGTTTACATAGAGCTGAATCCAGGGCCTCGTTGGTTGATACCCTCTATGAATTGTAGTGCCATCTAAAGTTAAGCGTAAGATATCAGGTATTGTGCGATTTTTGAATGTCTGTCTAAAGTTAACTATGACAAGTTGCACAAAATGCAAAAATCTATTCGTCACTTGCCCACATCTCAGGCAACTTCTTAATGTCTTCCCTAAAAAAAAATGAAAAAATTCTCCAAAAGCCTATTGGACATCATCTCGGTTATGGAAGTTTTGCAGACTTCGGAACAAGTGGAAATCTGAAAAATAACACCCTTATACCTATATAAGGGCGAGCGTTATCGTGATGCAATAGAACACCCACTCGATTAAACAGGCCTAGCCGTTTCTTCAGCAATGATAGTCTGGTTACGAGGCAATAGCTCAAAATGGATTATTTCCTCATCATCTCATCATACAGACAGTAATACCTTGACCAGGTGAAGTCCATTTTAGTGATGTGTTGCTGGTCTACCTTCTGGACTAAACCATTGGTGGCGATGTTAAGTGTTTTTGTAAAGAACCCATTTTTTATGTCCGGTAACGATCTAATTCAAAAACGGCTCTTGATTATGACTTGAAGATTATTTTGGATGGTCATATTATGTCAGATAATAGATGGATGGTCATATGACTTACGTTGAGTTACCTTGCGAGATCCCTTACAGTAAAAGTGGGATTTCTTTCGACGGTGGACTTCAGGAGCTCTTCTGGCTTACTTGAACGAGGTCCAGCCTTGGACTGACTGGAGAACAGCCTCTTCATAGATATTCTGGAATTTTTCTACTGGCTTCACATCCATGCTATAGTAGTTTTTTCGCAATAAAAAGAATAAAATATGCCAAGTTTGCTCTTCCGATACATCCATTTCAAAATTCAGATAAAAATGCTTACAGCGATTATAACACAATGAAGTTTACGAACTAACAGATAAATTACAGTTTAACCATTAAATTGAGTTTGTGCATTTTATGTCAATTGGAAAGCAACGCGGAATAGTTAATATGTTACAACCTGATATAAAGCATCAGACCAATTATTTTTCCAAATTTCTCAGAACAGAGTACCATGGGTTCATCATAGCTTTAATCGAAATTTCACCGCAGTGAGCATAAAAGGTGATGTTGGCAGTCTTTATACTCAGTAGGAAAATAAGTTATAGAAAATTACGAGGAGGGTGAATACTGTATCCAGTGTTGAAAGATATTGTCTGGCAGATCTGGTAGGTTATCATGTATATCAGATGCTGACGAAATGTCAGTACTGACGAGGGTCAAGTTTAAGAATCATACAGCAGACGTATAGTGGTATATGATATATTGACAATTTTTAGGCGAATTTAACCAAAAACATTTAAAAATATGAGTTAAGTGCAGTTATCAATAAGAACGTGATTGTAAACTTTAAATTTCAAATTTCAACTTACTCTCAATTAGCCGCCTCTAGTTCTATATCGGTTTTCCCAATAAGTATATAACAATTTCGTTTTTAAATAAAATACAGAATAATTGATATATCGGGCTGAATTTTAGTCAAGGTTTTTGGAAAAAAAAATTCTCACAAGCAACGATAAATGAGCAGGTGCATTACTGTGATGCAAAATCCAAGAATTGTTTTTCACAATTCCGGACTTTTTTTCGTATTGCTTCTCGCAAACGACGAAAAACTCCTGATACACTACGGGACGGTAATCGAAAAAAACAGTGATCAAAACTTTGACAGTTGATCGAACTTGGCGTGCTTTTTTCAGTCTTGGGTCTCCTGGGTGCTTCCATTGGGAGGATTGGGCCTTAGTTTCTACGTCATAACCATATATCAACGATTCGTCACCAGTTATGACCGTTTTGAGCAAGTCAGGAGTCAGTTAAAGTCATTCAAGAGCTCCTGAGCGATGCCATATACTTGAAACTGTGAACATATGTTCAAGACATGTGAACCAACACAGCAAAAAAATAAATCGATGATCGAATGTACATTTTCCGAGAAATTTCACATGTAACCTTAAGTTTTGAACACATGAGACTCGATCTCATTCATATGACCATCGCGAGCACGTTTGCATCGATCGATTCATTGGAGCCAATTTTTAACCACTCTTCTACACACATCGGTCGGATATTGTTGCTGAGCTCCTTTAAAGTTGTTGGCTTGTTGGGATAAAACAACGAACATTTCTCGAGATCACACGATTACCGAACTTCCCCTTCAATTAATTAATTGTTTGGCTAGCTGTGTAGCATGTGGCACCATATCGTTGAAACCACATATCACTGATGTCAAACTCATTAAATTCATCGACGAAAAATATCATACCCCCGGCATAAATCCACACCTACGATGTGGATACAATAGAATTTTTGAAAGCCAAGTTGGTTTATTGCTGTCCAATAAGGTATATTTTGCTTATTGTCAAAGCCATTAAGCCAAAAATGAGCTACACCGCTGAAGATGATTTTTCGATGAAGTTCATAATTTTGTTCTAACTTTTGCAAAAGTAAATCGGGGAAGTTTCGGCTCTTCAGATGATCAAAAAATCTTGTAAGTGCGTAGGCTAAGATCTCTACGCAAAATTCGTCACAATGTGGATTGAGAGTTTCCGATGCGATATTTTTGGTACTTCGACCAGTGCGTTGTTTCACTGACACTGACTTTATGAGTCGGTAGCAATTTTTAATAATTTCTAAACGTTTCTCGTTCCTAAACTTCATTACCATAGAAGTGTAAACCTTGAATGGCGTTTTGACATTGACAGATAAAAAATGTTTAAGGCTGCGTTTGCACTAAAATACAAAATTGTTATGTCCCTATTGAAACCTTTTCCATGTTTTCTCCATAACAATGTATCTCTATAATGGATTCGAAGAATCTAAAAGACCAACTATGATGTTTTCTTTTTGAATACAAACTCTACTTGGCATAGACTGTATGCTACTGTATGAAGTTCATGGTTTCGCGCAATAAGAAAAAACTGTGACGGAATTATAATTATAAAGTTTATTAGCTGTTTTTGAAGGTTATTTGTTTTTAGGTGCTGACCCAAATAGCAGTGATTTGCAAAATCACCAAAATCAAAAAATCAGCATGACTTATGGAATACGGTGTTAAGATTAACATCTAGTAACTCACAGTTCCCATTGGCGCCTGTGTTGATCAAGGAGTTTTAAAGGGATAAGGAGCTCTGACACTGGGGTAATATACGGCTTAACATCGGTGTACAGGCAGTGAATATTGAATTTGGAAATGTTTGCTTGTGTTTGCAAATGCAAACTGTTTTTATGGTCGAAAAACTAGCACCTATCGATTTATCGATGAAGAATTTTAGACATTTAGGGAGTTTGCCAGATAACATTCCGTGTTCAACGCTTAGGTGACTAGCCCGTGTTTAATTGGTGCAATTCTTTATGTTAAATGGCTTGTTTTACTTCATCTTAGCCCAGACTATTGCTATATTACTACTTCTCCATCTTTATCTTTGCAGATTTCTATTCGGATCACCCTGGCTCTCAATCAGTTAATGGCTCTTTCCTACCCTCTTGTTCAACCAAGAGGCAAGAAAAAATCCACACTGGTGGGCACCAGCACCAGAAATGAGTCGTTAACAGGAAACTTTTCAACCAAGAAAACAGCAGAGGAAAAGCGACAGACTGGGACTCACATAAGGAATCCTTTAAAATATGGAGGTCATTCTGTAGGAAAATAACCAAAACCTCTGAGACATAGCGGCTAAAACAAAACTTTCTATAAATCCTACGAAGCCTAACTGTTTGAAAAAAATACCGAAAGCTCTTGGACTACTTCTAGTGATGAATCACTCAACCACTTTCCAGGTAACCAGATATTCACGGCCCATAACAACCTTTGAAGAACTACTGTTGCCGCAACTAAAATTCATGCTCTGATTGCCAGAGACAAGATGCTCTGAGCGCTACACGGCTTCAAGCCAAACAAGTCTTCTGGACCGGTCCGTATAATACCTACCCTCAGATATCATCCTGCCAACGCTAGTGAACATGCGTAAATATGGTCCACATTCCCTTGTCACTGAGAGAATTTAATTTAATTTTTATTCCCGAAGCCGAAAAATGTTCTCATATTGCCCAAAGGCATCAGGCATATACATGAGTCTATTATCTTTCCTTCTAAAAACTCTAAAACGACTAATTGGTATCCATACACGATCTAGAATTGATCCATGACTTTTTCTACGGCTCAACATGCCTACTGTAAGGAAAGTCGGTGGAAATCGAATTTTGAACAATCCCAACATTGGTTTGACAAAGGTTTTCATGTAAACATCACCTCTAGATCGTTCTGGGAAGAAAATGCTTTCATGGTGACAAGTCAATCCATTTCTACATGGTTAGATACAAGACTGATAGCGTGGTTGATTGCATTGTTTTCTCAGGTAAGCTTAATATAAGCCTCTCCTTACGCCTTCCAAATCAATTTTGGCTTGATTTGGTTCTCTCCTGGCTGAAGGAAAAAACTGGTATCTGCGAGGGATTTCCGAGGGATAGTCAGGCCATAATTAAGTCCGTGGACCCAGTTTCACAAAATTCTAAATCAGCACTTGATTGCTGATCATCTCTTATGTAAGTCAGTTCAACATTCACATATATTGGGTGCCGGGCCACAGGGCTATTCCAAGAAGTTGTGGGACCGACCAACTCGCAGAAATTTGTCCTATTCTATCTGAAAAGGTATCGTCTGTACACTAATCGATACGTGCAAACTAAAATTAAAAGTGGATGTTACTAGAAGAATAGGAAACATCTCAGCACATCATAGGTGTCATCACTGGACACTGTCTTAGAGTTAAGGATGCAAAAAAACTTGGCGTTTATACAAAAAACATTTGCAGAATTTTAGTAGACGAGGAGGAGGAGAAGACATTTCTCCACCTACTCTGTATATGCCCAACTCTCTCTCAAATAAGAAAACTCCAGTTAGAAGCTTTCTTATACAATGACTTAAGCGATCTAAACATTTTCTTACGTTTCGTCAGAAGTTTAAATCGGTTCCAAAAGTAGGAAGACAATGACCCTTAGTGTGTTGGTTTTTCCAATAGCCGCTCTAACGTAACCTAACCTACCTCAAAAAAAATATACAGCTATGCCCAAAATAATAGGAACGCTCATTACTTTTCAACACCCGCAAACGTAAGCAAGGATATTATAAGATTTGTGGTGAATATATTCACAACATATTCCAGATATGACGAATTGCTTAATTCAAAGCAAATTAGTCAGCAATATTGAGTCAAACTGCTTAATTGTCTGACCAAAAAAATAGGTACACCCAGACGTTATAAAGGAAAACAAATGCATTGTATTTTTTTTTTTTTTTAATTTATTTTGAAAGCAGTTAAAACTTGGTTACATTACCTTTATTTTTAATTACTGATTCCACTCGACGACTCATGGAGTTTACTTATGTTTGGCATTTTTCAGGAGGTATTGAATGTCAAACCTCTGAGATGACTCTCCATAGATCCGCTTCATTTGAAGGGTGTCGTTTGCCTACTTCAATCTTAAGCTCGTTCCAGAGGTTCTCGATCGGATTTAAATCTGGAGATTGAGAAGGCCAAATGGTAATTTTCTTGGACTCGATGAATCGTGCTGGCACTGACTTCAATTTGTGCTTCATGTTGTCCTTTTGTCTTTAGTGGATATTTTAGGCGGACATCCTCTGGTTTCAGGAAGTTTTTTACCTTGCAAAGCATTGAATACCATCGTCGAAAGGCACTTTATTGCTTTTGCAATTTTTCGGATGGATTCACCCTGTTCGCGTAAGACCACAATGGTAGAATATCAGGGTACTGTTTAGAAAATTCAACTTACCAATATTTTAACTAACAACAGCTTCAAAAATTGTTTTCTTGAAATAGCTACAGACCAGTGGCTATTTACAGAATAGTTGCAAACTGATCGCATTTTTCTTTGTTTATGACAGATCTACATACAAGTAACTGTTGCGCATATAGAGAACCGTTACATTGAACACATTGTTTTCATTTCATTCAAACGAAGCAGTCGCTACGTTCGTTATTATTGGAAAGTAACAACTGTTCCTATTATTTTAGCCAAAGCCGTACGTAGGTGCGGCTCAATTTTGGCTCCTCAGCCCAAATAATTTGGACGTCCCGCTGCTGCAACTTTGAATATACCTTGTCTGTTTGTTGGATGTAATTAGGCTGAGACCGATTTAGGAGATGTGAAAAGATAGAAATCTCAGTGTGATCCCGGCACCACTAATAGAGTTACGCGAACAATACGAAGCGTTAGATTAAAGAGATTTCAGTTACAATACTATCTTGAGACATTTTTTTCTTTAAAATATAGCTGAATACAAGTATGTTGTATTTTTATGTTTCTAGATCAGAGATCAGGCCGTAACCGATGTGTTATTCGAGCAATGATTGGGAGAAGAAATCAAAGAAAGTAACTTGAGAATTTCTAAATAAGGGGCATTGCAAATTAATCTGTTTCAAATATTATTCTGTTAGTAGCTCCAATAGGTTCACAAAGTTGGAATTTTCAGCTATAATATGAAATAAAAAATATCTTTGAGAACTATAAACAGAGACTATAGTATTTGCAATCTGGGTAAAAGAATTTTCATTTCTACAGTAATCCTTACTTTGAGATAAAATTGAACACCTCATCACTAAAAATTGGTCAATTCGAACTTCTAAAGAAGAGTTTGCAATATTCTGGTAGTAGTTCACAATCTCGAAAGACAGTAACAAAAGTACGACAACAAGAAATACGATAACACTGCCACTCTGACCTAACACATTCTGCCTTGGCCCACCATAGTTCGCATCCTCTTTCACTTCACAATGGAATGCTATTTGTGGAATAAATTTCTGTTCTGGTTCAACCACGTTCATAACAAGAAAAAACAAAAAAAAAAAAAAAAAAAAAAAAAAAGAGAAAACGAACAGCGAAAACTGAAAACATGACTTGTATCAGAGAAAAGCTCTGAAATAGGAAGGACACACCCATGGCACAGAACGCTCCCAAAGTAAGAAGTAATAGCATCACAAGACTAGAACATTGTATAGGGCAATTTGGAAAATTTATAAATCCCACCATATGACTGAGTAGGAGAAGCTGCCACCTGATTTGCCTCTAGACCACAATGTAACCGAATCTTTGCCACACATTGTGGAGAACCAAACGATCTAATATCCGCAATGTTATCAAACGACTACGACTACGACAACGATGACGACGACGACGTAGACCGAAACCAATGCGGATTTCATCCGACTGGTTCCGTTTCACATATGATTGTATCCGTACGGGTTGCACTTTAAGGATGGCGACGGGGAGTTTATAAGTACTTCCACCGTCGTCATGAACGAAGGCCTTGAATATGAAAGCATCGTCATCATCATCGCAGTCATCATCTTGGTCGTCATAATCGTCATCAGAAGTAACAGTAGCACCATCATTACGTGGCCTACTCAGACTTGAGGTTGGGGTGGCTGTTACGAGTGTTTCCACCCTGCAAAATGGAGCAAATTTCCTCCATCTAAAATTGCTTTTGGCAATTCAAATATTTTCCCTGCGAAAGCAGTCAGCTCCAAGAGAATGGGGGCATTGTCATCGTTGCAGAGAGACGACGACTTAAACGACGACGTTGAAGTCAAAGTCGTAGCTATATTCGTGGTCGTGGTCGTAGTCGTAGTCGAAGTTGAAGTCAACATCGGAAACGTCTACTGCTCCGTCTCCACCTACAACGTTACTTGTAACATCGAGATGCTTATCGAAATGAATACACGGATATTTGAAATCTTTTTTTTTTTTTTTTTTTGATTTTGTTTTTAACTCTGGTTATTTTTGACTGTGGCGAGATAAGGAAATAGGCAGTTAACACAGATGCACGGATACAGTGGCATACCATATTACATAGTATCTGTGAAGGCGAAGACCCCCTTAAGCTATGGGGTGTCGTCTGATTAACAATTCCGTGGAATTTAACAATTTTTATTGTGTAGCTTCAGGTGAATTATCGATTGTGGCACTCAGTATCTTTCTGTGTGGCAAGTTGTGCCCTTTATGGAAATAAATTTGTGCGTGTCATGGTGGTAGGTATCAACAAAGAATGGTTGTAAATTGTAGTCGGTACTGGTCCTTTAAGCAGGGTGTATTAGCTAGATAGTAGCAAAGAGATTTGCCAAGGCGCTGACTGATGATTTTTTTTTCCTGGGCTTCGGTTTCGTTCTTTGTTCTTTCTTTCTTTTTTTTATAGCCAAAATGGTCGGATTAAGGTGATGTAATGGGGTCTATTATGGGCATTTGTAACTGTTGTTATTTACAGGTAAAACATGTAAGAATGGGGTGAATGATTAATTATTTTTCGATTACCTTAAATGGTGAGCTAGGGTAAGGAAGGGTATTTAACGAGGTAGTCGCTGATATCCGGAACAAATAATTTACAGTCGTTTGTTGTTGAGCTGTATCTGATAGGCAATGTTTTGTCAGGAATAATAGAAAAGATCTTGATAAAACCATTAATAAGAATGTGTTGTGTTAGGACTTAACTACCAAACATTTATTGTTTGCACCTTGGCCTAGGGTACTCGTTTGTTTTCCTTTTTTAAAGATTTAAAATCTGTAAGAGCTGCTTTACATACCTACCTGTCAACTTATTGCTCACGTAATAAGCATAATACAAATATGTATATTTACTTTAAATTATTAATTCCCTACACTTAGGTGACACACTCGATAGGCCACTTTAGAAGGCACGATTTCAGTTTTGCCATAGAAGTATGTGCGTATATTAGTTTTGAAAAACATATTTACTCCACGGAGGTATCTCAGATAATAAGACATTTTCAAGGCTGTAATGAAGAGTTCTAATAAGTCTTAGGTGTAAGGATGAACTTTTCCGAATCCGGAAAGATCTCGGATCTTTAATAATGACTGCTGTGAAGCTGCACAAACAAATAACAAATTGAATCGATTTGTCAAATTCTGTATGACTGTCCTGCCCTTGCTGACAAAAAATAAATAAATAAATAAATAAATAAAAATTATGGACAGTTACTCTTCGATTTGTTGGATTTGACATGAGCTAATTTGAGCTGTATAACCTTCTCAGATTCATATGCTTATCCATATTTTGAGTCGATAAATTCTGCAATAAAATTAAAATGCTTGCAATGACTAAGAGAGCAGTGGATTATTACTCATAAGGTACGTATCTATTTACTTACTCAAGCTAGTCAGGAGGTAATCGCCTAGGGTTGAAAGTATTGAAGTAAGAGAACGAAATGATGTGTAAAGGTCGGGGCACCGCTGATAGTTTTATTTGAATTACACGTATTCTAGATTTTCCAGAGTTTTTCCTTTTCTACTTCAGCGAACCCCTTAGTCCCACTTATATCTTGACTCGACTTAAACTAATATCAGGGCTGTAAATTTAGATGCAACTAAATAGTTGTGCTTGTGACTAAAGTAAAGAAGTAAACGCTAAGATTGTCGTAAGAACGACGTGGGCACTGGCTACTGTCAACTAGGCAATGACCTGTGTTCTAGCTATGACTTTTACATTGATCTACTACAGAGTAGTGTTCTATTGTATCTATCATACTTGTAAGTGAGCTTTTTCATTTTCCACTCGCGGAATCTAAAGCTGGTACAGAGTACTCATTAAGAAATTTAAATGTGTACATTTTCATCGATCTCAACATTGATCCTGGTCATTGTTTCACCGTAGACAAATTGAAAGCTTGACTGTCCATCAGAAAGAAAAGGGAAATCAATCTGCGAGTTGAATGCCACCTAACATTAAACGTTTAAGCATGCTTCAAATATCCAGTTACTTCAAAACATGTATGAAGGAGAATAGTCTGGATTTGGTATCGCAGCTTCAGCAGAAATATATCA
Source organism: Volucella inanis (assembly GCA_907269105.1). Lineage (NCBI taxonomy): Eukaryota > Metazoa > Arthropoda > Insecta > Diptera > Syrphidae > Volucella > Volucella inanis. Next base: position 229,518,107 of record OU026153.1, on the reverse strand, counting down.
GAATAACCCTAAGATTATCAGACACCATAGAAAAAACGACCTTGATATGACAATGGATGTAAAAAAAAATTGAATCTGTGAAGAAAATAACATACGCAGTCCCTCAGCCAAAGGAAATCGAAAAGACGCGTGATCGGGGTGTTCCACAGAATGGCCAAACAGCCATCTGCCTTTAAGACCGGAACGCAAGTTGTCAAAAACAGTGAAGGTAACCCAGTCACCGATCCAAAGAAAGTGGAAAATACAGCCCCCATGGCACGACAACAGATAATATTTCCGATTGAATTTTCGGCAGCTAGTAATATGAGGTTTCCTTACAAAAGAATACACAAAGCAACCTGACCAACTCCGGACGGTCGAACCGCTAACTAAATCGACCAGGTGCTTATTGACGGACGTCACTCTTTACATGTCCTGGATGTCAAAACATTCAGATGGGCAAACGTCGAATCTGACCAATAGCTGGTAGCAGCCCGATTCAGGGCTCGACTGTCAAATGAAAAAAAGTTGCAACAACATCCAAAAAGGAGGTTCAACATTGGACGCCTATGCACACCGGGACTTACGAGAGACTACAGAGAGCGCCTGGACGAAAAACTCTCCAATATGCCATTGCCTACCACAGACGTCAGCATGTTGCACTTCTATCAAGAAGGTGGCCGAAAACACTTTGTCACCAACTACCTCAAAAAAGAAAGCAGTGGTATTATGTTGAATTTGTGGAGAAAAAAGGCAACAGATGTGGAATAGAGGAAAACGCGTCACCAGAGCAGCGTGGGATGAGTATATTTCTAGAAGAAGGGATGAGAAGAGATAACTGCGGAAAAAGAAGAGAGCCTTTCCAGTTTACCAGCTCACCGATATCGAAGATTGCTGGAGAAGGAAAACATCAGGAACTTTTGTAAGAAGCCAAGAACCTAGCCAATGGCTTTAAAATGGGTCTCTAAGCAATAAAAAATTGCGATTCTAAGGGAAATCCTGGATGTATTTAAGCAGCACTTACTAATGGACATAACTAGATAGAGTGATAAATCAAGAAGAGAACACATGTCCCGTCGAATAATTAGTTCTCCCACCCAGATTAGAAGAAGTCGACACAGCTATACAAAAGCTGAACAACAACAAAGCCACTGGTTCGGATGGCTTGCCATTTGAATTCTTTAAAGCCACAGGCAATGTTTTGACAAGAAGCATGCATCAGATCATTTGCAAAGCATGGGAGGACGACTGAAATATCAGCTCTATCTGTCCCATCTACGAAAAAAGCGATCCAATGTCCTATAACAAATATCGAGGCGTATCCATACTTAACGTTGCCTATAAGATCCTATTCAGTAACTGTGTGAATGTCTGAAACCGTACAGCACCGCTTAAATCAGCCAATACGAGTGCGGATTCAGACTCGACAAATCGACATCAGACCAAATTTTTACAGTAAGGCAAATCCTGGCAAAGACCAACGAGTTTCAAGCCAACACACACCACCTCTTCATCGACTTCAAAGTTGCATATGACAGAATCCATCACACTGAGCAATATAATGCGATGGCCGAATTCGAAATCCCGGGAGAACTGATTCAGTAGTGTCGCACTGGGAAACTCACGATGCGCAGTGCAATTTAGAAGTACCACTTCCGATTTATTCCAAACCTGCAATGGATTTCGGCAAGGAGACGCGCTGTCGTGTGACGTCTTCAATTAAGTACTCGAGCAGCTAGTACCAGTAGGACGGGCAAAAGTCAACACCGAAGGTAGTATATTCTCCAGTCCATATAGTTTCCGGGATACGCGCATGATATTGATATAATCGAACGTTCCCTGTGTGCCGTAATTGAAGTCTTTACGGCAATTGAAGAACAGACTAAACGAGTTAGTCTTAAAGTAAATGAGAAAAAACGGACACCTAGGACAAACTGTCACTATCTCAGCTACAACCTTGAGATAGTTGAGGATTGCATCTACCTCGGAGCAAATGTTAACTCCACAAACGACATCATTGTGGAGATTCGATGAAGAGTAACTCAAGGAAATCGCTGCGACTTCGGTCTGTCGAAACAACTTGGGTCAAAACTCCTAACTTAAAGAGTCAAACTCATGCTGTACAAAACATTAATCTTGCCAGTCCTCCAACGGAGCCGAAAGTTGAACGATAAGTAAGACAGTGAAACAAGTTTTAGGTTCTTTTGAAAGAAAATCCATATTTGATCCTCTCTGTGAGGAGGGCGTGTGAAGGAGAAGACACAACCGTTAACATACTACAAAAGGCAAAAATCCGTAAAATTCATTGCCTTGCCCACTCGAGCAAATGAACGATAATGCTCCAGCTAAGATATGCTTAGAATCCAGGCCATCAGTTTCGAAAAGATAATGAAGACCGAACATCGGGTTTAAAGATTAAGCGATCTCGGATATGGGGCAGCTTGGTCTTCTAACTGGACCGTAATGGTTGCTAGTCTGATATTGAAAATTGAGTAGCAAAGATCTCTTTCTATATAAGACCATAATCATCCCGGTCCTGCTCTATGGCTCAGAAGCTTGGAATTTGTAGAAAGCAGATAAAGAACTTGGCCGTTTCGAGGCAAAGATACTGAGCGTGATTCTCTGTCCCGTTTGAATAAACAATACTAAAGGAGGAGATTTAAATATGAATTGTAGGAGCTGTACTGTGACATTTTTCTTATCAGGCATCTAGAGATTCAACGTCTGAAATGGCTTGGATATATTGAACGAATTTAAGTTACAGCATTTTTGAATGAAACCTCGAGGGACTGCTCAGGAGAGGCCAATCCTATCAATGGTGCCGCCGCAAGTAAAAGGGAACCTCAACCAATTTTGAGTGTGGCACTGGAGCCAGCTGGCGAGAGGTCATGCTAGCTAGAGAGGCTTGTTGCTTAAGGCGCCGGTTCACCGAAGACTGTTGCACCACCTAAGTAGGGAAAAGTGTCTAAAGCTCCGTTATCCTGCTTCTGAGTAATTATTGCCGATATATAAAAATTTGACTCTATGTTCTTAAGTACATTTCAAATGTGTTGCTATGTTGACCGCTGTTCAGAGAACATATATATTTCTAACAACATGTAGGTGCACTCCATATGCCAACTTTCAACGTATTTTTTTGTTTAAATCTCTAAAAGAGAAAGAGAAATCCGTAACCCGAATTCTCAGTTGAACAGATCTGTTAACAATAAAAGTTCTTGGAAAAATTACCATTACCCCAGTATTTGTATGCGGATGTCCCCGGATCGTTTATGGTAACGGGGAAAGGTTTTTGTACTCGTACTATCAGGGTGTAAACAAAGTATTATCCTGTTTAATTGAAAAGCTGCCACCACCACCTGATGGAAGGGTGCAAACGAAAGAATTTGTTTTTCCTAGACTAACTATTCGAAGTGATACAATCCAATTCTTAATAACATTGGAGATCCTTCAAAGACTTCGGTCGTCTCTTGGACTTATTTTCAATCAGAAAATACTTGGTTTCTTCAAACTTAATTACCATGAGGTGAGTGTTTTGTGTTTCCTTTAGAAGGAATACCTGATACTTAAAAATTCAAATTTAGTTGTAAGATCTTCATTTAAATTTTCAAGTATTTCACCTAAACTTTCTAACTAAATATTCACTCACTAAATTAAGCAAGCCCCTGGGAAATGCCCATTAGCCTCAACGACAAAGTCTCATTTAAGTTTAAAACGGGCATAGTCTCCTTCATACAACACCCTATCACCACTGAGAAGACAAATTAAACATTAATTTTCTAGTAATAAACCCTTTAACTTAATTGAAGTGGGTTGGCAAGGTAAAGTGCTGTCACCGTACTATTCGTATCTTTGCAATGAACATTTCCGCATCTGGCTTTAAGTTCAACTTACCTCAGGTAAGTACATCAACCCGTTAGATAATCACAATGAGACTTTTTCTTTCTTCACAATTGTTTCACTTGTCATTATGAGCATACAACAAAAAGTTTGCCCGTGGGTCTGTCGTCGGTTCATTGCATTCAACCTTGCCACCATTCATTAGATACCATACCACGAGTGTTCAGAACTCACAATCCAGAATCCATAGTATTTTTATCTTTATTTTTTATTTTTTTTTGTTTTTGTGCGGCCTTCAAACGTGTGCGGGTTTTATCCTAAATTGTTTTACGTCATTATCCTCAGCACAAAGAAATTCCCCTCTCCCACCTGTGCTATCATTTATATCGTCCGGATCACGGGAGCAAGTGTAATCTGCATTTCATGAACTTTATGGACTAGAATCATTTCGAACTCCGTTTGTTCTTTTTCCTACCTGCCAACCCTACCTTCTACCATATTTTAGCTCTGGAGTTGGTATTGTCTTTTTCTCGTTTCGCTTTAATTGTTATTCCACCTTCTTTGTACCTCTTTTACGTAGTCATCATCCTCGTCGTTGTTGTAGTTGGCCTGTAATTTTCTTATGGAAACGCAGATGTCCTATGCACAAAAAGAAACCAATCAGTGTGACCAGAGTGGATTATTTTTTTATTGCATTATAAATTATATTGAAGGAAACATATTGGATCTATAACTTAATTCGTGCGGTTTGCTAAGAGATGGCGTAACTTGTATTATTCCATTGCTATTATTCCATTGGAACATGCGTATATGTCATTCATTTGAAGCGTAAACAACAATAATTTTTTTTTCACTCAAATATGTCGAACTTTGTGCCTTAAAAAAGTGTTTTTGCGGGGAGTTCTTCTTCATTACTGAAAACTGCTCCCGAAAGTCGTCGTATTTTGGTGGAAGTTTATGGTGAACATGCACAAGCTGAGCGAACGTGCCAAAAGTGGTCTTCATGATTTAAAAGTAATGATTTTGGCTTGGAAGACGATGAACGCCCTGGGCAGCCAAAAAAGTTTGAAAATCAAGAACTGGAAGCATTACTCTATGAAGGTTGTTTCCAAACACAAGAAGAGCTCGCAGAATCTTTGTGTGTCACTCAAGCAGCCATTTCAAAACGTTTAAGAGCAGCTGGATATATTCAAAAGCAGGGAAATTGGGTTCCACATGAACTCAAGCCGAGAGACGTCGAAAGCCGGTTTTGCTTGTCCGAAATGCTGCTGGAACGCCTCAAAAGGAAGTCATTTTTGCATCGGATTGTTACTGGTGATGAAAAATGGATCTATTACGACAACCCCAAGCGCAAAAAATCATATATGAAACCCGGCCAATCAACCGAATATCCATGGCGCGAAGGTAAAACTCTGTATTTGGTGATATCAGATGGGTGTGCTGTATTATGAGCTACTAAAACCAGTTTAAACCATCAATGGACAACACTACCGAACAAAATTAATCCGTTTGAAGAGAGCAGCAGCCGAAAAACGCCCGGAATATGCGACCAGACACGAGGCAACAATTTTCCATCATGACAACGCTCGGCACCACGTTGCTATTCCAGTTAAGAACTATTTGGAAAACAGTGGATGGGAAGTCTTACCCCACCCGCTTTATAGCCCAGACCTTGCCCCTTCTGACTACCATTTGTTCTGGTCGATGCAGAACGCCCTCACTGAAATACGGTTCACATCAGAGCAGAATATCAAAAATTGGCTTGATTCATTCTTGGCTGCCAAGCCGGTGCAGTTCTTTTGGGATGGGATCCAAAAATTGCCAGAAAGATGAGAAAAAGTCATAGCTTCAGATGGGCAATACTTTGAATAATACTATTGTACATGTTTTCCTTAAATCAACGTTCAAATTTTGAAAAAAAAAAAAAAAACAGCACGAATTAAATTACATACCCAATACAAAGTCATCTGCTCCCACCATATGAGCACCTGCTTATCGTTTTAAATTGACACCACATTTTTCACATTTACGAACGGGTCAAATTTCTGTTTCAATGTTGAAAAAAGAATTGGTTCCTTCCAGTCTATAGGCTGACAGTGTTTCTTTCCCAAATTGTTGCAGTAGTCGAATTATGAATATAAACTAAAATAAAGTCTTTTACTGAGGCCTTATATGCCTAACAAGTTTTTGCCGTAACTTGCTCCGAAACCTTTGGTTGCACAGATTAGAATATGCCTTACTGCAATCGTACTCAACCGAGGTAAAGTCAGGAGAGATATCTACGGCAGTGACAGATTAAAATTACGTTGATAGTATCAAATGTAAAAATTCTACTTACGAGCACTCTTCGTCCTGTTTTCTATACTCAGAGATACCAAAGTCACAAATGCAGCGGCCAACAGACTTTATGCCTATCCTAAGTAGAACATTATAACTCTAGTGCTCGACATTTAAGACTTAGCTCCGGCCTTTACTCAGTCCTATGTATCGGCTTTCACAAGATGAAAGTGAATAAAGGAATCAATGTGGACCATAAATAATTATAGATCAAGCTGCTTTGATGAGTTGTGAGTCAATGAGTTGTGAGTTAACCTTCAATAAGTCCAAATGAATAGAGCAAAACAAGGTTTGTTTTTAACAGCTTTCAATTTAAATCTCTGTCTATCAAATTCTCCAGGAAAAAAACGTTTTCGCACTTATGAGCTTTCTGGTCTCCTTGAACCTGAGAACTTATTTCGAATCTTCTACTATGTGGAGCATTGTTAAGTTTTATCTGGTTTATACCAGATAACCGTGGACCAAATAAGAATAATATGAAAAAAAAAATTAAAAAACAACAACGGTGTGAGATATGAAATTGATTCTGTGCAATTGCAAATTATTGATATTTCCGCTTCGGCTTCGCTGGCAGTGCTTCAAACGGGCAGTCCATTTTTTGATGACTGAGATCAATATTTGGCTTCAAGCTCATCCAAAGTGGTTGGATTGTTAGCGTGGATTATGGGTTGAAGTAACCTCAGAGAAAATAATCGCGTGATGTCAAACCGCATGATCGCGGCGGCCAATTGATGACTGCTCGCCGTGATATCTCCAAATTTTTCCTTCTCAACTTCGAGCGTTGCGTTGCTTGTATGGAATGTAGGGCCGTATTTTGATAAATAGATGTGACATACATCAATGTTGTCGGTCTCTTACCGCATTATAGCCCATTTGGATTGTTTTCGCTCCAATAACGGCAATCTTGCTTGTTGAAAAAGCAGCTGAGCCCCGCCCAGAGCCCAGTTAGCGAACTCACGGCGTTGTCTATATTCGAACGATTTTTATTATTGCCCCAGCACAATCTTATATAGATGTAGGCTCAAATCCAACCGCAAAAAAAAACCTGGTTAACTCTCTGGCGATGCTCAATTCGGCTGATCGACGCCGAATCGACATTTCTGAGTCTTCTTCGATACTGGCCACTGTTTTCTTCTATTCGCACCAATCTCTGTCTGGTCGTTAGCTTAAAATCCAAAGAAGTGTACTGACGCTCAAATTTTTCCACGGTGCGAAGAATTGCCTGCACACTGAAGCCATGTTGACAACTGACCTCACGACGAAATTCACGTTGCCTATTTATAAGTGAGCTGGAATATCGATTACTTTTTAATAATTTCCACACGTTCGACAAACGTAAAATGATTCATGATGAAATGCCAAATCTTACTGAATATTTTGACATATGGATACCATTGGTAATTTTGACGAATAGACAAACTGTCATAGCTATCTGGTCACATTAATACATTTAGAGCGAAACAATATGTCAAAAATACAGTTCATTGCATTCCTAGTAGTTAAGTTCTTTTCACCGAAATTTCACAGCAAGCGTCTCAGACGAATATGTAGGTGCTTAACGACAGAGTTGTACCCGGTTAGGACTCCAACAATACTTTGTGACCTTTTAAAATCGGAAACCATTCGCTTGTCCTGCTGGAATCATGGAGAATCTTATTTGATTAAATTCATGATTCGAGGCCCAGGTCAATCCTAGATAGATTTGTTAAGGCTTATTGGCTTAAACTAACAATTCCTCATCACAAGGAAAGTCGATTTCATTCCTTTGTAGCAGCAGGAGTTCTGGAGTCATTGCATTAGAGAGCAAATTCATAAGTTTCGCTAATAACACAGCGTCAAATCGTATGATCTAGTCGACCAATTCACCTTTTCAAAACGAGAGGTAAATTGCTCACCGAAATCATTTCTCAATTGGTCCATCGACTCGCGTGCTGTGTGGCATGTAGCACTCTCTTGCTGGAATCATTAGTCGACCAGGTTCAGTTCATGTATTTTGGGCAAGAAAAAAGTCATGACGGTAACTTTGTTCTCATGGTTATTTAAAAAAAAAAAAGGGCCAATGATTCCGCGGGGCCATAAACTGCACCAAACAGTGCATTTTTCAGGGTACATTAGCAGATTTTGTACTATATTGCTTGAGGTTGGTCATTGGACCAAATACTACGGTTTGTTTCTTAACATGAGCTTCGTCGCTGAAGACAATTTTTCGACAAAAAGTGAAACTTTCTCCAGCTTTTCTAAGACTTACTCTCCGAAAATTGGACGCTATGGCAGGTCGTTCGTCTTCAGTTTTTACACGAGCTGTATTTTTTAAGGTTTTGGACCAAGATTATTGGAAGGTGGCTTGATCTCCAATATCGTGAAATTTATGCGAAATTTGGTCACTACGGCTTGAACTGCTTGCTAGGTTAGTCGATTATGACGATAGTATAAAACATTTTTCACAGAGCACGAGTTTTGAAAATAAAATTCAAAAATTTGTAGTTGTTCTTTTGATGCGTGTCTCTCCATGATGAAATGGCAATATTAACTGTGCATGATTGATTTTGTCACATCCCGCGTGAGCTGCTAACAATAGGACACTGAAAATCCAAACAGCACAACTATCACTCTTTATAAGGAAAAGCGACTTGCAACTGAGGCATTTCAAGTGGAGGAAGCAGTGATATACCATATTGACGTGCAAGTTGGTCCAATCAAACAACCGATGCTTAGTACACAATTGGCCCTATTATAATCCTGTATATCCAAAAGGTCCCATTTCTTGCCGAAAGCTCTTTTAAACTGCTTGAAAGTCAGCAGAGCCTAGGAGGTTTGTTAATCAAGATGGAACCCAAATATTTAACTTCATTAAAAAAAATCAATCAGCTTCCTCTTTATTGTGAAGAGCACATTGTCAGTTTTGAAGGGACTGACTAAAAGCCCAATTTTTAGAAATTCCTTGATCACGTCCACGGCTGCCTACGATTTAGAGTAAATGGTCGCGAGACATAATCTGACAGAGGATACAGAAACACCATATGGTATGCATATGCCTGATTCAAGATATTAAAGCTATTAAGGGTGTTAACTAGAAAATCGGTCAGCAAGTATCATAGCAATGCAGAAAAGACACCACCCTGGTTCTTTTATCAGCATTGTTCACATGCCCTGAAAGTTTACGATGTTTAAAGCACCATCAATATCTATAGAATAGCGCTTTATGTAGTTCTATTTCTCGAGTGTCAATCAAATTTTGAAGGATTATCTATCATAGAAAAAGGATACATTCGCAAAGGAAAAATAGTAGTGTGATTGTTGTGTTATACTGTTAAGGCTCTGCAATTCAATCAACGAAGCTTTAAATAAATCTAGAATCATATTACGAACAAGATACGTTCACACTGTCACATAGCTTTCACTTAGTTATTCGTAGGAGCATGCGGACATTACCTATGTACCTTGACCAAAAAAATTTCGGAATTTGATCAGAAAATTAAAAATACAAATTTATTCATCTAAATCTATATTGTCCCCTTCAAAGTAATTCCCATTGACTGCAACACACTTACGCCAGCGCTTGATTCAATCCTCGATTTAATTCGATTGAACAGAAAGAAGTCACAGGGTGCATTTTTCGTCAAAAAATTACGAATAACGATGACACTGTGCGACGGTGCGTTATCATGGTGCAAAATCCACGAGCTTTCTGTCCACAATTCTGATTTTTTCGGCGAATTGCTTCTTTCAAACGTCTCATAACGGCCAAATAATACTCTTTGTTTACTGTCTGGTCTTCTGACAAAAAATCATGATGCACTACACCGTTGTAATCCATGAAAACCGTGAGCATTGCCTTCTTTTTTGACTGAAAACGGCGTGGTTTTTTTGGTCTCGGCTCATTTGTTGAACGCCATTCACTTGCCAGATGTCAGGATTGCTTGTCGTACTCATAAACCCACGTTTCGTCTCCAGTAATGATCCTTTTGGTGAATGTGGGATCGGATTCAGCCTCGCAAATCATCTCTTTTGCGACGTCAACACGGTCTCTTTTATGCATGAAATTGAGGTATTTTTGCACCAACTTTGCTGTTACATTAACCAAAATGTCTTGGACGAATCCATAGGCAATGTTCAAGTCCTCCGCTATCTCTCCGATGGTTAATTTGCGGTTATTGACCAACATTTCTTTTACTTCATCGGTTTTCGATGTCGATGGTCTGCCACTGCGTTTATCATCTTCGATTGACTCACGACCACTTTTGAACCGCTCGTGCCACTGGTAAGTTATCGTTTTATTTAGAGAATTGTTTCCGAAACACTTTTCTAACCATTCCAACGTTCGCGCACCATTAAATCCGTTTTTAACGCAAAATTTAATACAACTTCGTTGTTGCAAATTTAAATCTATTTCTAAAATTGTAAAAAAATCAGCAACACACACAGAGATAGATATACCTTTGCCTACGTAACTTTTGCAAATGTCACGGTATGATGCTAAGATTTAGACGGAATATCAACAACAGATAAACCAACTTAACAAAAAAAAAAAAAAAAAAAACAGTACAATGGGAGCGCCACACGTTAGTTTTTCCGGGAACGATCGAGTTGGTATTTGTACGTATCGAAGTTATATTGGAAAAGTTGGTTAAAAGTTGGTCAGGACTATCCTGATATGTGTTCCCTTTATTGCTACTGTGATGAACAGAATTATGTTTCATGCTCTTGGAGTTTATAATTCTTGATCCTTTGTCATACAGTTCATATCGCCAGGTTTATTAAGGTATTATGTCTAAACCTGCATGTGTTTCAGAAATATTTGGGCTACCAAATACGATATTTTTCTGAGGAGTGCTTACCATGATTAAGCCTAACGTCAAGACTACTTTATTAGATGGTTACAACTTTGCAGCATGTTTACATCCCATAGCTGTCAGTTGTCACATTAATGCAGCCATTTGGTAGCGAACACATCATTTTCTGGTCGCAATAAGACAACTTAGACCTACTTCCAAGAAGCCTCACCTAAAACCGTTGTTTTATTGCCGTACAGAAGTCACAAAGAAATGTTTATGGCATGAAAAAGGAAAAGCAGCACTGTGTCTTCGACTTACTTCATTTCCACTAACAACCAAGTTTTAAAAGTCCACCGTAGATATAGTAAGTTAGTAAATAAATGGTCACACTGTCTGCTAGCAGCAATACCACTAGCAGCAGGAGCAGAAAAACCAGCAAAAAGAAAGGACACTGGCGTTGTTTTAATCTATGAAAACAAGGATAATTTACCATAGTGATTCTTCTTCATTCAGATATGGTGGAGAGGGTGGTGTGTTGTTCGGCTTGGTTAGCGTTGTGCCAGTGATGGGGCTAAGGGTGTGGGATGATTGTTGGAGTATGCATTTTTTGCTGATTTTTTTTTCGGCCCTTCCATGTTAAGGTACGCCTTCCTATTCGTCTTTCAAAGCTATGGTACGTGATTATTTGCAAATATCCAAACGGTACGTACATCTTGTGAGTACATATTCAGGTGGCTGGGCTGTTTAGGAAGGGTGGACCTAGCCAGTATAGCTATATGTTATATGTGATATGTATGACTATGTTATTTATTGTGTCGACAAGACAATAATACCAAAGTCCTAATGTACTCTTATGTGATACTTCAACCTGCATCTTTACTAGATTTACAGCTATTAATATTTTTTCCCTACCTATTCGATGGATTTGAACTAGAGCAAGCGGAACTAAAGAATCCAACAAATCGTTCGGAATGGTAGTAATTCCATTTCGTTTGAAAAAAAAAGCAATGACAACGTTTCGGTAGGTCGCTGGTTATGGTGCACATTAGGGAGTGACGATAAAAATGAACTCTTAGTTCCGCACCTAGATACGATCACCTTACATACCATCATGGCTTGCTATGGTTTGGGTCTTGTTATCTTGGCCCAGAATTCATTGTTGAGCTTACTTAAATACCCAGTTGGCCTCTTTTTTTTTAGTCAGTGTCTGTAGCTGGGAGTGTGATTATTCTCTGTGTGTCTATGTCCTGGAAAAGGTGTGTTGGAATGATTTTCAGCGTCTTTTTTTCTCTCTTTCCTATTTTGTGTTTTTGTTGACTTTGCAGAAAATGGAATAGGTGCTCATTAGCCATTGTTCTCGGGACGACCTGAAGAGTGTGTTCATTAGAAAGGATTGCCGTTCTTGTGTTTCTAAATTATTTTCGTAAATTAATTCTCCATGCATTGTTCATTTATGAAAGATGTCGAAATGCAATCTAAATTTAAAGCGATGCCAACATTTTAAAGGATAAAAACTACTGGCACCCGTACAATGGTTGTGATGAGAGAGTGTAAGTAGTTAAATGACTTGTTTTGTCCTAGAGCAAAATGAACTTGGTGGATTAGTGTAATCTCTTCAGCCACTATAGTTAGAAACCGTTTACTTCATACATATCTACTTTGGACGCTTTGTCCATTCTTATACGGCATATAATTCTAATTCATTGCAGACACATAAAACCATCTAAGCCTTATCAATCAGTGTCTCGTCATTGCTGAATTTCAAAGAGCCTTAAATATTCAGGATAAATTTAGGACTACTATTAATGCCAGAACAGAATACAATATAGGAAGCCCACAGAATGAGCAGTCAGCTCCTGTATTTTTATACAGCAAAGGTTTTAGAACTCAAACTGCCTATAATTAAATGTTAAGCAAGTTAGTAAGAAAATGGAATAAACATGAACTGTTTTATATACATTCCATGTCCGTTGAAAGGAAGGCGTAACGAGAATTATTTAAGGACATTCAGGACAAACCAGAAATGATGAATGGTATCACAGCTAACATGCTACTCCCACACCTTAATATCCGCAAAGAACTCGGCAGTTTTCCGAATAAAAACCACTAACCAGATTGATCACACTAGTAGCAACGAAAAGCTATGCTCCAATATTATAAATGTTCAAATGTTTGGAAGAGGCTAAATCGATTCCGAGAGCTGCATTAATATGCCCAAGGTACAAATGCGAATCCAAGATTTTCTACAGGTCGTGGGATGTGTATTTGTGTACCAAAGACTAGTTAATAAACTCGACGAATTCAGAAGTTTGTTTGTTGGTTTCGATGTAGATTTGATATGTGTATCAGAAAACTGATTTATCGATGGAGTATATGATAGACTGTATTCTGTAGAAATCCAGAAGGAGGTGGAGGAGTTGCCATTTATGAACAACAAGTTCACCAACTTTTGCGCGTGGTGACTTCATTTGCGGAGACGACGAATGCATTAAATTTGAACATTTGAACATATTTGCGAGTTTTGCCTCTTTTAAATTCACAATAACTAGAGAACAAAAAACATTACCAGTAATAGCATATAACAACAAACCTTGGTTCACCAGAGTGGTTATGAAACTAAGGAATGATGGTACTGCGTATAGATAGTGGAAACTTTTTCGCCTTCCAGAATATTTTAAATATTTTTTGCTTCTGAGAAATCTTGTCAACGCAAAGATTAAACAAGCCAAACGTAATTTCTGTGAAATTTACGTCAATTATGTATTGGTAGCAAAAACGACACTGAAATTGTTGATGTTGATCCAAATGAACTTAAGATGAGTATCTTTAGTATACAATGAACAAACAGATGTTCCTCAGTTAAATCCAAAGCTCTTGGCGTAGATGGCATGCCTCCGATTTTTACCAAAGTGATATTGCCTTATAGCTTCCCTGTGTTTACCCATATATGCAATAACATTATCACCACGTCCTCTTTCTCGGTATTCTGGAAGGCCTCAAAGATCATTCCTGTGCTTAAAAAGAAGGCAACATAGCTACTCCTGCAGAATACCAACCTATTGCAATACTACCATACATTCGATCCGCGATCGACCGACCACTTAACATTTTTGGCACTGCCAAACGTCTACAAGGCCCTCGACACATTGTAATTTCCTACCTCTTAGATCGGAAACAAGCTGTTTGGTTTTACATTAAGTAGTGTTCAGCAAGGGTCCATACTAGGTCCTTTGCTCTTTACAATCTTTATTAATGACATCTCAAATGTCGTTCGATAATCGTCTATACATATGTACGCATTTGACGTCCAACTCAATGCAAGTTATGAGTTTTGTCTTGTTAACGATACGGCTAATAGCATAACAATGATCTAAACAAAATTCTTGGACAGTATAAGATAAATTTGCTGCACTTAAACTCAAAAAAATCGAAATAGCTCATAATTGGAAGGCATATTCCTGATTCTAGCCACCGCCTAACTACCCACCTTGGAAACACCCTGATTGAATTTGTTCATTGCATAAAAAAACTCAGCATTTTGTTTTATGAAAGTGGGACAACCACATAAGGATAAAGGTCGGAAAGATTTATGGCTACTTTAGCAATTTTTACCCAAAACGAATTGGTCTAACAATAAACACAAAGTTAAAGAACGCAAGAACTATACTTATCCCTCATTTTACCTATGGCTGTGAAATTTCTTGCTGCCGCAATGCGATGACACAACGCGGATTCCAGGTGGCTTTTAATAACATAACTCCTTAGGTTTTTGGTCTAAAACGATGTTATCGCGAGCGTAAGCCGGACATTCACAGAGATAGTAGTCCGCAATGTCGTCATCACTTTCGCAAGATATTGTTTCACTTATACCCAACACATTTAAATGCTTTGCAAAAGTATAATGCCCTGTCAAGACCCCAGTAAGCAACCTGCATCCTCTCTTGCTGAGAAACAGCAGAAAGGCCGCTTACTTCCTAGCGACGTCGGGAGGCATTCCTTTGGTCTGCCTACATTCCGTGGAGCCTTGCCATGAGACCAACCGTAGGTTCGGGTCCCGAAAAACTCTCCTCTGAACCATGCTTGGAGATTTATCAATGCGTCTAAAGCGGAGCCAGGAGTGTTAGGAAAAGCCCCCATGTGCCCGACACAAATCGTTATTTAGAGTCTGGAAAGAGCTGCAATCACATTTTTTCTCGAAAGTTTATTCCACTAGACAACCGGCGCATAGGTTGTAAATGGCCTTATCATAGTCGCGCAGATCCAAATGACCCTTCTTGGTGACAGACCCCATGTTTTGCCGATAGCTCCTCGGCACTGCTAGTGCCTTAGATACTTTACACGTAACGTGTTTAGTCCAGAGAAGTTTTTTGTCCAGGATAACACCTAAATATGAAGCTGCTTTGAAGAATAAGATGGTGATGAAAAACATTCGGAGAATTCACTAACGGATAAAACTAACGTGTCAAAGAAAGAAGGCCAAGAAATCTTTAGGGATAGTGAAGAAAAACTTCTAGTATTGTCACAGTCGATGCTGAGGATATGGATATTTTTTTTCCGTAGACTGTAGAGCGCAGAATAAGATTAACATTCCGCCGTCTGGCAGAATAGACCATTCAACTTAAACGATGATAGTCAGAACTTCATCCCACCTGACTAGAGCGATCTAAGAATAGCAATAACTAAACGAAATACAACAGGGTTGCTGGATATGACCGCTAACCGGCCGAAGTATTCAAGGCTGCTGGAAGTGTACTTTGTGAAAAGTACATACCAACTCATTTCTACGATCTGGTCAGAAGCGTGTATGCTTGATGCGTGGATCCTCAGCATCATTTGCTCGATCCGCAAAAAAGGAGACTCCTCATTTGCGCCAATTAAAGAGGTATAAGTCCATAATTGACCAACCCTTCACTCTTCGGTAGATTCTGGAAAAAGTCAAGAAGTTCAAATCGATACCCGCCTTCGTTTCACAGATTTAAAGGCCGCATATGACAATATTTATAGAGACAAGCTTTGTGCAAAATGACGACTGCGGACGCTTATTACTCCATTAAGGGAGGTAACTACTTAGCCAAGACCTGTGATGTCAAAAAAAAATTTAGACAGGGTGACACGCTGTCATATGACTTATTTATCATATTTGAAATAATTATGCGGAACTCACGAGTGAACACTGGAGGTACAAATTTTCAAAAGTCTGTACAACTACTTGCGTTCGCCGATGATATCGACATAATTGTATTGAAACGGAAGCTGCTAAAATGGGTGCAGCGGTAAATCAGGACAAAATCAAGTAAATATGTGTTTCAATAAGAAGAGACACAATACATCGACGAATTGGACAGAACGTCACAGTCGACGAGGTAGTGAGATACTTTGTACACTTCTATGTTGAAGTTAAAGTACGGACTCTATTGAAAGTGGATGAAGTTATCCTCAGTCGTTTCGAAAGAAAATATCCTTCGAAAAATATTCGGTCCTATTTGCGTTGACGGACTTTGGAGGAGAATATTCAACGACGGACTATACGAGCTGTACAGAGACAGCAACCTAGTCGGAAAACTACACCTCAAACGGCTGAAATGGCTCGTAGAGTCTTAAGATCTAACTCGGAAGGACAACGCAGTAAAAGCCGACCTCGTCTAATGTGACGTTCAGGAAAGGAACAAAACCTACTAGGAGTGCACAATGAGTGACAATTATCTAAAAACTGTGTTAACTGTAGTGTCACCTTAGTAAATGTAAGTTCACTGTTAACTCTTTTTCGGAACAGACAACGGCGATGTTTGAATCGCGTTACCTCTCACAAATCCGCAATATTCCGTTTTCGACTATCTAAAACTCTCTCGTTTATAGCATACGATGCTTGTTTTACTGATCAGTAGATGTTACAATTTCTCGTGTCGCCTGTGCCTTTATACAGTACATCGAGAAAGCTGTCCTTCTAGTAGGTAGACATTCAAAGAGTTCGTAATTTTATGAAACAGAATCGGCAGCCAATCTAAGGTTTCTGGTCATGGATCATATTTCAGGCGATATGTGATCGGGGCCTTTTTTACCAATTCACTAAAGTCAGCTTTTGAGAAATCTGCTCGTCCCATCTGTTTAACTACTCTTTCTACATATTGCGATCGTATCGGACTTTGCGCTATAATATTTTTTTTCCTGGATTGTTTACCCGGAGTTAACCTTTCGATTTGTTCTTCTAAGACTTGAGGTTCATGTAACCTGGTATCAGTAATGCAATGAAGGGCAGTGAGGGCTACAGCTGGCGATGAAGTGTATCTACTACCATCTCTATTTCCAAACCATGGTTTCAGAGGGGTGCACTATGATAACAATGGGCATTATTGTTGATTGCAATGGGGATTTTTTCTTGGTTCAACAGGTCATCAAGAAATGAGTATTCTATATTAGTATAGGGGAGCTAAGGTTTACAACCCGTATCATCATTTTTCGGATCTGTTTTTGAGTTTGTTCAATGCAACAAGCGACAAACTGATATCATACCAGGATCAGAGCCATATTAAGTTGAACATAGCTTGCTCCACACAGAAAGAAAATTCGAGATATTTTCCATTAACTTCCTTCTTCATCTTGATGAATGAATAGTGTTAATCACGGCTATAAAATATACTAAAAGCCTAATTTATCTGAAATCAAGACTAATTGCATCCTCTAACCCCACTACTTGATAGATATAAACGTAGTTTGGAAACTTTTTTACTATCTCCTAGGACAAAACTTAGCATCACACAAAACCCACACATTAGAAGAGATATAAAATTAAATCGCCTCGAAAACAATCCAGGTCATGCCGTCAAGCAATAAGAAAAGAAACATGTCTTCCTTCCGCAAAACTAAACCAATTTCTGGATAATTTGTTCGCGTTATCCCAAAAGAAGAAATTGGAAAACCTGGAGGATCGAATTTTTTTTTTCTTTTTTTTTTTGTTTTGTTTTTATGATGTTTATTTATACCCAGTCCTTCGCACCGTTAACTGCAGGAAAAGAACACAACAAAATCACAAGCAATTTTTCGGAGCAATGCAAAAGTTTTTTCTATCCCCAAAGGGACCCCCACAATTGTTCAATTGTGTTGTAGCGATGTGCTATAGGAACGGTCTAGCCTCCAGCTTCAGAGAAACGAATGGGCTCCATCGGGCTTACTGTAGCAGGGTTGTGTCGCCAAGCATTGATTTCCATCTTCGATTTATTATTTCCGGGAGGGACATATTTTTTTCCGATTTTTTCTTCCTTTCCTTCAATTTTTTTCGTATTTTTTTTTTTTTCAGTTTTTCTCTTCTGTTTTCGTATCAACGGAAAGATGAAAACTTTTATTTTGTTCCGTCCTCTTCCTCCTTTGATGATATTTTAATTCAGTGGAGGAAAAAAGGACACAGCACTGATAAAAAAATAAAAACAAAACTACGAAACTTTAATGTAATGGTCTTGCACATACAAGGACAAATGTGCACACAAAATCACTAGAGGATAAGGAAGTGTCTTTGAACTTCTATTTTGGTTTTTATTTTTTTTTATTTTATTTCCTTTTACTTGAAGTTGGAAGGGGAGATTTGTAATATTTTCTTCATTGTCTAAATGGACTTAAGTATTTACGAGCCGCAGTGCCACAGCTGAACAAAGAGAAAGTTGTCTAATTTCACTGAGTACGTCTCGATGTATCGTTGTATACACAATATGCTTGTATCTGTGGTTGTATGTTTATTTTATTATAACTTCAGAGAGAACCGAAAGATCTTAGAGTGTTATCCTTGCGTATAAAACCAATAGCAATATCAAAGGAGAATGTTTGTCAAATTGACAGGACGAAACTTGCAGGACAAAGAGGAATGAGATAATAGAAGAAAATTGTCTCTCAAAAGTTGCCTAGCATGCACTTTAGGATGATTTAAGGTAGAGAGACTTTTACCTTTATTTCCAAGGGAATCAGTAATCACTAATCGTAAAGCTAAAGTAGCAATTAAGAGTTAATTAAAAAGAATATTCTAGGATGTGAGAACATTTCAAACACTTGCAAGTTTATAATTACTAAATATGGTATATGTACATATGTGTACCGTCTCATAGTTTACACAGGTCAGAATAATGGAGAGGCCTATGACAGTTTAGATTCAGAAGGGGACTATTGGATATGGTAGCAGGAAAAAGCAGTCAGATACTACACAAATACCTGAAGTGTTCCAAGAGAACTTAACAGTGCTTAGGTTGGTATCACAACAATCAAATTCAGAAACAGGTACACATTATGGGTCAGTGAAAGGCTTGGACATCTTAGAAAGTGCATGTGTTCTCATGGCTTCTAAGGTGTTAAGGCATCCTCCATATGACACGTTGATGAGTTTGGCTAAATATCATAAAGAGAATAGCTTTCTCATAAATCTGTTTTTGTTATGGCGCACTATAGTACTAGAATGGAAGGGATCAATAACTTTCTTACCAATGTTGGTGAAAAACTAAAACAGATAATTTTAAGAGCCCAGATCATGAGCAACAAATCTCTATTATTTCAGCGGTAATTGTAGAGTTAGCTTAGTATATTGGTTTTAATTCTATTTTATAGGTCGCCCTTTTCTCAGTCACATCGTTTGCAAGTGCCCCAATTATTTTCCTTCCAAGAGAAATTTGCTTTGAATTACTTTCGGAACTTTCGACAAGTTTCTTCGTCTGTAAATAAAAACTTGGTGATGACTCAACGACTCCGAAGGAAATGGATGTTCTTATTAATTAGAAAAAAAAAGGCTTTGGGCAATTCAGTCTTTTAAGCCGTACAAATCTTCCGGCCCGGAAGGAGGTATCGAATTTTATGGAAATTCTTAGACACAGTCCAAAAATAGGGTACATACCAATAGCTTGGAGTGAAGTTAAGATGGTTTTTATACCTAAAGCTGGCAAACAGGGGCATGTAATAGCAAAAGATTTCAGACCAATAAGTCTGCCATCATTTGATTGAGTCGCAGCATGAATATATTTAAAAAGAAAATCTGTAGAAACACGTCTACACTTCGAATTTCCTCGATATAGAAAGAGCCTTCCATTACAAATTGGCATTAAAAATTGGGTTTGCAACATGCTTGCAAGTTAGAATGTCTGTAACCAGGGAAATCCCTCAAGGAGGAGTCATATCGCCACTCCTGTGGGTGCGGGTTATCAATAAAATTCATAAAAGGCTTAGTACAATGTGTATAAATGCCACGCCATACGCAGATGTCGTGATGATAATAGTGCAGGGAGAGTACTTAAATATTTTAACCAAGATTATGTAGGTTGACCTAATATCGATCAGCATCTGGGCAAAAAGCTGTGGTCTCAATGTCAACCCTTTCAAAACGAAACTGATTCCTTTTACCTGAAAGTACAAGATAGAAAGGCAATTTAAACTCCCAAAACTCAACAGAGTGGAATTGTCCCTCTCGCGAATTATCTGGGTGTTATTTTGGACAAAAAACTGAATTGATATCTTGTTCATAGATGAACTAACATAGATGGAAAACTGTTCATATATTGGAAAACCAGGACCGGAAAAAAAAAATTTGAAGCTTAAAACTTGCTATGGTGTACTGGGTGTACACGGTGGTGGTATGACCCATACTTACCTACATACTTACCTTACATACTCAAACTCTTTCGTTTTCCGTTCCGACTAAAGCTCTGCACCCTATGCAGTATCTTCTGAAGAAGAACTAGAATTGTAATACCTGTAGGGTTGCTGTCTCGGGCTTAAGAAGTGGCAGATAAAAGTGTGGTGACCACTGGTTGATAGGGTCGTCGAAGGCTTTGTTTAAACTTGTCGGGATTTTCTGATTGTATCAAGACCATTAAAACAAACTCCTATAAACAGATATCCGTTCCCAAATAGTCCGTGGTTATGGTTGTCGATAGATTTATTGGAACCTCTACTGAACCACGATTGTATCTTTGTTGTAACTGATTATTACTCGAGACACCAGAATATCGAATTCCAAAGAAAAACAACATCGAGTCATATTATAAACAGTCTAGTGGAGCTGTTTTGCCGACTGGGTTACCCAAGGTTGGTTACGATTGACAACGGTTGCCAGTTCGTCAGCGATGAATTTAAGAACAACAAGAAATAAATAAACATCACCATAAGGAAACGGATAAGTAAAAGATATGAGCTAGTTCTAATTGATGTGACTTAAACTCCTTTGGAGCTACACTAATACGGGACAAAATTCCTTCGATACAAGACATAGAGGAGCAAAATCTGAATTCAGAAGAAAGCGTTAAGAAAGCAATGAAACAACAAAAAGCGAAAGAGAGTAGTAAGTAGTAGCAAAGTAGTAACAACTTCTACAGCTGCCGGGCAGTCCGAGGATGACATTGTGGCTGAAAATGAAAAGAGGGATGTGGAAACCTGTAGCAACAGATATCAAGAGCACATAGATCACAT
The DNA here is from genome assembly GCA_907269105.1 of Volucella inanis. Lineage (NCBI taxonomy): Eukaryota > Metazoa > Arthropoda > Insecta > Diptera > Syrphidae > Volucella > Volucella inanis. The sequence continues at coordinate 229,496,745 of OU026153.1, read as the reverse complement.
AGTGAGAGAGCGTGTGTGCGTAGACGGTAGCATCGAGGCAGTTTAGTTAGTCGAAAAAGAGCAGTCGAGCAATGCACATGTGGATGACGTGTTATAAACGATTTTGAATAAGCAAAAAAAAAAAAAAAAAATTATTTTACAGCACAGGGTTACACAGTGGGTATGAGAAGACTCAGTGCTATTTACTTGCGGTTCCCACTCTACGCAGATGATATACCATAATCCTTGTAACCAAAACTAGGCACTGACTACAACAAGAACTTGAAACGAAAGTAATGACACTCAATGCTGACAAAAGCAAAATAATGTGCATATCGAAGGAAGATCACCCAAATATGAGACCAAATATTATCAGTAACAGAAGGAACATCGGAACAGCCTTTGAATACATAGATGCTTTTATTTAGATGCAACCAGCAATAGCAATAACCTCGTAATACTACTTAATAGAAGAAAAATTTCAACTAGCATGAAACTTAAACTACGAAACAGGATTATCGCTTCAATTGACCTCTATAAAATCGAGTCCCTACCAGTTCTCGATAAATACCTGAACCGTTTTTAAGCATCAGATCTGAAATTCGTCAGAAAAGTTACGAGCAAAACTAGAAGGTACAGGATAACAAATGAGAGACTAAAGGCAAGAGATATCGAAAAATCGAATGAAAAATAACTAATGTGGTCCGGCGGCATATAACGAATTGCAAACTTAAGGATGCCTTAACAAATATCATAGAAAAAATTAAATTTACCGGTATACACCAAAAGGTAAACCACGAAACACATGGGACCAACCTACCTAAACAATAGGACATAAAAGGGCAAAATCGATTATGAAAATAAAAAGATTAGTACAGTAGGAAAGAGTAGAGCTTCTGGACATATCGAGCCCACCCCCATACAAAAGGGGTAGAAGATGAAGGAGAAGCAGAATTATAAAGTGATCTACCCACTACCTACTATCTCCTCATTAATCGAGGTCAACGAATCAAGTCAAAATGTATCTCTTAGAAGCAGTAACTAAATTATTAAGAAACTCCAATGTAAAAGGACGCTTTCTAAGTGCAAAATACTTCTCTCTTGTTCGAATACAAATTAAAAACAAATTGAGTGACTTACAGCAATCTCACTGAAGTGGTCCTAAACCTCAACAACCTTGTTCGGTGTTCAAAACAAAAAGATTAACTCTTGTAAATCCCTCCCCCTTCCAAAAAAAAAAACAACAGAAACAGAAAAAAAAAAAAAACATCACACCCTCGCTGATTACCTTTTGACCCCAATTCGCTTCTTCATCAACCTTCAACCGTAATAAAGACATACAACCCCAAACCAGCAGAACGTCAGCTTAAAAAGCTTTAATGATCCCATTTAAATTTTTTCTTACTCAAAATCACCCACTCCCCCACCAGCATCCTTCCATACTCTCAAGACAAATATATCTTCATAAAAATTAACAACTCCCCTAGCCAGGATGGTGGATGAAAAGATGTTCAAACTCAAAAATTTAGTCCTCTTCGGATGAATATTTCTCAGACTCTCTCTCTCTCCAGGGAAGATTGGTCCGAAGAGTTCTTAATTTTAATTTGCCGCTCAATAAATCTCGAATTCCCGCCAAATTGCTGTAATTTAAAAAAAGGATTAAGTGATTTCGAACAAAGTGTAGGGGGGATGGTTGAAGACGTAATCCAAATCCGAAGTACCTGCGATTATGTACTCATGCGGCGCTAAGGACAAGGCTGCCATTATTTCCGAACACCTTGTCCCCTGCCGACCTTCATTTAAATATAATTAACAAAAAAAAAAAAAAAAAAACAAATCATTACTTTCCCAGGATTACTGAGAATACCAGTACCAGCCCGCAGAATGTACTCGTACCCCACGGACGTCCCCCTAATCCTAACTCTTGCTACTCGTTGTCCTCCTTAGAAAGGAATCAAGCGATAGAACTAAATTGGAGCTTTGATAGGAGCATTTCTCCTCACACTCTTGTATTCATATTATAGGACACACTCGGTACAAGCCGTCTTATGAGGAACTAGCCAAGACTAAGACCAGAACCCGGACACAAAAGACCCGCAACAGAGTTAGCAAAGCAAATGCCTGGAACATGGAAAAAAGGGACCGAAAAAGAAACAACGGGAAAAGTAATACTATGCGGATTAAACACCGGGCAAGATTAACGAGGGTATGTTTTTGGGAAGGACCCGACTAGGAAGAAAAAAACACAAAACAGAAACTAAATAAGGATAGAGGAGTAGGAAAAAAAAAATAAAAAGGAAAAGAACAAAATAACTTCCGGTTCGAGTGTGTACACATTATTGATGGTGGTGGCGGGTGGTATTGTGTGTATAAAAGTGTGAGATGTTGTATGGAGTGACGAGAAAAAAAAGTACTTTACTTCCTTTTTTGTTGCATTTACATGTTTTCCCTTTAAAGAGGTTTCCATTTGTTGAGTTTTTCTCTTTTTGTGTTTGCCTGTTACTCTTGTATCGTTTATTCTACTCCTTATCCTTTGTAGTTTTGTTGTGTTTCTGTTCTTTTTTTTTTCTTTTTTTTTTGCCACTTACACCCATACTTCCGTCGCTCCACTTACTTTGAGTGTATATTCGTTGGTATGTTGTTATTGTTTTTTTTTTTTTCTTTCTTTCCTTGTTGACTTTGCCATGACACTTGTTCTTTATGCTTGTATGTGTGATTTTTTTTTATATTTTGCGAAGAGTGTATATTTATCCCATTGTTGTCGCCCCACACCCAAAAATAAAAAAGTAAAAACCAAACATAATACAAAAAAAAAAAAAAAAAAAAAAAAAAAAAAAAACTGAATAACGGTGAAAAAGAGGACAAAAGAAATGTTTACAACAAACATTAAATGAAATATAATATAAATTCGAATCTTTTTGTTGCCAAATGATTTGGCATGGTCAGACGATGGTAGGTATGTATTTTTTCTTTATTTTATGTCCTTGCGGTTGTGCGAGCCTTATTGCGAAAATCCGAAAACAAGCATAAGGATTGTTAAGTTGTTAAAAATTTAATTTTTATTCCATCAAACCCATTTCATCCCTGGACACTAGTGGAATGTATTTGATCCTCAAACAAAAATAGTTGCATTTCTTTTGGAAGCTGTTTAAGTCCCAGAAAGCACGAGAAGAGAAAAAATGAAATTAAAGCGAAATCATGAGTAGCTACTTCACTTGAACTGGGTTCAAAAACTTGATGGTCATTGGGAGGACATCAACATAATTTGAATGGGTGGATTCCATATCACAAAGTAATTAATGGAAACCGTAGCACATGTACCAGATACAAAAGCCAAACAAACTTAACAAAAAAATGAGATAAAAGCAGTAATCCTATCCTATTTTGTGCGAAAATTCGCAGGCCTGCCAAATGATACCATGTACTTCGTGCAAGAAATTCCGAAAAGTTCTTTATATTTAGCTTTACGGATGAATTGAAGGGCCTCCGAAGTTTCATCATTCAGTGATGAAAGCAGATTTCCGGCCTCAGTAGTTCACAGAACGTTGTAAAAATAAAACGTGTTACGGCTTTTCGCAAAAAAAAGAGTTATTCCACAAAAAAAAAATTCTGGCAGTGAAAGCTAAGAGGCAGATTAGCCCAGTGGAAGTGATGTCCGGCTACAATTCGGGAATAAAACTTTTAAAAACCTCATAAAAGTCATGTTCAAAAAGTAGGGTGACTTTTGAAATATTGCGGGCAACGTACATTAGATTATCGATATATGTCCACAGCTTCAGGTATATAGTATAGCAAACTTAGTTTTTTTTTTGACAAATAAACGGGTAAGACGTGTTTTCATGCGATCGGCGAATTTCAATTATTATAAAAAATGTTTGCAAGTAGTACACTCTCTTCCAAGATGTCCGAGAAGATCCCACGGCCGAACCTCGTGCTGGATGAACCAGCACATTAAGAAAAGATGATAACGTCGAAGCTATGAAGAAAATTGTTTTGGAAAATCGTCGAATTATCATAAGAGAAGTTGCTGAGGATGTTGGCATATCGGTCGGATAGTGTAATGCAATTTTTTCGGTTGTTTTTGGCATGAGACGTGTATCATCGAAGTTAGTTCCGAAACTTCTTAATTTTATTTAGGAGAACCGTAGGATAACCTCCTCCTTCCCTGAGGAGGTCTTGAATGTAGTCAATGATGATCCTGACTTGTTCAAAAGGGTCATAACTGGTTACAAATCATGGGCATATGGTTATGACATCGAAACCAAAGCCCAATCGTTTAAATAGAAGCACCCAGGAGAGCCAAGACCGACATCACTGGAAGAGCTCAAGGCTATACCAAAAAATGCTTATGAGAAGTGCTTCAAGGATTGGAAAAAGCGTTGGTAGATAGGTATTATATTCGAGGGGGACTACTTTGAAAGGGACAAAAAACATGTTTACTGCGCATTTTCTGGAAAAAAGCTACCTCAAAGTGAAAACGTGAAAAATGGAACAGGCTTAGAAATTGAATATCTGAAAACACAATTTGTAAAACGATTTGTTTCTGAGAATATACCCAAAAATCGTTTCACTTGACGAATTAGCTGTCAAGGTATATAATTGTTTTTTTTTTTTTTTTTTTTTTTTTTTTTATGTGAACCTGTCGGTCCGAACGGGGCATAAGTGAATAAACGGCGAAAATCAAATGAATATGTCGCAATTCTCTGTTTATACTATTACTAACGGTTTCAGTTTGTGATTGTTTTGGTTTGAGCGTTAAACGTGTTCAGATTTGGTAATGTAAAGCTAAAATTCACACTTGGGTTTCTTATGCGGCCTCAAAAAATAGTTAAAACATTAAATTCTAAGCTACAAGTGGGAAGAAAATATAATGATTTCATTTATAGTTGTTCTTGTGATGAATTTGAAATCAGTAAGTACCTGTTCTTTTGTTGCAAGGTGTGATAAATCACACGTGACTTCTATCAAACTGCTTTGACATTTTTGTTCAGTACCGTTCGGCAAGTCATCATGGAAAGACTTACACCACAACAGCGTCTCCCAAATTGTTCAGCTGTATTACGAAAATTAGCGTTCTGTGAGAAATGTTTTTCGTGCGATTCGAGGAATTTACGGTGCGCATAATCGACCTACTGAAACCACTATTGCCAATACCATTTGCAAATTTGAGTCCCAGTTTACATTAGTGGATGATACTCGACCGGTTAGACTGCATCCAACATGTAGTGAAAGGACTATAGCAGCTGTAGCTGATAGTGTACGCGAAGATCGTGACAATCGATTCGTCGTCGTTCTCAGCAGCTTGGCTTGGAGTATTCAACAACTTGGTATATTTAACGTGAGGATCTCAGCCTAAAAGCTTACAAAATTCAACTTGTGTAAGAATTGAAGCCAGGCGACTTGAATCTGCGTCATATTTTCAGTGAATGGGCTCTGAAAAAACTCAATGAAAATCCGGTGTTTTATACTGAAATCTTGTTCAGTGATGAAGCCCATTTCTGGCTAAATGGATACGTTAATAAACAAATTTGCCGTATTTAGGCTGATGGGCAGCCCGAAGAGCTCTAAGAGCTATCATTACATCCATTAAAAACAACGGTATGGTGTGGTTTATGGGCTGGTGGAAAATTGGTCCATATTTCTTCAAAAATCAGGCGAATCAAAATCAGAATGTTACCGTCAATGGTAAACGTTATAACCCCATGTTAACGGACTCTGTGCTTCCTGAAATGCAAGCACATGGTCTAGGTGAGCTCTTGTTTCAACGAGTCGGCCCTAGTTGTTGTTAAATCATTTTGGTAAGCACTTAATTTCACGTTTTGCTACGGTAAATTGGCCGAATAGATGGTGCGATATCACACCTTTGGACTATTTTCTCTGGGGATATGTAAATTCCCAGGTCTTCAGGAATAAGTCAGCGACGGTTGACGCTTTGGAGGCCAACATTACTCGTGTAATGTCTAATGGTCTAATGCCCAAAATTAGACCTTCAAAACGGACCACCTCAGACGAAGTCGTGACCAACATTTACATGATACCACTTTTAAAAAGTAAATGCCATGAATTATTCTTTTAACCATTGACAAAAATTTTAAGTTTGCTTTCAAATTTATGTATTTTATTTTACATTATAAATCAAACCTCACGATGAATCGCCCTTTAGTTTGGATAATATTTTAAAATTCATGTTATCGGGACATAATATACATATGTGTCCCGTCAGTATTCTTGTTTGGGCTCTATGTGTCCGTTCCTTTCAGGTTTCTATCGGAATAGTTTCTTAAAACTTTGTGAAATGATTGTACTATTATATTGCAGACCAAATATGACGAAACCACTTGATCAGGCCGAAATTGCTAACATCCTCAGATGAGGATGAAAACTTTTCGTATGACAGTGATGATAACTACGAGCCTACAGACTACGATGTACAATCTGACGAGAGTTATGCAGATAACAACAAAGACACTGAACAAGGTCGTCAGGATGATGAGACCCTAGAAGAAAGCGATGCAGAAGTGGAGCTGGAACAAATTAGCATTCCCGTTGATTGTTCCTAAAATGTTGCTGCAATTTGTATTACACCCAATGATGAATTAGTACCAAGAAGAACGGTAAGTGGCTATCAAATTCCTAGTGTAGGTCTGATTTTTGAGAGAAAAGCGCATTTTAGATCCTTGACGAAAGTATGAACAAGTTCAAGAGGTGCTCATCTATGAAGCAATACGTGTCACTGAAGCCCACCAAATGCGGTGTAAAAATGTGATTTGGATGTGACTCACTACGGGTTACACCTACGACTTCAACGTGTACAAGGATGTTGTCAAAGGAACTCTTGGCGAGAGTGTTGTTAACCAATTAGTTGCTGTAATACAAGAATCTGATGTCACTTTATGCTTTGATCTATTTTTCACAAGTGTTCATCTTCTTGAAGTCTTAGATTATACCGCGATAGTAACTGCTATGTCTATTCGTAAGAAAATGGAAAGGAGATTACATTTTCCGAGAAAGCAACATGAGTCTTATGTTTGTAAACAATTGATATTCGTCTGCTATAACAAATGTAGGTAAACAATTAAAAGAAGAAGTCACCATACTGTACACAAAAATGATCACATGTTACAGACAGTAGATCGAACCGAAATGACAAGTCAGTATGACTTGGATAGAAAATCCACAAAATAGTGGAAGAAAGTCTTTTATCGCCTAGTTATGATGTCTATTGGTAATTCTTGCATAATCCACTACGAAATGCAACCATGCTGGTTTTGGCTGAAGATTTGATTGCAGAAAGAAAGAACGTCGCGGCCTACTCGTATCTGGGAGAAAGAGTAAAATAAGTACAGCAAACATACCAATGCAAATACAATCGCGGAGGCACTGTGTAGGTTGCAGGAGGCATAAGAGGGTGAGACGAACAAAAAAAGTCTGCGAAGGATGTCAGATTCCCCCTTGCATGGATTATTTTGCAGCTTATTCAAAACTTACTTTTTTACTGATAACAATGAATTTTATAAAGTTCCTGTTTAGTTTTTATAGTTTCTTATATGTACTTTAAATTTGTATTTTTATTCCTCAAATTTGTGTGAATAAATTACTGACAGGGATACCATTTCTTCCACCCAAATGTAGGGTAGAGACAAACCTGTCCCGGCTAATCCTACCACATATTGTATACGATTTCAAATGCTTAACATAAGCAATATGTAATTTTTAAATCATACTATAGGTTAAAGTTTTTTTTTTATGAACTGTCGTTACAACTTTGAATTTAATTTGTGAACGCACTCTTTCAATAATCATCAAACTGTCACTGTCAATTTATTCACTTAACTCCACTTTCATCATGGGAAAGTACACTCACGAGCTACGTTCTCCGATTGGTTTCTGGAAAAGATGCGCCAAGAAGATGAATTTCACCGCAAAATCATCTTCAGTGACGAAGCTCATTTTTAACTCAATGGGTTCGTCAATAAGGAAAATATGCGTTCCTGGTCGGGTGAAAACCCACATGTGCTTCATGAATCACCACTTGATCCACAAAAAATAACTGTTTGGTGCGGTTTGCATGCCGGCGGCGTTATTGGGCCATATTTTTTCGTCGACGATAACGATCGTCACGTTACTGTGAATGGTCAGCGTTATCGTGCCATGATCACCGATTATTTTTGGCCCGAATTAGAAGATATGGACTTGGACGACATGTGGTTTCAACAGGATGGTACCACAAGCCACACAGCACATGCTACAATCGATTTATTGAAGAGTAAGTATGGTTAGCGTGTTATCTCAAGACATGGGCCAGTCGATAGGCTGCCTCGTTTGTACGATTTAACGCCGCTTGACTATTTTCTGTGGGGCTACGTTAAGCCACAGGTCTATGCCAACACGCCGACGAGCTCAGAGCCAACATTGAACTCGAAATAGCGACCGTTTCGGCCGAAATGTGTAGACGAGACGACGAAAATTGGGCCAAACGAATCGACCGCTGCAAACGTGCCCGCGGCAGCAATATGAAAGAAGTCGAGCTCCATTCATAAATGTTTTGATTGTACTTCAAGTCAATAATAAAGTTTTTGAAATATCTCAAATGGTTTGCCTTTTATTTAAAAAAAAAAAGTTGTCAAGTCGTTATTAGAAAACTACCCATTTACTTAAACTGTAAACATAGTAATAGAGATGACGATCAACTTTGCGACACACTACATTATTAAGGAACAATGGATTAGTTGTTAGTGATTTCAGTGCAAGAATTGGATATGTTACCAAATAATTTTGTAAGTGGGTCTGCATCAACAATTTATAGCCCAGGGAAAGGCACTAACGTATTGGAAAATCGGTGATGCTTTAGACGAAAGGATTTTAAATTTGTGACTGTAAGTTGGGGTCTATATGACCCCAGGCGTATGAAATGTTGATTTTTTAAAATATTTATTAGTGTTTTTGGCTTATTCTCACTGACATCTTCAGTTTGTTCGTTCCATACATAAAAATATCAAAATGAGCTCAAAAAGTCCCTGCGAAAGTAATATATGGGTTGGTACCCGTGCCGTTTCTAAGAGAGGGCACCACTTGAATTAAATGCATACCATTTTCAGTTCTCGAGATATAGCGTTGTGAGTGAAGCAACTTTTGTGATTGTGAAAAAAATGGATTCAAAGCAATTCAGTGCGTTGATTTATCATTGCTTTTTGATGGGAAAGCCGATGAAAAGAAATGGCTTGATAAATGTTACCCGGACACTGCACCAGCCAAACAAACCATTCGCAAGTGGATTGAAAAAATTAAAAGTGGTCATACAAGTACCAAAGATGAAGCACGCAGTGGACGTCCGAAAGAGACTGTTTCAGATGAAAACATCAAAAAAGTCCACAAAATGATTACGAATGACCGTAAAGTGAAGTTGATCGAGATAGTTGAGGCTCTGAAAATATCAAAAGAGCGTGTTGGATATATCATACACGAATATTTGTACATGCGAAAGCTGTGTTCAAAGTGGGTGCCGCTTTTGCTCACAGTCGACCAAAAACCACAACGTGTTGATGATTCAGAGGAGTGTTTAAAGCTGTTCAACCGCAAAAAAGCCGAATTTTTGCGTCGGTATGTGACAATGGATGAAACTTGGCTCCATCACTTCACACCAGAGTCAAGTCGGCAGTCAGCTGAGTGGCGAGCAGACGACGAACCTCGTCCAAAACGGCCAAAAACTGAACAGTCGGCTGGCAAGGTTATGGCATCCGTATTTTGGGATACACATGGAATAATTTTCATCGACTATCTCCAAAAGGGGCAGACTATCAACAGCGACTATTACATTACGTTGTTGGAGCGTGTGAAGGACGAAATGGTAGAAAAACGGCCGCATTTGAAGAAAAAGAAAATGCTGTTTCATCAAGACAATGAAACGTGTCACAAGTCGATGAAAACGATGGCAAAATTGAATGAATACGGCTACGAATTGCTTCCCCACCCACCGTATTCACCAGATTTGGCTCCCAGCGACTATTTCCTGTTCGCAGACCTCAAAAGAATGCTCGCCGGAAAAAGATTTAAGACCGATGAAGAAGTAATCGCCGAAACAGAGGTTTATTTTGAGGCTAAACCGAAATCGTATTACAAAGAAAGATCGAAAAGATTAAAAAATCGTTTCAATCAGTGTATCGCCCTCGAAGGTAACTATTGATAAATAAAATTAAATTTTGCAAAAATTTTGTGTTTTATTATAAAACGGCGCGGACTTTTCAGCCCATGTGTTATATATTTTTCACCTGAAGGTAAAAAAAACTTGAAACCGTTTTTTGGGGTCATGTAAATATGGATGTGAAAATGCATACACCTGTCACACATATGCATTCACAACTTTTATCTATTTTTCTTCTTTTTGACGCGTGCGTTGCGGAAACAAGACAATTTTGTCGGAACAGATTTATAATTGGTATTTAATTTTGAGACGAGAATTTATTATTGGCAGGCAAAAGAAATAATTTTTTCAATCTTTTTGCACTGTAAATTCGTTTCAAATGGAAAGTTCGAGGGTTAAAAAATAAAAAGAGAAAAATCCTCCTTTCTTGCAGCCGACTATATCGATGGCGAATTTCCAGATTTCGACGTTTTTGAAGGCATTGAAATTTCTGAATTAAAAACTGAAGATGAAGATGCTGAAATTGGATTGCAAGAAGTGCCAACCACAAAGGCCGAAAGGTGCGTTGCAAAGAGCGGGCTCGTATGGTCTTCGATGCCATTACTGCAATCCCAAACACGCGCAATGCAAATTGTTCGAGAGAAGCGATGTGTTACTGCTAATACTCTGAGAGAAATTTCTTCAATAAGCGATGCTCTCAAAGCTATAGTTTCTCCGGTAATAGTTAGGATCATCGCTAGAGAAACCAATCGTAAAGCTAACGCATTTTGTGCTGCAAATCCAAACAAATCGATTTGAAAGTGGGTGAATACAGACGAGAAAGAATTATACGTGTTATTTGGTATGCTGATTTTTGCAGGCGCCTGCCAGTCTTGTGATGAGCCAATTACTGAATTATTCGACAAACGAAACCGATCTATATTTCGAGCCACGATGTCTCAGGTTAGATTTGAGTAGTTACTTCGATTCATGCGATTCGAAAATTTTCAAAATCGTTCGGAACGATTGCGCACAGATAAATTGGCTCCCATTCGAAACGTTTGGAGCATGTTTCTTGAACAGCTAAAGACAAGCCATCAGCTTTCCTTACAGTTGACGAGCAACTGGTGGCGACACGCGGGCGATCAAAATTTCGGCAATACATTCTATCAAAACCAGGAAAGTATGGAATCAAAATTTTCTAGGTATGTGATTCGCAGAACAGCTATCCCTTGCGCGGAGAGATTTATGTTGGTCGTCAACCAGATGAATCGAAAGCACGGGACTACGCATTGAATTTAGTGCAACATATTTGTCAACCATGACTGACAAAAGGTAAATTCTTTCAGAATGTCTGGCAACTTTCAATGTAAAGGAAAAAAATGTGTTTTGTTTTAAGGAAGGAACATAAGCATGGATAATTTTTTCACGTCTGTTCTCAAAACACCACAATTTTGGGAACTATGCGAAAAAACAAGGCAGATATTCCAGCTGAGTTAATTAATATTAAAGGCCGGGGAGAATTCAGTTCTCGATTTGTTTTCTCTAAAGCAAAGACTCTTGTCAGTTATGTTCCTAAGAAGAACAAAATTGAAATTCTTTTGTCTACTATGCATCATTCCGCCGAGATCAATCCCGACCAAAAACAAAAGGCAGTGACTATTCTTGACTACAATAAAACTAAGGCAGGAGTCGATTCAATGGATAAAATGGTAAAGACTTACACATGAAAAAGGAAGACAATCCGCTGGCCAATGACCTAATTTTTCAACATCCTTAATGTTGGGTGTATTGCTGCATTTAATCTTTATAATTTTTAGTTTCCGAATTGAAATTTGCGAAAGGACAAACGTCGTACTTTTCTTTGAAAGCTCGGCGAAGAATTGGTCTATCCACAAATAATAAAAAGAATTGGTCGTGGGAAATACATATACGGAGCTACTGCCCAAGCCATAAAAAACATGGGATTCTCAATTTTGGAAGTCCAAGAGCCCGTTGCTCAGTTTGCTCACGATCAAAAGACAATAAAGTGAGCACAGTATGTTCCTCATGCCAAAAATATACGTGCAAGGAACATTTGAAAATGATATGTAGTTTGTGTATAGCTGCCGCTGAAGGTGAAGATTCTAAATAAAATCACATTTAAAATAAATGTGCTTTATTTTGAGCTCACAAATAAATACTAAATAAAAAATATCTAAATTTTCTTGTTTTATTAGCCTCTGCATGCAAAATATATGGGTCAGCTTGTGGGTCTAAATGACCACAACTTACGGTTTCAAGGTGAAAAAAACTCTGACAGTCAGAAGGTTAAATGGAAAAAATAGTCAGATATAGACTACTGCTAGAAATTGGAACTCAATTCTTAATAACTACAGGATAGCTGCAAAAACACTTACAAACCACATGCCATAGAAATTTCGTGAACATATTCTGGGGCTGAAGAGATATCGAATACAAATCGCCTTAAACTTCTAAAAAGTTGTTAAATAGGAAAATAGGACTTTTATCCTTTTACCAAATTAATTTGGAATAAAGAACTATGGAAACATAGGGAAGAAAATTAACCACGGCACCACTAACCCGAAAAATAAGGACTGATTCGATGTTGACTGCCTCAAAGCTAGAAAAAAAAGTTATCCCTTCTTAGGCTGCTACGGATTTACAATATTCCTGTGTTCAAAAATATATCGTATATGCAGCTAATAAAAATTGCAAGCACCTCTGTTGAGTAAAAAGGAAACCACCTAAGCAAAAGACCTTAAATATCTATTCCGTCGGCCGAATTCTGGAAAGACGCAAAAATTACAAACAGGAGAACCACTATTATTTCTTCTTCCCTGCAAGCCGTAATACGTATGAAAAATGGAGGATGGAAGCACAATCTTCACAACATATCCTGATTTACAGACAACTCAATTTTGATATTTGAGAAAACACGTACTTTATCAAAAACTTCCCCGTTAATGTAGTAAATCTAATATTTAAACTAAGAGGTGTTGTGTGAGATTCAAGGGCATTTCTCTTCATCGACTGGCATACTATACCAACAGACATATGTATCAATTAGCATCAGCCATCGTACTGTCATGCGAGCGCTTTCCTTCGCCGCGTATTGTGCATGGCTCCTTTATGTTCTCAGCTGGCGCCAGTTCATCCTCTCGTCCATTGACTCGCCAGACGGTTATTGACGTTCACTTCATACGTAGCCGCCAACGGCATTATCAACGTACATACATACATAATACGGAGCATGGGATGTTGCTAATGCCGTTGGTAGCTGAATCGCGAGGTGTTGTGATGAGCTAACGCCACTACTGTATGTTATACTTAAGCAGTCGTCGATTTTAGTCAGCAGTCAAAGCTGTCGTTTGCAATTTTGTTACTTCGCTTGGTCGGTGGTTCCTTCGGCTTACTTGGTTTTCCGGTTGTGTTAAACTTTTTTCTGGAAACAAAAGAAAAAGACAAATTTATTTGAATTTACATTCCGCATCGACCTGACCCCCCAACTCTATGCGACCTTTGTAATCTTAAGGAGATGCAAAATGTACCCTTTTATTGTCAAATGTCTCATCTTGAGTTATGAATATCTAATTTTTTTCATGAAATTAAAGTTTTCATAACTAATAACCAACTTGCGTGTCTTTGGCACAAGCAAAGTACAATATCTTGCCAAAATATCTCTTATATTGGTGCCCATTTATCTGGAAACACTAATCTGATTGTGTCAGACGAACGCGTGTTTGAAAGGTGACGTTTCGAGCTACATTTTTTGTAAAGACAGCTGTGTAATTTGTTACTCCTGTTAAAAGTTATACTGATTTGAATATAAGTGAAATATCTGAAAAAATACGCTGTTTGATGCTTTTTTACTATAAAAAGGCGAAAAACGCTCCAAAAACATGGCGAAAAATTTGTGCAGGTTACAGTAAGAATGCTATAAGTGAACGCTGAACCCAGGAGTGGTTTCTTTGATTCCGTTTCGGAAATTTCTATGTAAAAGATGCACCTCGCACTGATCGGCCTGTCACTAAAAAATTCGATGAAATTCTGCAACTGATGGAGCAAGACTTGCACGGAAGCTGTCTGGAGATAGCAGAGGCACTAAAAATCAACCGTATGACAGTTTAGAATTATCTAAAACGAGCAGGCTACTCAAAGAATATCGAGGTTTGGGTACCACATGAATTCAAGCAAAGAAATTTAATTGCCCGAATAACCATCAGTGAAACGCTGCTAAAACGTAACGATATGAACCATTTTTTGAACGGATTCATTACGGACGACGAAAAATGGATTAAAGACAAGAACATCCAACGCATGCGACCACGGTCAAAGGCCGGTGACCGAACACAAACGACTTAAAAAAGCCTGGATTGACGGCAAACAAGGTTATGTTGACTGTTTGGTGGTTTTGGAAGGCAATTTTCTATTATGAGCACAAATCGACCGTTTGAATGAAGCTTTCAAAAAAGGAAGTTATTTTCCATCATGACAATGCTAGACCACACAGATCTTTGATGACCCGTTACAAATTGTCCAAGCTTGGCTAGGAAGTTTTGATGCATCCACCGTATAGCCCGGATCTTGCACCCTCTGACTACCATTTGTTTCGGTCTTTGCAAAACTCTCTTGATGGTAAAAAATTGGCCGACCGAAGAGCTGCTGAAAATCACTTGGCCAAGTTTTTCGCTGATAAGGCACAGAAGTTCTACACCGATAGAATTATGGAGCTAACCGGAAAATAGCAAAAGGTTATAGATAATACTGGCCAATATGTTCTTGATTGAAACTGATTGTGAATAAAAAAAATTTATTTTCGAAAATGTACCACAAAACCGCGGAGACTTTTTAAATGACCGATACTATCGTGAAACCGACCGCGCCTTTCACGTGACGTTTTTATACAAAGTCTGTCTCTTGTAGAATGATTCTCAAATATAAAGCCCCGTTATGAAAATGGATCGGCACGCTTCCTAGGATCGAGTAAATTAGGTCAGTCTAGCACTAGTGAAATTTAGCATTATTAAGGCTTCTGACATTGGTAAACTATAACTAACATGTGAAGTGTCGGTGAAAATTTTGTACAAGCCTTAGACAAAATCAATATGGCGGATAAAACGGACTTGTTTGTCATCCTGACACGACAGAAAACGCTAGCAAAAAGAAAGCAACAATAAACTTCAGAAAAGTTAGTGGTTCTAGAAAGACACAGTATCATAAGCAGGAGCGTTTTGAGTGAATAAATTCATTATGGGCCGGGTTTCGTAACAAACATGAAACTATTAAAGACTCAGTCAAACCATACACGCCAAAGCATAGTTCCTCCTGAATGCAGAGATATGTAATCGTTGAAAGCATCCACTTCTAAGGACATCAGCGCCAATCGCAAAGGCTCATAAGACTTTACGTGAAATGCACAAACTAGAACTCAATCAATAGGAGTTACTTCTTCTAGACCCTTAACAAATACTGGAGTCGATTATGCTGGACCAATCCAGTAGTTAGTTTCCAAAGGACGTAGAAATAAAACAATGAAAAATTGACGTTCGGATGTAAGATGCGGTTTGTACTTTTTATACAGTAATAATGGGATTGCTGGCTTAACAGAATATCTAAAAGAATAATTGAAACACGACACTGGAGGAAATTATCAAATATCATACCCAGCACGCGTATCGAGTAGTTGGACAATCTTTCGTATCTGCGCAGGACGATGATATAACGAATTAGATTATTAAATGCAACATTTAGTTTACTTCTACTGTTGAATTAACAGTTGAAAAAAATTTAAGACCCGTAGACTAAGGTGGGTAAGACTAATGTTCTTGCCACTATTAAATGTGCTCTTCTGGTAGTGAATTTTTAAGTTGCCCATAACGTTCTTAGGACACCATAGGTTCTTCTCACAATCCTGGTAATATGATTTCCCCAGGTCAGCTTACGGTTGAACATCACGTCAAGATTTTTGGCCGATTCAACATACATTATTGGGGCATTGATTAATATAAAAGGAGAAAACTATGATGGTCGATACTATTTAAAGCAATCAATAGTGAAACAGATTTGTAGGCTTCAATAAAAGAATATTTTTCTGAGACCAAGTTCAAGTTCCTCATTAATACAATTTATACAAAGCTCGATTTGGCCAAGCAGTCAACTCATATACAACTGTACATCATCAGCGAAAATTTATAGGGAAAAATGTTCGGGTAGTACACTCATGTATATGGAAAATAATAAAGGTCCCAAAACAGACCCCTGGGGGACACCACGTTTAATTGGCAGAAAACATATTGGGTATGTAATTTAATTCGTTCAGTTTTTTTTTCCAGAATTTAAACGTTTATTTAAGAAAAACATGTACAATAGTATTATTCAAAGTATTGCCCATCTGAGGCAATGACTTTTTTCCATCTTTCTGGCAATTTGTGGATCCCATCCCAAAAGAACTGCGCCGGATTGGCAGTCAAGAATGAATCAAGCCAATTTTTGATATTTTGCTCTGATGTTAACCGTATTTCAGTGAGGGCGTTCTGCATCGACCGGAAGTCAGAAGGGGCAAGGTCTGGGCTGTAAGGCGGGTGGGGTAAGACTTCCCATCCACTGTTTTCCAAATAGGTCTTAACCGGAATAGCAACGTGGGGCCGAGCATTGTCATGATGGAAAATTATTACCTCGTGTCTGGTCGCATATTCCGGGCGTTTTTCGGCTACTGCTCTCTTCAAATGGAATAATTGTGCTCAGTAGCGTTGTCCATTGATAGTTTTACCCGATTTTAGCAGCTCATAATACAGCACACCCATCTGATCTCACCAAATACAGAGCATTACCTTCGTGCCATAGATATTCGGCTTTGCCTTTGATTTGGCTGGTTCGCCGGGTTTCACATATGATTTTTTGCGCTTGGGGTTGTCGTAATGGATCCATTTTTCATCACCAGGAACAATCCGATGCAAAAAGACTTCCTTTTTTGGCATTCCAGCAGTTTTTCGGACATGCAGAACCGCTTTTCGACGTCTTTCGGCTTGAATTCATGTGGAACCCAATTTTCTTGCTTTTGAATATATGCAGCTGCTTTTAAACGTTTTGAAATGGCTGCTTAAGTGGCACCCAAAGATTCTGCGAGCTCTTCTTGTGTTTGGTAACAATCTTCATAGAATAATGCTGCCCAGGACGTTCATCGTCTTCCAAGCTAAAATGACCACTTTAAAATCGTGCAAACCACTTTTGGCACGTTCGCTCAGCTAGCGCATGTTCACCATAAACTTCCACCAAAATACGATGACTTTCGGCAGCAGTTTTCTTCATATTAAAGTAATGAAGAAATCCCCGCAAAAACACTTTTTCAGGCAAAA
Source organism: Volucella inanis (assembly GCA_907269105.1). Classification (NCBI taxonomy): domain Eukaryota; kingdom Metazoa; phylum Arthropoda; class Insecta; order Diptera; family Syrphidae; genus Volucella; species Volucella inanis. Next base: position 229,479,288 of record OU026153.1, on the reverse strand, counting down.
AGTTTGACATATTTGAGTGAAAAAAAAAAATATATTGTAGTTTACGCTTCAAATGAATGACATATACTGAAATGACGTACAATGACAGTAGCTTTCCTTTGCATGTTCCAATTCGACTGCTTGCCTCCGATCTGTTACATAAGAACTTACAAACTTTACAGCGCAAGGTGCGAAATTAGAATCGTTTAATTTTGTCACTTAAGATAGAGTGGTTTATTGTATCAAACTCTTTTGAGAAGTCTAGTAGGATAAGAAAGGTTACTTTATCATCATCGATCACTTACCGTATATTTTTGCTGACACTTTATAAGGCTGTAATGCAGCTATGTTCTTTACGAAAACCAGATTTCTTTGGTATTGGCAGGCATGAACTATTGAGGTACAAAGTCATTTGTTTTTGTAATAATTTTTGAAAAACCTCTGATAAATAAGGAAAAATTCAAATTGGCTTAAATTCTTCAACAAATTCTTCAATTTTTAACTACACATTCCATGGTGTTGGAAATATACCTGTTGTCAGTATGACATTAAAGACATGGGTAATAAAAGAAAATATGTTGGGTAAAATCAGTTTCAAGAATAATGTATGTATCAGATCAAAACAAACTGCATTTGACTTGAATGAAAGTATATTTTTAACAACTTCTGTGCTATCTATTGTCCCAAAAGTAAAAGAAGGACCAGACACTGTGGGTACTAGGTTAAAATAGAAATCAGTTGGATTTCTCATAAAGTTTGACTCTGTAACCAAATATACTTCAAGAGCCCCGTTATCAAACTGTGCCTTATTCCTATTGAAAATAATGAGATACAATAAGAGCTGAAACAAGCTTCTACAGAACTTGAAGATGACGATTTTCGCATCACTTCAATGTGAGAAAGCTCCAGAATGTTGCGACCAACAATGTGACATAACAAAAGTTTCATTGCCATGTGTGTACGTGTATTTCGAACTACAAAAAGCTGCTCTATAGTGTCACACGCAAATTGTAATTCTCACTCCTTTCGAATAAACAATTATTTCAAATGACACCCGCCATATGACACAATACCATATATTTTGTAAAATAAGCACAATTTTAGTATATAAGTTTGAGTAAAAAAAAAATTTTTTTTTGAGTTGTTTATTACCTACAGAATTATAGACTTCTTATTTCCCCCCACCAGTGGTAGGGAATAGCAGATCTACAGTACGAGTACAACATCAGTTGGTGTATGTTTCTGATTCGTTCTTTGAGCTTGCTGATTATACCGCTTATTTTACCCAGATATCGTGCGCAGGATAAGACACCACTAGATTTTGTCTTGTTAATTTTTTTTTTTTATAAATTTTTGACTCGCGAAGTAAGGCACTTTAACCTAAAAGATCTTTTGTACCGTTTTGTCAGCACAGTAATTAGGAAAGTACATTTTCTACCCTCCGAATGAAGTAAATAGCACTACCAGCAAAGGAATACATTAATTCGTTTGTGTCGAATTGTTCCCTGAAGAAAATATTCCGTCTAATTCCGTTGACGGCTGGAGATTTCACATAAAATCTGTTCAGCTGTTTCATTTTGTTCTAGACAGAGTCGACACTCCGGGGAGTCAACATTTTTTTGAGGTGATATCTTAAATCGTGATGTCCTGTGAGGTAATTTGATATCATGCCGGCTTAGATTTAGGCATATATTGACACTTTTGTTGATGAGTAAGATGGCTATTTTGGTCAGTTGTAGACTTGGGCTATTCTCTCAATATGAAATGCAACTCAGGTGCTCCCAACTATTGATACTAAGGTGGTCCAAGAAGTACCTGACACAAGAAAGAAAACACAAAAATTTTAGGAAAAATTTTATTTAATTTTTAACATAATCGCCTTTCAGCTCAATACACTTTTCCCAGCGATGTTCAAAATGTTCGATACCCTTTTTATAATAAGAACTGTTTTGCTCCTCAAAATAACCATTAACTACCGATATCACTTCTTTATCGTTGGAAAATCTTTGACCATTGAAGCATTTTTCAAGTTTGGAAACAGAAAATAATCCGAGGGGGCTAAATCTGGCGAATAGGGTGCATGAGGTAGCAATTCAAACTTTAATTCATTAATTTTTGCCATTGCAATAACGGATTTGTGAGCTGGTGCAATGTCTTGATGAAACAACACTTTCTTCTTAGCCAAATGCGGCCGTTTTTGTTTATTTCTTCGCTCAAACGTTGCAATAAGTTCGCATAATACTGGCCATTGATAGCTTTTCCTTTTTCAAGATAGTCAATGAAAACTATTCTACGCGCATCCCAAAATATCGATGTCATGTCTTGCCTGCAGATGAAACGTCTTCTTTGGAGCCAATTCTCCCTTTTGAATCCATTGTTTTGATTGTTCTTTCGTCTCAGGTGTAAAGTTATGGACCCATGTTTTATCCATTGTTATGAAGCGGCGTAAAAATTCTGATTTGTTGCTGTGAAACTTTGCTAAGCATTCAATTGAAACATCTTCACGACAGAGTGTAATGATCGAGTGTGAGTAAACGCGGCACAGATCTTGGACACAGCTTTCCTATGTCCAAATTTTCAAATAATATGCGATGTAACGCACTTTTTGAAATGCATACAATGTCTGCTACCTCACGCACTTTCAGTCAACGATCATCCAGTACCGCTTTGTGGATTTTCTTCACCATTTCTGGAGTCGCCACCTCATTTGGTCTACCAGTGCGATGCTCGTCTTTGCAGCTCTTACGGCTTCGTTTAAGCTCAGCAACCCCAACTTTAACTGTTGTAAACGAAGGAGCAGACTCATCCAGAGACAATCCAGTTGAGCTTTTATATTGGTTGGGCTGAGGCCTTTCAAATAAAAGTATTGTACCACATAACGAAGACCAATTTCCTCCATTTTCACAAATTCACTGACAACGCTCACTATTGATGGCTACCAAACAAATACTAAACAACTACCGCCATGTCTTGGTCAGACCCGGTACTTCTGAGACCGCCATCGTAGCTAAATTAACTGCTGATTTAGAGATATAGCAAAAAGGTTTAGGTCCATTAAAGGTAGTCTTCAAACCCTTTCTAGCCGGTTGGTCAGTCTTTTAATTCCCATCAATGCCCTTATGAACTGGAACCTACCATAGGGAGATTATGAGCCTTTTCTGGCCAGTTCGTCAGCCTTTTCATTCCCATCAATGGCCTCATGACAAGGAACCCACGGAAAGTTATGAACCACTGATTTGGGGTCAATAATATACGAGCTGAGGGAATTTATAGCTGCTTGACTGTCAGTGAATGTAAGGATGTTTTGACACCAGAGTTGTAGATATAATTGGCACATTATTGAATGACGTGGAGTTCTGCCTGAAATACACTGTGGATTATTCCCAATGTTAAGGTGATGTTATTGTTTGGTCCATGTATACCAGCTCCTACTCCCTATTCCGTTTTAGAACCATCTGTCCACCATTTTATGCCATTTTTGCTTTCTGATGGATTGTAGATAGCCCATGCTTCTTTGTTGGGAATCTCCGTGGAGAATCCTTTATTGTTTATTACCGCGCAGATCGTATCAAGTTCCAGTATTTCAGAAAGCAGGGTCCTTAGGTCCGCTAAGCTCGCACTGTTTCGAGCTTTAGTCTACGACATAATTGTGTAAGTGCAGTGAGTGATTTTTATAGAGATCCTTCACGTGCTGCAATATATGCGAAGACAGACAGACAGACTATTTTGATGTTTAAGTGAAAGTTCCAATTAAGTCTTTTATCAAGGCCTATTCCAGATATTTGACCTCGTCGGCGGACTCAACGATTTTGTCATTAAGTGAAACTGTACCTAAGGTTATATTTCTTTTTCGAGTGAAAGGAACTTTGAAAGCCTAGTTGGGTTTATGGAGAGAGTCTCCTTGGTGCACCAGTCTAGTAATGTCTTAAGTGCATTGTGCACTTCGTTTGCCTCTCTGCCTCTAATGATAATGACTTGGTCATCGGCATTACTAACAGTATTGTAGCCTAAATTTCCTAATTTGTTTAGCAGATCGTTAATGACCAAAGACCAAAGGAGGGGCGATAATACGCATTCCTATGGCTGATATTGATACCGAAGCCGGCCATATATCATATGTAGTATTGTCGAGTCATACCTAGTATTGTCGAAATCACCCGCAAAAGTGCAATTTATTTATTTTGGAAGGAGCTTTTGATTTCAGCTTTCAGTTTTAGCACAGGTCATTTTGTCGACTTACCCTTCTGATACGCGTATTGACACGGGTGCAGAGGCGAGATATTTTCTAAGCTTTCTCTGATATGGACGTCAATAATTCCTTCCATTGTTTTCAGATAGAATTATGTCGAGCTTATAGGATGGTATGGTTTAGATAGTTTATTAGACTTGTTGCCTGGTTTGGGGATAAGAACTGCGTTGACCTCCCTCCAAGTGCGTGGTATGTAACCCCAGTCGAAAAAAAAAAAAAATGCCGCCTATACCTGGTACCTTGTATGGTTTAAATGAGTTGATGGCCCACTTAACCTTATCCGGACTGATAAGTTTTCGGGATAAATTGTTGATTCTGCTGAGGTTTTTTGAAACCTGCATTGACTGTACATAAGACATGTCAATATTGAAGTGAAGTGAAGGGAAGTGAACCTGAATCAAGGTATTTAGGGTTTCCTCATGGTTGCGTGTGATTGTGCTATCTGTTTTAATTACCAATCCCATGCAATGAGAATCTTCTTTGGAGAGAAGTCTATGGAGTTTTGCTATAGCAGGAATTTTTTTCTGGTCTTTCGCAGTTAACATGCCAGGAGGATTTCATTGATCTTCGCAACTTTTTGTTGTAAAAGGATAGGTTTGAATACTTCTAGCATTACAACCATCACCGAAAAGACACCATGGAAACGAGGTCCAACACCTTGTTCCTCTTGTCTGCACTCGAGATATTATAAAGAGTCCGTTGCGGGTATAAATATTGGTCGGTATTAGTTATACTATCTGTCGACCACCGACCTGCATATGTATTTTTATTTGTATGTATTTCTTTGAATCATCATCGCGGGTGTAAACAGGGGCTGCCCACAAGGCAGCCTTCTGTCTCCATTGCTACGGTGCATGTTGGTTGACTCAATGCTCAACGCGCTCAATAGTTCTAACGTCTATGCACAAGTATACGCGGATGATGTGGCTATACTGTCTGTTGGATCGTATCTACTGACTGTTTTAAAGCGCAGGCAGCCCAAGACGAGGGTGTTCTTATTACAACAAGCAGCAAGATGCCTTACTTCTTACTCGTCTATTGCTTTGAGGCATCACCATCAAATTCTCCAAGAAAACTTAGTATTTTCGTGTTATCCTGGATAACAAGACATGGCAAGACATGGGGCCTGTCATCGAGAACGGCCATTTGGATCTACACGGCTTAATAAGGCCAATGAACATATACCTACGCGTCGGCTGTCTGGTAGAATAAGCTCTCGCGAAAATACGTGATTGCAGTTTTTACCAGATTCCAAAGAACGGTTTGTTTCGTATGCATAGGGGCTTTCCCTAGCACTGCTGGCTCCGCTTAAGAAACATTGACGAATCTCTCTCTCCTTTATATTTGTATCATGGGCTGCACTCTCAAAGCCATCTTTCGACTAAAAAAAAATGGTCTTTCCTACAACACATACTTGTAGACCTTGCGCGCCGGCTGTCATATGCAATGACAACGGAACTCCTGTTGCGGAAAAAATACGAAAAAGACTTTCTGGCTCCGGCCAAAATCTGAGCCAGAAAGGGAATGCAGTCGTGTCTTCACGAATGGCTCAAAAACCAATATAGGATGTGACACTGATGTCTTTCTAGAGGCCGACAACGTTAGATTTCACTTCATGTTAGGAAAGCTTGCATCTGTCTTATAGTACAAGCAGAAAATTACGCAATCCTAATGGCAGCGAACTATATTTCGCAGAACCGTTGCATAGGGCGGAGCATTTGTATCTGTAGCGACAGTCAAGCTACGGTCTGAGCTTTGCTAAACCCTCTTACGACTTCCAAGCTGGTTCGAGAATGTAAGAGATCACTGAATGTAGTCGGAAGGCACAATTCAGTGAACCTTGTCTGAGTCCCAGGTCACAATGATCGTGGGAAATAAAATCGCCGATGAAATTGCCAGGCATGGTTCAATGGAGAGTTTTTCAGGACCCGAAACTAAGTTGGTTATGCCTGCGTCTTCGCTTAAGGCTTCGGTTCACAATTGAGTCTCATGTGAGCAAAATTGCAGATGGCATATCTGCCCAGATTGAAAGCAGACCAAACGAATGCTTCCTGACGTCTCTAGGAAGTCAGCGGCCTTTCTGGTGTCCCTTAGCAGGAAAGACTGCAGGATGCTTACTGGCGTCGTAATAGGGGTTTACGCTTTTGCAAAGCATTTAAGTGGGCTGGGTATAAGTGACACAACATCCTGTGATGCTTGCTGCGAAAGTAATGACGACACCGCGAAGCACTATCTAAGCTCATTAAAAGGAGCTTAACAAAAAGTACAATGGACTAGTTCTTTTTCTAAATGCTCTGTTAAAACAAAAAAAAACCGTTATCGCCGAAAAAGTGTGGATTTTGTGTACTGCTGCCTTCGACTGCCACTGCATTCAATTTTCGTTGTTCATCTGTCGCATTTTTCTACTTATTCTCAATTGACTTAAATCATCTTACTATAAAATTTGAGTCTTCTATGGCTCGTTTAAGCTTTTCAGTTTTCCGAGCTAAGCCGTCAGAAGATGCCATATGACTTGGTGTCTGGTTTTTTTTTTATTTGAATTTGATCGTCAGATTCACCGTCGTCTCAAAGGATGACTTCACTAGCTACTGAAATTAAAACATGTGGCAACTCCAAAATTTCTAATGTGCAAGTGTAGACACATTGTACTTACTTACTCACTTCTAAATCAATTAAAACTTCCAAATGTCTCATTTCATCATGTTTTATTTCAGCACTAATCGGCATAAGACCCAATGTCCACATACTGTTGCGGATGGCAAGAAGTAAGTTCCCTTTTCCAACTTAAAAGGAAAACTAATTAATTTTTCCTCTACAACTTTAATCAACTTTTATGCCTTGTTAAATAATTGAACTCGAAGTCAAAGTCAATCCTTTATTGCATTCAAATTGCCAAAATTCCATATATTCTGCCACATATACTCAAAACTCCCATCATTTCGAACCCTTCTCAACCTAAATCAGTCTCAGAAAACCTGTGACAATAATTCAGCCTGCTAGTGGTTTTACACTTCATTAAAGTATTCCTAGCTCGGGCATTGCAAAATGAAACTTGCTACGCTCTATCTATCCGTAATGTCAACTGCCAAAGTAAATAAATTAATTAATACTGCTACCCAATTCCAATCCCTTGTAGCTGCCACTGCTACGGATCCTGCTGCTGCCAACTTGCCCGGAAGAGAAGTTTTTAACTTTTCGGGTTTAAATCAGTCGACTTCCACCCAAAGCATATGCAGGACCAACAGCCATCTCAACCACCATTAAAGTGTATTCCTTACAGCATTTTACCCATATCTCACCTCGAACACACATACGAAAATATGTATCTGTACGTAGTTGTAAGTAAATCGGGCCGATTCGTCTAACTTTCGAAGCAGAAACTTTCAACCAAATACCGTTTCGCAGTAATAAATTCAGATGCCGAAGTTTTGCTTTTGGGCGCAATTAATTCACCGATTAAATGCAAGTTGGCCAACCGCATAAAGTTCCTTCCTCTACCTCAACTCTGAGAAAATCTGTTTTCAAAAAAAACAGAAAAAAAAATTTTTAGCAATGCCATGTTTCTGATAGTAGAAACCTTCGAATCTACAAAACCGAAAAGCAGAAAGTGCATCATCGATGAAAGTTCGAAAAGTTCAGGGTGAATTTTGAATTTCGTTTCCCAGCCTTTCTAGGAGTTGGTGTGAAACTTTTTCTCTCGAAAACTGTCGAAGTCCACACACACACCGGACTCGTTATTTTGTAGCGATCAAATAATGAACAAGTTTTTGCTTTTAAGCGCATTTAAACATTTGTTGGACTTAATCTAGTCATTAAGACCTTTTATTTTGACCAATCGGAATTTTAAAGCAGAATCAAAAATTTCGAAATGCCATTACCCATATCATAAAACGGCTCGAAATGGCGGATCTCTATCTCTCTTCTTAAGGGAGGGTAGCCGAACCAAAGGCAAAGTCGCTAAAGCAATCAACCCGTCCAGCGAAAAATACAGTGGCAGCGACAGCAAACACTTACGAAATGAAGTGACGTATGTATAAATACGATTACAGTACCTACTCAATAGTTTCAGACGTTAAAATAGGAACACTTCCATTTTTTATCTAATCACTGATGAGTATCTGAAAATGCTTACAAAAAATTAACCCAACCCAGTGAGCCTTAAGACGGCTTAAAAGTTTAATGAATATAGAATTCAATTTTGCTTTTTAAAAATTCAGAAAATGAATGGATAGGTTTTAAGCCGAACTGTTAAAGGGTATTGATTCGATGTCATGAGTACTCCTACTTTCACCTCCACGTTGGTTGGAGAGATTGGGTAACTAACCCCTTGAAAGGTCGTTGGTGGCAGCAGTCATGAGGATGGAATAGGTGTGTCTTCTCTTCTTGTTCCACACGTTAGCGGACAAGTTCTCTAGATGGCCGAACTAGTTAGGCCGAACTACTAAGTGAAATCCCTATATGATGGACCTTTAATGGGTCAACGGTAGCGCTCATACCAAAGTGAATTACTGGCACCGGAATACCCGGCCTGGTGTCGTAGAGTCAAAACAAAAGTCTGACCCTTCAGTAATGGAGTAACTTCCCAGTCATGTCAAAAAAACTTAGTTATGAGGGATACATAACGAGCTTCGGATAATGAATCTCCTCAAATTGCAACTAGACACGGAACGTCAATGGACTTCGAGTTGAGAATATGAACCTGGAATGTACGAACTCTCTACATTCCAGCTGCTTGAATCTGTCCTCACGTGGTACAAAACAGATATTACCGCGATCCATGAGATACGATAAATAGGATCAGATAAGACGAAAATGAAAAAATGCGACATTTATACAGCTGTCATAAAAAATTGCAGCTAAGTCAGCTAAGCTATTAAAAAGCCTTAGAATAAAAAGACCAGCGGAGCTCTTTAAATACGATAGCGATTCTTCGGAAGGCGCAAGCACCAAATCATCAACCAAGTATGGGAGGCAGAAATCATGCATATTGACTGGACCATCAGCTCCATATACCGCACCTACTAAAAAGACGAGCATATGTCTTACAAAAACTATCGAGGCATATCCCAGCTTAAATTCGCATATAAGATCCTATCCACTGTATTATGTGAACGTCTCAAACCGTTTTGCAACATACTAATCGGCACGTACCAGCGTGGCTTCAGACCCGTCAGATCGAATTAGGTACTGTAGGAAACTGTTGCTTCGTCAGTCTGGCAAAACAATTGCGTTCAAAACTTCTAACTCGAAGGACGAAAAATATGTTTTACAAAGCCCTTATCCTGCCATTTCTGCTTTTTAGCGCCGAGTGCTGGACGATAAGAAGGAAGGGAGAACTAAAACTGGGCTCCTCTGAAACGAACATTTCTCGACGGACTTTTGGTCCTATGTGGCAGGAGGGCGAATGAAGGAGAAGATACAACCGCGAACTCTAGGTGATGTATCAAGATGTGGATATAGTTCCATTGGCTCAGCTACATCCAGTTAAGAGGATCTACGATTTCTAGCCCCCAGGTTCGAGACGACAAGAATGGCCGAACCTCAGGTTTAAAGACCAAGCCATCGCGTATGCCAGATCGCTTCGTCTGGATAACTTTAAGCAGCGTGCTTGCGTAATCTCTGGAACTACTGAGCCGATTCTAAAAATTCTTTTACCAGTAGAAAGCTACACTATCCCTGAGTAATGTAGGCTATATTTGATAAAGCTAAGTTTGAGTTCGGAATCCCAATATTTGTTAGTCAAGTGTGAGAAAAATTGGTTGGATATACGTGAAAGTAATGTACTACAAAAATATTAGCCATCAGTAGAGCTAAAAAAAAGTCAGCAATACGAGTAAGAATAACTATTTTTAGGCAGAGCTGACTAAAACATTTATCGGAATTGTTTTTCATTACTAACCTCAAAGTTTTTTCTTAATACGAAAATAAAAATATTACCACTTTTCATAAAAGTTTTGCGTATTTTTATTAATTTAAAATAACACCTGTTGTTGGACCCCATAGTTCAAAATCAAAAGAGACTGTGCGTATCTGTAAAGTTGATGAAAGATCTGACTTGAACTGGATCTCGAGCGCGCAAAATGGGATTTTAACGAATTGTTCAGGAGGTGTGGGAGTGCAAACAACCGCTGATCTGGCTTTTCATTCAGAAGATGCAGCATATGCGGGTTTTGAGTGACTGTTATTGCGTCTACGTGACTTTTAGATATCATTGTTTGTTCTGTAGCCATATCCTCAAGTGACGTCTTATTGAAAACTCAACCATCTCTGACCAGGTGAAAAACATGTAGAAATACTATAGACAAAAGAAACTTTGCATTCTGTAACGGCAGACGGCAGATGACACACATTTTGTGTTTGGTGTAAAAAAACAACAAAATTTAGAAAACAGACTTCGAATGCAATGTGTGCATAAATTCAACCTTTTTCTTCTGAAGCTGGCTTCTTGACAACCAAACATAAAAGGTTGTGTTGTTGGTACAAAAAGTGACGACAAGTGTATTCTTACTTGTAAACAAATGCAGAAGGAAGCATCTTATATCTAAAGCATCTTGGAGGAATTAATTAAACTAGATCAGAGATCGTTAAAACAATTTTCAAGCAAATAGTTCTACCGGGACTAAAAGACTTTCTTGGCAGTTTGTTCGAAAATTGCAGAGTGAAGAGGGCACAAAGCGAGACTAGTGCGTCATTTTAAAACAGGACAGGATATTTTGGTATTTTATTGCTCTGAACCTGAAACCCAGTTGACGACTATTTCGACTACGGATAACGAATGGATTATGGAATGTCAAAAACCTTTTTGACGACGGAAAAGAGGGTACTCAAGGTTTTAGATTCGTACAACAAGAGCATAAACTCATGCGGTATAGACTAGATATCCTAGGAGTAAGCGCGCACTCAAGGGATAAGGGTACTTAAAATGCCTGCATCAGGGAGGATTGAACGATGGGTACCGGTTTTAAATGTTTGATGGTTATGATGGTGGGAAAACTGCTTATATCCCTCCGAAAAATAGTGATCGTGATGGGAGATTCTAGAGCAAAGGACGGCACGTGGCGATAGGTTTATTGAACTTTGCTTTTTCAGCCGCATGGTCGTTATAGGCACCATGCTTTGCTACAAGATCAAATCACGACAAATCGGCGAGTTACCTCAAACAGATCGAATCAACACTTGAGAAATTGCAATTCAGACGTATAGCAACCGATCCAACTTCCTAAGGGTACTCAGATAAAATATCAACAAGCTCTGGGAACTCCAAGCGAACAAACAGATAAGGACCACCTTACCACAAATATGGAAACCATCAATAGCTTGGATTATGATTATGGTGTGAGACAAACACCATAGAAGATGTGAAATTCAAAGCACATGTCTGACTGGAGATACATGGAAACAGAGGAACAAATGTTTGAACTGAAAACTTTACAGAGACCTCAGTGTTAAAGCGCTCTGAACTATATTTAAGTCAAGAGAAAAGAAACACAGCTTATTCCAGACAAGCGAAACTGCATTAACGTACTAGAAACCAGGGTTAAAGAAGAAGCAAACAGGTTGGTTAGAAGGCAGAGCCGTTTAAAGTAAACCGAAGGTGTCCTACATGATTTGAAGAGGTAAATAATTATTAAGTTGCTCAATATGGAAAACCTGGGGTCACTGCGGTGGTACATGCGTCCTATCGGCTGTGGCCGAAAGAATAGAATGATAGAACATCCTAATTCAACGGTCGACATTGAACAAATAGGCTTTCGAGCTGGATGTTCCTCTAATGACTCTAATGGAGCATCATTTATAAAAGCAACGCATTGACCACACGAGAACATCTCTGGTCTGCTCATTGATTTTAAGAAGTCTTTTGACAACTTAAATCGAGATTAAATATGTCCAGTCTTGCGCAGGCGTGGTATAGTATACCAGAAAAACTAGTCGCTGATGATGGCAGTAAAGTGACGTGTTTAAAAAAAAAAACGGCATAATGTCAGAGAAATTTGACTACGCCTCAGACATAATATCACACCTGTTGGCCTACAACTTACAGTCAAATGCGACCAACGTAGAGGCCAAAATGAACTCAAAATTGCCAGATAGTAAGTCTAGAAAGTAAACAGCTCCCTATAAACAGAAACTGGATGAGGGGAGCAGCATTCTAAAAGTAAAAGCTGCATTCTGTATGACTTCTGACATATGAAGAAGCAATGTCCTTAGCACAAAAATCCAGCTGAGATTGCTCCGACCGGCCGATTTACGTGAAAACTGGCGTAAATAAATGTTTTCGCAGCATTTTAAGGTTCTTCTGGGTAAACCTGTATATATTACGACCGACAAGGGCATTGCAGAACTTTAAACACGTTAGGTCACAGCCGTTGTTAACACCCTATGCCCCACGAAGGGTCCGAGGACCATAGTAAAGTCGACGCTGATATTTACCTTAAGATATCATATACAGCTATAAATATATCTATTGGCCACATTATTATCAAAAGGCTCCTTCAAACTCTTAATATTCCAGCAGAAAGTGCACACGAATTGGCGAATCCATTCTTCATATCACTGCTTGTTACAGGATAACCACCTGTTTAGACAAAAGGGAAATAATTGAATATCCAAATGAAACAACTTAGCAGCCATTTGCAATCAAGTGAGCCAGTTACAATTTACATTCAAAAATAAAAGGCAAGTATACCTAATTTTATGTCGGAGCACTGTGCTATAATATGAGCCCGTGAAGGTTTTTAGAAGGATGTCAAGAGAAAGATATGTGCTGCTAAAGTGTTTCAGTAATCTCCATAACGAGGGAAACTTACAACGACAGCGAACGCACATACTCATACAGTGCATGATGATGAATTCAAGTCGACTTCAAAGAGACTTGGCGCGCTTTAGGCTGGGCTGTCTTGTCAGACTGCGGTATGGCACCTATTTGACGGTCCTTGATGCCACATTATTCTGTGCACTACTAAATGAGCGTAGTAGATGATCGGGTGAGAGTAAGCAGAAAGAAGTCCATGCCATTTCCTTTTGCCAACCCCACCCCCACCCCTCCCACTCCAAACACTCCTTTTTCAATAAGTGGACAGCTAGCAAGGCAGAAGGAGCAGGTCAAAAAAAAAAAAAAAACACCAGAAAAAAACGTGAAAAAGAGTGAAAATGAAAACGTTTATGTGCATGAAATGTAATCGGGGCACTAAATGAGAGGGTACTGGATACAGTATGATGTCGTCCTTAGTGCGCACATTTACGAGTGCATGTGCCCATGAGTGTATGAATGCTTACATCGCTCTTCCAAGTTACAGCTGTAGCTGTAGGGGGTAACATAATGTGGTCTGAAGTACTTTCAATGAGGTCATGCAAATAGGAAATATGCATCTGCATAAAGTCCTTAGCCATTTTCCTATTTTTTTTTTTTTTTTTTTCTTTCTTTTCGAGTTGGCCTCTACATACCGTAGGAAGAAGCAAAGTTGTTAGAAAAGAAGAACAAAATAAAGAACGACTAGTAATGGAGCTGTTATTCATTTTCAATTGGGTGGAATTGGTTGTGACAGGTGATTTAAAGGCAACCCACTTCAACGTGGCAAGAAATGAGTCTTTTTGAGTGGATTCTCATCAAAGCCTTCGCTTAACATATGTGTGAGGTTTATCCTCTTTTTCCTTGTTTTGACGGTTAATGGTTTAGCTTTCATATTGAGACAGAACATAGATACGGCACCACTTTAGTTATTATGCCTTAGTCGCAGTCATTTTATTTGTAAGAGAGTGTTTGGTTTTATATGATTTTTGTACGGACTTGAATACAATTCATTTTCTTTTAATATTTTGAATAAGCGATATCTTTTCGTTGCTTTATCTATCGAAATTGTTTTCTGAGTTCGTTCACCAGAGTTCGCGAGATCTTATTTGGAAGGCCTTCAGATATCAAAATGCACTCGAGCAGTATACGAAGTCCATTTCTTTTCAATTTCTTACAAGACTTTCTACTGAAACAGTGTACTGACGATTCCGGGACGACTTCTTTTATTGCTTATGAAAGCGATGAAAGCAAATTTCGAATTAGAATTAGACGTGTGATCCCTGTGAAACTATATTTTTTGCCATACGACCTAAAAAAGCTTACTTTTTGTAGAAGGTTTGTGGTCTATAAGTCCTGCTTCTTTGAGGTTATTTTGGGACGAAGCGTCTTATCACTTTGTTCTTGTTTCTAACATTAGCTGACGCTTAAACGAGAGAGTTCATATTATCAAAATAAGTAGTTATAAAAGCTGGTAAAACCTATTCTCTAAGAATGTTTGTTCGGAAGATAATATCCGGTCGCTTTGCTCAAATTCCTTCCAAAAAATTTGGAGACCTCTGACCGTTTTCTTGATCATTAAACGGTAGCTTATGATATTACAAACCAATAGGCTTTTCTTTCTAAGACAGTGTCATGATGAGAATTACTATCACTCTAGACAATTCTCCTGACCCCGGCTAGGTTATCAGTGAATTTCTTTCTCAATATTAAGACTCCCAGTAAGGTGCGATGCAGCGCCCTCATCATCACCAGGTGTTTTGCATTTCTGATTAAATCAAAATAAATGCTCTACTAGGTGGGGTAAAAGTTACCTCCTTGGAAATGAAAAAAAAAATTGTTTTTAAACGTTTTTTTATTTTATTCGATATAGTCCCCTTTTAGTGTGATACACTTATTCCAACGATTTTCCAACTTCTTGATCCCGTCCGAATTTTCCGGAAGGTCTGTAAAATACTCCTCCGTGGTGACGACGATTTCCTCGCGTGAGCTGAATTTTTTATTGATGAGCCATCTTTTGAGGTTTGCGAAGAGATAATAGTCCGAGGTAGCTAAATCGGACGAATACGATGGATGCGACAGCAATTGGAGCCGTAAGTCATTGATTTTAGCCATAGTTGCGAAACAACACCCTTTCGAAGTGCTTTCGCGTTCGTATTTTTGGTCAGTAGTGAGTAAGCGCGGCACCCAGTCGCAGGATATTTTTTGCATATGCAAAATATTGCTCATACAGCCAACACCATTTCAAGTATTTTTCTGACATTGTCTTCCGTAACCGCATCGGAGGGCCTTCCTCTACGGACTTGATCGGTAGTGGAGTTGCGGCCACCACGAAACTCTCGAAACCAATATTTGACGGTGTAATCTGACGGAGCATTAGCCCCATAATATTTATTTAACTTTTCTTTAGTTTCCTTCGCCATTTTGCCTCTCAAAAAATAATGTTTTATGAGAGAACGAAAATCGTTTTTGTCCATACTTAACATGATGCCAAACTCGTCAACAACAATCAGCTGTCAAAACAAAACTAAAGACAGTATCACACTGAAATTTGGCATTTCTGCCTAAATATGAACGGACTTCAAGGCACCATAACCCTTTTTGTAATAGCAGCACATTCTGGCGGTCAAGCAGGTTACTTTTCGCTCCACTTAGTATTGATCTGCTTTCGTTTTCAAAGTGTCTTGCGTTCACGTCTTGGAGACTTGGGACACTGTTTCTTGCTTACAGTTTAGTCTAAAAGTCAATTGAAAGTGTAAAAGAGTTTCAAGATCTAGCATCAGCGTACTAGAGTACCCATATTGCCAATGCTCGCCGTTCTTCGAACACCAGTATCATGACTGGCTGAAGTTACTTAACCTTATCCCAAGTAACCTATATAACACATGGGCTGAAAAGTCAGTGCGGTTTCATAGTAAAACACAAAATTTTCGCAAAATTCAACTTTATTTATCAATATAGTTGCCTTCGAGGGCGATGCACTGATTGAAACGATTTTTCAATCTTTCGATACCAGTTTTGTAGTACAATTTCGGTTTAGCCTCAAAAAAGGCTTCTGTTTCGGCGATGTGATCTAATCACATGACATTGAAGATCTTAGTTTATTCATTACTGAGCGGATATTCTCCATAATCATCGTACAAATATGTATATGTTGGCATATGTAGCTTTGATGTCGATAAAAAAGTTGTGAGTACCTCAGTGTGAATATCTGATTGATGGAAATCAAACTCGTTATGAATTTGTAGTACCATTAAAATGTTTGCACATAGCGTGAGCGAAGCTATCTTAGGGACGGAATAAAGAGAGATACCGACGTACGTTGGTTTTAAATGTTTGCAAGTTGTAACGACTAGATAATAAAGAGTTCGGCAAGGCATACCATAAGTGAGTTGAACGGCTTAGAAACGAATCACGATCAAGTGGGGTTGAGGGTACACTAATGAGAATTCAGGCGGGTGAGTGAAGGTTCGTAATGGTACTGGGAATTTCGACGGAGTACTGTAGGTGCCGAAAATAGCGTTAGAACAAGGTGAGGCAAGAGATATTAAGTCAGTGTTTAAGAGTGTCAATTAAGAATGTAATATTAGCATCATCTATGAGTACTTTCGCAAACTATTGAATCCTATCTAGCAAGTGTAAAAAGGTACGTTCGAAAGTGGGGTTGAGGATACACTAATGAGCATTCAGGCGGAAGAGTAAAGGTTTAAAGGTGCGAAATGGTATCGGGAATTTCGACGGAGTACTGCTGGTGCATTTTCCCCCCATAGGGGAAAAATATTTTTTACAATGGCCAAGGAAACCCTGTTATTCCAACGAAAGCTGTCATTGACACACATGCCGATGATTCAAATGCCAGTTATGGACAGTATCTCGAAAGCATTAAATTTAGCTTTGTTGGTGATTACTTCATTAGTAATGCTATTAATTTATTAATTCGCTGCAGTTCTAGTTCTACAGCCGAATACCATAGACCTAAGTCCGGGAACGAATATGAATATGGATTATAGGTAGCAGATAATTAGAGATTTTTGTCTAAAAAGAATATCGGAGACAAAACAGATCCCTGTGGCACATCTGATACCAGACTATGTCACATGTTTTAGAAATATTAAGCGCAACTATCTTACTTTTGCCAGATTGATGCAGACTTTGTTTTCACTTTCGGAAGACATGGCAGTAGACCTGTTACTATGGAAATCGTACTGTCGGTCATTGAGAGGTTTTTGCGTTTATAGATATTTCATGAGCTGACAGTTTATCAGCGTTTCCATGACCTTGAGGAGGTCATTTTTTTAGAAATGGAATATTGGCTTTGTCTTAAAACTTGATAACTGGAATGTCATTGTAAATGAGCCTTCGAATAGAGGATGAGGGGGAATTTTGTGATATTTACTACCTTTGGGACATTGTAGTATTTTTTGCCTTAAAGTTTGGTCGTATTGAAAGACGTTGCAGTCATGGTTCGTTTGAATTTTTTTCGGTTTTCCTTTGTCGGGTTTGCCTTGTAGAGCAGGAAAACCATTTCTAACTGTCACAGCCTTTTCTTTTGGCCTGATGCTCTTAATTCAATAAGGGATAAAGGGTCTTATTCCAACGAGAAAAGTTACTTTGATCATATCACCAGCGGCATCCACATCGTTATCGAAGAATCCAATCCAATCCAATTGGCATTTTCGTATTGCCAGACGATTCTTTTAGAGATCTTTTATCTGGCAGTGTCATTCATGTACGAGAAATTAGCTGATATAACACAATGGTCAGATGAGTTTAGAGGAGAAAGTACATAAATAGTGTACTTATCGGGGTGAAAACTCAAAAATAAGTCCATGGTGTTGGCGGTATGACTATCAACGTCTGGTATTTGCGTGGGCTCATTTACAAGCTGGTTCAAGCTGTTTTCTGCAGCGAAGATTTCAACACACCGTTAATCGTGTATTATCTGTCCAAAATGTCGAAGCCATCCAGAATGGTGTATATTGAAATCACCTACAATAATTAACCAGATTGTTCATGAATGGTTTCGGATGCTCATGTATATCTAAAGAAACGATCTTAGAGAAGCCTTATTGCTACATAGTTGGCGGCTCCGTATTTGATACTGTTAAAAAAGTTCCTTTCTCAATGAGCAGAAAAAGAATGCCATTTCAAGCTGCTTAGAATAGCTCATCGTCACGATCTTTATTATACAATACTTTATCTTCGATAGGACTACTTTAACTTAGTCTAGGTTAGAGGACGGTGCTCTCTGTCATTTTCGTCCCAAGTGAATGATTCATTCTGCCTCATTGCGGTATTGTGGCCATCGTCGGCGTTATAGAAGAAGTAGTCTATCTATATTCTCTACACTAACTTCAACTGTTCTACTGGTTTCCCATATTCACCTGTGCATTTTAGCTTTGGAGCCCTGGCACATTTATTTTTTTCTTTGATAAGTCTTTCGAACGTCATTCCAGAAGCAGCACCTCCCTATTTCCTTAATAGCATTCTATTCATGCTCTTTTTATACTTTTCCGAGAAGCCTATGGTCTACCCTTCTTCTCTGCTCGCAGAGCTCACTAGCAGCTCTCGGATTCTTGCTTTTCAGAGGTTTCCTTATGGCGACGCTTTAAAACCAATCACGTCAGAAGCAGCTTTTATGATGGCTCATTGAAACATTCTCATTGGTGTTCAGTGTTTTGTGAATGGAGGCTGGGGGTAAACAATTCTTGCGGTCTCTTTTAACTGCATTTTCAAAGTCGAGTTCCTTGACTCTGTTTTGTCTGGGATATTCTCATTCATCTCCTGTGTGAATAGAGGTAATGATCCGAGTCGATATTGGCTAATCGGAAGTTCGGACACCCAGAATGCTGAAAGAGTGTCTCGCTTCGAAGGCAATATGGGAAATCTGGTTGACGGTTGATTGATAAGGGGATCTAAAAATCCCCGAATGCTGAGATATGAAACCGTGAGCTACCTGTTAAAGGGTTGCGTTCCGTTACAAATTCTATGAACGTGAATCCATTGTCGAACGCTGTGCTATACGGGCTGTGTTTTTGATGACTCGCCCAAAGAGAGCTTCCTTAACTAACCTTGCATTGAAATCTCGTTGCACAGATTTGATTTCATATCTGAGGTACTAAGCACATGTTCTGTGTATAAGGTAATAGAATTCGTCTTGAATGCTGTTATCATTATATATAGGGGCATGGACGCAACTGTTTTATAGCAACTTAAAATCTCTACCAATTTTTCAGTAGCACGTGCTGTGTTAAGGGTCTTAATCCATGCGGTATGTATAGATCGTGTATGTCAAAAAGACAAAGAAAATTGAGAGGTAGTAGTTGAATTGCCTCATACTGGTCGACCTTCAAGGGCTACGAAATAAGAAAACATCGACAGTCTTATAAATTTGGGTCAAGAAGTGAATTTATCTTTTACGTGCGTTCACGTTCACGTCGGTGCACGACTGGTTCGAAAAATGCTCAATTTTATTCAAAAAGAGCATCAAAAGCAGGTCGACGAAGACATTATTTCCCAAGCTTCCATGGACCGCACATTCATGAAAAGCATAATAACTTGCGACAAGATATGAGTTCACGAGTATGACATGCAAATTAGCTAACAGCCTTCGGAATGGCGTTCCGAAAATAAGATGAAACCCAAGAAACCGTGACGAAGTCGCTCATAAATTAATGTTATGCTGGCAGACTTCTTTGGTGTAGTTCACTTCTAATTCCCTCCAGAGGGACAAACGATGAACAAGAAATATTATTTATAGTAGGCTTCATAAACCGTTTGCATGAGAGTATCCACCGAAATCGTCCAGATTTGTGGAATGGCAATTCATGAATTTAGCACCATGATAATATGCCTTCTCACAAAGACATTATTGTGTAAGAGATTATGACAAAACACCATATTCACCTGGACTTTTTTCGGAGCTAAAATTACCAGTTCGAGAAAGGTTCACAGTGCTTCAAACGGTCGGTACAATTTTTGATGACGCGGTCCAATATGTGCGGCGATATTCCAGCAATAGCGTATTAAATGTTGGCCTCGAGGTCCAAGTTGGTTGGCTTGTTAACATAGATTAAGAACTTGAGTATCCCCACAGAAAATAATGTCAAGATCGCGGCGGCCAATAGATAAACGCTCGCCGTGAAATGACTCAGTCGCCAAATTTCTCCTTCACAACTTCGAGCGATAAGTCGCTTGTATAGCATGTACCACCGTCTTGTCGGAATCACAGCTCGAATATATAAATGTTGTCGAGTTATGACCACAGCAAGTCGGTTAACATCGCTTTATATTTGAGACCATTGATGGTAACGGTGTCTTCTTCCTCCTATCGAAAGAAATAAGGTCTGATGATGCAATAAACCGCACGAAGCAGTCAATCTTTGTGGATGCATTGATACTTGGCTTCACACTTGTTGTTTTTGTTCTCTCTAAGAATGGCAAATCTGCATAGTCTCTGAGCCAAAAATGGGTCTCGTCCTATAAGATGAATTTTTGGACGTTGTCTATAATCGTGCGGCACCAATTCTTGCTTCAGCACAACCTTTTACAGCTGAAGGCCCAAAATCCAACCGCAAAATAAGCCTGACTGACCCTAATGCGATTGCGGCCGCATCGACATTTCTGGGTTTCCTTCGATATTGGCTGCTGTGGCGGCTATGTTTTCTTCATTTCGCACTACTCCCTGTGCTTTTCCTGTACTTTTCCATGGTGCGACGAATTCCCTGCACACTTTACCCATTATAACGACCGTCCTTAAGACGAAATTCACGTTGTGTCTTTATAACTGAGCCAGAATTTCGATAATATTATTAAATAATTTCCGCACGTTCGGCAAGCCTAAGACGATGCAGAAATGCCAAACCTTACTGAATATTTTGACAGCTGTATGTCATTGGTAACTTGCTGAGACATAACAATTGGAGCAACTATCATTGCTATTTGGTCACCGTTTCGTCAAGTCTTGAAAATTTCAGTTAGTCTAGGTCTTTCTGCTTGCATCTTCTAGAAAATCTCAAAAATAGACTGAAGATCCTAGAAATGGACCTTGAATTTGAATTTGATGAGAAAATTAACAGAACGGCATGGGAATCAAAAATATACCTGAAAGGCTATAAAAAATGTCATCCAGAAAACTATTTGTGATGTCAAAATGGTCCAGATTTTTTGGTAATCGTCAAATTTACATTGTTTTCTTGTAATCCACATTTTTCTATTTTTATTACTTGTATTGCAAGTGATGGTTTCGAAATGTTATTCGATATTGTTCCTACACAACGAATATTATGAATATCAGTCGTATGCTTCTGAAATTTCACCTGCTTTGTTGCTCTTGCTTTGCTCAAGGTTTACTTTGCAAAACTTGCATTTCAGAATGGAACCCCTATCTCTCAATACCATACATAAAAATTTACCCTCCGTTTTTACTATTTAGGATAGAAAATATTTAGTTTTACCCAATCTTCCTTTCTCATTGACCTTTCCTCTACAACCTTTTTTCTGCCGGACTTACTATGGGAGACATCTAATTGTCATTCATTGGACAGTATACTTCTAAAACTAAGTATCAAGATAAGGACTAACCATTTTGTAATAATAAAAATATGATAGTATGTGTGATTCAAATACTAAAATTTCCCTTTGTTAGGTACACCGTTTAATAGGTTGATGGAGTCTTATTAAGGAATACAACATGACCTTTTCTCATGAGCTGAATACCATAGAATTAACAGTAGTTTGAGTTCATCTTTTCAACTCTCTTCTTACAAAAATAATTTGCACGATATAGGCCTGATACCTGTGGTTTTGAGATAGTTTATAAGACCTGCATTAACAAAAGTTGTTAACCTTAACACTATTCCGACGTAAATCCAATGCATTGACCATTGAAAAAAAAAAACCGGTTCGTGTCTACCATGGCAGAGATAAGGCATCTAACATATTTCTGATCACCTTAAACAATTGTTCAGCTAACCCCAAAACACAATGACATGTAAAATCATCAGTGATACCACCCTTCAACAGCTTATTGTGTGATTTGCCTAAAAACTCGCATATACTACCCTCGAAGTCATTTACTCATTTTGACTTATACCCAACTATGATTTAACGAAGGATATTTACAATACAATGGACTCCTAGATTACGACCAACACTCTTTGATAATAATCCCTGGAAGCAATCTCTAATTCCTTCGCTAGTTGTAGTAGGGTAATGGCCACAAGCCGAGTTATTGTATCAATAAATTTTCAATAACGAGCATAGCCCAAGGGTCAACAATAACCCACCCCCATTTACAGCAGGACATTTCAGTACTTTTGAGGTCATACTTCGCGATATACAGTAATTTTGAGTAAGTGACTAGGATTCTTACTCAAACTGTAACGTTTCTCGTGGTCAGTTCACTGACTTGGAAAACAAAACAATTTAGAATCAAATAAAAAAAAAAGGGGGAAAGTATGATAGAAAAGAGATAAAAGAAGAACAAGGAGTAAATTTTGATATGTTTCACAGGGCCAGAGATCCGGATGGAGTTACCATAGCCAACGGCAAATTCTTGTCTCGTCTCTCTAGATTGCTGTTCATTCACTTAATCAAGGATTTCAGCTTTGTTAAGTTTTATTTATGCTCCTATATGGTAGAAGCTTTGTGGGTTTATATTGTATACAGAAATTTTGCCATTCCACTACCATTCGCTCCATTCAATTGTTGGCCTGCCTTCGGTAAAGCTAAATATCCTCAAGGTATTTTCTCAAATTTTGCAATAGAAATGATATTAATAATAAAAATGATTGTCAAAAAGGATACCAAACCTTACCAAGGACTAAGAGAAATTATTGAAAAATTCTTGGATGACCTAGCCCTAACTTGTTTTTGTTTTTCTTGGCCAGCACCGAAAAAACTAAGAGGAATCGAATGCAAATCGTCTAGCAACTAGGCACTGGGTGTAGAGGTATAAAAGGCCGGGAAGAAACCCTTTTTTGAGCGTAAACAAATCCGTGAGTTTTGTTCTTGAAGGATTTTATGATTTATGATAGCTTTCAAAAAATAAAAAAAATAAAAAAAAACAAAAAAGAAAAACCTCTCTGAAATGCTGAAAGGTTATTTCCTATGCAAGGGTCGAATTAGGCAGGGTGCATGGATTCCTTTCCTTTCCTTGCCTTTTATTTCTCTTACTTTTTTGACAATAATTCGGGTTTGTTCCGTTCAAAGTTTTACTTTTTTTTTGTGTCGTTGTTTCCTCCTTTTCTGGATGATGTTGTCCTTGATGATTATAATTTAACTAGCGGCGGTATGGTTTCTTTACGCTTGACTCCATGGTCATTTATCACAGGACATTTTTTTTTTTTTTATAGAAAAACAAAAAATTTCAACCTCCATAAGATAATATTTTTTTTTTTTCTTTCTTTTTTGTATTACGAGCTTAATATAACAAACCAGGGTAGACTTTTTATTTTTCTATAAGACGCTGCCGTGCATTTGGGTTAAAGAACTTTTTTCTTGTTGACTTCCTCTTGGTTTGTGTTTTCTCTAATGTTGAAGGAATTTCGATTTAATTTAAGTTATTCTTTAGAGCTATACACAAGTGTATACGCTCTTAAATAAAATATGCGAATTAAATGACAAGCATATTTCAATCTAGGAAAAAGGAATTTTTGCTAGAAATATGATGGATTTACATTTGGAAAGCGGATTTATGGACTGGAATTTATTAAGGATGACATAGAGATCATATTTCAAATCAAATGTCATATGTACTCGTTTGTAAGAAAATTTAGTGTGAATTCATAGATTTAAAAAACAATTGCTGCAAATTTACGGCGTCAAACCTTTAAAGCGTTAAAGAAAACACAAAATTATGTAAATGTATAAGAAAAATATTTTAGCTTATTTTGACAATTTTGTGTAACTATCTAAGCTAGTTTAGATGAATTGATTTTTATTCCTGCCATTAATACTAGGTGGGGTGAAAAGTAACCTCTAAATTTAAATGGTTTTTTTATTTTATTCAATATAGTCCCCTTTTAGTTTAATACACTTATTCTAGCGATTGTCCAACTTCTTGATCCGGTCCGAAAAAAAATTTTCCAGAAGGTCTGCAAAATACTCCTCCGTGGCGTGAGCTGAACTTTTTATTGATGAGTAATCTTTTGTGGTTTGGGAAGAGATAATAGTCCGAAGGAGAAAAATCGGGCGAATACGGTAGTTGCCATAACAATTGGAGCCGTAAGTCATTGATTTTAGCCGTGGTTGCGATGCTCTTGTGCGCCGGCGCATTGCCTTGCAAAAACAAAATTTTTTTCGCTACATGTGAGGCCGTTTTGCAGCGATTTCGGACTTCAATCGCTCCAATAATGAACAGTAATACTCGCTGTTGATAGTTTTTCCTTTTTCGAGGTAGTCCATAAAGAGTATGCCATGATAATAACAGAAAACCGACGCAATAATCTTTCCGACCCATCGAGTCTCCCTCGGGCACTTCGGAGCACTAGTGCCGGCTTTAGTCCATTGCCGGGCACTCATTTTATTCTCTGATGTTCAACAGTTACCAATCGACGCCAAAAGTCCAAACACTATTTCGAAGTGCTCTCGCGTTCGTGTTTTTGGTCAAAAGTGAGTATGCGTGGCACCCAGCGGCAGGATAACTTTTTCATATGCAGAATATTGCCCAAAATATGGAGTGTGCGCTCAGTACTAATCTTTGTGGTATCTGCTAGCTTGCGCATCTTCACTTTCCGGTAAGCCAACACCATTTCATGTATTTTTTGACATTGTCTCTGTAACCCCATCGGAGGGCTTGCCACTACGGACTTGATCGGTAGTAGAGTTGCGGCCACCACGAAACTCTCGAAACCACGGTGTAATCTGACGGAGCATAAGCCCTATACTATTTATACAACTTTTCTTTTGTTTCCTTCGCCGTTTTGCCTCTCAAAAAATAATGTTTTATGAGAGAACGAAAATCGTTTTTGTCCATACTTAACATGATGCAAACACGTCAACAACAAACAGCTGTCAAAACAAAACTAAAGACAGTATCGCACTGAAATTTGACGTGCCTGCCTAGATATGAACAGACTTCAAGGCACCATAACCTTTTCTGCAGTAGCAGCGCATTCTGGCGGTCAAGCAGGTTACTTTTCACTCCACCTAGTATAATCCGCTTCTATCGCTAAACGCGTGGAAATTAATAATTTAATTTCAGCTGAAGTTCAAATCCTGATTTCGCAAACTTCCCGATATATCCCGCTGGGCCTTCCAATTTTATGCCTCTGAGGTCTTTTAGCGAAGTCCTAAAATGCGCTATAACGGTCGCATGATCGATAAAAACGGCGACTAACTATGGATCAATAGGAACTGAACGGAGCTAGTCAAGTTAAAGCTTTCGGGCAACTTTTTGGCCATCTTGCGGGGAAACCTCGGAACACCTCCAATCAGAAGCAAAGCTGGCTGGTACCAAGGCCACGTCAAGCACATCGCTTGTGTCCAGAAAACACCTCTCGATCTTTACGCAAACTCTATAGGTGGATTAGCAAAGTGTTGGCCATGTGCAAGGCTCGAGGTCGTGGGTAAAGAGGATATTCTTAACAGACCCAGAACTCGCATCGGGAACCCAAATGGGCCCTTCTCCCTAGGAAATCTTGAGCTGGTTTCAAATAAGCTCAATTTCCTTTAGTCGAAATTGCAAATTCAGCCTCAGGTCCTTGAGCATTGATATACTTTCCTGAATTGGAAAGCGACGATTTCAATCTATCCGAGGTGACAACTAAGTCGACGTAGAACGTCAAGATATCTTTTTCGATAAGATGATGATGTTTAAAATCGGCGGACTCTAACAAAACAATGCAGGGGGATACTCTGGCAGTTTGCAACAATGATGCTACGGTTTCTTTAGATTAACCTCGATCACTCCAAAAAGACCTCGGCCGCACTCATTTTGCGTCTATCCAAAAACGCAGAAGACATCACCCTGATTCAGAAAACATAGATTGTAAAAGGCGTGGTTCGTAAACTTAGAACACCTAAATATGTTGCGCTCTATACAAGAGAAAAAGGTAAGATAACAGGCATTGAGGCTAAGAAAATCCGATGGCACTTGAACGACCTCAAGTGATAAATCACTTAAGCTGCTACTGGTATCCCACTTTCCAAGACAAGCTGCATAGCTTCAACCCATACAAATCTGCTGGACCAAACGGTATAATACCTGTCGAGCTACAAATATTCTCAGATATTATCCTGCCAACGCCAGTGAATATCATGAGGAGCTGCGTAGAAATGGTCCACATAAAGAGATGTTGCAGTAGTTGCATTCCCAAAGCCGTAAAACCCTCTCAATGGACCTCAGACCTATAAGTCTATCATCCTTTCTTCTAGAAACTCAATCCCGACTGATTGATATTCATATATGATCCAAAATTGATCCACGATATTTACCTACGGCCCAGCATGCCTACTGAAAACAAAAAGTGGAAATGGCTCTTAACACATTCAGTAGCCACATCGAATGACCACTGCATCATCTAGAGTACAAAATGACCGCATTTCTGGGGAGGATGCCACTAACAATTTCAATCACGATTATTGGGAATTGATTATTCTTATGCCAAATAGCAAGATTATCAAGTCCAAACTCTGGACTTTTGCTTAAAAATGTGTCAGTAGACGTACGCCACAATACGGTGGCCTTTCACGCATTCTCTGGAACTGGGTGAAATAAGGTGGTTGCCCATGCCAATGATGTTGCAAGAAAGCATCTCATTATCATTAAAAAAATCTTACATCAAAACTTAACCAGGTTAAAACATTGCGCGGATCGCTGTTATTTGGGAATAAATCTCCATAAAACTGATCTTGTTCTCTTGCCCAGGAATAATTAAATTCCAATCGCAGACTCTACCTAAATCAACGGTATACGGTGACATATCTGGCTCTTTTTTTTGCAAAAATGCCATTGGAACAAAAGGGGCCTTCAACCTCGCTTAACCCGCTGACTATATTCACTTAAGGGGTAGTTGTCTGGTGGACGGTCTATACCATGCAGCCATTGCAACAAACTAAACAGAGACCAATTGACAAACTGTTTGTGGACAACCAAAACTTTACAAACTGCTCCCTCCTCTGGACTGAATATTCTGTTTCGCCTGATAACTTTCGATATTTTCAGCACGCGAGTTTCGCCTTAAAGGGACTGTGGGAAAATAAACTATTTGGCCAAGCTAATATTGTTAACACCAGAAAACATTGATTGACCAAGTCAATCCATTTCCGCACGGTTGAATCCAAGACTGATAGCAGGGTTGGTGGCGATATTTTCTCAGCTAAGCTCAATTCATACCTCTCCTTCCGTCTTCCAAATGGTTGTAGAAAAACGTGATATCGCCATCTAGGCCGCTATCAAATTCCTGCACTCAATACCACAAAAATCTAAAACCATCTCTAACTGCCGATCATCTCTCAGTAAGATGGCAGAGCAGTTCAACATCCACCTTTGTTGGGTGCTGGGCCATGTATTCAGGGGAATTGTAGGTCTGGCGAACTCATTAAAATTGGAACCACTCACTACGTGCAAACTACTATATTATTGTACCAAAGCTGGATTCTAATAGAAGAACAAACCTTAAATGGACTGACCAAAACTGGATCTGAATCGTTCTAAGAGCTTGATCTTTCAAAATAGGAAAAACCTCAGCGCTATTATAGATGTCGGCATTGGACAGAGTCTTATAGGTGATGCCAAAACATGTGCTATTGTAATACTGTCCTTTTACATTCATGAACACGAACTCTGAACAATTTTGAATTATGGACTCACCGATTGTTTCTATTTTACTAGACCTTCTTATTACCATTGAAACCAATTCCCTGAAAGTTTTGTTGCCAAACCAGCAAGAATTTGTTGATGTTATCGCATTTGAGTGATCCAATTATTTTTGTTTCGGCCGCTCCTTTGAATCTCGTCTGGAACTTAAACCTCTATCGGTTTTTAGACCGGATTTTCGGAGGACTTTCTTTATACGTGGCAAAAATATGGTGTATAGTATGATTTACTAAATTCGTTTTCTAATGTGGAGAATGTGCGTGCTTCTCGTTCTGTAGAATTCGTAGCATATTTCCTTTATATTTCTCGCACATCGTCCGACATTTCGATCCGTATGATAAAGGTGCACGAATGACTGTCGTATAAAACAAACCCTTAGGCTTAAGTGGCATTTTATGGCACAAAATACAGCGAATTTTTGGTGGCACTAAATTGACTTCATATACTGTACGAGTATATGCAACATCATCATCCCAATTTGCTTGGTAGTTAACAATAAATTCTGAAAATTTTCGCATTTCGGCAAGAAGGAGTCCTTTTGACAACAGGGGTGATTTTAAAAATGATCCACACTTTTGCAACAGCATTTAGTGGATAATGTAATCTTAATACAAATTGCTTTGGTTGAAATTGAAGAGTGTTATTGAATATGAAGATTATGTAGTCCTAGCAGCTTTTGTTGGACGGTAAATAAAAATCGCGTACTGTGACAGTCCTTAATCAACAATCTTATATTAAAATAAAACTAATTGAAATTCCATGAAAGGCCTTCAAGATAACTCAAGTGGCCGAAAACATCTACTAATGACAGTAGTGTAGAACTGATTGTCTACCGTATTTAGTAGCCTTAAATGAAGCTTGAAGTTACAATTATTATCAATTACAGTTACAGTGACAATGATGATGTTAGCTAAATTATGGAGACATGGTGTAAGAAAATGGGGCCTGCTTGGCGATTGATTGGAAAACTGCTGAGACACCCAACTTAAATTGGTCTAACAGCCCGACAATGAAGTTCTTAGCGAGGAGTAGGAAACCAGTGGTGGTCCCCGGTAACTGCATGAGGAAATCTTTAAACATGCAGGCTAAAATGGCTAAGGCCATTATACTGACCTACGTAGGATCATAAGGTTAAACACCTTGTACGGAAGATATTAAAATATGTGACAAGCCTAAATAATGGCCACAGATAAAAATGGAAACGACAACAACAACTGCAGAACGTGTGCAGCCGAACTATAAGCAAAGGCCCTTAAATGTCTTGAATGCTATCATACAGATAAGACGGCCATCTAGGAAGTGAGATGAGATGGGCCGGACATAAGGAGGATAGGTAAAATAAACAGCGATTATTCGGATGCGGCAGACTTAAGCAAGAAGTCTTGAAAGATTCTTATAACAATTCGCATCTAGCTTAAATTCTCTTAAATAAGACTAATATGCGCCCTATGGAAGACAGGGACGATGCCACTAAACACAAGCTTCGCTTATGTTTATAATCATGGCACACCATATCGACGGCTTTCTCTATACTTAGAAAGACCATACCACTGAATTTTTTGAAATAAAAATTGTATTTTGTGTGCTTTTTGATTCTGACAACTTTTGAATGCGGAAACTACGTCGATACGCCATGTGGACTACCGGTGGTCCTGCCACTTAACAGGACCTATGACCGACAACTTGTAATTGGTCAAGTCGTAGCAATCTTCAATGACATCATCTAATAACCGTTCTGATACGACCAGTCACAATTTCTTTGGTTGGACAAGCCTTAATAATTGAGCTGGGGCCCTGCAGAAAAGAGCAGTCGGCCAGTTGAGTAATCTACTGTTTGGCTACTGAACAGAAAAATATACATCTAGACACCGCAACATTATTAAAACAAAGATTTGCCGTTGCAAATAATGCATTCCTTTCCAAGTAGTCCCGGCTAATGAAAGTCGAAATAGAGACTTCGCATCGGAAATGAAATCTCAGTTAATCGATTGAAGGATTCCATACTCCCTCAATACTGACAATTTAGGCGAGCCGAATCTATAGTCAAACAAATGATGATCTTTCCTTACAATTATAAGGGAAGCATTTTGGCAAAATGATTTCCATGATGAACAAACAGCGTATTGCCGTAACTTTTTGCAGATATTCTTCAGGACATCGCACAAAAAATTTTTAAATTGATTGCTCGTATGACCGATGAGAAGACTTACCTCACACACCTCAGAGCCAAGACTTGAGCCCACCAGCAATGCAGATATTCGATGGTAGGATGACTGGTTCGCGTTATCTTTTAGCGCCTTTCTCTTGTCATTAAGAGTTGCTTAAAGACCCCGGGAACGAATTTAGGCTGAAAGATTTTAGAGCAGCAGGAAATACCATTGTATCCAGCACAAGTTTTCTATACCTCAATATCCACAAAGGGACCTGGATATCCCCTGATCAATAAACCGTCAACAAAATTGATCACAATACGATCGACGCAAGGCTCAGTTCCAATATTATGGATATCCGAATGCTGTGAGCAAATTTGATTTTGGACGCCTACCATCGCAAGAGACTTCTAGAGCTTTTTCTGATCGTCTCCCAAAATCTAACAAGAAGTCCTATGCCTTCAGACTTAAGTGCTGAAGACCAGTGTCCATTAGAGACGACGCATGTGTTGTATTCGGTTTAATGTATATGATGACCATAAGAAACTCAAATCTAAACAGTAACCACAGCAAAGTTTTGCCCTGCTAGAAAGAAAGAGAACTATTTGCGGTTTTTATAAGCAAAAATTAGCAGAAAGAAGCATCTAAACTAGAGAGCTGTTACTGCAGCAACAGTGTTCGGAAGACCTATGAAAAAGTCAAAAAACGTGCCAAAGACACAAATCCTCAAAAGAGGCATCCTGAGATAAGAATGTGAACGTAATAGATGAAAATCGGACCGTTTAACGACGTAAACGACCAACACTCCGACAACTATCTGGATAGCGATATTTAAATTTAAAACTTATAAGTCTGCTAGACCAGGCGGACTCCCCGACGAAATATTTATGGCTGCGAGAGATAACTAGGTGAGGAGTATACACAAGCTCATCCGTACAATCTAATCGAATGAATGTCCTACGGAACCTCAGAATTATTTGACGGTTTGTTAAGAAGGGGGACCCTCTGAGCTGAGCCAATCAGTCACAGTACAAAATTCTATCATGATTACCAATCGCTGGTTTTTTTGGACTAAGAGAGCACTTGAAAAATAAAGTATCCCCATCGTACTAATCCTACTTAATGACGCAGAGGAATGGACTTTATCAAAAATGGATGAAAGTTACTTTGGTTGCGTCAAGAACAAAGTCCTTAGAGTGATTTTAGGCCGCGTTTGCATAAACATAAGAGGATATCACGAGGAATTGTATAAGTTATACACCGATATTGACCTTTTTAGAATATCCAAAATTCATCGGCCTAGATGACAACGCGGTAAAGGAAGGTTTCGGGATAGGTGGTGCGCAACTGAACGTGATTAGCACAACATCGGTCCAATGGAAAGAGCTGTAAGTCGAGGAAAAGGTCCTGAAAATCAAGAGGAAAATGACAAAATGATCATGGTACTTGGGTGCAACATGTAATTTATTTCTTCGAAGCATCATATTGTTTGTCTCCGGAAAATATCCCTCGCTGTGCACGAGAGGACATTGTATTAATTTATATTCGATTCCATTATGCCACACTTTCATATGATTCTCGTTTCGCTTAGTTTATTTTTGGTATACAGACAACGAGTAGTCTCACAAGTTGTTAACGCACTTCAGGCTTATCTTAGCTGTTAAAGTGTCAGAGTATGATTTTTCCTCATTTACTTGCTTTTATGAAAAGCAAGAAAAAATGCAATAAACCGTTGAAGAGCGGCAATGATTTAACGTTGATTAATTTTAAGAAGGATTCATATTAGTTGCTCAAATGAGATCTCCTCCATATGCCGACGGGCATTTGCATCTCACGCTATACTCGTATTAATGTGAAGATTAGTCCTTCCAGACCTAGTTTAAAAATTCCCTCAGTGCCAAAAATCCCTGAATGTGTGATCGCAATTTTGCTCTTTTCCGCTTTAGAGAGATTTCTTTAAAAAAAAAATCTCAGTAAGTTAAAATAAAAAAAAAAAAAAAACACTTTAAGGTTTGATTAAAATAACTCCTTTTGCTTCACTGATTTTCTAATTAATTTCAAGAAATAACGTCCCCAGAGAATGAACATCCTTTGTTGGCTCACTTGAAAAGCTCCAAATAAGACTCCAACAATGTTAACCCTATCCGTAGACGTTTTTACGGTGATTTCTTAAGAAAAAACTTACGGATGTGTATGTACGTAAACACATTAATAACAAAAGATTCTGCGGAGTGTGGAACGAGAGTAAAAATCACCAATCACCTATAATAAGTTCATTTCTCAGAACCGATTCTCGAAGTTCCACTTTAGGATTGCATTTCCATAATTGCCTATGTGTGATACATAACACGGTATCCCGAATACAAGTACACTGCAGAATAACATATATAAAGTAACTCTAACACTAATGCCACTTATGTTATGTTACAATGCACCACACAGTTGACAGCAGTGAAACTTATAGAGAACAATATAAAATGGTATTACATCTGGTTCTGTGGAATCCTTATAACTGAAATTGCATCCTATCCACACACGAAAATCGAAATAACTCAGCGCCAGTTAAAATAAATTTTGAGATACTTTGACATGGAATTTTATTCCGGCAACTCTGTCTGAGTCTGAAGAACCAAAAATACATCACACTATCCCCGGAGAGATAAATCCTTCGTAAGGCGAATGTTGTACACATGTGAAGGGGGCATAAATTGTTTAGGAGGGTTTTATCGTTTATTTTTTCTTTTGTTTGGTTTTGGTCTTTCTATGGTCTGTTAGTTTAGTTGTTTTTATTTTTGTAGTTATTACGTTGTTGTAATTTTGTATATATCCTTTTCTTATCCTTAATCGAATTACTCATGGTGCATGCAAGTGGTGGAGCATTGTGTTTTTGGTGGTATCACGATGAGGCTATTGGGGAGAGATGCTGCTTTACGGTCCTGGTCTCAGGCCCGTTGTTTATATTTTCACAAGCGCTTAACCATAAACTAAAGCTGTTCATCGTATCCCGTACTCACACCCCCAAATATACGTGCGGTATGCAGTGAATAAGAACAGTTACATTTACCACTGCTATCCTCTGATATTTGATGCAAGCTCTATTTGGTTTTTTTTTTTTTTCTTTTTGCCAACCATTAACTCCCCAGTGTCTCTGGGTAAGTGTGTGTGTGTGTGTATGTTTGTGTTCACGGGTACGTGCGAGTAGATTTTTGCTGAAGTGTTTTTACTCCTCGAGACAACAAGGATGCGGAATGGATTTAGGATTTGTTTCAAGTGCGGCAGTGTCGCATTCCTTTTTATCGTTAAGCTCTGCGGAGTTACAGCAACTACTCGACGTTGGATAATGTGTGCACCATTATGAAGCAAGCTATGAATCAGAAATACCATAGGGAAGATATACATAAACACAGATACATATACTATCCCCCAACAACAGTGTGGGTACTAAAAAAGGGATACGAATAGATATTATGCATTCAAGGAAGCTTTCCAATTGAACATTTTCTGAGATGTTGTAAATTTTTCGGAAAGAAAACCCAAATGCAACGGCAAGAGGCACTACATATGTTTACAGGGTAAGACCCTCATCCTCGTAGGAGAGATTCTGATCGAAAATGGATTTTCGGAATTTTGAGTTTTGGTGGAGGAGTGCTGAAAAGCTGTGCATTTCTAAGCAATCCAGATAAAAGGTTTCCGCAAAAGTCTCTTAGAATTTAATGCATAACTTGCTAAGGACATTGTTCGAATAAAGTTTTTTGGTTAAGTGTCCACCCAGAATTTTGAGTAATGCAGATAGATGTTTGTCAACAATAAAAATGTGACCAATTCAGTTTCAATCGCGCTTATTCTTCTTAAGTTCTCATTCGTGTCGTGTGCATTAAAACCGACTGCGTGCTATCGTGCTTCGAAAACTACAACTGATTTAAGTTCCCTCCAGGTCATATCAATGAACCTTACCTCTTCTCTATTTGGATATACCATTCGGACAGACAATCCTCAAGATGTTGAATACATCTGTTCACTTCTATGAGACAATCTTCGCCCCTTTTCAAATACTACATCGCACATACGTATATCTTAAGTCCTCTGTGAAGGCAAGGAAAACAGATATTCTCCTCTTACATTCTAAAGTAAACAATTCTGCTTTTCTATCTGACTAGGGGCTGTACGAGTTATGCCAAGATATTAAGCAGGATTAACAAGAGTTTTGATTCCAATTGCATTATGTTTGAATGCCCTGGTGATATTATAATTTCAGCATTTAGGCGGGGAGGTGTACCTTAAGTCGCCTGATCCTGCAGTGAAAACGCTTCTGTATCATTGATACAAAAGTAATGCGTACTGTTCCCTGTATCTCACCCGTGGCACCAAATAGAAATTTGCTTATGTTAATCTGCCTTTGAAACTAGAGGTGATTGATCGAACTCCCATCGCTCTAGGGTACATAGGACATGCGGCTTTTCAGAGCAAGCAGTACTACCTCACTTATTCTTATTCTTAGGTTCAACGAAATAGATGAAGATGTGGCGGTTAAAAGATCTTATTGCGCTCACTCTTATAATATCTGACTTGTGTCTTGTGTCGCTTAAGATCCTTTTTAACTGCTTTCAAAGCTGCCGTTTTCAAGGTGGGTTTTAATATTATGCAATGTAATCGCTGTCTATCGTGCTCGACCAGTGGCACTACATAAGCCTTTGAAGCCACAGGGCTCACAAAACTATGTGGATAAGGTGAAAATATATAAAAAACCAACTAAAGGCCTCGGATAAAAAACAAACACTATTGACAACGACAACGAAGCCGAGCAATTAGTAGAGTGTCTTGAATGCTATTACGTAGATATCACCGCCATCCAGGAAGTGAGATGAGATGAGCCGGACTTGAGGCGAATGCCGATATCAAAGAATGTCTCTACGAGTTCCTGGATAAGACATATGAGCAATGTCCGAAAAATTAAATTGGAATCGTACTAGGCGATTTTAACGCCAGGATAGGAAAGAAGGTCTTCTTGGTAGGACAGCTGGTAAATATAGCCTACACAACACCACCTCTGGCAACGCACTTAGGCGTAATGACTTTGCGACGGGATGAAATATCACCATATTAAGCAAACGGTTTTCTCATAAGCACACCAAAATCAAACCTTCAGTATTCTGGACGTCCAAATGTTCCATTCAGTCATCATTGACTAGGATGAGCACCTTGTTGTAGCGAAGGTGAGAATGCGTATTTAACAAGCACCACAACCAAGAAGAAATATAGAACGTAGAAAAGCTGCAATCGCAGAAGACCGTCAATTTTATTTTCAGAACGGGTAACCCTATATCTCTCAAGGACACCTATGCTGCCAGCATCAAGTACCGAAGACTAGTGGTAACGCTGCCAACGTCAAGTCAGGGACCCCGTAACTGATGTACGGGATAGTAGTCACCCGACTATCCCTGGTTGTGGAGTCACAACCGGTGTTGAGAATATGGAAAAACTTTTCTGCAGACTGTATTAGAGCGAAGAAGCCCAATATCCTGCCGTCAAGCAGGATCATCAACTTAGATGATGATAGCCAAAAATAGCGGTAAAACCTAAAGGTATTCAATGCTGCTGAAAATAGATTTGTGGGAAGTCAACAACTCATTTCTCAAGCGTGTGTGCCTGATTAATGGAATCTCATCCTCGTTTGACCAATCTACGAAAAAGGAGACCCCCTGCAACCGAATCTGAGTCCACAACTGGAGGCAGTTAGCTAGAGTTTGGACTAACGATTTGTTTAGTTGTTATTCACGATGACAACTCTTTATTAAGCTTCGATGAAAATAGAGTGATACTTCTCGTGAAGAGAAGGACCTTTGTTTTGGGAGAACTGAATGAAAGCCAACAGACCCCACAGCTACAGCATCTGCATATAGCAGGGCGTATTTGTGTTTGATAGAAAAATTTAGAGCATTGGGTAATGAGTTGATGTATATCCACTTTGGGGACAGGATGCTACTTGGAAAGTCAACCTATTTATTCGCGCTATCATATATTGCCCGCGGTCAGCGTCAACAATCAGGGTCCTATACACCAGCATTGCTCTTATGTATAAAATTATTATTCATCCACGCTTTATCGTTAGCCCCAGCTACACATTCCTTCAAAAATGAAAATATTCAATGCATACTCTTTGAAACGCAGTCTCGCAAGATCTTCCTCGCTGGTAGTCATAGTGGATCTTGTACAAAGGATACACTTTTGCAAAGCAATCTTGCGCATATGAAGATAACTATTCTTTTCATGCTCTTCAAGATAAAAGAAGTCATCCTTCTAAAGGCATAAAGGTATAAAGGTAACTATTACTGTTCATTCTCACCAAATGATCTGTATCGTTCTCATCTGACACAACAGTCAATGGGTAATCCCTCAGGTCGTTTGCCGCTTCAGTGATAGAAACTAGCTAAAGACTGTTTCTGATTAAGTTGCCTGGAAAGTGAGTCTGGAGCAAAAAACAGTGAGTCTCTATTTTCAACTGAGTACTTCAAATCTACCTGATTTGTCCTTTTAAGGTATTATAATTTGGCTTCACTGAATATATTTTCATATTTTCGTAGAAGTAATTTTAAGAGACAAATTGGCTTATTGTAATATTTTTACTTCGATATGTATAGATCCTCTTACAATTAAGTCTCACATGACCTATTTAGAAGCTTTCAGGTTTCTTTAATAAGTTTTCGTACCACCATTACATGGGGAGTTTTTCTTGGCTAGCCACGTCAGTTTAAAACATTTGGCGAGTTTCTGTGGAGGTTCCTAACATCTTCCTATACATTCTCCTTAGTTCTGACAGAATATTAGGCAGAATATTTATGGACTTGTCGAGGTTCTCGAAAAAGGGTTTGGTTTTCCTCTGATTTCTTCTCTTTACCGAGGCAGAGAGCTCGCATCTGATTTTTAATTCGGTGTATCGAATGGTCTGACATGAAAGCCTACGCCAAGGTACTTTCGAGTCAGTATACTCTTTAGTGTACCTGCTGGATACCTTTATCTCAAAAATTTGCTATGGTACTTTCGTGACTGAGAACCATGTAAGACAATAGTTTGGAGTCCAGGAGATGAACGTTTTTAAGAGAGTATGACTATGCCCATGGTTAAACGCTGAGAATTCGAAGCACATCAGGATACTTTTTTGAACAGCAATACGGTTCGATCAGTTACGATCTACTACGGCCATCAAATCACAAATAACCACGAGAGAGCCACGAAAACTCGTTTAATTCCGCGATATCGGAAGGTATTCAGAACTTTCTTAAAATGATAGCAAATTACTTCGCCAATGATTTGCTCCTATGTGATTTGAATAAGGGAGTAGAGGCATACATAGTAACTGAAAGTTTACCAAAAGGTTCAGCTTAATGTGGAGTACTAGATAATATAATTATTATTCTCTCCCATATTTAGAAAAAAAATATATATGAAAGTTCATATAGAAGTTTCTTCTTAGACACACTGTTCGGTTATATTTTCATATTCTCCCATCCATTCGTTGACTAAAAACAATAAACAGTCACGTAGAAGTCTGTAACAGGAAGAAAAATACAATTCTAATGCTCTTTCCGCAGTTCTTTCATTCCCTGTGTACAAAGGGACAATAGTTTATTTCGTTGAATGACGCTCATTTTTCTGCATCCCGCCACATATTTCATTGCGCGTTAAAAGTGCTTCAAACGAGGACAACTTATACTAAGAAATCGATATACCAGCATCCACTTCTTCCTTGGAATGCTCGTATTCGTGTCTAATATACGAATATACCCGTATGTGAGTGTATCATTGCAGTGCTGTTACTTTGACAGTTAAGGAAACATCAGACGCTCGACTTCATTAATGTCCACCAAAATATATGAAGTCAGCAGCTTTCATTGCATAAATCCGTGGTTAGTTGCAGATAAAATGTAACTTCAACTGAAGAACCAACCGAAGAACAAGATGAAAATCCAAGAGTTCCAAAGAATTCTACGATAAATTCCATTGCAGAAAAACTTAGTTTTATACACTTGGAAACTTTGCGTCTAACTAATTCTTAAGAACGTTACGACGTAACGTCGACAAGGACAACGTAAATGAATGTGTGTGCCGAAGTTTTACTGACTCTTTACATCAATCTCCCCGGGGAACTAGGACGGGGTGCCTTCGTCGTCGTCGTCATGTCTGTCGTCCATCATCACTTGGTTGAATTTATTTGCACACAGTTATACGGAACTAGCATTTACAGCAATGTACTACAAGTACGAGAAGATGCGATAAGTATCTCGGTAAATTGTGACGAAAGTTTAAATGAAAAATATTTAATTTAATTTTAACAATAGTATTCGTAGGTGTGTGTGGAGTGAACTGAAGATGTTTTTCGGGGTGGTGATGCTTAGTTTTTTTTTTTTCACTTTTTCACTCATCCATCAAGGAAAGTTCAACAGTGATTAGTCATGGTGAAAATTGTTGGAGAAAACGAGAATTATAAGACAAAGGTAAAGTAGAAGAAATTATTACGTATAGTAGAAGTTGTGCTGAGGGTAGTACCTAGTGTAAATCGTTTTTTTCTATGAACCTTTGGGGTGAAGGTGTACTCCTTCGTGAAGACAGCCACTTAAGATTCATTGAATGTAATTACTTGTGGGAATGGTAATTATTGCCCTAAAACTAATGAGATGCAGTTTATTTTTGTTTAAAAAGAGGTGTGGGATCTATTCAAGACAGAAAAGTGTGTTGCGACCTAACAAGTTTCTGTAAACTTGAATTTGTCAAACTTTTTAAAAGCCGCTCAAGCAAGCGGCAAGATTATTGATATATAAATAAGCTTCAGTTTCTTATCACAATCTCAGAAAAGCTTCTTTCTGTACTGTAGAATACAGTACAGTAGACCTTTTTAGTAGTGCTTTTGCAGTACGACCTTCTACTTAGTCCGTTTAAATGGAACCGCCATCGGTACTCGTCTAGAGATGGAAAAATATCAAAAAAGAAAAAAAAAAATCTCTGAAACAGGATTGCCATGATTAGAAAATCTTCCTTGGAGAACTGTAGAAAGACGATGCGCTAACCAACACTGTTCACCCAACTCGTTATAGTACAGGGTTTACTAATAACGACTTGACAACTTTTTTTTAAATAAAAGGCAAACCATTTGAGATATTTCAAAAACTTTATTATTAGCTTGAAGTACAATCAAAACATTTATGAGTGGAACTCGACTTCGTTCATATGGCCACCACGGGCACGTTTGCAGCGGTCGATTCGTTTGACCCAATTTTCAACGATTCGGCCACACATTTCAGCCGAAACGACCGCTATTTCGCGTTCAATGTTGGATCTGAGTTCTTCCAACGTCATCGGCGTGTTAGCATAAGCCAATGACTTAACGTAGCCCCACAGAAAATAGTCAAGCGGCGTTAAATCGCACGAACCAGGCGACCAATCGACTGGCCTATGTCTTGAGATAACACGCTCACCATACTTGCTCTTCAATAAATCGATTCTAGCGTGTGCTATGTGACTTGTGGCACCATCCTGTTGAAACCACATGTCGTCCTAGTCCATATCTTCCAATTCGGGCCAAAATTAATCGGTGATCATGGCGCGATAACGATGAACATTCACAGTAACGTGACGATCGTTATCGTCTACGAAAAAATATGGCCCAATAACGCCGCCGGCATGCAAACCGCACCAAACAGTTATTTTCTGTGGATGAAGTGGTGATTCATGAAGAACATGTGGGTTTTCACCCGACCAATAACGCATATTTTGCTTATTGACGAACCCATTGAGCCAAAAATGAGCTTCGTGACTGAAGATGATTTTGCGATGAAATTCAACATCTTGGCGCATCTTCTATAGAACCTAATCGGAGAACGTTTGCAAACGTTGTGTACTTAACCATGATGAAAATGTTGAGTTTACTGAATAAATTGACAGTGACAGTTTGATGATTAGTGAAAGAGTGCGTTCACAAATTAAATTCAAAATTGTCGAGTCCCTATTGGAGAACCCTATAGAAGAGATAGTGATACATTGAAACACAGTACCCCTAACTTAATGGCCTAAGTTGATGATGTAGCCATCCTGTAATCGTACAGATTCCCCTTATATTATAGCTTATCGTAGGCGAAGATCCAAATGACCCTTGAATCAGGATAAATCAGGATCCATCGATAAAATGACATTTGAGGCCAATTAACCACTGAACGTTTTGTACACCACAACGACTTTTGCAAAGTTCACA
Organism: Volucella inanis; assembly: GCA_907269105.1. Taxonomy (NCBI): domain Eukaryota; kingdom Metazoa; phylum Arthropoda; class Insecta; order Diptera; family Syrphidae; genus Volucella; species Volucella inanis. Next base: position 229,439,058 of record OU026153.1, on the reverse strand, counting down.
TACTGTCTGACTATCCGCTCATCTGCCTGATAACAATGAGAATACAAGGTATTTACCGTTTAACTTTCAGCTAACGAACCTTCTAAGATTCATATTTAAGATTCCCGAAAGTAAAAAATGATTGTTTATCAACGCAGTACCAAGACATTGCACCTGTGGCGTAATGTGAGCGCAAACTGAACATTTTAATAGATGTTTTTGGTTTTTATGCCAAGGACACTTTGGATCTAGGAAAAAGAACAGTGCTCCATTAACTCTATTTCATACCGAGGGATAGCTGAAATTTTCCATGTTTACCTGCAATCTAGACACACATGCCTTCTGCAGATGAATGCATATGAGTTTCAACTGTCAGTGGAAACAATAAGCCTGATCTCAGACAGTCAGAACACAGATTACTGTACTGAAGTCTTTCTTTTAGCAATGCCTGGTAAGTCCATCGGCGATCTCACTTTCTGCAACTTACGTGTGATCAGTTTTGAGAGAGATCTGAGTGCATTCCTGGTTTAGATTAGATTTTGGCCACAGACAGACCTAAGTATAGAAAGAAATTGGCATCGTATTCCCATACGAAACAGTGCTTTCTTGCCATTGCGGAAACATATCCATAATATCTGCATTACGTAATAGTCGGTACGCAATATTGACTTTTTTTTTGAAGTAAAAACGAAGCCGTTGTTGACTTTTGTGCAAGCTTATTCTACCAAACATAGGATAGAATTTTTCTTATTATAGCCGTTTAAATCCAAAAGATATCCATGGATAGTCATCCAAGCCTTTCAGAAAGCTTTTTCACACTGCCAAAAGGTGAGAGAGCCATGAAGATTTACGATGCGGCATATTTTGTCCAAAGGTATTCGCTTTTTAATTTATGATGCAGATATTCAGCTTCGTTGGAAAAACGGGTGGTGACGCGTTTTACTCCTAGGTGAGTTAGGTTAGTCAACTTCCTCCTTCTTGTAACGAATATAAACCTAAACTTTGAAATTATTGACTTAAGGCTATAGCAAATAGTGGCTAGATAGTGAATCTTCATCATTTGTATATACCTGTACCCAGACGATAAAACTATTAAGAGCGTTTCTGAGTGGGTCGACCAATTTGCACTATTGCAGTGGAGACATAACAACACCATGTGGTAAAAAGTTATTCCCTCCACAATCTCTTCATTCGCATCCACAGGAAGAATGGCGGTTCTGCCCTGCGTTGCAGGGCTGTCTGAAGTACTACCAATGTCGTTAAAAGGCAAAGAACTGGTCTATTGAAGTCCTTGTAATTTCGTTTTAATGAAATTAAATCTCAGTCTTTCGAAGACATACGAGTAAGTACTTCAGTGTAGATTATATTGTAATACTTTCAGTGCCAGCACCAAAGGCAGAGTTCGCTCCCTCCACCGATTCTTCATAATATATGTTAGTTGTGAACATAAAGGCTCTCATCGATAACGACAAAGGAGGGCTTCCAAATTTCCGATTCCTCCGTTTGAGCGAGAGTTCATGCGATACAAATCGGAAACTCTTTGAATTAGAGCTCAGAAACTGGAAACAGCTTTCTTTTCTACTGGAATAGGTCAAGTACTGAGACCGTCTGTGTCCTATTTGCCACACAGATAGGATTCAGGGTAGAGTGACAAATATTAAATCACCATCATTCAATGCTAAGCTATACCAAACTATGCGTCTTCATCAATTCAAAGCCTAACGTGGACATCCTTATCGGGATCAATGCAAACGAGCGAAAGATTTGTTGACTTCTGCCAACGTCAACCGCCTGGTCATTAGAGGCATACTATTTAGGCACAGTGACTAACATAAGCTCAGTTGGCTCACGACCCAGAGACATCGCATGAAACAGAAGATTAACTAGAGAGGCTAGTTAGTAAGGCCACTGTCCCCCCCAAACTGCAGCGCCACATAAGTACGTAAATAAGTATTACAGAAGGAATTGAAGCGTAGTATAGGACGTGATAAATGTAACTCATTCACATTCAACACACCAGTCACCAGAGCATGAAAAGCAAACAATAGGTGTCACAGTAGAACCATCTACATTATCACAAAAGAACTTAGGGGTGGCCTAAGTTCTAAATCTCATCTTGTAAAAGACGGTAATCTAAAATTAAGACATCGCTAAAATTAAGACGACCTTTGAATATGGTCAAAGTCGCATCCTACATAACAGTATGGAATTCGACAAGGCTGCATTCTTTCGCTATCGCTATTCCTGGTAATCAGCCACCTGCTTCACGCAGTACATTCGGAAACAAATATAAAACTGATGGACACATAAGAAAATGGACCTACACCGATCGGTTATTAACTTTTGAAGCAGAGGTGTGGATAGTAGGATTACTAAACCATATATCGCTTCTAATGGTGCGAATATAAATAGTTTCATGCATAAAATTGAATCCAATAACCCAAACATGCAGATGAGTGGACGGCTCAAGACAAACGTAGAGAAGTATCATATAGTTGTGGACAATACACGATTAAGCTGAATAAAACTTAAGATCATGACTGAACTCAGAAAATGATGGCATGCTGGTATTATGGACGCTACGAGAGATCTAAGAAACTAAACCACAATAAGGCTTTTTATAGCTTATGTTGTCATAAAGAAAGAAAACGTAGTAACCGAAGAAGTTGAACGCTCTTCAGCATCGCGTCACAAAAGGCAAGCATCTAGGAGCTCCAATCGAAAAAAGAATTGATTTTGCCAAACCATCAAGGCAACGCAAACATAATTGCATTTTACCAACTGAAAAGGATACCATAAGAAAATATTGCTCACAATCCTGTAGCGATAAACCAGCTAATAGCATCGGACAATGACGGATTCACTATTGAAAAACGATAAAAATACAACGGTCTTCACAACTGTACGTGGAATGCTCGGTCCCTTAACAGACTAGAGATTTTATAGTTGGGGCAAAAGTAGTGTAATAATGTGAAGTGGCTGCCATTTTGTTAGAAATGAAAAAAATTGGGCTTTGTTTTCATAAAAATTTTACTTGAAGGTGTGAAATTGATAACATTAATTTTAAAAAAATTTCACTGTCAAATGACCACCCCCTTAGATGATGCATATTTGTGCTTGTTTTACGGCATTTTGAATTATTTCTCGCAAAACATCTGGATCCAAATTGTTGATTTTTTCTTAAATGTTGGCTTTCAAGACTTGTAAGGCTTGTGGTTTGTTATTACAAAAAGACACAAAAGAAGAAGTCTGGGGTTGTCAAATATGGCGTCTGGCCGATCAGTTCAAATCGCTAAAAAGGGAGATCATACGGCCTGGAAATTGGTGATTCGAAATCTCCATCGTTGCCCGAGTCGTGTGAGCAGTTGAAACAAACAATGCTCGGGATACAATTCTGCAATTCGCGGTAAAAAAAAAGAAAAACAAACTGATCTAAATGTTGCACCTAACAGTCACTTTGAGGGGATGAAAGTGCTCTTTGTGCATGCGTCGTTGTCTCGTCAATTTTTGCAGACTCTTTCGGATAATCTTGTGGAAAGACGAACGAACAATACTAGGACCGCCAATACTTCCGACATTTTTAGTAATGGTGTTGCAAGTATGCACGAGACGCTCAGCCAAATTTTCGCGCACATGGTGCAGGACGACGAAATTCACGATGTCTTCAAACAACAGTCAACTAAGCAGTTACAATAATTCCGCGTTTTCAGGTGTGTATCATTCAATTGCTTGTTGTCCATTAATTCTTTATCTGTCTGCAACATGACGTTTGCAAGACTTATGACACATTCACATTATGATATTACTTTCGCCCAACGAGAAGTGCGATATTTTGGACCGGATGAGAGAGGATGCATCTTTATTAAGGCAACCGTCCGGGTTTATTAGGATGCGGATTTACCGTAAGAGAAAGACCAAGACAAGAAGTCTAACGACGATTCAGATAAAGGCTTAGCTCTCCAACAATAGCCTCATAAACGGCCATGCCCCGACAGAAGAGAGGAACGTTCTTTCTAAAAATGGCTGTCACGAGCTTCCTTACAAAAGCTTAAGAAATATTCCCTAAATATGACGTAAAATTTTTCCTTGGAGATTTCAATGCCAAGCTGGGCAATGAGGGCATTCTGGTTATACGGTCGAAAATTAGAGCCCACACGACATAAAGGGGTCTGGCTGACTTTTGTTCAACTAACCGTGAATCAAAGTGAGTACATTGTGATCGATAAGCGCACATAACCGGACAACTATCTTGTTATAGCAAAGACAAACATGCGAATAACTAAAATTGAAAAAGACCGCCAGGACCATCAAAATTCATGCAAATTTAAAAAAAAACAGGGCGGCCCTGCAGAAAAGGAACGCGACGTTTGCGAGTTGAAAATAAGGAAAGAGCTTAGGCTCTTCATACAAAAAAAAATGAGTACGAGAAGCGCTCCTTCGAGGCATTATAGAAATATGCAAGTATGGAACAGGATATGTCTTATTAGAACCAAAGTCGGTGCTGAGAATCTGGAAATATTATTTGTGGAAACTCTCAAACAGTGATGACGAACAAAATCGCACCATCAGATAGAATGAACTATTCCAACTGGACGATGACATAAAATATTTCCGTCCACCCGAGCGAGATGAAGTCAAGATAGCAATTTCCAACCTTAAAAACCTGTGGCTTAGCTCCCCAGCCGGCGATGATTGCATAAGGAGCATACATCAACTCATATCTAAAATCTGTTTCAATGAAAGCATGCTCGACAGATGGAACCTCAGAACTATTTGTACGAAAGGAGATTCCCTGAACTACGCTAACTATGGGGGAACAACTTTCCGCAAACATCGAATATAAAATCCTGTCATGTGAACGCCAAAGCCTACCCGTAACTAGTCTGATATGTGTGGTGTTGTGGCCAGGAAAGTCCAAAACATATTAAATTTTCGCAAATTTAGAAAATTTAGGAAAAAACCCAAGCACTTCAAATCGTTACACTATACTCGTATACCAACTCTTTATTGATTTCAAAGCCGTATATGACACGTCTATAGAGATGATTTATACAAAACCATGTCTAGTTTTGGATAATGCAAGCTGCTCCTGCTGATTAGGTTATGACAAACCGAGAAAAGAGCTTAAACAATGCGACCCATTCTCATGTAACCCTTTTCACATCGGTCTTGAAGGAATTATCTAAGAATTCTTTCAAAAATCACACAGACGTACCATGACGTAATGGCAACAGCGAACTATTAATTGTTTGTGATTGTTGAAGTATATGCTGTCAATAAAGTAGGGCACAAAATATCAACGTTTAGAACGGAAATTCACGGTAGGCAGCTACAGTTTTGAGGTAGTAAGGGACTTTATCTACTTTAGTTATGCAATTCACTATGAACACGTCATCAGTACGATTTTGCGAAGAATTACCATGCTAATCGCTCTAAAAATGATCTTAAGCTCTATTTAGACCAAACAAAAAGACTATATATATCCTTATCACCTAAGTCCTGCTTTACGGCCCCGAAGCTTAGACAAAAGCCCAAACCGATTAATACGCTCTCAGGAACTCAGACATTTAGGCACAGAAATTGTAGGCGATGCTACCTAGTCATAAAAGCTCGGATAAGCCGGCTTAGAGAGTATAAATATTAGCGCCTAATACCGGAAAGTTTTCAACTCTAACCCAAGAAAACAATGCGATAAACATGGCTTCATCTTAACTGGAAAGGCGAACTCGAAATAAGTAGTACTTGACCCAAAAAACTAATTTATCATTTTTCAAGCAACTCTGTAGCTTTATGTGCCTTACCAAACCGCACACACAGTACAAATAGCACAAGTCCATTCCAATAATCCGCCCAATAATCCCTCAGAGAACTTTTCAAGCAATTAGCAATCTGTAGACACAGTCTGTGGAATTCCTCTTTGCTTAAAGCTACAAATAAAGCAACCTATCCGTAAAATTTACACAAAAATTAGTTGAACTGTTTGCTTGAAAAATCCCGTCCCCCAAACGTTCTTCATCTTCAAAAAACCTATAGACTTTGCAAAACCATAAAACCACCGATCACCACTTACCTTTCTTCCAACAGTTACAATAACATCAGCATCTACATAAAAATCTTCCCAAATACCACAACTACTCGCAATGATGCCATATTGATGGATTGATTGATGGATCAAGTAATCCAAAATACGCCTCCTTGTGCGTAACCTCAATCATCGTCAAACGCAGGCAACCTCAGAACAAGTAACCGTTGTGGCACGAGTTAGTGAATCGCATCTTTTACGAATTAGTGACACAATGCCAGGTAATTGATTGCGTCAAATGAGAATCTAACGACCTTGAATGAGATTCCACCCATCGACCTCCCCTTGAATGGAAGAGTTTTCTTCTCTTAATCTACCCCTCGCTTGGTGGGTGTTTGTGATTACGTCTACTACAACACAAGTTCCTGGGTTGGATGATGAACTCCCCCTCATTTGTACGAATGATTTTTATCAGAATTTTTTTAGGGCTGTGTTTGGGTACATTTTCGAAAACACTATACGGCGCTGGAGATGTTCGTTCCGTCATGGTTGAGCTTAAAATCGATTACGCTTCAGGCGATGTGGTTACTTCTCCTTTTTCTTTCCTTGGGACAAAGTATTCTTAGAAATCGTAGGATGTGATCCCTATTACGTATTCGTCCATTATTTTTTCTGGTCAAGGATGAGAGAGAAATTTGTTTAAAAAAAAATTCGGGTAATTAGTTTAATTGGATCCCAAAGACGAGATATCGGGACCTAGTTTCGTAAAGTATCTTGTCCCGGAAAGATAAAAACGCAAAGAGATAATAGATTGAACTCTGTTTTAATCGCTCTGTTCAAACTCATTTGGCTTGAGCTACAAACTGCATCAATCGACATAGATCCTAGCACTCAGCTTTGCCTTTGTATTGCCGCTGGTTGTGTTATAGACGGTAATGATGATGACGATGATGATGATGATAAAGATGATGTTGATGATGATGATGATGACGACGAAAACGAAGACGATGCCGATGCTTATGCGGATATGTTCGCCCTTCTTTGCTGAGGGTAGTTTAGAAAGGATTTCCAGTTCAAGAGGATCCATGGTTCACCAATCCACAAGGATTCCATCACCTATACCCACTTGAATCTTTCATTCCAAACGTAGTCGGTTCATCAAAAGCAGTAATTGTAGATACATGCACCGGCACTGTCACACACGTTTTCTATGTTGCAAGCACGATTGCTCACTACGGATACTTGAACAACGAGTACTTGTGTTACTATGTACTATGCGGTTTAAGGGGTAGAATGAGTATGCCGACCATATAACAAATAAATCAGAATTTCATATCCTGAAATGATCGATTTTCTACAAGAAGTAAATTGCTTCTTGTGTTCACCTACTCACCTAGCCCCTGACACCTAGAAAAATTGCTGGTACTTCCATCACTTGAAATGACTCTTTCATATGACAGACTATGTATCTGTGATTTTGTGCTCGAAAATGCGGCAAATGGAGGAGCTATCAGCCTCAAGGTGGTTTAGTGGTTGAGTTGGTTACGGTTGAACTGTTTACTATCGGTTCGAAATTGGTAAAACGGGAAAACTCGTTTGAGGAGTTAGAAAAATGGGACAATGTAGGTTTGAGAACCGATTTTGAAGGAGAAAAAGATGTAGGAATCTAGAGTCTGAAGGGTGCAAGGTACTGCTAATCTACATCTAAGGGAAATTTCTTGCTTGGTGGTATGTGCTATGAACATAAATTACGTGATCGGAAATTTAATATTTTTTATGGTGGTTTCGTTTTTATTGACTAAGGCGTGGGAAAAACGAGAATTGCAACCAAGCTGTTTTTGTGATCTGACGAGGTGGAAGAAAGCAAGATTTTCATGAAAATTCAAGTGCAAATTAATGATGTCACTAAGAAAATACTGTCGTCGTTTACATGTTATTAGCTATCAACAAAATGTTTCCTGGCGGCCTAGGGTAGCGCACGAGTCTGGTCACTAAACAACCCCATACCTCATCGTTATCGAGAGTGAGTACCGATCGACAATACAAGTAGTGTGGGTTAGCTTTTCTATTGTACAAATGTAAATGGCTAGAACTGCTCAAAATTGACAAAGAACTAAGAATAAAGGAGTAACAACATGAAATTGGGTGTTCTGGAGGACTGAAGTAGTCTAGTTCTTGACCGGTTAAGAAAGTCTTAGAAAGAAAAATCACAAAAATATCCTTATAACTGCTGAGATCAACGATAATCTTACCAACTTTGCTTTCGTAGCGCGCGTTAAAAACATGCTTTGGTGGTTGTTTGCATGACTGCCATCAGCACCTCAAGAAATACAAACGCAGGTTATATATGTGCGTCGGGCATAAATCAATCATCTTATCCTTGGCCCATTAGCTGATACTGCAGTACAACATTTACCCTTAGTCAAACTATATGGACCGATACGTTCATGAAAGAAACTGTCTCTCTGTCTCCTGTCTCCTACCTTCTATCACTTCAAAAGTTGGAATAAACGTCGAATTAAAGCCGGTTAGCTTGAAATGAACAAAAAAACCCAGTCTTTCTTATAACAGATATACAAGTACTTTTCCAACAGCCACGTTTTCTTACAATTGTACATTCTTATACATAAATACATTCTTTTTCAACAATGGACTAGTGGCAATATGCCTGTTATTGTGACAGATGTAAAGCGAATTTAAAGAGGCATTTCTATCATATTGCTTCTAATAGTCTGCCTATTTTCTTATTGTCCTATGGCAATACCACCGTCGAGTCCAAAAAACGCTCAAAATGCATTAAACACGCGCCAATTATATAAAATAGTAAAACACGAAAAATGTCTTACTCGGAACCGCTTTCATGTCGAGTTGTCATTTCCAGGACGTTGGCATGGACCAGAAACTTAATGTAGCTCAAAAGACAAGATTATAAAGGTGTTAAACCACATAAGCGAGCCTCCAATCGCCAATACTTGGCGATAAGACGTTCACCTAACTTTATCTTCAAAAAATCTGATGAAACCACGTAACGAGCGAAGTTACGATGCAGAGAGTCGCACCTCCAGTACCGGCTACAAAGAGTTCGGAAGCATGTCTAAGGTCATTGAGACATAATGACTGAAATAGAAATGAAAATAATTGTGCCAATGCACTTGGTATATCATTGGAAAACGTGAATCTTGCAGACATTATTGCTGCAAGAAAAGAGTCTAATAAGATAGATGCTTCTCTTGCTTGCGCGTTTGCCAACTAAGGCGAAAATATGCGCTAGCATTTAGCATTTGTCACTGCTTGTCGTTTATAAAGTCCGTTTTCTAGAGGTAGGGCTAAAAGTCACCAATTTGTGAAATAAGATATTTGATCTTCGAGAACAAATTATAATTTTCAGCCTGCTTCGAGTTCGGATACTTTACAAAAGCTGGTAAAAACCCTAATGACCGAACGGAATTGTGCATTAGATGCGGGGAAAACGGCCATAAATTAAAATACTGCAAAGCCAGACCAAGTTGTTTGCATTTCATAGCCAACAGCATCGAATCTGAACAAATAACCGTTAGCAGGGGATGTCCAGAATATTAAAAACGCGTTCGAAATTGTATCCAAAGAAACACGAATATCTCGCAGCCAATTCTAAATAATTACGAAGCGGTTCAAGACCCCTTATAAAAATCTGCTCGTAAATTCAAAATCGAAGCATCAAGCACTTCTATCCAGAAATACTCAGAATAACCTGAGGAGTATTTTGTACGTACTAAGATCGACGGTATCTACATATACGAGTAAAGCAATTATCCTAGCAACACACAGTGCTACTATCGTAAGCCTTGTAATCATATCGGGCATACTTGTCGCTGATGTTATTGCCAAGAATCCGAACGAGAAGAGTTTACCAGCATTCCTGGACTCGGCATACCTACGACGAAATACTTTATATACGCAATACCTATCGAGAAGTAAGAACTCAACTAAAAAAGCGATTAAGTCTATCAAGTGATTTTGCTTTAGAGATTTTTGAGAAAGTCTTAATCACGATGTACGAGGTAAAGCTTACCAAACGGTAAAATTGGGGCTAAAAGGACCCCCATGCAATCGTCAAAATGTTCGGTAATGTTGCGAAAATTAGATGCGAGCCTATTTCCTCGCCAATAAAGTTGATTGCTGGTTTGTCGAAATCACCACGAGTACTGCCATACCTATGAAGACAGACGAAGTATTTCTCTCTGCATGCAGAAAAATGCGGGACAAAAAACCACCGTGCCTGGATAGTGTTCGAAATGAAGCTTTAAATATCACTATTAAAGCACGACCGGACTTATATGTCGAAATATTTGTCCTCAAGAGACTCTTGCGAGCAATTGAAATACCAGATGGTCTTTCGGAACACAAATATAGGTTTCGTAAGTCACTGTGACGCAATAAATGCAATAATAACTAGAGATCAAAATGAAATACAGGGCAGGCGTTGGAAAGGAGGCATCAATAAATACCGTGCCATAATAACCCTGGACGTGAACAACGGGTTCAACTCGGCAAAATGGGAACGGATTATGAGTAGTCTTTATCGAATAGAAATACCGAATTATCTCCTTAAAATAATAACGAACTATTTCTCGAATATACTTCTCCTTTATGACCTGACGATGGATTTAAAGCGTACGAAATTACTGGCGATGTGCCACAAGGTTCGATTTTTGGCCCCCTATTATGGAACATTACGTACAATTCCAAGCAAAACGTCGATTATCGTATTTGCAGATGATGTTGTCGTTTTCATTGTAGCCAAAAAGTATAAGCGCGTAACAACCACAATTTGATGTGATTGGTAAACTTATAACGGTTTGTAACTCGCAAATCATAAAATTGAAGTTTCTCAAGTACCTCGGGGTTGTGTCGTCTAAATTTTAAACATCAACTAAAGGAGGTATGTAAAAAATCATCGAAAACTGTAAGTGCATTTACAAGGCTGGTAAGTAAAATTGGAGGCCTCAAGCAATATAAATGACTTCTTCTTCTTGGAGCTACTAGTAGTATACTCATGTACAAAGAGGAAATATGACCAAAAGCCGCAAAGGTAAGACTTTACATGTAGAGAATCAAATCTGTCTACCGCCATAGTGCACATAGAATTGCCAGTGTCTTTCGAACTGTCTCGCATTGTGCTACATTCCTCGTATCTTCAATGATAAACATGCTGGCGAAAAAGTAAGACTCAAAAGCGAGCAAGTTTTAAATGGTTGGGTAAGCAATTAAAAAAATAAAATACGGAAAACCCGTTATATTGGGAAGATTGATACATAGTCTTATATTATCGACGTATGAATCAGTCGGAATCACAGTGAAACAAACTTTTTGACTAAGTTTTTGTTGGGACATGGTTCTCTCAAGGAATATTCGAAAAACATGAAACTCGTGATTTTTCGCTGCTCAATGTACGAAACCGAGAGGATAGACTGACGGGAACACTTTAGAGAGTGGCTTCAAAATGTGGAAAACTGGACACTTGTTAGTAATATTGCTGCGCATATACTCAGTGACCATAGGTGGTCAGAACAGGTCAGATAATCGAATCATAAAGAGTAAGGTTAGTCGGAGTTATGGCGGATCCACGGAAGGCACACAATGGTCTGCTCAGGTGAAGGTGGTTTAGGACGGTAAGAATACGGCACTAACAACTGACCTTGGTGTCGATTACAAGGCTTCCATCAAAACCAAAAAAACCCGCTCTTCCATTTCTAAATCCTTACCAAGTCAATTTAATCGTTGTTTGGCCTTGGCCAAATTTGCATAGCAGACCTATGGTGGTGCAGACATATGGGTTATAGAAAGAAGACACGTTTTTCCGTCTTTATACTAGAAATTAAATTGATGAACAAATTTTTTTTTTTAGTATAGAGAAACAAAGTGAAACCAAACGCCCTTGCACCGAAGGCAAATTTCTCGGAAAATTGTCTAAATTTATTTTGTATTTTTTTTTTTTTCGAAAGCATATTCCAGAGTTTCTTTGACGGAGTTTCTGTTGAAATTTGATTTCAATAAGTTCATTACCCTTATTTTCGTTTCATTAAACTCAACTCCTTCTCTCTGCCCTACAGATTTTCATAATTACTCAATTTAATTCAATGTTTAAATGATAGTGTCCTAAGAAACTATGAGTCCCGTCATCCTTTCAACTAATAGGATGACTCAATTTCAACATTACAGACAAACTTAATTGAGAGAGATGATAGGGACGTTCTTCTTAGTCATTTTAAAATGTTCAACAATCTCTAGCGTTGCCTTGGATGCCTACTACCATTACTACACAGTGCTTCAAGCTTAATCGAATAATGTAAGCCGATTTAAAGTGAAACAAAAGCAGCCATTATCGGCTTCAACAAGTTTTTACACTGAAGTTTCGGGAATCTTCGCTTGCCATAACCTTATTTTCTAAGAAAAATATATACGAGCTGTTAGCCCTACCCAAGCATCCGCTGATATCTCTACCAATGCGTGAAATGCGAACCCAAACCTAACATCGAAGAAAGAAGCTTGTGTAGAGAGGGTAGTGGGTGAAATCAAATAGGAAAAAGGAACAGCAAAATATCTTATTGTATTGCAGACAGCCGCGAATTCACATAACTGGAAAATGAAAATGGTCTAAGAGAGTTCTATTTAGAGAAGAAAAACAAACAAACAAAAAAAAAAAAAAAAAAAAAAACAACAACAACAACAAACAACCCTAACGGGTTGAAAGAACATCTAAAAAGAGTAAAATTCCTTTGATAAGGGTAATATCATTGCCACAGGGCAGAAAAACAAAACATTTTGTAATTTAGAGAATTTTTATATTTGCTCTTAGTCGTTGTTCACATGGGCAACTCAGTAAAATGTATTTCTTCACCGCTAACACCGCAGCATGTACCATTTGCTCTACAGACCCTCCTTCGAACAACTTTAAACGACAACAATGACTTTTTTTTTGTTGTCAAACTCCATCTACCCCCTACTTAGAGAATGCAAAAGAAAACTCATTAATTAGGTTATCTTGTAAAAGTTTCACCAATAGATGGGCGGCACAGAAAGTGGCAGGATAAACAAATAGAAAAAAAACCAAAATGAAAAAATCGGAAAATAAAGGAGTTTCCAGCAAATTTGTGTTTGATTTACTTCCTCATTCTATGTTGCTTTTCGTTTATTTTTGCTTTGAAAATTGCATTAAACAATTTCAAGGCTGATTAAATTAGTGGGAGACATTTGCTTAGTTAAGGACTTTTATTTCTATCTTACCGAATGAAAAAGATAGAAAATAGAAACTGTCAAGTGTAAATAGAAACTCAATGTAAGTGGTTTTCGACATTCAGAATGAATTAGCCTTAGTAGGTCACTGAGTGTTAAAAAAAAATGTATTTCAGAAAAACGAGTTTCTTTTTTTTTTTTAAATTGATATTTTTATAAATCCATGTACAGGAAAACTGCTGGATTAGGCCGGTAGCACAACAGTTAAGCTCGTAGCGTATTGCTTGACTAACTTCCTAGTGATGCTCCGGCAGGAACATGAGTAAACACTTACTCTAAAGTAACAAGTGCGTGCTCGACTGGCCTACACCATCAAAGGACTCACAATCCTATACGAAAGAGAAAAAAATGTGACAAACCAGCTAATATAGTCCGTTTCAAATCACTGTGCAATTGGAAAGCTAAGCAAAGACAGCCCGAAAGCACATGCTACTCATTTGGTCACTGGAAAATGATATTTACGAAACGGCTGAACTTTCACCACTTTCTTTCATATATAACCCATCTGCATCATAAGCGCATACCATATATGCGCGTATTTTGTCTGGTCACTTCTTTTGTGACAAAATTCAATACTTCCTGCAATAATTGTATATGTAATGAAAAACGATTCAATTCGAACACACATTTTTTATGAAAAGGGTTAGGTAAAAAAATACATATATATTCTGACTATTTTTTGCAAATATAAATGCAAAAAATTAATCTAGTTTTAAAAAGTAAGAAAAAAGTGGATTTATTTACAATAAACTGCTCAAAGCCAATAAAGCCTTTAACACGCCAAGCAACACGCTGAAAATTTACCACAAAAACTTGGATTACGAAAACAACCAAGCGAGAGCAGCTTTATGGAAAACAGCTGAATTTTTTGGAGTTTCGCATACGACCATGTACCAAATATAGGGTTTTCTAATAACGACTTGACAAATTTTTTTTTAAATAAAAGGCAAACCATTTGAGATATTTCAAAAACTTCATTATTGGCTTCGTTCATATGGCTTCGCGGGCACGTTTGCAGCGGTTGATTCGTTGGACCCAATTTTCAACGACTCGGCCGTAATTACGCATTCAATGTTGGCTCTGAGCTCTTCCAACGTCGTCGGCGTGTTGGCATAAACCAATGACTTAACTTAGTCCCACAGAAAATAGTCAAGCGTCGTTAAATCGCACGAATGAGGCGGCCAATCGACTGGCCCATTCCTTGAGATAACACGCTCACCATACTTACTCTTCAATAAATCGATTGTAGTGTGTGCTGTATGGCTTGTGGCACCATTCTGTTGAAACCACATGTCGTCCAAGTTCATATCTTCCGATTCGGGCCAAAAATAATCGGTGATCATGGCGCGATAACGCTGACCATTCACAGTAACGTAACGATCGTTATCGTCGACAAAACAATATGGCCCAATAACGCCGCCTGCATGTACATCGCATCAAACAGTTATTTTTTATGGATGAAGTGGTGATTCACGAAGGACATGGGGGTTTTCACCCGACCAATAACGCATATTTTGCTGATTGACGAACCCATTGATCCAAAAATGAGCTTCGTCACTGAAGATGATTTTGCGATGAAATTCATCATCTTGGCGGATAAACTCCAGAACACGATCGGAGAACGTACGTCGCTTCAAATGGTCCATCGGCTTCAATTCTTAAGTCAGCTTGATCTTGTGTGGGTCTAAGTAAAGATCCTTACGCAAAATACGCCATAATGTGGTCTGAGCGATGCCCAATTCTTGAAAACGCCGTGGAATTGACTGATTTGTATCATTTGCTACGAACGTCTGAACGGCAGCGATATTTTCGACACTTCGACCAACCCGTTCTCTTACTGACACGGCAACATCACACAACGAATATGTAGGCTCAAATTTTGTCTACTAGGGCGAGAATTATGACCGAAAATTGGAGTTAACGCTCTTAAAGTTGCAGTCACCGACTCTGAATATCTGTAGAAAATTTTTTTAATTTGCAGGCGTTGCTCGTTAGTGTACTTTACCATGATGAAAATGTTGAGTTTACTGAATAAATTGACAATAACAGTTTGATGATTAGCGAAAGAGTGCGTTCACAAATTAAATTCAAAGTCAAGTCCCTATTGGAGAACCCTATATTAAGAAAACAGGAACAAACTGGAATAGTACAATCACCCATCAAGAAAATTCCTCATCGGCACTTGATCACTGGATTAGTTGACTTCAATTTAGAATACATCAAAAGGATGATCTAGCCCTTTCACCAATTTGACAAGAAAGTCGTAACATTAAGCGCCCTTAGGGAACAAGTCCGTCAAGTAATGGAAATTTGGATAAGCAAGACATCCCTTTGGAGGTATCTGAAAGCCAAAGGATTCATTTTTCGTAAGACGGAAGACAATACGAAAATCCTTTGTGAAAGGACGGAATGGAAAATTCAAAGGTTAAGATATATCAGTCAAATAAGGAACTTTCGTGAAAGTGGATATCAGGTAATCCATGTAGATGAATCGTATATACCATACATAGTTCCCACACAAGAGAAATGTCTTGGACTGATGGAAGTACGGAAGGACTTAAAAAGTCTATTGGAAAAGGCCCTCGGCTTATAACTGCACACGCTAATGTTTCAGATGGATTTGTCAAAAATGGTTTTCTTATCCTTAAATCTGGTTTGAAGTCGGGTGACTATCATGATGAGATGTACTTTGACAATTTCTCAAAATCGTTAAGATATCAGGTACTGGACTAGTTAGAGGAACCGTCGGTTATTGTAATGGACAACGTTTTCTATCACAATAAATTAAAAAATATTGGGGTTGGTTAATTGGCTAGAAGAAAATAATGTTGCGCATATCTCTTCAATGCTGAAGATTTAACTGTGTGATTTACGATTAGTTCGACAAAACAAGACATCCTCGCAGCATCAAATAGGCGACTTAATTACATCAGCAGACCATGAGATGATCAGGCTACCACCATCAGATCTGGGCTTTTATATTCATATTTTAAGTCAAAGTCATATTATTTCTTCTTTTCAACACAATAGCTGTGAAGAAAGTGCGTTCCATAAAATAATTTCCAACTCCACTCAAAAAATATATAATTTACACGCCTTCCACATCCATGGATTCTCTCTTCATTCTGGTTTCGCATCTGTTAATACTTGTTTCTGATCTTTTCTACAATACATTATCCAATACCATTCAAGCAGATAATCAGTACGCGCTAAGACTCAGTATGGACTCAGTACAATCAACATCAAAGTATGGTTACGCTTTAATTACGTGTGAATCACTTCTAGGATTACTGGAATAGACTGCGCAAGAAATTCCACGGTGATTTAAAAAGAACTATACCATCCGGATAACAGCGCATTTATTGCTGACGACCCTGGCAACCAATTAAAGGTCAAAGTTTTTCGGATATGGTCGTGGAATGTTTGAATCCTTAACAGACGGTGTGCAGCCGAATAACAAACGGAGATCCGCAACTGCTCCAAGCAGACATACCCATCATCCAAATGAATCAAAAATTGCGATACGGAGGCTTCTAGACAAAACTAACGCGCAGTGCCCTAAATATGGTACAAAAGTATGAAAACAACAAACCTATGTAGTCATAAATACTGATCCAAAAAAGAAAATATTCGCCAAATGAAAACGTGCTGATATTTTAAAAAACAATAAATTAAAAGTTCTTATTTGTCATATCCCTAACTACAAGTTATAGAACTTCATTCTAAATGGCCGCCATTTGACTTAAATTAAAATCTGTGACATACCGTTCAATCACCAATTGCAATACGAACCTCATTAATCGAAAAGTTGTACACAGCGCGGACAAGGGCTCGCTTCGAAGACTGTACGCGGGCAACGTCGACGTAGTCGATTATCGATAATTTTTTCCTGTATTGATACACATGTCCCGAATATATGTTCACAGTTTGAAGTATATGGCATACTTAGTGTATTTGTCAATAACGGTTAGAAATGACTTGGTGTGCTTTGAGATTTTGAATTTTTATAAAAAAATGAAGTAAAGAATTTCACATCAAATTTTGTGTAAAAAATGGTATCAAGGGCTCTAAAACACTTAAATGTTGACAGTGGCATACGGTGAGTCTGCTTTAAGTAAAAAAGGTGTTTACAAGTGATACAAGCTCTTCCAAGATGGCCGAGAAGATACCAATGACGTATTTCACTCTGGACATTCGCACATAAACAAAAGTTGATAACGTTGAAGCTGTGAAGAAAACTGTTTTGAAAAATCGTCAAAGTACCAGAAGAGAGGTTGTTGAGGATATTAGCACATTGGTCGGCTCAAGTAATATAATTTTTTGGGATGATTTGGGCATGAGACGTGAGTGAAGTTTGTTGCGAAACATCATAAATTTGATCAGAAGAACCGCCGCAAGAGCGGCTGACTTGCTCGAAAGGGTCGTAGATGGTGACAAATCATGGATATATGGTTATGACGTCGGAACCAAAGCCCAATCGTCCTAATGGAAGCACCCAGGAAAGGCAAAACCGAAAAAACCACGCCAAGTTCGATCAAATGTCAAAGTTTTGATCAATGTTTTTTTCGATTACCATAGCGTAATGCATCAGGACTTTATACTTCAATGTCGTACGGTTAACAAGGAGTATTACTTTAAAGTTATGAGCCGTTTGCGAAAAGCAATACGAAAAAAATTTACGGAATTGTGGAAAAACAATTCATGGCTTTTGCTTTACGATAATGCACCTGATCATTCCTCGTTGCTTGTGAGAGATTTTTTGACGACAATCATGCCTCGGCTATCATATTCACCAGATTTGGCTCCATGCGACTTTTTCCTGTTCCCAAAACTAAAGAAACCTATGAAAGGACGAGGATTTACAACGATTGAGGAAATAAAAACGGCACCGCTGGAAGAGCTCAAGGTTATACCAAAAAGTGCTTATGAGAAGTGCTTCGAGGATTAGAAAAAGCGTTGGCACAAGTGTGTTATATCTGAGGGGAATTACTTTGAAGAGGACATTAATATTGATACATAAATATCACCTTATTTACACACACCTCGTACAATGCAACTAAATTTGTAAAGTCCGGGATCTTACTCCGGGATGTAATCCAAAGGGTTAAGGTCCGGACTTCCAGCTGGCCAATCATCCGGCGATATGAAGTCAGGTAGATTTTTTTTGGCTACTCTTGTGTGGTTTTCGTCTTGTGTTAAGCTTAGCGGCTTAATGGCGTCTTCCAAAACAGTGGTTTGGTAAACTTTTCGAGAAATCTTGGCTCCTTGTTCACAAAAATGGAAATTGGTCATGCCGTCGTAGCTCACTCCACACCATACCATTACATTTACGCTGTGGTGGTGGCATATTATTGGAATACTATATGTTCTGGAGCTTCTTTTAAATATCTGAGCATACACTCGATCATACTTCGACGGAAAACATTTTCTAATCGGTGAATAGAATTTTTAAGAAAAATTTTGATTTTTGCTTCAATGCGACAGTTAGCAGGTGTTCAGTGTGTCTTTTGTAGTTACGGAGTCGCAAGTCTTCGTTGATTTGGCATATATTTTTGAGGATTTTCTGTTTTCTAAGTTCTTTACGTCTGATTAGAACCTGCAGGCTTTTGATGGCTCCAGCAGTCCTCACATTCGCGGACGGCTGGATCTTTGACGGCCACGAACTCTACCAGTATCCTCGAATAATTTAGTAGTAAGATAAAAAACAACAACGAGTGGTTCCATATTATACTTCCATAAGCCGATCACAATGACACGATTTTCGATGGCACCCCATTACATGATTGTAAACGACCAAAAACAAAAATCTTTTCCGCGACGAAGGAGCATAAAAGCTGCGGGTTAAATGGCGGGTAACATAAAAAGAGTTTAACAAATATTTAATTAAAAGTGTTGCAATAAAAATTATATCAATATTTATGACTAGACTAGGCAGTATATATACCGTCATGTAAACTAACGGAGGCGAAACGTTATGTTTCTGTAATCAGCAGATGGTCTCTACACCTTGGTCTCTATAAGAGGCCTTCCCGACTTCTGACCAACAAATTGTCAACCAAATTGACGCCAGAACGTGCAGGTTTCGAGCAGCTATCATCGACTGAGGTCGATACCAATGCGGATATCTAAATAGCCCAAAGGCAGCAAACCATTGAGAGAAAATTCAATATCAAATGACTGCAATCTTTGGCTTCTACGACTTAATTTCCTAATAAAAATAAGTCAAAACAAGAAAGAAAAAATGACAAGTGTAAGGGGGTCCTATTCCCCAAACAATAACAAAAAGAAGATACTTTTCCTAAAAAAAAAATCAAGATAAAGGCCCCTTACTGGACCAGGTGACCGTTCGCAATAAGTTTCCCAAAAGTTACTGAGCTGAAAGGATAATGAGAAAGAAAACACAAAACAAATATGTCAATCACGATCCCGTTAAATCTTTAATTTCTAAGTTATCTCTTATATAACTACTTGTCACAAGCAGAAGTGAAGAACAGCAATGACTGACAAAACAACATACAAAACAAAACTTTACGATTTGTGTGAAGCGTAAGGATCCTTTTTTTTGGTTACAAATGTACAAAACAAACAGTTTAATTACCCCAGGTGACAGCCAAGCTATCCTGAAAAATCCACCCTCTTCGAAGCTTCATAGATAGGTAAGTAGGCTCAACGGATTCTGGGAAGAATCTTTTATTGCTAATAAACCCTTTTGAGAAAAGAAAAAAGGTATGTCGATCTCCACTCCAGAAAAGGAAGTCCGCCGGTAAATCAGGACTCAGTAAAAACTAAAAGTCCCGAAAAATAGAACAATGAACTCTGAGATAAATTTAATAAAATGGAGTGACTTTTCCACGAGTTTAAAAAGAAGTATTTTAGATTCTCGAAAGAAGATAAGCCTAGCATTTCAAACAAGGTAAAAGCCCAAGTGAAACTTTATCCTCCACCTGCAATTAACGTCGTTTGAATTCTGGACTATTGAAAGCTGCGTAACCTCCTCAAAAATACGCTGAGGATGAAGTACAATATATCTTTGCTTCGGAATAAGAAGTGAAAAGTCACGACTACGATGCCTATCGAGCTCTGTATCAGAAATTAAACACCGAGAAAATTCAATGGCATAGTCATACTTACGAAAATAAGCTCTACTAGGTGGGGTGAAAAGTAACCTCCTTGGGAATGAAAAAAAAAAAATTTAAATCTTTTTTTTATTTTATTCAATAAAGTCCCCTTTTAGTTTGATATACTTATTCCAGCGATTTTCGAACTTCTTGATCCCGTCCGAAAGGTAATTTTCCAGAAGGTCTGCAAAATACTCCTCGCGTGAGCTGAATTTTTTATTGACGAGCCTTTTGAAGTTTGGGAAGAGTCCGATTATTATCTTCAAATCGGGAGCCAAATCGGGCGAATACGGTAAATGCGACAGCAATTGGAGTTATTGTTTTTAGCCGCGGTTGCGATGCTCTTGTGCGCCGGTGCATTGTCTTGCAAAAACAAATTTTTTTTTCGCTTCATGTGAGGTCGTTTTGCAGCGATTTCGGTCTTCAATCGCTCCAGTAATGCATAGTAATACTCGCTGTTGACGGTTTTTCCTTTTTCGAGGTAGTACACATAGAGAATGCCATGATAATCCCAGAAAACATACGCCATAACCTTTCCGACCCATCGATCCTCCCTCGGCCGCTTCGGAGCACTTGTGCCGGCTTCAGTCCATTGCCGGGCACTCATTCTGTTCTCTGGTGTTCAACAGTTACCAATTGACGCCAAAAGTCCGCCCGATTCCGCATCAGCAAGTCCAAACACTCTTTCGAAGTGCTCTCTCGTTCGTGTTTTTGGTCAAGAGTAAGTGTGCGCGGCACCCAGCGGCAGGATAACTTTTTCATATGCAGAATATTGCTAAAATATGGCGTGTGCGCTCAGTACTAATCTTTGTGGTATCTGCTAGCTCGCGCACCTACACTTTCCGGTCAGCCAACACCATTTCATGTATTTTTTTTGCTATTGTCCTCTGTAACCGCTCTGGGCCTGGCGCTGCGGACTTAATCGGTAGTGGAGTTGTGGCCACGAAACTCTCGAAACCAATATTTGACGGTATAACCTGACAGGGCATTAGCCCCATAATATTTATCCAATTTTTCTTTTGTTTTCTTCGCCGTTTTGCCTCTCAAAAAATAATGTTTTATGAGAGAACAAAAATCGTTTTTGTCCATACTCAACATGATTCCAAACACGTCAACAACAATCAGCTGTCAAAACAAAACTAAAGACAGTATCGCACTGAAATTTGGCATGTCTGCCTAAATATGAACGGACTTCAAGGCATCACAACCTTTTTTGCAGTAGCAGTGCATTCTGGCGGTCAAGGAGGTTACTTTTCACTCCACCTGGTAAAAGTCGCTGTGTTGTTAGTTAAGTGACTTCACCCGTCGTACATAAAAGAACACGTTCTAGCCTAAGGCCTTAAAATTCTTGACGTCGTGAATATTATCAAAAAGGAAAGCAATAAACAGAAGGAGACAAAGCTACCGGATCATTTTCAAAATAAATCTATTTTAAGTATCAAGATCAAAACCGAGCGCATGCGTAAGGGCAAAACAACGAAAGCTCAGTGCAAACAATGGCAAGGCTTCCACCCAACGCAGTCGTACTGCTAGAAAGAACCGCGATGCGTAAAATGTGCCGGTAAAAGACACTTGGGAGAGTGGAACCTAAATAAGGAGATATCAGCGGCTTGCGTCAATTGTATGGGAAACCACCCAGCGAATTATCGAGGTTGCTAAATGCGAATCTTTTAGGAAAGAAGCACACCTGGATTTAGGCTTAAGACATCGTAAAACTGACAAGCCGAAGATCGTTAGACCAATCAAAAGGACGAGACCGGTAGAAGAAAATATTCAAAAAAAAATCACAAGAGCACACTATCGCACAGTGTGACAATTCAAAATCCAAAATTCAAGTTGTGTACGGACTCATAATCGAAAGAAGGTCAGGTTTGAGAGCAAGAGTTTCAGTTTTCTTTTTTTTTCAATTGGTTCGCGTGGTTTTGATTGAAAGTTTGATTTTATTTTAATAAATATAAACTTTTATTTATGCCTTTATTATTTATTAAAGATATATTTATGAATTATATACAATACATTTATTGGAGAAAAAGTGTAGTTATTAGTGTTGCTAAAATTGAAGACCGTATTTGTTGTAGAGCCATGTATGTTCGCAAGAAAAAAGTGTTTTGTCTTTTGGCGCAAGGACAAAATTAATAATATTTCGATTTATAAAATCAAAATTAAGCGCTTTGATGCTGTTTTTTTCTTTTTATAAAGGCTGCTTTAACAATAAAACGTTTTTTGAAAACGCAATTAAATCAGTAAAAGCAACCTTAAGAAACATATGCTTGAGGTTTGGCAAAAATAGTGGTCTCCATCGAGATCGCTTCGAAAACTTTAATTATTCCTGATTCAATGAAACAATAACACTACTACCAACAGTTGTAGATGAAATTTTTTCATCATTTCATGCAAATAAGGTATGAAGACCAAAAGTGCAAACCCTTTTAGATTCGTTTAGCGCTAAAGAAATTGCAACTGCGAATGAACCAAACCTTTGAAAAGCAGGAAAGAGAAAAACTGCTATCGCAATTATGCAATTGTTAATACTATATGCTCTCCAATAAGAGGTTTAACTTTTTTATTTTAGTCAAATTATTTTATTTTTGTCATTCTTTGATACTAAATAAATTTTAATTGTAAGGAAAACACTGAGAACTATTACTTCTGGTTTTTGTCAATGTCTGCAGTGTCTGCAACACAGCTATCTTATCATCAGTACGAAATAATTAAATAAAACTGCTCTCAATTAACCGTCCTCTTTTCAAAAACTAAAAAAAGCTAAAAGTACTATCCCGATAGCAGAACTGTGAACGAATCCTCTGCTTTTTGTGGTTTACAAGGCACAGTAAATCTTAGCATTAGGTGTACATATTTAGCTCAAAAAGATGTGGTAAGTTCTGTTGATGATTTTAAAACGGGCTTAAAAGAAATATCTCTGATAATAAAATGGTGTTTTAATGGTGATCAACAAAAGCTTAGATATCTATGTCAAACCATCTAGCTATTAAGTCAAGGTTTGACGGGCGTGTTACCTCAAGAAATGGACCAGTTAAATGGCCGCCTTGCTCATTCGATTTGATACTTCTGGACTTCTTTCGTCGAGGCTACATCAAGTCATTGGTCTATGCTAACAAGCCAGAGAGGTTAGCCGTGCTCAGAGCCAATACTGACCACGAAATTGTCGAAATATGGCCCGAAATATGTGGAAGAGTAGTCGAAAATTTGTATTGCTTTGATATTGTTTTTTTTTTTGTTGGAAACACATGCGGAGGAGAACAAATTAAAAAAATTCGAAAAATATTTTTATTCGTTTGAATGTTTTTGGATTCCTGTTAAGAGGATAGGAAACAGAGGCAGAGCAAGCGGTGAAAATCTAACTGCAATAACTGCAATATCTGCATGTGATATTAAAACTACAGAGAAAATGGTGTACATAAAATTAAAAAAACGCTAATAATTTTCTACAATATATATTGCAACCATTGGCAGCATGACTATGAAATATTTTATGACTTTTTGTGCTCTTTTAAATCACATAACTTAATAATAATGGGAAACTTAAATGCAAGGAAAGTGGACTTAGAACCGGATATGGTACTTGAAAGCCGTAAACGGAGCTCTAAAGACGCAAATGTTTCCTTACTATGTTTCCTTACTATACTTGTCGGAACAAATTAACTGGACAAATTAAAGGACGAAATTTTGGATGCAAAAATAGTAATTGAAAAAGACGAAATAGTGCTCCAATCCTTGAAAGACGGTAAGGCAGCAGGCTCAAATGGAATACCGGCAGAGTTTCTTAAATACAACACAGAATCATTTAAAGAAAATTTGACTAAAACATCATTTTTAATTTTGGCACTCTTCCTGAACACTTTTACGAAACGCTAATTTAGCCAATTTATAATAAAGTTGATCCATGTGATCCAGCAAACTATAGAGGAATATCTTTCCTAATCTCGGCATTGAAAGCGTATACCGCTTTGCTATATAAATGATTAAACACATGGGTGAACTCAGCTAATTTCATGCTGGTTTTCGAAATGGTTACATTACAATAGACAATATCTTTGCACCAACAGCCTTCGATACGATAAATCGAAATGCGTCGTTTTATAAACTGTACAACATAGGAATATCTACAAAGTTCGTTCAAGCATTAGAAAAGTACGAACAAACTACGGCAAACATATATAATGGCAAAGAACAATCTGAGAAGCTTGTGATAAACCGAGGAGTCAAACAAGGCTCTTACCTGGGTCCCTTACTTTTCGCACTATTTCTGGATGATCTCATGGAATGGCTTACATGTGGTGTAGAAATTGGAAGTATGAAAATTAAAGTTATCATGTATGCAGATGACATAGTCATACTTGCAGAATCACCTTGTTCTCTTCAGATGATGATAAACAAGCTTTTCGAGTACTGTACACTGTGGGGTTAAGAGGTTAACGTCAAAAAATCGAACACGAGCTGGAAGTAGTAAAAAAATATACTTACCTAGGAATGGAACTGACGTTTAACTTAAAAATGGAAAAACATATAAAAACTAAAGTGGATAAGGCGAAAATTTTAACTCGAAATTTAGTGTATTTAATGCAACGACGCGATCTATTCTTTTGTATGGTGCACAGATTTGGGGTGGTCAGAGGTACGAAATCATCGAATACTTACTTCGTTTTTTTCTGCGTAAAATTTTCTACTTGCCCATTAGTATACCGAAATACATGTGTCATTTGGAATCGGGTCTTTCAACAATGTTTTATTATGTTGGAAAGTACATCAATTTTCAAATTGTATCAGTATTACGAAATCATCGAATACTTACTTCGTTTCTTTCTGCGTAAAATCTTCTACTTGCCCATTAGTACACCGAAATATATGTATCATTTGGAATCGGATCTTCGAACAATATTTATTTTATTTCTAAAACTAAAGTACACCCTGCCTAAGTCGAATTGCAACTTTTTAAAATTCTGTAATTTTTTTATTTTTTTTGATAAATTTTATTACGCCAAAGCAAAAAATGTTGGAAAGTACATCAATTTTCAAATTGTATCAGTAGTTTTTAATATGTCCATCTTTGGGGCGAATAATGGCCTTGAGACGATCGAAGAAACATCGTACGCTGCACGCAAGTGGCTCTGCGGTATTTTGGCTCATTCCCGGCGAAGTGCTAGTTTAAGGTGCTCCAAACTTAGGTATTTTTTAGTGCCAACCTTCGCCTTCAAAATACCCCAGACAGAGAAATCCATCCGAAGAATTTGCAATCCATTGTGTCGAAGAAATGAAGTGTGGAACATTGTTTTTTAACCAATCTTGGTTGACGCGCGCTTTGTGAGAAGGTGCCGAGTCTTGTTGAAATGTCCACGGTCTCCGACCGAAATGCCCAATGCTTCAATACTGTCTCTAAGACAGTTTCACGGTATACAATCGCATTAATTTTGACGCTACGGTCCAAAAATACGAACGGAGAGCGGCCATCGGCGGTTATGGCGGCCCAAACCATCACAGTCGGTGCTGCCTGCTTTCTATTGCGGTGTAAGATCGTGTGCTTTTTGGAACTTCAATGGCTTGAGCATAAGCTCATTTTTTTAGTATGTGTGGCATCCGTTCTAACGATATGCTGAGCTTACGAGCAATGTTTCTTTCACTTTGACGCGGATTTCGCTCAAATCGAGCCTTCACTTTCCAAACCATTTCTGCCGATGTTGCTGTTTGTTTATGACCACCTCCATGGCGTTTTGCAACACTGCCAGTATTACGGTAACGAGCTATAATTCGAGACAAGCGATTTATTCACGTTGAAGTGCTGGAGTTTTGTGGTTTTCCAGCCAAATACTATATAAAGCAATCACACTATCACGTTTGAATTCCATCGCGGATAAAAACTGTTCAACACAACTGAGACGTTTAAAAGGCTTGTAAATAATAAAATTATAGCCGTCTGAAGTTGATTGCAGTTCGAATCAGGCAGGGTGTATAGCAGTCGTATTGTATTCTAACGTTGGAATAACGTGAATGCAACCAATGTGTTACACAAACTTTGATTTCCTTAAGCTTAAAATACTTATTCTTCTCTTTTATGTATGGTCTTAGAATTTCAGCCTGTTTATTGGTAAAATCGTTATTAGTTTGTGATTAATCCATCATGCAATTAAATGCTTGTGCTACATTGAACTAACGTTTTGGGCTGAGGCAGTATATGTCTTAAATAGAGCTGTCCAAATCAAAAAGCAGTTTGAAGTTTGGTTAAACAAAAAGAACAATTTCTTTGATTATAAACAATATATGGGTCCGTGCCGTTTCTAAGAGAGGGCACCACTTGAATTAAATCCATACCATTTTCAGTTAGTACCAACCTTCAAAAGATACGTGTATAAATTTGACAGCTGTCGGATGATTAGTTCTCGAAATATAGCGTTGTGAGTGATGCAACTTTTGTTATTGTGAAAAAAAATGGATTCAAAGCAATTTCGTTTGATGATTGATTACTTTTTGATGGGAAAAAATGCAGCCGATGCAAAAAAATTGTTTGATAAGTGTTACCCGGAATCTGCACCAGTCGAACGAATCATTCGAAAGTGGATTGAAAAATTTAAAAAAGGTCATACAAGCACCGAAGATGATGCACGCAGTGGATGTCCAAAAGAGGCTGTTTCAGATAAAAACATCAAAAAAGTCCAAAAAATGATTACGGATGACCGTAAAGTAAAGTTGATCGAGATAGCTGAGGCTCTAAAGATATCAAAAGAGCGTGTTGGATATATCATACACGAATATTTGGACATGCGAATGCTCTGTTCAAAGTGGGTGCCGCGTTTGCTCACAGTCGACCAAAAACAACAACGTGTTGATGATTCAGAGAAGTGTTTAAAGCTGTTCAACCGCAATAAAGTCGAATTTTTGCATAGTTATGTGACAATGGGTGCAACTTGGCTCCATCACTCCACACCAGAGTCAAGTCGGCAGCCAGCTAAGTGGCGAGCAGGCGACGAACCTCGTCCAAAACGACCAAAAACAGTCGGCTTGCAAGTTTATGGCATCTGTATTTTGGGATACACAATTTGAAGAAAAAGAAAGTGCTGTTCAATCAAGACAATGCACCGTGTCACAAGTCGATGAAAACGATGGCAAAATGAATGAATTCGTCTACGAATTGCTTCCCCACCCACCGTATTCTCCAGATTCGGCCCCCAGCGACTATTTCCTGTTCGTAAACCTCAAAAGAATGCTCGCCGGAAAGAGATTTAAAACCGATGAAGAAGTAATCGCCGAAACAGAGGCCTATTTTGAGGCTAAACCGAAATGGTACTACAAAATTAGTATCGAAGGATTGAAAAATCGTTTCAATCAGTGTATCGCCCTCGAAGGCAACTATATTGATAAATAAGGTTGAATTTTGCAAAAATTTTGTGTTTTACTATAAAACGGACTTTTCAGCCCACGTAATAAATGTCAAATGTCAAATCAAAAATTTGTGCCGACAAGCATTTACCACATCTATCATTTTATAGAAGAAAAGTTTCAGTCATTCACACAATAAATTTATTTTCTTATATTCCGACGGTCACACGTTGGGTCAGTCCACCGAAATTTCAGCACCGGGTTTCTAGTCATAGCTCTTCACTTTCCTTCTGTACTAAAACTTTAAATTCTGTCCAACACATACTTAAAAGTAATCAATAGTAGTAGTAATCATATACTTCTGAGCCAAATGCATAAATCAGCTGAAAATTAAATATCCGTAATACTCTGTCACAAACTGAGCCAATCAAAATATCGTATTGGAAAAAAAATCACCACAAACTCATCTAAATGATTAATTGACCCATATGTACATACTCTTATGCATAGAGTGCATATGTAAAAAAATCCATTAAATTAACTTCAGGTCATGAATGAAAATTGCTTAAATTCCTGAAAACACAAATTAAATTGCACTATGCATTTTATAACATTTTCAAGTACCCACTGGCTGCCATAATTAAAACGAAACAAAAGCGAAACCGTTATCGTTAAAAGGAAAGAATGTAAGTACTCCTATACTCATTAAAGTGTAAATTAATTTGAACAATATTAACATTTCCTTTTCACAGTATTTTAGAAACATCAATCCGACAGTGATGTGGGTTAAAGCCATGAACGGGTTGAAATATTGATGTCAATTGGTTTTCTTTTTCTTTTTTCCTTCCAAGCTAACCGTCCTCACGGGAACTGGCTTGCCTGGAGACTGCTGAGTATCATTGCATAGCCGGGACTGAGTCAGCAATGAAATAATCAAGTTCGTAGCAAAGCGTTGTTCCCCGGTTACTGCATGAGTAAACCCTTATTCCTGCAGGCTAAAATGGCAAATGGTCAGTAGCATTATACTGGCATACGCCGTCATACCGCTCTCAACCATATACGAAAGGATTAAAAAAATATGACGAACCGACTTATGGTCTTGGTTAAAGGACAACGATATTCGGATCTGCAAGCGAAATGTACGGACCTTTAAAAAGCCACGTGCAGTCATAATCAGCAGAGTCACTTGCTTGCATCACAAAGATATAACGCGAACAAAAGCAAGATAAAAAAAAAAAAAAAAAAAAACGGTGATATATATTATGATGATTACTAGAGTACAACGGACTCTTTCTTTAGCTGAAAGAAACAAAAACAGCGCTTATTTGGATGCGGATTTGCCATATGTGACACGTAAGCAAAT
Organism: Volucella inanis; assembly: GCA_907269105.1. Taxonomy (NCBI): domain Eukaryota; kingdom Metazoa; phylum Arthropoda; class Insecta; order Diptera; family Syrphidae; genus Volucella; species Volucella inanis. The sequence continues at coordinate 229,409,969 of OU026153.1, read as the reverse complement.
ATCTTAGGACAATCCGCATTAAGGCTTAATTCGTCAACATAGGCCTTATACGCGCCCAAGTAACGTCCACACTCCCACAATCCTAAGAGATTGGAATATGGAATACGATACATTTCAGAATTGCCACTGTGTCGTCATCTGATCCCATCTGGATACAACGTGACTATTGCAACGTTTAAACATAAATCTCTCATACTCCTAGGGAAGACAAAGACGACACCACCAAAGAATGTTTTTATAAGGTCCTCGACAAGACATATATCGGAAGCAGCGTCATGCCTACTAAACGATTTTAACATCAGGATAGGCAGCAGGAAATCTTTGTTGGAACAGTTGGTAAGCATACATATACGACATATTTCTACAAGAAGCGCAGCCGACATTGACTGGGACTACTATCGTTTTGCAGGCAAAGTACGAATACTTATTTCTAAAACGCAATAACAAAGTAGAACTACTGTGCAAAAATATAACGAAGACAAACTGCAATCGCAAGAGACTACCAGAATCTTAGCCGAACGCATATTCCGAAATCTCTTGACAACTCCTATGCCGCCAGAGCTAATGAGCGTTCAGGGACGCAACTGAACTGGTTTGCTGTGTATAACCCGACCACCACGAAGAAATTCATGGTTTAATGAAGAATACCGCGAAGGACATGCAGCTTAAAAAATGTACAAAGCAGGGTTGCAACAAAGGACGAATATGTCCTTGTCAAGGCAATAACCTTGAAAAAATAAGGAAGGAAAGCCTGTAGTGGAGTCACAGTTGGTGCTAAGAATATGAAACAATGCAGACTGTTAAACACTGAATCCAAACATTCCATAGTTTGGCAGAATAGACCCTTTAACTTAGACGATGATGGCTAAAACTTCCATCCACATGATCAAAATAAAATATGGATAGCAATATCTAAGCTAAAATCCAACAAAAAAGCTGGACCCAACGGCTCATCAAAGCCAAGGTATTCAAAGCTGTTGGAATTAACTCTGGAGGATAGGATACACTAACTCGTTTCTTAGATTTAGTCAGAAGAGTGCATGCCTGATGAATGGAATCTCAGCACCGTTTGCTTGATCCACAAAAAAAGAGATTGCCGCAACTTAAGAGGTATAGGTCTCCCCAACATCGAATACAAGATTTGATTTGCCATATTGTGAAAGCGTCTGTCAAATTAAAAACGTCATCAATCGACCAAGTTTTTACACTACGGTAGATCCTAGAAAAAGCTCTAGACGTCAAAGCTGATACCCACTATCTTTTCATTGATTTTAAGGCGCACATGACAGCATTTATAGAAACGAGCTGTACAAATAGAGCCGTGTCAAATTTAGCATCCCTGGCAAACTGGTCTATGTATGCAGAACGAGAATGGAGAACGCTCGCTGCTCCATCAAGGTCGGTTACAACTTAGCCGGGATTTTTAATATCAAAAAAAAGGTTTTAGACAAGGTAACGCGCTGTCATGTGACTTCTTTTGCATCATACTTGAAAAAATTGTACCGAAATAAAAGTCTGTGCAACTACTGCCATACGCCGATGATATTGACACAATTTGAGAACGCAGTGAGCTAACACAGGTCCGTTCGCTGGTATGGACTGGTATAAGTGAAACCGAAAACCGAAAATATGTTATCAACAAGAAGGGAGACAGACACAACTGAACGTTGTCGGCAGCTATAATTTTGAGATAGTATGAGGCTTTGTCTGTCTCTTCTATGCTATAAGGTCAGCAACAACACACCACGGGAGATAAAACGTAGAACTACTCTTGCCAATCGCTGTTACTTTGGTCTAAGAAGGCAATTGAATAGTAAAGCCTTATCCCAAAAAACTAAGGAAGCTATATAAGACCTGCATCAACCCTGTTCTACTTTGCGGTGTAAAAGCATAGACTCTATCGAAAGAGGATGAAGAATCCTCAGACGTTTTGAGAGAAAAATCATTTCAAAAATATTCGGTCCCGTTTGCGTTGACAGGCTTTAGAGGAGAAGATTCAACGACGATCTATACATCTCTGGAACTTAGTGGTTAATGAACTGTTGATATACCTGAAAGTGGGTGGTACCAGGGTGATTGCCAATGCGGCCCATAAAACTAATCTTGCCCTCTTTTATAGGAAATATAAAATTCTAATCATAGACCCTCCTTCAATAAACGTTACCAGTTTAGTCTTTTCTGATACAGCAAAATATCTGGGTCCCATTTTTGACAGGAAACTAAGCTAACGTAACATTCAAGAAAGAGTCAAGAAAGCTAGAGTAGCTTTATGCTCTTGCAAAAAAAAAGATTGAAAATAAATGGGGCCTTGAATCTCGCATAGCCTCTTGGCTATACATCTCGGTCATAAGACCGACACTCACCTACGGAGTTGCTGCTTGGTGGACGATATTAGTACTGCAGCAAACTTAGTAAAGTGGACAAATCATAATTTATCTGACCACGCTAATATTCATAATAAACTACAATAGGAATCCTCACAGAGAACATCGATTACACTGTACCCGAACTTTGATTTGACAAAGACATTCATGTAAGCCTCCTCTCTAGATCCTTCTAGGAGGAAGATGCTTTCGTGAAGACAAGTCAATCCACTTTTACACTGACGGATCTAAAATCTATAGCGGAGTTGGTGCAATGTTTTGTCAGATAAGCTAAAGCTAAGCCTCTCCTTTCGTCTTCCAAATCATTGAAGCGTGTTCCAGGCGGACATTTTTGGCGATTAAGGAAGCTCTGTTCTGGCTAAAGAAAAACGAAATAACTGCAAAGTATATCCGCATCTTTTCAGATGAGCAGGCTGCTCTCAAACCCCAAGAACTTTGTCTTATTAAATTAAAGAACTGTCATTGAAGGCAGTCCCATTTCCCCTCTTACGAAAATGGCAGAGCAATTCTACCTTCACCTATGTTGGATGTCGGGCCACAGAGACATTCCAGGGAATCGTTGGGTTGACAAACTCGCAAAATTGGAACCACTCTACCTATAATACCGGAAAAGTGTAAAATAGTTATACCAATCGCTACATGAAAATTAATGTTAAATGAACAAACCTTAGGATGGCATCACATGGGCCATTATCTTTGATTAATGCTAAATGTTTTATGCCATCAACCTGCAAATATATGCAAGAAAATAGCCTGCAGGTCCACACTTTGTTAGCAACAAACCGTCTGACGTAGCAATTATAAATGACCACTTAAACATTTGGATAGATGTCTTCGAGTTACCAAGAGACATGCGAAACAGAATCAAGAATTTCATTTAAGAACCTTCTGAACAACCGCCGGCGGTCCACCAAGGCGAACGGCATAGGTGTTAAATTTGTCTAGCTAGAAAGGATAATAAGATTGACCACATATGCACAAATTGTAAAGAGTTTATTTGCCCCGAACACATCGTTCCTTACTGCAGCGAAGGTACTTATTTCTTGCAAGAATGTGATTAGTTTAAGAATTTTTAAGTTAAATTTTGTTTTAGGTTTCACTAATAACAAAATGTTAAATTTACACTAAGACTGAAGGTGTCTACTTTTTGCTATGTTTGTATAGGTTTATTACTATCTTAATAAAGTGACTAAAATATAGGGTTAACCAACAAGAGTTGCCATTTGAAACAAATAGGAAAACACAACATTTTTATGAAAAGTGGAAACATTTTTATTTAAATCTAAAATATAAACTCTAAGGTTAGTCACGAAATACAATACTTTTGAGGAAAATTTTCATCACGTAGGGAATGAATCGTTAGTGGAGCAAACATTGGTGGAGCAAGCATTGGCATAGTTTACGTCTTTAAAGTAAGCCAAAAGAAAAAGTCTAATATTGTTGAATCGAACAATCTTAGTGGCCAGTTGAATTCCCCATTTCGAAAAATTACACGTCAATGAAATTTGTCACGCAATAATGTCATTGTTTCACTAGCTGTGTTGCATGTGGCACCGTCCACGTCCACAATATCAATTTTGGCAAAAAAAAAAAGTCTATCAACTGCCCTTAGTAACGCAATACATTCACTTAAATAGTCGCACTAGCATCATTTTCGAAAAAATACTCACACTCTACGGCGGATATATTTTCATCTGATCATCCCGGCGAATACGAGTTGGAGTCCTTAAAGCAAGAACCTGTTCAAGGCGTTTAAATTTATCGAAAAAAATTTACTATAGCTGAACTTCATGAAACGTTTCCGCAATATTTTCATAATTTTTGTAGTGAATTTTCATTATTTCAAAACGTTGTGCAAGTGTGTATCAATTCATATTCAATAACCTTCTAGTTATCGCAATGATACTCGTAGTTGAATACTGGCAGTTCAACGATCTGAAAAATTAAAAGAGAAACCATGGCACATGTTTTAGGGTAACTGTAACCCACCTGACTCATATTCTTAACCACTATATAATGACATCCACATTTTCAAAGTTGTGGAAAATCCGTCAGTGACTTTAGGCTCATTAGTATTTTACCGGGTCTATCAAAGATTTTTGAGAAACTTATGTCGAAGCAGATAATAGGTCATCTACAAATAATCGCCAATCTGGGTTCAGAAATAATAATAGCTGTTGCTCATGATTAATGTCTTAGATGAAATTAGGCATACCTTTGATAAGAGATACGAAACACTTCTTTGCTTACTCAATTTCTCAAAAGCTTTTGATGTAAATCATGTAAATCATGACATTTTATGCTGGAAATTACATAACTTGTTTGGCCTCAGTGAACAAGCTGTTCAGTTTCTTAGAAGTTATCTTTCCAATAGATCGCAGAAAGTTGTCATTGGTGGTGTCGAAAATAATTACACAAGGCGTACCGCAAGGATCGATTCTCGGTCCTATCTTATTCTGTGCATTCATCAACGACTTGACATCAGTTTGCCAGCATGCAACGGTCGACTTATACGCTAACGACGTTCAGCTATATCTGTCCCATCCCATGAATTTGATCGCTGAACTTGCATCAAAATCAAATGAAGAATTATCAAAAATATATGATTGGTCGCTGACTAACAGATTGCTGTTTAATCCAGCGAAATTAAAAGCTCTCCCAATATCAAATCGAAAATTTGGCATTAACCTCGTACCAGACTTATAACTCTCTCACTCTCAACAAGTCTCGGTTTTGTCTTAAGTAGAAGCTTATCCGGATAAGATCATACAAACCTTGTCATTGGTCGCATTTACGGATATTTACGAAAGCTCTGGCTAATAGCTAATTTTATCCCAATGGCGTCTCGACAAAAGTTGGTAAGGACTTTATTTGTTTCTTTAATAAGCTATTCTGAGATGGTATACATTGACCTTGATTCATTATCTCAGCGAAAACTTCAAGTGGCTTTCAATCACACAATGCGATATAACGATATGCGGTATACATGGGCTTCGTAAACATGACCATATTTCTAAACTTGCAGAAAGCTTATTGAAATGTACCTTGAAACAATATCTCAGTACACGAAACTGCATTTATCTATATCAGATCATTAATATTAAATCCCAACCGTACCTATATAATAAAATATAATTTCCGCGATCTCGAAGAACTAAAAACCTTATACAACCTGTCTATAAGTACTTAAATTTGTCACGTCTGTTCACGCTATAAGACTATGGAATTCCCTCCCCCAGCACATCAGGGGTATTAAAAATGCCATAAACTTTAAAACTGCAATCCTTTTACACTTTTCTCTTCAATCTTAACTTCTATATCTTTCGTTTCTTCAATTCCTTGTGTATTTTCTACAAACTATCTTTCGTTTTTTTTTCCTCTGATTTTTGTATTTTTTTCTTCTTCTTTAACATTAATTAATTTGAATTGACAATAAATATTATAGTTTCTTACATTTTTAATTGCTGAATTTTATGCTACGAATAATGTTTCTTTGCTTAGGTATGTTCTGAGTACTATAAAAGAAAATGTTCTTAATGTACACTTGATAGATGCCAACAAAAATGGCCTAAGGTATGTCAGCAAAAATATCGTACAATTTTGTAATTATTTATATAGGGTGATTCATCGTAAGGCTTGATTTTCAATAGGCTTTCTTTTACAGATCACGCATGACTCCTATCAAACTGCTTTATCATTTTTGTTCAGTATCGTTTGGCAAGTCATCATGGAAAAATTCACACCACAACAGCGTCTGTAAATTGTTCAGCTGTATTACGAAAATCAGCATTCAGTGAGAGATGTTATTTGTGCGATTCGGTGCGCATAATTGACCTACTGAAACCACTATTGACAATATCATTCGCAAATTTGAGTCCCAGCTTACATTAGTGGATGATACTCGACCGGTTAGACCACATCCAAGTACGTATTGAAGAGACTATAGCGGCTGTAGTTGAGAGTGTACGTGAACGCAGCTTGGTTTGGCATATTCGACAATTTGGCGTATTTTACGTCAGGATCTCGGCCTAAAAGCATACAAAATTCAACTTGTGCAAAAATTGAAGCCAGGCGACTTGAATTTGTGTCATATTTTCAGTGAATGGGCTCTGAAAAAACTCAATGAAAATCCGGTGTTTTTTCGTGAAATCTTGTTCAGTGATGAAGCCCATTTCTGGCTCAATGCATACGTTAATAAACAAAATTGCCTTATTTGGGCTGATGAGCAACTCGAATAGCATCGAGAGCTATCATTACATCCACTAAAAACGACGGTATGGTGTGGTTTATGGGCTGGTGGAATCATTGGTCATATTCCTTCAAAAATGAGGCAAATCAGAATGTTACCGTTAATGGTAACTATGTACTTCCTGAAATTCAAGCACGTGGTCTCGCTGAGCTCTGGTTTCAACAAGACGGCGCTACGAGCCATACAGCGAGTGAAACAATGGACCTGTTGAGAAATCATTTTGGTGAGCACTTAATTTCACGTTTTGCTACGGTAAATTATCCGCCTAGATAGTGCGATATCACACCTTTGGACTATTTTCTCTGGGGATATGTAAAATCTTAGGTCTTAAAGAATAAGCCAGCTACGATTGACGCTTTGAGAGCCAACATTACTCGTGTTATTCGCTAGATACTAGTCGCTATGCTCGAATGAGTTGCCCAAAATTGAACCTGCCGAATGAACTATCTAACATTTACATGATATCATTCTCAAAGAGTAAATGCCATGAATTGTTGTTTTTACCGATAGTACAAATTTTAAGTTCGCTTTTAAGTTTATGTGTTTTATTTTACATTATAAATCAAATCTCACGATGAATCACCCTTTACAATAAAGCAATCACATGCCTGTTAATTCAACAACTATCCACCATACTGACACCGGATTAAAAGGTCTAAAAGTGTGATAGCGCCTGTTAAGGCTCCCACACTTGGTTGGGTCAAGACTTAATATATTTCGCAGAAGTCTGAAGTTTCCCTGGCTTAGTTTTCATTGAGCGGGTCTACTAACATAGAAACTGACTTCATACACCCATCCCATACATACTATATTTTTAATTTTCATGTGTGTATAAGGACTTTGTTTTGGAAAAAAGTATATTTTCATCCTGTCAAGGACATATACGAGTACTTTTAAATGATGTTTAACTACCATGTGCAGTACCATAAGTCCAAAAATTTAAGCTCTCATTCCCTGACATTTTTTCAATCAAACGAGCCACCTTTCCTTACTTACTCGTTCACATTCAAACCACATCCATCCCGCAGGCTGATATTTTATTTATTGAAAAATTCTCACGACATAATTCCAATTTATGGAACCACATAACGGCTCTTTTGTATACAAACAATTGGCATTCAATTCGCTTTAAAAGGATTCCCGTATATCTGTGTTTGCTTTGCTGTATACAACTGTGATTATTGCATATTTTAATGAACGGCCAATTAAAGAGGATTATCATTTTTTTTTTTTTTTTCAGTTTGTTTATAGTCGCACAATGTTCCTTTGGTTATGTGCTGAATTTTTAATTGCCAAACTTTCACAAGTGGTTTTTAAAGGGACAAGCTTATAAAATGATTATTACCACAGATATCTACTCTTAAAGTGTCTGTTGAAATAAAACTTTAGATAAAAAGTCGTTGCGTTTTTATGATCACGCTTAAGGATCTGTGTTCTTATAGTTAGAGCAGAGGCATCACGCTACTATGTGGTGTGTTGTTAGAGTCGTAAAACTGACAACAGATAAACTGTCTGCTAGTCTATTTCTCCCTTTTTATTTGCATTTTAACGATGATCTTTTTGTTAATGGTTCTTAAACAACACCCTTTCTTGGCTATAGTTTCAGAATGGAACCCTCTAGTGGAATAATTCATAAAATGAACAAAATGCAAAAACCAAATGCAAAACCAAAAACCAAATCACTTTTTGCTTTATTTTCAATTGATTTGTATACGGAGGAAGAGAAGATGAAGGCGATACCAGGCAAATTACTAAATAATTGGTTACATGCCCTATGTTTGGTATCAGTTACTTTTTGGGTAAAAAGGGCCGGCTGGTTTGGATTTTCGGAAAGTGAAACTATTGAAAAGTTTACGGACAACGTCCTACTATGAGTATAGGAAGAGCAACATCTTCTCTAACGCAATAGTAATACCTCATCTTCAAAAACAAAAACATCTGTTTCTACAATTTTTGGTTTTGTTTTTGTAGTTAGCTGGTATTATATGTAAATAAAACAATATAAGCTAGGAGAGTAGAAGTACATCATGTCATTCAGAAAACTGAAAAAAGTTTTTTCAAAGACACTTCACTAAATTTTTTCAATTTTTTTTTTTTTTTTTAAATTTAGGATTCAACATTTCGAGAGCATTTAATTGGTGTAACTAAAATATAAGTTTTTAAATTTATTGTTGATTAAAACTAGAAGAATTAAAAGATTAATGGGCAGGTGAAAACTAAATAATGAAAAGCAATGGTGAAGTTCGGCGGCTTTAGTTGCAAACATATGGGTTCAATGCGCAAATCATAGCCCAAAACATATTGAAACAGTAATCACAGACGAATCTCTGAAAGCTAAAACTATCTCAATGTACAAAATGGTAAATCGAATCACAGGTTGCAGTGAGACTTGGTCATGGTTCAACATGCACTGTTGCGCTGATGTCTACTTCATTTTGATTTTTATTAGAAATAATTAAAGTATAAGCAAATGCACAAATCTTAAAGTAAAAAGAATTCATCGTTGAGTTTCTGGCACGTAAGATAGAAGAAATTTGTAATTATAGCAATGAAAATCGAGAAAAGCGTTCCAGTAGTGTTTTTTGTTTTTATATTTTTCGTGGGAAAGAAAATCAGGGAAGAAAGAAAGAGAGGTACCAATAAACACTGGTTTTGAAAGTTTGAAGGTTTTGATGACTAGGATTCATTGAATTGATTCATTCAAAGAACGAATCACGATATTTTAGAGTACGTCCGAAAGTGGGCTTGAGGGTATACTGATGAACATTCATAGCGAGATGGGTGTTAGGGTTAAAAATTTGAAGGGGCGGAATGTTACCGACGATTTCTATGGAGCATTGTTGGTAGCAAAAGTGATAAAACAATGTGAGACAGGAGACATTACGTCGATGTTCAAAGGTGTCAATTGACTAACAGATGCAAGTATCACACGGTTTTGAATCCTACCTAGCAGGTGCAGAGGTGTTTAAAGAGCACCTGCATAGATTTTGGCATTGTACTCCACTTTTGGGCGGATGAATGCCTTATATATAGTATTGAGGTCATATCAGCAGGGGTGAAATATTTCTCACATCGCTTGGGGAAGCCTAGATATTTTCCAGCATTTTTGCCTATATTCTAACGTAAGTTGCCACTGACTTACATACCGAGAATGGAAAGACAATGGTGGGATGTTTTAATTTCGCTTTGACAATTGTGTTTTGGAAGCATAAGTAAGTGGTTAGTGGTTAGTTAGTGTTAGTGGTTCCCCAATTAGTTATGCTGTTAGCATCAGAATTTAAAATTAAAAAGAAATTTGAAAACAGAACAGAGGCCTGGGGCACACCAGCATTTATTTTGTGAATACCAGACTTGAAACCGTCTCAGACAACTTGAATTTAACGTTCCGGAAGGTAATTTCTAACCCATTGAGGTGCTAACCCATTTTGTTAGCACTATAGTCCGTTATGGGCCTTGGCTTACTTCACAACTGTTTTCCAGTCTTCTCATTTTCGGCTGTCCTCCAGTTTTAGATCCCCATTTTACTAAGATCTTATTCGATGTTTTTGATCCATCTTAGTTTTGGTCTGCCTCTTTTTCTTTTTCCTTCAGGTACGCTTTTCAGTATTCTTTTCGTTTTTCTTTCTTTTGGTAGGCGTTGAACTTGACTATCTCAGTCTTTGAGCTTTGATATGCCGTACTATGTTTTTGCCTTCTATTAGAGTGTCGATTTTATTGTTTTTTCTTAAAGTATACGAACTACCTGCATTTTTCTTTGCCCCATATATTCGTCTTATTATTCTTTTTTCAAAAATTTTAAGTTTGCTCTCATCAGATGGTGTTATTGTCCATGTTTCTGCGCTATACGTTGTCACCCTTCTAATTAAGGTTTTATATTATATAAAAATTTCAGAGCTTTGATAATACGCTTGATTTTAGTTGCTAACATATAGAGGCAGCCTTGAGTCTATCCTTTATTGTTACTTTGTATTCATTTCTGTTGTTTATTAGAACTCTTACATATTAGAGTTATCTTCTCCCTCGAAATTGTAGTAGTTTATGGTTATGTTTTGGCATCGTCGTCTGTTTTCGTTTCAGGATTTAGTTTTAGTTGTTTTTATTTGAAGTCTTATTATGCGCACATGCGCAATAAATTGCAGGGTGATTTAAAACGGACTATACGTACACCATAAGTCTATGTATCACTTCGATTCCGGTGTTCCCACCATTTTTGTAAAGTTCCGCTGTGATCCTGTTTTCTCCTGGTGACTTATTGTTTTTAAGTTTAGCTGTGGCTTTTCTTCTTGTAGTAGCGGGTCTACTACTTGTGTTTCTTCGTTAAAATTAAGAAGTAAAATTAAGAAGAAGGGGCTCATCGATCCTAAAAGAACATAATTTCGGCAAAAGAGCCTGATGCCAAACTCTGTCAAATGTCTTAGAAATATCAATTGCACCTTCCTTGATTTCGCCAGATTGATGTACGCTTTTGTTCCACCTTTCGATGAGACATGCCATCAAATTGTCAGTGGAGCTGTTGCTATGGAAACCATACTTCATGAGATGACGGCTTATCAGTATTTGCATGACCTTGGAAAGAAGAGACGTAAGTGAAATGAGTCATTTTTTTAGGGACGGGGTGAACAAATGATGTTTTGCAACTGCTGGAAAAGAAACCTTAAGAGTACGATTGATGAAAAAGTTTACGCAGTGGTTTTGACAGGAGATATATCATTTGAACCAACAAATTTATAAATGTTTAGATCTTTGAGAACTCTTGCTACTATACGAATGCGAACGTGGATTCGTTCTACTAAAGATTCGACGCACGTTCTACAAGTGTAGACGAAACAGAGCACAATTTGGATGCAAAGTGCGCTTCTTGCTGCTTGACCTTACCAAAGAGCTGACAGCTGGAACGTTATTGTAAATAAGCGTTGATATAGAAAATGACGCAACATTTCTAATGTTTTTGACGAACGACCAAACATTTTTACTACCCTTGGGACATTGTAGCAGTTTTTGACTCAGCAATTTCACATGCTTAAGAAAAACCTTGATGTACCTCGATACAATTATAATGCGCATGACAAACGCACAATCAGAATTTATTATTTGTATTTTTTTTTTTTTGTGGAACAGGGCCTTCAGACACATATATATGTTAGTATAGTGTATTATACTCCTTGTACTTTCCTTTCTCAGTCTTTCGTTAAGAGATGGGTGAATATTTCGGTAGGAAAGTGGCTACTGTGAAAGCACACACAAGCACCGTGTGACTGCATCCTGATGCAAGCATAGACCGGAAACTTACTGCGATAATGGTGCATTTGTCATCACTTTCAGAAATACGTCGCTTTTTTGCATTCAGATTTTCTTCTCAGAGACAGCAGGAAAGCCGATAATCTTTAGTTTTGAAGGCAACCTAGACAGTCATGCTATCGGTTGTTATGCACAGTCCTAACCAAGAACGCAGACAGGTCTAGTAAAACCTACCACTAAGCCTTACCAGGAAAGTTCATCAGCGATTTCTTACCATTGTGGCCTGACACCCTAACAAGTCTCAATACAATCAGCCTCCCGATTGTGCTCAGATAAGACTTACATGTTTGTTAGGCTTAAAGTGTAGCTTTGCAGTTGCTACAGATGCAGATATTACAATATAATTGATCATATCTGTGTAGATCCATGTATAGCACCGCGAATAGTGGTGTCTCTAAGCACCTACGGAGATAAATCAATTTCCTACTTTTTGTAAAGAAATTTACTTTTTCTATGGCATAAATCGTCACTCAAGGTTGAGGCTGCCTGCGCTTTAGAGCAGGCAATACAGTGGCATTATCTGCATATGGCTAAGCGTAGAAGTTATAACTATTGAGAGTGTTAAGCAGTAAGTCGAGCAATAAGCTCCACAGCAATGTAGACAAGAAGCTATCTTGCTGACATAGTCTTGACAGAATTTTTGTTTTAGCGAAGAATTGAATAGTTTTAGAAACTCTTTCCTTGCGAAAATAAATTTTCTACTTCTCAGAATTGAGGTATTTGACTCCAGAGTTTTCCTGAGTTGCTTAAAAGAGTTTGTTGCGATCTTATTCCAGCCCTCTTCGTGCACAGGGTCATCCAGACTGCTATAGTTGTCATTTGAAGTATCAGGAAGGATACTCAGAAGGATCCCTAGAGGTCAGTATCTTTCCTCATGGTTTTTTAGGGGTTTCCTGGAGGTGGATTTTCATACGACATATAAATTGCGTCCATCCGAACTGCAACTATAGCTGGTTACAACACCGTTTTCGGAAGGAATTTCTAAGTGGCGAAAGCCCCCACCAGAGCTGCTTTTTAGAGTCAATTTGACCGAATTAACTGATTTCATATGACCAGAACTACGACATTTCTATCATCTTACTTATCTAGACACCGGTGAAACGACAGATTGTTTGTTTTTCTTTTTTTGTAAATTAGTTTGACAGGTTCATCTGATTTCCATCAACTAGCACTCCCCGAACTTTGATAGTTGCAATACCAATCCATCATCCTCTATGGTGGTATCAGAAACTTTCTTCTTTTTGGTCCTTTTTGAGATGGAAGCAGAGAAGCAGTTAAAGTCCCGAAAGCTTAATCGGATTCAAGGGATTTCAATTCTGCCAATCTGTTGCTCTTCTCTGCCGCTGTGGGACTCTGTCTGTAGGACTTTTAGAACTCGCGGCGTTGACAGCACTTCACGTCTTCTTCAACTGCCCCTTAGGCGGTAGTGTCTAAAATATGGCTACACGTATTTTGGAGTTTCACGCAACAGCCTGAGCTTCACTGTTAGTCTTATTCCAGCTCAATCAACCAGTAAACGGCCAAATCGGCGGGAGGTTGTTATAGTATTTTGGAGGGGTATCCCTAATTCATGCTCCGATACCAGCTTGAGTATTATCCTTTGGGATCACCTTCACAATATTAAACCGTTTGAGATCTTCGTGGTTCACTTCGAATTCTCACCTCAATTCTTCCCAAAACATTAGGGTTTTTTTTTAATCCTAAACCTTCCTGTCATGAAATAGCAACCAAAGATAGATATAGGCAGGATTAAAAGTAGATGTTCCTTGTTGAGTTTGTAAGCCGGAATATCAGAATAAGACATCTGCATGTAGCCAATTTAACAAGACCTATTGTGTTGTATTTCGCTCAGTTTATCTTTTGACGATTGTGGTAGATAATAGCAAAAGGCAATTGCTTGCTTTTTCATTAAAACCCAAACATTGCATCAGCTCGCGCTTCTTACAGTTAACCAAGGATCCTCCTTGTAGGGATAGAACCATAAGTCTATCCATCTATTTCCAGAATCAACAAGAAAGAAAAGATGTATTCCAAAATAAATTGATGTCGCCCTATTCAAGCTAAAACTTTCAACTTAAGTATAAATTTGCATCCAAGTTTTAATGAGAAACCAACAATTCCGCTTCTTTCGAGACGAAAAAAATCGCTCATACGCCACAGTGTACGAGTAACATGGAAAATTTATTTTTATTGTAAAAACTTTCACGCCAATAAGTGCTTGCTGCAATCATTTGCCAGGGACGCAACTGTTCCAAAGTAATCAAAATAAAACACGTCATTTGTAAATGCGCGCCATCAAGAGCACTTCAACACATCTTCAAGAGCTCGCATACTTTTCAAATTACCATTCAGCTAAAAAGTCTTAGTTTTACCGAATTTCCTACCTACTGATCTACACAGCAGTGTCCTTGAATCCGACCGTTTTTTGGGTTTCTGTTCGTTCGATGTTTTTTTTTTTTTTTTTTCAAGCAAACTTAAATTATTAAGTGAGTTGCACCGTAAGCAAATTTGAATGTAATTATGTTAAAATATCCAAAAACTTTGTTTCAGTCTCGGTGCCAGCTTGATTTTTCACAAGGACACTGACAGAACGAAAACCCAAAGCGATTTCTAGAAGAAGGAATTTATTTTTTTTTTTTTTCAGCAAAATTGGAAAACGTAAAACTTTTTCCCTCTGGGAAAGGGACACGAACAAGTTTACATATCATTAATGTTCAAAAACTTTAGGCAAACGCACCGAAAACTTCACGTTCTTCTCTAAAAAAAAAAAAAAAAAAAAAAAAAATGAGCATCAAATACTCGTATTACGAGTAGACCAAGGAAATGAAGAAAAAGATGCGGGAATACTCCAAAGGACAAAAAGATAGAAATGTAATAACATCAATCATAAATTCGCTACTTGCTATATAGTGTTATCTCATATCAACCAGGACGACCTTAAGACAAAATAGAAAAAAAAAAAAAAAAAAACGAATAGAATAAAACACAAGAAAATAAAAATAAAAAACACCTTGAAGAGCGGCAACCTGTTTGGACTGTAAGTTGACATCATGCGCCGCTGGAGCATCATAAAACAAAATCGCTAATAAAATTATCCCCACCACTACCATGAGTGAATGTCAGTCAAACCCAACGTGAAGATTTTTGATGGAAGGAGAGCGAATCCAATTTATTTTATTGGCTCACTAAAGTAAACAACGCTGAAACCATGAGAAACTAAGGGGAATCCCCTCCTCGGCATGGATAAATAACCACTGTGCAAAATATATTGTTAAAAGTGCGCGCAAAACGTGTCAAAGGACACGGCCTTGTAAATCTTCATGCATTTACGTATGTACATACGCTAAAGACTGACTCGATTTTTTTTTTTTTTTCTTTTTTCTTTTTCAACTCAAAACGATACCAACAGTAAGATAGAATATCAGTAAGATAGTGTATACCAAATAAAAAAAGAACACAAAATGCGGGTCATATGTACTATACATATGTAGATACTTTGGTATCATTTTTGAATTTTTTGTGTTGCTGACGCGAGAGTGGTAGCTGCCATTTGCAGGCGACTTTATGGATAACGTTGTCGATAAATACCCTCATTTTTGAAAAAATTCACTTTGTTATCGAATTATACTCCATCCCCATCATCGTGATCCTTATTGCAGGAAGTAGAAAAGCAAACATAAGATTACGTACACAATGACAAAGGGGCAAAAGCAATGAAAAGGACATATTCGTACCGTACAATTTGTAGAGGTACGCGAAGTTTTACTTAGAAAATGTAACGTATTCTGTGTTGCCATTTTAACAGAAAATTGAGTATTTTTAAGAGATTAAGGCATTTCTAGTGGATATATATGATAAAAAAGGAAATTCAGAATTCTGCTGTGAGGACATCTTCCAATATATAACATAATTCTTCAAGTAAAAAGGCTTCAGTTAAACAACCCAATAAATATGTTGTGTTAGAGAATAATATCCAATAAAAACAAGTTTATCGTTGTCGAGACCATCGAAGCAAATCAAACTTGTGCATCCTCGTGTACTAGTAAATCTCTCTCAACAAAAGGCCTTGTGTGTTTCGTCAAGATCTATGTATATGAGTATACAATTGTTCTTTTTGTGTAAATAAGAAACAGAAACAGAATTTAAATCAGAAACTGAGTGAGCGAGCTTATAGTATTTCAGACACCTCAACAAAAACTGCTTACAATAGAGCCCAACGTTTTTGGCTAATCAACTAGTTTTTTTCCTTTTTTAAAATTTCACTTTTATCTCTATCTTTTGTTTTTGGTCTCTGAGCGGGTTAGTGGCTGTCCAGTCTACAGGAAAGAAGCCAAGAGGCTTTGTGAGGTAGCCGAAAGTCTGTAAAGGATTCAAAAATAGGCTAGAGAGGATAGATTTGTAAGCTGACTGTTGTCCGATAAAGTTGGCCTAGGTTGACTCCTAGTGAGGCGTGTGCTTCAGATCACAAACTTTTAGTTGTGTTGAGGTATAACCTGTACATTCTCTGCCAGCCTGGTGTAATACTTCACCACTTGTTAAGATAGTAAAACCCCAGTCTTCACTATTCGTGACACAACTGTACATTACAAACTACCATATACTTAAACCGACTGTAGCATTGAGAGTGACTGGAAAATCTATACTAAATTCAAAGTGTACTCATATGTTTCTTTATTTTCTTATTTTTCATTAGATACCTTTTGCATCCCTATTTCTTTTATACTTTTTTTTGTAAGTTTTTAAAAAAAATTTAAAAAAAAAGGTTTGGATAAACGAACCTAGAGAACGACAAGACAGACTCGAGTTGCCTCCAAACGACAACAGGACTTACGCTCAAAGTAAACAAAGGAATGATCGATTGTCATAGATGGATATTTTCCAGGATATTCCAGAAGACTACTATCGCGACGACGCCTGAAGCATCACCACTTCCAACCCTAAGTGGGGAACCAAATTTGACGGCACCTCCAAAACGAAGCAGGTAGAGAGTTTCATCTTTTGTATGGAAATGCTTGAAAGAGAAGATGGAGTAACCACTGACCAAATCCATAACCTAGTTTCAGGACCTGCCGAAAGATGGTGCTGGGAATATTTGGTAGAAATCGGGGGCATGAACAGTTCAGTTACCACGACTTTGAGGCTGGGCTGATCAGATAATTTAGCGACGGGACCACAAAATTCGTTGGCCGACATACATTCGATGACTACACATATGACCAGTCGACCACACGGACTGGACCTGATTGACATAGCACTGCAGCACAACATTAAAGACTGAGTCGCTATACTCATCTTCGGTTTCTCCAAGTATACAAGACTTGCACGATGTGTGCGAAAGAGCGGATAGATACTTAACAATAAAAGACCAACAAGTTTAACTTTAAGTTTAAGATTATAAAATATTAAATAAATTTTAAAATTGTTACTTCTCCGAATTATTTTTGGTATTACAAAAGACCTAAGTCTTACTTGTACTCCGATAAAATACATTGAAATTGAATGGGAGTTGGAATTTAAGCCACTTGACACGAATATTATTGGTGCTCAAACAATGACGACTTGGATGGGGCGGTTCGACTCAAACCGAACGAATAAGTAGCCCTAACAATTACACCAAACCTGATCAACCAATTAGAGCAGCAGTTCTGAGCCGACGAGGATAAAATTGAAAAATCCACTGGCCTGTCCGTTGACTTGTTTGAGTTGTGGGTAAGGTAACATTAATTTCCACCGCAGTAAGAGTCAGAGAAACCTACATATTGGCGGGAATGCCGGAGGTCATCTGCCGATGCTGACCACAACGCCGACAAACTTCACCGGCTTATATTCTGCAGAGTGATCCAACTGCACTTACAGATCGGACCTATTCCTATCCTTTTCAACAGAAGACCCTCTACCAACGAATAGTTGAATACAACAAAGCGAAGGAGTCGCACAGTGTTTATTCGTATTTTCTCGGATAACAGTTATAGTTTTTCGGCATACAGCACCATCTTACTCCAAATAAACATCAGTCTTGTGCTTCAAAACTTCTACTATACAATAGCTCCGGTCATATAAATTTAATTTCGAAGAAATGAGGTCCAAGAAACGTCACCAAATAGTAACAAGGTGGAGATAGAGAGGCATAATTCTGTCCAATAGTATTTGTAGTACGCCTAATTTATGAGATCGATGTGGATTTGAAATTTTCATGCTTGTTCGAAGTATGTATCGTTCCTTTTTCATTAAGGGCGTAGTTTCAATACTCATTTACCAATAATCGTGCCTTCAAATAAGCGGATTATTCAGTCGAAAACCATTTATTGGAAAACCCGGTCCAATGGCGAAATTTTACGTCAGGCATCTAACATAAGACTGAGTAGATCTCAGGACATTAAGCAGATTATGTATCCCATAACCCCAATCATCTACGCAGTGTTTGCTCTCAGCATCGTTCAGACTGTTGACATTGCCAGCTTTTCCAATTCGAAGCGTCAAAGAGGTGATAGCGTCATCCTTATAGGTCTTGAACTTTTGGTGTTTAAAGGTTTCCTTGGAACTTTTGTTAGTTGCAGTATCGTTTTCAGCCAGATCTTGTGCGCGGGCAAGATCTCCACTAGAGCTGCTTTTTTTATCGGTTTCAGTGGGTTTAATTTCCGTCGACCTGTAGTCCTTCAGAGAATGCCCCTTGTAGCGTCCGTTCCACCTTTTCAGTTTCGCGAGATTAGCCATCAAAAACAACAATTTGGTCTATTCTTCGCTACTCTCTTCATAGTTACAGCCCAATCTGCCGAACGTGTCGTTAAAAGAGTAGCAGGAGTCATCCAAATTAAACTATCCAACAGCTCCTGGTCAGCGCCCGATTTTGACAGTATGTTGTTTAGAGCCTTCTAAATCTCTGCTCCAAAGCCATGAGTACATTATCGTTTGACGTCTGCGTTTAACATCTTTGGTGCTTATTTTGATATCTCAGCCAACACCGACAAGACAGCCAAAGAGAAGGAAGACCCCATGCCTTTAAATTATTTAGTTATTTCTGCTTTATTAATCTACGAAAGAACGAAGAACATATGAAAGCTTAATTATGTAAATACATTTTTTGAAACTACTTTATGAGCTTTACTTTCATTTCCTTAAATGTCTTTCACAAGCAGTCTATCGCATGTCAGCCTTTTGCCATTTTATAATTTGGATGCTTTGCAAAAGATGAATTTTCTTATGATTTGTATGAGCTTTTGTACTGTATACTATATAGAATACGGTATTTATAAACGGGAGTGACACTGAATAACACATCACAGCGGTAGATAAGTATCTTTGCTGAAATAACGCAAATCGGGGAATGTATAATTTGCATGTGTTCTTCGGCGAATTAGCACGACTGTACCGACTTTTGCCAACAAACTTTTTGGTGAAGAAATAAAAGGACGCCCAACAAAACCGGCGTCAATCGAGAAAATTAACTGTCACAACTTCAACCAAGGAGAAAAGGTAATTGAGGAGCAAAAGACAAGCTTTTTAAGCGTATGGTTAACATAACCCAGTCCCCAGAAAACACAGTAGATACGTCTTTAATTAAGCTATTGGTATGCACATCAGACACAAAAACAGCAGAGTCATTGTATCGAGACTCATTATGAAAGATACCATCACAACAAAATCGCTGAAGCACGAACAAACAAGCAAACATTTTTTATATTATGCCACAACGAAGAAAAAACTCGGAAGCTCCGAAATATATTGAAGACGCGCTGGGACAGTTGTTGACGGGGAACTACCAAATTCGCAATACATAAATGAGAGGAGTACCTTAGAGCGTTACTAAACAAGAAATCACGTACCTTTAAAAAAAAAGCGACAGCTTTTACGGATACTGAAGTTGGCGAAGGAGTAAAAACAACAAACCAGTACAGTTGGGCCATAACGCAGTAAATAACCCTCTGCCAATAAAGGGAGAGTTTCCTTGTTCCACCGTCTTTGGACGGTGAAAATGTGATGTTATTAACCTTCTGACTGTCAGAGTTTTTTTCACCTTGAAACTGTAAGTTGGGATCATATAGACCCCACAAGCTGACCCATATATTTTGCATGCAGAGGCTAATAAAACAAGAAAATTTAGATATTTTTTATTTAGTATCTTGGACTTCCAAAATTCAAAATTCATAATTTTATGGCTTGGGCAGTGGCTCCGTATATGTATTTCCCACAACCAATTCTTTCTATTATTTGTGGATAGACCAATTCTTCGCCGAGCTTTCAAAGAAAAGTACGACGTTTGTCCTTTCGCAAATTCCAATTCGGAAACTAAAAATTATAAAGATTAAATGCAGCAATACACCCAACATTAAAGATGTTGAAAAATTAGGTCATTGGCCAGCGGATTGTCTTCCTTTTTCATGTGTAAGTCTTTACCATTTTATCCATTGAATCGACTCCGCCCTTAGTTTTATTGTAGTCAAGAATAATCACTGCCTTTTGTTTTTGGTCGGGATTGATCTCGGCGGAGTGATGCATGGTAAACAAAAGAATTTCAATTTTGTTCTTCTAAGGAACATAACTAACAAGAGTCTTTGCTTTAGAGAAAACAAATCGAGAACTGAATTCTCCCCGGCCTTTAATATTAATTAACTCAGCTGGAATATCTGCCTTGTTTTTTCGCATTTTTCACAAAATTGTGGTGTTTTGAGAACAGATGTGAAAAAATTATCCATGGTTATGTTCCTTCCTTAAAACAAAACACATTTTTTTCCTTTACATTGAAAGTTGCCGGACATTCTGTAAGAATTTACCTTTTGTCAGTCATGGTTGACAAATACAAATTCAACGCGTAGTCCCGTGCTTTCGATTCATCTGGTTGACGACCAACATAAATCTCTCCGCGCAAGGGAAAGCTGTTCTGCGAATCACATACCCAGAAAATTTTGATTAAATACTTTCCTGGTTTGGATAGAATGTATTGCCGAAATTTTGATCGCCCGCGTGTCGCCACCAGTTGCTCGTCAACTGTTAGGAAAGCTGATGACTTGTACGCTGTCTTTAGCTGTTCAAGAAACATGCTCCAAACGTTTCGAATGGGAGCCAATTTATCTGTGCGCAATCGTTCCGAATGATTTTGAAAATTTTTGAATCGCATGAATCGAAGTAACTGCTCAAATCTAACCTGATACATCGTGGCTCGAAATATAGATCGGTTTCGTTTGTGGAATAATTTAGTAATTGGCTTATCCCAAGACTTGCAGGCGCCTGCAAAAATCAGAATACCAAATAACGCGTATAATTCTTTCTCGTCTGTATTCACCAACTTTCAAATCGATTTGTTTGGATTTGGAGCACAAAATGCGTTAGCTTTACGATTGGTTTCTCTAGCGATGATCGTAACTATTACCGGAGAAACTATAGCTTTGAGAGCATCGCTTATTGAAGAAATTTCTCTCAGAGTATTAGTAACACATTGCTTCTCTCGAACAATTTGCATTGCGCGTGTTTGGGATTGCAGTAATGGCATCGAAGACCATACGAGCCCGCTCTTTGCAACGCACCTTTCGGCCGTTGTGGTGGGCACTTCTTGCAATCCAATTTCAGCATCTTCATCTTCAGTTTCTAATTCAGGAATTTCAATGCCTTCAAAAACGTCGAAATCTGGAAATTCGCCATCGATATAGTCGGCTGCAAGAAAGGAGGATTTTTCTCTTTTTATTTTTTAACCCTCGAACTTTCCATTTGAAACGAATTTACAGTGCAAAAAGATTGAAAAAATTATTTCTTTTGCCTGCCAATAATAAATTCTCGTCTCAAAATTGAATACCAATTATAAATCCGTTCTGACAAAATTGTCTTGTTTCCGCAACGCACGCGGCAAAAAAAACAAAAATAGATAAAAGTTGTGAATGCATAGATGTGTGACAAGTGTATGCATTTTCACATACATATTTACATACATAAAACTGAGACGAAAAGTTACTCACCACATTCAAAATGTAAGGGTCACTTTGACCCCAAAAAACGGTTTCAAGTGTTTTTTTGCTTTCAGGTGAAAAATATATACTTTAGCAGTGACTTTTTGAGCTCGTTTTGGAATTTTTATGTATGGAACGAACAAATTGAAGATGTCAGTGAGAATCAGCCAAAAACACTAATAAATATTTTAAAATATCAACGTTTTATACGCCTGGGGTCATATAGACCCCAACTTACAGTCACAAGGTTAAAATCGAGGCAGTCAATTCGGCTTTTTGGGAAATATCAACACATTGAAAAGCTTCGAAAGATCGTCAATTTGAAAAAAAAGCCTTCGAACGGCTCTCCTCAGAAGCTTTTTCATAGGCACAATTTAACTTTCGGAGGATTGATATTGCCTGTGGAAAGGGTGATGACGATTTGAAAAACTTTGCTGTTGTGCTCTTACCGGGATTCAAATCCAGGTAGTTTAGCGGGACAGCTTGTTAGCCAACCATTAGGCCATCGCCACCACCCATGATATTTTTATTTTAGTTTAAAGTATAAACTCTAAGATTAGCAGTGGAATCCAATATCTGCCAAATATCCGCCTCAGGTCTGCCAACAAATAGTCATTCTTTTAATAAAATTTTTCATCACGTTTTGGCATAATTTCGGCTATGTTTCACGAATAACAGCTCTGATATTTTTTTAAGTGCATGAAAGGTCGGTGTAAGATTGGCGTAGACTTTAACCTAGACCCAAAGGAAAAATTCAGGCTAATGGCTGAAAATCTCTCGTCGGGCATTTAGAGTAAGTCCAGGAAATTTGTCACGCAATAGAGCCATTTTTCACCAGCTGTGTGGCATGTGGCGCAATTTTGCTAAAAACAAACGTCGTCCACCTCCATAGCATCAATTTCAGGCAAAAAAAAGTCAGTCAAATCATTAGGCAACGCAATTAATTCACTGAAACATTTGCTCCACCATTTTCGAAAAAAAAAAACAAAATGATCCAATGACACCGTCTGCCCAAAAACTACACCAAATTGTCACTTGTTGTGGATGGAGAGGTTACTCCACTATTTTATTGGGTTTTTGGAGCCTCAGACGTGACTCTTATGTTTTTTTACGTACCCATTTCTACGTTACGTAGAAATGAGCCTCATCACTTCGAATATTTTTATTTTTCACAGGTAGGTGATGTTCATTCATTTATAGCACCCAATCAGAGAAAGAAATGGCGCTGTGATTGATCTGCTGTCTTCAATTCTTGTGCCAATTAGATATTATAAGCATGTAGGCCAAGATCTTTATGAATTTATCGATTAAATTTATTATAGCTGTGCGAGAAGGCGCTTTATGGTGACCAAAACCAGTACGAACTTTATGAAACATTTTCGCCACATTTGTGAACTTTTACTACTTCAAGACGTTGTGCAAGTGTAATTTTTTACTTATCACAAGTCATGGGACTGACAGTTGAATGTTGAAAGTTCCATAATGACTTGAAATTTAAATTGATACCTCTTGTTGGATTGTCCTCTATTTAGAGCCAGACATTGTGCTGAAGTGCGAAAAATGTAATTTAATCAGGCTTTACCGCAAACGCAAGTATCACGAAAACCATGAAAGAAAAATGTCAGCCGTTTAGTTTTACTATAAACGACAAGCATGAGACCGGCATTAACATAAGCATCGCAAGGTAGGACGATGTAAGAGAATTCAAATGAAAAAAGACGGCGACGATGTAATAAACTAAAGGCTGGTTTATTTCCCATATTTTCAACGAAGGTCGTCGGAAAATCAGGCTCAAAAATTAATAGGGTTTTAAGTTCGATTAAGAGGCCGCAAGAAAAATGGTGCAAAATCATCCGCAAGGAGCATCATCTTTAAAAAAAAAAAAAATAAATAAACTCAATGTTGCCAACAGTCCTCATGAAAGAATATTTTCGTAGAAACCTTAACACTAGTAGCATTGGTTTTTGAGAAGAAAAGCGAAAATGAAAAAAGGATTGATCTTGAATGAAAGCGTATTTCAAGTCCCTCAGCGATATGGTATATTTCGAAATATACGGCCAAATACCCGGATCAAGATAAACATATAAATGCCATGTATTTGGCAATAGGCTATACAGAAGCTAAGTGGAAACTGAATGCACAAATATTTTTTGTAAATTGTGAGGTGTGTACGTAAAATGAAAGCCAACAGTAGGCCGATCTACATAGGTTATTAACAAGGGAAAACAAGATTAAGTAGACTCTGCTTAGTGGAAATAATGTCACAAAAATATCTACTAATTGTGCCTTAAATGAAAACAGTTTTTGTAGACTGAGGTCGTCGGGGACAAGCTTCAAGTCCTGGGTGGATAGATTTATGGTGATAATTAGGACAACCAACATGCAGATGGTATCAACAATTAGTAAAAGACTTTACTGGGTGAGGTACTATTACTAATTCTGTGATAAATTACTACACGACCGCTGTTTGAATGTCTTATAAAGGGTGAGCCAACATATGGTGTGGATTTTGGCTATCAATCACTGTTATTTGCTGAATTCAACGTAGTTGATTTTTTCAAAAATGTAAAATCTTTGCAATTTTAGTCGTGCAGTCGTTTACCATACAACAACGCGTTTTTGTTTTTCAATCTTATTACGAAAATGGGCGAAAATGAGTCCGGAATTCGTGCAGAGGTCAAACTCCATTTTAGCATGAGTGGCCAGCATGTACACGCTATAACATCACCACTATGAGCGAAAGTTTTCAAAACCAGCCAGGCATCTCAGCTTGTCGCCGAATTCAACAATTGTCTCTCACTTATGGCACTTTATGGCGAATTTTAAAAGCTGATTTTAATTTGCAAGTCTATAAGATCCAAATTACACAACGATTAAAGCCTTCGATACATCTACGACGTCGTCGATTTGTTAACTGGATGTTGGATTTCCAATTCCAACAATTTTTCATCGAATTTGATCCTTTCCGAGGAAGTCTATTTTTGGATAAAATTTCTGGGGACCGGAAAACCAATACGAGATTCCAAAAAAGTCTGCATGGTGCGGATTCTGTGTTGGCGGCATCATTAGCCCGTACTTTTTCGAATATGAGGCTGAAAAGACAGTTACATGTTGAGCCGATCGATTTTTGTTTTCAAAATGGAATGAATTGGGTCTGGACTATATCTGGTTGAAACAGGATGGTGCCACCACCTACACAAGAAATCAATCGATCAATTTATGGCGTACAGTTACTATTTCATTATTTCGGTTAAAGGAGATTGGCCTCCAAAGTCATGCGATTTGACACCTTCAGACTTCTTCCTGTGGGGTTGTTTGAAGAGTAATGTCCAATGCCAATAACTGAACGACAATTCAGGATTTCAATCATAACATCCAAACTGAAATTGCCACTGATCCACTTATTCTTCAAAAAGTCATCGATAATTATCACCTTCGGATGGTCACTTGCAACAGAAGCTGTGGTGACTAGGTGAACAATATTTTAATTGCCGTAGATCAAGCTTTATTATTCAGTAAAAATTTACATAAATTTTGCAAAAAATATGTATTTAATTTAATGAAAACTTCCACACTAGCTGTTGGCTAACCCTTTACATATGTTGCCGAGGCCACTTACAATAATGTATTTGTTTTAGAAAAGCGGTGATGTAAATATCAACAACTTTCAATTGTATTAATTTTTACAAAGTAAGTGTGTCAAGATATGCCCTATTTCATTTCTTGTATGGATTTGTAAACAAAGGTGCAAAAGTCGAATAAGTTATTTAATTTTTTACAGGACAAAATTAATTAAATATGAACAAATCCATAAATAAAAGGACGGAAACACAAAACTTCAACCACCGCTAAGTTGTAAATCTGATTAAAAATAAAGGCCTCATGTGTCTACCTAGAGAAATACCAATAGTTTAAAGGAATAATATGCCTATATTTTGCAAGCCAACTTAACTTAGGCTCCCTAATCAAAAATTATGTATTCATGATGACGAAATCGACCCGTCTTCTCGAACTCTATTTGAAAGGATTTCAATGTTGTCATATCACAGTAAGAAATCCTGACACAAAGGCAACTCTGAATTATCACAAAATATAGATATGTTTCATATGTGTATCAATACGTTTAGCATTCATATCACTTACCTTGAAGTAAACTGTAGATGAGTAGAATAATCCGTGTATCGAAGGATAAATTCATTTTCAGAGCATAATCCTTTTGATGTACTGTCAGTTGAGAAAATGAGTATACACACACAACAGCGATAAAAGCCAAAAAAAAATGAAAGAAAAATTCCACAAGCGTGGATGTCCTTTAACGTCTGCACTTGTAACTTTGTTTCGTTGATTATTACCACCACCACCACTACTACTAATGTGTTTGGTTGAGAGTTTGTTGCTGCTGGTGTTGTTTGGATTGCTGCTGGTGTTGTTTGGATTGCTGCTGGCACTGTTGCTTGTGATATCCGTATCTTGACGACAACGACGATGATGATGATGATGATGACAATGATGACGATGATGATATCCTTTTGATGGAATTATTTCCCAGCTAAACAAATTTACCAACAAATAAAAAACAAGTACGCGCAATTCACTCATTCACGTGCACTAAAATACATTTCACAACTTTTTTTCTTCCTCATTTTTACCCGCGCGTACACACTTTATCTTTTTCTTCTTCTACACTTCCTTTGGGATGTTGATGTTGTATTAAAAACAAAAAAAAAAAAAAAAAACAAAAAACAAAACAAAAAAAAAAGCAGGAAAAGAAAAAACGAACACACAAGTCCTTATGCTTTTATATCATATCGTTGTGGTAATGTTAATATTTACGAAACAGTACGAAACAGAAACGTGTGCCACACTACCAAGTACTTTAGCTATGTACATATATCTGGAGATGAAGATGTAGCTGGAGTTGGTTTGGCACTGGTACTGTAGTTGGAACGATTCGACACTTCGCTTAACTTGAATGTTCTTATGTGCTCCTGAATTCCACTTTGTAAGATTCTATTCGTATTTTCACTTACTCATACGTTCGTGACTGTGGAAGTTCTTTTTCCTTCAGATTTGATTTACTCTATCTATTCCTATCTGCCACCGCATTAGGAAAGAGTTGGTTTTTAGACAAAAAAAAAAAAATAAATAAATAAATAAAATAGTATATCTCGCTCTAGTATATTCTCAGGGACAACAATCGCGCAACTATGACGATGACGTTAACAGCGACGATAATCGAGACAAACAGATACACTCTCGCACCGCCAAAAATGTGATGTGTCTGCAAGACGTGAAATTATGCTACGAATTTGCCGTAGGTCCTGCTCTCGTTCTTCCACTTATTTCTCAGACACACTTAATACACTTGAGAGTTGAGAGAGACCTTTCTTCCTGAATGCAAGGACCTCTTCATTCATTTATGGCTAGTGTGTACATTCAATCGTATGTACATATAAATATGTCATGCATTAGAATCAGACGAGGATATGATGACGATGGAGACGATGATGGTGATAATGCCCTGGCGAAATGAACTGTTCAACGATTTAGGAAAACGTTTCGTTAATGACGTTGACTGAACAAGGACTCGTACGTTCCTATATTTGTATTCAGTTGTGTGCTAGTTGAAGATCCTTAGCCAAAGACACACATGAAATGAGCACAAAGTGTCAAAGTTCTTCTGCACATCTGATTAAATAATGAAGAAGGAAATGCTGTCTTTCTCTCAGCCTCTTTAGATGTCACTCTGACTGCCACTGTGCATCGCGCCCCTGGAAGGCATTTATGAACTAGTTTCATGTGTCACTTAATTATTTCGGCAAAATCCTGCAAAGAGAACAAAAGAAAGAAAAGAATAAGCGAAAACTGCTAAATTGGAAAGGTTTTTTCTTGTCTTTTTTTTTATTTTTTTGTTTTTTTGTTTTAAGTATTCGCTGGACCAGGACTGAATTAGGATAAACTTTCCATCTCAATCTCCGCCCTTTTTTATGGTAATTTTGAGATTTTTTTTTAATTCTTCCATTTCTGGTGGAGTGTAAGTGATTGCCTGTAATAACTGTGAGGAGGAGAAGGTTCATTTTGGAAGGGAATTTTCTTCTTTTTTTTTTTTTAATTGAATGGGGATGATGTCCTGGTAATAATCGTAACTTGGCTTTTATCTAGTGCAGCGAATTGAAAATGAGTTAATGGGGAGGGGGGACGGAGCCTATCATTGGAATAATAAGGAAGAGTGTTAAAAGGAAATGGAAATCCTTATCAGTTCTACCGTCATAGTGTTGTCTTGTGTGAAAATTGCTTTAAATCTCTAATGACCCCATAACTTGTATGAAAATATCCTCACATTGAGGTCTGACTTTACTTCAAAAATATTAACGAAATTTTTAAAAAAAAGTGTGAGAATTTTTTTGCCAACCCAAAATTATTTATAAAACGATGAAATCAATTTTTAAATTTTTTAATTCAACCACAGTTCAATGCTCTTAGTCGCCTTGAAGTCCTGTGTAATCAAATCGATCGATTTGTCTAGCCGTTGTAGGCCATTACTTGGTACAAGTAACGTAATTGATGATTTATCTTATATTGAAAAGACTCAATATCACGGCGATGGATTTTCTATCTTATGGTGCCAAGCGTAGAAAAGCCAGGTAAGAGCTAACAAGATAGGTAATTCTTTTAAGTCGTTGCGTTGCAGTTAGTTGGATTAGGTGAGCAAGGTAGCTTTCTTATTGATATCACGAGGTGGTTGTTCATTTCGGATGTTACTGATGATGTAAATAGAAATATTGAAAAAATCAAAGTTAATATTTACAAATACAGTAAAAACCTTTATCTTTTGCCAGCAAGATGTCGTGAGACGATTTTCTGACTCCCACCTCAGTCATAGTACCAAAAATCAAACATTCACCTCTATAGTAAAAGTGGCCCAATTCATTAAGAAAAGTAACTAGAATGGGCAAAAGAAAACAAAATACTCAGGCACTATCATGGAAAGCAGGTGCAGCAAAAATGTATCTATCCTGGAAGAAATTTTCAAGAATGGAGCAGCCACACACGTTCATGAGAAACACTAAAACAATAAGAAACAAAAAACATTGATGATATTTTACGGAACATCCACACACTCCGCCTATGAAGATATATGAACTCGCTGTTAAAGCCTCTTTAACAAGAACTACAATCATACCACCTGAAAAGAGTGATAAATTGCCAGAGTTGGAAGATTCAAATAAAAATCATGCTTTTTCGAGATGCTTAGTTAAATACAGGTCTGATTCTGTCCAATACATATGTATGTCTGTCCTTTGCTACTATAGTCAGCCGAAAAAATACATATTCCACATAGCATATCATACTTCTTTGGCAACTTACATGCTATTTTGGGTTTCAATTGCTCTACTGTCCCGGTGCCTTTGCGATAATTCAAAAGGTATGCTCCCAATGAAAGAACTAATCGGGGTTGCAGTCTGAATAATGTCGAAGTTACATGCACTCTAGTATGAAATATTTTGCTTTGAAATGGCCATTCACACTAAGGAAAACCCTTCAAAAAGAAAAGTATTGCAATGAATCGTGTGAGCTTTTAGAGGGACGTTGTTTTTAGATGTGTCACTCAGTGATTGTTTGCATATCTTAAGTATAGGGTGATTCATCCTTAGGTTTGATTTTCAATAGGCTTTTTTGACAGACAATGCGCGACTCCTATCAAACTGCTTTGTTATTTTTGTTCATTATCGTTTGGCAAGTAATCATGGAAAAATTTACACCACAACAGCATCTGCAAATTTTTCAGCTGGAGAGATTCGAGGAACTTACGGTGCTCATAATCGACCTATTGAAACCACTATTGCCCATACCATTCGCAAATTTGAGTCCCAGTAGCTGAGAGTGTACGCGAAGACCGTGACGAATCGATTCGTCGTCGTTCTCAGCAGCTTGGCTTGGAAAATTCGACAACTTGGCGTATTTTACGTGGGGATCTCGGCCTAAAAGCATACAAAATTCTACTTTTGAAAGAATTGAAGCCAGGCGACTTGAATTAACGCCATATTTTCAGTAAATGGGCTCTGGAAAAACTCAATGAAAATCCGGTGTTTTATCGAGAAATTTTGTTCAGTAATGAAGCCCATTTCTGGCTTCATTATTTGGTAAATAAACAAAACTGCCGTATTTGGGCTGATGAGCAATCCGAAGAGTACCAAAAGCTACCATTACATCCATTAAAAACAACGGAATGGTGTGGTTTATGAGCTGGTGAAATCATTGGTCCATATTTCTTCAAAAATGATGCAAATCATAATATTACCGTCAATGGTAACCGTTATCGTGCCATGTTAACGGACTATGTGCTTCCTGAAATTCAAGCACATGGTCTCGGTGAGCCCTAGTTTCAACAAAACGGCGCTAGGAGCCATTCAGCGCGTGAAACAATGGACTTGTTGAGAAATAATTTTGATGAGCACTTCATTTCACGTTTTGCTACGGTAAATTGGCCGCCCAGATCACCACCTTTGGACTATTTTCTCTAGGAATATGTAAAGTTTCAGGTCTTCAGGAATAAGCCAGCTACGAGATACCAGTCGCTATGCTTAAACGAGTCGCTCAAAATTAGACCTTCCGAATGGACCACCTCAGACGTAGTAGGAGCTAGCATTTACATGATATCATTTTTAAAATGTAAATGCCATGAATTGTTCTTTTAACCGATAATAAAAATTTTAAGTTTGCTTTCAAATTTATGTGTCAAATAAATCAAACTTCACGAAGAATCACCCTTTACAATGTTTCTCGAATTGTTGGCGTGGCTATGTATAAAGCATGTCGGTCCATTTGTTACCTAGTTTTATCGACTACCTGTCCTATTGTCAGCCTTTTTCTTGAAAGTTCTCAGAAATTATTAGGTTTGGGGTATGAAGACTTATTTGCAACAGACTTTCGTTTTCTATCTGGTTGCTGGATGACAAGGAGTTTGTTAGAAGAAATTCTTTGGATGGAGAAATTTCAATTTATAAGAAATGGGATCACAAATTTTCATATTCTTTACACATAGTCTGCGGGCAATCCACATATAAGCAGAAATAAATCATTTCAATACGAATTTAGCGCCAATATGTGGCAAGGTGCAAATGGAAACACATTAATCGACCCCTTCAAACTACAACTGTTTCTAGAGCTTTTGCGAGATGATTTACCAAAACTGATTCGACTTGCTTTATCATATTTCCCGCATAATGGTGCTCCAGCCCACTATGGTCGTGAGGTTAAGAGTTGACTAGATGAAGATGAAGCTAGGTAATCGTTGGATAAGAGGAAATGGATCAACTCACTGGCCTGCAAGATGTCCTGACCTAACAGTATTGGATTTTTTTGTATGGGAAAGAATGAGAGAACTTGTTTATTCAATCGAAATAGCAACTTTAGCGAATTGGAAGAGCGTATTCTCGAAGAGTCATCAAAAGTGAGGCAGTAGTTAGCATACATTCGCACTAAAATCTTAAAACAGACTCTAAAATGCACACAAAACCAATGAAGACACTTTGAGCACGAGCTTATTGGTAATTTTTTATAACTATTATTAGGTTTATAAGAAAAAAATAGTAAAACGTTATGTTCATTATGGATTTTCTGGAGAAAAGTGACTTAAAAGTCAAAAATTAGCATGGACAAGACAAAAGGCTTAGAAATTGGATACCTGAAGACTCTAATAAGATATCAACTTTATTTAAACGCAGTTACAAAGGCTGTTATTTCTTCTAAGAACTATATTCTTCTAAGGTCTATAACAATGTTAACGCCATTAGTATGAACAGAGCAATTTTCGTTAACATGGGCCAGGGTACACTAAAGTAAGCCTCAAGCCTTTTCTTAAATCCCCTTAATAAATAAATGATGTCAACATTCGAGATAGACCCTTGCTGTAGAACAATTTATTTTCTTACAAAATACCCAAAAGTCAGTTGTTAAATTATACTTGACGAATTAAGGGACACCCTGCATTCCTACTTGTGAAGCATTTTCATCACTTCTTCTTTGTCTTTCAACAAAATGAACCTCTTCCAATGCAAACATTTCTTAAAACAATTTTTATTTCCCTGGTGGCTAGAGATCTTGGATTTCTCGATGCTTTCGTATACTTTTTTCTTAATTATAGGCGACCTATACAACAGAAATTTCCTAACACGGGCTATTCGTCAGGCTCGAGATCACTCAAATAAAGTAAACCGATATTCTAAATACGATTACTTACTTTTCAAATTATTCCCATCATTAGATTTGACATACCATTGGTGTTAGCAAATGTACAAATAGTTAAATTAAAACGATTCGATCTTATCTATAGTAATGAATTTTTCTATCATCTGGGATTTGTATATAGATGTGAGCAAGGACTTTGAGACCGTATCGGAAGGTGAGATACCTGTTCGGTTTTTGCAATTAATCTTGCCATTCGCCTTAGGCTCAATCACTCATAACACATGGGCTGAAAAGTCAGTGCCGTTTTATAGTAAAACACAAAATTTTTGCAAAATTCAACTTTATTTATCAATATAGTTGCCTTCGAGGGCGATGCACTGATTGAAACGATTTTTCAATCTTTCGATACCAGTTTTGTAGTACGATTTCGGTTTAGCCTCAAAAAAGGCTTCTGTTTCGGCGATTACTTCTTCATCGGTCTTAAATCTCTTTCCAACGAGTATTCTTTTGAGTTCTGCGAACAAGAAATAATCACTGGGGGCCAAATCTGGAAAATACGGTGGGCGGAGAAGAAATTCGAGCCGAATTCATTCAATTTTGCCATCGTTTTCATCGACTTGTGACACGTTGCATTGTCTTGATGAAACAGCATTTTCTTTTTTTTCAAATGCGGACTTTTTCTGCGATTTCGTCCTTCAAACACTCCAACTGCGTGTATCATCTTCGGCGCTTGTATGACCACTTTTAAAGTTTTCAATCCACTTGCGAATGGTTCGTTCGGCAGGTGCAGAGTCCGCGTAACACTTATCAAGCCATTTCTTTGCATCAGCAAAGAACTTGCTTCACTCACAACGCTACATCTCAAGAGCTAATCGTCCGACAGCTGTCAAATTTATACACGTATCTTTTGAAAGTTGGTACTAACTGACAATGAAATAATTCAAGTGGTGTCTTCTCTTAGAAACGGCACGGCCCATGTGTTATAATCAATTACTGTGTAACCTCATAGACTTTCGCAGATTAATGGAAAATGGCAAGAATTTTATTTGTCGCCAAAAAGATCAACCGAAAAGAAACTTCTGATTACTGACTTATAAGTATTCTCCTAACTTTGTTAAACGTATTTGAAAGGTCGATAGCCAAGAAAATTGTCAATTATCTTGATCTGATCAGTACTTTCTTCATATCAGTCAAGTTATGCTACTGTCATGTAAAAAGTGTTAGAAAGCATACGACGAGAATTTTATCAGGGTGATTTGACAGTCTTTTGAAAGGAGGCTGACAAAGTTAATCATGTTAAAAGCTTTGCGCTTACTCAAAGTGCAATAAAACTCATGTCGAACTACTTTGTTCGTCAACTTCAAAGGATTTGTTGTAATAAGAGTTGCACAAAAATGTGAGCAAATGTCTACATGAAGGGCTGTCTCAAGGTTCTATCTTAGGTTCAATTGCTTCCAGCATTTATATGAAAAAATAAATTGTATTGAATTGTTCAATAAGTTCTGCGGTTTTTTTACGCAGATATGCAAAATAACCCTCCGTGGAATTCCGTGGACTTCCTCGCGTGAGCTGAATTTTTTACTGATGAGCCGTCTTTTGAGGTTTGGGAAGAGATAATAGTCCGAGGGAGCCAAATCGGGCGAATACGGTGGATGCGACAGCAATTGCAGCATGGTTGCGATGTTCTTGTGCGCCGGTGCATTGTCTTGCAAAAACAAAATTATTTTTTTCGCTTCATGTGAGGCCGTTTTGCAGCGATTTCGGCCTTCAATCGCTCCAATAATGAACAGTAATACTCGCTGTTGATGGTTTTTCCTTTTTCGAGCTAATCCACGAAGAGTATGCATGACAATCCCAGAAAACCGACGCCATAATCTTTCCGACCCATCGAGCCTCCCTCGGCCGCTTCGGAGCACTCGCGCCGGCTTTAGTCCATTGCCGGGTTGGCAATGTTTTCTATTATTCAACAGTTACCAATCGACGCCAAAAGTCCGCCCGATTCCGCATCAGCAAGTCCAAACACTCTTTCGAAGAGTTCTCGCGTTCGTGTTTTTGGTCAGGAGTGAGTATGCGCGGCACCCAGCTGAAGGATAACTTTTTCATATGCAAAATATTGCCCAAAATATGGCGTGTGCGCTCATTACTAATCTTTGTGGTATCTGACTTTCACTTTTCGGTCAGCCAACACCATTTCATGTATTTTTTTTTGCCATCGATGGGCCTGCCGCTGCGGACTTGATCGGTAGTGGAGTTGCGGCCACCACGAAACTCTTGAAACCAATATTTGTGTTGTTATCTGACGGAGCATTAGCCCCATAATATTTATCGAATTTTTCTTTTGTTTCCTTCGCCGTTTTGCCTCTCAAAAAATAATGTTTTATGAGAGACCGAAAATTGTTTTAGTCCATACTCAACATGATGTCAAACACGTCAACAACAATTAGCTATCAAGACAAAGCTAAAGGCAGTATCGCACTGCAATTAAGCATGTCTGCCTAAACGAACTTCAAGGACTTCAAGGCACCAAGGAGGTTACCTAGTATTTGTTTAATAGTAGAATACCATAATTTCTTCAAAAACCAGCTTGAAATTCTTTTAAAACTTTGTTATTTTTCACCCACTTTGTGATTCTATTGAAGAGCAAGCTAGTAAACAACTTAGCAGATGTGCTTAAGAAAGATATTCCTCTGTATTTTGCTGGGTCATCGTAGTCACCTTTCATGTGCAACGGAAATATGATCGCTTTCTGAAAGCATTCAGGCACATCAGCAGTTGAAAATTAGGCAATAGGCAAACAAAGGCAAACAACTTAGATCAAACAGTACCAAATTTAGCCTTAAAGCAATGTATTGCAATATAAAAAAAAAAGTATCAGTATAATAAGACATTTTTTTTTTTTTTTAAATAAAATTTGAATCTCAGTTTGACTTATTTTATGTGGTTGGGTCGAAAGGCTATGGAACGATGAGATCTTCCGACTTTAAAACGGTCTCATAGGAATATTTTTAAACACAGTGATGTGTTTCTTCTTTTCTTCTATCTTCATTTTATCCATTTTATTTCCTTAACAAGCAAACGAATGTATGAAATAATTACTACTATTACGAGTATATTATTTTTATATTATGTTATTACTGCTATTACTGTTAGTACGCTCAAAAGGGTATGCCTTACTTGTGCTTAATGTATTAATAATACAATCAAAATCAAATCAAATTAGGCGACCATTGTTATATATATCATATGCCTGGAACCTTCACTCTCCTTTTTACCCTCAGTAGCAAGATTGCGTGTACTACCCTACATGACTAAAAAGATTCATGTACGGCTGGCAAGTTACATGTCATAATCGACAAAGGGTATCCGATAATAATAATTTAGATATTTGTGGGAGGACACTCTGTTGTGGAATTTCTTCCACCTGCCGCTGATAATAAAATGACGCAAGTGTCTATCATTTAAATTTAAAGGCATATTGATGTATCTGAGTTATGCTTTATTCCGCAGTGAAGTTTAAAAAAAAAAAAAAAAAACAAGTTAATTTTATTTTGGGACTACTGCCCACTAGAAATATTTATAAGGTTAACACCAATGTGACAAGTTGCTGATTTCACAGTTTGGATTTGGTTTGTTGTTTCTGAGAAATATGCTGCAGGTGCTTTACAAGCTACTTGAAACTTAATTTGTATGGAGCGTGTGAATCTTTGAGTGCATGGGTTCTTTGGATACGGGCTTCTAGGAATTGTACAGCAAGTGTGTGATCCTCAAGTGGGAGCATTGCACCCGTCTGCAGCTGGTATAATACGAGTTTTAGTATTTGTTGTTGTTGTTATGGAAAGCAACACCTTAATCCAATTAATTAAGAAACAAATTATCTGTTATAATGTATATTATGCCTCTAATTGCAATCCTTTCGAAAATTTGAATTACAATATTGCATCAAAATATCAAAAAGACAATTCCGAGAAATAATCATTCCTTTGACCTTGTTCTGGCTTTATGTTTCTCCATTTATGAAATTATGAGAAAAATAGGAGCAAAAACTTTTCCACAAGATTTATTGCCGACACAAGACGTCTCTTAAATGAATGTTTTTTTTTTTCTTTTTTTTTTTTAAATCTTCAGCGCTGCCACAAGTCGTAATAAAATTGTCTCACAAAATTATATACTTCTTCTTGCCACGTTGTTGTAGCCTAAGGAATGTTTATGTGCGTGAATAAAATAAATGAAAACCTCTGAAGAAAAATGCAACCAAATAAAAGTGACAAGTTAAATGCTGTCACGCGTCTGGTCTTTATTTCACTTCATTATTAATTTCACACCCTAACATTAGCATTAAAATCCTGCATCCTTATACATACATTTGTTTGTCTAAAGTTTAATGAAAATCTTAAAGTTTCTATTGAAAATTATTATTTTGTACTCGCAAGCCTTAGGAACGTTTCGAATTCATTTCCTAGAAACTAGCTGACTTCCTGTTATCAATTGGCAGAGCCAAATTCGTTATGAATACAAATAAAAACCAAATGGTCAGAAGGTTATTTTTTAAATAAAAAAATATTTAACAATAATAGTTTATAAATTCCCGACAAAACTAATAAGTATTAGAGTCAAATACTTTTACGAGTATGCTAAAAATATCACAGGTACTGGAGACAGAAGTCATTTACAAATCTGCATAACATGGAGCATTACCAGTTTGTTGGAATTCGAATAATGTACATATATAGTAGTAAGAGGTAGGTCCTAGAAAAGTACGAACGATAGCTTAAAATAAAGCAGACATGTGCATATCCAATTATTTCTCAGACTGTTCCTGGAATATGGTAGTTCAAATCGCTTGCAAAAGTTCAAAGTGTAACCAGAAAAAATAGAAACGCATTTACCAAAGTGAATGATGCAATACAGTGACCTAAGGTGTAAGATATGGGCGATAACTAAGAATAGAGGACATGGAAATCATCCTGGCTGAATAAAATTAATATCAGCTTAAAACTCAAGGAAGATAATTTTGAAAGGAACTTCTGGTGGTGAGATTTCTTACACAAGAAAGTCAACCGCTCTCAAAATTAAAAAAAATTTGCAAAGTTCACTACGAAAGAGGACAACTGATGAGGGCTGAACCACAGGTTAGATGACTGATGAATGATGTTCTCTCATAAAGTATCTTTATATAGCTGGACGACTATATGAAATGCTTTCACCAGCACTCATATTTTTTATTTTTTAAATTGACCACCAACAAATAGATTACAATAAACGGAAACATGGTGGTTTAAAAATGGACTGGCAGTTAAAAAAATTTATCATATTTACCCCAAAAAATTCAAAAATGAATGTATGGCAGAGGTAAAGTCTTAAGATGAATGTGAACAAATGAAAGAAGTGTCCGCATCTTTAGGTGTTCTTCATGCAAGAGGCTAATGGAACAACATACCTAAGTGCTATGTTTTTACTGTAGTGGTATGTACTACCTGAGCCATTTCTTTTAGTACTGTTGTAGATGATAAAACTATTTTGCCTGATAGAAGACTTAAAATTCAAAAAAACTGATTTTATCGGACTTAGAATCCATGATAAAGCCGCATTTTACATGTTAAAATATATAGAGCAGAATATAAGGCTTCAAACCATGAGTGTTAGGTATATAATACAGCGAAAGCCTGATAATCAATAACTTACTTACTACAGCGACGCTACAGTGGGGTGATCCTGGGCCCACCTAATGTTCCTCCAGATAGCTATCTAGAAAGATCTCGCCAGCTGTCTCCTGTGCCGAAAGCAAGTTAATTGAGATCTCCTTCCACCTGCGTATACAACCTTAGATGCGCCATCCTCCGCTGGGAGTCCTTTAGAATTGATAATACTTTGGGCCGAAGCTATTGTGTCTATTGGCCAACACGGCCTAGTTAAATTAGACGCTTGATTCATAGACGCCTGACCGTAGACCGCTGTAGCTGTATAGCTAGTAGTTCGTGGTTAAACGCTTCTTTAATACAATGTGTTGGGTGAGTTTTGAAAAATTGCAAAATGTGTATAATTTTTGATTTGATTTCATAAACCAATGCTTGCTATTTCTTTTTTAAAAACCATTTCATGTAAATGTTGATTACGATTTTGAGCATATTGGCTGTTATCTCGCTGGTTTAGTGTTGTCTTCCAAGGCTGCAATTGACGCTGGTTTATCGGCATAGACATGATTTGACGTATCCCCATAAAAAACAGTTTAAAGGCGTCAAATTATAAGATTCAGCGAGTCAATTCACCGGTCCAAAACAAGAGATAAATTGCTCACTGAACTCATTTCTCAATTGGTCCATCGATTCGAGTGCTGTGTGGCATGTAGAGCCATTTCGCTAGGACCACATGCCGACCAGAACTTTTGTTTATTAACAACCAGAAATGAGCTTCGATAAAAAAGGGGATCTTCCTCCAGCTTTTCTAAGGCCCACCCACTGAAAATTCATCGCTATGACAGGTCGTTCGGGTTCAGTTCTTGCGCGAGCTATATTTTATAAGGTTCAGACCAAGATCCTTGCGTAAAATCTTCCATGTAGTCAAGTAACACAATCCCAATTGCTGCAAACGGCGATAAATTGACAAATCACGGTCTTCATTAACATTGACGGATACAGCAGCAATATTTTCCTCTGTACGCAGTATACGCACACGGGTGATGTTCAGTGGAATAGATTTGATGCAAAATTTGGTCACTATGGCTTAAATTGCTTGCTCAGTAGGTTGATTATGACGACCGTAAAATGGTCGAAGTGAGCGAAAAAAATATTTCATAAAGCACGAATTTTAATAATAAAATTCAATAATTTATATGCGTCCGGATGTAAGTTTTTGCAATGAAATGACAAAGCTAACTAAGCATGTTTGACTTTGGCACACTGAAAAACCAAGCAAAAAAATAAAATCACGATATGGTATCTTTCTATCGAATAGGTCAAATACTTTTTCATTCATTTTCGACAAAGTTCAAGCCTTTGCGCCATAAAAAAGGACCAGCGTTATAAGAGTTTGGTCTTAAATAAGAGAGCACCGTTATTTAATTGCCCCCTGGATCCAAAGAAAGAGCAATTGGAAAGAGTATGGTAATTTTGCGTTTGATTTCTGCACGCTATAACTTATAGTAGTGGTGTCCTGATTAAGCAATCGGAAGTATGCGCCATTTTCCGATGATAGCAGGTACTTTGTTGTGCCACTATCTACCGTCAGGCCCATTTTAGCTGCTTCCGCCTCAATAATCACGGAAGCCTCTTTGACGGGTGCACTTATTTAGTTTTAACTTTTTTTTTACCGCAAAACGATAAGACTAGCTTAATTAACCGGACAGTTTTGGTCTTACTTATTGATCTATTAGGGCACCTTAAGTCACTTAACAGCGCTTCTAAAAACCTCTAAAGCCTCTAGAATTTTCCATAGCAATCCTCCAATCTGATGAGTTAAGCAGAAATCTCTAAACTAGACATGGCAATGTACCTATGCACGCTGTCGCATGTGTCTTTGACGTGGACAAATATATAGTGAGTGCTGGTCTGAAGTTTCCGGGTCTTTTCAAGATTTGTCGTAGTGTGAACATTTGATTGATGGTGGACTTTCTGAAACCGCAGTGATATGGATCAGCCAGATTGTTCATGAATGATTTCAGACATGCACATATGTATGAGGACGGTCGCACAACCCAACAAAAAAAACACAAAAATTTTGGAAAAAAATTTATTTATTTTTCAACATAATCGCCTTTCATCTCTATACACTTTTCCCAGCGATGTTCAAAAAGTTCGATACCCTTTTTATAACAAGAACTGTCCTGCCCTCAAAATAGCCATTAACTGCCCACATCACTTCTTTATCGTTGGAAAATCTTTGACCACTGAGCCATTTTTTCAAGCTTGGGAGCAGAAAATAATCCGAGGGGGCTAAATCTGGCGAATAGGGTGCATGAGGTAGCAATTCAAACTTTAATTCATTAATTTTGGCCATTGCAATAACGGATTTGTGAGCTGGTGCAATGTCTTGATGAAGCAACACTTTCTTCTTAGCCAAATGCGGTCGTTTTTGTTTGATTTCTTCGCTCAAATGTTGCAATAGGTTCGCATAATACTGGCCTTTGACAGTTTTTTTCTTTTTCAAGATAGTCAATGAAAACTATTCTACGCGCATCCCAAAATGTTTTTTTGTCTCGGGTGTAAGGTGATGGACCCATGTTTCATTCATTGTTATAAAACGGTACAAAAATTCTGCTTTGTTGCTGTGAAACTTTGCTAAACACTCAATTGAAACATCTTCACGACACTGTTTTTGCGCGAGTGTCATCAAACGTGGCACCCATCGGGCACACAGCTTTCTCATGTTTAAATTTTCAAATAATATGCGATGTACCGCTCTTTTTGAAACGTCTACAATGTTTGCTAGCTCACGCACTTTCAGTTGACGATCATCCAGTACCACTTTGTGGATTTTCTTCACCATTTCTGGAGTCGCCACCTCATTTGGTCGACCACTGCGATGCTTGTCTTGGCAGCTCAACTCAGCAACTATTGTAAACGAAGGAGCAGACTCACCCAGAGTAGA
Source organism: Volucella inanis (assembly GCA_907269105.1). NCBI lineage: Eukaryota > Metazoa > Arthropoda > Insecta > Diptera > Syrphidae > Volucella > Volucella inanis. The sequence goes on along the minus strand of OU026153.1, from coordinate 229,369,326 downwards.
ATCCAGTTCAGCTTTTATATTGGTTGGGCTGAAGCCTTTCAAATAAAAGTATTGTACCACATAACGAAGACCAATTTTCTCTATTGATGGCTACCGAACAAATACAATACTAAACAACGTGGCGCTTTCAAACTTGAAACATATGCTTTATTGCGTACTTTTCAATACAGTGATATTTTTAAACAACTACCGCCATGTCTTGGTAGGGCCGGGTACTTCTGGGACCGCCATCGTAGTGCAGCAGAAAAGATCTCGTAGGCGATGTTATGGTGACTTATTCTTCTAGAGTTCGCACAGTCAAAGGGTGTCTTTTCCTATGGGTCGGGCAAACATTGCTGAGATATATTTTGCTTATCATTGCCGCTATGCAGTGTGTTGAAGTAAGCTTTTTAGCATCTTAGTATCGACGATCTCTTGCAACTGCAGCTTTTCAATATCAAACTTTGTTTTACTTAACTGCGTTGTGCCTGCTATATCCGGATTCGTACTCTGACTGTAACAAGGTAGTGATCCGAGTCGATGTTGGCATGTCCAGAAGAAATATTAGTCAGTGAGCAGACAGTGTTATCAGTCTGGATAGCGGTTGACTGATTATGGGAAAGTGAAGTCTTTTATCGATGTTGAGATGTCGGAACTTCAGAATTTTAAAAAGTTACGTCTCTTAACAAATTATTTTAAAACTTAAATACATTGTCGAACGATTTGTCTCGCAGCTGTGTTATGTGATGACCTGTTAGAAGAAGGCCTACTTATCCAGCCTTGCGTTAAGAACTCCTAACACAATTTTCATAGCTCAGATACTGAGCATATTTTAGGTCTTTGAAATTATGAAACTCTTCCCTGATACTGCCATCTTCATCCCCTGGTAGGAGAATAAATGCAGATCAGGCTTACATTTTTGAATTTGGCCTTGATGCGGATTGCTATGAGGCATTCGATTGCAAGCCGAAATTTCCGACTTTAAAAGCAAATCCGACACGGTGTCGTTTTCCTTCATTGAATTGGTGTAGTTTTTGCTCTCTAGGTTATATCCGCGTTGTTCGGCAGCACATGACCTGTTAGGGGTGCAAACATTCCACTTGCAAGGTCAGAATTCGTCGACGACAGTATACATTTGTCCGTAACCAAGACCGTTAGTTGTCTCTGAATTATTTTTATTTTCATTGTGAGGCGGTGGGTCAAGTTATTAATCAAAAAGCTGCCGTTGCTGAGGTTATGAGACCCACCTCTTGTCTTGCGCTTCTTTGTGCATCAAATGTTAACCACATGAAAAGTTTGCACTCAGTTATAATCATCAAAGCATTGCCAAGGATTTACAGAAATACAGGGATGTGTTCTCAAATCGAATGAAGCTCCAATTCTGATATCAGAACCATGAACAACAAATACTGCCAATAAGGGTGATATGACCCTTTTTTATAATATGTGCATGCTCAAGTTGCTTAATTACCCTTAAAATGTGTGCACACAGCGCGGTCGAAGGAAAACCAGGGAGGAAAGAAAAAAAGGTACCGATGAACGTTTGTTTTAAATGTATGAAGATTGTAATGACTAGGAAAATAAGAGAAGGCAGGGGGATTCCATAAGCGAGTTGTAAGGCTTAGGAATGAATCACAATGTTTTAGAGTACGTTCGAAAGTGGGCTTGATTTTATGTGCGCGGCGATCTTTTACTACCGAGGATTTGTACGCTACTTCGCATTATTATACTCGCATGTAAATGATTTTTATGTTCACGTTCGTAAAATCAAAAGAGAAAAGATTGCTATTGATAACAAGTAACAATATCAGCCACATGATGCTAGTATCCACGACCTCTGGTGCATATCATCATCACATCACCACAGCATACAAAGCTTACTGTAGCAACGCAATTATTAGCTACGCAAAAGACGAGTTGACGTCTTAATTAAAAGATTTTATTTAATTTATTTTTTTTCTTTCAAAAAATACATCAAACCCAACTTCTGCCTGAGTGGTCAATTGGTAACTTTATTCAATTCACAATGCCAACAAGTTTTATTATTCAGCAAATTACTCTCTTTACTAACTTTCTTAATGCAATACAAAGATTGAACGCAAACAATCCTCCGAAAAAGCGTAACTTTTGCACCAACTTTGGGGGTTTTTTCACCACTTTTCCATTCGTGTTTCCTGAAGTAAAAAAGAAAGAAATATCCAAACCCGGGCCGGCATGATTAGCATTCAGTTTGCCAATTTATTTTGAGCTTTCAACTTTTATTCTCTCATTTCGCATTTCACACTTCGGTAATAATTTGAATAAAAGGCAAATATATCGTAATTTCTCGCATCATAAATTCATCAAACAACCATTTGAAGGATGGACCCAGAATGGCAAAAGCACAAAATTACACTGTTAAGGCGACCCTTCATTAAAATTATTTACTCTTCTACGGGAATGAGAAGTGGACCCATAAAGACGAATAAGAATGATGTAGACAAAAGAAGAAACAGAAATCAACTCAATTATACCATTTCGCAGGCCGTAAACGACTTAAGGTATTTCATTTCGGTTACTCTCACGGAACATTCACACATATATCCTTACAATAAAAGCATCTTTACAAGGCGTCGAGGACGAGAACAGCGTGTTAAATAGAAATGAAACATCCTGATGTTGTTAACCTTCTGGCGATTAGATTTTCCTAACATGGCAACAACGAAAATGGGAAAGAAAATACCCCTTAAGAATGAAACAGATATACAAAAGTCGACTAAACTTCCTTTTTAAGGATATATTGATGTTTGCCACTGTTAAGGCACAAAACCTCCGAAACAAGGATAAAGTAAAGGACATACGAACCAGAACTCAGCTCAATAGCGAAAGAGAAAACAAAGAAAACCGAACCAAAATGACACAGAAAAGTTTTTTTCTTTTTAAATTTAACTTTTTAAAGTTTACGACATAGGGACAGGATAAAAAGCAAGCAACTGGCGGAAAACGAACTTTTAAAATCAATTTTTTTTTCAGTCACACACATTTGTACAGTACTGCCTGTTAAAAAATGGCCAAATTACCGTTCTGCAAAATGACTGGACAGCAATTTTGTAAATCATGCCTTTTTTCATCCCTGAAAGCTGAAGCTTACAGGCTAGTAAAAACTTATAGTCACCTCAACCTCTTCAAGGAGTTAAGACTAGAAACTAGAAACACATGTTATGTTAACACATTCCTTCAACTTGAAATCGCATTTGCCGTTTTTCAGTGCTGGTCAAATGTACATGCGAAGACTAACTGCTTACAGGATAGCAAACGGGGAGAACGCAGAAAAAGATGCTTCAGTCAGAAAGGTTTTATGCGGAAGACAGGATCTTCAGCTAACAACATCGCAGAGTTTTTACATTGGAGAAGTTAGAATCGTATTAAGGGTATTTCTATACAGCTATAGCACTGATTTTTCCAACAGTTAACGACAGGAAAATTGAGTTGAAAACAAAAAGTATTATTCATTATGGAGAATAATTCATGACCTTATGTCGGTCTAGATGTGGGCAATTTTCTCGAGCAGTAACGCTCTGAATATTGGCTTCCATGGGCTGCAAGGCCCCACAAGAAGTAATCGAATTGCGTTAAATCGCACTATCTCCGTGGCCAGTTATCTAGTTATTTTGCAATTTAATGTAGTCGTCGAATCGAGTTCTCAGTAAGTCAATGGTATCAAGTGTAGTACTTTACGTCATATTTTACGGCATCCCTAGATAAGTCACAAGTAATTGTATTCTTTCCATCCATTGCAAATTTTGCAGGTGACCTTGCCTTTCGACCTACCTCAGGCTACCTTTTCTGCTCTGTCTATCGCCTTTTTTGCCTCTTTTTTGAAACGTTCAAAGTCTAATTCAACACGCACTTCATCGATTTCACTATTTGCACTGAGCTTTCCTTTATTCCTTTACCCCATTGTCACTTTGCTAAAATGGGAAGAGCATGCTAATACTGGCCTCCGCTGTCGGAGTGCTCACAACCTTATACGGAATGGATTAGAAAGACGGATAAAAATGTATTCATACAGCAGCGGCTCTTGACTACTATCACGCAGATATCGCTGCCATTCAGTAATGTGTGTGATGAGATGGGCCGCACATAAGTCGGTTAAGTATCTGTGTATATAAGATCGTGATTCCTATAGGGAAAAGAAGCATCGCTTATTCGAATACGGATTTGCTATATACGGCAAACTTTGGCAAGAAGCCTTGAGCTTCCGACACGTGAGCGAATGTCATCTGATAATCTGCATCAAGGCTAAATTCGCTAACATAGGCCTAAAACGCGCCCATGCCCCTACGGAAACAAGGCCTACGCCACCGAAAATTGTTTGCACGAGCTCCTCGACAAGACTCAACATATGAGCAATATCCGAAGTAAAACGGTACTAAGTGATTTTAACGACAGGATAGGAAAGAAGGACATCTTTAGTAGAACAGTTGGTAGTAGTAGTAGCCAACATGATACTCCGGCAACGGACTTAGACTTATTGAGTTTAAGATGGAACAAAATATCACTATAGCAAATACACTGTTTTCTAATCTAAATATAGTACACATAGGAACATGGCGACGTATGGATCATGAAACGCCAAATCATGTTGATCACCTTGCGATAGACGTAAGGCATGCCTCCAATATTCTGGACGTCCGTACCTTCCGGATAGCCAGTATTAACGCTTATAACCACCTTGATGCAGTTGCGAATGCGAATTTCTCTAGCGCAATAACAAAGAAGAACTACTATGAGAAGTTGAAAAGCTGTAATGATAAGAGACTACCAAAATCATTGCCGAAATCTGTGAATTATGCCACCAGCATCAAATACCGAAGACCAGTGGCAAAGCTCCCAACTGCAACTGACGGCTAGATTTCACCCGACTGCCACCAAGCCGGCAAGCACATACAGCTTAACAGGAAGCGTACAAAGCAAGGCTGCAATATAGACGAGAGCAACTCGTGAACTCTCCGACCAGAAAAAACGGGAAGAATATCGACCCCTCTTGAAGAAAAAAAGCACGCGATCAAAGATATTCAGAGCTTGTATACTAGGAATAATATACGGAAGTTTTAGGAACATACAAACGAGATAGAACGTGTCAGGGTGAGAAGACCGAACAGATATCTGTAAAGATGATGAAGGAAACTTTGTAGTAGAGTCACATTCTGTGCTTAGAATACGAAGAAGTCCAACATCCCGCCATTAAAAAGGAAAAGGCTATATACCTTAGATAGAATAAAATAAGGACAGCAATATCTAAGCTGAAATTCAAGCTGGAAGTAGAATACCAGTCGAGATATTCAAAGCTGCTGGAATTGATTTTGTATAGAGCATACACCAACTCATTTCTCAAATCTGCCCAGAAGAGTGTCTGCCTGATAAATAGAATCTCAGCAGTGTATGCTTGATTCACAAAAAAAGAGACCCTTTCAACTGCCCCAACTATAGAGGTTTACGTTTCCCCAACATTGGATACAAGATTTTATCTGACATACTGTGTAAATATGTGAAACCCTCCGCTTACAACCTAACTAGTCACTATCAGTGTGATTTCAGAGCAGGAAAATCCAAAATTGACCAAACATTCACGCTCCGTCACATCCTGGGAAAAACTATAAAAATCCAAACCCAAAACCACCATATTTTCATAGATTTTAAGGCCGCATATTACAGCATGTATAGAGACGAGCTATTTAAATGTGTGTATGTATGTTTTGACATTCCTTTCAAGCTCGCTGCTCGATCAAAGTCGGTATCGATTCAGCCAAAAAAGGTTTTCGACAAGGTGGCATGCTGTCATATTAATTTTCTAACATCATACTTAAAATATTTGTGCGGAACTCACAAGCAAACACTGGAGACACAGTCTTTCAAAAGTCTGTGCAGCTACCAGTGTAGGCAAATGACATCGACATAATTAGGTGAAAATAGCGTGCTGTCACGGATGTGTTCACTAATTGAAATGAAGGCTGCCAATTTTGTTTAGTGATGAATGATGGCAAAACTTAGAATATGCTGTCAACAAGAAAGGACACACCATAACGACGAATTGGACTTAGTGTCAGCTCTTATTTCGTGACAGTAAGGGATTTTTTCTATTTGGGGTCTGGTATTTATTCTACCAAAAATACCATAGCAGATATAAAACGAAGAACCACTCTTGGTAATCGATCGATATAAGATCTTAAACACTCTAATCCTATTTTATGGCGCTAAAGCATGGGCTCCATTGAAAGCTGATGAAGATATCCTCGGTCGTTTCGAGCGGAAAATACTTTGAAAAACTTTCAGTCCAGTTTGCATTGTGGGCTTTGAAGGAGAAGATTTTACGACGATTTATACGAGCTAAACAGTGACATCAATCCGGTCGGAAAACTGCGCATCAGTTACCTGAGATGGCAAGGTCTAGTAAAGCGAATAGACACCAATAATCCGGCCCGCAGAGTCTTATTATCTAACCCGGAGGGCAGGGCAGTAATGGAAGAACTTACCTAATATAATTTGAGGCACACGTTCACCTTGAACTGTACAAGATGTGTTCAGAAAATGGGGTGACTTTTGAAATTTCGCGGTCAACGTGCATTCGATTATATGGTAACATTCTGATATGCTTCATTTTTGAAGAAATTTGGACCAATGATTCCACCAGCCCATAAACCATACCATACCGTTGTTTTTAATGAATGAAATGGAAGCTCTTTGTACTCTTCGGGTTGCTCATCAGCCCAAATACGACAATTTTGTTTATTGATGTATCTATTAAGCCAGAAATGGGCTTCATCACTGAACAAAGTTTCACCATAAAACACCGGATTTTCATTGAGTTTTTCCAGAGCCCATTTACTGAAAATATGGCGTAAATTCAAGTCGCCTGGCTTCAAATCTTGCACAAGTTGAATTTTGTACGCTTTTAGGCCGAGATCCTCACGTAAAATGAGCCAAGCTCTGGAATACTCCAAGCCAAGCTGCAGAGAACAACGACGAATCGATTCGTCATGGTCTTCGCGTACAATCTCAGCTACAGCTGCTATGGTCTCTTCAATACGTGCTGAATGCGGTGTAACCGGTCGAGTATCATCCACTTATGTAAACTGTGACTCAAATTTGTGAATGGCATTAGCAATAGCGGTTTCAGTAGGTCGATTATGCGCACCGTAAGTTCCTCAAATCGCACGAAAAACATTTCTCACAGAACGCTGATTTTCTTATTACAGCTGACCAATTTGGAGACGCTATTGTGGTGTGAGTCTTTCCATGATGACTTGTAATACTGAACAAAAATGACAAAACAGTTTGATAGGAGTCATGCATGATCTGTCAAAAAAAGCCAATTGAAAATCATACCTCACCCTTCACCTCACCCCTTATACCATACTTAGTATGTTTTTGACAGATAAAAAGCTTAGACGTGTTTTGGTGTGCTCGGCGATTTTCAATTATTATAAAAAAAAAATGGAGCAAAGAATTTGCATCAAATTTTGTACTCTGAAATACTTGAACAGTTGACAGTCGCTAGCATGCTCTAAGTGTTCTCTAAATTAAGAAAATGATTATAAGTGATACCAGCTCTTTCACAATGGCCGAGAGGATGCCAATGACGACCCATGGTCTGGACGCCCTAGCACATCAAGAAAAGACGATAACGTCCAAACTGTTAAATTGTTGAATTGTTTTGGAAAATCTTCGAATTACCATAAGAGAAGTTGCTGAGGGTGTTGGCATATCGTTCGGCTCCTGTTATGCAATTTTTTCGTATGTTTTGGGCATGAGACCTATGTCAGCGATGTTTGTTCCGAAACTTCTTAATTTTAATTAGAAGAACCGTCGCAGAAGCTCTTGAATGACGTCAATGATGATCCTAACTTGCTCAAAATTATCATGACTCGTGTTGAATCATAGGTATATGGTTATGACGTCGAAATCAAAGCCCAGTGGTCCCACCTACGAGAGCCAAGACCGAAAAAAGGAAAAAATCACGTCAAGTTCGATCAAATGTCAAAGTTTTGATCACTGTTTTTTTCAATTATTGTGGCGTAATGCATCGCGAGTTTTACCTCAAGGTCGTACGGTTAATAAGGATTATAACCTTAAATTTATGCGTCATTTGCGAGAAGCAATTCTTTATATGGGAGTCTATACGTCAAGATGATGTCAATTCCGTTCATTTTCAAATTCTGGAAGTGGGCTCTGCTTCCGACATTTGACAAGACGTATCCCAGTACGAAACTTTTGCTAGATAGAATCCATATTTCTATTCGCTTTCGAATCACAACTCAATAGTGTTCATAAAAAGTGCCCGACGGTATAGTAAATTCAAATATTTTCAGTTGCATGATGCAGAACTTTCTTTTGCCCCAGGGGTAGTTTCGAGACGTGAGAGACCGAAACCATATACAGACTTCAGGTAGTCCCATTAGATGTTGAGACGCATGTTGAAGCTCATCATAGTTGTTAAATTGACTAAATTTGATTTGACATCTTCAACGACAAAGGGGGAAACGAACTGCGGCAATATTTTATAAACCGAAGCAAAGCTGGTGAATGCTGAAATATAGTGAACTGTGATAGTGAATTGTGATATGAGTGTTTGTAAACTCATATCTGCTATGGAAATAAATCCACCTAGACTCGACTCCAATTAAGTATAAGTTTTCCTTCTTTTGTTGATAATAGCGGACAATGTACGAAATCTTAAATAAAAAAAAAAAAAAATTATAGCAACTAAAATGTTTCTGCAAAATTACAATTTTTTTTTTAGTATCACAATTTTTATTACCACCACTGTACTCCTGATGCAGTGCAGAGACAGAAACAGACCAAAAAAAAAAAAAAAAAACCCAAACACCCACAATAAGCAACTTTTAACTCATGCTAAGAGCGGTGATTTATTTTTATTTTTTTTTTTATATTATGACCGTCACTTTTATGAGTCATATCGTCAGTTCCGCTCAAGTTCAACATGCCAGTTGTTTGTGTATTTTCGCATTCATTTTACTTTTTTCTGTCATCCAATCTCCTGTCGCGCGGAATATGTATGTATTTATTTATGTTCATTTTCTGAGAAGGGGACGTAAGGAAGTTGGTGGACTCTGTTTAAAGAACGTAATTTTCCCCATCAACAACCTCCAATCTTTGTAGGTGAGAGGAGAATACCTTGTTTAGGAGCCTTCTTTTTCTCAATCAAAAAAAAAAAAAAAAAAAAAGAAAATATGATATTTTAGAATAAAAAATGTTCTCCTCTTCCCGAGAAGATGATGGAAATCCAAAGAGATGAATTCAAGTCACTTTTGAAGCAAATTAATAAAAAAAAAAAGGAAAAATTCAGAAAGAGGATCCAGCGACAAGATGAAAGATGACCCAGAAATAATGATGCCAAGATTGGAACACAATGTCTCTGAAAATTTGCCAGAATTTTTGATGGAATTTAAAAATTTAATAACCGTGCCAAAGATATATATAACAGAGATACGACCCAGAAAAATTCAGGTATGTGGAAAAAAGGTTATTGCTCCCCGGGGTTTTATTAAGGAAGTCAACTGAGATTGTTATGAGTATGTGCTGTGAAATGGAGAAGGGTACAAAGTCGATTGAGTCTAATGGATACGTTCTCTCCTATGCGGGTAGAAACTGATAGACTATCCTTAATGGATTGGAGAGTATTACGGATAGTTTGCTTTCGAGGATAATGGCATCGACATTGATGAGTTTCCTCGCCTTATTCGTAGTATGCTGTGCTGTGAGGTTGAAGGTAATACTTCTCCCACTGCAATTTCCTGGTTTTATTTATGAAAAGTTTATCTTTAAAATCGGCTAAGAAATTTAAAGGTAGTAATGTAATGTTTGTAATTGTCATTATATTGTACATTTCTAGTTCAAAATTGTAATTGTAACGGGTGACCAGATAGCAATGATTGTTTTTCCAATTGTTATGTTTCAGCAGTTGTCAAAGTGGACAAGTTAAAGCGTGGGTACACACTTTTGGATCTTAAGCCACCAACCAGACAGAGATTGGTGCCAAATGAAGAAAACATAGCCGCCGGTATCGAAGAAGACCGAAAAATGTCGATTCGGTGCCGATCAGCTACATCCGATTTCGCCAGAGAGCTTAATTTGCGGTTAGATTTGGGTCTCCTTCCATATAAGATTGTGCTGACGCAAAAATTGAAACCCAATGAATATAGACAATGCCGTGAGTCCGCTAATGGGGCACTGGAAATGTTGGTCGAAAATCCAAATGTTGTCCAAAAAATCATCTTCTCAGACGAGGCCCATTTTTGGTTCAGAGTCTATGTTAATAAGCAAAATTGTCATTGGCAGAGATTGACTATTGGTAGTGGTTTATGGCATCGGGCCTTATTTCTTTCGATATGAGGAAGGAGACACCTTTACCGTCAAAGGTATCAGGTACAGAGCGATTTTTGTGGTCAGAGCTCGACAAAATTGATATATCCTAGATGTGGTTTTAACAAGCAACGCTCTTGGCTAGCGTTCATTAATTTGCCGCCACGATTTTGCATTTTGACACCACTCGACTATTTTTTCTGAGGCTACGTCAAGTCCTTAGTCTAATTTTATAAGCAACTACTTTGAACGAACTCAAGGCCAACAATCGACACGCTATTGCCGAATAACGCTGCACATATAAGATCGAGTCATCAAAAATCGGACCGACCTCTTGAAGCACTGTCAGCGAAGCCGAGACGATCAATTGAATGATGTACTAATGGCATAAAAGTAGATTCTAAGTAAGACCTGAATCAATTTTATATCTCACAGCATTGTTTTTTTTTATTTAAATTGTTTGACCTATCGTTCTTATCTGGTCAGCCTTTAGTTTTGTTTACAGATTTTTGACTTAATGACGAAAGAAAGGCAGATGCATAATGAGCAAGTCCAAAGAACGATTAAATTCGAAGAAATATTATTTCCTTCAAATCGAATTAGATCTTCATAATGGATATGAAGAGAGATGTAATATACTGGTTATCCATTTAATTGAAATTACCTAATTCCTTAGAATAAAAACAATCCTTGGCGAATTTGTAGCAAAGCCTAGTACAATTTACTGAAAAGTCTTAGTTCTGTGTGGAGAGCTGAGTGCCTACGATTTTAATATCCAGTGCTTCCCCAGGTATGACGGGCATGTGCCGGATATTCAAAGAGAATTTGAAAGTGGTGTACAAGCATGTACACTAGCTCACGTAAAAAGCGTACGCATTTTTCTCTAGAGGCCCTTTTCAGTTATCTGATGTATCTGCATTCAGCAAAGCCAACCTGTGTTTTGGATGGCATTCACGTAGTTCTCCAGAACTTTTCCAAATCCAAATCTAAACAGATTGAACTTATCCACTGTATGAGAAACAATTTAAAAGCTCCTGCACAATCGCATTATTTTCAGAGTTGTAGGTGAGGAAAACCAATAAATCCAGTTGCACCTTAATTTTTTATCGTCCTATATCGAAGAGCTAATATAATTACATTTATGTACATTTATTGGTTTCACGTCATCCTTTTTAAAGTGTTGTAAAATCGAATCTGATGTAAAACAAAACTAAACTAGATAGCATAATATTTTTGTAGGCTGCAAGTAACTAACCGACTCTAGCCAATGTACTTAATCCCGATCCTGTGCCACTGTTGTTCCAAATCTAAATGTTTGCGAACGTGCGATGCACCGGAGGATTTTTACAAGTTGGTTTCTGAAATCTCCCCATTTCGGTGAGAAACTGATCTAACAGTGAAGGCTTTGGAATACTGTATTCGTGAAGCACCCCCAGTGACTACGATCATCATTTCAAAGCGTTTATTTGAAATAAACGTAAATTTTCGGAGTAAGAATTAAATGGTTGGGTGAGAACAAATTCCCGCTTCCATGTCTAACTCTACTCCAGAAATAAACGAGAATACAGAATGAGTATTAAACGCATTAAAGAAATTATTGACTTAAGAGATTCACGACAAGAAATTGATTTTCTCACTAAGGAAAAGATATTTGGTGCATTTCGGTGTCATATGTTTAGAGTAAAGTAGGAGAAGTGGGGCTTACCACATTCTCACACATGCTGTGGTTAGATCCTGACATTTAAGACTCATATGATTCATGGCCCGTGCGGAGACCTAAAAAAGGATGGCCGCTGTTCCAAGGTATTTCTAAAACAATTGAGAGCAGTGGCAGTCACAGGCGACGATAGGGGGCTGCCCATCCTACCGGCGTAGAAAATCGGCACGTAAAGCAACGATTTGTATGCGTATCCAAATGGTTGAGGTGGGCAACAGATGGGTGGTGTCTTTTTCACCTGTACTAATAGGTATATATTTTAATTCGTGCGGTTTTTATTTTTTTAAATTTGAACGTTTATTTAAGAAAAACATGTACAATGGTATTATTCAAAGTATTGCCAATCTGAAGCTATGATTTTTTCCCATCTTTCTGGTAATTTGTGGATCCCATCCCAAAAGAACTGCGCCTTCTTGGCAGCCAAGAATGAATCAAGCCAATTTTTGATATTCTGAAAAGTGAACCGTATTTCAGTGAGGGCGTTCTGCATCGACCGGAACAAATGGTAGTCAGAAGGGGCAAGGTCTGGGCTATAAGGCGGGTGGGGTAAGACTTCCCATTCACTGTTTTCAAAATATTTCTTAACCGGAATAGCAACGTGGCGCCGAGCGTTGTCATGATGGAAAATTATTGCCTCGTGTCTGATCGCATATTCCGGGCGTTTTTCGGCTACTGCTCTCTTCAGACGGATTAATTGTGTTCAGTAGCGTTGTCCGTTGATGGTTTTAGCAACTAATAATGCAGCACACCCATCTGATCCCACCAAATACAGAGCATTACCTTCGCGCCAAGGATATTCGACTTTGCAGTTGATTTGGCTGGTTGGCCGGGTTTCACATATGATTTTTTGCGCTTGAGGTTATCGTAATGGATCCATTTTTTACCGCCAGTAACAATCCGATGCAAAAATGACTTCCTTTTGTGGCGTTCCAGCTGCTGGAAATGTGACGTTTTAAAATGGCTGCTTGAGTGACACCCAAAGATTCTGCGAGCTCTCTGTGTTTGGCAACAATCTTCATAGAGTAATGCTTCCAGTTCTTCATCTTCAAACTTTTTTGTCTGACCAGGACGTTCATCGTCTTCCAAGCCAAAATCACCACTTTTAAATCGTTCAAACCACTTTTGGCACTTTCGCTCAGGTAGCGCATGTTCACCATAAACTTCCACCAAAATACGATGACTTTCGGCAGCAGTTTTCTTCATATTAAAGTAATGAAGAAGAACTCCCCGCAAAAACACTTTTTCAGGCATAAAGTCCGACATATTTGAGTGAAAACAAATTATTGTTGTTTACGTTTCAAATGAATGACATATACTGAAATTACGTACAATGACAGTAGCTTTCAACGCATGTTCCAAAGGAATAATAACAATGGAATAATGCAAGTTACGCCATCTCTTAGCAAACCGCAGGAATTAAGTATATTATATACTCAACGGCAGCATTTAGACTATAAAAAAACTTTTGTAAACATGTAAGCAAAGGTACTGATCAGCCCACGTTCTTTGTGTAACATAAAAAAAATTAAGAGATTCAGTATAAATCCGGGAGTTATGTCGGTACGTCTGATCAAGTCTGGTGTATATTCGGCTACTCCAGTCACAAGCGGTTCCTTCTAGTTTTTCATTTGGACGTTTATCTTGAAAATGGGCAGCGGATGTATTTTGATGATGGTACATGAATGTGCGGCAAACTCAAGAAACACCACTCTCACAGCATTCACGGCAAGAACCTGCGGGTTCCAAAAAATCCCTGCTCTATTCGTCGTGGATTTCAAAGCCGGAACAGCTTCCTTAGTGTCAGTTTTGGCTGAAATTGACTACCCGAATAATAAGTCCAACTTAACTAATGAGAGCTACCTCGGCTCTCGGACACTCGATTCATCTTCTATTTCGAAGGAGTAGATAGTACCTAAGTACCTTAGTACCAGAGGACCTCTCGTGTCGTTATCCACTTTATGTCCATCAGTGTATGTAGAATATCAGTTCCTACATATCAGTAATACATTTATACTTCATCTCGAATCTTTAAGGATTTGTCATTTTTAGCTACTAGAATGTTTCTTGGAATCTGAAGCACTTATGAGCCACATATCCGAAATCTAAATATTTAACATGTTACGAGAATCTGAAATTGTGCAAGCAACGTACGCAATACATTATAGAGACAACGGTTTTTTCGGTGACCTTTTCCCGTTGAATTGTTAGATACTTAACAGAAAGGCCTCGTGTCGTAATACTTACGTCAAATAAAGCCATTCCAGGATTTGTTGTGCAAAAACATAAATGTGACGCAAAATGTATTGTAGCATGAAAAAATTTCATGTAATTACTTATTGTGCTGGTCGATTTGCGAGTACCAACCGAAATTCGAAAATAAAATCAGTCAACGATAAAACGATTTAAATATCTGAATGAAATTCTAGGGATGAATTGGAAAACGATTATAAGATACAATTCTGTAGTATCATTTATAGGAAATTTTCCGCAAAGGATTTTACATTTAATATTGCTTTGACGTAGGAAAAACATTATTTTATAAAAGTTTTTGAACTAAAAATCTTTATTTATTTCCAAGAATTATTCGCGACATTAGACTTTGAACACGACTTTAGGCATATGGCTTCCTTCTTTTGATCAATAACATCTTCTCGGTTCAACTTGCAGTCAGCCTTTCAAGCATAACGCACCAAATACGAATTACCAAACCTTGAGTTATTTGAGGCGTACCAAAAAACTCTTGGTTATTAATTCGCTGGCCTATTTCGCGGTATAGAATTATCTTGGTGTTGAATTGTTTATGAAAAGTTAATGATCTTATGGGCAGTATGGCACGTATTGTCTGTAGATAATAGAAACGTAGCCTTAATATATTCTTGCTTCCTAATCATAGCGACCCCGACTCAACCGTTTCTAGACTGGAGAATGCCAACGGTATCCACTGGCATATCTCGTCCACGACTATGTGGGCCCTATCCCTGGTGACAACCTAGAAGCTGTGGTATTGAAAGCTGGAAGGTAGAAAACTGGACCCAACATCGAGTGCGATGACAACGCACATCACAACGTATGGGGCTGTACTAACTTGAGTCAGATTTGATTATATTTTTAATACTAATATCATTACTTGCAATATTTTTAATGAACCCAGTTTCATAACAAAAAACTGACAGGAACTGCCAGATATCACTCTTGTATCTGACGACATCACTCAAATGATATCGAAGTGGATAGTATCGTCTGAACACTCTTTTTCACCTCACCGATACATCCAATTCGGACTAAATGATGCTCCCCCACGATAACAAGCAGGAGCTACTTGAAAACAGACCAAAAAATAGAAAAACACTCATAAAAATATTCCTCTTTGAACTTTTAAGTCCCTCATGCAACAACAATGAGTTCGACCTGGAAAGCAAGGATTAAACCTTGTAAACCAGTATCGTCTGAACACTCTTTTTCACCTCACCGATACATCCAATTCGGACTAAATGATGCTCCCCCACGATAACAAGCAGGAGCTACTTGAAAACAGACCAAAAAATAGAAAAACACTCTTAAAAATATTCCTCTTTGAACTTTTAAGTCCCTCATGCAACAACAATGAGTTCGACCTGGAAAGCAAGGATTAAACCTTGTAAACCAGTATCGTCTGAACACTCTTTTTCACCTCACCGATACATCCAATTCGGACTAAATGATGCTCCCCCACGATAACAAGCAGGAGCTACTTGAAAACAGACCAAAAAATAGAAAAACACTCTTAAAAATATTCCTCTTTGAACTTTTAAGTCCCTCATGCAACAACAATGAGTTTGACCTGAAAAGCAAGTATTAAACGTTGGCTCTCAATCAGGCTGTGGCTGCTTATTCAACTTAGTGAAAAGAAAAAGCGACATTGGTACTCATGTCACTATAATCGCTAAGAAACGCTTGCAGGAAACTTTTTAACCTAGAAAAAAAGGACAAAAAAGGTGACAGACTGAGGCTCATATAGGGATTATCTCAAAATATTTAAAAAAACAACTTGGAAAGGCAAAGCGACAATCCTGGAGTTCAATCTGAAATCTTATCTACCAATCCTATGATGTCGAACTGTTTGAAAAACTCAACCTGCTACTGCACACCCACTTTCCAGGTGGTAACACCCTGCCAGTAACAATATTAGAAGAACTTCTGCTGGGGCGACTAAAATTCACGGCCTGATTACCATATAAGAGACAAGATGCTCTCGGCGCTACGTAGCCTCTCAAATTATACAAATATATCGGGCCGGACGGTATAATATCTGCGGGGTAACGAATGTCCTCAGATATTACCCTGCCAACGCCAGTGAATATTGTGAATATTGCCCTTGCTATGGAAAGAACTTAATGTAGTTTTCATTCCCAAAGCTGGAAACTGTTCCCATGCTATCCTAAAATACCTCGGACCTTTAAGTCTATCATCTTTTCGACTTAGGATTGATCCACGACTGGTGTCTACGGTGAACATGCCTCAATATGTATTCCATGTAAAGGAAATTCGGTGGAAACGGCTAGCCACATCGAACAATCCCTTCAGTGCAGAGGGTATAAAATAGTTGCATTTCTGAACATAGAAAGTGTCTCTAACAACGTCAACACATCCACATTCATCCACTTCGCTATGAACTCAGAATTTAGATGACTTACTTAGGGAATTGAACAGTCTTAAGCCGAATACAATTTATCGACTTCAAGCTTGGTGGGGCTTCTGCTAAAATATGTGTTAGCAGAGAACTCCGCAAGGAGGTGTTCTTTCACAACTTTTCTGGAATACAATACTCAATGAACCACCTGGAAGCAGATTGAATGTGAGGATGATGTTCCCATTGCCTTCTCAGAAAAACTTCGCAACGCAATTTAAGAACTCTTATAGGAAAGATCTTAACAGAGAAACCTATTGGGCCGATAGCTGTGAAGTAGTCTTTTCCACCGAAATATCATAGACGCTCCCTCAATCAGCTGTATACAGCGAAATATCTGGGTCCTATTTTTTAAAGGAAACTAAACTGTAAACATCATAATATTCAAAAAAGAGTATCTTTAGTAGCTTAATTCTCCAGCCTCGCCTGGCTATACGTCTCGATAATAAGATCGATACTCACAATGCAGACAATGCAGCCAAGTGCAACAAACTAAGTAAAGTTCAAATGACAGCATGTCTGTGCATAAACGAAGCCTTACGCACTACTCCATCCGCGGCGCTGAATATTCTGTTTTACTTGACACCCCTCCATGTTTTCAGCAGGCAAGCGGCTGCTAACGCAGCTATTTGTTTTAAAACAACTACGCAAGTAAAAAAATAAACTATTTGGTTACGCTGATATTCTTAACACAATAGCAATCCTTCCAAAGAATATTGCCCCAACAGTGATTTGTCAAAATACTTACACGTTAGCATGTCCTCTAGATCTCTTTGAGAGGAATATGCTTTCATGGATGACAAGTCAATCCATTTCTAGACAAATATATCCAATATTGACAGCGATGCTTGTTTTGGTGTTTTCTCTGATAAGTCTCTCCTTCCGGCTTCTAAATCACTGCAGCGTGTACCAAGCAGATATTTTGGCGATTAAAGAAGTCCTGATCTAGCTAAAGATATCCGCATCTTTTCGGATAGCCAGACTGCTATCAAATTCCTGAACTCATTCTTACAAAATCCTAATACAGATTATTACAGTAGAAAATAAATAGCTCAGTCAGACTGTACGCTTTTCCAGTATGGACAGAAGCACTGGCAATATAAAACTTTATAGACTAATAGCTTTGAGAACACTTTGGGAATTCCTTATCTTCTCAGAGAAAGCTGTTGGTGTTTTATCTGGTATGATGCTCACTTATATAATGGCCAAGGAAATGGGACCCAATGAATCAATTGGCGAGATGCACGGAGGGTACAGTATAAAATGACAGAATCGATGGGATAATACCACTAAAGGAAGATGAACATATACCAACTTATCCAGAGGTGAAAAGAAGAGCTGCATAACTCCATTTCTACATCACATAGTGTCTAACCGGTCATTGTGAGTTCAGAAAGAATCTGCACAAATTTGTCCATCCTGTCCGAATCAGGAGATGGATACAGATCACGCAATTTTCCACTGCCCACCCTTCAGTAGACCGATTATCAACGTTTCACATGCAACTGTTGCTATTTGCGAAATTACCCATTCAAAGAAAGATTGGAGAGAAGTTGGATAGTAAGTGACGGCCACCCTAATTGAACGAGCGTTAAAGGCAAAATGACAAAGAAAATAATATTGCCTGAGGAAGCAGATGTAGCCGGAGAAGACACAGGTAATCAGCCCCACGAAATAAGGAAGGTTCACAGGTAGAACGGTGAAAATCAAGAATTTTCCAGTGGCATGAACACACCCATATGTAAACGAATCATATATAATCCCATACACGTGAAACTTACACGGGCCCTCAACGCTCCTTTCTCTTTTGTCCGACGTACATACATATGAGACATAAACCCGCACACCGATTGCATAAGCAAAATGTGGAGGACAAGACACAACGAACTGTTTGACCAATAAAATTACATTGGTCTCTCAGAAAAGCTAAAGCTCGTCAAATGGCTATCGCATACTTAAGTCTCTGAACATTTAGAGACGTCGGTTAGTATTCATATGCTATTCTGGAGAGTCACGTCATTTGCATTTATGCTTACCAGAAACTAAACTGTCAATGGAACCCCCATCTAAAAATGCAGGCGGTCCTGACCTTCGTTTTCCACTATCCCATAGTGGCCTTGATCTGATATACTCAGTTAATTCAATTTCTGCATTCTCAAACGAGATTGTAAGTTGATTGAGAGGGTTCGACAAGGCCTTTAAGGGTCAGGTCGTATTGCCAAGAAAAAAAAAACACACACACACATACACACACTAGATCAGTTTGAAGATATCGGTGAACACGGACTTTATTCCTTTTCTGACAGAAAACATTCCTAAACGAAGGAGAAAAGTCGTTAAACCTTAAGTACGTCTTGCGCCAATAACTACTTCTTTTTGAGCGCAAGATAGCTTTGGGAGTGATTTCAATATCAAGGGAACGAAGATTATTAAAGCGAGTCAGGTGTATTGCGGAGAAACCCCATTCGACCACGACGAAACGTTCTAAGGTGTCTCATTACAACACCAGTGATGTATTTACGTGGAAGTTTTTCTCAACGAAATAGCGACCCGAAGGATGTAATTGGTCTTAGAAAAATGTATAAATGAGAGCACGATTGACTGAAAGACAATACGTGGATTACGGTTATTGTTGCCTGCGTTTTAGAGAAAACGGACATTGGTCGTAATCTGACAGAATGCAAAGCTTATTCATCTGAATGTGACTGAGCCCACATGTGAAAGCCATATATAGTGGCGGGTGTCAGTTTCTGTAATCAGAATTTTGTTCACCAGAACTTCTCTATTCTACAAATCATGTGATACTTCTATGCCGTTTGGTTAAGCCAAGTTACACGTGCTGTTAAACGGATTTTTAAGAGCAGTTTCTAAGGCTCTTCCGCATTGGTAAGCTTGTTGCATCTCGGACACAGTGTGGATTCGCGAAAGAATTTTTCTCACATGAAGCTAAAGATTTCCCTCCATACCCTTCAACATGAAGTACATACTAAGTTTTCTGAAACTCTTGATGGAAGTTTGGTATATAAGTGACAAACCAACAGTAAAGATTATCTTAAGAGTTGCCAGCAGCTAGTCTGTTCCTTATTGTAACATAATTGCCAATGGAAACCATTAAAAAAATTGCAAAAGCGTACTCATTTGTCTCAGTTATCACCACAATGAATAACAGATACCTGTTAAGGCTTTATTACTCAGATTAGTTTTTACTTTATTGACAGAAGCCCTATAAGTTGCTGTCTTTGACTTAGTATTCGTCTCGTTACATCCCTAATTCTACCTCATTTTTATTTTTGAGAACATTGACAAGTCCGCTCGTTTTTCCAGAGTGCTACGTTCGCAAAACCCTTTATAAAGGTGTAAGAATCACTCTTAAAAATTCAAATTAGCTTTTAATTTTACTCTGGCTTTTTCTAAAAATAAGTCTCAAGTGACTTGGTTATATGTTTTTGAGTTTCCTTCTGTAGTCGCTGCATGTCTGCTTTCCACCGAAGCAGGGGCAATCTACAGAATCAGTTTAAAATAAAAAGTGAGGGCATCGATTGGGTTTCGAAAAGTCACGAAGAAAAAGGTGGTGCCTATCAAGACTTTGTCATAAAGGATTTTGATAGATTATGAAGTACATTGAGTCAATGATTATCGTGAACACCTGTCGTTAAGACTTTATTTCACGGGATGCCCATACATCTATGAGAGCAAGTATGCATGACGAAGGTCTTCAGCTTCCTTTACACTTGAAATTAGGCATAGATACATATAGAAGATACATATGTATATCGACGTAATGGAGTAGTGTAAATCGCCGATATCCTATTGTTTAAAAGGTATAGTCTTGAAATTGCGAACTTGCTTTGGATGGAGGTTTGTCGCTTTCCTGTCTGTCATGGGAAATCCGTTTCTGAAGGGACAAAGTTTCCTTTTTCTCTACACTTTAAAAGAAAATTTCAGTCATTCAACTCTTTTGAACTTGCATGAATCAATTCCTTAGACAACCCTTTTTATCAGCTCCATTTTTATGGTCAATCAAGCTGACGTTGTTGCTAAAAACAACACATCATTCCAATGCTTACGATTTACCCTACCAGCTGCTTAAGCGCCGTATCAAATCTCAACAAACAAGAGCTCCGGCTCCTGTGAAGAGATCAAATGTTATACTTTAAAACTGAATAAAAACTGAATGGATTTGTTATGGAAACCATCAGTCAACGAAAATAGGGGCACGACATTGTTTACAAAGTCTTTCGAGGTTTTTTCTTTTTTGTTTCTAATTTTTTCTATCCCACACTTGATTTTCCAATTATTTAAGACATTGATGCGCTCCGAAGGGGGCAAATATTTTCAAAGAAACGAATACCACATAACCAAAAACTTCACAGGAGGACGAAATAGCAAATAAAATGAAGATAACAAAAAAAACAGAGTGTCGCTAAGACAATCAATCACAACGACGGAATCGATAAAAGCACTTTTAGGGGACAACAAAGTTGTATCCAAACTTTGTATCTATAGTAGTTTCTCATTTACTTTTCTTATAGTCTTTTTATTTCCGTTCATTCTATTTCCATTATTGTGTGGTTGACTTCTGATGAATATTTTATTATGTGCCATGTTGTGAATTTGGATTTGCTCTTTTCTGGGCTGCAGCTCCTTTTATTTTTCTCCACTCCAGCTCTCTGTACAGCATCGCATAGAGGAAATTTCCTATATATCTTTATTTAACCGACGACACATACCGACATATCTACTCACCTGGCAGATTTTTAGGGATAATTTTGTTTGTTGATTTATCGAATATTGAATATTGCCACAAAAATGAAGAGTAGTTTCGCTAAGGACTGTATTGTCACCTTTTCATTCACACAGACATTTACTTGCGGCATACAGATTTTCCTCGCCAATTTTCTATAATTCAACACATCGTTCAATGTGGTACGTGCGAGGATTAAGCTTTCTATCCTAGAAACGTGCCAACAAAAAATACAAGTCGAAACGAAGAAAGGAAAGAATTAAACCTTCACTTGATGATGATATACTTATAGATCTGTGTGACCAGACTGAAATTTCAAGTCTCAAAAATACTATACAAGAAGTACAGTTCGCTCGTCGTATTGTATTGTATATTTTTTTTATTTTTTTTAAGTTACCATGATGAGACATTTTTAGAGGAATGTGCCGGGACTTCAAAACACAAGCTATACTTTATCTTCTTTTGAACAGACCATAAATAGAAATTCCGGAGCAGTCGAATAGTTTTGAGTTGAAAGCATCGTTGCAGCATTGATTCCCGAGGCTAAGAATGACATGGGAAGCGAAAACAAGATACTCTTTGGTAACAAAGAATCCAATACAAGAGACAGGTTTTATCACATCAGGAAATACTTGAATATTGTCGATGAGAATAGTTGAGGAATGAAAGGTAACTGATTGATCGGATAATCTCGACAACGAAAGATAATTAGAAGTCAGCATAGACGAAACAATGATTCGTTTTGAAAGGCACATTCTTAAGAGATAGTTTCCAAGAGATAAATAAGTTACAAACAATATGTCATTGCAATAAACTATAATTGACAATTGGGTTTAATGCTCTACGAAGGCTCTACGCTCGGCTCTTTAACGCGCCTTTCCCGATTTCTAAATATTTTTTTGTGACTGTGTTTACTCCTCACTTTTGTTACCAAAATATACTATCCACATGGCAGACCCATGAGTAACCGTCTAAACAGGTTCCAAATCGCTTACTCTTCTTGATTCCCTGGCAGAAAATACTGTTGTTTTTTGGTTCATAACATGAAGAGTACCCGAAATCCAGGAAACTCTTATGACTAAGTCATTAGGAATAATGCACAAATGTTTATACGAGTATTATCATATTTATATAAGCTTGACATGGTTTTATCTGAAAACAATGGAAAGAATTGTTGAATTATTATCATAGAAAGCTTAAGAAATAGTTTTCTTCTGCACCCATGTCAGTACGAGTATGCCTATCAGAAAGGCAGGTCAACGAAAAGTGCTGTGATGAAGTTGACAGCTGTAAAGAAATTGCACTTTGCGCCTTTTGACATAGAGTGTGTTTTCGACAATACTGGATATGACTCCATATCACGTGCTTTCCTCCATAGAAACATCGATCAACCTACTATTAACTGCGTCAAAACGATGCTTGAAAGTCGGATGATACTACTTCATCAGGGCCGTTATCAGTATAAACCATAGGGGACTACCCGCAGGGAAAGGTATTTTTGCCCCTCCCGTGAGCGTTGGTCACTGATGATTTGCTTGACAAATTTAGCAGTGTAGGCCAGAACACAATTGGGTATGCTAATGACCTAGTCATCATCATTAGGGGCAGAGAAAATAACGAAGTCACTGCACGTAGGAAATACACACTTAAGATGTTTCTAGACTGGTGTACCAGAGAAAATCTCTCCATAAACCTAAATAAGGCTGTCATAGTTCTTTTCATCGAAAGAAAAAAACGTAAACTTAGGTATTTGGTAGTTTTACTTAACGATACAACCGTTGAGTACTTCGACGAGGTCAAATATCTGAGAGCAATCCTTACCAAAAGATTCAACTTTCACTTAAACAACAAAATAACTAAAGCAACCAACGCTTTGTGGCCTGCTGTCGCATGTATGTCAGCACATGAGGGATCTCTCCAAAGATCACTCACATGGTCAGGCCCGTCATAACATATGCTTCTATAGTATCGTCGTCTAAAGCAACGTAAAAGACAGCCAGTTTAAAGCTTAATAGAGTACAAAGTCTTACATGTGTGGGCATTTCCGGAGCCCTTCGGACCTGCCCCAACAAGTCTGGTACATATTAAAGAGTTAAGTCTTAGCGAACAGTCGGTCTTAAGGACGCTGGTCTCCGAAATACCGGAACTTGATATGATCTGCGCTGTAACAGACCGCCTTCACAAATTATGCCTTCGAAACATTATCAATAAAAGCTTATCCACGGAGATAACCAACAAAAACACATGTTTTAGCATTAACCCACCAAACAGCCATAATGGAATAAAGTGGTATACAGATGTTTCTACAATGGAATCGGGAGTGGGAACTGGAATACCCGAACATAATCTAAATATAACCATAGCTATAGGCAAAAATCCCACGGTATTTCAGGCAAGGCAGACATCCACGCCATTCAAGTATGTGGCAACCATATTTACAGCTCTGATATCAAAGGCGCAAACATTCATATATTCAGGAATAGTCAATCAGATATAAATATGCTTAGCTTAAAGACCATTGACTTCAAATCAGTCATGTACTGCTTCAAAACCCTCCAAAAATTAATCCCTAGTAACAAATCAAACTGTGGCGGCTTCCCGGTCATGAAAACAGCTCAGGTCTAAGACAGGCCAAACGAGCCATCTTGCCCTTCAACAAAAATGTCAACAGATATCTAAATCTAAGTCGAATTGATACCAAAATTTGGTAGGTTACCTCACAAGACATCACGGTTTGAGACATCTGGAGTGCCGACTTTGCCTTGAAGAAGACGAAACAGCTGAACACATCTTATGTGAATGTCCACCCCTCAACAGAATTACAGGGTAGATTTTCCTCACGGAACAATTCGGCTCCAACGAACTAATGAATTCCTATATATAGTTCCAACCAAATGGTACAAAACATATTTTAGGTCAAAGTGCCTTACTTCGAAATAATTAGCGAGTCAGAAAATTAAAAAAAATTTATCAGTTTTGACAATAAACCTACTGTTTACGCATCCCGCGTATATATAATATAATATAATGAATGTAAGGGATGGGTTAAATTTGTTAACTTTGAAACTGTTCCAAAACGTTGGCGAATAAAAAATGATGGGTGGTTACTTGTTAGTCATAAATGGCATATATTGTTACGATTTTTAGTGACGCACCTTTTAACACTTTCAAAACCATGGTAAAAGACAAGCTTTTATTTGATGGGAAAAATATCGTTAAAATTTGAGAATGGCGTGAAAGTGTTGTGAGAAATTATCGTCGAAAGCAAACAATTATCGCTGATACGGTGAATTCAAACTCGGTCATACAGACACAAATGGTGCTAAACGATTTGGAGGCCTAAATGAGGTTTTTACACCGGAAAACATCAAAAAAATTCACAAAATCGTTTTGTGAAAATGCGTAAGATAGCTGGTACCGTAAAGATATCAATAGACCGTATACATTATATTTAGCATGAGTATGTAGGTACGCGAATGCTTTGTTCGAATTGGATACCAAGTTTGAATCAAAACCTCAAAACCTAAAAAAAAAAATGATATGAAACAAAACCAGAAACAATTTTTTTGTCATGAGCGTCATCTATTCGCTAATACATGAGCGGAAAGCATATGTCAAATAGACAAAACTTGGTTTCTTGGTTTTCTTTGCTCGATTATTATTTTTTTTTTTTTTGCTGCGAAGCACGCAAAGATTAACAAATCATTATCAGTGTAAATACCTAATAAATTATTAAAATTTATTTCAAGAGAAATGAGCTTACTACTTCGGAGAAGCGAGGCGGACAAGTCGAGCTCGTGTTAAGTTTTTTTATCTAATTTTTATTCTTTTTCTTATTTTTTTTTTTCGTCAGTTATTGCCAAAAGAATCCCCCCCTCCCAATTATACATATATGTAGTACCTTTTACAGATGCAAATGTTCACCATGACTAATTTTTAGGTGGTGTATACGGAGAGTTCAATTTCCAATCACTTTTTCGAGCTTACTGGCTGGTATCTCGCTAAGAACACGTGTGCTGTGCTCTTCCAAGGCTGCAAGTGACGCTCGTTTATCGTCATATATTAGTGTTTTGACATTCCCCATAAGAAGTAGTGTTAAGGCGTCAAATCACACGGTCCAGGCTGCCATTTTATCGGAGAGATAATTGGTCACCGAACTCATTTCTTAATTGATCCATCGATTCGCGTGGTGTGTGGCATGCAGCGCCATCTTGCTGGAACCACATGTTCATTAGGTTAAGCTCGTTCATTTTGTGCAAAAAAAGTTCAAAATCCTTGAACGATAGCGGGCACCATTGACGGTAACGTTGTTCTCACGGTCATCTTTGAAAAAATACAATCAATGATTCTACCGGACCATAAACCGCACTAAACAGTGCATTTTTCCGGGTGCTATTGCATCTTTTGTATTAACTGAGGTTCCTTATCGGATCTGTTATATCAGTTTGGTTAATTAACATACACATTCAATCAGATATGAGCTTCGTCGCTAAAGACAATTTTTCGATAAAAAAGCGGATCTTCCTTCAACTTCTCTAAGGCCCACTCACCGAAAATTCGTTCGGCTTCAGTTCTTGCACGGTCTGTATTTTGTAAAGTTTTAGCCTAAGATCCTTTCATACAATCTTCCACGCAGTCGAGTAACACAATCCCAATTGCTGCGAACGGAAGCGAATGGACAAATTACGGTGTTCATTAACACTGGCAGATACAGTAGGAATGTTTTCCCCTGAACACACTCTGCGCATACGAGTAGGTAGCTTAATATCCAATAGTGTGAAATTGGTGCGAAATTTTGTTCCTATGGTTTGAAGTGCTTGCTCAGTAGGTCAATTATGTCGAACGTAAAATAGACGAAGTGCGCGAAAAACATTTTCCACAACGCACGAATTATGACAATAAAATTCCGTTACTAGGTAACCTCCTTGACCACCAGAATGCGCTGCTACTACAAAACTGGTTATGGTGCCTTCAAGTCCGTTCATATTTAGGCAGATATGCCAAATTTCGGTGCGATACTGTCTTTAGTTTTTTTTTGACAGCTGATTGTTGTTGACATGTTTGGCATCATGTTGAGTACGGACAAAAATGATTTTCGTTCACTCATAAAACATTATTTTTTGAGAGGCAAAACGGCGAAGGAAACAAAAGAAAAGTTTGATAAATATTATGGTGGCCGCAACTTTACTACCGATCAAGTCCGCAGTGGCAGGTTGTCCGATGCAGTTGCAGAGGACAACGTCAAAAAATACATGAATTGCGTTGGCTGATCGGAAAGTGAAGGTTAGCGAGCTAGCAGATACCACAAAGATTAGTACTGAGCGCATACGCCATATTTTTGACAATATTCTGCATACAAAAAAGTTATCCTGCCGCTGGGTGCCACGCATACTCACGAAAGTGAGAGCACTTCGAAAGAGTGTTTGGACTGATGCGAAATCGGGCAGATTTTTGGCGTCGATTGGTAACTGTTGAACACCAGAGAACAGAATGAGTGCCCGGCAATGGACCGAAGCCGGCACGAGTGCTCCGAAGCGGCCGAGGGAGGCTCGATGGGTCGGAAAGGTTATGGCGTCGATTTTCTGGGATTGTCATCGTGAACACGTGAACATCTTGAAAAAGAAAAAAACCATCAACAGAGAGTATTACTGTGCACTATTGAAGGGATTCAAGGCCGAAATCGCTGCAAAACTGCCTCACATGAGCGAAAAAAAATTTTGTTTTTTCAAGACAATGCACTGGCCCACAAGAGCATCACAACCATGGCTAAAATCAATGACTTACGGCTTCAATTGCTGTCGCATCCACCATATTCGCCCGAATTGGCTTCCTCGGACTATTATCTCTTTCCGAACCTCAAAAGATGGCTCATCAATAAAAAACTCAGCTCACGCGAGGAAATAATCGACGCCACGGAGGAGTATTTTGCAGACCTTCCGGAAAAATAGTTTTCGGACGGGATCAAGAAGTTGGAAAATCGCTAGAATAAGTGTATCAAACTAAAAGGGGACTATATTGAATAAAATAAAAAAGGAGGTTACTTTTCACCCCACCTAGTATTATTCGGGTTCTAGTCTTTTCACAACAAAATGGCAATATGAACTGAGCATGTCTGACTTTGACATAAGTCATGAGTCGTGCGTGAGCTGTTAAAGATGGAACACTAGAAAACCAAACAGGAAAAAAATCATCCTTTATTAAATTAAAATATCTAGTGTTGGTATCTATACTGGATAAAGGCATCGTTGACTTAAAAGGGCTGTTTTTATAAGCCCAAGTATTAAAATACCACAACTGAAGATGGACTTTTTCATTAAGAGCCTTACTCGGAAGCTTATAACACATAATCTTGTAAGATAGGTACTCGTATTCAATAAGATATTTGTGACTGTATTACTCTTCGGAAAAGAGTACATCTGCTGACTTGTTTTGAATCCTGAAAGCCCTAATACGGTCCCTATGTTCTTCAACACAAAATAGTCTAATTGGTTTTGGTATTAAGGCAAGACCGTAAGCTTAGTAAGTAGGTCAGTGTCACGTAAGCAATTGACAATAACCGTGAAGCTGATAGCATCCGGCTTGAATGTATTTGCAGGGATATATGCTATCAATTATTGACTCATTTGCAGGTAGAATTTTTTTCCTGTTGGAATAGAAAACTCTGACACAAAATTAGTCTACCGTACTCCTTTTATGTTCCCTTTATTCAATTTGGTCAGTCTTTCGTGGAAAGATGTGTAAGCGCTTCTGAGTCTTGCCTAGCAAGACCGTAGGTGATTCCACTTCCTGTGAACCCACCGACTCCTCACAATATACTGCAATGCCGCCAGGGTTATATATACCATATATGCGGTTGGACGACGTACGCCAATTTTCCTTACTAGGAGGGAAATGTAATGTTGTTGTTCTCAAGGAAGACACCAACGACGCAGCCTGAATCGATTTTGAAAGATCGGACTACATTCTTTACCTGGCTCAGATTTCTTATTTTTTTAGCAACAATTATTCTGGCGTGTTCCTCTAGATCGTCGGCGCACAAGGTCGTCAAAGGTACAGTGCGCGTTGTATTGCAAACCATATCACTTTACATTTACAGAAGATGGCTCTGATGCCAATGTTATAAAAAATAAGATGAAGATTATTATCACATTGACGTATTTAGAGCAGAGTTAAGCGTGCTCTAAAAAGCCCCCAGGCAGCCGAGACACACATTTTTTGGTCTGTGGTATTTTCGACGAATATACCATATTTTCGTGAAAGCTGCCAAATAATCCACGCAAATAAGATAATTATCCTTATCATAGCCATGTAGATCCAGAGGAACATTATCGATGACAAGTCCCGTGTCTTGAAGAAAGCCCCTTTACAGAAGGCCGATAAAGCTTTGGAGGTTTTCAGCATGATATGTTTGTTCCAAAAAAGTTTCCTATTCAAGACGACATCTAAATGCTTAGTGTCATCCTGGCGAAACAGATTAATTGAAAAAATGAATTTTTAATGAGAGTCCTCAAGTTGAATATAAAGTCAGATATTCCAACTGCCTTAAGTGTGAATCGCCTGAATTGACTTTATTGAAAGAGTGAAAGCATTATAACTTATGAGCAACCCAGCATTGATCCCCGAGTACAAATATCTTAAAATCAAAGTTACGTTACGTTTTTTTTTTTTTTTTTTTATTTTTTAAAGAGATATTAAAATACATCACATAAAAGATGCAAGTCCTTACGAAAGTGCCTATCTATCTTCTTTTTATGCTGTAATATTTTTGAGCTTTAAAAATTTTCATATCGATCTAAATGAACAGAACTTTGGAACCGATGACTGCTGAAGTGTATTGCGGAATAATCGACGAGTTTCTTTTGCACATCTGTTGTATTTGGAGAAGAAACAGAAAGCAATACACAATTACTGATGGAGTGAAAAGTAACCTCCTTGACCGCCAGAATGCGCTGCTACTGCAAAAAAGGTTATGGTACCTTCAAGTCCGTTCATATTTAGGCAGACATGCCAAATTTAAGTGCGATATTGTCTCTAGTTTTGTCTTTGTCTGCTGATTGTTGTTGACGTGTTCAGCATCATGTTGAGTATGGACAAAAGCGATCTTCGTTCTCTCATAAAACATTATTTTTTGAGAGGCAAAATGGCAAAGGAAACTAAAGAAAAGTTAAATAAATATTATGGGGCTAATGCTCCGTCAGATTACACCGTCAAATATTGGTTTCGAGAGTTTCGTTGTGGTTACAGAGGACAATGTCAAAAAAACACATGAAATGGTGTTGGCTGACCGGAAAGTGAAGGTGCGCGAGCTAGCAAATACTACAAAGATTAACACTGAGCGCACACGCCATATTTTCGGCAATATTATGCATATGAAAAAGATATCCTGATGCTGGGTGCCGCGCATACTAACGCCTGACCAAAAACACGAACGCGAGAGCACTTTGAAAGAGTGTTTTCACTTGCTGATGCGGAATCGGGCAGACTTTTGGAGTCGATTGGTAACTGTTGAACACCAAAGAATAGAATGAGTGCCCGGCAATAGACTGAAGCCGGCACGAGTGCTTCGGAGCGGCCGAGGGAGGCTCGATGGGTCGGAAAGGTTATGGCGTCGGTTTTCTGGGATTGTCATGGCATACTCTTCGTGGACTACTTCGAAAGAGGAAAAACCATCAACAGAGAGTATGACTGTGCCTTATTGGAGCGATTGAAGGTCAAAATATATGCAAAACGGCCTCAAGACAGTGCACCGGCGGACAAGAGCATCGCAACCATGGCTAAAATCAATGACTTATGGCTCCAATTGCTGTCGCATCCACCGTATTCGCCCGATTTAGCTCCCTCGGACTATTATCTCTCCCCAAACCTCAAAAGATGGCTCATCAATAAAAAATTCATCTCAAGTGAGGAATTCATTGACGCCATTGACATTTTTTTTTTTTTTTTTTTTTCATTCCCAAGGAGGTTACTTTTCACCCCACCAGTATAATACTCCTCTTTAATATTCGACTTTGTTCAACGGTGGTTAGCTTCAAAAAAGCGGGAACAATATCCTAACTTTCCAAGCAATTAACGTGGTGTCTGACAAATGTCAAACATCGATAGCATTCTTTATGAAATATATGGATAGCAATGTACGAGTAATAATGCTTGTACTAATGTTGCCAAATAAGAAATATTATTTTATGTTCATATTTAGCAAGATGTTTCCTGCTGTGTCAGTTTAAAAACAAATACAATCGTGGAGAAGGAGTTAAGGACATTTTTTTGGAGTGAGGCGATAATCGTTAAACGATTTAGACTCTACAGGACTTGAGCCCTGACGTAGCGGCCATTTCACACCGCATATTTCTGAATGTTTGGTTTACGGAACTCTTGTTGATAGAAATAAATTTTGAAATACAAATTGCATATATTTTTTAACGTTGATAATTGTCCACTGATCACTAGATACCATTTAGTAGCAAGAAAACTGAACGTGGGATAGTAGTTATATATATTTTTTTTTAATTCAGATCCCCAAAATTGTATCTGTAGAACAAAAATGGTCACCTTGGACCCCTTGTATGCATATGTACATTTATACATATGCAGTTGTTCTTCAGAGACTAAGAAAAAAAGAAGGCAACGACGAATCCGAAAACAAAAACACCCTGGCTACACACGTTTAGCTGAATTAAGTCCTAATTGTGTTTGGTTTTGTTTTGCTGTGTTTTGTGTCCCTTGGGAAACGAAGACGAAGGACGGTGGTGAAGCAGCAACTTCGACGAAATTGTGAAATATGTGAAAATAAATTTTATATAAACCGCCTTGGGATATCCGTCACATTTGAAATGCGTTGGGGGTGCCGGTACTGGTGGTTTTCTTGGGCATTCACACTTTAAACAATTAAAACGACTCAGAGCTCATGGGGATGCGTTGGTGTGGATGTGTGGTATGTATGTTTCTATTTGCTTTTGAAACCACACTCGGTTTGGTTTTTTGAAAGTTGCTGATTCTTGCTACTTCTGCTCACCAAAAGCAATTAGTTGAACCTCGGGGAATTCAGCTTGCTATTTAGCCAGAAGAGGTTACTTCCATTGGGGCTGAGGTATTCCTTGTGTGAGGAAATTTGGGAACTTTTACAAAGGATAACTACGCTAAACAGAAAACATATGTACATACATTGAGATTTAGTATATTTTCACATCTAAGGACTCGCTACTTTTGATGGATTAAGACGTCTGGAGTTGTTCATGGTCTAGAGAAGGTGTAGGATTTAAGCGCCTTAGATGTGTCTAATAAAATTCATTTTCTTTTAACATTTCAATCTGAAGGTCAAATAAATGGCTGTTTCTTAGAAGAAGTCTTTTCTTAGCAATTTCATTTTGCTTTGAAGCCTATAAAATACTTGAGAAAGCAGACAGAAGAAATTTTTCATGTGGAAAAAAAACCGATTATATCTTAGAAATGGAGTGTAGTCCTGATTTTGATAGGTATGTAACATGTGCATATGCAAAAGTACAACTGATTTGAAAATGGACCTGGGTATTGCATTAAAAAGTTTGATGCCTCGGGTTCTTGAAATTCTATCCTTTACAGATACAATTCTCGTGTTTTTGGCTGATATATATGCGTATGTTACTATCTTATAAAGACAAAAATCGATCCTACGTCCATAGGTATGCATGGTATTTGCCAGGAAAGTAAAATGAATACTATCGACAACGTTGTATCAATTGTTAAACGAAATGTAGCACTTTGAACGGCGAGGATCTTGAGATGAGTGTCAATTCTTTAAAGGGCTACACATAGAAACCCTCAACCAATATTCTGAAAATTAATAAATCCTTGGTGAGCCAGAGATTTAGATACGAGTACATATCACAGAACATAAACACATAAATTGTTTATTTGGTTTGTGAAGAAAAAAAAGCACAGTGTGGGTATCCCAACTCTCCCAACTCCGGTTATACTACTGTTGCTTGCACTTGGTCACTGCTGTTGTTGTAATACGGCAAAGGCAATGGATGGATAACAAGTTGCAAGTGTGAATTTAGTTGGTGTACTGTTTCTACAACAATTTGATTCGGGAAACCAACGTCACAATTTTCACTCTGCGGTCTTGCCTAGCATCGTTGGTGTTTATGTTTTCTGTGCTTGTTTTTGGTTTAAAAATACAGGCCAGCTGTTTTAGGGCTTAGTGAAACACAAATAGATTCTCGCACACCTCTCATATCTCTGATCTAAAGCTACCTGGTTACGAACTAGTGTCATTATTCTTTTCTCACTGTGGTCTCGCAATTTAAGTGTGTAGTGTTGTAGCTTACCACCACAATGTGATCCGTGTTCCAATCCAGAATTCATTTTATTGTGATTAAAATTTCATCTTCATTAGGAATTTTAACTGGTCGTTCGTTATGTAATCTTGATAACGACGTGAATACCGCTGCTGATATGATCACAGACACCATTCTTTTTGGAATGAGATGCTTTATCGTTTATGGTATGAAGTGTATTAAACCAAAAAAAGCCATGGTACGACTCGAGCTGTTAATAGGTTGCCAGGGTTAGAGAAATGTTTTTTGAGTCCTACAAGACCAACCCGGTAGAGGAAAACCGAAAAAAGTTCAAATGAGCCAGGAATGACTACAGAATGACTAAACAGACATTGACAATGACAACATACCATTGTAGTAGTAAACATTTCTGGTCGTTCGTCAGAAACATTAGAAATTCTGCCTCATTCTCCATCCCAACGCTCTTTTATAATGACATTCCAGCTATCCGGCCGATCTGCTTGTTGCACACGCAAACGCAAAAGTACTTAAAGATCTTAATACACATAAGTCCGCTAGTACCGATGGTATATCTCTCCTTCTTCTAAAGAGCTGTTCTTCCTCGTTGGCAAAACCAGGCAGAGCAAATAGAAAACAGCATTTGTCCAATCCGTCCCTAAAAAAGGCGAATGTTCTTCTCTCTCTTTCTACATATCCATTGCACTTACGTCCCTTCTTTCCAAAGTCATGGAAACGCTGATAAGCCCTCAGCTCATGAAATATCTCGAAACGCAAACGGTTCTCAATGATCGGCAGTATGATTTTCGTAACAACTAGTCCACTGGTGACTCTGGCGAATCACAATCTGGCGAAAGCAAAATAGTTTCACTCGATATTTCTAAGGCATTTGGCAGAGTTTGGCATCAGGGTCTTTTACCGAAAAAGCGTGCTTTTGGGACCGATGACTGTCTTCTTCAATAGATTAGAAATTACCTTTCGGAAAGGTATGAATTAAAAGTTATCTTGGATGGTTTCAAGTCTAATATTCACAAAATACATGCTGGTGTGCCCCAGAGCTCTGTTCTGTCTCCGACACTCTTAATTCTCAATAATAATCTCTTGTCTGCTACCTCTAATCCAATATATTCCTTTGTTGATGACAGTACTCTTTGCTTTTTATATTCGTTCCCGGACTCACGTTTCTGCTCTTCTGCTGTAGAACGGAAACGGCAGCGTGTTAAGCTCATTAATTCTTGATATTAACAGCATAAATAATTGGGGAACTATCAATAAAGCGGAACTTAATGCTGCTAAAATTCAATGCTGTCTGCCGTCATTAAAGCGAAATTAAAATACCCAACCGTTATCCACGAATGACACTTACCTCGTCGAAACCGAAAAACTTTCCATCCTTGATATGTACGACTACGTCAGTGACAACCTACGTTGGAGTGACCACATATTCGATGTCGCCAAAAATGCTACGAAATTTCTAGGTTTCTGCAAGCGATATAAGAAATATTTCAACACCTCTGATCTGGACTCAATATATAAGTCAGTCGTCCGCCCGAAATTGAAGTACAATGCCCTCATTGTTCAGCTGCTCCTAAAAAATTGCCGGTTGCATTACACCCGTTGTAACACAGAATGTTTATCAGGATATCCTCAAGCCCACTTTCGGATGTACTCTGAAGTATCGTGATTCGTTCCTAAGCCGTACAACTTGCTTATGGAATGCCCTGACGAGCTCTCTATTTCCAATTCAATATACCTTTCAAACATTCAAGATCAATATACATCGGTACTTCTCTTTTCTTCCTTCCTGATTTTCCTTCGCCCGTGCTGTGTATAAGCATTGTAAGGGTGCTCAAATCTCTTAAGCGCGTGCATTTATTATTAAAAAAAAAATAAAAAATTAAAAATCCAGGGTAAAAGCCTGTTTGTTCGACATTGCTAGCTGCTTACAAGTATGCTTTAATCCTGCCCAGGTATATCTTTCCTACTATCGTGAACTGCTCCCTGTAACTTCTGAGCTGATTTATGTCTAGGCATGTCATGGAATGTTATTTATGGATGTTTCCTTACCTTTTCACTGACAGTTAGTACCCACGTTTCCGTGGGTTTGCTTTCATGAAAGCAAAATCACAAATGTGAGTCCGCTTTTCGCGTAATACGCTACGCTGGAATTTTCAGTAACCGCAAGAAATACCTTCGCCAGCATGGATGTCTCTAAATCTGATGATAAAGAAGAACATAAGAAAGATCTTAACAGCAGCTGCAGCAACAAGTGCTTTAAAACCATTTAAAACCAAAATATGACTTTAAGCTTTAACAGCAGCAACACCTACCAACGCAAGCTCAAGAAGGCTGCAACAAAGAAACCAAACACCAAAAAAGAGTTTGAACTATAGTTACACAACAGTTAACAAGTGCATCAGCAACAATGACAAGAGATAGAATAACAGCAGTAGTCTAACACCATTAGTCAAATACAATTTTTATTTTTAAAGCGGGTAAGTATTGACTGCAATACAGTGGAACGTTGCTAAAATTAAAATAAAATATTGAAGGACAAGAGGATGGAGTCCTTTCTCTTCCCTCTGAAAGGAGAGAAACTATAAAGAATTCTGCTAAGGGTGATTAAATCCTCCACTAATCCAGAAGAGTTCCTTTCGCTGCTCAAAGAGAAGAAGTACGAGGAGCCCAATTTAATAAGAATGACAATATTCACCATGGCCAAAGCAAAATGAGAGAACTGTAGTTCCAACAGCTATATGAAGAGTCTAAATGGTATTAAAATCCTAGAGTACCAGGTTGTATGTGAAAAGATATAGAGGAGCGGAAATCTTTTACAATATGCTCTCCGTTAAAAGTTCGGGTACGCCGCGTCAAACTGCGAAATGAAGTTTCGATGCATCAGTTACATACAAAAGGCGATCGGAAATCACTCCGCAAACAAGCTAAACCCAAATGCCAAAATCCTTAGTTGAAATATGGTGCGGGAAGCGAAGCACAATTCTTAAGCTTTAGAATTTAGAACATCACAAACTACACCTAATATGTTAACTATCTTGCTGTTTCCAGGAATAGATGCCTCAGATACAACGCCAGATTCAGTAGGCTTAACTTTGCGCTGCTGCCAGCTGCTTCAGTCGTAATGGGTACAAAAATGGAACCCAAAAGTCCTTACCTTAAATGTAAATTCGTTTATGGGAATTGAAATAGAAGCCATATTGTTTAGCTTTGTCAAGGAACCATTCCTTGATATGTTGTCGCTTTGTGAAACTATGATATTCATAAAAACACAAACATACAAAAAAACCGACCCATCTCCTTAGATTCTAAACTTCATAAAAACTGGTATTTGAAGAAGACATCAATAGAGGCCCAACTAAATGCATATATGTCCAGATAACCAATTCGATTATAACGTATCACATCACGCATTTAAGCTGGTATCTGATATACAATAAAAAAAAAAAAAAAACAATTCATGCGTGGGTGCCTGATTGACTTCAAGACGACCATTGACATGGCATAATTAAAACAATGATGTACGAGTTTATCACTTTCAATATGCTCATCACTAAAGAGAAATAGATATTCGTGAAGAATGGCTTTATGAATTGCTATATCTGAAGTCCAAAACAGTCTGCAACAAGGTGCGGTTAACTTACCGATACTATTCAACATGTATACAAGACATCCTTATGGAATCACTTTACCATACCATAGCAAATGATTTCATTGCATACAGATTAGGTCAAGGTATTCTTATACACTTGCGATTGATTAAACAACATTATGATGACTGGAAAATAAAGGGAAAGCTTTTAGGAGATGTGCCAAACTTATTAGCGGCAAGAATATCAGCTTGTTCGAGCAAATACTCGAAGAAAGGTCCTACTGCAAGCGCAATCTTTGAAAGTTTAACCATAACAACAAGACCCGAACTGAGCCTTTTAGAGGTGAGCAACAAAAGTTATTATAATAGTCACAGTCGGTACTGACGTTACGGCGAAGGCAATCTAAATTCCGCTGTTAGGCAGAAAGAACTATTCAACATGGATGGTAACAATCAACAGATCGGTCCACCCCACCAATATGAAATGATGATAACAATAGCGAAGCTTAGGTGCAAAAGCCGACTTAGCCGATATACCTGCTGAGTTATTTCAGGAAACAGTAGCCCATTTATCAATGATAAGGATCTATCAGTGCGGTTTTAGGGTCGGTAGGTTCACAAATGCCCAGATCCTATGGCAGATAGGCATAAGAATTTTAAATGGAAGGATTGTGCAGAATGACGATGGAAAAAAAAACTCGCTGGGCTCTGAGACTGGAAACAATCTCTTTGAGGCGCTCTCATGTAAGTGTTTTAACATCACACTTGAGAAATCAGTTGAAGTCAATACCAGAAACACAATTCCCCTTCTTGCATACGCTATGCGTCTCTTAATTTTTATCACGTAGGTCTTTCCAACTCGCGAAATTATATCACAGGTTTCATTATACGGTAGTTGCAGCGGACCTTTCAGAACAAAGAGATACCCGAATACATGTGTTACAGTTGCAAAGTTTCTAAATACGAACGTATATCCTTCACTCTTTCTCGATCCATCTGTTAAGCATAATCTTCGAATATGTTCATGCAAGTAGAATTTTTGACCACCTACTGATTCTCTGACACCTTACAGCGACTTCTAATTTCCAGTGGAAATCGCTGCTAGATGATATTCAGTTGCGCTGTAGTGAGTTGTATCTGTTAAGATATTGAATTGCCTCCCTTTATCTGTTGTTATTTTGAGCGGTGTACCAAAACCCGCAACACTGTCAGTTCCTCTTGATTCTCCATAGGAATTGCTTCAGCACACACAGGTAAGGAGATAGCGATAGCCTTCAAGGCTTGGCATATAAAGGTAAAACGAATGCAGCTTCGGGCTCACTCTCTTCAGTTATTTTTTTCTGATGGTCGGACAAAACCCTGTGAAAAAAATTTGAAATAGAATTAACTCTCTGAGGTTTTTTCGGAATATATGGACGTGCACTTGGAGTTTCGATATCACAGACTAATGAGAGGTAGATGGAAAGTTTACTTATTTATGTTGTTAACCGGTTGTTGTTCTCTAAATCGGCTAGACCATCGTCAACTTTTTGGGCAGATACTAAGGTTTCCAGACTTACTGTCGACTCAACTTCTTCAACGCGGGAGATAGCGTCGGCAACAATGTTTTCCTCTCCAGGTATGTGATAAATGAGTAGCTCAAGGGTTTGTAGTCGCTGTATGTAGATGGTAAATGTTCTCACCTTTATCAT
The DNA here is from genome assembly GCA_907269105.1 of Volucella inanis. Taxonomy (NCBI): domain Eukaryota; kingdom Metazoa; phylum Arthropoda; class Insecta; order Diptera; family Syrphidae; genus Volucella; species Volucella inanis. The sequence goes on along the minus strand of OU026153.1, from coordinate 229,331,284 downwards.
ATGACAGAAATATTTTATCCCTACATACCATATATTTCTTATAACTCCCGGTCATAGCTGCTTACTTTTGATCCGCAGTGCTTAACTTCGAAGAAGAAGGCAAGCCCTTACCTATCTTCATCTATCTTATGCTAAAGCATAAGATATGATTTGGGCATTGATTTCTGGATGAGCTGGTGTCCTGAAGCGCGGCTTCTCCCTTGGAAGTCAATTCTACTCGCGTTCGCTTCTTGTAACAGGTCATCTAATGGTACTTGGACCTGTACAATCTTCTAAAAAATTTTACCATACCTAAGAACTTCCGAAGATTCTAGACCATATCGGCACGCTGAAAGGTCTTAATCGCATAGACCTTCTCTTGTATCTTGTATCAGTAGGCAAGAAACTGTATTTCCTTTAGCCCAAAATATAAATTAGCAGGATTCTTCATTACTGGTCCATTTAAACTTCATATCAGATTATGGCTGACATCTCTTAAGATAACTGACCTTTGAGGTTCCCTCCCAGTTTCATTAATAGGAACCAAATATCTCATTAAAAGATTTTGAAATCTGAACCCTTTTTGAAGCTTTTTGTGTAGGCTTCGTCTGTTTAATTATGTTCTTTTGTTGTTAACCCCTGATCTTGTCTGACCCATTTAATTATCTTTTATAAGACTTTTTGATGTATTTTACCATTTATTTTCAAGACGACGCATCGTTAAGTTTTATCCCACGAGCACTTTTGAAACATCCACTGACTTCTATTCATCTATAGTTCTCCGGTGACGGGCCCTTTAGCAAGTTTTCACTTTTATGTAAGGGCTCGACTGACGACTGACTAACTTTTGGATTCGATTCTAATCGTTTGGCATATTCATTTATTTTCCAAACACACTGTAAGTCCGTATTTGTTGTATCGAATTGGAACTCCCCTCTTTGTTTGCTCTGAAAATTCGATTTGATGGAGACAATTGCATCATTATGTATAAGAATCTATTGAATTTCATTCGTATTTTATTCGAGTTTAATTGAACGTAAAGGCAGTTTCAATTTCCCCATTTTAATGAATGCAGAGAAGTTTGTGCTGGTAAAATTGGTACGTTCAGCGTTACACAAATGATAGTCATAATTTAATCAGACTCTAGGCTACATTACATTATTAAGAGTTTCAAATGGTGTTAATAACCTGGTCCGGGCAGTCTATCAGTTTATCACAATCAAACATGACGTGTCCTTATGACACCCGACACCATGTTCACTTTAAACTAAATTTGTTTTCGAACTTTTGATAGGTTCGTTCGTTCGTATGTATATAGCTTAACGTGATATAGTTATATTTGATGATATTTTGTGTGTACATAAGCCTCGGATAGAGATGAACAAACTGCGCTATTGAGTTGATTATTTAAAACAATTTGCAGCTGAAATCTAAATTAAACAGTGTAAATGAGGAATTTATTGAATGCCGGCGGTAACATGCAGCTTTAGGAATTTCAACATCAGTAAATTTTAAGTTTATGGTTTTTAATTTTAAGAGAAATGATTGGGTTTGTTGAAATGTTTATAATTTCCGGGCTACCTGATATCTGTTTTTGAATAGAATAGGGAGCACATTAAAATCATAAAACATAAATCTGTTTGACATATGATACTTCGGCGATAGGTTGAACAAAATCGGGCCTAATCAATAAATTGGAGCGATGTCAGAGAAAAACATAAACTCGCATCAAACTGGTCGGATCGGTCGATTATACCATCTTAATCAACAATTGATTGGTTCCAAATGGGACCATTCTAAAATAATAAGATCTTCAAACGACCAGTTACCGGCGTTGTGAGTTGTGTTTTTAGGCAAATTTAATTTTTTGTAAGAAATACAAATTTTGTGAGCTCCGGGTCAATACGTCGGAAAAATTCCGAGGTCTACATCTCCAAAAATTGTTTGTTTATGACCTTATAAAAGCAAAAAAATTAGTGGTACTCAATGGAATCACAAAGAAAATAGATGTCCTTCCTTCGAATTAAAGACGGTGCACTACGCGCTATTCCAATAACAACAGATTCATCCTTAGCTTTTAGTCTTTTAGTCTATGGGAAAGAGCCATTTTAATAACGACTTGACAACTTTTTTTTTTTTTAAATATTGTAAAAGGCAAACCATTTGAGATATTTCAAAATCTTTATTATTGGCTTGAAGTACAATCAAAACATTTATGAATGGAACTCGACTTCGTTTATATGACCACCGCGGGAACGTTTGCAGCAGTCGATTCGTTGGACCCAATTTTCTACGACTCGGCAACACATTTCGGCCGAAACGGCAGCTATGTCGCGTTCAATGTTGGCTCTGAGCTCTTCCAACGTGGTCGACGTGTTGATATAAACCAATGACTTAACGTAGCCCCACAGAAAATAGTCAAGCGGCGTTAAATCGCACGAACTAGGCGGCCAATTGACTGGCCCATGTCCTGAGATAACACGTTCACCATACTTACTCTTCAATAAATCGATTGTAGCGTGTGCTGTGTGGCTTGTGGCACCATTCTGTTGAAACCACATGTCGTCCAAGTCCATATCTTCTAATTCGGGCCAAAAATAATCGGTGATCATGGCGCGATAACGCTGACCATTCACAGTAACGTGACGATCGTTATCGTCGACGAAAAAATATGGCCCAATAACGCCGCCGGCATTCAAACCGCACCAAACAGCTATTTTTTGTGTATAAAGTGGTGATTCATGAAGCACATGTGGGTTTTCACCCGACCAATAACGCATATTTTGCTTATTGACGAACACATTGAGCCAAAAATGAGCTTCGTCACTGAAGATGATTTTGCGATGAAATTCATCATCTTGGCACATCTTCTCCAGAACCCAATCGGAGAACGTACGTCGCTTCAAATGGTCTATCGGCTTCAATTCTTGAGTCGGCTTGATCTTATATGGGTGTAAACTAAGATCCTTAAGCAAAATACGCCATAATGTGGTCTGAGCGATGCCCAATTCTTGAGAACGCCGTGGAATGGACGTCTGCACGGCAGAGATATTTTCGACACTTCGACCAACCCGTTATCTTACTGACACGGCAACATCACACAACGAATATATAGACTCAAAGTTTTGCACTAAACTAGTAGACGCCTGTCTACTAGGGCGAGAATTATGACCAAATGGAGTTAACGCTCTTAAAGTTGCAGCCACCGACTCTGAATATCTGTAGAAAATGTTTATAATTTGCAGACGTTGCTCATTAGTGTACTTTACCATGACGAAAATGTTGAGCTTACTGAATAAATTGACAGTGACAGTTTGATGATTAGTGAAAGAGTGCGTTAAAAAATAAATTCAAAGTTGTCAAGTCCCTATTGGAAAACCCTATATAATTCGTTTTCCCTTCAGCTAAAAGGCTGAATAGTTCCCTAGTTAAATTGTTCAGTAACGTACCTGAAGACGAGTAATAGTGCTGAGAATAATACAGCCACTCTGTCTATGTTATGCTAAGTCTCACCGTGAAAAAGTAAATGATTGTTGGAACATCTGTTCTCACAGCTAGGTCAGTGCAAAAAACTGCATCTACCATAGATAAAACTCAGTTTGTTCGTTTTAGTGGAGGGATTCTACTAGATAAATTGTGCCCGTCGTTTCGACTGCAACGTCGTTTTAGTCATTTCGAGATATACGAAGATCAGTTTTTTTGAAGAAGGATAATACTGACCAACGGTAGGACCCACACACCGGTAATATGCTACTGTCTTTATTCTTAATAAAATTTAGTTTCCCAAGTAAGAAGTTGTACCATCAAGTCAACTGAAAGACCACGTAGAATTCACAGCCGTTGAAGTAATTGATGACAGAGAACGAGAAAATGACAACGATCATCGTATAAGTAGTAAAATATTTGAATACTTAATAAACCACCTCCGGTCAGATAATAACAGGTTCACCTGACCGCTGATATGCATATAGTATCACTGTGATCCCAGAACTTTGATGGACAAGAAGGGATAGAGTTAAAACTGTGACATATACTGCCAGATAGCTGTAGAGAGAATAACTAATGCATTCCTAGATGAGGTTTTTGGTCTCGTTAGGAGAAGCTATCCTTCACTCATGACCTCAACATAGGGCGTTAGCTTTCTGATCAAACAACTTACATGGACAATGTTCTAAGAAAGGATTAAGATCAAGTTACGAATTCGGTTTTCATGAAACCAAAATGCAAATAAAGTAATCCAACCTCTGTTGCATATCAACTGCTACTAGCTTCTAGCACAAATGACCACCAGCGACGTTGTCAAAAAGCCACGAGTAGCAACAAAGGGCACACAAAATTGGCTTCACCAGACCGCAAAAGCGGCGATGATGCTGACCATATTAATACCAAATTAAAGGAAATCACATTTTTGAAAGAAAAACAAGGAGAAGTGCAGATGGAGAAACTGTCAAAATTTTTTTTCCTCCGGAACAGAGAACTCCAACAAAGAACAAGTCCACTGTACTCATTGTATGTGTATTGGAACTTCTCAGCCTTTCGTGAACGATTAGTGTACGCTTCAGCGATAAAAAGCTTACAGTACGACCACCCACCAATCTGCTCCAAATATCCGTAACCGAATACCTAACCCAGACGATAGCTTAATAACAGACACATAGTTATTGCTCTACGGTGTAGTCATGACAACAAGCGCATGTTATTGTGTTACGAATGCCAAGCACAGATTATGCCCTTCAACGACATCAATATCCGGTCTACAGTGTTTTCTACTGAGGGACAGCAGGAAAGTCGATAACCTCTTGGAGACGTCGGGAATCATTCATTTGGTTTAGAGAGTCAATCTTAGCCCTAATCAAGGATGCTGGCAGCCTTTATTCACGTTCGGGTCCGGAAAAACTCTTCACTGAACCTTGCCCAGCAACTTCATCGCGATTTAATTTCCCGTGATCCCCGTCTGCGTTCAGAAAGCCTTTCTTTCTCAAACTAACTTACAAGCTGTGAAAAGATTAAGCAAGGCTTTAAGTGCAGACTACCTGTCGCATATAGTTTATTGCCGTCACGATTGGGTATAACATCGCTGGTAAGTAATACGAGTGTTTTCGTAACGAAGGGTGAAATCTTAGGTTGCCGTCCTTGGGAAAGACACAAGTGCCGCATCCTAAACTGACTTTACAGCAATCCGTTCCTTGCAGAAAACATTCCTGGGAAAAAAATAGTCGATTTTGAATTTTCGCAGTAACAAGACCTGTGATATTATTGCATCAAGGGGTATGTTTATAAGACCAGAATCAAAAGACAGTTGACGATGTCATCACAGCTACAGTGCGTGTCGTGCCAAAAACCAGTTTTCTTAAATAGAGACTTTGGTATTACAAGGCACCTCATGTTCACAGGGAGGGAGATTCATCAATATATACATAACAGAGCCAGGTTTCTAAGGAAGCACCCATGCAATCAAGATAGATCATTTTTTGGAGTCGTATTTGACATACTTTTTTTAAAAAAAAAAAAAAACTTTAAACAGACAACTGACGCATATGACATAGTTTTTTTTTTTTTTTATAACGGTATACATCCACAAAACCCCCGCTCGTACCTTATTGAAATCTTTTTAACACTGCCAGATAAGCTTATGACTGTCTTGGAGGCTTACATAAAACACATAAAACTTAGTTTCGTTGAAAAAATGGTTGGCTAGACAAGGTAACTCAGGTCAATCAAATTCCTCATTCTCGTAAAGAAAGTAACCTCTGTTTTGAGAGGATTGACTGAAAGGCCATTTCTTGTGCACCAATGATAGCAAAATATTAAGCTTTTTTGGAATCAGATCAGTCAGCTTTTTCCCTTTCGAACAGGGGATGCATTCGCAAAATAGTTTTGAGCGCGTGAACGTCGACCATTCTCTTGATTCTCTTCAACGTGACGTAAATCAGTCTTCCAGGTCTGAAGATATTGGCAAGCGTGTAGTATTGTGCTGATTCCCTTCAGAGTTACCAGCAGCTGTTCTATACCTGGGTATATGTATATGGGTATTTGCCATCGGTGCCAGGAGACTTGAAGTCATCAAAATTTACCGCTTACTAGCAGCTTCGTTCATAGGAGCTAATTGTAAGGTGATTCCGATAAGGTTACCTGGGAAGTGAGACTAAAGCATGAGACGGAGAGTTTCAGCTTCCGATTCAGTGTTCAATAGGTACCGTCAAATTTTCTTAGTGGCTTCAGCCTGGTTGATCTTCTACTTTTGAGTACTTTGACCATCCTACTGGTTTCACCGTCAATTTCGATCTTTTCCAAAAAACTTTGTAAGAAGCGCTCTTCGAATCTGAATAAGCCTCTTAAATTATTTTTGCTTCGATATTAAAACGATTCCTATCTTCTTCCAAATTAGTCTTAAGGGACCTGTTTATAAGTTTTCTGGTTTCTTCACTAAGTTGCGGGCTTTATTTAAATTTTAGGCTTAGTCCTGACATCCAACCTACCTATAAAATAACATTCGAGTCTTAGTTCTTATTCTGTGGATGCCTTTAGTATGAACTGGGTGATTCAGTGGGTAGTTCAGTGTGTAATCGGCTTTGGCTCTTTGACTATATAAACTTGATGTATATTTTTACTATTTTAGGAGCTAATGTTGCCTCTAAGTAGAATCATTCTTAGAAGGATATGATATCTGTTGCTTCTATCGTAACATTCACCATTACATAAATTTCCTTTAAGATGAACATTACTCTTATGAAGTGGGAGACATATTTATTACTTAACTCAAGCACAGGAATTAAATTTAATTAGACCTACGCGTGTGGATTACTATACCGCCCTGTTGTTGGGTACAGCTTTAGCGGTTATTCTTGATAATCTTATTGTTTCTTGTTGAACCTGCAGTATTAACTTTTTTAATACATTACCATGTGGAAATAAATTAGTAGAAGGCGCATTTCTTTTATCAAATTACGTTTACCGAGAAATTTTTCAAATATCTTTAATAAGCGAACAGTCTTCAAGGACATTTTCTGATATTAAAATTCATCAAAATTTCCTTCCCTCTAAAGGAAAGAACAACAAAACAAAAGTTTAGCCATCATGCTTATTTCAGAATAGAAATTCTCCGAAATGAACTCAAGTTCTCGCATCACCATGTCGCCAACCCCAGCTCCGACTCCTAGCAATACCACATCATTGTCAATGAATGATGTTTTATCTACCTGCGTGAGATGAGTTCGAGTTTCACCTCACTACAACACTGACTGCCGTAACCTCTCTCAGTAATATTCCATTTAAAAGTATAAATCTTTCTTGGCCTCCATCCCTGTGCCACCATAAATAAGGCCACACGTAGCCTCCTTGTACTGGGAAGAACATAAATATTGATTGTACGAAAGCAGAAATTTTTATGTCTATATTGTCTTGCTTGGCAGCAGAGGGGGGGGGGGGGGCTCAGTCAACAACATTCCTACGAAAATAAACGAAACGGAACCCAACAAAAGACCATCGAATAATGCTCGTCCTGAACTTAAAGTTATGTTGCAATTGCTTTGAGTCAGGGTTCTCGGATACATCGTGGGGTTGATCTTGATCGTGTTCGTGTTGCTATCTGTGTTGGTTAGGTGCTACAAGCTCGAGGGAGGCTCGTTTCATAAGGAAGCGCGCAAAATTTATTGTGTCGCGCATACTGTGTGCAAAAGAATGAAAGAACAAAAAAATGCGTTGCCAATGTTGACTTCGGGAATGAGGTGGTTTGTTACCCATCAACACACAAAGGGACCGCGGTGGAGGAAAATTAAATTAAATTCTTTGTTGGATGAAATTAGAGGCAAGTGGCTATTAAATTTTTTATTTCATTCGTCTCGTCTAAAGAAAACAGGTGAGCCAGGTGAAAACGGCGAGTTGGCCGTATGTACCAAACAGACCGATCTACCCAGATGGTCGTCTCCTTCTTCGGTTCACTTAATGGCCAATGACTAACTGGCGTCAAATAAAAATTAAGTAATAGTCGGAATATTTTCTTTTCCGGAGAAAATTTTTATTAATAACTGAAGAATTTATTGCAAACGAACAAACTCAAGGAGCGTGGCTGTTTCCGTTGGTGTTTTCAGTATGAGGGTGTTCTTCTAGTTTCGCTTTCAATTTTTCTATCTCAACAAGGATGCCAAGCAACATCGGACAACGACGATGAGGTTGAGAAATTTTAATTGTGGTCTTAACGGCCGTTCAAATACGAGTGAAATTATTTATGTTTTTTTTTTTTTTTTTTTGAGAAAGTCGCGTATGCTTTAAATTCTTTCTGCCCATTCTCGTCCATAGTCTGCTGATGTTATCGTGTAAGGGATTGCATTTGGCGGATGTTTAATTAAAAGCTGAGCTATTTCCAGAAACATGACAGAACGGAAATTGATGAACCCAATTAGACTGTAATAGAAGTGCTGTTCGTGCATATTTAATGTGAAGGATTTTTTTTTATTTTATTTATTTATTTTTTTTTTTTTTTTTGTTGACAAGAACCTGTTTTTTTTCTTTTCGAGACATTCTATTTTTATGACTGAAGGACTCTTTATTCAAAAAGGTCATATCCGCAGGCATATTTGTCTTGAAATTAATTTCTGTAGTTGAAAATTGGGTGCGAATGGATATAGAAGGGGACATTTTCGTACATAGCTCTGGGTGTGGAATTTGTTTTGTTTACCAGAGGATTAATGATAATGCTTACCACTATCACTGACAGTGCTTTTGGAATAAGAAAGAAATGATTAACAGCTTGGGTGACAGTGAGTTATTTCAAACTTGTTATAGCTTGGTCTCTTGGTTTCCCCCAATGATGGGTACAGTAATATCTTTGTAATGAAGGCAATGATTCCTTTCTGCTTTCAACGGATAAATTTTTTAAATTTGTTCATCTGGAACAAAAATTGCTCAGATTTTCAAAGTGTCTCCGCGCATACTCATCATGTCACCCTGTGTGACGCCACGGCATTGGTTTACACTATCTCCTATTTGATTCAAGATGTGTAGCATATGCTGCAAAATAATAAGGCTGAATTTAAAGAAATAAAGTTATCTACGCAAGACATTGTCGTTCAATGCACTCTATGCACACTATCTAAAAAACTTATAGCAAAGAAAAGCGTAGTCTTTTTTTTTTTTTTTAAGTTTCAAATAGCGACAAGTTACTATGTCCATCAGCTCGCTTTAGACAAGAAGCCAGTAAGAAATAGAATGACATTCAGATTGTCTTTGGCGATCTTGTAGCCAAGTTAGAAAACGAGAGCCCCTTTGGCCACATGGATAAAATATATATCCCACCTGGCAGCAGCATTGAAATGTTATCATAGCTTGCAAACGTTTTAGAAGCCTCAAAATTCATACTCACTCTTAGAACATCCTGAGGAGTCAACGTTGACGTAGACACCTAGCTTGATGTAGGCAAGGCGTAGATGCGAATCCCCGAACGATAGAACTGTACTGATTTTCTTTGTTTCCAATATCATGGAATGGCAGATAAACCTTAAGGTCATAAATTACAATATCTCAAAATACGATAACTTTTCAAAGACTGGCGTTACGGTTTTCATAGCAGCAGGTCCCATAGTGATTTGATGGCATATCTCACCCAAAAAGGGCAACCAAAGCGTACATTAATCTGGTGAAAACAAGATAGTTGCAGTTGCTATTTCTAAGACATTTAACAGAAGTTGGCATCAGGATCTTTTGTTGAAAATGCATGCCTATGGGATCGATAATTCCTTATTCAACGGATTCCGGAACGTTTAATTCAAGTTGTATTGAGTGGGTTCAGGTCCCATATTCACAAAATAAATACAGATGTGCCTTAGGGATCCGTTCTGTTTCCGGAACTCTTTTAAATTTTCACCAACGATCTCTTGTCTGCTACTTCTGATCCAGTATATTCCTTTGCTGATGGCAGTACCCCCTGCTTTTTATATGCCTTCCCGGATTCACTTCGCTGGTCTTCGGTTGTAGAATTGGAATGACAGCGTATGTTAAGCTCATTAAATTCTCATACAGCATTACAATTGAGGAAATACTGAGAGAGTACTGCTGTCATTAAAGTTAATTTAAAATTCCCATCCTGAATGTCCCTGTCCCTGAATGGTACTTACAACGACAAAACTGAAAAACCTTCCTTTCTCGGAATATGTGTCAATGACAACTTAAGGTGAAATGACCACATATTTGGTGTTGTCAAAAATGCTTCAAAGTGCGTTGGTTTCCTCAACGATGTAAGAAATACTAACACCCTCTGATCCGGCCTCAATTTCATTTTGTCCCTTCAAACTTTTAACAGTAGTACATGTCCTTTCTATGCATGCTCATGAGAAGACCCTCTCTGTTTTCTAGTCATTATAACTCGCAAACATATAAAACCATCGTTCACTTTTCTTCGTAAGTCAGGTAGCTGGGATTCGAAGATTATTTTAGCTGGAGCATTCTCGCCCATTCGCTCGTTGTGACCAAATCAGTGCAGTCGACGGATTTTTGCTTTCCGGACTACATCCACATCTTTATATCGATTATATCTTTTCTTCCATTCGTACTTCTCACAGATAGGACCAAATATTTGACGTAAATTCTACCTCGAAGGATCCCAAGTTTTGCTCTGCTGTCTTACTTATTGCCCAGCATTTAGTTCCATAGAACAAGAGTGGCGAGATCTTGCCTTAGGTTTTTCCTCGTCGAATGTTCACTATGGTGTCATTTGTGAAGTTTGTATTTGTCTCGAGGTAGATAAACTCCTTTACTACCTCAAAATTATAGTTTTCGATTGTTAGGTTCTGTCCTAGATTGTGTTCGGTGGATCGGTACTTTGTTTTATCCTCATTCATCATGAGACCAACGGGCAATGATGTCGACATCGTCTGCATAAATATTTGTTAAATATAGTGCCTGCTTCGGCCAGACGACAGCGGGTCTCCTGTCGGAATCTGGTGCATGTTTGGAATAGTAGGCAGCTACAACTCTGAGGAAGTATGGAACTTTTTTTAACTAAGCTTCATTATCACATTTAACAATTACGCCAGCGCGGAAAAATTGTGACGCATCTTTCATGATAATTGCTGTTTATAGTTTATAGTTTCAAGTTTATAGTTAGACCAGAACCTTGGTCATGCTAATTTGTCTTGGACATTGACGAAAGCAAATGAAAATGCTCTCGGACACATCAAAAGAAAAATAGGGGAGACATTTCAACAGCGAAATGCACACGCTGTTCCTCTTGAACGCATGAATACCAACGTCCTGGTCCTTAAGGGTTTTGGCTCCAAACTAAAGGTCCAATCCAGTAGAACTTAGGTGGCACACACAAGTGGAAGAGGACCTAAGCCATCTTCGTGTTGTTACACGCGTAGCTAAAAAAGACAACACATACTAAAGAGGCATGTTTTCGGAGGCCATGATCCGAACCGGACTATGATGCCATTTAAGAGCTTTAAGTACATTACGCCAAATTTAAGGAAAAATTAATTACCAGTTTATTGAGCTTAAGGCCGTGTAAAGAGACGAGGTAAATAGAGCTTTATCAAGTTATGGGAACCTCGCCAAACTCTTCCATCTGTCGAGGATGTCAATGGATAACGCTCATTGCTTCATATGAAGCATTTGATGATAAAAAGGATATCGAAAAGGTGACGTGCTGTCATGTAATTTTTGAACAATCACACTTTAATAAGCTGAGTATAACTAGTAGTCAATTCCATTGTGACAATATTTCAAAACTCTACGCAACAGCTAGTACATTCTGAAGAAATCCATATTTCCAGAATCAATCACCAAACTTTCACTGGAGCCTTAACGAATGGTAAATGATGGTAAGACAAGGCATATGCTATCGAAAGAAAGGACATATGGGGTGATTCATCGTGAAGTTTGATTTTCAATAGGCTTTTTTGCAGATCAAACGTAACTTCTATCAAACTGTTTCATTTCGTTCAGTATCTTTTGGCAAGTCACCAGGGAAAGATTCATATCACAACAGCGTCTCCAAATTGTTCAACTGTATTACGAAAATCAGTGTTCTGTGAGAAGTGTTTTTTGTGCGATTCGAGGAAATTACGGTGTGCATAATCACTATTGCCAATACCATTCGCAAATTTGGTTGCAGTTTACATAAGTGGATAATACTCAACCGGTTAGACCACATCCAGTACGTAGTCGAGAGATTATAGCAGCTGTGGCTGAGAGTGTACGCAAAGACCGTGACCAATCGATTCGTCGTCGTTCTCAGCAGGTTGGCTTGGCATATTCGACAACTTGGCTTATTTTACGTAAGGATCTTGGCCTAAAAGCCTACAAAATTCAACTTGTGCAGGAACTGAAGCCAGGAGCCTTGAATTTGCGTCATATTTTCAGTGAATAGGCTCTGGAAAACTTAATGAAAATCCGGTGTTTTATCGTGAAATTGTGTTCAGGGATAAATCCCATTTTTGGCTCAATGGATACGTTAATAAACAAAATTTCCATATTTGGGCTGATGAGCAACCCGAAGAGTACCGAGAGCTACAATTACATATGGATTATGAGCTGGTGAAATCATTGGTCCATATATCTTCAAAAATGAGGCAAATCAGAATATTAGCGTCAATGGTAACCGTTATCGCGCCATGTTAATGGACTATGTGCTTCCTGAAATTCAAATACATGGTCTCGGAAATCTCTAGTTTCAACAAGACACACGCCATACAGCGCGTAAAACAATGGACTTGTTGGGAAATCATTTTGGTGAGCACTTCATTTCACGTTTTGCTACAGTAAATTGGCCGCCTAGGTCGTGCGATATCACACCTTTGGACTGTTTTTTCTGGGGACGTAGTCATGTCACACATTTACATAATATTATTTTGAAAAGGTAGATGCCATGAATTGTTCTTTTAACCAATAATACAATTTTTAAGTACACTTTCAAATTTATGTATCTTATTTTACATTATATATCAAACCTTACGATGAATCACCCTATATAAGACAAACAGATCCGACAACACTCTCCTACGCCAAAGTATAACTGCTTCGTCAACCTGCACTCTGGACAAACAAACAAGACAGCGCTGTATAAGACAATTATCGTTCCAGTCCTACTGTTTGGCACAGAATCTTAGAATTTATACAGAGAGATCGGAAATACCCTTGTCGGCTTCAAGAGAAGAGTTTGCCGACGTTTGCAGAAAAAGATATAACATAACAATGACAGTGCGATATTAATGCGACATCGATCTTATCGGAAGAGCTAGAGGTAATGCACACCATCGCTTCAGTCCAGAGCGTATTCGAATCCATGCCGAAAGTACCATGCTATGTATAAAGAAAAATGAAGCGTTCAAGTTGATTGGGATGAAATTAGCCAGAACAAATTTATTTTGTACCGCCTCCTTCTTAGGTTAAGGAATGAACTTACTTCATTGCCAGCATAGAAGCGCTGGTGGTGAGAATAGCAATAAAATTAGGTTGGGTAAGAGATATTAAGTACGTGGTTTAGACTGTACAATATGACTGACTGAAACCCAGAGGTATATCAACATTTATTTAGAGAATATCTGATTCTGAGGGCATGCATTGTATCTATACTGCTTTCACTAGGTTGATATATGTAGACTTCAGTTCTAATATTCAGTGAGATATGGTATTAAATCTCACTATTACTACGAAAACTGCACAACCGGTTATTGATAAGTTTTCGAGTTTCAGAGTTGACGGTTAATTAAAATTTCCATGATTTTGCAGAGTAGGAGCAGAAATGAAATATGGTCTGTAGGAGATCAGATAAGATTCGATGGACGGATGCTGTCCTCCATCTCTTCCCAAACGGTTCGAAAAAGTAGTATTAGTGGAAAAGCTTATGAAGCCGTTTTGCAAGGAAGAATACACAAATCTGTGTGCACGTTTCTCCAGTTTTTTTTTTAATGAAGCCTTGGCGCTAATTGAATGATATTGTTAGTAAGTAGATATACTTCTATATGATTGCTGTTTTTAAGCATTTTTTGCAAACATAATGGCTCACGAAAGATATGAATCTGAGTTTGATGATATCGTAGATGAACTTTCTGACCATGAAGAAATGGAAATTCGTCGAGACACATGCGACACTAATGGCGATCTAGACTTTAATCCTGAATATGGAAAAAATATGGCTGAATCGAAACTTAAATTTCGAGCAGCATGGAATGAGCTTGCGAATTGGGATTCCAAAGAAGTAGAAAGGTCAACGGAAGTAAAAGGGAAATGTGGTTACAAGAGAAAAAGAAAAGTTAACCCAAGTTTTAGTAGCAGAGGATATTCATCAAAAACCAATAAAAAGAAGCTATGGTTTCAGAATTTCGACGCTCAGAAAGCAGTCCTTACATTGTAGAATGTAGTAAAGATATTTTAAAAGGCTCAAGGTTTTTTACCTTTTGAACTTTACCAACGTACAAAACCCATTATTATTCCTTCCAGTAGATCAACAGACTGTGTAGCCAGAAATATAATTCACTTTCAAAACTGTTCAAAGGAGTATCATGGATTACTAATTATCGAAAGATTTATTTTTCTTGTGACTAGATAGAAATAATGGTTTTTCCAGTTGTTATGTTTCAGCAGCTGTCAATGTTACCAATGACATCCAGCTGTCAAAATATTCGGTAAGGCTTGCCATTCTATTCCGGTTTGAGTTTGAGTATGAGTACATTCTTTTGGATCTTAAGACACCAACCAGATAGAGATTGGTGCGAAAAGAGGAAAACCCAGCGGCCAGTATCGAAGAAGATCCAGAAATTTGGCTAAAAAATCATCTTCTCTAACGAGGCCCATTTTTGGCTCAGTGGCTATACCAGCTATACCAGGTATTGAAACAAACAAAATCCACAGGTGTTTGGCAAAGCATCAATGCATCCACAAAAATTAACTGTTTGGTGCGGTTTATAGCATGGCAGCACCATCGAACCTAATTTCTTTCAAAATGAAGAAGGAGACATCGTTCCCGTCAATGGTCTCAGGTATAGATCAATGATTACCGACTTTCTGTGATCAGAGCTCGACAACATTGATACATCCGAAATGTGGTTCCAACAAAACTGCGCTGCATGACATACAAGCGACGCAACGCTCAAAATTGTAAAGAAGAAATTTGGCAGCTGTGTCATCTGCAATTATGCGATTATGCAATTTGACACCACTCAATTATTTTCTCTGGGGTTATGTCAAGTTAACGCTAAAAAGCCAACCACTGTGGACGAGGTTGAGGTCAACTTCGACACGCTGTTGCCGGAATAACGATAGACAATTGGACCGACCGTTTGAAACACTGCCAGGGAAGCTGAGGCGGCCATTTAATATGACATAATGGCATAAAAGTAGCTTCAAAATAAAGCCAGAGTCATATAAGTAAGTCTCACACCGTTATTCTCTTATTTAACTAATGAAATGAAATCTAAAATAATTAAGTATACAACTGTGTAGAATAATGTTCTTCTATATCTGACTTGACAGAGCTGGAATCTAATGCTTTTCTCGGACTACCTGTTCTATCTGCTATACTGAAAGACAACCACCTTAACAATTGTTAAGAGAATTCTTCGACCCTGAATATAGTGGTGGAAGATATAAAGTTGCAATGATTTGAATTCTTTACGGTTTGACAACCTTGGAACCAGAAAAGAAAGGCCATTTCACAACTTTAAGAGAAATCTGACGCAAGTTTTTATGAACTACCCAGGTAGTTATTTAACCATGGACGAATAGTTAATTGCATTTAGAAGACGCTATACTTTTCAGATGCATATGCACAAGAAACCCAACAGATATACCATCAATCTAGTAATAGTTTGTGGCACTCCAACTCAATATTTAGTAGACGCTATTGATGATGTCGGAAAAACAACGTATAAATGATCCTTGCCCTTGGCTCAGTATTGCGTCACGGAACTGACTAGAACCATACGAGGATCGAATAGAATCATAACTTGTGATAACTGGTTTACATAAATACCATTGGTTAATGAACTTTTAAAACCAGATTACAAGCTTACTGTGATAGGAGCTATCCGAAGAGATAAACCAGATTTTCCCAGGCAAATTGTAGACTCAAAGTCTAGAGAAGTTGAGACAAGTTTGTTTTGTATTCACGTGGTCAAAAGACTTGTATTCTATCAAGCAAAAGCGAAAAGAGCTGCTGTGATTCTGTCAAGTAGATGTCAAGTAGACGTCACGAACCAAACAGAACGGGTAGAAGCGCATCGAATGCTTTAAAAAGTTTACGAAGATGCTGCCCTTAGTGAAACAACGTGCCGTGATTGGTTCCGTCGCTTCAAAGACGGTGATTTTGATGTTGACGACCGTCAACCGGATCCGTGCCAACGTAAGTAGGGCTTGCTTAAGTATTAGGAGTTACCCGCCAAGCCATTTCCAATCGATTGAATGCATTGATGACTTGAAGCCAAGGGACGTTGAGTGTCGTTTTTTCGCCTTTGAACAACTGCTGCAGTAGCAAAAAAGGAAGTGTTCTTTACATCGCATCGTTACGGGTGATGAAAAATGGATTCATTACAGCAACTTAAAGAGAATAAAGTCATAGGGACTGCCCGGCCATACTTCTACGTCGTCGACCTTCACGCTGTGAAGGTTATGCTGTTTATTTGGTAGGACCAGGTCGGCTTCAGTTGATGCGAATGAGTCGATAATGCGCGAAAAACGGCCACAATGCGAGCAGAGACATGAAAAAGTATTTCTTCAGTATAAAAACGCTCGGCCTCACATTGCTAAACCCGTTAAAACTAAAAACGTTCAAACGGGAATTCCTACCTCACCCACCATATTCCTAAGTTTTCGCTCAGTCCGATTATTACTTGTTCCGTTCGATGCAAATGGTCGGCTGATCAGCAGTTCTGCTCATATAAAGACATACGAGCCTCATAGGCTCAAAAGATTAACACTCTTACGTAACGGTTTTCGAGCTCTGCCAGAAAGATAGGAAAAAGTTGTAGCTAGCAATGGGCAATACTTTGAATTTTTCACTTTTTTTACAACATATTTTCATAAAAAAAACAGCGATAACTTAATAATAACACTTCAATCAACGAGCACAGTAAGAGGCCAGATATCTTAGAATGCTACAATTCAACAAAGGCAGTCGCATATGATTTACATCGGATGTAAATATTATTTTTGATTACACCTCTATAAAAGGTTCGCGTTCGCGGGCAACGTACATTGTGTGTCTCAAACATATGTTCACAATTTCATAGCATGTTTTTGACAGATAGAAAGGTTAGACGTGTTTTGGTGGGCTCGGTGATTTTCAATTATTATAAAAAATGGAGCAAAGAATTTGCATCAAATTTTACGTAACAAATGGAATCAAGTGCTTTAAGACACTTGAAAAGTTGACAGTGGCATGTCTAAATCTGCTTTAAGTAAAAAAAAAAAAAGCTTTACAAGTCGTACAAGCTTTTCCAAGATGGTCGAGAAGATTCCAATGGCGAACCTCGCCCTGGATGCCACAGCATATAAGAGAAGTTGCCGAGGATGTTGGCATATCGGTCGGCTCGTGTGATGCAATTTTTTCTGATGTTCTGGGTAGGAGACGTGTGTCAGAGAAGTATGTTCCGAAACTACTTAATTTTGATCAGAAAAACCGTCGCATGAGCATTGCTTAGGAGCTCTTGAATGACGTCCTGATTTACTCAAAAGGCTTATAACTGGTGACGAATCACGGGTGTATGGTTACGACGTCGAAACCAAAGGACAGCCGTCCCAATGGACCCATCCAGATCAGCAAATAGCATAACAAGCACGCCAAATTCGATAAAATGTCAAAGTTTTGATCACCGTTTTTTTCGATTATAATGGCGTAGTGCATCACCTTACTTCATTCCACTAATTAAAAAGCAGTTCATACAAAAAATACACAATGAATTGGTTAACCCGTTGCTTCAAGGGAGAGTCGACAAGAATAATGTGCCGAAAGGTTTGCGTCAAACTATCGTCTGTCCTCAAAGTGGATATCCCTAATCCAGACCAAG
Source organism: Volucella inanis (assembly GCA_907269105.1). NCBI lineage: Eukaryota > Metazoa > Arthropoda > Insecta > Diptera > Syrphidae > Volucella > Volucella inanis. The sequence goes on along the minus strand of OU026153.1, from coordinate 229,313,306 downwards.
GACCCACACAACAAGGGAAAAAAAAATGCGCCTTTTGCCCCCCAAGCCAAATGCGTATTGCTCACAAGAGAGAGTCTGCTGTGAGTATCAAGTCATATAAATATTTTTACAAAAACTGTTAAAATGTGCTTTGTAATCTCTGTCGTAGGTCTAATCGATTAATTAAAGTTTTTCGTTGTCGTTTTCAAACAAAGCAGTCTGTTGCTTAGTAATAATGTTTGGAACTGTCACATATGTAATCTAGGGTTAAAGCAGTATATGGTCCATTAATTACTCAAGGGTTAACGTAGACATGGCACAGTCTTACAAACATTGTCCAAAAAGCAGACAAATTGATTGTCATTATAAATGAGCGTTAGGATGGAGTATGAGGTAGCATTATTTGTATTTTTGATGAATGACTAACAATTTGTACTACTTTTGGGACGTTACAGTATTTTTCAACTAAATTTGTAGTCATATTGTGAGTTAACATTTAGAAGGACGTTAAACTGAATAGTAAAACCGCGATTAGAGTAAAGAAAAAAAATTGGTCTATATCTAGGAAGGAGCAGATCCGAAAAATCAATGTTATCTAGGCGCGTATCTACCTGTGATGCAATATGGTTCAGCCTACTGCTGATCTTTGTGTACGGAGGTGAACGTATGCAGAAGTGTTTTACTTCTGAGTTTGAAAATATTTGAAATTAAGCCAATCCCAAGAAATTAAAAAAAAAATCCGCCTTGTTACATAAGTAGCCTGTTGTTCCCTGGCCCATCTAAAAGAAAAGGGTTTGAGGTAACAGAATCGTCCAATCCTCAATAAAAATCAAACCTAGTTTTTGGAGGTATAGACAAAACTCCTAGTCAATGGAGCTTAATACTCTAGTTTGGGGACTAATCGTGCGGCTAACAACCAAACATTGGAAAACTAATCACGTTACGGAATCTAACGTGAAATGTAAGAGCAATGCTGCAGGTCGACAAAGTGCAATCAGATGGAAGGGTAATGGGTGAAAAACCGGAGTTTACATTGTTCTATAGCGGATTGGAAACGAGAAAACTATTACCGTTTTATCGGAAACAAGTGAAAGAAAAAGTGTATCTTTGGATTCAAACCACTAAATAGCCGAATTCGTACACTCAGACTAAAAAAATTCTCGAACAGAGGATAGGAGTGAAGATGAAAAAGATGTATTATAAAGGTCTGAAACTTGTGAGCAAATAAAACGCTATGATACTTTTATTCTGCTAGAAGATTTTAATGCGAAAAACTTAAGAGAAAAACATATACAGGATGGAGCCAGGAAATTCTCATTACATGCGCAAACCAGTGAGAATGCACTGAAATACACACAATACAACCTGGAAGATATTAGGCTCATATTTAGTCAAAAAATTGATCACGTTCTCATATCATCTAATAAAATGCTATGATACTAAGGGGTGATTCCTCGCGAGGTTTAATTTTCAATTGGCTTTTTTTGACAGATCACGCATGACTCCTATCCAACTGCTTTATTATTTTTGTTCAATATCGTTCGGCAAATTATCATGGAAACTCACACCACAACAGCGTCTCCAAATTTTTAAGCTGTATTACGAAAATCAGCGTTCTGTGAGAAATGTTTTTCGTGAGATTAGAGGAACTCACGGTGCTCATAATGGACCTACTGAAACCACTATTGCCAACACCATTCACAAATTTGAGTCCCAGTTTACATTAGCGGATGATACTCGACCGGTTAGACCACATCTAGTACGTAGTGAAGAGACTATAGCAGCTGTAGCTGAGAGTGTACGCGAAGACCGTGACGAATCGATTCGTCGTCGTTCTCAGCAGTTTGATTTGACGTATTCAACAACTTGGCATATTTTACGTGAAGATCTCGGCCTAAGAGCATACAAAATTCAACTTGTGCAAGAATTGAAGGCAGGCGACTTGAATTTGTGTCATATTTTCGGTGAATGGGCTCTGGAAAAACTCAATGAAAATCCGGTGTTTTATCGTGAAATTTTGTTCAGTGATGAAGCCCATTTCTGGCTTAATGGATACGTTGATAAACAAAACTGCCGTATTTGGGCTGATAAGCAATCCGAAGAGTACCAAAAGCTACCATTACATCTATTAAAAACAACGGTATGGTGTTGTTTATGAGCTGGTGAAATCATTGGTCCATATTTCTTCAAAAATGAGGCAATTCAGAATGTTACCGTCAATGATAACCATTATCGCGCCATGTTAATGGATACGAAATTCAAGCACATGGTCTCGGTGAGCTCTGGTTTAAACAAGACGGCGCTACGAGCCATAAAGTGCGTGAAACAATGGACTTCTTGAGAAATTATTGTGCGATATCACACCTTTGGACTATTTTGTCTGGGGATACGTAAAGTTTCAGTTATTCAGGAATAAGATACGTTGCCCAAAATTGGACCTTTCAAATGGAATACCTCAGACGTAGCCGTGGCCAACATTTACACAAAATCATTTTTAAAAAATAAATGCCATGAATTGTTCTTTTAACCAATAATAAAAATTTTAAGTTCACTTTCAAATTTACGTATTTTATTACACATTATAAATCAAACCTTACGATGAATCACCCTATATGATATTTTTCTGTAAGGAAATTTTAATACAAAAATTGGAAGAGAATGACACATATAGGGTTTTCTAATAACGACTTGGCAACTTTTTTTTTTTTTTTAATTAAAGGCAAACCATTTGAGATATTTCAAAAACTTTATTATTGGCTTGAAGTAGAATCAAAACATTTATGAATGAAACTCGACTTCGTTCATATGGCCACCGCGGGCACATTTGCAGCGGTCGATTCGTTGGACCCAATTTCCAGCGATGAAATTTAACATCTTGGCGCTACTTTTCCAGAAACCAATCGGAGAACGTACGTCGCTTCAAATGGTCCATCGGCTTCAATTCTTGAGTCAGATTGATCTTGTATGGGTGTAAGCCGAGATCCTTACGCAAAATACGCCATAATGTGGTCTGAGCGATGCCCAATTCTTGAGAACGCCGTGGAATTGATCGTTTGCTACGGACGTCTGAACGGCGGCGATATTTTCGACACTTCCACCAATCCGTTGTCTCACTGACACGGCAACATCACACAACGAAGATGTAGACTCAAATTTTTGCACTAAACTTGTTTATGCCTGTCTACTAGGGCGAGAATTACAACCGGAAATTGGAGTTAACGATCTAAAAGTTGCAGTCCCCGACTCCGAATATCTGTAGAAAATGTTTTATAATTTGCAGACATTGCTCGTAAGTGTACTTTACCATGATAAAAATGTTGAGTTTACTGAATAAACAGTTTGATGATTAGTGAAAGAGTGCGTACACAAATTAAATTCAAAGTTGTCAAGTCCCTATTGAAAAACCCTATACATAAAGAATGTATCCGGGAAATTCCCATAATATGCGCAATAAGGTGTGAATGGACTCAGATTGTCCCAAGTTGAGAGTGAAAATTCAATAAAAATAAAGATGACCATTTTGGACAGAAAAAAATATACACAGAGGATCTTGGAAGATACCAGACTTAGATTATATCAGTCAGAAGGGCGTCGTCCATTATAGATGTGTGCACACGTAGAGGAGTAAATTGCGTTAGAGATCACTACCTGGTAGAAATAATATCGACCTTGCAAAAGGAAGAGGAAAAAGAGAAACCAATTAGAGTCCGACCATTCAGGCGCAGTACAAACAGACTCTCTCAAAAAAACTGGAAGAATAAATTCCCAAAATGAAAATGAAAACACAGGCATAGACCCAAAATGGAACATGATTGAGATCACAATCACTCAAACAGCAAATGTGACAATTGGCAAAGAGAGCTTTCAGAGACATGCAGATTGGGTTTAAATGCACAAGAAAAAGAACAAGAAGATAGTGAACAGGAACAAGATATCATAACAGTAGAACCATTGGTCGCAGCTCCAACACCTGATGTAATCAAAGCAATAACAAATAAAATCAGAAAAGGGAAAAGCACCCGGAACCGACACAATTACGGTGGAACTTGTCTTGGGAAGAAGAGAGAATGCCAACTGTATGGAATCTAGGACTTATCTTAATTTCTTTTTGTTTGGTTGCTTTGACACCTGTCAAAAATATTTAGTATACGTCAAGTCATTGAGCAACCAACATCATATATTTTCATTGCGGTAAAAATGTTGAATTTTGTACCAGAATATGATGACTTGCGGAGAGCATTAATTTTTTGTTTTCATTTAAAGAAAAGTGCTGCAGAGTCTCATCGCCTCGATTGCCGAGGCATATGGTAATGAAGAACGTGGAAGACCACCAAAAAAGTTTGAAGACGCCGAATCGCAAACAATATTGGATGAAGATGACACTTTGAGTCAGAAACAAATGGCAGAAATGTTAAATGTTGCACAACAAACTGTTTCTGACCATTTAAAAACTATGGGAAAGATCCAAAAGTCTGGAAAATGGGTGCCACATGAACTGAATGAAAGACAGATGGAAAATCGAAAAACCACTTGTAAAATTTTGCTCCAAAAGACACGATAAAAAATCAGTTTTACATCGAATTGTTACTGGCGATGAAAAAAAAAAATTTATTTTCAGAATCCTTAACGGAAAAAATCATGGGTAAATCCGGGCAACCATAAACTTCGACTGAAAAACCAGATCGATTCGGCAAAATACAATTCTGTGTATCCGGTGGAACCAAAAAGGTGTGGTATACCACGAGCTCCTAAAACCTGGTGAAACCGTTAATACAGATCGCTACCGACAACAAATGATCAATTTGAACAATCCACTGATTGAAAAATGATAAGGATGAGCCAGAAGACCCGGCAAGGTAATTTTGTTCCATAACAATGCACCTGCACACAAAGCAGAACTGGTTCAGGATAAAACCAAAGCACTTGGCTGGGAGCTGCTATTCCACCCGACGTATTCACCAAGCTTGTCTCCTTCCGGCTGTCATTTGTTTTCATCAATGGGGCACGCATTAGCTGAGCAGCACTTCGAATCATACGAGGAAGTCGAAAATTGGGTGACTTTTTGGTTTGATTTAAAAGACGAACAGTTTTATTGGCGTGGAATCCATAAATTACCTGAAGGATAGGAAAAATGTGTAGCTAGCAATGGTCAATACTTCGAATAAAAAAACTTCATACCGGTAAACCGGTAAAACTGTGGTTGTCGAAGTGGAAGCTCCACGTCGACCAAATCTTTACACTTAAACAAGTCATGGAGAAAAACTACGAGTACAAAAAAAATCTTCATATATTGCTTATCGACTTCAAGCAAGCATTCAACAGCATTAAACGCTCAAAATAAAAATGTGTTACCTGAAAACTAGTTGAACTAGTGATGATGACGATGAACGAGTCAAAAGCAATGATTCTGATTCAAGGCAAGGAGTCAGTCGACATAAGCAACGGAATTATACAGGGCGAGGTGTAAGCTGCATTGCTCTTTAATGTGGCCCACAACATGCTATAGGAGTCTTAGATAAGGGCGGTAGCATATTCAACAAGTCATACCAGATAATATTCGTAGGATACTAGGTGGTGTGAAAAGTAACCTCCTTGGGAATGAAAAAAATCTTTTTTTAAATCTTTTTTCTATTTTATTCAATATAGCCTTCTTTTAGTTTGATACACTTATTCCAGCGATTTTAAGACTTTTTGATCCCGACCAAAAAGTAGTTTTCCGGAAGGTCTGCAAAATACTCCTCCGTGGCGTCGATGATTTCCTCGCGTGAACTGAATTTTTTATTGATGAGCCATCTTTTGAGGTTTGGGAAGAAATAATTCGAAGAAGAAGAAGAAGAAGAGTGAATCCGACAGCAATTAGATCTGTAAGTTGCGATGCTCTTGTGCGCCGGTGCATTGTCTAGCAAAAACTAAATTTTTTTTCGCTTCATGTGAGGCCGTTTTGCAGGAATTTCAGCCTCCAATCGCTCCAATATTGCACAGTAATACTCGCTGTTGATGGTTTTTCTTTTTTGAAGTAGTCCACGAAGAGTATGCCATGACAATCCCAGCAAACAGACGCCATAACCTTTTCGACCCATTGAGTCTCTCTCGGTCACTTCGGAGCACTCGTGCCGGCTTCAGCCCATTGCCGGGCACTCATTTTGTTCTCTGGTATTCAACAGTTACCAATCGATGCCAAAAATCCGCTCGATTCCGCATTAGCAAGTCCAAACACTCTTTCGAAGTGTTCTCGCGTTCGTGTTTTTGGTCAAGAGTGTCGCCAACAAATACTGCAGTATGGTGGTGGTATTTATAACACTGGAAACAAAAGCAGGACAGGTTGGTTACAAAATAAACGAAAAGAAAAAAAAGTATATGAAAATGTCTAGAAACACTAAAGCAAGAATCTCCCAAAATATAACCATTGCTGACTTTAACTTTGAAGGGGTTGATATATTAAGATACGTTGGAGTACTCCTAAGGAACGATAACAGTATGCCTCACTGCGTTCAAGACAGACAGGCTACGAGAAGACAACGATGAAAAAAATCTGGGAATCTTCGAAAGGAAAATAATCAGAAGAATTCACGCTGCAAGACTCAAAAATGGAATATAACTTCGTAGCACGAATGAGAAAATTAACGCAATACTAGAACAAGAGGACATATGTTAATGACGTTTGCCAAAGCCCAACGGTTAAGATGGCTTGGACATGTAATAAGAATGGATGACATCAGAAAACGATAAAGAACATTCAATGGCAACCTTGAAAACACCAATGCCAATAGGCAGAAAAATATGGATAGATGGCGTAACTAACGACATACAAAAACAAAACGTTCAAAACTAATGAAATGTAGCAAGGACAGAGCAGAATTGAGGCACATCGTGCAAAAGACTAAATCCTACCCAAGGATGTAACGCCATAAGAAGAAGAAGAAGGTATAATCAGCCTGGTAAGCATTTACAATACATTCACGTAGGCTGTATCAAAAATTCGTGTAAATTAGTTTTTTGAAAATTTTGAAAACAGTCCCATCTTCCACTTTTTTATACTCATATACTAGACAAGGCTACAATAACTTTGGTGGGGTCTCCATTAAAACGACGACTATTCAGAAGTTTTTTGTGACACATGTAAAGGATCATGGTAAATTTTTTTGATTGGCTCTCTCTGCTAAACATGGATACATGCCTACAGGTTTAAGTGTGTAGTATGTGAATTGTATCAACGGTGGATGACAAAAGTGTATTTCATTTGTTTGTGAATAAGGAGGATTATCCATGGTGACCATTAGGGCAACCAATGTTGTACTCCGTTGGCAGCTAGTCATCTAGATTGCATCAAGTTTTTAAATCTGGGGTTAAATCTGTTTTTTTTTTTTTATACTGCCATTTCCATACCAACTGTGTGAGTGGTGCGGTTGATCAGTGGTGGATCCCCTCATATTGACTTCTTTTTCACCAGCGTTGTCAAGGATTTTCAGGCCAACAAGCATATTAACTTTTCTTCTGTTTGCTATTTGAACAACGTTTGCCCTCCTTGGTCTAAGAGAAACCTTTAACAATTCTCATATACAAATTTTCTTTAGATAATGCGAGCTGTGACGCTTGTGAAACTAGGTGGGGTGAAAAGTAACCTCGTTGGAAATGATTTTTTTTAATGTTTTTTATTTTATTCAATATAGTCCCATTTTAGTTTGATACACTTATTCCAGCGATTTTCCGACTTCTTGATTCCGTTCTAAAAGTAATTTTCGGGAAGGTCTGCAAAATACTCCTCCGTGGCGTCGATGATTTCCCCGCGTGAGCTGAATTTTTTATTGATAAGCCATCTTTTGAGGTTTAGGAAGAGATAATAGTCCGAGGGAGCCAAATCGGTTGAATACGGTGGATGTGATAGCAATTCAAGCCGTAAGTCATTGATTTTAGCCATGGTTGCGATGCTCTTGTGCGCCGGTGCATTGTCTTGCAAATACAAATTTTTTTTTCGCTTTTACAGCGATTTCGGCTTTCAATCGCTCCAGTAATGCACAGTAATACTCGCTGTTGATGGTTTTTCTTTTTCGAAGTAGTCCACGAAGAGTATGCTATGACAATCACAGAAAACCGACGCGATAACCTTTCCGACCCATCGAGTCTCCCTCGGCCGCTTTGGAGCACTCGTGCCGGCTTCAGTTCATTGCCGGGCACTTATTCTGTTCTCTGGTGTTCAACAGTTACCAATCGACGCCAAAAGCCCGACCGATTCCGCATCAGCAAGTCCAAACACTTTTTCGAAGTGCAAGTACAAGAGTTGATGTGGATGACGAGAATTTCGTGTGTCGGTTGTACTCGTATACCCTACTGCTTCATTGTCTGTTTTATAAAAGAACTGTAACAAGCTATGTAGGGACCCTATTATATATTCGTATGCTTCCGTATTATCTATTACCTATGCTGATTTGAATGATCCTTTTCCCTACTCCTATTCCATTCCCTAATTGTTGGAAGTTACGTCCTATTGATAGCCTGGTAAGCGGACTACTTTTAAATTCAGGGAACCAACTCAGCGGGATTCCGTTTGGCAGATGGAATGTAACATATTTTTAACTTAGTCATTAAGGGCGGGTTGAGACCTGCTTATTGCGGAATTGGTTAAGCTATTGTCTTGAATATACATTTAAACAATTGTCGCTATTCAATTCAGAATAAGTGACTTAAGGCCTTTTTAAATTTAGAAAAGCTTTCAATTGACACATTTTGGGTTGCTTCTTGGGTATGCCCGTTTGCTCCACTATAAGAAGAACAGTATAGAAAGGATAGGTTCACCGAATATACCCGTTTTGTATAGACCAGCATAAGAGAGAATTGGCAGAATATATTTTGTATTATATGTTATGTTGGACACTTACTTTTTTAGATTGATGCTTGTCGCACCATCTCACTATTATAATGTCGTAGACCACGACAAGCGATGGCTTCATTTATTGATATTTCACTAATCACAGTCAATAAACTTGTATCCTAGTGCACCTCTGTACAAGACCTTCCTGGTCTTGCTTTGTTTATAACTACTACAATTTATTAGGAGAGGTTGGAAGCAGTTGAGAAATATTACAGGCTACTGGTGCTTGCTCAATGATCAATGTCATTAAAGATCATCTCCCTAAAAGTGTATAATATGCAACAAATCATGTTTTATTCCAATTGATTCATATAAATTGGTCAGCATTCTTAGTTCACTGGATAAATTGTGATAACTTCATTGTTGACAAGAAGCTCCTCTTCTAATGCATTGCTTTCTTAGACCGCGTCAGAATATTTGGCGTGTTAAGAAATGTAAGTTAAGTTTCAGGCTACCGATATATGAATATTAAGGGGAGGGAAATTCATCAATGAATGTAGAGCAGAGATAAGCGTGCGGAGAAAGTCCCATTGCAGCCTGGTAAAAGCATCAGACAACCAACGCATAGGATAGCCGATAGCTCCTCTGTGGGGTGCGAAGAATAGACAAGCTCCTCGCACTGCACCCTGGGTCATGAATAGAGTCTTTTCACAATTGAATGCTGAACTTTTCAATGAGATCCGAACTTCCGGAAACATAAAAAGCGACACTAGCCTTTTGGCTAGGGATATAGGACCTTCTGTCCGTATTTGTCAACTGAATATTGAAGGCATCAGTAGAGCCAAATTCCATCGTCTATGTCACTTTCTGGAAGAGAACGAAATAGACGTTGTACAGTTCCAAAAAGCACACTGCAAAGACGAATTAAGCCTACTTTCTCGGGGGAAATTAATGGCTACTTACTTATAGGTGCCTTCATCACCATCGTACGATCTGATATGAAAGACGTAAGCCTAGTAGAAATAAAAGTCTGCTGTGATTTGCCCCTTATGACAATATCAATATCTGGCCTAAAAATTGTGAAAATCTACAAACCACCGCTGGCCCATCGACATACTACCGTATACCAACATCCAGCAATCTATGGTGGAGATTTTAACAATCACCATACACTATGGAAATACCAAGTGGACGACGAAAATGCATGACATTACGATTAGGCAAAAACAAACCGGTAAACACTTATTTACGGCGCCAAGAGACACCTTTTACCCAAAAAGGTGGTGTAGGAGTTTCAATCCCGATCTGTGCTTGGCGAAAGATCACAACAAGTATCCAGAGAAGTTCTCGACCTCGATGGAACTGCAATAAAGCATCTTGGCAAAACTCGACCCTAATATTCGCAGGATCACCCCGATGCACAAAAACTACTAGAGATTCGTTGGTACCCGAATAAATACAGCGAAGAGATATATTCCACGAGGCTTTCGTAAGAGCTACATTCTCGGATGGAATGCATAAAGTGCCAGACCTTACCAAGAATTCTACAAAACGGTGACCATGAAGTTGCAGAAGAACTTCAACACGCCTAAGTCTTTGGTAGAAAACCACTGAAACCTTAAATTTCACCCGCTTATGCAGAAAAGTATGGAGCTTACTTTGTAAACTAGAAGGGGCAAACTTAATTTCATCCCAAATGCCTAGAATCTACCCAGAACTTGTTAGTAATCGAACAAAAGGTCCGACAAAAATTATACATGCTGCCGGCTTCTTCTGAGAGAGACTGCCATCACCAAAAGCAAATTTGGGAAAGTTGCAGAAGGTGATGGTATTTACCCCGAATTCATTAAAAATAGCGGCAGGAACGCCAAAGTCTGGTTGTGCAAATTCTTTAGCAATATTTTATTGTCAGAAATCTTACCTTAAGAATTGAAGAAATCTAAGATCAGTGCGATCCTTAAACCAAGGAAACCATACGACAGGGCCCATATCGAGAGACCAATTGCTTTCTTAAGCATTTGCTATAAGGATCTTAAGCGGCTTATTTACAATAGGATTTTCGGAGCGAAGTAGTTCCTATTAAGCAGGTCAGTTTTAGATCAGGTCGGAGCTGCGTAAATCAGCAATACTGGCTCCAACAACACATACCGAAAATGGCTTCAAAAATAAACTTAAGGCAGTAGTTGTGTTCGTAGACCTCACAGCTGCTCACGATACAGTCTGGCATACAGGCATGATATTGAAAAAATCATCATCAAAAATCAAAATTTTGCAGGTCATTCTTTGCTGGAAGATATCAAGTTTAATTAACAACAAGCTTAGCAACGCTCCTTTCAGGTTCATGTTAACGACAGTGTGAGTAGGCCTGGACAATTGAACAATGGGTTACAACAAGGGTTAGTTCTTGCGTCATTCTTGTTCAACCTCTATATTAACGATATATCGCAAGTACAGTCCAAAAAAAAATTGCATATGCTGTGAGACAGCTGAAATAACCGTATAGTCTTTACCTCCCACCCGAAGTCAAATTCAGCGGTGTCGCCCTTCAGCACAATAACGCGGCTTATGTCAGGATAACTATTGACAGGATTTTGACCTTCAAACACGAGAAACAACTTGCTTCAAAAACTCGGATCAATCTCCTGGGAAGTCTTTCGTGACTCTATGTGCACATCTGTCCTCTGCCTGGTGTATCCTACACCTTAATAAGGTGCCTCCATTTAGCTAAACAGTATAAATAGAAAACTTGTAGATAGCCAGCTGAATATTACAATGCGCCTTATTACCGCCACGATTAGAAACACGCCAACCCAATAGCTCCCAATGATAAGCAACTTTCACCCACCTCCATTAAGACGATAAAATATGCTAGTTGGGGAATTCATGAAGATTCAGAACAACCAAAACATTCCAATACACGAGGATATAACATAAAACTAAATCATCGGTACCGTCACGTAATCCACCCATGATGCTAGCCACGAAGTTGTACGACACAGATTTTGATATCAATGCGGAGTGGAAAAAGCCTGGTGGGACTTCATCGCCAATCCAACTGCTTACGTACCAGGGTTCAATCTACCAAAGCATATATGGACGCAATATGGCCATTGCGGAGACTTCCTGCGCTCCTATGCACTACCAGATGGCCGACCATCCATTATCTTTTCATTAAGATAACAACCTAGCTTTTGAGAAGATTGACTGAAAGTCCATTACTAATGCACCAATTTACTAGCGCATCGTAGATCACATTTAGGGCTGTCTGCGGTTTAAAGCCAAGTTGTCTGGCCGAGTTACACATGCTGTCAAAAGTAGTTCTGCCCTTAAGATTTTGAATCTTTTGCATCCTATTCAGAGGATACATTCGCAAACAGTTTTGGGCACATGAATCTCGACCATTCTTCTATGCTTTTCAACATGAAGAAAGTCAGATCTATTTGCCTGATCAGATCTTAACGAGTGCGTAATCCTCCTTTCCGATTTTCGGTATAAAGGCTACTATCCCTGTTTGCCAGGGTTCCGGTATGTATGGGAGTGCTAGGCTAGCAGTGAAGATTTACTTCAGAGCTATCAGCAGCTGATCTCTACCCTTTTGTTACATAACTGGATCAAAGCCATTGGTGCCAGGCGACTTGAAGACGTTAAACGAAGCTATAGCATGTTTAATGGCCTCATCCGTAACACAACCGATGGGATATACATACTACGGCGTGTTGTGCTATTCATCTCATCAGAAGCTTCGTTAGTAGGAGTTACAATGGTCTCAACAGGTTCTGATTAGGTTACTTGGGAAGTGAGCCTCTAACATGAGACGGAAGTCTTTAATTTCGACTCAGTGTAGGTTACGTCAGATTTTCTGAGTGATTCCAGATTTTTTGTTTTTCCCCTTTGGGAAATCGATACACGAATAAGCTTCCCACGATCTTTTTGCTTGGATCCGTAAAGATTTAAATCTCAGGATTATATCCATGTGGTACTTGAGGTTATTTTTTCATCAAGGCCAAACAATTTTTTTTTTTTTTTTTTTGAGAGGGCAGAAAGAAGGGCAGATGTCTATTGAAGGAAATTACATTGGCGACAAAATTTTTGAATTTAGTGCAATTTATTTAATTTAAACAGACATTCGAAAATCGCTCAATACTTATGTTACAACCTGACAATATCTGCATTCATTAGCACTAGCTTGTAGGGGCTGAAGTGTTTAATACAATGCAAAACATAGTACCGGAAAAACATTGACTTGCAAAAGATGTTTCTCATTTTCTTATAAAATCATGGTATTTCTTAAATATTTCGAAGCTTTAGAACTTTTCAAGAAAGCTTTCTACTAAATTTTGCGTGAATTGTGCAATTTCAACTAAAATCGGAAAAGGTAACGCAGCAATTAAGATTCATTCTAATGAACTGAGAGGCAATCTATTTGTATTAACCACACCTTCAAAATTGGTAAACATTATTTACTCTACCACTGATTATGGGAGATTTTGCACTTAAAATCGCAAGATTATGGATAAGTTGTTGATATTATGATGACAAGCAAAGTTTAAACCGAACTCATTGACATTTGTGAAAAATCTCAGCATAATCACTTTATAGCACTCAACCAAACGCAGGAATCTTCTTCCCTCCATCCATTTTAATTTAAAAACTGTTAGCCCTAGCCTACAATCTCCGAATTAAATTAAATGACAAGAGTGCACTTTAGCTGCATTCTTAATTAAATTTGAATGTACTTGCTCATGCTTTATCCTGACCTTATTTAAGCCTGTCGCACCCCTCATAGATATTAAATTACACTATCGTTTAATCGCAATGCAACCCTCTGTGTAGTTAAGCTCAATACATTTATTATCGTGTAACTATAATACCATCGATAATGTGACGTTCGCAGGACATGCATACTCTTATTCGATAACACCCCACTACGCGCTTTAAAGATAGGGACTTAAAATATCTTTCATCGTGGCGCTTTCCCGGTCTCTCTGTTTCTTGATGGCATTTTCGAAGACAAATATTGGCAAATCCCTCTCATGAATATTCAATTTTTTTTTTATATATATATATATAATGCATATATACACATATACAGAAAAGTGACTGACCTACCCTAGGTCTAGGGCTTGTTATTGACATGAACCTCCCTTAATCCTATTAATACCCAAACCGCCTGCTTTCAGCACACGATTATAATTTCGAAATCTGAGTGGAGTAAAGTATACTACTACTGCCTCGTAAATGTTAATAACAAAAAATTAATAAATTAAAAGAAATTAAACACTCCAAAATTCGTATACAGAACTAAACTACTCTTATGGATTCTATACGATCTCAGGGTGGACTAGGAACAGAGGTACACAGAGCACCCAAAGTGGTTAAACAATGCCACCCAAACTACTGCGTTGCCACCACTTAATCAAATTTACATTAAAATTGATTTCTCCTCTATGTACATGTGTGTACGCATCCAACAGTGTCCAATGAGCACAACACACACAGCATAATCTACAGCAACGCATCTTGTGACAGGACAACATGAAATGCTAACTAATGCAACCGTTCGTTTTCGTTCAAATATCATATACGATTATATAATGGCGTATGGTGTCGTGTTTTTACATATCTTTCCATGGTCAAGTAGACCTAATGGAACATTAATAGCAAAATATTGATTATGGGACGGCAAAAGGACCAAATATAAATTATGGCCAAACCAAAACTCTACATCAAGCATCGACAGGAAACAAAACGCACATAAGTTACTGGAGAAGCATAGAAGTGATTGGGATGGTCTACATGTACAAGCCAAAAAATATCCGAAGCCGATGGGGTCAATCAGACGTCCAGGACTAAACAAATTGAGGAATAAAGGAAATTAATTACAATTTCTGTTTGTATAGGATTTATGATTTCCCGTTAGGTAGAAATCACCGAGGGTGGACAACACGGCTTAATGATGTAATAACAGCTATTACCACAGCGACCATAGTAAGTCCCATCAAACCGTCATGTCAGTATTTACCAGACCCACGGGAAACTAAAAGACATTTTCTGTGTTGGTGAATGTCACTTGATTGGTTTTTTTATTTAAATAACAAGAGAAAATGAGTTCATCCAATCCACCATCTGCCTACCACCCTTCGTTACGAGGTCACGAGCGCAATTCGCTTACGATACATTTACGAGTATAGCCGACCAGCTTGTGATAACTATTATTACACTAAATGGTGGGGGGTTTCGGTTTTCGACCTGCCGTGGCTGTGTTTGTCTTTAACATAATATGCTTGATTGCAGCGATTCAGGGGTGTTTTTTTTTTTTTTTTTATTTCAGATTTATTAACCTTTTTCTTGTTGCTTGAAAGGAGTTTTTGAGTAAAGTTGTGATGATGATAGAGTGTTCTGTTTAAAGTGTGGGAAAATGTTAGTAGTGTCCATAAGAGTAGCATCTTGATATTTTGAGATGATCCTAACCGGATTTAAATGGTTTTCACTTAATCGTGTCAAGGATGAAACCGACATTTTACAAAGCTATAAAAAGCAGTCTGCAATCTGCAGCATCGGCAAGTAATTGTTTGGCTTGCCCTTGTCGTTCAGATAACCCCGTCTATCTACATATACATAAATGTATACATATGACTGCTGTACATTCAATTTTCATGACCGAGAAATGTTGATGTTCCTACCACTACTATAGATGCTTTATCCTACACCACTAAGGGCTGTATAAGATTATGTGCAAAACATATCCCTAAATATTTGTATGCATTATGTACTAAATTTTTGCAGAGAGTCACAAACGTTGTATGTTTTTACATTGTCATAGGTCATATGAAAGGTCTCCGAGGTATTTTGGTACATTTTTGAAAAAAAATTATCTTTATTAAAAATCAATTTCAATCAAGTACATATTGGCCAATATTATCTATGATCTTTTGCCATTTTCTGGGTAGCTTCATAATTCCAGTGGTGTAGAACTTCTGTGGTTTATCAGTGAAAAACTTGGCCAAGTGATTTTCAGATCAAGAGAGTTTTGCATAGACCGAAACAAATGGTAGTCAGTGGGTGCAAGGTCCGAAATATACGGTGGATGCATCAAAACTTCCCAATTAAGCTTCATCAATTTGTTCCGGGTCATCAAAGACGTGTGTGGCCTAGCATTGCCATGATGGAAAACAACTTCCTTTTTGTTGGCCAATTCTTGTAGCTCTTTTTTGAAATCTTCATTCAAACGTTCGAGTTATGCACAGTAGAGGATCAAATTGACCGTTTAGCCACGTTTTAGCAGCTCATAATAGACTTTGAGCTGTGTTTGAGACCAAACACTCAACATAACCTTATTTGCTGTCAACCCAGGTTTTAAAGACGTTTGTGGTTCGTCACCGGCCTTTGACTATGATCGCTTGCGTTGGATATTCTCGTATTTACTCCATTTATCATCGCCCGTAATGAATCGCCTCAAAAATGGTTTCATTTCTTTACGATTTAGCAGAGTTTCACTGATGGTTATTCGGTCAATTAAATTTCTTTGCTTTAATTCATGTGGCACCCAAACATCGAGCTTCTTTAAGTAGCCTCAATTCACTAATCATCAAACTGTCACTCAATTTATTCAGTAAACTCAACATTTTCATCATAGTATAGTACACTAACGAGCAACGTCTGCAAATTATAAAAATTTTCTACAGATATTCGGAGCCGGTGACTGCAACTTTAAGAGCGTTAACTCCAATTTTCGGTCGTAATTCTCGCCCTAGTAGACAGGCAATAACAAGTTTAGTGAAAAAATTTGAGTCTACATATTCGTTGTGTGATGTTGCCGTGTCAGTGTGACAACGGATTGGTCGAAGTGTTGAAAATATCGCTGCCATTCAGACGTCCGTAGCAAACGATCCAAATCAATGGTTCGTCAATAAGCAAAATATGCGTTATTGGTCGAGTGAAAACCCACATGTGCTTCATAATTCACCACTTCATACACAAAAAATAACTGTTTGGTGCGGTTTGCATGCCGGCGGCATTATTGGGCCATATTTTTTCGTCGACGATAACGATCGTCATGTTACTGTGAATGGTTAGCGTTATCGCGCCATGATCACCGATTATTTTTGGCCCCAATTGGAAGATATGGACTTGGACGACATGTGGTTTCAACAGGATGGTGCCACAAGCCACAAAACACACGCTACAATCGATTTATTGAAGAGTAAGTATGGTGAGCGTGTTATCTCAAGACATGGGCCAGTCGATTGGCTGCCTAGTTCGTGCGACTTAACGCCGCTTGACTATTTTCTGTGGAGTTACGTTAAGTCATTGGTTTATGCCAATACGCCGACGACGTTGGAAGAGCTCAGAGCTAACATTGAACGCGAAATAGCGGCCGTTTTGGCCGAAATGTGTGGCCGAGTCCAACGAATCGACCGCTACAAACGTGCCCGCGGAACGAAGTCAAGTTCCATTCATAAATGTTTTGATTGTACTTCAAGCCAGTAATAAAGTTTTTGAAATATCTCAAATGGTTTGCCTTTTATTTAAAAAAAAAATTTGTCAAGTCGTTATTAGAAAACCCTATATTTTCTTTATAAATTGCGCATCCCGTTGCGCTTGATGTTGATGAAACCGGGTGCTCAAAGTCAGTCTTACTGAAGAATCTCTAAATCCATCCATTTAAACATCCAATAGCAAACGCGAAGTGTCTTCCTCGTTGGTAAGCACATTGAACCTTATACATCCTGCTTGACTCGAACTACAACTTTTTAAAATGCTATGATTTTTTTATTTTTTGAGAAATTTTATTGTGCAAAAGCAAAAAATGTTGGAAAATACATCAGTTTTCAAATCGTATCAGTAAATTTCAATATGTCCACCTTTGGCGCGAATAATGGCCTTGAGACGGCCGAAGAAAGCATCGCACGCTTCACGCAAGTGGCTCTGCGGTATGTTCCCGGCGAGGTGCTTGTTTGAGGTGGTCCAAAC
Organism: Volucella inanis; assembly: GCA_907269105.1. Lineage (NCBI taxonomy): Eukaryota > Metazoa > Arthropoda > Insecta > Diptera > Syrphidae > Volucella > Volucella inanis. The sequence goes on along the minus strand of OU026153.1, from coordinate 229,295,545 downwards.
TTTGGTATTTTTTAGTGCCACCTTTGCCTTTAAAATAGCTCAGACAGAGAAATCCAATGGATTTGCATTCGGAGAATTTGCAATCCATTGTGTCGAAGAAATGAAGTGTGGAACATTGTTTTTAAACCAATCTTGGTTGACGCGCGCTTTGTGAGACGGTGCCGAGCCTTGTTGAAATGTCCACGGTCTCCGACCGAAATGATTGTTTGCCCAAGGCTTCAGTACTGCCTCTAAGACAGTTCCACGGTATACGATCGCAATAATTTTGACGCCAAGGTCCAAAAATACGAGCGGAGGGTGACCAACGGCGGTTATGGCGGCTCAAACCATCACCATCTGTGCTGCCTGCTTTCTATGGCCTTCCAAAGTTGGAAATTTTCGAAGGACCTCTCTGGCAAGTAAACTTGGTCATTTGGTTTGTTGACATATTACTCGATAACAAATGGCGACTCTTCGGTAAAAACCAAATTTGGCAACTCACCACTTTCGTGCAAGCGTAGCAACTCCTTCGCTCTTTCGACTCTAACTTTTTTTGGAACTTCAATGGCTTGAGTTCCAAACTCATTTTTCAGTATGTGTTGCATCCGTTCCAATGATATATTGAGCTCACGAGCCATTTTTCTTCCACTTCGACGCATATTTCGCTCAATTCGAGCCTTCACTTTCCGGACCACCATATTGCGTTTTGCAAGTGGTTTAAGACACTAATGATATAATCACGTTGAGGTGCTGGAGGCTTTTAACGATAGCTACTTGTGGTTTTCCAGCCAAATATAAAGCAATCACACTATCACGTTTAAATTCCATCGCGGATAAACATTTTTCAACACAACTGACACGCAAATAGTTTAAAAGGCTTGTTAATAATAAAATTATCTGTTGCGTCAAAGTTTGAGCTCACTGTCATGAACAGTTTGGAAATTATAGCAGTCTGAAGTTGGTTGCAGTTCGAGTCAGGCAAGGTGTAGTATCTTAAAAAGTATAAACGAACCAGAAATGATTGCAACGTCTTTCTTAAGGGTGTGAAATTTCAATACGACCAAAAGCTGAGGCAAAAACTACTATAATGTCACAAAGGTAGTAAACATTTTTGGTCTCTCGTCAAAAATATTAGAAATTCTGCTTCAACTTCCATCCCAACGCTTGTTTAAAATGACATTCCAGCTGTCAGCTCTTCGGACAAGGCCAATCTGCTTGCTACAGACTTTTCGGCCAACTCAACACTTCTAGATTATGCTTTGTCCCCGCCTACATTTAAGTGCGTCAAATCTTCACTGTCGCACTCGTGTAGTAGCAAGTGTTCTTAAAGCCTTCGCATCAACAGGTCCACTAGTGATTTGATGGCATGTCTCGCCGAAAAGTGTAACTAAAGCGTACATCAATCTGGCGAATGCAAGATAGTTACACTTGATATTTCTAAGGCATTTGATAGACTTTGGCATCAGACTCCTTAGTCGAAAATGCGTATTTTTATGATCGAGGACTCTCTTCGTGAATAGGTTTGAAATTAGCTTTCGGAACGTGCAATTCAAGTTGTTTTGGATAGTTTCAGGTCTCGTATTCACAAAATGAATGAATAGGGTTCCGTTCTGTCTCAGACACTCTTTTTAATTTTCATCAATGATCTGTTGTCCGATACTTCTAATCCAATATATTCTTTTCCTGATGACAGTACTCTCTGCTTTTCACATTCCTTCAAGGACTCACGTCCCTGCTATTCGTCTGTTGAACGCCGAGAAATAATCCACATCCGGAGAGTCTGAAATCGAAGAAAATTTGGAAGCAATCGCATCGTTATCGTCTCAGTCTCAACTAGTCCGCTTCAAGTCCGCAAAAAATGAATTGTTAGACTTTTTAAAAGAGGAAGCGGAAGAAAAAAAAAAAAAAACGCCATCAAGATCAAATGGAAATAGATGCACAACAAATAGAAGTAATGCGAGGTATAAAAGAGGTATTGGATAAGATATTGTAAGGAAGTGCAACTCAAACCAAGCGACTGAATTAATTTTTTTTCAATGTTCCATTTTATTTTTGGTTTTTAGTACTGAAAATGAATTTAGTTATTTTTTTCTGTTTAATACATTTTATTTGTTATGCTGATATAAGCATCATAATCGAGTTTTTTTTATGTTGGGCTTGATTATAAGTTCCAATTGAATTTCCCTCTGCACCCGATGTGATTCGTTAAACTAGTCGACTTCTCCCCTGGACCGATAATTGTTCATCATACTCGGCGGAAACACCTTAATTACGTGTAATGTAATTACACAAGACATAACAAAATGCTTTGCACCTTTTAAAATACGTATATCTAGGTCTTTTAAATCTCTTTTTAAGTATTTTAAACGCTTCTTCAATGCACACCCTTGTTGAGCCCAAGGAAATATTGTATCGTACTTCCTGACTAGTAAGATGGCCTTTGCCTTGGAATGGAACTCTCATATGCATTGGCAACGGATAAGCCGAATCTCCCAAAAGATGTGGAATCGAAATTGATTATTTTCTTAGACGTTTACTTTAGGGACTGTTTGTCTATACCAGGCCAACCAAAATATTCATTGGTGAAAATGCAGTTACCTTCGCATACTGCCTAGATACGAAGAAATGAAGAAACTTAAAATAAAAAGGATTTATTTTTCTTTGTTAACCAGAAGTATCATGGACTTAGTACCATGTCTATTATAGTAGCAGGTATAGGAATTTGAGTCCCATCGATACAACCAACAACATGAGGAAATGGGTACCTCCTTAGTGTACGGAACATATTCATTTTCCGGGTAAACTCTTCATTAGTATTTGGCCACTTTCTAAAAAGGTTTCGATGGCGGCTTATAAATTTTGTGGTTTTGAGAAACACCTTGACCTACACAAAACGGATCGGACAAATCTCTGTAGGAATAACCATTGGCCAGTTTCCATATCATTATCAGTAAAGCATGGTTCAAACTGATTGCAGGTCGTCCGGTTTTAGCTCTTTCGCAAAAAGGCCCGAGTTTAAAAATAAGTTTCTGCCAACCAAAGAAACTTAAACTATTTTCTTACCCTGTATGTTTGCCAACTCATTTTAAAATGACTAAAGAAAATGTCATCGGGAAATGTTTGTATCAGTTTAAAAAATCCTTTTTTTTTTGATGACATGGCGCTGCATTCCCCATATTTTAGCGTACATCATTTTTTTTTTTGTTTGTTTTATTTTTACCTCTTTTGTTATTTCTTCCTTGACAACTAAGAATTGACTCATACTAAGAATTATATTTCAAATTAAGACGAAACTTGATTGAAACTTGATTGATTAAACACTGCTTTGCAGTGGTATGCTTTGCAAATCTTGTGTTTACGTATTAACCCATACTGTCTGCTCTCATTAAAGCGAAACTTTAACATTGTCCATGAATGGCACTTGCATCGTTGAAACCGAAAAACTTTTCATTCTCGGTATGTTTCATGACCACATAATCCTTGTCAGCAAAAATGTCGATGTAACTCAAGCGATGTAAGAAATATTTCACCCCCTCCGATCTGGCTTCAATAAATAAGGTATTTATCCTCCAGAAATTGGAGTCCAACACCAACATATCGTAGATTTTATGTAAAGTTCGCCCTGCTTTTGGTCATCATCAAGTACCTTCTCGCGAGGCTATAAAGAATTTAATTGATAAATTTGATAAACTCGGACAAGGTCAGCTTAAAAATATCGCCGGCTAAGCTGATCACAGGAACTGGGCCTATCCTCAATCACTTTGCACAGTAGTTAGCATAAAGATCTTGGCCTACATGCTTATGAGATACAGTAGACACAAGAATTTAAGCCAACAGACCACGCACAACGCCATACTTTTGCTAATTGGGTCCTAAACAAGATTATACTTTTATACAAAAAATTATTCTGAATGATGAGGATCATATCCATTTGTCTGAGTAACTAAAAAAACCCAACTGTCGTATCTACGGCTTCGAATCCAACAGATAGAGTGGAACTACCTCTCCATCTACAACTCTACAACGAGTGACAGTGAGAGTTTTTGGGCTTGCGATGTCACTGGGTCATGATGTTGACTAACCTGTTTTGCTTGAAATTGATGCAATCAACGTGAAAGAGGTTATTCTTTCAGTAAGGTAGTGCCACATGCCACACAGCTGAATAAACAATGGCTTTATTGCGTGGAAAATATACAGGACATGTGATTTCTGGAAATGAAGGTTGTAATTGACCGCCAAGATCGTGCGATTAAATACCATTAGACTTTTTTCTTTGGGGTTATGGAAAAATAATGTCTACGCCAATGCTTCACCAACGATTCGTGTGCTAAAATAAAATATCAGAGCTGTTATTCATCACAGCCGCAATTATGCGAGAATGTGATGAAAAATTGAATGAAAAGTAAGACTATTTTAAGGTAGAATTGAGGCGGAATCCTTATCGCAGTAATTCCTTTCAATTTCTTTTTCGTTCGATTTACCTTGGTCTTCTCTAATCGAAAAGTACGCGAACAGATACTGTCTTATACACTCCTGTGTATCACATCAGATGCTGAATATCTGCTAACTTAAACACAATGTCGCTATAGGACTTCAACGCATACTTCTTTTTCAAGGTTTTGCCCTTGTGTGTCTTCATTTGCAGCAACAAGAAGTAATCCGAGTTAATATTTGGTCATGGGAACCTTCGGATTAGTCTGAGTTCAATTTCATATGTGATACCTTGCACGCTATTTTCTTCAACTGCACTGTAAAACAGGCTTTTCTTTCCTAACCTTACGCTTAAATGTCACGATTTCAACTTCATGCTAAGGTCATCGTTTGTATGCATGTCTTGTCGACGAGCGCGTTGAAGGAATCTTGAGCAAGCCGTCTATTTCTTCTTTTCCTATGGTCATGCCGTATTTCTCTAATGATAAATCCACAACTCAAAACTGGAGGACTAAATTTTTCAAAGGAAGTGCCGGCAATACACTAATCTATATGAGCGCTGTTTAGCCGAGAACTTCTCTATCACCATTTCTGTTCCCATATTTTGGATGAAATCAGAATTATGTCCTGAGAATCTAACGCTGAGGCTAGAATGAGGTAAGGACTGATACTTTTCTGACATCACTGACGACTCCATGTTGGAAATTTTCTTCGCCTCCTTCTCCTCGTATTTTGCTTTGTCAAGAACACAGTTGCTTATGGGTATTGAGTTACGTCTGCACTATCAGACTTAATGCTTATGGTGTACGACTTTTATACATAAACTGTTGAAACTGTGTGTATGTATCGTTTCACTTGATATGTCAACCACTCAGTATCGCGATCCTTCGCCTTTATTGCTAAAGATGAATATAGATTGAATATTAAACCAGGATCAGAGTTCGAGTGCACAATCAATAGGTCTGGAAGTCTATAAATAAGAGGAACAAAATGTCTTGTTAGGATTAAATGAAGGAGGTCTTATCGTCGATGAACTCGTAAGGACAAGACAGTGTGATGGAAAGTATGAAGCGGCGGATGATGTTTTATTGGGTCAATTACAGCTCTTATATAACTGAAACGGGCTACTGCCTTCAAAACAATCGGTGCCTTTATCCAAATGGACGCACAATGCGAATGGTAATTCTAGGAGGGGATTGTACAAAGAGTTAACCATAAGTAATGAACACGTCTGTTAGTACAGGTGAAAAACATGGCCTAGACGGCAACACATCTGAATGTGAGCTTGTAGTAATCAGTTCTACTGAAGAGCGAAATATTAGCTTAGCTTACGGTTTTCTAACCTCAATATCTACAAGATAACAATACCGTCACCTCACAACAAAAGAGTTAATCAACATTTCCTTGTATCGCATTCCTGAACTTCTTGTCATGTCAAAACCCTTATAACCTGCATATATGTAGTCACATAATCAGTCACATCTGCAGCCAAAGTCATCACAGATGCCTCCGCTAATATACTGATTTTCGCTCTACCACTTATACAGCTTGCCTACGGAGCTGCACTTTATAAAAATTCGCAAGTGATTTGTGGGTCCAAGGATTGATAGCAACGGAAAAATATCGGCTCCTCTGGAGGAAAAATAAAGACCATGAGAAACTGACATTACATGCAATTCTTACTATGATGAGCAATTTAAATTTAGTAGCTATAGTTGATGCTGCGAACAGTATCTTAATCTAATCATATATACGGCAGCCAAACCGAACGCCTAGCTGTTGGAGAAAAGTATGTCAGATGAATGTCACCTCAGCAACGTTTGCTTTTTCCACAAGAATTGAGGCATTGTATCTGAAACCATTTGACAACGATCCTTTCAGTACGGTCTTATATATAATATTCACGCTATGGCAAGTCTTAGAGTGTCCAGATCGATACTCAACATTTTTCTAAGGACGGTTATGAGAGTATCTATAGAGATGACATTAACATATCCTAGCAGGCATACCTGCCAAAATGGGCAGAATGACGTGAGAAAACGCTCGCTCGTGAAAGTCGAACACAACCCCACTGTGGCCTTTAATTTCAAAAAATGGCTTATACAAGGTGATGCGAAGACATATTATGACTTCTTCTGTTACTGGTGCGATATTCAGTAATTTACATAACTGCAATTCCTACGAAAATTAATTCTTTGAGGACCGACTTCATGAGGTAAAATATGATATTACAAAGCACAATGAACTCTCAGAAATTGCCTGCTACATCTCCTGCTACACAGGAGAGACAATAACATCTACAGGTCTTCACAGTGATATATCGATGATTCAAAAAATAGTCAGTGTTCAAAATCCAGTAAACTGCTTTAGAATCCAATAAGTCGTTGAGAAAGGAGGAGTTTTGATAAAATTAACCAAAATGATTTTAATTATAAACAAATCAGAATATTTATGCTAAAAAATACATAACTAAACATAGACTAAGATAACTAACGTGTTCTAAAGAACTATTCCTTTCCTTATACTCGCAAAAGTTTGAAGTAATTAACCACTAATTGTAAAATTTGTCATGAAGCAAAATATAACAAAAACATCCACCGAGACGCAATATACAATCAGTCAAACTCCCATACTAAACCATCCGGATGAAATACTTTACTCAGTCGCAGATATACATTTTTTAATATGTTAAGATAAGTTTTCCAAATTTTCTGTTGGAAAATCAATCAAGTCACGTGCCATTGTTGATTTTAAAGAACCGAGATACAAAATAACTAACTCAAAAATACAAAAACAACAATCTGTGATAATGAAATATCCCTTAATCAGGAAAGTATAAAATAGTTACTCAAAGAAGAATTTGCGGTGACCATTTTTACTACACAACCCTTTCACAATAAATGGACAGGTAGAAAGGTTTTATAGTGCGCTATCCGAAATAGACAGGTTTACGAAATTAGAGCAAAATATAAGTGACATTGCTGAGTGAGATATTTTTACTTAGGACAGCTAAAAATAGTACGTGTATGTACAATTCATTCGGTTACCAACTAGAGACCTACATACGAGTATATATAGGCATTATCCATTATCAATTCGTCGCGAAATAAAAATAATTGCAAATTATAACGACCAGGAAGTAGAGAGCTCGATGAGCATTTCATAAGTGAGTTGTACGGCTTAGGAACGTATCACGATATTTTAGAGTACGTCCGAAAGTGGGCTTTAGGGTGTACTGATGAACATTCATAGCAAGAAGGGTGCTACGGTAAAATAGTTTGAAGGGCAAAATTCTGCTGGCGACTTTTATGGAGCATGTGAACACGAGACATTACGTCGGTGTTCGAAGTTGTTAATTATCTGAATATCGGGGACGGAACGAAGCCAGGTAAATATCAGACTTGAAACCATCAAAGAAAACTTGAATTGAACGTTCCAAAAGGTAATTTCTAATCCATTGATGAAGAGAGTCATTGATCAGAAAAACCCGCATTTTTGACAAAAGAGTCTGATGCCAAAATCTATCAAATCGCTTAGAAATATCAAGTGCAATTATCTTGCTTTTGACAGATATGTTATATTTTTCGGTGAGACATGAAGACCGCACTGCCGGTTTTTGAGAGATTTTCGTGTTTCGAGATATTTCTTGAGCTGAAGGTTCATAAGAGCTTTCACAAGCTTGCTAGCGAGGGACGTAAATGCAATTAGTATGTAGGAGGAGAGAGCAGAAGATTCGCCTTTTTTAGGACGGGCTGAAAGTGAAGCATTGATGAAAAATCGTACGCAGTGGTGTTGCCAGCGTGAAAGAACAGGGGAGATAATATATTACATCTCCACCATCGGATTTGTGAATTGAGATCTTTAAATACTCTTGCTACAACACGAATATGAAAATTGACTTATCCTAATGAAGATTCGATACACTCAAGTGGAGGCGGAGACAAAGCGCAATTTATAAGTTGGCAATATAAGTTGGCCGCAAAGCATACAGCAAGCAGATTGGTCTTGTCCAAAGGGCTAAAAGTTGAATAATTATAACAAATAAGCGTTGGGATGGACGATGAGGCAGAACTTCTAATACTACCTTTGGGACATTGCAGTATTTTTTGCCTCAGTTTTTGGTTATATTGAAATTTAACACACCTAAGAAAGGCTTGGCAGTCATTCTTGACTCGTTTAAACTTTTTCCGTATTTCTTCTGTTAAGAAGAAGAGGAGGAGTTCTTGAAGGACCGAATAAAAAAATTTCTCTAACCGTAACAGACTCTTTACAGCTCGAGTCGTTCAATGCCTTTTCTTTTGGTTTGATATCCTTCATCCGATGAAGGATAGAGGATCTCATTCATCGTGATCATGTCGCCAGTGACATCTAAAGGGTGATTCATCGTGAGGTTTGATTTATAATGTAAAATAAAACACGTAAGTTTGAAAATGAATTTAAAATTCGGTTAAAAGGACAATTCATGGCGTTTACTTTTTGAAAATGATATCATGTAAATATTGGCCATGACTATGTCTGAGGTGGTCCATTCCGAAGATCCAACGTAGGTGACTCGTTCGAGCATAGCGGCTGGTATCTTGCGAATAACACGAATAATGTTGGCTTTCAAAGCGTCAATCGTAGCTAGCTTATTCCTGAAAAACTGAGACTTTACATAGAGAAAATAATCCAAAGGTATGATATCGCACGACCTAGGCAGCCAATTTACTGTACCAAAACGTGAAATGAAGTGCTCACCAAAATTATTTCCGAGCAAGTCCATTCTTTCACTCGCTGTATGGATCGTAGCGCCAGCTTGTTGAAACCAGAGCTACCGAAACTATGTGCTTGAATTTCAGGAAGCACATAGTACTTTAACATGGCGCGATAACGGTTTCTATTGACGATAACGTTCTGATTTGCCTCATTTGAAAATATGTATAGATGTGGAAATTTTATTTATTAACGTATCTATTAAGCCAGAAATAGGCCTCATCACTGAACAAACTTTCACGATAAAACACCGGATTTTCATTCAGTTTTTCCAGAGTCCATTCACTGAAAATATGACACAAATTCAAGTCGCCTGGCTTCAATTCTTGAAGCCTCACGTTAGATACGCCAAGGTATTGAATACGCCAAACCAAGCTACTGCGAACGACGACGAATCGACTCATCACGGTCTTCGCATACGCTCTCAGCTGCAGTTGCTATAGTCTCTTAACTACGTGCTGGATGTGGTCTAACCGGTCGAGTATCATCCACTAATGTAAACTGTGACTCAAATTTGCGAATGGTATTGGCAATAGTTTCAGTAGGTCGATTATGAGCAGCGTAAGTTCTTCGAATCTCACGAAAAACATTTCTCACAGAACGCTGATTTTCGTAATACAGCTGAACATTTTGGAGACACTGTTGTAGTGTGAGTCTTTTCATTATGATTTGCCAGGCAATATTGAACAAAATAACAAAGCAGTTTGATTGGATTCATGCGCGATCTGTCAAAAAAAGTCTATTGAAAATCAAACCTTACGATGAATCACCCTGTACTTCGTTATCGAGAAAACAGAATGAAAAGTTAAAAGTCCTTAATGAAGCTGTTGAGTCGGCTTCAGCTGGCTTTTTCTACTCGAGAAACCAAAGAAAATTATCTCAGTAGTTTCAGGAAAAATAAGTATAATCATTAAAAAATTGTCTTTCCTAAGTGAGAATACTAATGAAATTGAATTACCATGTATCTGTGGTATCTATTTGTTCGAATATTATAAGAAACTAAAAATACCGACGTAGGCAAATAAGCTTGGAGCTTTTTAAGAATCAACAAGAAGTATTTGACATCTTCACTTTAAGCAGGAGTTTAGTCAAGGATGTAGATAAATAAAAATACAAGTACATCAAGTAAACGCACTATAGTAACAAACATCAACTTCAGACCCCCATTTCAGGCTAACTTCATCAACACAATTATATTGTCAGTAATCACCCGGAATCGTACGGACTTTGTAAAAAGTAAGGATCTCTCATATAGAACTCCAACTGTTAAACAAGGAATATAAATTCTGACATAGCTTGTCCAAAATAGATTGAGAAATGCAAAAATGTTTGCATTAATGACGTGTTACTAGTAAGCCAATGGCTTACCATATAAATCGCGTTATTGAAGCGCATGGCATGGTGCACTTTGTGACGATTGCTACATCGAATGGAGAGCTAAAATTACCTGTTTGCCGGTTATGCTCATTATTTATTAACGTATCTTGAATTTATCATTCATTATTATTTTATATCATTTTTTTTACTTTTCAATTATGGTCCCACCTTTTCGTTTTTTTTTTTTTTTTTTTTTTGTATTCTTCTTGTTTACAAATCATTCATTTAAAATTATTTGCTTGAGAAAGCCGTTTTTCATTTCGTCCTTTTACCAAGTCGTTTGTTCTTAATAAACACAATCCAAATTTTGCTTATTTTAGTAGCCGTGCTTAATTACGCATAACACAAAGTTTTGGTTAATTAGCAGCTGAGTCCAGCATTCTCCTGAGTAATAATCGTAAGATCACTAATAGGATTCACCACAGACGATACACTATGTGTCTTGGAATGAGAATCCACTATGACCTTTGATTTATTGTCATTCTTATAGCAAATGTCATTCTTGTGGTCATCATTATAAGGCTTTGGATTGGATTATCGCTATTGTAGCACCTTTCAAAAGCCTCGACTTCAGGTTTAACACAAAACCGTGGTTTTGAGCACAAATTTGGTAATAATTCCTTTCCTCTGTTGTACTCTATTAAAGTCTTCTGTGACATCTAGGTCGTATCCTTGTATCTGGATTCTGTGTTGGGGTGCAACTGCTTCTTGAACTCATTTTTCGGAAATTTCTAGCTAATTCACGCTTCTAGTCTAGAACACTTAAAAATCATCATATACGAGTATGTTGGCAACATAACGTATTCCACACTTTTAGTAAGAATCATGGTTGAGATATGCCCTCATTTTTAACACTATCATACTTGCTTAACTTTGCAGCTACCTGAAATTGTATACCTAAACGATTTCGGGTACAGATTGAAAATAATCCCCTAATACTTGTTCTGATGTCTCTTTGGATTTTAACAGCTCATAAAAAGATAATATTGTAAATGAATATTTTGAACGATGTAAAGTATTTTTATTCTTCACCACTTTGTAGAGAGTATAAAAAAATAAAATCTACTTCCGCGCACATGAAATAAACAATTGTTATACCCCACGAGAAGAAGCTCTGTTTTGACTTGCTTACCAAAAAACAGAAAGAAACAAATAAAATAGATCTTCTGTGAACTCTTAATGCTTCAATATTGAAATCCCACTCATGGGTTCCTACAAAGACACTTTTTGCCCTCCGACATACATATGTAAATTGGGTGCTTTCTCAAGATAAAAAATCAGCTATCACAAAATCATCTCCTTATCAATATTCCTAAAAGCACTGCTCCTATTGTTATTGTAGGTACTCATTCTCATAAAACCTACATAAGGACTTCAATCCATTTATTGTTACGATACACCTGTTACAACCAAAAAAAAAAAAAAAAAACACACTAAAATCCAACTTAGGATAGTGATGGAGCTAATCCGATATTTTTCAACCACGTGCATACCTGTAGACTAGAGTACGCAATTTATGCATTCACTTTTTTCCAATCGGCAGGTAAAAAAATAATCTTCACCACCGGGCCTAAAAGAAGAACTGGTACGGCTGAAGAGAATCAAAAAAAAAAAAAAAAACTCAGATACATATTTATTGGGGATTTATTGGATCATCACATATGTGAAATGTATTTTATGGGTGAATTTAAATTTATTGGTATGTCTGAAACGGTCCACAGAAGGGTAAAGATGTGATTTGCTTGTTGTCGGTGGTGCTCTGAACTCACTTTCTATGGCCGTACTGGTACCGAGTTGTGGAGTATTGATGTCGATGATGGTAAAAGCAAAGGCAAAGGCAATGGCAATGGCAAGGGCGTACTGCTGGGAGTAAATCGCCCCATTTTTTATTTATTTATTTTTTTGTTCAATCTTTTAGCGTTTTTTAAGGCTTTTTTTTTTTTTTTTTTGGCTGACTCACATTTTTTTTTATCTCTTGTGTGTCATATAAAATATTTCATGAATATAAGTAGAGACATTTGCCAGGATCTGCCTGAGCGCCGCCGTCAGTTGGGGGCTGTGTAGCGCCCGGATTGAAACTGGAAATCAATTGGAGGACTTAAATTTGAAAATATCATTCAAATACGAGTACACATATATTCAAGACAGAGTATGCTCTCAAAACTGGTACTGGCACTTTTTCGTACGTACAATCGTACGTATTTACCATATATGAAAGCACGACAGGCTTGGATGATTCATGGAATTTTTAATTTACAATTTCGCTGTCAAAGAGTCTTAGCTCTCGCTTAGCAGCGAGCAAGAGAGTGGGTGTGAAAGAGGATTGAAAAGCGATTTAGTTATGTATATATTTTTGGGTATTTTCTATGGAATAAACTACACAAATCATTTTGTTGCTTTAGTGTTTGTGCTCGAGATTTAACCCAACCAGCGAATACACATATTTATTTTTACGTTTGCCTTTTTATTATTTTTGTTGAACATAATTTTTTTTTTTTTTATTTTAATGGAATCCCTTTTTTATGAATTTTATTGTGGGGATTTGTTTGCTTTGGGGACGTTTTTTTGACTGTTATTTTATTTTTTTCATCAAATTTGTTGGCCTAACAAGTTTTTTACTATTTGTTTTGTCTGGTCTGTCAGGTTTATATAAATAGCTATTAAATGACTATTAGTTATGTTGAAATATTTAAAATAAATAAAGCCGCTTTTGACATATCGATAAACAGAGTTTATAAAATTAATTTCGAAATGGACGGACGTACATATCTGTCGTCAAAAAGATGGGCTAAAGGGTGCAATTAATCGATACAGCATTCTAGACTTAGACAATGAAATGGAGCATAAGGGATATAAGTGCTGTGAAATACCAAAGGGTCTCTCAACATGACCGGAAAGTTCCAATTTTGTATAAAGCACAATTTTTTGAGAAAATAAAAAAATTTTGATTTAAACATAAAGTATCCGGTGAATATCCCCCCGGATTTGCTGGTACATTGAAATTCTTTCGACGAAGTTTTTCATCGCGATTGTGGATGAATATGACTAGATTTTAGTGGTAAAGCGAGCGAGTGAACTTGCTGATATAAACTTTGGACTTCAAAAACCAAAAAAAAAAAAAAAAAAAAAAATAAGTGCTTGATGGTGTATTATTGGTTTTATTAACTTTACTCCAGACTAGGTTTTATCCGAGACTTAGTACACGTGAAACGTAGCAATAAAGGTGGTTGAGTTCTGAGAGTTTTCTACTTCTTTTTTTAAATAAATTGCTGTCCAACCAACTTTCCGCCAGAACAATGTGGAAATTTTATTAATTTAATTGCTATAAGAGTTGGTTAAGACTAATATCCGAGACTAAAATGATATCCGAGAAAGTCACTATTTGGTGTGGATTTTGGTCTGGCGAGCGCTACAGATCGATGACAAGCAACTTCTTGTGGCCTAAGCTTAATGGAATAAGTACCGATGACGTGCCATATGGCGCACATATGAGTATGTACCTGGCCAAAAGTCGATTTTTCTGAAAAGTAAAATTGAGAATCAAAACCTTTGTGTAGAGGAGAATATTTATACATACGCCAATATGATGTATGTTATGTAGTAATTTTTTTTTCTTTTTTTTTTTTGTGGCATGACAAAATCAGTTCAAAGTTAACTGTTGGATTATTTGCATATTTTTTTGCAATGCTTGTCAATTTGGTGGGTGTTGTTCAGTAAGTGATTGAGAGTGGTTGTGATTGTGAACTTAAAATTTTCATATGGAAAATTGAACTTCAGATATGTATTTCAGTTGAATTTTGGAAATATTAAGCTGTTGTTTAAAGTTAGGGTTTAATAACATTATGGTAAACTTTGATTTTTTTTATATTTTTTTAAAGTTTTAATAGTTTTGAAATAGTATACCCTGCCAGTCTGCATTGGTTTGGAGCTCTTAAGTTATAAATAAGTTGAATGTTCTTCTATCCAATGCAAAAAGAAATGGATGCCATAAATTGCAATATTAGACACTGTGTGCGAATAGGTTTTTCAGTTTCGTACTAAAAGCACTCACACTCTGAACAATGTTTTATATGTGGAACTGTTTTCTGTGATTTAAGATCTTAGCGCCAGAGATCGTTGGAGAAAACCGTGCCGGTTCCCAAGAGATCCAAGACCAATATAGCCAAAAGCCCTGGGCCTTCAAACAATACATCTCTGAGGTCTTTTAACAAAGTGGTAAAATATGCAATAGTGATCGCGGTAATTGACAAACACGACACGGACGGATCGATACTGGAAGAACTAAGGAGCGTTAATTGTGATCAAAGAGAAATCCCTTAACCATCTAGCGCAGACTAAAAGCATGATTCGGTTGGGCTTTGAGTCAATTCACCTAAGAGTTTATAAAACTGAAACTGCAAATTCAACCTCAGTTTATCCGATTCGACAACTAAGCCGTCGATCTCCCCCTCTGACACTCTATTGAAAATGGAAATCGATGATAAATTAAAAGGAGATCCTTTGCGAATAGAGGAAGAATATGAGCTCTTGAGCCTTACTTGTACTTTAATGAATCGTAGTAATGATACGGTTTTTCCAGATTAATTTCAATCACTCAAAAAAGGCTTCGGCTGCACTTATTCTGAATCTTTCCAAAAACGCAGAGAACATCATTCTAATCCAGGAACCATGAATTGCAGAAAACGTGGTTCGTGGGTTTCGAACACCTGTATACACTCTACTCTACACAAGAGAAAAAGGTAAGATAAGAACTTGGATTTTAGTGAAACGTAGCCCCGACTTAACCTTTGCCAAACTAGAGACTGCCAAAGGTTCGTACTGGCTGACCTCGGCATATCTTAGCCACGATCATGTGAGCCCTCTCCCTAGTGGTAATCTAAAAACGGTGCGACGCTAACGCTTATCACACGGTATGAGGCAGTAGCGACATCAACTACAGAAGAAAGAGACGTCTTTTAAGTCCTTGTTGTTACCAGTCCAGTGTTCGATTGGTCCCAGTAGCTTCTATTCGGGAATTGAATACCATCAGAATACATTTGGATATTTGATGGTCTTTTCAAGTTAGAAGTTCATTGATATGCAATAAAAGGAGGAAAGATTCTAATATTGAACCTCGTGGAACTCCTATTGTAACAAGACCGATTGTTTTGTCGAAGATAGAAAAAAATTAATTTCACGTCACTAGCAGGGAATCTGTAAAAAAATAAAACTTTATTACAATCTTTTTTTTACACAAATTTGTATGGTCTACCATATCAAAAGATTTGGAGAAACCGAAGAGTGCTAAAGAGGCAACATGGTCTGTGTCCAAAGCCTGGCAAAAATCTTCTCACAAATTTTTGAACTAAGTTTACCACGAAAATCAAATTCTTTGGGGGGGACAATAATTTTCGTTCGTTTACATAAACCATCACTTATTTTTGCATAATTCCTTAGAATGACTGAGACATGAATTGGAGTACAGATATGGGTCTGAAGTCATTTGTATAACGATTTTTGCAAATAGGAAGTATTTTGGCTACAATACATTGATAAATAAATATCTCCTGATAAGGAAGTATCGTCAAGATTGTATTAAAAGTTCATATGGCGACCGATTTTAACCCAAGTTTGTGAACTGTCGCCTTTTGTTCGAAGAGAATGTGATCATTTCATTCCTTTAGTGCTTTTGAAACCTTGGCATCCGTCAGATCTCACGAAGTTTCTTAACTTTACAATGTTAAACATCACTTACGTTTCTTATGAAAGTTGTTTCACAAATCTTATACGTCAAGCCCTTCCTCTTGGATTATGGTATTTGATGGTATGCCATTCTCATAAATTTAATACCCAGAGCTGACCTCTATTTTGTTTAAATTGTGCCAGTTCAATTTCTCATAAGATGCTTTGGTGCTGACTTTTTAGTAGGCCGCCCAAGATGAGTTAAGAACGATTTTCTAGCTTTTTTGAGTAACCTCAGCATAGGTAACCTATTGGGTATATAATTATTTTCGTGTGGTTTTTTTTTCAAATTTTGAACATTTATTTAAGAAAAACATGCACAATAGTATTATTCAAAGTATTGCCCATCTGAAGCTATGACTTTTTCCCATTGGCAAGAATGAACCAAGCCAATTTTTGATATTCTGCTACGATGTGAACCGTATTTCAGTGAGGGCGTTCTTCATCTACCGGAACAAATGGTATTCAGAAGTGGCAAGATCTGGGCTATAAGGCGGGTAGGTAAGACTTTCCATCCACTGTTTTCCAAATAGTTCTTAAGCGGAATAGCAACGTGGGGCTGAGCGTTGTCATGATGGAAAATTATTGCCTCTTGTCTGGTCGCAAATTCCGGGCGTTTTTCGGCTACTGCTTTCTTCAAACGGATTAATTGTGTTCGGTAGCGTTGTCCATTGATGATTTCACCCAGCTTTAGCAGCTCATAATACAGCACACCCATCTGATCATATCAAATACAGAGCATTACCTTCGCGTCATGGATATTCGGTTTTGCCGTTGATTTGCCTGGTTGGCCGGGTTTCACATATGATTTTTTGCGCTTAGGGTTGTCGTAATGGATCCATTTTTCACCATCAGTAACAATCCGATGCAAAAATGACTTCCTTTTTTGGTGTTCCAGCAGCATTTCGGACATGCAAAACCGCCTTTCGACGTCTCTCGGCTTGAGTTCGTATGGAACCCAATTTCCTTGCTTTTGAATATATCCAGCTACTTTCGAAGGTTTTGAAATGGCTGCTTGAGTGACACAAAAAGATTCTGTGAGCTCTTCTTGTGTTTGGCAACAATCTTCATAGAGTAATGCTTCCAGTTCATCATCTTCAAACTTTTTTGGCTGCCCAGGACGTTCATCGTCTTTCAAGCCAAAATCACCACTTTTAAATCGTGCAAACCACTTCGCTCAGCTAGCGCATGTTCACCATAAGCTTCCACCAAATACGATGACTTTCGGCAGCAGTTTTCTTCATATTAAAGTAATTAAGAAGAAGAACTCCCCGCAAAAACACTTTTTCTAGCACAAAGTTCGACATATTTGAGTGAAAAAAAAAAATTGTTGTTTACGCTTCAAATGAATGACATATACTGGAATGATGTACAATGACAGTAGCTTTCCAGCGCATGTTCCATGGGAATAATATAAGTTATGCCATCTCTAAGCAAATCGCACGAATAAGTTATAGACCCAATAACTGAGTTTGGTGTCCATCGCTGCAATATGTAACCACGTGTAGTGACACTTAATTAAGTTCCCCTATATGTGCCCTCTTATATTTAAAATTTGTCATACAAAATAGCTTAAATCCTAAGCTTATTTGGCAACAATAAATTAAATCGCCTGAAAATCAGTCCGATACAAATTATCACCTCAACCCATATATTTATTTTATTTGGAAAAAAAAACGTTCATCAAAGGTTTCACCAAAAAAAAAAAAAAACACTGACTTTATTCTTTTTTTAACTATTTAATTTAACTGAGTTTTGCAAATTATTTTTAATTAAACCGTCAGCGGCACATTTAAAAATAGGATTTTAGGTGATATGATCTTCAATCAAATAAATTACCCGATTCAGTGAAACCGGATATATTTGTTCAGTCGTTTTAACCAAATAAGGAAATATAAAAATAATTTATTTATTTCTTTTTTTAATTTTCTCTATGATTTCCGACAGCAGCTCATGTTAATCAGTTTTTTATTGTTTTATGTTCATAAAATGAAAACTAATATAGCACACAATCACTTGCAGACTACGTTGTGGTAGCATATTTTGATTATTTATTTTTTATAAACGCCAGACTAAATACGTATCTCCATTTTAGAAACTAAAATACATATTTCATAAATAAACTGACGGGAGTTTATTAGAATAGGTAATGTGTAAGCACATGAAAAAAAATAATAATAATAAAAAAGAAATTAAAATGCTGTGGAACAAAAAATCACCGACGAATGTGCATTCACAAACGTACGAGTACAATTATTTTTTATATGTCAAATATGTCATTAAAATGAAATTGTTGAAATTAAAATAGAATAAAAAAAAACAACAAAAAAACAACAAAAATAGATAAATTGAGATAGTTTCGTCGAAAATATAGAGCAGAGAAGTATAAATGGCTGAACACATAATTTGACGATTGCGTTTATTGCTTCTGACAAAAAAAAGATAAAAATCAAATACTTGTTCTTAAATGGAGCAATTGAAAAATAAAAATATTTAGAGAAAATATTGATCAGTTTTTATTATGATTTTTTATTTTCATTTCAAAAAAACTCTGAATATAAAGTTGAGAATACTCGTATGCGGAACCAATTGCTTCCGCACAAACTCCCAACCTTGATAGGACGTAACTTTATTGTTGGTGGTCACTTCAATGCGAAATTTACCCACTGGCTAAAGCTAAAAGAAAAAAGAAAAATGATGTAATTGACAAAGCTTTCTATGTGATCTGAACAAAATACCAGACTTTGTTGGCTTTTTTGTAGCAAACTAACTAGGAGTTGAATGTAAATGTGACTTATAAAGGGTGTGCCAATAGCTAGTGAGGAAGTTATAATTAAATTAAGCGAACATTTGTTAGTAAGTTAATGTAAAATTTTATTGAAATATTAAACCCTTGCAATGGCAAATATGAATGCAATACAATATTGTTCATGTCACTTACACGGCTTCTGTTGCTAGTGACCATCCGAAGGTCAAAATTACCGATGACTTTTTGAAGAATGAATGGGTCAATGGCCGAAATTCCAGTTTGGATGTTATGTTTGAGATCCTGAATTGTCGCCAAGTTATTGGCATAGACCTAACTTTTTAAATAACCTCACAGGAAGAAGTCTAAAGGTGTCAAATCGCATGCCCTTGAAAGTTGCTCTAACGTGGTCCATTCACTGTAACTGTCTCTCTAGCCTCATCTTCGGAAAAGTACGGGCCAATGATGCCGCCAACTCATAATCCGCACCATACAGTCACTTTTTTTTTATGCATTGGTCTTACGTGAATCTTGTATGAGCACGCTGATATGGAGCTTGATCGATATCGAACGCTTCACCATTGCACGAATTCCGGACTATCACTAGCGTGATTATGTTGACCAAAATATTCATGAATTTTACGAAATGTTACTTTTACAGATCGCCCATTTTCGTAATAATGGCCATAACACTCAAAATCCTCACCATCTGGCTCACTCTTTAGTTAGATCATACCTTGGTAGCCATGTTACTAATTGAAACAGATATCCAGAAGGTCAAAAGATCCGATCTCTAGCTTGTACGAGTATATTAGGAAACAAACTCAAGTGGATTCAGAAAAAATTCAAAAGTAAAACATCGTGACCTTAATTCTAGAGAAACGAAAGAACAAATTGACCTCGAAGTGGAACAATTCCTTGTTGATGCATTAGATGTGTTAATAGGAAGACAATCTGAAGCAAAAAAATTACACCGTAATAAAAGAGTTGGTATTAGTAAAAAAAAGGGCCTGTAAAGAGACAACAAACTAACTTATGAATACAAAAATGATTTACTTTGTTGCTTTTAGCGAAGTTTGAGGAATGATACTCCCGTCGACTACTGTTTATGGAAAGTAAAAGACCTTAGTTACAAAATTCATCCTTGAAATCACCAGTCGCAAAATGGATTGTTAACCAGAAATAAAAATACAGGAAAACCTGTAGAGCTCTGGTATTCCCGACCACGATAGTGTTTCTGAACTGAATGAAGTAAATAGGTAGCCATAAACTTGATGACAATAGAGCTACTGTAGTTAAGAGCCTAGCCGTCAAGTTATTTAAGGCAGTGTCTTGCGATCAGCGAGATTAAATCGAAATATATTTTTCTACTAGAAACTCTATCTTACATAGTTGTCTAGTAGAACTTTACTTCAAACTTTTTCTGTGATGGATTTTGAATTTACTTGGGAAATTTTCTACAATAGCTCCAGTATATTGTTATATATAATCAAACGAAGAATAGCTGTTGTCACTCATTTTTCGGCTAAGTAGGCAGTCGAGTATTACCAATATGCAATAAGTTTGGTGTTTCTAATTAAGACCCACATCAAGTCAGTCCGGCCCTACTGCATGAAAGCATAAACTTCGTTACAAGCAAATATGAGCGCCGTAACTTATTTTGAAACAAAACATCGGTTTCATACGCATAGGCAATGAATAGAGGAAGAGATAACGACCTAGTCGGAAGAACCTGAATACACCGAATACAACAACTAAAACGGATACTGCGTGAAGAGAGTGTTAACACCATTACTTTGGCTCGGGAAATCTTCGAATCCAGAATGACAGCGCTGTGTTTTTTGAAAGAACATAACTTACTGTGTTCAAAGAGTAAGGAGACTTTATATTTGTATTAAAAAATTTATTTATTTATTTATCAATATTGATGTTGTCTCCTAAGGCATGATTGTCGTGTTGTTTTTGCCAAAATATCACAAGCATCAATGAATGAGCCGGTGCATTAACGTGATGCATAAGCCATGGGTGTTTTTTTTCCAAAATTCCGGACGGTTTTATCGTAATGCTTCTCGCAAACGATGCATAACTTTAAGGTAATACTCCTTATTGACCGTACGACCTTGAAGTAAAAACTCAAACGCCTGTTGCACTACGCCACGGTAATCGAAAAAACAGTGATCAAAATTTTGACATTTTGATCGAACTTGGCGAGCTTTTCTGGTTTTTGGTTCACCTGGGTGTTTCTATTGGGACGATTGGGCTTTGGTTTCGACATCATAAGCATACACCCATGATTCATCAGCATTTATGACCCATTCACGCAAGGCAGGCTCATCATTGACGTCTTCTGATCAAAATTAAGAAGTTTCGGGAGACTTCGCTGACACACGTCTCATACCCAAGACATCCGAAAAAGTTGCATGACACGATATGCCAACAACCTCAGCAACTTCTCTTATGGTAAGAGATGGTACGTTATCATCTTTTGTTGATCAAAATTAAGAAGTTTCGGGAGACTTCGCTGACACACGTCTCATACCCAAGACATCCGAAAAAGTTGCATGACACGATATGCCAACAACCTCAGCAACTTCTCTTATGGTAAGAGATGGTACGTTATCATCTTTTGTTGATGTCCTGTAGCGAGGCTCGTCATTATCATCTTCTCGGTCATCTTAGAAGAACTTATAAACTTTTTTTTTCAAGTGTTTTAGAGCACATGATTCCAGTTTTCACCTAAAATTTGATGCAAATTCTTTGCTTCATTTTTTATAATAATTGCAAATCGCCGATCACACCAAAACACGTATTACCTTTCTATCTGTCGAAAACAAACTAAGTATGCTATATACATGAAACTGTAAATATATGTTCGGGACATGCGAACCAACACAGCAAAAAAAAAAAAAAAAAAGACGTGCTGTCGCTTCAAAGAAGGTTATTTCGATCCTGATGACTGTCCGCGCGAAAGAATGCCAAAATCATTCGAAGGCACTGAATCCATGGCAAATGCAAGAAGAGCTTGCTTCAGCATTAGGAGTTACCTACTAAGCCATTTTCAATCAATTGCATGCTTAGAGAACGATTCAAAAACAAGACAATTAGGTTCATTATGTTTTTCCGCCTGTGAACAACTGTTCCATTGACAAAAAAGGAAGGGGTTTCTTCATCGCATATTGACGGGTGATGAAAAATAGATTCATTACACCAACTCAAAAAAAAAATAAAGTTATGGGAACTGCCTATTTATGCTCCTAAGTAGTCGGCTCGGCCGAATATACACACTGCGAACCTTAAGCTATGTATTTGGTAGGACCAAGTCAGCTTTGTTTATTATGAACTATTTTAACTCAACGAAACCATCATCGAATGGTATAGTGATTCTACAGCGTGACAACGCTCGGCGTCACGTTGCCAAGCCTATTAAATCCTACCCGGAAACGCTCAAATGGGAAGTCCTAACCCACCCACCATATATTCCAGATATTGCGCCGGCCGATTATTACTTGTTCAGTTCGATGGCACATGGTCTGCCTGATCAGCAGTTCCGCCCATATGAAGACATTAAAAAATAGCTTGATTCGTGGATAGCCTCAAAAGATACATACTTTTGCGCCAACGGTATTCGAGCTCTTCGCGAAAAATGATACATTTGTAACTATTTTTTCACAATAAAGTTGCATTTTCATTAAAAAAAAAAAAAACGGCGATAACTGTTGTCTCTAACCTTTGTAACTGCGTTTAAAAATAAAGTTGATATCTTGTTTGAGTCTTCAGATATCTAATTTTTGACTTTGAAGTTATTTTTCTCCAGAATATGAGTAATAAACATAACGTTTTACTATTCTTTTCTTAGAACGAAACAATAATAAAACAAAAAATCCTCAACAAGTTTGTAGAAAAACCCATAGATTTATGATATTTGGGAAACCTGCAGCAGGTAAAAAAAGGAATATATGATCTTTTCACCTTTATTTTCAACAACAGTTGACAATGAGTGATTTCCCAAGAATTAATAATTTTCCAATAATTTTTTCAAGTTTTAAAGTGTGCTCGTTTATTTGAGTACATGTCAAAACCCTCATTTCCTTACCCTGTTTCTTAAAAGTTCTCAGAAAGAGCTAGGTATATGGTATGAAGGCTTATTTGGAGCTTTAACGAAACATAAATGGTATAAAAGATTAGAAAAGAAAAATGAATGCAAGCCAAACTCTACTTGAAATGTCTGCATTTACAAATGAAGAATACCCAGACATTATTTACGTTTATGGCCTGTGTAATGGAAGTTCAACTAGAGCGCGACAAAGATACCATGGACATTATCCTAACCGACGACTTCCTAGCGAAGGAGTATTTGGAATAGTGTATCGAAGGCTTCGAGAAACGGAATCAGGTTTAAATATATACAAACTAAACGCGAAAGCTCCGCAAGTAAGAAAAATTTCGGCTGATGAAAGAATACTGGAAGCTGTCACAACTGATCGATCAATCAGCATTAGCTTTACAATTCACTGTTTCCTGCCAAAACATTTCTAATGTACTGCATTTAGAAAATCTTTGTCCATAAAACCATACTACTGGGCAAGATCAGCTTCCCCATGATTTGGAAAAAAGACTTGAGTTTTCCAACTAGTTGCTGAAGCGGAGTTTTCATAACAGCGAGTTTCTCAGCGGATATCTTTGAACACACGAATTTTAATTTACGAGAGATGGGCTCACAAATTTTCTTAATCTTTATACATGTGCTGTAGACATTTTAGCGTCAATGAGTGGGCAGGTGTAATTGGAAACAAGTTAGTCGGCCCCTTTAAACTACCACCTAGGCTGAATTCAACAAACTATCTGGGCCTTTTGCGAGATGATTAATCGGAATTATTAGAGGACATTCCATTGATTTAACTGGCTTCATCATATTTCCAACAGGATGGTACTTCAGCCCACTATGGTCGTGAGATTAAGAATCGGATAGATGAAGAGTACGGTAATCGTTGGATAGGATGAAATGGGCCAGTACAAATGGGCAAGATGTCCTGACCTTACAGTATTGGATTTTTTTTTTTTTTTTGTTTGTTTATTCAACCGAAATAGCATCTTTAAGTAAATTGAAGAACGTGTCCTCGAATCATCATTATAAGTGAGGCAGCAATTAGCATCAATAAAAAATCGCAGTGAAATCCAAAAACGGGCTATAGCATGCATACAAAACCAAGGAGAACACTCTGAGCACATGTAAGAACTGTCTTTGTAATTAGATAAAAAAAAATCCTAGGAAAGAATACTTGTTCAGATATAATTATACATACTTACTAAAAAATTTCAAATATAAATTTGAACTTGGCAATAAAATATTTGTTTGGTTAAGAAAGTGTGCATATGGTATATGTTTTACAATTTTGAAATGGGATAACATTCTACGAAGGTACAAGGAAACATGTGTAGTCATGTGAGAAGGGCATCCCATGTTGTGGCTTAACCATATATCTTTATACTTTTTCAATAATATTCTGGTTTTTCTATTTATTCTTTAGAACCCATTTTTCTTTTGTTTTATGAGAGCGGTGTACGTAGCAATATCCCCGACGATTTCAACGCGCTAAACATTCTCGTCGAAATGATGCGTACCATCCAGCCATGTCGTTAAAGGTTCATCCATCTTTAATAGACCTCAAGCTAATTATACACATTACAAAGAGTACAAACCTAACTTGTAGCCTTTCAATAATGCACCACTTTAATCTGACCAGCGCAAAGAAAGCGCTGAACTCAAATGTAACTTTTTTAATCTAAAGTACACATACGAGCATAGACAAAGGCATTCGGATTTCAGTGTGCCTTAATAACATATGGATCCCTACTGTGGGGCTATAGGTTCCATGAAGGGTTATAAGACATTGCTCATGTTTATGCACCCCACTACATGTTGCATTTAGTGACTTGAAAAATTTCTTCGTTTCTGAACAGAGACATAAAAGGTGTGTTCAAAAGGTAAAGTGAATTTATATTTTTTATAAAAATAATATTTAAGGTCAACTCCATCAGATATAATACATTTGTATCAATGCTAGCAGTCATTTTATGAAGGATCGACCGACGTTTTGAACGACATCCCTTCGATTTGGCTGAAAAGTGGTACAAATACTCACTGGAGTGGTACGAATCATAAGGCAAAATTCGAATTCGAGCTTCTGAAATTGGCAAAAAATCAAAAAATCATAACTTTGGCTCTGCTCATCAGAATTTGATAAAATATACCTCGTCGAATTCAGGAAAAGGTGAATTAGAATTATTTTTATTTTCAAGGGCGAAGGATATTCCAGAATATCCTTTTTACATATAAACTTGAATAACTCAAAAAATGTGATTTTTTTTTCTTATATATTGTGTCTATAACTTATAATTCGTGCGGTTTGCTAAGAGATGGCGTAACTTGTATTATTCCATTGGAACATGCGTTGGATAGCTAACCTAACCCAATAACCTATTCGTGGGGTTTGCTAAGAGATGACGTAACTTGTATTTTTCGATCGGAAGCGCAAAAAATCAAATGTGAAACCCGGCCAACCAGCCAAATCAACGGCAAAGCCGAATATCCATGGCGCAAAGGTAACGCTCTGTATTTTGGTGGGATCAGATGGGTGTTCTGTATTATGAGCTGATAAAACCGGGTGAAGCTATCAATGAACAACGCTACCGAACACAATTAATCCGTTTGAAGAGAGCAGTAGCCGAAAAACGCCCGGAATATGCACCAGACACGAGGCAATAATTTTCCATTGTGACAACGCTCGGCCCCACGTTGCTATTCCGGTTAAGAACTATTTGGAAAACAGTAGATGGGAAGACTTACCCCACCCGCCTTATAGCCCAGACCTTGCCCTTTCTGACTACCATTTGTTCCGGTCGATGCAGAACGTCCTCACTGAAATACGGTTCACATCAGAGCAAAATATTAAAAATTGGCTTGATTCATTCTTGGCTGCCAAGCCGGCGCAGATCTTTTGGTATGGAATCCACAAATTACCAGGAAAGATGGGAAAAAGTCATAGCTTCAGAGGGGCAATACTTTGAATAATACTATTGTACATGTTTTTCTTAAATAAACGTTCAAATTTTGAAAAAAAAAACCGCAAGAATTAAATTACATCCCATCATTGCTTTGTGATGGGAAAAAATGCAGCCGATGTAAAGAAATGGCTTTATAAGTGTTACCCGGACTCTGCACCAGCCGAATGAACCATTCGCAAGTGAATTGAAAAATTTATAAGTGCTTGTATAGCACCGAAGATGATGCAAGAGGCTGTTTCAGATGAAAACAACAAAAAAGTCCACAAAATGATTACGAATGAACGTAAAGTGAAGTTGATCGAGATAGCTGAGGCTCTGAAAACACCAAAAGATGTTGGATATATAATATACGAATATTTGGACACAACAACGTGTTGATGATTCAGAGGAGTGTTTAAAGCTGTTCAACCGCAATAAAGCCGAATTTTTGCATCGGTATGTGACAATGGATGAAACTTGGCTCCATCACTTCACACCAGAGTCAAGTCGGCAGTCAGCTGAGTGGCGAGCAAGCGACGAACCTCGTCCAAAACGACCAAAAACTCAACAGTCGGCTGGCAAGGTTATGGCATCCGTATTTTGGGATACACATGGAATAATTTTCATCGACTATCTCCAAAATGGGCAGACTATCAACAGTGACTATTACAATACATTGTGTTGTTGGAGGACGAAATTGCAGAAAAACGGCCGCACTTGAAGAAAAAGAATGTGCTGTTTCATCAAGACAATGCACCGTGTCACAAGTCGATGAAAACGATGGTAAAATTGAATGAATTCGGCTACGAATTGCTTTCCCACCCACCGTATTCTCCAGATTTGGCCCCCAGCGTTAATTTCCTGTTCGCAGACCTCAAAAAAATGCTCGCCGGAAAAAGATTTAAGACCGATGAAGAAGTAATCGCCGAAACAGAGGCCTATTTTGAAGCTAAACCGAAATCGTTCTACAAAACTGGTATCGAAAGATTGAAAAATCGTTTCAACTAGTGTATCGCCCTCGAAGGCAACTATATTGATAAATAAAGTTAAATTTTGCAAATATTTTGTGTTTTACTATAAAACGGCACTGACTTTTCGGCCCATGTGTTATGTGCAGTCAAAATTGAAAAAGTCTATGTTGAAAATTGCAGAGAAAGTTTTCTCTGTTACTATTGATAATGATGAAGATAATTCCAGAGAGGAAGAATATTTCGTAGAGAAAATAAAAGAAAATTTCTATAAAACTACAAGCAAAGACACCAAACATGTTTTGTTGTGTTTACTTTCAAGAGAATGGAGCGTCGACAAAATTATAGAAGAGTTTCTAGAATGGACAAGCTATATAATCAAAAAATCTGGAAAACTTCAAGAACATCAGAGCGTTCCATCAACTTATGGGAAAAGCTTAGATGCTTTCAAGCAATTGGTAGAACATTTTTACTGTGAAGACGATATCAGACTAGGAATCTATAAAGGTAACAAAAATTTTTTTTCTCAGGTTCAAAAATAAGACGTTTTGTGTTTTTGTTAGACTGAAAATCAGAAAAAAACTTATTCAAAAACACCTGGTTCTGTCTAACCTTAAGAAGATATATTATAAGTTCAAAGAAGTTCATAATAATGTTAAGATTGGATTTTCGAAATACGCGTCGTTAAGACCAAAGAACTGCATCAGGAACTCATTCCGTGTGTGTTTGCACCATCCATCAAAATATCGAACTCATGTTAGAGGGTAACAATATGGTATATGAAGGCTGATAGAAAACGAAGATAAGCATCTCAATGACAACAGAGCCTGCTTTGCTTTGGTAATTTGTAACTCTCCTGATATAAATTGTTACTTGGGCAAGGATCATAACTGCCCAAACTATTCTAAATTGAGGAGAATCTTTGAAACTGCTTTTAGAAATCACTTCATAGAAGACGTAACATACTATTAGTGAGAATTGAAAACTCTGAGGATTTTATTCAGAGCTTTTTGAAAAGGCTTGGCGTTTTCATTTGTCACGAAAACGGACATACTTGTTTTATTTGACTTTTCCGAAAATTATGGTTTTGTTGTGCAAGATGCAGTGCAGGGATACCACTGGACTAACAGACATGTAACAATTCACCCTTTCGCAATATATTACCGGAATCGGATTGATGATATTAAAAATAAAAGTCTTGTTGTAATCAGTGACTGCTTAAAGCAAGACACTATCGCAGTACACTTATTTCATCGCCGTCTCTTAGAGTTCCTGAACAAGAAACACCAACATTTTAAGAAAATTTTTTATTTTTCCGATTTTTTTAATTTAGCATTGCATGAACAGGATTTTGAAGTCAATACTGAATGGAACTTCTTTGCGGTGCAATAAAAAGACTGTCTGCCAGAGCTAAACTACAAAGACCGTATAGGGAATTCTGCAAAACTTTTTTTGCCTCATGATTCTTACCAGTTCAATGAGTATTTCTACCACTTTTCAGCCAAGGGATGACATTCAGAGCTCCCCATATAACTTCGGCGATTTATCATGGAATGACCCTAAATTGAATGAATTTCTTATCCTCGAAGTAGCTCTCATAAGCACTTTTGGGTATAGCCTTGAACTCTTCCAGCGATGCCGTTTTTGTTTCCGTAATCGTTACAAATCTCCGTCCTTTTATAGGTCTCTTCAGTCACATGGGGCCAAATCAATTTAATATGGTAGCTGAGGCATAATTGTCGTTTTGTTTTTGGCCAAAATATCCCTTACAAGCAACGCTGAATGACCAGGTGCATTATCGTGTTGCAATTGAACCATGATGTCCATGATTTATCACCAGTTATGACCCTTTGAGCAAGTAAGGATCATCATTGACGTCATTCAAGAGCTACTGAACGATGCCCATGCGAAGAAGTTTCGGAGGCACACGTCTTATGTCCAAGAATTCGAAAAAAACTGCATGAGACGAGCTGACATCCTCAGCAACTTCTTTTATGGTAGTTCGACAATTTTCCGAAACAATTTTCTTCACAGCTTCGAACTTATCGTCTCTTGTCTTGGAAGAGCTTGTAACCACTTGAAAACATTTTTTTTGCTTAGAGCAGCAGTATGCCACTGTCAAAATTTCTGTTGACTGTCATAAAAAGCTTATACATTTAAGTCGCACAATTTACAATATAGAGATTCGATATACAAAAATATCTTTCTGCTTTTAAAAAATTTAACATTTTTCTTTAAAGATTACAGCTCGAAAATATTTAGAAAAACCAAGGAAAAAAATTAATATATTATTAAAAGAACGAATAAATAAATAAATAAGCAAAAAAAACGCAAAAGAAACAAAGAACTAAAAAACTATCATGTTCACTGATTGAGTTTCTAATTAGGGGACTATCATGTAAAACAACATTCCTAGCAAAAGATGCTTTTAATTTGTAAGTTCTTTCGGAAATCAACTCAACATTTGATAACTTATGCAGGATTCTAGAGGAGCAGGAACGAGGTAGATTAAGCATCATCTTAAGCATTTTGTTTTGTACACGTTGACATATTGCATAGTCTCCCCAAATCTGGCTTCTATAAAGCAATATTGCCTGAAATATTAGTTTGTATATTGTTATTTTGTTTTCAAAATATAAATTCGATCTTCAGTTAATAGGAAGATACAACATTTGTATTCCAATTTGAATTTTTATACTGATTTGTGCAGTGTTCCTTGAATGTTAACCTTTTATCGAAATAGATTACTTGACCTCGCACTTGAAGAGGGTTACACGGAAGATAACAATGTTTTCTTTTTCGAGTAAAAAAGATTGCTTGAAACATATCTTGACTTTAATTTTCCATTTCGTGTACTAATGCAACAATATTTCTATCGCATTTTGTAAATTTGTCTCGAAGTTGAGACCAATTCTATGCGAAGAAAATATTACCAACGAAAGCTCAGGGAAATCGTATGTAAGAATATTATAAAGAGTCGGACCAAGAACTGAACCTTGTGGTTCAGAAAATTTGTTTGAGTTCAGAAGGACAATTATTAACATGGACAATAAAACTTCTTTTACATAAAAAAACTTTGCACAATTTTGACGAGATATACAGGAAGGTGGCCGTGGTGTAGTGGTATATGCATATACTGCTCAAGCACGGGGTCACGGGTTCGAATCCCGTGCGAGGCAATTCTTTGAAAAAGTGTTTTCATGGAATTTGTATGTAGTTATATGTAAACCCGTTGGCGTCAACTCTGACATGAAGGCATAACACTGATGTTGGAGTGGTTGCTGGCTGGGCTAAATGTAACGAACTAATAACTAGCACGTACTAAGGCCCACTGGTTGAGGTTGCACTGGCTCCAGTTTGACAACCACCTTTAGGAAAAATATCGAAACCTAATAAACCTGAGTTTCAAACTACTACACCATCCACCCGCTCCATGGTGAAAAGCCAGTAAAAGGGTATTCATATCCCTTTGGTGCGCGCGCGGAATTATAAGAAAAAGGAAAAGCATTTTGTGTACTATATTAGTCCACTGTGCCAGACTGAATCGAGTGCCTTTTCGAAGTCCAAAAGGACTAAACCAGTTGATTCACCAATAAGTCTTTTATTCTTAATGTACTGACAAATTCTGTTTGCTTGGTGTAACATGCTATACTGACTTCTAAAACGACATTGTTCATTGGGAAAAATACATTGGCTCTCAATAACTGATAACGATTTGTTTTTGAGGACCCTTTTCAGAACTTTGCTCATACTGCTAAGCAAGCTTATGAGCTGGTAGCCAAGTGGATCTTCCAATGGCTTACGGGGGTTTGGAAATAGGAATTACTTTAGCCTTTTTCCAACAATCCGGAAAGTAATGTAATTTTAGGCATTTCAATTGCTGAAATCGTCAATTTTTTTAAATAAATATTTTTTATACTGTCAATGACATTGCTTTTCTTAATTTTTGGGCTTTCTAGAACATCTTTAACATTTTCCAGAGAAACATTCTCATCGGACGTAGCATTCACCAATGCACTTGTTATTGCATTACCGATATTTTGAGCACAATGTGGTTTTTTATGAAATTAGAAGCAAAGGTATTAGATTTTTCTTTGTCCTTGTGGTAAACTTGAGCATCACTTATAAGACTGGGAATAGGGTAGTTTTTATTTTGAACTATACACAATATATTCCAAAAAGGTTTGGGGTCTTTTCCTAGAGCCCTCAGGCTTTTAAACCATTTTCTGTTTTTGTAGCATTGGGTTTCATCAGAGATCATTTTATAAAAATATTTAATCATTTTCATCTGATTCAAATATATGAAAGCATATAGTCTGGAACTTTTAAGTATCCGCTATTGTTTTTATTATTTAACCTAGGTATACTTAGGTTTGCAGAATGCAAAAAGCTTTTTGACAACAACTTAATATAAGTGTCTATATTTCCCTTATAGCAACACTTGTATTGTTAAATTTATTATTTAATTCCCTTTTAAATATTTTCCAGTTATTTTCAAAGCAAGTCTGCGATAATTTACAAGCAACTGGATTATGATCAGAGGTAAATTCTTGAAAGGCGGTTGGATCAGAGAGTAAATTCGCTACATTTGTTATAAACAAATCAAGAACAGATGGGACGCCACGCAAATTTCATGGAACTTAAGATGGACTTGATGGCAACAAAACGGAAAACATAAAATAGTTCGAAAGTTCCTTGAGAATATTTCCTCCTATTACACAATTGAGATCGCCACCAATGACATACTTTTCTTTTCTGGAAAAAAGCAATCTCAAATCATTTTTAAACAAATTTACATGCTCTGCAGATCTGTTTTTCTCGGGAAAGTAGGCACAGTAAATATGTATAGTAGTTAAGTTGTTCAGAAATATTTTACTCCCAACGTTTTCGACAAACTTTGTTCTTATAACAGGGAAAGCTTCATGCGGAATTGATTCTGTCAACACGGTAGCATTTATAATTAGAGTTAGACAGCTTCTTAAGCAAATTTGTTTTGAATGCCTCTAGCATTCCAGGGTACAATATTAATTGGAATGATTAACATACTATTTATCGGGAGCGATGAGTTAATACATTATTATTTCGCAAAAGTTTTCCCGTTATTCCTAAATATTTATTTTTGCTTACACAAGTTAAGTCAGTGGATCTGTGATTCCCATTACAATTAGCACATTTTGTCATCAAATTTCCGTTACAATCATTAGTTGAATGGGGTCCAGCGAAGTTAGCAGTACGGCCTTATGTGGCAGTTGTGGCATTGGATCAACTTGCTTGCGATGAAATTTCCACTTGATTTGTATGTGCATTATGTTGCGAATATATTTCTTTAAATCTGGTAACTTTTTAGACCCACATTTAATATTAAATTTTTGGATTAGTCTTTTAAAATTAATTTGGAGAGCAGATTATGGACATATTCACTGGGTTTTTGTAACAGTTTGATTGAAGGAATGGACACCTTTTGCTTTGACTTTCGCGAAATAATTTCGTCCGTTTCTTCGTTGTCACTATCACTACAAATTTGAGTCTTGCAAAGGACTCTGGTAATTTCTTCTGGAATCACCATTTTTTGCACTCATTTTAGTAGATTTAGATTTAGCCTTTTTTCTGAGGACAAATAGTAGTCTGTGTTTCCATCATTTGAGCTTCCGTAACCTTTTTTCGGTCTGTCGACTAACAAGTCCATTCGATATCTAAAGGCTTCTTGGATTTTCTATTTTTTATTTTCACCACTACGCTCTTGCCATTGACAAATTACCATTTTATATGGAACAAACATTCGAAAAATAGAATTCATGCATGCGATGGCGATAGACCGAACCTTTATTTTTATTTATCTTAAATTTTTTTTGGAAAGAACTAGACTCATTTTGTTAAAATCCTTTGTAGTTAGTCCGCATCTATCATAGTCAGTAGCATTAAATGCTAAACTTCTATTTCCAAGGTTTATATTGTACAAGTCTCACTTATTGATATGTGGTTTTCAACATATTCCACCTCTCTTGCTGTAATTTCCGTTGTCTCATGAACAAATTGAACCCGGATGAGTCTACAAAACCTTGGAGAAGATGAGTGAGAATTTTGCCACAAAATAATTTTCTTATCTGAGGATACATTTCCTGATATAAGCTGAAGAGGCACAAAGGATGTTAAAAAAATATTGGCATCTGAAATGTATGAGTAAAAAGAAAACGTTGCTTATATTCACTCATGCCCGAACTTCTATCGCAACCCCATTTGGATATAAGATAAAGGTCCCGCATTTCATTAGAATGTAAACTATCAACAACCACTTCGATAGATTTGAACAAACTTTGGGTAGTGTGATCGAGTAGACTTTGAAGTGGTGATTCTGCAAAGGACTCTATTATGTTTAAATTTTCTGGATAACATTTTTTTTCGCTTCCGTAATCGCTTCATAGCTAGGAAATAAATTGGCACCATGTTTTTTGGCTACATCTCTTATAATATTGTATCGGAACTTTGTTAATTTGGCATCAACAAATATTAACAAAGCTTCATCTGCAGTATATGGAATAATTTCACAGTCCAATTTCTTAAAAGCTTTTTGGAATTTTTTGGCGCGTGATGTGATGATAGTTGAAAAGACTACATCTTTTATTGCTGTGGAAGAATCAATTTTCCCTTCTTGCCGAAGTTGCATTTACGCCGCATAGCTTAATTCTTCCGGCCCAAATTCAGAGCGCAATCCTTCCGTTTTTCGCTTTTTTGCACTTTCACTAAGTTCAACAAATCAATTTGTAGTCGTCCAGCTAGTCAATGAGCTCGGCATGGAAACGGTATATCGAACTCCAACCAGGCTTTGAATTTACTTTGGAAAGCTCGGTAATCTCTAGATGAAGCTAACAATCGATCTTTATATCCACTCACAAATTTAGCTAATATTTTCTTTGTTTCATCAGATTTATTAATCTGAGTCAAAATATTTTTGAATCATGTGATGAAGAATTTTTTAAGACCTCACTTAGCCGATTTCTTAATAAAAAAATTAGGTTTGAATGTGAGCCTTTGTCAAAAAACAAGAAAGACGAAAACTATTTATTGAGGCAAACTGGTATTTTTAGTGGTTTCAACAGGTTTTATATACACTATCTCTTGACATCCCAAAATATCGCAACTTTTTTTATTAACAACTTATAAAGGATATATCGAGGTAAATTTTATCACGGAATTTCATAAACATAAACTTTTACTTTACTACACAAAAATCAAAATTTTTTTTATTCCCAAAAGGGCGTTTCTTTTAAATACTATACACCAACATATAGGGTTTTCCAATAGGGAATTGACAACTTTGAATTTATTTGTGAACGCACTCTTTCACTAATCATCAAACTGTCACTGTCAATTTATTCAGTAAGCTCAACATTTTCATCATGGTCACTAACGAGCAACGTCTGCAAACGTTCTCCGATTGGGTTCTGGAGAAGATGCGCGAAGTTGATGAATTTCATCGCAAAATCATCTTCAGTGACGAAGCTCATTTTTGGCTCAATGGGTTCGTCAATAAGCAAAATATGCATTATTGGTCGGGTGAAAACCCACATATGCTTTATGATTCACCACTTTATCCACAAAAAATAACTGTTTGGTGTGGTTTGCATGCCGGCGGCGTTATTGGGCCATATTTTTTCGTCGACGATAACGTTCGTCACGTTACTGTGAATAGTCAGCGTTATCGCGCCATGATCACCGATTATTTTTGACCCGAATTGGAAGATATGGACTTGGACGATATGTGGTTTCAACAGGATGGTGCCACAACCCACACAGAACACGCTACAATCGATTTATTAAAGAGTAAGTATGGTGAGCGTGTTATCTCAGGACATGAGCCAGTCGATTGGCCGCCTCGTTCGTGCGATTTAACGCCGTTTAACTATTTTCTGTGAGGCTACGTTAAGCCATTAGTTTATTCCAACAGGCCGACGACGTTGGAAGAGCTCAGAGCCAATATTTAACTCGAAATGTGTGGCCGAGTCGTTGAAAATTGGGTCCAACGAATTGACCGTTGCAAACGTGCCCGCTGTCCATATGAACGAAGTCGAGTTCCATTCGTAAGTGTTTTGATTGTATCTCAAGCCAATTATAAAGTTTTTGAAATATCTCAAATGGTTTGCCTTTTATTTAAAAAAAAAAAGTTGTCAAGTCGTTATTAGAAAACCCTATACAACATGAAATTATTTAACTGTTTTTTTATTAATTTCGTCAAACATATTACTGGCAATAGATTCCATATTGTTTATGAAGAAAATATTTGCACATCAACAAAAGAAAAGAAATAAAGACTAAGAAAAACCAACCTTCTCGCACAAACAAAACTTTTAACTACGGCTAATTGAAAAGTTACCACTTTAGTCGCATATCGCCTGACTAAATGATTGTAAAAAATAACGGGATTAATCATATCGTGTTCTTGACTTATTTGTTGACATATTGGCATGCAAAAACAAAAACAATTCTGATTTTAGTTTTTAACATTTTTGGCCACGTTTTTAGTAATTTCCGCCACTGTGCGACGCTGCCAAAAGCTTACACACTGATTTTAGAGCACTTGATTCAATTTTTTACACAAAATTTGATGGAAATTCTTTGTTCCATAACTCAACGTCAATCCATCTTCCTTGCAAATATGAATAAGACACAAAGACGGAACACTGATGTAAATGAAATATACGCTCTTTTCGGAATATTAGTGTAGACTGCCGTCAAAGAGAGTTCAGCATTTATCTGTGGATGCATTTTTTGACTGATCATATTGTATAACACAGTACATAGGCATAGCCACCAAGGCAAGTTTCAAATTTCTTATGTCTTGTTTTCGTTTCGATGATAAATCTGTGCGTCTTCAATAAGTTTGCGACAAATTCGCTCCAATCAGAAAAATATGGGAAAACTTCTTTCAGAAATGCAGAGAAATTAATAGCCCTGGTCCATACCTTACAATTAACGAGCATCTACTGGAAGTAGAGGAAAATGCAGTTTCCGGATGTACAGATATCCCAAATAAGCCAGCCAGTGGAACTAAGTAAATGGTGGATGCATAACCATATTTGGGCAAAGGCTCAAACACCACTAAAATGTTAAAAAAAACTGACGAAAACCGTCCATGGGTCAAATAGGAATGTAACAATAGACAACTGGTTCACGTAATCGAAGGTACACTCGTTATAAAAACAACTATACAATTTGACAATAGTTGGCACTCTTCAGTTAAACAAAATAAAAATCCCAGCTGAGCTAATATGTCGTTAATGTCGTAAATGTGGTACGTCCGTGTTTTGCTATGACAATAAATTAAATGGTTCATCTTTTTTCATCGTTCAACGAAGTGGGCAATCAATCAATCCCATAACAAATAAGCCAAACATGAAAGAGTTTGACAATAGTAAAGTAGAAGGTTTGATACTTTTGATCAGATATGCAGCGTGATGACCTGTTCAAAAAAGATGAACAGGAGGCCATTGTGCGAATTATTCGGAATTTTACGCATCTCTTTCTTAAACTCGTACGTAATTTACTCCCTTTATACAATATGTTTCAAGTAGGACAAATTTTATGAGAAAACTTTTTGTTAGTCTTGCAAAAAATCATCTAAATGATAGGCTCGATATGCCAACAAAAGCGACAGGAATTAAGCTTGAATCAAAAATCTTAGATCATTACGAAGAATGTTTCATGATGAGGCGAATACTGTTGGACAAACTTTAGGCTACTTCTCCAAGCACATAGGCCTCTATCCCACCAATAACGTGCAGCCAATTTATTGATGTATTGCGCATTATAATGTTATTGATGAATCGAATCTTTAGTTAGCCGCTGGTTTCATGAGCAGAATAGCATCAATGGATCTATGTTGTTTATATTTTCGAAGAAAAGCTCGCTTATCATTGACCGGTAACTTTGGCGTATAACATGAGCACCAGCCTCAATTAAATAAACAAAAAAAAAAAAAAAAAAAAAAAAAGCACCGATGGTGCCACCATCATAAAGAACACATTAAACGGTGCACTCTTTTGAGTGTCATTAGGTCTCATGAGTCTCTGCCAAATGTTATTTACTCCAGAAATTGAAATTTAATTTGTTTTCAAACTCAATGAGTCAAAAGTGATCTTTTTCATTAGACACGTCACAGTGTCACGATAGATCAAATATGTAAGAAAACAAATACATGAATTGTATAGAGATTCGAGGAAAACATACGGTTTTAGATACCGAGAAGCGTTAAATGCGTACTCCTGACAAACTGCAGTCGTAAGTCCTAATTTTCATCAAAAACAAATGTGTCTATTCGCCAAAGGTCACAGCAATCACTATAGAGTTGTCTTTTGCAAGTTTGCAAAACGAGGTCCTTCATTTTGCAATTCTCTCATCGAAAATAAGCATTGCGTATTTCGTACTTGCCTTCATGGCTTTATCCATACTCTTTCCTAATTAGTTTTTTGCATTATTAAGACTTCTTCACAGCAGTCGTACAAATTAATCACTATTTTTTTTGGTCATCACTTTTTGGATCCAAAATTTCTCAAATTTCTCATATTATCACAAACAAAGCAAAAACCCGGCTGCCTGCTTGGACGAATGGCGAATACGGAAAACAGCAAGAGCTTATACATCAATGTGAGCGCATCATTCAGGACCAAAAGAGAATTCAGAAAAAAATACTGAGTAATATGAATCGGGACAAAGCAAATACCGCCACCATTTAATTGACGCAAACACAGTGCAAACACAGTCAAGTAATCATTTGCCTGTTGGATACTTTGGGCAAGAGTTTCAAAGTCGATCAACCAGCGTCTACTCTTCAAAGGGCTATTCAATTGAACATCTTCAGAACATCGTAAAGACCAATTTTAAAACTTAATTTGAAGTTACTTGTGCGGTGAATGGATACGTATGTTAAATAAACGTAAGTAAAATTTGGGGTGAAGACAATCCAGGAGCGTTACATCAGCGTTAATTACCACCTGTCAGACGCACAGTTTCACTGCCTGGTGTGGAATTAAATAATCTTCGAGAACTTTTTGATGATGGACTAGATTTTGCTGGAATTCGCATTTCTCAGATCTGGAGCCGTCTGATTTCTTTTTGTAGGGCTTCTTAAAGAGACATAAACGCACCTTAAACAATTCAGGAGTTAAAAGAATATTCTCGTGTAGAAATGGCAAATTTAGAGCCTAAAACGTTGCGTGCCACGTGCAAATGCAAAATGCTTAAGAATAGTTCATTATTTTTCAGCAAGAAAATGGATGTCATTTAAATTTTTTTATTTTCCGCACATACCACCTTTATCAAAAAAAAAATATATCACCACCGTGTGCCGCTCTCATTATTCAGGTTTGAGTTCTGTTTGTTAAGTTGGTACATCTGTTGTTGACATTCCTTCTAAATCCTAGCGTACTAGTTTCACATTTGCAAAAGTTACGTAGCCAAAAGTACATCTATCTCTGTGTGTGTTGGCGAGTTTTTACAAATTTGCAACAACGAAATTGTATTAAATTTTGCGTAAAAAACGGATTTAATTGTGCGCGAACGTTGGAAAAGTGTTTCGGCAACGATTCTCTAAAGAAAACGGTCGTTTATCAGTGGTACAAGCGATTCAAAAGTGGTCGTGAGTCAATCGAAGATGATGAACGCAGTGGCAGACCATCGACATCGAAAACCGATGAAGTAAAAGAAATGTTGGTCAATAACCGCAAATTTACCATCAGAGAGATAGCGGAGGACTTGAATATTGCCTATGAATCCGCCTAAGACATTTTGGTTGATGATTTGGGTTTCCGTCTTGTGGCAGCAAAGTTGGTGCCAAAAGACTTCAATTTCATGCAAAAAAGGAACCATGTTGACGTCGCAAAAGAGATGATTTGCGAGGCTGAATCCGATCCCACATTCAATCAAAAGGATCATTACTGGAGACGAGACGTGGGTTTATGAGTACGACACGCAATCCAGACATCAGGAAAGTGAATGGTGTTCACTAAATGAGCTGAGACTAAAAAAAAACACGTGTTTTCAGTCAAAAAAGAAGGCAATGCTCACGGTTTTTATGGATTATAACGGTGTGGTGCATTATGAATTTTTACCAGAAGGCGCGACAGTAAACAAAGAGTATTATTTAGGCGTTATGAGACGTTTACGTGAAGCAATTCGCCAAAAGAGACCAGAATTGTGGGCAGAAAACTCGTGGAATTTGCACCATTATAACGCACCGTCGAACAGTGCCATCATTATTCGTAATTTTTTGACGAAAAATGCAACAAATACCATCCAACAGCCACCGAATTCACCTGATTTGGCTCCCTGTGATTTCTTCCTATTCAATCGAGTTGAAAAGCCACTACGGGGAACGCGTTTCAGCAGCCGAGAGGAAGTAATGGAAAAATCGCAGGAAGCACTGATGGACTTATCGAAAACCGAATATAAAAAAATGTTTCGAGGATTGTATCAAGCGCTGTCATAAGTGTGTTGCAGTCGATGAATGGGTATTAATTTGAAGAGGACAATATAGATTTAGATAAATAAACTTGTATTTATAATTTAGTCGAAATATGAACCCTTAGCTTCTATAACTTTTTTCCAACGTGATTCAAGTTAGGCGCTATAAAGTCTTTAAAGGTTTTTTCGACCTTTGACTCTACGCAGCGAAAAAGGTGATTGTCCATTGAAGAAACATCAGGAGAGAACGGTAGATGCGGAAGAATTTCAAATCCCGACTTAAGGAGTTTCTACACCGTTATGAGTGATGTATGGGGTCTAGCATTGTCATGCGATAGGATCAAACCAGGTCTATTTGCCAACGCAGGTCGCTTTTTAGTTAACTTGTCATGCATTATGTCGATTTCCTCCCAATACGAGTATTTGCCTGCATTTATCGTTTCCCCTGATTGAAGAAATGAAAAGTTTGACCATAAATTGGTGATTTCGATATACACCAGATTGTCACTATAACCTTTTCTGAGTGAAGACCTAGTTTCGTGGTGTTTTTTGATTTTCTTTTGCATTCAACCACTGCCCAGTTGTCATAGGAAATCCACTTTTCATTGCAGGTGATTATCCGACTCAGAGATGCACATATTTCTAAGCGGCGGAGTTTTTGTGCCTCGTCCTTTTTTTTACTTTTACTATTAGAGATAGGTATTCACTGATTGTCATGTTCTGTGCAATGCCCTCACAGTTTTTATTAGGTCTGCTTCTTATGTTTTAATTTATTGTCGTCAATTACCATGAACAAAGCGTTCGTTTATCGCTGCATCATTATATGCGTTATGAACGTTTTTCGCTGCATTCGACGCATTATGTCCCAATTTAAATTTATAAAAGAACAGAGCCCGTGTTTAAGCCGTCGATAGCATTGTAAAAAATACTGCAGTTCAATGACCCTAAAAGACTTACACGGTGAACACACGTACCACTTACAAAATTTACTCGAAAGCTTCTTATTCTGAACTGAGGGAAAATCGGACATTTCAAATGATACAACCTAATAAAGGGTAGGCCGACAGATGGTGTGGTTTTTGGCTATCAGTTACTATCACTTTCTGAATTCAACGTGGTGGATCTTTTTAACAGATGTCATACAATCTTTGGCAATTTTAGTGGTGGAGTCATTTATTACAGCACAGGGCGATCTGTAAAATTAACATTTCGAAAAATTCATGAATTTTTCGGTCAACATAATCGTTTAAGTGAATCTGGAAATCGTGCAATGGTGTAGCGTTTTGAAGAAACTTATTCGTTATCGGGTCAAGTTCCATAGTAGCATACTCGGCCGGCACTTACAAGCCAAAACGTCACCACGGTGAGCGAAAGTGTTTAAAATCAGCCACGCACTTCAATTCACAACAATTGGGCCTCACTTTACGGCGAATTTAAAAAAGTTGATTATCATTTGTACGCCTATGAAATTCAAATTACACAGCAATTGAAGCCTTTGGACCATCTACGACGTTGCCGATTTGATAACTGGATGTTGGATCGATGGATGATGGGTATGTAAATAAACAAAATTGTCGTTTCTGGGGACTGGAAAACCCATAAAAAATTTACGAAAAAGCAATTCACCCCCAAAAAAAAGTCACTGAATGGTGAGGATTATGGGTTGGCGGCATCATTGGCTTGTACTTTTTCAAAGAGACAGTTGCAATGAGTGGAGAACGTTACTATAACAGGTTGATGGGCTATTTTTGCCGAAATTGAATGAATTTGGTCTGAACGATCTCTGGTTTCAATAGAATGGTGCTAACGCATACACAAGCCATCAATCGATCAATTTCTTTCATACGAAATTTGAAGATCGAACTATTTCAGTTAGAGGAGAAGTTGATTGACCTCCAAGGTCATGCGATTTGAAACCTTAAGACTTTTTCTTCTGGGAAGAGTAAGGTCTATGCCAATAACTCAGCGATAGTTCAGGATCTCAAACATAACACATCACACTCACACTCACTTATTCTTCAAAAAGTAATCGATAATTTTGACCTTAGGAAGGACGCTTACAACAAAAGTCGTAGTAGGCACATGTACTATGTTGTATTTCACTCATAATTGCCATAGACCAAACTTAATTAATCAATAAAATCCTGCATTGATTTCATAACAGAATGTGTTGAAGGTAATAAAAACATCCACAGTATCTGTTAGCTCATCCTTCTGTACAAGCTCATAATATCTATTGATGAAAGATAATTTCTATTATTTCGACTTGTGAAAGTGTGAAAGACCTTGTGGCGGCTTTTAATCATATGTTTACAAAGTTCTGCTTAAGTTTTTTAGAATCAACATTGTCATGGTTATTATGGTTCTTTTTCCCAGTACTATCTGGTTCAAGGTTTTTCCACAAGTGCCAATCAGCCGAAAATAAATTTAACTGATTTGCAAAAACTGCTTTATATTTCAGAGCGTATCTTACAATTGATTTGATTTTTAGGTTTCAATTCTATGCACTTTTAGATTTTTATTTTGTATTTTCAATAATTGTAAGCTTGGTGACGTTGCAGTTGATGTTACTGAACTGCGACTGTAGGGATGGAATATGAGCGTTTAAGACGGATCAAAGTTTTAGAGTTTTATTTATTCCGTTGATCAAGCCAGAAAGCAGATGCATTTTTAACTATTATTTCCAACCGTTTGCTCCTAAATAAATAATCTCTTCTACTCTTTAAGGGTGTAGAACGTAACGAAATATAGTGCACTAGTTATGCCTTAAAAAAATAGACGCGGAGAGTTGCTATTTGATCAAAATATATATTACATTTATGTATAAAACAATAAAAAAAATACGTCCAAGCGTATGATAAAATTTTCAGAAAAATAAGTTAGATAAAGGGTTTTGTGATAGCATCAAGCAGGAATTTCCCTTCAACAAGATTTATATTGAAATCTTATTACTATTGTATACCCAGACAGACAACTGTATTGAATGTTGTCACTTCCAGTCAATAATACTGTTCTCAACCTACGACAGATTTTACTATTTCGCATTAATTTATTAATGTGTTTATAGAAAAGACTTAGTAGTAGTCCTACAAGCGTGTTTATTTAAGAGTCGTCGGGATTCCGATAAAGAAAACTGTCAAATTAGTATCAATTTTTTCAAGTGTCAATGTTTTTTTTTTTTGTTTTGTTTTCAGTAAAGACAAACAATCCATCATGAAAGGACTTAAATCGCAACAACGTTACCAAATCGTGAAATACATATTATCCCCGAAATCAGTGTTCAATTACACATAACTATCAAAATTCTTGTCAATTTTATGGACAGAACAATCATCCATCTGAAGCTGCTTTTCATCATATCTTGTATAGATTTCGCACCTAGTTTGGTTTTTAACACAGGAAAATTGGAAAAGTGCATACAATTTTTATTTGAGTCGATAAGCCAATACTTGTCATTTATTTTTTAGAGATTATTTTATATAACTGTTGCCCACGATTATGTTTTAAGTCATCCATACGGAGACAACAATTTTGAATCACTTTTTCGAGCATAT
Organism: Volucella inanis; assembly: GCA_907269105.1. Lineage (NCBI taxonomy): Eukaryota > Metazoa > Arthropoda > Insecta > Diptera > Syrphidae > Volucella > Volucella inanis. The sequence continues at coordinate 229,252,517 of OU026153.1, read as the reverse complement.
TGCCTAGTATCTCTCTAAAAACAAGTGTAGTTTTGTCTGCCAAGGCTAAAACTAAAGCTAATTTATCGACATAGACCTACAGGTGTCAAATCGCACAAAAAAAAAGTTCAAAAGCATTGAACGAAAGTGGCGCCATTCTTATTGTCATTTTTGAAAAAATACGGTCAATGATTCTGATGGACCATAATAACCATCAAACATTGAGCTGTATTTTGGAATATTTTAGACCGATAACCTAGCGTAAAATCTTCCACGCAGTCGAGTAACACAACCCCAATTACTGCGAACGAAGACGAATGAACCAATAGCGTGAAACTGGTGCGAAATTTAGTCACTATGGCTTGAATTACCATTGCTTTAAAAGAGCACAAATTTTGATAATACAATTCAATAATGTGTACGCGTTGTTCGGATATAATCTTCTCCATGATAAAATGGCAATGCTAACTAGCCATGCTTGGCGTAACATATGTCAAGAATCACGCGTAAGCTATCAAAAATAAAACACTGAAAAACCAAACAGCAAAAGAAATCACTTTTTACAATAAAAAAACTCTTCTTGAAATTCGTATTTTCATTCTGACAGCCAGATAAGCGAACCTGTTTTATGTAAGGCTTTTAATTGGGTGGTAGAAATAGGAATCAGATTTGTGTTTACCAGTGTAATCGCTGATCATCGCATTGAACTGGTTTGTATAGACAGAACCTTGAACTCCGGCCTCATTTTGCAGAAAGGACCAGTGATGCCACCGGAGTACAATCCGCACCATATGGTAATTCTTGAAGATTGTCGTCGCTCCAAATATGTTATTTAACCAGAAATGAGCCTCATCATTATAAGTTTTGAGACCAAGAACTTTACGCAGACTAGAATGTGAATAGATAGTAAATGAAGAAACGCCAAGTTGCTGCGAACGACTACAAATTTATAAATTGGGGTCCTCTTCAACACAAGCTTCCACATATTTATGTACTTCCAAACGCACTGTTCTCATTCTTGTTTGTATATGAGTATGAAACAGCGCGAATTTGATGAGAAATTTTTCAATAGTTCGATAAATATCACGTTTAGGTAGCCTATGATGTCTATTGGTCAACTAGCCTAACACTGACCACGGGGTTACTTTGACCGAAATCTTATCAAATAGATATATTTGTTGATAATAGCAGCCTCTTGTAGCTTTTGTACCTAACTTTCAAAAAAGTATTCTTAAAGGCGTAGCATAAGCTTAATAAAGAGTGGTAATATGTAAGTCCATAATATCGCAAGGGGGATAATTGGGCAATTCACCTGAAGATTATGAAAGGAAGGCTACCTGTTAGTTACTAGGGAGTGGAGACACCCATTTGACTGCAGAATGGTACAATTATTGGGAAAAGCTGTTATATGCTTAGCTTACTTGCCCAGCGACTCAGACTTTTTGACACATCCTTTTTGACCTTGAACTAGGTACTAATATATCTGACAACCCAAATCCACAACCACAAATTGGGACATATACTGTCAACAACTCATGGGTAACCTAGGTAGATGTAATACAATCATCAGACATATAGACAATATTTAGCTAACTTACGTCTATCTCAATATGACAATTATAATTGCCTTTCCTCAAACTTATCCAGAAGAAGAAAAAACAGGCAATCGCCTTACCCCCCTGGTGTAAAAACTAGCCAAACTCAAAACAGAGACGAGAAAGAAAAAGACCGGAAATGTACAACCAAGAAATTAGAAGAGCCAATAGAGAATTGTAAAGAAACTTTTGTCATACAATCGATGACAACAGAAGCTATGCTCGCATTCATAAAATACTTTCTTAACAGCACACTAATTCTATTAGTTCAATCAAAAAACCTGATAGCATATACGCCGAAAACGGAATACAGACCCTTCATCTCTTAGATGAAACACATTTTCCAGACTCGACAATAGTTCCAAAAGCCCAAGAAAACCCCTTCTAGAGGAGGATAAATAGCCGCTCACATAAGATTGGAACAGAGCAAAGGAAATTTTTAATGAAAAACAATTTGAGCAGTCAACTCATTTCAACCCTTCAAAGCCCCTTGTGAGGATGGAATTTTCCCAGCCCTAATCCAAATAGCATCCCGCAGCTGCTACCAATACTTAACATATTCAGACCTAGCTACACATGGGGATACCTACCAAAAAAGTAGAAGGAGGTTGCTGTGAAATATTTACCCAAGGTAGGACGCAGACCGCCTGAACTACCAAAGTCATAAAGAACTATCAGCCTCACTTCCTTTTACTCTAAGCTATGGAAACAATTCTCTACAGACATATCAGAGACGGGAAACTTGGAATAACACCCTTCACAAATATCTATATGCCTACCAACCTGGAAAATCAACCAAATACGTTCTACAAAATCTTATCACAAGGAATGAAAAATCTCTCAGAGATAAAGAGGTAGCGGTTGGTTGTTTTCTCGATATAGATAGAGCACCTCAAATTTCTCCCAGATATATAGAAGTATTCAAAACATGGTAGTTGACAACACCACATATAAATGGATAAAATGTGATAACTACGAATGGATGCCCTCATGGAAGAGTACTATCACCTCTACTATGTTATGGTAGTTAAGGAACTACTGATTATTCTCAGCAATGATGGCTTCTACGTCCAGGAATATGCTAATTGCTACCCTAATAAGAGAGCCTCCTCCAGGAGGCTCTGAACCTAGTTGGTGAATGCTGCACCAAAGTTGGCCTCAAAGTCAATCCCAAAAAAAGCACCATTGTTAGATTCACTGAAAGAAGAAGGCGAGGAAGTCTCAGAAATGTTACTTTCTTCAACGAAGCAATAGAGTTCTCAACGGAAGTTGATGAAAAACTTACGTGGTACACTCATCTTTAAAGGACTATTAGCAAGGCCAAAACCTCACTATATACCAGCAAAATTCTATCTGGAAGAATTGGGAACTTAGTCTTAAAATGATACTGTGGTTGTACACGGTAATGACGAGACCTTTCATTACGTATCTAGCCGCCGTTTGGTGGCATAAAGCAACGCAGGGGTCAACAAAGGCCAAACTCAACAAATTACAGAGACACAGCCTGTGCCTGTGCAACTGGTGCAAGAAAAATCGTACAATAGCCACACTTGAACTTATCCTAAAATTTTTCTAGAACTCATGAAAGAAGTAATGGTAAATGGCTTGGAATACACTTAATAGACAAATGTCTACCACGGCACACCTATAAGGTTACCTTCTTAACTCTGAACAGGAAAAACTAACTTTTGCCAAGGACTCACATGTATGGTACACAGACGGATCCAAAACAAATGAGGGAGTTGGAGCCGGATTATACGGTTCTCGCATGAAGACAATTATACATGTCAATATGGATACAAGCAGCTCCATATTTCAAGCTGATTTCCATGTAACTGAGGTTTGCATTCGAGAGAATTTAAAACGATTATAATCTCTCCGTAAAGTAAAATCAAAACTGGTCTGGGCTATCCTTTAACTCCACTTCTGGATACCATAGACAAAATCCATCTGATTTGTATGCCTGGACATTGCGGATATGAAGCTAATGAAAAAGCAGACGAACTAGCCAGAAAAGGATCCGCGTCTTAATGCATGATGCCGTGACCATTCTTCTATCAATAAACACTATTTCTTCATTTCTGAAGAGAAACCGAAGAAAATAGACAAGCCAACAACTTTATGGCAAGCAGTTGCCACAAAAAAACAAAACAACTACTTCAACTAGGTAAAAGTAAAATCCATTTGACCACAGGCTTTCTCACAAGGCACAAGGCACTATGTGAAGAAACACCTGATGACCATGGGCATAGTACAAGACGATACATGTAGATCGTGCAACGAGTACGTGAAAAAAACAAAATACATAGTATGTGACTGCAATGGTTTAACCAAAACACGTCAACTTTAAATTCAACTTTACAACGTCGAACATAGCTGCCAGCTCATCTAAACATTTAGCCGCCTTCCTAAATCGCGGCATCATATGGTAGATGAGCTCTTAATGTAGGACATCACAGTAGTTCCATCTGTGGCCGCAGTGATGTGGGATTCAGTATATCACCTGAAGAACAATCTAATCTAGTTCTGAAGTTGTGGTTTAAAAAAATACTAAGAAGAGTTCTAAAACCCATCGTAAACGAATTTCGATAAAAGAATATTCCTGTGCAGAAATCGACAATCTGTGGAATTAAAAAAAACTTCAACAAATTTTGAAAAACCTCAAGGTAACGTACAATGGCTCTCTTTGTAGTTATTCCTTGCGTATTTCCAAAGATTTCAAAATTGTTTATACAAGAATTCTTCATAAAAAGCAGAAATACATTCCCAGTAGCTGAATGAAAGCAAAAGTTGGTATCGAAATCTATACGGCTACGAAGGTGATAGTTTCAGTGCTAGTGATGGAGGACCCACAAAATTTAAAAAACGGTTCGGTGTTCGTATTTAAAAGGAATGCGAAGAAAAACTGTCATCACGCGCTGACTTAGTTGAGCCGCTTTAAAAGGATTTAATGGGTTTACAAGTGAAAAGTTTTTAATGCTGCTGATTTTTTTCGAAAATGTTACCAGGATGAAAAACATCAAAAGTGCGGTTGATTTTTGGCTTACGCAAAGGCATCCGGACTTGTGAAAGTAAAACCTTTGGTAAGGCTTACAGTTACCTTTACCCTCTGCATTTTCTTGATCCAGACATTACAGCCGAAGTAAAAAGTTCAAACTCTTTGATGCAATCGTACTCTTGAACCGATCATGGAATAAACTGTCAGGTTTAGGCTTCATAAATGTTAAAGAAGAGAATGAAATTCCACTTTCGCTATTGCAGCAAGATGAGAAAGTTTTAGCAATGCAGAGCAGCTTATATATCGTAAACCGTATTTTCGACTTATAAATTACTTTGCATCTTTTTGTTTCCAGCACCATTCTTCTAGAAAAAAAGACTAGTATTCTGGAATAGCACTGCAGCCAATTTTAAAGAACCAGATTGCGATGACACCGTTAAACCTAACTCTGCGAGCGAAGGTGAGCTAAATGATGGCAGTAATATTGTTGAAACTCTGGTGAAGCATAAGGAAGCAGCAAATTCTTAAACCAAATTGCTAAGATGGGCACAATATAATAAGTCGGCGCTGATATGGAATACATGTTCACTTTGAAACATCTTCGACGTGCAGTCAAACAAAAGACATCTGGAAAAAGAAGTAGAAAAAATTGATCAATATAACGAACACTTCCGATATAGTGAATGACCTTAAATATTATATAATTCGTTGTACTGGACGTTCACTGTATGTGGTCAATGTTAGCCAAGCCACGAGCTTACATTGACCACCCAGTTTTTGTTTAAAAACTAAGCTAAAATATATACTAAATTAGAATTTACCATCAAAATATTATGACTTAAGAAAGGTCCCCTAACAGAATCTAAAATTATTTTGAGTAGTACCAAAGGTATTAAGGATAGAGTCATTTCAAAATGAAAAGTGGTTGACTACCATAAATTTCGATTTTAGAAATAAATTTCAACAATTTGAAATCATTGGTGTGGCTTCAATCCTCCCATGATGAAATGGCAAATTCTACTGAAAATAAATGAGTATTGGCTGCTCAATGTGACAGCTGACTTCACATTTAATATCTATTAAAAAGTCTGACATTGCCAAAAAAACAAACACCCATTATATATGGTTGTATGGTTTGGACGCTGCTGGAATCATCGTGTCATAGGCTCGCGTTACTGTCAATCAGATAGATGACCAACTAATGGGATTATATGATATATGAAATGGATGGAACTACGTGTAATACTGGGAGCAATACCATATATATATTTAAATCAGAGTCTGAGAAGACAAATTTCAGTTGTTTTCTGTGACGGTACGTGAAACCTCTTATTTACGTAGACAAACCAGCAAGAATTCGAAGATAAAATAGGAACCCAAATGCTCGAAAAATTGGTTAAAAATTAAACCGGAAGGATGTGCCTGATAATTGTCAGTGGTGGTATTCATATGGCCAGCCCAGACCATCCTTAAAAAAATCGAAGATGTGTACTTAACTAGTATTGAACAAAATTGTTCAAACTTAAAAAAAAAAAAAAATAAAAATCAAAGTGCAACAGGTATATATAATACATTACCCACAATGTAGTATTCCAGCGAGTTATTCTACCCACATTTCTGTATAATATTGGTTAATATGTACGGTAATTGAATAAACATAAAACCCTTTGAATTACAAAGCTCATACATTATTAGGAATAGCACTATGTTCAAACATGTGTATGAAAAGTTATTCGAATGCATTTAAAATTGGAATTCTAATTTCAATATGAAAATGACTCTATTAGCCACCGCAACATTCAACACGTAATTGCACTTGGACACATTTCGTAAATTGAAAAATATTTCCAACATCCAAAACCGCATATTTGAATATAATAGAAGTCACCCTCGATTAATAGAGACAATTAGTTAGACCGCAAATGGTTCTCTTAAAACATTTAAATGTAAAACGGCTAATAGAAAAATTCTTTCAATACTTCTATGTCACAAATTCTACACATGCCCATTCTGGCGTAAATTTATAGGTAATTGTGTCCCCAAAACCTGCCAATAAATACATTTATTAACCAAAAATATCTACAAAATTTACTGTGCGGAACACGAACTTAAGGCCACACAAAACGTGAATGTACGTACGAATACCATATATGTCTATGGTCCTTGTTGAAAAAAAGGAGAAAAAAAAAACCTAATTACACAATTAGCGCTAGACCTGACCACCGACAGAACCGAATCCTTACCCTCGTCGGTGGTGAAATCTATTCCAACAACAGCCTTGATGGGGGTAGCGTGTAAACTCAAGGATAACAGCCTATTTTCAGTAACAATGGTTGAAAAGAAAATTATTTTCATTTTCGAGGGTATACCATAAGTAGGTCCGGTCCTTATATGGATATTTGAAAACCCTTCGTGTAAGGGATCTTTGAAACGATTATTCATCTCAACGGTTACCACTACCCTTGGACGACCCACAAACAACAAAAGTAACCATGAAATATCTGAAAAAGAGGCAACAGAAAGCAGCCCTTACTAACAGAGAGGAGTACTACCATATCTGTACATATAATCTCAGAGCTGGAACTAAATTGTAGTCGAAGGGTTGGGCCCCGATTAATGATTACTCAATAAATTATTCACAAAAATCTTTTAAAGAAAATTGTTTTATTTGTATTTGTCCAGTTCGTATACCTAAATTTGTATTCCTCCTTGGACTGATTCACCGGATTAATCGGCAACAGCAGCTGCTGTTGTGAACGATGAACGATGAACGACGATGGCAAATCTTGATAGTCTTCTTTTGGTTCCCTTAGGCATTAACCATGACGATGGTGTTGGTATCCATAAAAGATTGTTCAATATTGAACAGCATATTATTATTATTATTATTTTTTTTTTTTAGTGAATGGCAACACTCTACAACCTCCCTTGGGTTACCTGAAAGGACTTTTCTACTATGTTCTTTTTTATCTTTCTTTTTCTTGTATTTTGGTAAACTTTTTCAATTATTTTTTTCCTTAATTCTTTAACACTTCGATTGATGGGTATCCTTGTTGTGACAAATCACTTTTTTCTCTTTTTATTCTGAGGGAGGTGTACACTCCAAAAGCACAATACCACTTTCACTGTATCTAAAGGAGAGGAATACAATTGAAATTGCAATTGAAATTTTTCACGTAACTCACAATTCGAGTAGAAAATAAATTTATCTGAAAGGATACGTAACACGAAAAGTGTACGAATTTGGACTACACAAACGAGTACTCATGTATCTTTGGTAAATGTATCCGTCCACCGTCAACCGTTGAAACAGAGAAAACAAATCGACCGTATAAACGACTCAAGTCCTGCTCCTGGTAATCAATTATCAATTCCGAAAACGAAACGAAACGAACCCGACCCGACTAGAAATCGCAAAAACAAGAAACGAATATTTTAAGAAAATCGGCTTTTTTGTTTTAATTTTGTTTTTTATTTATGATAATCCTTTAAAACTCGCTAACCGTTGGCACAGTGACTGCGTGTTCCACTGTGATGTGCATTCAATGTGAGACTAGTGCAATTCCAAAGATTCGTACTATTTAAAAGAGTCCTTATCGTTTTGGGGGTAGAGCTTTTGCGCCTTCTGATACTGGTTATATCAGAGTTTCAGAGTTTCACACACGTTTTCGATTCCATCAGAAAGGATACAAACGAGTATGGTTATGGTTGTAAGGAAATACGTTTAAGAGAAATCCAAAATTAAACGAAAAGCTTGCAGAGAGAACTTTAGGTTCAATGGTCGGTAAAAATCACTCAAATTTGAGTGATTTCTTTATTTTTCAATGTGTTAGTGAATTGGGGATGATGGGTAAAGCGTTCTTGTTGCAATTTCTGCTTGTATAATGTATTCTTGTAGAGTTTGAGTGGATGTTTTACAAGTCATTTCGTAGAGGAAGTCACTGGAATTTCATTCGGTTCGGTTTGGAGCATTTGGTCTTTATTTTTTGTATTTTATGTCAAGGTCGGAAGAGAGATGTGGCCTAAATTGAATTAGGAACATAATGCTTGATATGTGGCATTGAGCGGTTTTATTTTACCCTTTTTTCTTCTTGCTTTTATCATGGAAGTTATTAGAAATTATGGAAATTTTTGGTAAGTGGTAGAGATATGATGATGCTAATGGTGTCAACTCGTATTAGTAACCTAAAAACAATTTGAAAACAATATATAAGCAATCGATGTGGGTTAGAGTGATGTTACGCAAAAGAGGACTTAGAGACAAAAACTTAGTTTCCCAAATCTTGGTTTCGCAGGACTAGTTTATAAGGAGCAGGTTAAACGTTTTAGGACACTTATCATGAGCGATACCAAAGAAGTTTCGTAAAATGTTGTGAATCTTAAGTTTCTGCATTAGAAACTCTGACATATTAGTTCTAGCGAGCTGTCAGTACGAGACATTTCCTGTAGATCTGCCTTGGACACCTTTAAAAAAAAAAAAATATGGTAAAAGAAGTCATTCGGTGAAAGATTTCGCGATAAAATCGATGCTGAAGTATGCAGCTAAAACCTTATGGAGATCGACCAAAATTGGCTCTTATATCGACGAAGGACATTGAGTTATTTAAACGGCGACGCTACAAGGCAAGGCAATCAAATCTTAAAAAGCGGGTCCACTATTGAAACAAAATAAAGACAACCAGCTTCGGATCTGCATATGTAGTACTATGTCCACTAAAAGAAAAAATAATAAAAATAGGCTCTAGATTAGTGGAAAGCAGAGATAACCGCCATTGAAGAACTCCAATGGAATGAGCTGAGAAAAAAAGGGATAAGTCAATGTCAGTCTTTAAATGCAGATTTTGTACGCGTTTTACACATCTCAATGCTCATAAGGAATGTGAAATTTTTTTTTATCAATCAACGGTTGACTGTGAACATAACACTGACATGCGAACATAACACTGGATGAACACTCAGAATATTACATTCTGGTAGCCAGGGCATCCTAAATGTCACAATGAAAAGAAAATATTGTAAGCAAACCTTGGCCGATTGATCTCTAAACAAGTTATATGCCGAAGATCTTTGGAGCACCAAAAAGCTACAGGAGCAGACACATCATATGTAGGATTTTTTTCGACCACCACATTGAAATCTCTTGTTCGTTGAATGAGACAAGCAAGCACATGCAGCGAAACAGAGCAATACTCAATAGAAGAACCACTTTCCAAGAAGCAAAAGTAAGAACCTAAGAAACATCTTTGCATCGTGTTCTCTCCTTATTTCCACCACCATTGCTCCCTAGAAACTGTCAGTAGCATTCCGCCTCACTATGAATGTTTACCAGTACACTCGCAATCCCACCTTTGGACGTATTCTAAAATATCGTGATTCTTTCCTAAGTCATATAACTCGCTTCTGGAATGCCCTGCCTAACTTTTTTATTTTCTAGTCATTATAACCTTCAAACATTTAAAACCAACGTTCATCAGTACCTCTCTTTCTTTCTTCGCTAATTTTCCTTTGACCGCGCTATGTGCAAGCATTTTAAGGGCAATAAAATCACTGGAGCACGCGCAAATTGTAAGAAAGGCATTTTTTAAAATAAGGATCAACTCAACGACAAAATCCCGAGAATTATTTAACCCATCTTTGAGAGAGTCTCCTCTCTGGTAAGCTTCGCCAATAGTGTTATAAGTCCCCTAACATCACCTACATGTTTTTTCTGCTTCGCAATGAGCTTCTTAAGCCTTTTGTCAACAACCAGATGAATATGGAGAGTAGGATCTTAAATAACTATGTTTCTATTCGAGAAATATCGGGTGAGTCATGAAATGACCAATATTTTGGCTTTATTTGCTCGAGAATTTTATGGCATTAAGTCTCTGTCCAACACGGCTGCCTCTTTTGAAAGCCATTCTATGAGTCCAATTTCACACCACTTTTTTTCAGCATAGCCAACCTTATTTCAGCAATAACGCTGAGAAATGTCATCTTCTATGTCATCAACTGTAGCAGCGTACACGATTGGCTTGACATATCCCTACAAAAAGTAGTTCAAAGGAGTCAAATCATATGACCTAGGCGGCTAATCTACAGCCCATTTTTTGAGATGATTTGCTCACCAAAGGTTTGCAAATGATGCTTTGATCCGCTGTGTGGTATCTTGCTGAGACTATTTGTCTCATAGACATAGTTTAATTTTTAGATTTGAAAAAAGAGGGTCATATGTATATGGTATGCCTCCAGCATGACAACCACACCAATCAGTGACTTTTATAAGATGACAAAAATAACAATTTTTCTTGTTAAAATACCCATTAAGCCAGACATGAACCTTATCACTGAAGATGATTTGAAGGTAAAAATTCGGTTTAACTTCCAGTTGATTTTTAGCCCATTAACAGAACATACGACGCAAACGATTGCTGCACCAATTAGATCTTATAGGGGTGTAGGCCAAGATCTTTGCTCAAATCTTCCACGAAATGGACGATATAATCGCTAAATTTGAGTCCTCGGTCATCCTCATCTCTACAGAATCGGTTATTTCTTTGGTACGCACAATGTGAGATCATGCGGGATGAATATACGCTTATAGCGTATAAGCGGCTTAGATATGCAATTATGAGCACTGAAGCAGAACGTGAATTTTGGAAAAAAAAATTTCCGCGAATTCAAAACTTTGTTCGGGTGTAAGTCCTTGCATGGTAATTTGCCAAAGTATACTGAATATAATTGTCAAAAACACCTACCCAGTCTGATGGGAAATTTAACAGATAACCCCTTTGGAAGTTGTTTACCTTAAAAAAAAAAAAAACCCTTCATAAGGAAAAGTCCTGAGTCCTGAGCACGGTTGAAGTGATATCTTCACAGCAGCTGAGGTTTGGTATATCCATTAATTCGAATTGTACCACTGCCTATTTGGAGGAGGCATACTGAAGTGTAGGCCATGTCATGGGTACCATGTGGATAGATTTTCATCTTAACAGCTTTAGCAGAGCAAAGCTTTCCCCAGATTGGTGTACGCTTTGGTTCCACTTTTCAGTGAGACATGCCAAACTGACATTTGAAAACCGTACCACAGGTTCTTGAGAAGTTTTCGTGTTCCGAGATATTTCGTGAGCTGACTGTTTATCATCATTTCAATGACTTTAGAAAGAAAGGACTTAACTGTAATGGAAGATAATTTGTCTTTTAAATAAAAGGATAATCAAATACTGTTTCTCAGACCCGGGAAGAGTTTTAAAGAGTAGGATTGTTGAAAAAGCTTACGCTTAGCCTCTTCAAAAGAAGAGGTAATATACGATCTGGACTAGCGGATTTATGTATGTTAAGATCTTTAAGTACTCTACTACACGAGTGCAAAAGTGGATTCGTCCCATTGAAGATTTGATGCATTTGGATCCTCATCTGGATCTTGTCCAGAGAGCTGACAGCTAGCATTTCATTATAAATGAGAGTTGGGATGAGGATAAGGCAGAATTTCTAATGTTTTTGACGAACGACCAAACATTTTTACTACCTTTGTGTAGTATAACATTGTAGTGATTCTTGTCTCGTTAAACTTTTTCCAGTCTTCTTCTGGTTCGGTCTTCTAAAACCGAAAAATTATTTCTCTTATCTTGACAGCCTCTTTAAAGCCCAAGTCGTCCGATGAGGAACAAATGATCTTATTACAAAGAGATTGGTGTCCATGTTCATATCAGTAGCAGCCTCCACGTTGTTATCGAGAAAACATAATGACCAGTTAAAATTCTTAAAAATGGTATTAAGTCCGCTCCATTTAGCCTTTTTGCATTGTCATAGGCTTCTTTTAAGAATATTTTCTCTAACTCTGTGATCAATATATGAGAAATTAGTTGAAATGACAGAGTTCCAACGAATCTAGAGGGGATAAGGCATCGACATTGTACTTATGAGGATGAGAAGTTGAAAACAAATCCAGGGTGTTGACGGTATGACTATCAACGTCTGATATTCGTGTGGCCTCATATATAAGCTGGGTCAAGTTAATTTTCGCAGCGAAGATCGCAGCACACCTTCCTTCGGGTGTTGTCTGTCCAGACTTTCGAAGCCACCAAGAATTGTGCATGTTGAAATCGCCCGTAATACGGAGAAAACGGGGATACAAGCCTTTGAATGAAGTTAGACAGCGCACCAAGCTCGAATTCCTGTCCAGTTTGGGGCTTCTGTAAATAAAGCAATAGTGGAAAATTTGCTTACGGAGATAGAATTTTATGAGTATTTATCGGCTGGGACTACATTCTTTATTTCTCTGGGTTAACTTCAGGAATGGATGCAGTACGAACAAGAGATAATTAATAAATAAATAATTATTTTCAAGTTTATTATACCATATATCGAAAGGCGAACCTAACTTCTCATTACGCAAATACCCGTGGATTTCATCAATAAAGCAGTCATGCGATTCCAAGAAAAGGTAATTTAAAGAACAGGTAGAAGGAGAAGAAAAACTACACCATCAATGTCAGCTTGCTCCGTACAAGCAGATCTCAGATCAACCTATTGCACTCTTTAAGTTGGTAAGTAGTTTCTTCAACTTGTAGCATCTATTGTACCATCTGCAACATCGTCAATCTGAATTGAGTTAGGCTCTGCAACCCGTAAAATCGGAGGGCCATCTCACAGTCCTTCTCTATAGAGCGATATAGCGATATAGCGATATAGTCTACAGTCTCAATTAAAATAAGTTAACCCTAACCGAACTGAATTTTTCTTGAAAAACTGTTGCTTTAGCTAAGGTCTTACGAAACAATAGAAAGCTGTACGAATAAAAAAAGGATCTTATATCTGGTAAGCTGAAATCGAAATACATACCTTTGGGTCGTAAAGTTTGAACAATACACTGGCACTTCCCATCCATGTTTCGATATATAAAGGTTCTTGGTCTGCTTTCATATATTTTTGTACATAAATTTTTGTTTTCTACATGTATCAGTTGGAAGATCCGAAGGATTTAAAGTAGGCATACACTTATGAAAATTTGATGCTTACATGCATAAAATAACATTGCTCATTTCACTTAAGTCTAATCTAAGCTTGATTAAGACTGAAAATATTCTTTTTCTTTTACTCGTTTCTTTCAAGGAACTTGGGTTTTCGAATTCTGCTGCCAATATTCAGTTTGCTTCTGTTTATCGCCCATTTGAGCTCTATGTTCATTCCATATAGTGGTGCCGAAATATACAGCTGATGACAACGATCGTAGTCGTGTGGGAACTTTGAATTTATTTGATACTTAGCCACTATGTATTGCGTGACAAAATGAAATTTTCTCAACATCTGGGTTCAAGTTGTCGAGGACATTGCTAATACGAGGGCTGTTTGATGAATAGAATTAGATTAGAAGACAGGTAGCGCTACTGAGCCAAAATAAGTGTGCCGTTTAGTATTTTGCGACCGTGAAAAAAGAGTAGTATCGCTCCGTGATCCGATTTTTGTTTTTAAGTCGCAAAACCTGTGAAAAAATCAAGCCGATTCTTGATAGTATGTGTGGAACTCATTCACTTTCCCGTACAACCGTTTGCCATAGGTTCATAGAGTTTTTAATAACCGCGCACAGGTGGCTCAAAAATGGTTACCACAGAGGAAACCGTGGATAAAATTCATAAGTTGTTTCGTGAGTTGGCTGAGATAACAGGCATCTTAACTGAACGAGATTTTGGGCATGAAAAAGCTATCCGCGCGATGGGTGCCTCGTTTGCCCACACCGGAGAATAAGCCCAATCGTAAGATTACTGCAAAGACGTGATTGGCCCTGTTTAATCGAAATCCGGAGGAGTTTCTGCGTCGTTTTGTGATCGTTGATAAGACATGGATTTATTGGTACATACTATAGACCAAATGCTCCAATGAAGGCGAAGACCATGCCTTTGGTCGGCCACCGGTTTTTGGGACGCACGAGGTGTGATCCATGTTGACTATTTGGAGAAGGGAAAAATAATCACAAAAATATACTTCGTCGATTTATTAGACCGATTCAATGCCGATTTAAAGAAAAAACGACTGCATTTGGCGAGGAAAAAAGTGCTTTTTCACAACGATTGCCACCACAGAGGAGTATATTGCAGACCAATATACTGGAACCGCTTGGAAAAGTGTATCGAGTTGAAAGGGGATTATATTTAAAAATTAATTGTCGAAACCTAAAAAAGTAGCGTTGTCATTTCTAATCCGGGTATTCATCAAGCAGACCTCGTACAAGGGAGCGCATAGTTGACCAAAATAATAATAATGATTCTCATTCGAGAAATGTAGTGCTTTGTACCACTGTATGATTGTGGGGATCCTAACACTAACCTTAAACCTAATCTCTTAATGGGAACTAGTTTATAGTATAAGATTTTGTGGAGAGAAATAGACTCACTCCGTTTTCGCGAGTGGTATTCTACGCCTTCCAATAAGCGTAGAGTTGATTTTGTCTTATCCTGTTCATCTGCTAGATGCATTCACACATTCATTATTCATGTAAGTTGGCGCAGTTGAGGTGATTTCATTTCATATTAGTTTGGACTAACAATGACGAAGTTTTTCCATCGTTTCTCTTAACAAAACTTGAGCTGCTTTAAAAAGGAAGTCTTTTTAGTCCAGGACCGATTATATTTCTACAAAAAGGCTTCCAATTTCATAGCGTTAAAATTTTCCTTCTTTGAATCAATTTCCAGCGTCGTTTCCATGACGGTACTTCCCAATTTAAATTGCGGATATCCTCATATTTCTTTCTTTTGCTTCAAAGAAGGCGGTAGGTATGACAATGTAGCTATGGCAAAGTTTGGCCTTTGTACGGGAGTTTTACCAAGGACATGGGTGTAACTTCTCCACTATGCAAAACAAAAAACAATTCAGAGGTAACCATCAGCTTCGGATACAGACGAATATAATTTTTTAGGCAAAAAGAAATTTGGCTGTGTATGTGAAATGCTAGTACCCTCACCAAACTGAACAAACAGGAATGGGCTGGGAATAAAACGGATGAAAAACCACAACATCTACTACGGCGATTGTTGCACAAAAGGAAGATATACTTATTTGAATTTTTATTTGCTATTCGAGGGATACTTGGACAAAGATTCTTCGGGAATATAATATAAACCTGACTTGTGTTCATGTCCTTACAGCAGGTAAGGGTGACAGCATCAAAGATGAATTCTTTGACCTCCCTGACTGAACATACTCAATACGGGTCATCGGAAAACACAGTTTGCATAATACAACGTCAGACAGTGGATTCAGATTTTTAGAAATTGTAACGGGGCGTATCCTTTTATTAGCCAGCGTGCTAAGGGATGTCCAAGACATGAGTCTCCTCTGATCAATTGCAGCAGTTGCGATCGATGGTAAACACTACTCAAACATCCTGAACGACCGAACTTTTAGCAGTCAACATCGACTTGAATACTTACTTTGCTACCGCCAAGGTACGAATGCGGATATTGGGCGCACAACGAACTCGAGTAAGATGATGTTAAATCACAAGGCAATACTTATATTTCCCCAAGCTCTCTTAAATCCCTTACCGTAGAACATCTATGGGAATGTTTTCAATGAGCAATCAAAGCAAATGTTTTTAATGTGATTGGTTTGAAAGCGTCGCGCCGCCATAAAGAAGCCTCTGGTTTAATGATAAATGTAGGCAGGTACATGCAGCCAAGTCGGAGGCACATAAAGCTGCGCTACATCGCAGGATGAGAGCTACACGTGACCTCTAAGAGTAGCAAAAGAAGGGAAGAATAAAGGTTTCTTGGAAAGAAAAAGAAAGAGCCCGAGAGCCACCCGATATTAAAAAGTTTCATAGTGAATAAAACGAACATTTCAGAACTACTTAACACAACTAAGAATGAAAGCCCAGAAAGATGAACATGGACAACAAGTAGTAGAGTCGTAGTAGAGTAACTGTTCAGAACATGGAAAGAATACTGCGTTACAGAGATGATTTTCAAAATACGGCTTTTAAAATAAAACACTCACCCTGGACAAAGCCGACAGAGAATTCAATTCCCCTGACCTAGACTAGATGAAGTCAAGGTGGCAACATCGACGGTAAAGTTTGATATAGAAAGTTAAAATTCTCTCTAAAGATCAAACTAGCTCTCTATAAGACCTTTTTCATCCCGATGCTGCTCTACATATGGCTCACAAGCTTGTCGAAAGTGGATACAGAAGCATATGACCGTTTCGAGATAAGGATAATGCATGCGATTCTCGGTCCTATTTGGATTGACGGCGAATTTACCAGGATATTCAACTGATATCTCTCTAGTCGGGTTTTTCCGGCCCAACTTCTGAAATAACTGGGATCAGAGATGTAGCATATGCAAGTAATAGGGGACCTCAGCCTGCTTGGAGTATGGTACTGATGACAGCTAGCAAGAGATCGTACTAGTTGAGGAGAGATTGTTGAGTTGGGTCCAGGTTTATTCCTGACTGTTGCGCGCTGCCAAAGTTTTCCCGTATTCTGCGTCAAATAAGAAGTCTCTGTTGACGTGTTGGTAGTATAGGTGAAGGTAAAATTTTTCGACAATTTGGTAAAAGCATTTCAGTCACTGAGAGTTTACTGGAAATATATAAATATAAGAAGCTTGTCTGAAACGAGGAGGTGATCTGGTCTGTTCACCATTGTACGGGATGTTGTGTAGGCTAAGCTCTTCAATGCTATAATTCTGATCACTTTTTCTTTCAAATTCGTCAAAGACAGTCGAAAACATGCTAAGAATATCGTACATTTTCCAATAAGGTGGTCAATTCAGGGTACAGCCAAATATTGAAGGTCCAATATCCCCTGGACAAGAAAATTACATGCAATTTTAGTTATCGCGAACACTATTTAAAATTAAGGACTTCTTAATACCTGAAATATTGAGCTACTAGCCCAGCTTAAATCTGGGCAACCAGAGCGTATCAACTCAGTCATCAACTTAGGTGATGGTTTTTGGTGAGAGTGACAAAGATTCCCCTTTCATGTCACTCTAGAGCTTGAACAAACTTTATGAGGTTTCATTGTAATAGGAATCACTAGCTTCTACGTTAAAAAATTTACATAAGCTGCCAGGAATAGCTAAGATTCCGAAAGCTATTTGAGGTACATTCAAAAGTACCAGTGCGACTGATAGATCCAGCAGTTCGTTTTATCTTGGCCACTAGTTAACACAACAAAAATGTTAATGTCAAGAAGTAAGAAAACAAAAATTAAGATTTGAGCAAATATTCTTTACTCTTTCGTTGGGACTTCATAGATGTATTAAGCAACAATGGATTTTAAGCATCAAAACAAAATCATTTCCTGCTCTGAACTAGAAGGCGGAGATGTTGTATGATTGAATGATTTTTTGTCTAATTGCAGTAGTATTCCCCACTTTCTTATACTAGATAGTACAGTGTTAAATAATTCAAACTCAATTCACTGAGAACTGCCAACTTTCTATTTTGAATTTTTGTGCTAAGGTCTAGTATCTACTACAGGAATACCCAGATCTGTGCTTGTGGCTTTTACCGTGTTAAGATTAAAAACAGAAATCATCTTAAGATAAAATGTCTTTCAGTTTCTTGAAACCACAACCCTTCAACACTTTCAACTCAAATGTAGATACTTCCCCGTTGGCATTTTGAAGAAACTTAATTCTGGGAAATTGAAAAAAAAAAAAAAAACAGAAAACCAGCAAAACTACCACAAACATCGTAAATATGTTATTAACCTGTTGAAAAAGTCAAAATCCCCTTTTCATTGCCAACACCAGCATCAGGATCAGGCAACGTTTGTGTGCAAACACTCTTACTCCCAAAAGGCAAGTTCTACGAACTCACTCATCTGCTATTTAGCCAAGTACCCGGTGCAAGCCAGCACTCTTAGTCAAACATTAATTACCATACGGACGCGTATCTGCTACTGAGATTTACCCAGTTTCAAACTCGTATTCTAGGCCATGCCAGTTTTAAGAGAAGGATGACTAAGCTCTATATCGAACTGCACAGAGAGAATCGGAGAGAAACGAAGTGAATGCAAATGAAAAGCTTTGACATGCGTCCTTTTTGTGGAATGTATCTTTACTATACGTCGGAATATACTTTATAAATTTGTGGAACTTAAATTCTAAATATTCGAGCTACAGTGCGAAAGCATTGGGGAAGGCTTTGAATTTTTGGTATGCAGTTTGCCTAAGGCTAATGAATGATATGGGTGTGCTAGGTTAGGGTTGGATATACAATTACAGTTCGCGTCCTTTTAACTTTTGACACCGTGATTGGATTTATTTCTTTTTTCATTTTCATTTGTTTTTTATTGTTTCATTATTAAATGAATTGTCTGGGTTTGAGTGGAGTTGTTTAGATATATCTACGTTTGTACGCATACATATCACATATGAGAATAACAGGTATTTGTGTACAGATATACGAGGACGTAAGAAGCTTTGGGATTTGAACTTAATAAAATTTGTACGAGAAGTTGAAATCAAAGAAAGGAGAAGAGTATTTTTGTGCTTGTTATTTAGATACAGACTATAATGCTTAAAGTCATAGGATTCATTCATTTTTTAGTAAGCGCCTGGCACAACAATCTATTCAAGAAAACAGATAAACGCTGACTTATGTTGGGGTCGCATCATTCTTGAGTCTAGTAACTATACAACAATGCCTACTATAGACTTAAGATTGAACGTACTTTTCACACACCTCTATCCTTCTTTAAGAATTTAGTACTATCAATATCAAAAATCTACCAATCCCAGATAATCCAAGCACTTCTATTGGTAAAAGAGTTTTTGGTTTAAATTTATTAAACCTAGCGACTTCCGGATTATGTAGCCTAATTTGTACATATTTAGAGGCAGTTTGTTGAATTCTAAGCAAGAAGGCCTCAGTTTAAAATTCAACCGAATATTCTGATTCTGATTTCACCAACGTTCTTTCGGATACTGGCAAGCCACTGAAAGTGAAAATTTTTTCTTTTGAAAAATTTCAACTCTATCGACGACGTTTGAAGCTGCCATAAAATCATACGTCTCCTCACACTGTGCAGAAACTGATAAGAAGAGCAATACAGTGAGTGGGAAAAACTAAGTCTTACTCTACCCCGGACTGTTGTGCTAACAATTTTCCTCTATTTAATGCAAGCGCAAATAGATCACACTTTCTCAGCCTCCAAACAAAATAGGGAGAAGGACCTCGCCCCTAAAAATAAGTAGTAAAATCAAGAATTCGAAAAAGCGAAGAAAAAAGCTTTCCAACATTTAAAGCTGGTTCGAAAACTTACCTTGGACATCTTTTGGGAACTATATTTAGAAGCTAACAAATGTATTAAGCGCATCTGCTTTTGTAACAAAAAAAAGTATCAACAGTTTTTGGAAGGTAATTCGAACAAACGGTCTTCTTCAACTGGTATTCGATTACATCCTAATATACTTAAGGCGTATTTTTGTAATCTTCTTAGCATTGTAAATAATAGTCCCACGATATATTTTTCCTCTCTTCTTATAGTCAATGACTATTTGGACAGTGGGATACACTTGGAGGAAGTAAATATAAGCAGTAATCGCAAAGTAAAAACTAAACATAGCTCCAGCTGTTAATATAATAGAATAACATTTCAAGTGTTTAACAGAGGATGCCTTTCTGCTGCTAACAAATGCATGTAATGATATTTCCATCTCTGATTCCACTGCACAGAAATGTAAAGGGAAATGTAACTGAGAACTATAGAGGCATATCCTTCCATATTTATATCATTAAAAATAGTTTCCTCAGTTTTGTACGGTCAAATTGTATACTGGGTTGAAAGCTATAACATACTGAATGACTTCCAGTAGAATTTAGAAAAAAACAATCAACTACTGATCAGATTTTTATTTAAAAAAAATATTGCTCAATCCTACCAGGAAAGGAAGAAAAAATTATATGCCTCCTTCGTAGATTTCAGAGTAGCGTTTGATTTTATCATCAAAAGGTTGCTATTTTATAAACTCTCTGTCGACATCCTTAGTCGACAAAGAATGTGCTGTGTGGAATGGTGAACTAACATATTTTCTGAGTGGCTTACAATTACAATGGGCTTAAAACAGGTTCGTATTTTAAACACACATTTATTCATCTTGTTCTTAAATGATCTGGACGATGTGCTTTGTGGAGGTCCTTTATATTGCGGCAGAAAAATTAGAGATCTTATGTATGCGAGTGGCATACTCATGATTTCTGACTCTACTCAGGGACATAGGTTAATGATTTAAAACCTTGAAGAATACTGTACAAAATGTGATGTGACTGTGAACTTATGAAGGTCTAAGATAGTGATATCACACTTAGGAAGGGAGTTGTTCGATATTGTCGCAATGAAAGCTGGAGCTTTGCTGGTATAGACATGTCAAATCTGATATTACCATCGTAAATTTTGGCGTGCTAAAAACGTTTGCGTTTTTTACATGAAATGGAAAAATTCATCTCAACCACGAATTGGAATTAAGTCGCGAACATTTAATTTAATCTTTTACTTAGCAACCTTGCTCACCCTCGTCAGTGTCTGTATTTTTTGTGTTTGTTTCTGATTATGGCTCGCGAATTTAGAGTAGACGCCTAAAAAATAGTCACTATAGACCAGCTATTTTGACTCTAAGTGAAACACAGGCAGATTCCCTTCCACGCCACTCAGATCACTCTGATCTGAAGCTACCCGGCTACGAATTCTTGCCATTATCCTTTTCCCATAGCGGTCTCACTATTTACCTGCATTGTGATGTAGCTTACCAAACTCCAACACAACGTAGTCCCTGCTCCAATCCGGAACTCAATCTCATGTAGACACATTTAACATTTGATGCGCTGTTTGACTTTATTCAAAGAATAAAATAAAATAAAAAATTATACCAGGTGGCTTCGACATTCTAGGCAGACAACACGCGAAGGACAGTGTGTTGAGATCTTCGCTACGGAAAACAACTTGACCCAATTTGTAAATGAGTCCACACGTATACCAGATGTTGACAGTCATACCACCAACCCTGAAAAATACAAGGTCAATGTGTTATCTCCTTTAGGCTCGTTGGACCACTGTGTCATATCAGCTAATTTCTCTTACTCCCACCACACAGTAAGAGAAAGATTACTTTAAGAAACGTATGGAAATACGATAAAGCCAACTGGAGCGGAATTAATAGCTTCTTTAGAAAATTTTAACTGCTCGTTATGTTTCCTCAATAACGACGTGGATACCGCTGATGATATGATCACTGGCACTAGTGTCTGTTGAATAAGATCATTTATCCCACATCGGATGAAGAGTATCAAACCATAAGAAAAGGCGTGGTATGACTCGAGCTGTAAAAAGGCTGTCAACGTTAGAAAAATGCTTTTTCGGTTCTACAAAACCAACCCGACAGAGAAAAATCAAAAAAAACGAGCCATAAATGACCGCAGTGTCTTTCTTAAGCATGTGAAATTTCAATATGGCAAAAAATACTATAATATTCTAAATGTCAAGCTCATTTACAATGACATTCCACCTGTTAGCTCTTTAGAGAAGGCCAATCTGCTTGCTGCACACTTTGCAGTATTAAAAGACCTTAACATTAAAAAACACGCTGGCCAGATGGTATCTGCCCTTTTTCTGAAGAGGTGTTCTTCCACACAAGCAAAACTACTGCTTAAGCTATTTCATCAGTCCTAAAGAATCTTCTTCTCTCTCTTCCTACAGACCCATTGCACTTACGTCCATTCTTTTCAAGTTCAAGGAAACGTTGATAAACCGTCAGCTATTAAAATATCTCGAGACACGAAAACTTCTCAATGAACGGCAGTATAATTTTTACAGCACTCGGTCTACTGGTAATTTTATGACAAGTCTCACCGTCAAATGGAGCCAAAGCATGTATTAATCTGGCGAAAGCAAGAGATTTACACTTGATATTCTTAGGTATTCGACAGAGTTTGGCACCAGGCACTTTTGTCGAAAATGCGTGCATTTGTAATCGATAACTCTCTTCTTCAATGGATTGGAAATTACCTATCGGAACGTTTAATACAAGTTGTCTTGGATGGTTTCATATCTGATACGAACAAAATAAATTATGGTGTGCCCCAAGGCTCCGTTCTGTCTCTGACACATTTTTTAATTTTCATCAATGTTCAATGTTCTCTTGTTTTCTTCTTCTTATCTCTGCTTTTCGGTTGTAGAACGGGAAGTGTAGCGTATGCCAAGCTTATTAAGTTCCGATATAAGCAGCATCACCGATTGGAGAACAATCAACAGAGTGGAATTTAATGCTTCCAAAATGCAATGCTGTCTGCTGCTGCATTGGCATTTGCATTGTTAAAACCGAAAAACTTTCTATTCTCGTTATGTGTGTGAATGATAACCTGCGTTGTAATGACCACTTACTCGATGTCGCCAAAAATGCTGCGAAATCTCTAGGTTTCCTCAAACGATGTAAGGAATGCTTTTTCGTTATACCTGCTAGATAGGATTTGAAACCATGTGGTAAAACTCCTAGGTGATGCTTATATTACTCAATCAATGGACACTCTCGAACACCAACCAACTCTATTTCCACCAACAGTGCTCCATAGAAATTACCAGTAGCATACCCCTCCTCTAGAAATCAACCGTAACACTTGTCTTGCTATGAATGCTCATCAGTACACTCTCAAGCCCGACTTCGATTTTTAGTGATGAAGTACCATCTCGAGCCACCGACTTTCGCTGGTATTGAAGGTCGTCCAAAATCGGTTGTTATGCCGGAAAACATCGATGTTAAGCGTGACTTGATATTGCAACACCGCTATGTCACTTATAGTAAAAAGATTGAGGCTTGCTTGGGCATTAGTTCCATTTGCAAACAATTAATATTGAATGAATATTTGGCCGTCAAAAAATTGTTTGACTATCACCCAAAGAAAAGCTTGTGTTGATTGGCCCAAATAAATTTTGAAAAAAATTTATTGCGGAGCTTCAAAAGGCGTCTGCAGGATGGTGTAAGGTACCGAATTATGGATCTATGCATATGAGCCTGAAATTAAACAGCAGTCGACTGTATGGCTCGCCAAATCTAACAAAAGTTGTTCGCACATTAAGCACTTTAAAGCAATTAGTCGCCCCTAACTAACGGAAATGTCACCACTGTGACATTTTAGCAGCATGGTATGGTCTATTCGGAATAGTATATCACCATTTGTTTACCAAAGACCGCTGAAGAAATAAGGAAAAGCAACTGCCGAATACGGACTATTCTCCACCACGACAATACGAGCTCTCACAGGTCGTCTCAAAGAAGTAGCTTTGTGAGCACTCCAAACATCAAATTGATTTACCGCCCACCGTACAGCCCTAACTTGCCATCCAGTGACACTTCTTTTTATTACCGCACATGAAATTTAAATTGAAAGGTCAACATTTCTCGACGCCTGAAGAACTTCGTTTGGAGTAGAAAAAATGCCTCGAAAATTGGTTCACAACCATGCAAAAGAGTATGTTAAAAACCATAAACTCATTTTAGATGATAAATATTTGTTTTATTTATTGTCCCGAAAATTTAAGTAGAAACCTAAATATGAAGGAAAAAATCGCCAATGAGTTACACTCGTCCACTCCGAAGACAATCGTTCAAACCTTTTTACATACAACCCCAAAAAACCAAGACAAATTTCATACTACATACCATAAAAACTTAGTAATATCAAACTCAATATATTAACATTTACTCGAACAAAGCAAAAGTCAAATTCAGCGCCATATAACCTTTAATTAAGACCACAGATTTTGTTTTACCAGTTTCACCGGCTGTGTCTGGAAGAAGTTCGAACGACCAAATAAATCGGTCTCCTTTGACCTACAGTGAAAAGGAAAATTTCTGAAATTTGCAAAAAGATGATGTTAATTTTGATCCTCGTAGCAACTATACCACATTTGCATAAAAATGGACAGTCAAAACAAAAAAATGCAACTCAAGATACTCCAATGGAATATCCAGGAATTCTTGAACTCCTTCCTACTTGAATATTCTAATCAAAAAATACGATCCGACAGTTAAAGCGTTACAAGAAACAAAACTTGTTATCAAAAAAGCTCCTGCAAGGTATAAACATTTTATTGCTTATTTTAAAAACAGGCCACATATTTGCAATAAAGATGGAACAGCAATATTAATAAAAACAGGTTTTATCCACTTATTTTCAAGCTCATGCAACATCTTCTTAACTGAAATCACTAATAATCAACCTGTGTCGGTCGATCACGTTGCAAAACATTTATCGACAATCTCAAAATATTGCTTCACAACAGCAATATCTAAACCTTACGACCAACAATCCTTCTCACAGCATAATTGCCTGTGATTGCAACGAAAATAACATCCTTTGGAACTCTCCATACACAAACAGTGCTGGTGCAGACGTAGAAGGTCGGCTATAAAACTCTGACCTTGTAGTCTTGAACTTGGGCTCTTCCACTCATCTTTCCTCTGTCATTGATTTACCACTTTCTTCACCCGCAATTACACGTAACACAAACTGGAAAAAAAAAAGATTATTAAGATTCGTCTTAACACCTCTGCAACATGCAACTTTCATAGTTTTTTTCATTCTCGGTTTATAAAATTCATTAAGCAAAATTGGCAACTATGGCTAAGCTAGCAAATGCTTCTACTTCAATATCTGATAATGTAAACAAAGATGCAACTTGTATAAAAGAGGAAAAAGATTGGCAACATCTGGGTTAGCTCGTATCTAAAACACATTACAAAAGCGAAGAAAAAAGCATGGTTGCAACTTAAAAAAACGCCAATCGTTGAAAACGCATTACTGCAAGATTAAAAAGGCAGATGCAATTAGCAAGAGCAGATGCGTGGAAATACTTTGTAGAGTGAGGTAAAGGTGGTTAACAGAAACCACCCTCGAAAAAATATCAGCCCCATATTGCATAGCCCTATCGCAGTTTTAGACCTAAATGCAATAGCACAACTTTTTTTTATTAAATACTTTAACTTACAATAAATGTAAAGCTACAATAGTTAGATTACAAATACAACTAACTCACAAAATATTGAAGCATTCGATGCTTATGTAAAATATTAGATGCGCAACTCTCGCTGTTTGTCAATAGAGGGCCCCAGCAGTAAGTGCTAGTCGATTTTGACATATTCAAAAGCTCATGAACCAGGTTTAGACATATGGAAAACAAATCTTTTTGACACATTAGTGATTCTGTTTTGCCGTCATATACTTTTGGTTGTGTGAAAGTGTCTGATTTTGTGCGAAAATACAAGTCATTTGCGGGAGGTCTTGATTTTTTTCTTTCATTCGAAGAAACGGAGAAGAGCTCCAACAAGCCTACGGAGATGCTGCCCTAAGTGAAACAACATGTCATGATTGGTTCCGTGGCTTTAAAGACGGTAATTTCGATGTTAACGACTGTCCGCGTAAAGAAAGGCCACAATCCTTCGAAGATGCTGAATTGGCGGCATTGCTCGATGAGTATCCGTGCCAAATGCAAGAAGAGCTTGCATTAGCATTAAGAGTTACTCGCCAAGTTATTTCTAAGCGATTGCATGCATTAGGAATGTTTAAAAAAAAAAATTAACTTAATATTCACGTAACGAAGGTTATGCTGTGTATCTGGTGGGACCACGTCAGTGTTGTTTATGACGAACTGTTCAAACCCAACGAAACCATCATTAGGGAATGAGCAGCCGAGATCTCCTGAATGGTATAAATGTCTTTTAAATATGTTCTGCCCTACAGATTATGATTAAGCCGACTGTACGCCGTACGATGTAGCGATCTCGACTGTCGTTCTGAGCTCTTCGTCTAGTTGTTTAATTCAACGAAAAACCCCCACCTAATTCTTGATTTCTTCTTGAAATCATGTACTTTTATTTCGTAATGTTTGTAGGTCCATTATTTTTGGTACCCGCTTGTCTATCACCATCAGCATGTAGTTTTTGTGTAGCTTAGTAGTTCTTAGTAAAAAAACGTAGCAGCTTATCGACCTCTTCATATACCCGACTTGCGCTGCGTACAGCATTAACGCCTCGACTGCGGCTCAATTTACTACTGTGTGCAATATTTAAGTTGTTGGAGCAATTCTTCCAGGCTACATTTATAAAAGATTTGGATTTCATGACTTTCTCGTTTAGATGTCTTTTTTGCTAAGGGTACTTGACAAAAGAATTCCAAGATATTTATATTCTTTTACTACTTTTATTCTTTCCCTGCTTAAGTATCATATCTCATTGTGAGAGAATCTCTGCCGAATATTATTGTTTTGGATTTATCCAAGTTCACTATCAGATAATAATTTGCATAATTTGTAGTACTCACGCAATCGATTTATCAATAATTGAAAGAATTCCGTGAATGAGCCAACGAAACGAAAATTCAAAGCCATTCGGAAGAAAGTCCACTATATCGTCTATAAAGGGGTCAAACAAGGTTGGACTCAGAGAACACCCGTGTTTTACTTCTATTTCCGCTTTAAGCCATTCTAATAATGCTTCAACATTTCACACAATTCCAGCGGATTTGGTGTCTTCGTAGAGCTTTTGCAAATTTCTTCCAAATTTCGACGATTCGATTACATTCCATTCCATACAATTTATATAATATAGGCCGAATCGAAGGCCCCTTAAAATCCACAGAAAAACCGTATCGCATTCTGTTTATTTCTGTCGATATCTCTGCTATGCTTTTCAATACAAAAATGTGGTCGATGGCTGAGTATCCAGATCTAAAGCCCACCTGAAATTCGTTTAATAGCTTATTGCTCACTACACATGTGTTAAGTCGCCTCTGTAGTATTGCTTTACAGATTTTGTAGTACCCATTTAAGAATCTTTGCCCCGATAGTTCACTATGTCGTATCCCATTTTTTTTTTTTTTTTTTTTTTTTTTGTTTTTTTTTTTTTTATGTGAAGGGAAAATCAGAGCTTTCTTAAACCGTTGAGACACTATCCCATGATATAGCTCATAAGTACTGTATATTTAATAAATTCTTTAGGTATGCCATTCGACTCTGCAGCCTTTCTAGCTTTCAGGTAAAGTAGCGCTCGAATTAGTTTCTGTTGGGTTATAGGGTCATCCAAGATGTTGTTTCTAATATCGGGCATTGCATTTTGGATATTGGAATATTCTAAAATATTCCAAAAGGCTATCCGGGCTGAGAGCTCTTTTGATTACATACCTTTCTCCGTTAAGTTTTTTGACTATTTTTCAAAACTGCGATGAGTTATTGCAGCGCCCCAGTTTGCGCGCCTCATATTCAAAGTAATTTCTCCTACTTTGTCTACACGCCTACTATGTCTGACGCGATAGAGAGTAATATATTGAGTAAGGCAGTGACGTCCTACTCAACCCCCAAACTGAAAACTTGTACGACACGCTCAAGTCAAAGATCATACAACGATTCACCGATTCTGATTATCAGCCGCTGAGGAAACTGCTTCAGGAAATCGAAATGGGAGACAAAATGCCGTCTCAGCTACTGTAATGCGTATCGGAGCGGATTTCTTGAAACGTTTTAGAATACAAGTTGATCTAAAGAAACGCTGTCTGACAGCACGCATCTAATATTGGTCTTATAACGCATATACCATCGTCACAGCTTACTAATATCACCAGTGAAGTTGTGTGAAATATCAGCAGTGAAAAAGGAATTTCAAGATATAAGGCGTCCATCACTCGCAAATAATTCAACTAACGACGGTGTATGCCGTAACTACCTGACCACCAATTCACGCACGCTACCGACGCTTAAGTCCCGAGAAGCTGAGTTAAGCAAAAGCAAAATTACAGAATATGCTGTCGTTCGAAAAGCCCTTGATCAAGTTCTCATCACATGGTGCCGAAGTCAAACGGAGAGATAACACCGTGTGGGGATTTTCGTGCACTAAATTCCGTTAGCAGATCGCTACCCTGTAAGACATGTGCAGGACTTCACACGTTTCCTCGTAGGTAAGAAAGTGTTTTCTACTTTGAACCTTGCAAAAGCATATCATCAAATACCGATGAAACCCAAAGATACACCGAAAACAGACATAATAACGCCATTTGGTTTGTTTGAGTTCCTCTTCATGACATTTGGGCACAGGAATGCAAGCCAAACATTTCAACGGTTCGAAGACAAGTGCTTCCTGCGATTTTTCCATTACTTCCTTTCGGCTGCTGAAACACGTTCCCCGTAGTGATTTTTTTCAACCCGATTGAACAGAAAGAATTCAGGTGAATTGGTGGCTGTTGGATGATATTTGATGCATTTTTCATCAAAAAATTACGAATATTGATGACACTGTGCGACGGTGCGTTATCATGGTGCAAAATCCAGAGTTTTCTGCCCACAATTCTGGTCTCTTTAGGCGAATTGCTCCACGCAAACGTCTCATAACGCCAAAATAATACTCTTCGTTTACTGTCTGGCCCTCTGGTAAAATTCATGATGCACTACACCGTTGTAATCCATGAAATCGGGAGCATTGCCTTCTTTTTGACTAAAAACACGTGTTTTTTTTTCGTTTCGGCTCATTTGGTGAACGCCATTCACTTACCTGATGTCTGAATTGCGTGTCGTACTCATAAACCCACGTTTCGTCTCCAGTAATAATTCTTTTGATGAATGTGATATCGGATTCCGCCACTCAAATCATCTCTTTTACTACGTCAACACGGTCTCTTTTTTGCATGAAATTGAGGTCTTTTGGCACCAACTTTGCTGCTACACGATGGAAACCAAAATCATTTACCAAAATGTCTTGGACGGAACCATAGGCAATGTTCAAGTCCTCCGCTATCTCTATAATGGTTAATTTGCGGTTATTGACCAACATTTCTTTTACTTCATCAATGTTTTCGTCGGTTTTCGATGTCGATGATCTGCTATTGCGTTCATCATCTTCGATTGACTCACGATCACTTTTGAGCCGCTGGTGCCACTAGTAAATGAGAAATTCTTTAGAGAATCGTTTCCGAAACACTTTTCCAACATTTTCAACGTTCGTGCACACTTAAATCGGTTTTTTATGCAAAACTTAATACAGGTTCGTTGTTGAAAATCTAAATCCATTTCTAAAATTGTAAAAAAACGCCAACACACACAGAAATGTCAAGCTATGACGCTAAGATTTAGAGTGAATGTCTACAACAGATATACCAACTTAACAAAAAAAAAATTAACAGAACTAAAATCAAAACAATGGGAGCGCCACACAGTGGTTATTCCGGTTTTTTTTTATCAAGGTGGTATGGTTTGGACATTAATTTAGAAAAATGCCTTTTTGGAATTCCAGAAGTCAATTTACGATCAACGCAAATGGTATAAAACCACCTAAGAACAAGGTCGACGCCATGCTGGAACATCTGAAACCCAACCCGGTATGTGAGTTGATAAGATTTCTAAATTTTTACAGACGGTTTCTCAAAAACGCTGTCGATGATCACGCAATTCCCCAGCGATTAATTACAAAGAAGGACACCAGTGGGATTGAGTGGTCATCAGAAGTAGAACATAGTTTCCGGAAGTGCAAAATCGTTTTAGCTGACACAGCTTACCTAGCATCAGTAAAGAACTTTTGTAATATGCTGGAAGGCTGTAGCCACCGATCACAAGCCACTCACGATCACCTTCAACCAAAACCCCGAAAAGACATCACCAAGGCAACTTCGTCATCTAGATTTTATCGGTCAATTCACTTTCGACATAAGGTACATCGTCTGGGAGGAAAACAAAACTACATACACGTTGTCCCGCCTTGCGGAACTGTCAATCGCGAACACCATTCACTATGAACAATTAGCTGATAACCAGGCCAAGAATGGGGAACTTTTGCGTCTTCTGCAGGAATGTACGTCATATTCATTGAAATTAAAGATGTTTTCTGTTATTTCAGACGCCAAACGTTTTATTTACTGTGATGTTTCAACTCATAAGGTTTTCCCCTTCATCACCAAACCGTTTTGCCTAATTGCGTTTGACAATGTGCACAAACTGACGCATCCTGATATTCGTTCAACAGTCAAATTGGCTAAGGATCGATTTATTTGGCCATTGATTCGCAAAGATTGCCAAAAAATGCGCAACAAGTTGCATACCGTGTCAACGAGCCAAAGTCCGGAAGCACACTCGAGCGACAACTCATTCATACCCTTCAACTGATGCCCGATTTTAAGATCTCGACATTGACCTGGTTGGGCCACGGCCGCCTTCACGAGAATTTCGCTATATTTTACGTGCGGGGATCGGTTTTCATTGATGAAATAAACACTTCCGATCTTTATTTCAACGGGATAGAGCATCGAATCACACAACACGTGCAAGCATTGAGCTATTGTAGTCTAAGTTCCTAAATCGATTAATTTCATGTACCGGTAACATAAACTGGCCACCTAGATGAAGAAATTTAACACCACTAGATTACTTTCTTTGTAAAGTCCATGTAGATAAGCCAAAAATAATTGGACCACTAAAAACAACAATTGGACCGAAATTGAAAAGCTTAGTGCGGTAGTATGAGCGACTTCTAGAAATTTTTGATAATCGCATGATAGCCTGTTATCATAAGTTAGAGCAACTAAATGATGAATACTTATCCGGCCCATATGGCCTTCCAATCAAATTTCTTAAAATGTTCCTTAACACTTTCCCACCCCCTTTCAAATCTCTTCCGGTTATCGCTCTCTCAAGGCGGATTCCCACGGCCATGGAAGCATATTTTCATAACACCCATACACAAAAACGGATTAAGCGAAGTTTAATTAGTGACCGCCCCGTTGCTAAACTTTCGCATATACTAAAACTCCTGGAAAGCATTTTGTACGAAGCTTTAAGCATCCAGTGCAAATCTTTTATTTCCCCTATTATTTCAACACGGCTTTCTGAAAGGTAGATCAACTACCATTGACCTCGTCGAATTCGTGTCCTTTGTTCTATCAGCCTTAATAGGTGTTAAAAAAGTTGACCTTATAACAATTGATTTCAGTAAGGCTTTTGATAAGATATCTCATAAACTAGTCCTGTTCAAATTGTTAGTCTTGGGCTTTGAACCCATTTTGTTAAAATAGATATCTTCTACCTGGATAATCGTTTTTATACGGTTCGTTTCAGGTCTGTCCTCTCGACCCCTTTTTTGGCCATGCTAGGTGTTCCTCATGGTTGTCACCTGGGTCCAATTCTTTTCATTCTATCTATTAACGTTCTTGAAGGGGTCATTCAATACTCAGCACTTTCTCTTTATGCTGATGATACTAAATTTGCTCTCAACATGACTTCAAATAGATCTAAATGGTTTTTTTACCTGGTGTATCAAGAAATGCACATCAATTGTCAATCGATTACCTCCTCACGTAAAAGTCTCCTACTAAAATTTATATTCTCTACGGCCAATTTATATCCCTTTTTCGGTTTTTCCGTGACCTTGGCATATTATGCGAGAGGGAGCCTAATTTCCGCTCGCATATTGATGAGATAATTACTAAAACAAACTCATCACTTGGCTTCACTTAGCTTTTCGTTTGTCCCCTTCTCGAGTATGCTACCCAAGCGTGGTGTCCCTTTCAACGAGTTTATGTATCCAGAATTGAGAGCATCTATCGTCTTATATTAGCTACCCATCAAGACCGTCTTAAGCTCGTTAAACTGAATACCATTGAGGAATGAAGGGACGCAATAAAAAATTTTTTTATTCACCGACTCCTCTCAGGCTCCGTTGATGACACTAATCCTCGAAATCTATGTTGCCCCCGTCACTTTTATCTACCAATCCGCCAAAAGCTCTAACGAACCAATCTCCCGTATGCTGCGTAAGGTAATCTACAACCTTTCGTTTTTCGATTTTAATCGCAGCACTCTCTCCCTCAAATTCGATCTCCTTCACCATCTATAGCTTTTAGCCCTAGTGATAGACCCCTAATTATTTTTTGTTAGTTTTGAATCCTAGTATTTGAGTTAGTTAAGGCTTGTATTAAGCGAAATACAATAAATGGTCCAAAATCAAATCTTTGTTTTCACTACCTGTCTCCAATTCTCCAATGCATAGCTACAATATAGTCATCTTCACTCCTACCTGAGGCATATGGTTAATCGTCATAGTCTGGCTGATGTCGTACTTTTTCTTTGGCTTCTGGATTAGCTATTTTCTTTTGCCTTATTTCAAATGGCAGATTTTCATTAAAGCCTAAAAGACATAAACTTAACAACACTGGGAATTGAATGTAGTTTCCATCTGCTCTACGAATTTCCTTCATTGAACACAGTTACTGAGGAGCCTAATTGGACTGTTTCATTTGTTAATTTTGCGTTGCCCTTCGCTTTTCTCGCTTTTTGGCAAGCAAATTGCTCTTGGTTACTTTTCATCTGATTTTTTTATTAACACTCTGATGGATTTCACTTTTGTTTGACACAGAAGGAAGATAGATTTTCCCCTAGACTGCGCTCGAACCCGTATAATTAGATTGGCGGCGTGGCACCACGTCCACTATGCGATACTGTGATAACACAGTGAAAAAAGGTGAGAAATGAAGCAGCTGTTGACAACTTGTTTTGAAGTTCGTTTATGCTAACTACATGAAATAATATGTTTGCCTGTGAACCACCAATAGAGCTGAAAGAGATTTTTGAACCTTTTTGTTGCCTTACTGACTAAGACTTAATATATAACTGTAGCAGCCATCCTAAGAAAATATTTAATTTTTCTGTTTCATATTTGTGCTAAAATTCACATTAGATCATTTCCATTGTAACACGAACTCTTTCCATATGCAGACTTGAACGAGAGAAGAATAAAGAGGTAAAGAATTGAAAAGATCGACCCAGGGTAAACCTTTCTTTTCACATTTTTTGAAAGATGCGCTTGCATCTAATCAAACTCAGTAAGGAGATTCGTAAAATTGACGGAAATACGAGTGTAGCATTTTATGTGAAACCGTTCCAAATGCACCATCGCGCCGAGCAGCAGACGTTTGGTTGTTAGACTGGTTCTAACTGGTTCTTTGTTAACCCCTATCTAATATTTTGCGGTTAATGTATTGTATTCGTTAGGAGGGAAGAGATGGGAAATTCCCCTTACTGAATTGAATAGAAACCCAGCGAGAAAGCGTAGAAAAATCCTATAGGAAAGAGTATCATTCGATTCGTATCATGTATTCTGTGTATCGTGATGGATAAAAAACCAAAAAGACATGTCATCGGAGAACCGGCAAGAAGGAGTGATAGAAGACCATGCTGAATCCTGTAACGCAAATCACGAACGGTTGTGTAGACGAAATGGAAACTGATGCTATATTTGAAATATTTTAAGAATTACACGGAACACGGAACACGGAAGAAAAAAGAATGTGTCAACCATGTTGAAAAACTCGGTGGAAAGAGAAAGCTAACTAGAAAGTCCATTGAAAAATTAACTGCATTATAGGCTCTTGCAATTCGTTGAAAGATATGAAAAAAGCTGTCTCGGCTGCATTCTATCACAAATGTTCCACAGGCGAGAGTCCCCAACATGAGTAATGCACGGAAGGAGAGTACTTGTGTTTGTGGCAGCAGGCGAATGCCAAAGCAACTTTAAACGATTAAACATATTGTCCTGCATTGCCTGCAAATGTCATTGAGGCAATAAACCCGATGGACCTTAGTAAAGACGAGATTTTTAAACATTGCTTAAGCGCGTATCAGTTGAAACTGCCGCTTCTCAGGGGTCTTTTCAGCAATGGTAATATTGGCCGTATTAATGTATTGAAGATATTTTGAAAATAAAAATTGGTTAAGAATTTAGCTAATATTGTTTAGACACAGATGAAAAGCGGATATGAAACGCCGAGCACGAAGCCGAAAAAAAAAAAACACACATGAGGGTCGTTTGCATGCAAAACACAGAAAAAATGATGAGTGATGGATGGTGAGGAACTATTCTATGGTCCAGAAATAGCTGACTAATGGTGAATCAACGTTTTTTAACCTGGCTTATAAAATATTTGTCCGATTTGAATGCACGAAGTCTTAAAATGTTCAGAAGTACAGTCTCTATGATGTAAATTTTCTGTGAATATGTTAAATACAATTCGCTGGGCCGGATTTTTATTTTTTTTAAGTATCGAAATTTCTCTACGTGATGATATAAACATATACATATGTCTAGTTTATACGAGTAAACATAATTTTTTGTATTTTTTAGATGAACCGTACAGATTAATTGCTGTCCACCACCAAACATCAACTACGTCGGCGTGTTCTTTTGGAAGCGGCGTACATCACAAACTATTCTTAAGATTCGAATAAAAAAATTTGTATAATGCCTTCTGTATGTATGTACATATATGGAATATTATTATAAAAAAAAATAAATATTAATCGTTAGCTCGAAAAAAATTATGAAAAATACAACCTCATACCGCGCACGTGAACAGGTGCCTTAATTTCCAACACTCTGGATTTTTGTATAAGTAGGTCTTAAATACGACATTACAAATGCTATATCAAAAGCCCCATTGATCCCGCTAGTGCGCTATTTTTTATCGGAGATCAAACGTCACAAATTTTTGTTTTTGGCGTATATCTCTCAAACGGTTAGATATTTTTGAGAAAAGGACACAAGAGAGTTTGTAGATCGTGAAATTCTCTACAATATAAAAGTTATCAATACCATTTTCACTATAAAACATCGCTCTCGAGTGACGGAATAACCATCGTGTGTTAAGTTGGTACATCTGTTGTTGACTTTACCTCTAAATTTTAGCGTCATAGCTTGACATTTGCAAAAGTTACGTAGCCAATAGTACATCTATCTCTGTGTATGTTGGCGATTTTTTACAATTTTAGAAATGGATTTCAATTTGCAACAACGAACTTGTATTATATTTTGCGTAAAAAACGGCTTTAATGGAGCGCGAACGTTAGAAATGTTGGAGAAGTGTTACGGCAATGATTCTCTAAAGAAACCGGTTGTTCACCAGTGACACGAGCAGTTCAAAATGGTCGTGAGTCAATCGAAGACGATGAACGCAGTGGCAGACTATCGACATCGAAAACCGACGAAAACATTGATGAAGTAAAAGAAATGTTGGTCAATTATCGCAAATTAACCATCAGAGAGATAGCGGAGGACTTGAACATTGCCTATGGATCCGTCTAAGACATTTTGGTTAATGATGTGGATTTCCGTAGTGTGGCAGCAAAGTTGGTGCCAAAAGACCTCAATTTCATGCAAAAAAGAGACCGTGTTGACGTCGCAAAAGAGATGATTTGTGAGGCTATATCCGATCCCACATTCATCAAAAGGATCATTACTGCAGACGAGATGTGGGTTTATGAGTACGACACGCAATCCAGACATCAGGCAAGTGAATGACGATCAGCAAATGAGCCGAGACCAAAAAAACCACGTCGTTATCGATCAAAAAAGAACGCAATGCTCAGGGTTTTCATGGATAACAACGGTGTAGTGCATCATGAATTTTTGCCAGAAGGCCAGACAGTATACAAAGAGTATTATATGGGCGTTATTTGACGTTTGTGTAAAGCAATTTGCCGAAAGAGACCAGAATTGTGGGCAGAAAAGTCGTGGATTTTGCTCCATGATAACGCACCGTCACATAGTGCCATCTGAATCGCTCCTTCTTATTTTGTCTTTTATTTTAATACTAAGCTTTGTTGAGAATATTGTGCTGTTTGTCGATGAAGCAAATAAATGCCGAAGTTTCAAATTTCTCAGTATGATGATTCTATTACCATACTTCAACTTCAGTTTCGACTTGATTGTTCTTTTATCGACAGATGGTTCTTCGCAAATATCTTTCAATTCTTGTATTGAAAATTGGAAACCATCATGCTTTTCAATAAATGCAAATATTTTTCCATCGCTAAAGTAAAAGAATTTCAGAAAGGAATTGTAACAATTACTGTGGTACTTGGCCTCAGCAGCAACTAAATCGTATTCATATTGAATGCGTGGAATAACACTTCTTGCTAACTCATCAAAACGAATTCGAACTACCTTCATGATGGTGTATTTAAAGGCAAGTGTTCAAACTTGGGACACTCTACACCGAAAATGCTGTGCTTTTTTATCATTTCAGAAGCTTCATCAGTATTTATTTGAAACGAAAAGAAGATTCATTCCATTGCACTCTAGTCCGAAGAGGACTAATCCCAGGCGTGCTATCTGTTTCTGTCTGTCGTTATCTTTTAGCTGAAGGAATGCTGCTCTTCCAGGTGTACACTTTACGCCACTGATTATGGATATTTACAAATTTTTTGTGTTTAAAATATTCATCAAACCCATCACTCCTTTCATCACTTGAATTAATTAAAGTTTTCATCCCACGATCAAAAACCACAATTTCACCTTCAGTCAAAGATTCACAGCAAATGAAGTAAGCTGTTAACATTTTTATAAAATTTTGTAACGGTACGGCTTCAAATATCATTTAAAAACATCTATTCCCCTCGAAAAACCATTCAAAACTGACTGGATTTACTAGAGTTATAACCCTCGAAAAAAGCAGATATACGCCGGTTTTTACTCAAACAATGGAATGTGACAAGCAGATGTTACTAAAGGCCAACCAACTAATGCATGAGTCACAAAAACCAATACTCGAATATTTGTTTTCTTCAAATAGATAATCCGGTGATACATACTGGCTACATATGAGAGCATATTCGTATTTTCTAGGTTTAAAATCGCAATAGCTCGAGAACGGTGTTTCGTAGGGATAAAAGTACTGGCAGATATTTTGTAGAAAATTTTATGGTCCACAAGTTTTTTCTCGTCCTTTTTTCAAGTACAAGCGGGATCGGTTGGGACTTTTGACGTAGCATTTGTAATAACTTATCCAAGACCTGCAAAAAATCCAGCTTTTTGGGAAATAATGAAAACTCAACACTTTTTTACATCTATTTTGGCTGGGTTATAAAAGGCCGTCGTGACTTGGAACAATTCGCAGCCCTATTGAACAATGTCCAATTGGTTTGGATATAGCATAATATAGGATTTTCTAATAACGACTTGACAACTTTTTTTTTTTAAATAAAAGGTCAACCATTTGAGATATTTCAAAAACTTTATTATTGGCTTGAAGTACAATCATAACATTTATGAATGGAACTCGA
Source organism: Volucella inanis (assembly GCA_907269105.1). Taxonomy (NCBI): domain Eukaryota; kingdom Metazoa; phylum Arthropoda; class Insecta; order Diptera; family Syrphidae; genus Volucella; species Volucella inanis. Next base: position 229,214,875 of record OU026153.1, on the reverse strand, counting down.
CTTGATATGGTCACCGCGGGCACGTTTGCAGCGGTCGATTCATTGGACCCAAACGGCCGAAACGATCGCTATTTCGCGTTCAAATTTGGCTCTGAGCTCTTCCAACGTCGTCGGCGTGTTGGCGTAAACCAATGACGTAACGTAGCCCCACAGAAAATAGTCAAGCGGCATTAAATCGCACGAACGAGGCGGCCAATCGACTACTTACTTACCATATTTACCCTTCAATAAATCGATTGTAGCGTGTGCTGTGTGGCTTGTGGCACCATCCTGTTAAAACCACATGTCGTCCAAGTCCATATCTTCCAATTCGGGCCAAAAATAATCGGTGATCATGGCGCGATAACGCTGACCATTCACAGTAACGTGACGATCGTTATCGTCGACGAAAAAATTTGGCCCAATAATGCCGCCGGCATGCAAACCGCACCAAACAGTTATTTTTTGTGGATGAAGTGGTGACTCACGAAGCACATGTGGGTTTTCACCCGACCAATAACGCATATTTTGCTTATTGACGAACCCATTGAGCCAAAAATGAGCTCCGTCACTGAAGATGATTTTGCGATGAAATTCATCATCTTGGCGCATCTTCTTCAGAACCCAATCGGAGAACGTACGTAACTTCAAATGGTCTATCGGCTTCAATTCTTGAGTCGGCTTGATCTTGTATGGGTGTAAACTACGATCCTTACACAAAATACGCCAGAATGTGGTCTGAGCGATGCCCAATTCTTGAGAATGCCGTGGAATTGACTCTTTTGAATCGTTTGCTACGGACGTCTGAACGGCAGCGATATTTTCGACACTTCGACCAACCCGTTATCTTTTTGACACGGCAACATCACACAACGAATATGTAGACTCAAATTTTTGCACTAAACTTGTTATTGCCTGTCTACTGGGGCGAGAATTACGACCGAAAATTGGAGTTAACGCTCTTAAAGTTGCAGTCACCGACTTCGAATATCTGTAGAAAATGTTTTATAATTTGCAGACATTGCTCGTAAGTGTACTTTACCATGATAAAAATCTTGAGTTTACTGAAAAAACTGACAGTGACAGTTTGATGATTAGTGAAAGAGTGCGTTCACAGAATAAATTCAAAATTGTCAAGTCCCTATTGGAAAACTCTATAGTTGGAGCCACCTAAAGACTTATTCATTAACTGGGGTAGGATATTCAGTAAAGAAATTGGTACTTTTTTTTATTAGAAAAAATTTATACATATAAACAATCAAAGAATTTCCAAGAAAGAAACCTTTCTTTTTACCAATAGTCCCACTCTGTTATCCGATCAAATGCAATCTCTCTATAATGGCGATGACGATAATGATTTTGATGAATATTAATGTTCTTTAATGGATTTTCCCTGTATGAAACTGAAACAAAATATTTGAGATTTTTTTATCACTCTTCATGTCAACGTTCTCACAGTTCATAGTCCTCTTATTATGAATTTTGTCCAAAGCCAACCTGGTTTCATAAAATGTTGGTGTACATACTCCAACAGTTCACTCGTTTAATGCAAGGTCGCCTCCAATATGCATCAGTTTATCATCATTATACGCACTGGTTTCATAATTAATTGAAAAAACAAATGACGTTAACTTTTAATGCGGCACATTATAGCATGTTTTGTGGATATTATGGCCACACATGAACTTGAATTTTTGGTATACCATATCTCTAATAAATACCGGAATTTCAGAAGCCGCAAGGGTCTAAGTGCTATATTGATATCTTATACAATGTGGAACAAGGGGAACTATAATAATTAAGACCTTCGTTCTTTAATATTTTCCTTGCAGAGCATCTTAAGTGCATACATATGTCCGTTCATACTATGTCAATGCGTAGAATTGGAAGGACACACAAGGTGTCTCTTCTATAAATCCTTGTCTTAACAGCAACCAACATTGCAATACAAACTCATACCTCCAATCATCAAATGCACGTTTGCACATTTCTTTAGGAGAATATCCCCTAGACAACCCTTTCATGTAGTGTCCATGCAGAGCATGTGTCCTTCGGATGAAAAATTTTGCCAATAAAGCAAAAATCCTCACTTTATATCTTTTAAAAAAATAAATAAATAAAAATACACAAAAACGTGAGCATCGATTTTGATGCTCAACATTTCTGCAATCGATTAAACCGCATCCTTCCCATAAACTCGCCACTTTTAAAGTTAATCCGTTTAAGCAAGCAATATTTGAGGCACACAAAAAAAATATATGAATACTAGTGTTCGTACTCGTATCTCATCGAACCGCGGACGTTTTTTTTTTTTTTTTTTTGTTTTTATCAATTTTAAAAAGCGTAAGTTGACAGTGACATTTTACAACTTCATTGATTGAATTTCTCACTCAATTGCATGGATGATATCAAGCGAGTTGAGCAATTTGTTGTAGAAATGAAGCGAGCGGTGCCATTTTTTACAGGATAAAGTGTGAGTTGCGGCTACAGATATTCGTTCATATAGATGAAATATGGTTATGAATATACATATGCAGAACGAAGGAAGGCTGGATAAAAAAGTGTAAAGTGTAAATGAATAACAACATCAATGAAAAACAACAGCGATGACAGGCTTTCAAAATGATGAGCGTATTATGTGTGCGGTTAGGAGGTGACAGGACTGGTGAAGATATATATATTTTTAAATTAATAAGTTGTAACGCGTGAAAAATTGGGGAAAAGTAAAACAGGAAATTGAGATACCGCCATTATGGCAGATGTGGTTGTAAAAACATCTGCGGGAGTTTGAAGAAATACAAATACAGATGAAAATAAAATAAATTCAATTAGTGAATAAGTCAAAAAGTACTAAGACTTTCAGAAAAAATTTGTCTAAAACGAAACTGCGGCCATGACACTATACTGACACCATATCCGTTGTCGAACATAGGAATTTTTAATTTTAAGGATTGGAAATGAAATAGACGATTATTTTGTGGAAAAGATGAAAACATGGTAAGAATATTGTAAGGATGACAAGTCGAAATGAAATATTATGAAACAATAAGAAAGCTTAGTTTAGAAATAATTGGTACTTATACAGGTTAAAAAGCAATAGAACTACGGCCCAGGTAAGAAAGACAAATTCTTCCAAAATAGGCGGCAGTTCTTTAACGACTAATAACATAGCAGCTATCATAACCTTCCCGTAACGAATTTTGAAGGCACTTTGAATTTCAGTATATGTAAGAGAGTAATGCAATCAATGCTGTATCTTATGTAAAATCGAATGGAGTATGAGTGGACTGTATACCATATCCATTTAGTTCATGAGACAAATTACAATTTTTTTTAAAAGAAAAAAGTCAATGAACATACTTGTATAGATTTAGATCAAATATCACATCCTTCTCAATCAGGCTTTAAAGGAAACCGCAGCTGTACCACTGCCTTAGTTAAAGATGAAAGTACGATAAAACCAACGTATCTATTATGCGCTTCTTGATTGAAAAGTTGAAAGACAACACTGTTTTGGAAACAATTATTTAAATTGTAGGTTTCAATAATTGCAAACTACCTGCGTAGTCCTTATAGATACTAGTAGCCCGAGCACGCACGATTCGCTGTCCTAATTGCTAAATTCGAGGAATAAGCCTACGTAACCAAATCACACCATAAACACTTCGACCACTCTCCTCGCGAGAATGTCATTTGGTATTATTTCACGGGGCTGATAAGCAAATAAAATTATTTGTGTTACCTGAGTCTAAGATTTTTTAAGCTTCTGAGTATTCTGCTGTTTGTTTTCTTAGCCTTTGTATTCTAATTAGTTCATTTTGTAAAATTGTTATAAAATTGAGACTTAGCGATGGATTGGGAAGAGTAGTTCTCCATGCTATGAAGCGTTTGCATTAAAATACTGAGTGCTTAATATCTTCATCTTCATTTAGGCACTTAGGCCAAGTTGGTGAGCTCTCGTGCGGATATACTTGCGATAAATACCATGGCTAGACAAAAACCGCGTAGGGTTCTAATTGCAGTCTCCATGTTTACGTTCTAGCCAGTGATGGATTGTCGGTATAAGTTTTTATGTCCATCTGCCTTTCATTGTATTATCGCAGCGAACATTCCACATAACTATTACGTAGTCTTTTCTTCAATTTTGATCATTTTGATTCCATTGTCATCGTGTTGGCTTAAAGCTCTTCTGTTATAGATCTTCAATATTTCATCCACAAGAATGTCGACGTGAACCATTCCAGCTGTAACAAAAGCGCCCTCGTCTGATATAGTTTGAAAGTAGCTGATTGTCAATAGCGCGCAGAGTCTATATGTTGAAGATATCTCATTTTGGTGTCTATAGTCCTAAGTACCTACGTCCAGACTAGGGCGACGTACAACAGAACTGATGTGACAACTTTGGAGATTAGGATCCCTTTTTGCGTATCCAGTTTCACCAATGTTAGGCAGTATGTGCGAGACAGCTCCCTGCATTTGCGATGCTTTCACGGTTAAATAGTCCACGTATATTTTGAACTGTAATCTGTTGTCTGTTGTTGTAATCTTTCAATTGATAATCCAACTGAAAGTTGGTGAACTCTTCAATTTTTCAACTGATTAGAAGAACAGCTTATGTTTTATAGTCGGCTTGTTCCAGGCTAGCTGTTGCTAGCCAATCTTTTATACGGACAATTGCTTCGTTTGCAACGGATTCAAATAAACGAATCTGTCATTGGTAAATCCAATTACTATCATCACCACAGAAAAACGTCAATCGTTATAAAAGATGTTCCACAATAAATGCCCTAAGACTGATTCCTGTGGAACTCCCGCTGTGACGTTGTAGTATTTTTCGTCTTTATCTCTATTATATCACAACTTTTTGTTGTTGAAACAGATCGTCACTATAAGCAGCAAGTAATATGATCTAATGAACGACTAGTTTGTTGAGCTTAAAGCATTTTTAACATCCAGTTTCACACAGTAATCCTTGTGCGACTGCCCTCCATATAAGCCATGACAAAACTCGGGAATAAAGACATTTTGGAGAACTTAAGGATGTCAGCAAAGTAAAACTGACAGATCTCATTAGATTTGTTAAGAGCTTTGGCTGGTTTTCCGCCAAAAAAGCTAACCCGGACCCACCCTAATAATAATAATAATATGTAATATGTAGTAATTATAATAATGGGTGATCCATCCTAAGGTTTGATTTACAATGTAATATAAAAAACATAAATTTGAAAGTAAACTTAAGAGTTTCATTACAAGTTCAAAGAAAAGTGGCATTTATTTCTTAAAAATGATATTATGTAAATATTGGCCATGACTAAGTCTGAGGTAGTCCATTCGGAAGGTTTGATTTTGGGCGACTCGTTCGACTGGTATCTTGCGAATAACACGAGTAATGTTGGCTTTCAAAGCCTCCATCGTAGCTAGCTTATTCCTGAAAACCTGAGAATTTACATATCCCTTGAGAAAATAGTCCAAAGATGTGATATCGCACGATCCTGGCGGCCAATTTACCGTAGCAAATTGTGCTCATCAAAATGATTTCCCAACAAGTCCATTGTTTCACGCGATGTATGACTCGTAGCGCCGTCTTGTTGAAAACAGAGCTCACCGAGACCATGTGCTTGAATTTCAGGAAGCACATAGTCCGTAATATGGCGCGATAACCGTAACCATTGACGGTAATATTCTGATTTGCCTCATTTTTGTAGAAATATCGACCAATGATTCCACCAGCCCATAAACTACACCATACCATTGTTTTTAATGGATATAATGGTAGCTCTTGGTACTCTTTGGGTTGCTCATCAGCCCAAATATGGCAGTTTTGTTTATTAACGTATCCATTGAGCCAGAAATAGGCTTCATCACTGAACAAAATTTCACGATAAAACACCGGATTTTCATTGACTTTTTCCAGAGCCCATTCACTGAAAATATGACACAAATTCAAGTCGCCTGGCTTCAATTATTGCACAAGTAGAATTTTGTACGCTTTTAGGCCGAGATCCTCACGTAAAATACGCCAAGCCAAGCTGCTGAGAACGACGAAGAATTGATTTATCGCGGTCTTGGCGTACACTTTAAGCTACAGCTGCTAAAGTCTCTTCATTACGTGCTGGATGTGGTCTCACCGATCGAGTATCATCCATTAACGTAAACTGGGACTCAAATTTAGGAATGGTATTGGCAATAGTGGTTTCAGTAGGTCGATTATGCGCACCATAATTTCGAATCGAACGAAAAACATTTCTCACAGAACGCTGATTTTTGTAATACAGCTGAACAATTTGGAGACGCTGTTATGGTGTGAGTCTTTCTATAATGACTTGCCAAACGATAATAAACAAAAATAATAAAGCAGTTTGATAGGAGTCACGAGTGATCTGTCAGAAAAAGCCCATTGAAAATCAAACCTCACATTAACAATATCAACAGGGAATCACAATAGACCAATAGGCCTCTGTGTATGGTTTACTCTAAGGGTTCAGCGCATCCCTTATTTTCTAACATAACGTCAAATCAGTTGTCTATGCGAATAAGCCTTAGATGATTAATGCAATAAAATTTAACGTAATGAATGATATCGATGTCTCAGATTATCGCTTCCCAGCGAAGCAGCTGTAGCCATTTGGACAATTCCAAGTATATGATTCCAAACATAATCAAATCGAATGCTCTTCGAATGGCTCGTCTGAGAAACACTATTCTGATGATTGTTGGTTAGTTTCGATGTACTAAAGTAATCATACAACTATGTCTCGTCGCCGGTAATGGTGCCATCGATAACGTTTTGGACATAAGAAAGCATTTTTTCAGCGACATCGGTGCGATGCTGTTTATGCAACAAATTCAGCACTCTCGGCACTAGCCGCGCTTTAACTCTACTCATCCCCAAAACATCGTGCATAAGACTGGCCGATTTAGTACAACACTAGCTGATCATAAGTGAAATCAAATACCGGTGGGCTTAAATTCAACCACCCAAATAGCGAGAAACAACAAAACAATCTTTAATTCCGTTACTTTATCAATGGGAAGCATCTCAATGCATAAAGCTTTGCTCTCTTCCGATTTTGCCTGTCGCGTTAACAGATTTTTATACGATATAAAGGGCTACAGTGAGATATGTTAATTATATGTCGGAATGTGCTGTTGATAAATATTTTTAAATTCAAAGTTTTTTTTATTAAAAAATAGCTAAGGCTCTGTCACGCTGTCACTCTGTCACTATGATGTGTTAGTAATTTTTTTGTAGTGATGGGATAACTTTTTTTTTTGATTCATCATGATGATATCGTGAAACTTTTTTCATTTGAAAATTGGATCACCTTTAACATAATGCTTGATTAAAGTGCCGAACTTCAGCGCAACATTCTTCTTTCTTCCCCTACAGGTATCAATCCGCCCTTTTCAGGGCGACCATTCCCTTTACGTCAAGAAGTTTTTTTTGTTCATTTAGAGTGAAAATCTTTTTAAGTAATCAGTAACGGTTTGTGCAAGTGCTGTTTTGTGGTATATAAAATACCGTCAATAACCGTTCTTGATGAAGCTGCTCATAAAAAATGAATTGAATACTGTTGAACTTTTCTATCACACCTTTTCAAAAAATATAAAAAAAAAAAAAAATGTCAGCGGAACGTTTTTTAAAAGCTGAAGAGTTTTGGCTTCAAAAAGAGTTCCTTATTCCATTGCTTGAAATTCATGTGCCAACAATTTCTAGTCAAGGAAAACCGGAAAAGGAATTCAAGGAATGTGGAAAAAATCGAAAACTTATGGAAAGATCTAAGTCTAAGCGTTCTAAAGTCAAAGTTGTAAAATGGGCTGTCGATTATTCTCCTAAAACACTTTAAAAGTTTAAGAAACACTTCGAACACCATCAAACCATATATACCTGAAGAAGCCTAGCCCTTATAATCAATTTGAAACTAACAAAACTTTAAAAAAGCGCAAAAAAAAAGAAATGCTAATATAGGGTTTTCCAATAGAGACTTGACAACTTTGAATTTAATTTGTGAACGCACTCTTTCACTAATCATCAAACTGTATACTTACGAGCTACGTTCTCCTATTGGGTTCGGGAGAAGATGCGCCAAGATGATGAATTTCATCGCAAAATCATCTTCAGTGACGAAGCTCATTTTTGGCTCAATGGGTTCATCAATAAGCAAAATATGCGTTATTGGTCGGGTAAAAACCCACATGTGCTTCATGAATCACCACTTCATCAACAAAAAATAACTGTTTTGTGCGGTTTGCATACCGGCGGCGTTATTGCGCCATACTTTTTCGTCGACGATAACGATCGTCACGTTACTGTGAATGGTCAACGTTATCGCGCCATGATCACCGATTATTTTTGGTCCGAATTGGAAGATATGGACTTGGACGACATGTGGTTTCAACAGGATGGTGCCACAAGCCACACAGCACACGATACAATCTGTTTATTGAAGAGTAAGTATGGTGAGCTTGTTATCTCAAGACATGGGCCAGTTGATTGGCTGCGTCGTTCGTGCGATTTAACGCCGCTTGACTATTTTCTGTGGGGCTACGTTAAGTCATTGGCTTATGCCAACACGCCGATGACGTTGGAAGAGCTCAGAGCCAACATTGAATGCCAAATAACGTTCGTTTTGGCCGAAATGTGTGGCCGAGTCGTTGAAAATTGGGTCCAACGAATCGACCCCTGCAAACGTACCCGCGGTAGTCATATGAACAAAGTCGAGTTCCATTCATAAATGTTTTGATTGTACTTCAAGCCAATAATAAAGCTTTTGAAATATCTCAAATGGTTTGCCTTTTATTTAAAAAAAAGTTGTCAAGTCGTTATTAGAAAACCCTATATATATTTACCCAGGCTACGATACTATTTTAGAAGTAAGACAAGAGTGTTATCCAACAAGTAATTTTTCACACTTTCAAACTTTTGAGAACCGGTTAGAAAACGGTGATTGTTAGTAAATAAGTCTCCTAATTCTGTAAAACTTTGTAAATGAATAGCCCTCCTTTTCCAAAACGAACAGATCATGTCCCCTTGAATGCACTTAGTCAGATATCGTAAGGGTCTGGATGCACAAAACGTCATTTCGACCTCTGTTTGACTGGGAAAGAAGTTCGATTCAGCTCCGGGGAATTCACTAAAAATTGTAAGCGATCTTACATACATATATGTATTTTAACTTTCCTCTAACTTTTAAATTTTAACAGGAAATTAACAGAAAATATCTATTCGTTGTTTTAATCAACTTATTCCGAGCTTTTTTCGCCAAGACACTTTATTTCAATTTTTAAGAAGAATTAGCAAGTAATTCTTTTTAATTTGCCGCCATTTTCTATTCCGAGGAGAAGAAGTCGATTGATTGCTCAGACGTCCATAGCCAAACTTCATCTGGAAACTGCGAAAGAACATCCCAATTTAGAAAGCGAGTCTGAAGACAATCGATTCATAATGCCAATACCTGAAAATAGAGACAGAGCTGCAAGAACAGCTCAGCCGTCAGCTGCAATCGAACATAACTTCTTCCAGTGACGCCCTGCCAGTGCCCATCATCAGTACCGCCGCCGATGTCACAATAACTACAGTACCTGCAACACCTGTCATGCACACCATTGCCGGAGCGACACAATATAATACATCGTATTCCTAGCAGTCGCCGATGTACCAACCATATTTACCACCACAAACGTCACTGAATGCACCGCATGCAGCTTGTTCATTCACTTCCCCATTCACACCGAGGATTATAACATACCTCACGCCATTTATTACAACTCAACCGTTTGCTCAGCCGTCTGCACAGCAGTTCGCACAGGCAACACATTTGCCACAACCACTACCGGCATATACTTCGCAGCCGCTTTTGGGACGAAATTCACTTAGTCCACACAGTGTAAGTAATTACGGAAGTAGAAGAAAATTGCAACATTTTCCCGACTTCAATGGAAGGCCAGAAGAGAGGCCGATGTTTTGTACTGCCTACCATGAGTATACGATGATGTGCAGTTGCACTAATGTTGAAAGTAATTTTCGGCTGCAGAAGTGCATTAAGGATAATGTCAAAGAAACCATCGCACAGATTTCAGAGGGAAAGCTGGAGCTATTAATCCGGTTCGCAACTAAGGTGCAGAGCCTCTCAACCTTCCTAGAAGCAAGTGACGTCTAGCTCGTCAATAAGCTTCCGATGAGTAAGCGAATGGAATGAGTTCAGCACAGTATTTATGTGCAGCCATATCCTACCATCAAACATTTTGACGATTGTTTGATTTCTATTGCCAGATTGGCATGTTTGGTCACTCCGAGCTATTTGCCACCACTAGTAGAGCTGAAAACAAAATCAAGAAATATTCTTGCTGCCTCAGCACAATCAACATCACCAGCTGTCAGCAATAATAAATGCAGATATTGCAAAGTAGAGGCACATTTAGTGATCGACTGCAGCACATACACTAATTTGAGCACAAAAGACAAATTGGAATTTGTGACGAAAAACCGGTTGCGATTCGGTCATTATGTGTGGCCATGCAAGGCACGAAAAACATGCGGGATCGATAGTTGCTCGAAGGTTCATCACACGCTCCACGAAACTCAACAAAATACCATATGTCGTCGTTGAGTGAGAACGTTAAATCAGAGCAATCAGGTCAGGTTGTATGGTGCTGATGGGACTGCGGTTAGAACTTACGATCGTTTTGATGAAGGATCTTCGGTGACTATTTTGAGCGCAGAGTTGGCCAAAAAGATACACTTGAGTTGTCGCTCAGTAAATTTGAAGCTGAAATAGTTTGGTAAGGTCAATCTTCGAGTGAGTGCCGCCAAGGAGAATGCTGAACAATACTCAATGGAGGGTGTGCAGACAGTCGCCGATTTGAGTCTGCCGACTCAGTCAGTATCTGAAAAGGACTTGCTACCAATATATCGCCTTGACAACTGTCATCTGGGCACACCGATGCGAATCATTGAAATCTATGACTCTGGACCTATTGCCGTGGAGACCAAATTTGGATGGATGGTGTATGGTAGAACATCAAAAGAGAACCCTAGCAACGCAGTTGTTCTTCACAGTAGCCGAACAGAAAGCAACAACGATGCGCGCCTTAATCAGCTTGTCGATGATTTCGTTTAGGGTGAACAAACCGACAGAGCCATTAGCTTCACCTGCCGAAAAAGGAGCACTTTATATTCTGTCAAACACCACATTAAGAATTAACGAACGCCATCAGAAAGGTCTGTTGTGGAAAGATGATGCCTTTGAGATGCCATAAACTTACGACATGGCAAAACAAGCCTTGAGCCTTGAGATCAAGCTTCAGAAGAAACCAGACTTTACAGCTATTTTGAGAAGGACTACGCTAGGAAGATGTCGAATGCCAATGTGGGTATAAACACAACAAGGACGTGGTATTTGCCGCAATTCGACGTTAAAAATCCCAACAAAACAGGCAAAATCAGGCTTGTGTTGGACCCTGGAGCTAAAGTGAAAGATGTGTGCTTAAACTCCTTTTTACTAAAGATTTTTACTAAAAATCTCAAGCCATTAGTGGCCATTTTATTGCGTCCCGTCACAATTACTGGAAACGTACAATAAAAGAAATGTTTCACCAGATGATAGTCCAGTCTAAAGATCAGAACTCGCAGCATTTTCTCTAGAGAGAGAACAGAAATGACCCGATCGACGTGTACATCATGCAATCGATGATTTTTGTTGCGAGCTGTTCATCATGCTCCAACAATTACGTGAAAAATGTCAACGCTATGAAATTCTTCAACGATCAGCCATGAGTTGTAAAGGTAATAATCGATCACCATTATGTGGATGACTACATTGATAGTTTTGACAGTGTGACCGAAGCTGTCGAAGTCACTAGATCCATCATATCGATACAAAAAAAACTCCAAAGAGCTGTTGCGGAGTAAATGCGACGCTAGTAAAAAAGATGGAAAAAGGCTGTTGGTGGAGATGAACGTATAGTAGATGCAGCAACGGAAAAAGTGCTAGTGATGTACTGGGACCCAGTCGATGATGTCTTCGTTTTCAAGCTCAAGTTTTGTCGGGTAAACTAGGATGTTATCACCGCAAATAGATGTAAGATAAAGAGAGAGTTTCTGAGTGTTGCGATGTCAATATTCGATCCATTTGGCATGATCGCAAACTTTTCTATTTATTTAAAATTGTTGCTGCGATTTATATGGAGTTATGGGGTGGAATGGGACGAACCGATTCCCAATGAAATTTTCAACAGATGACAGTTTTGAAAAGAGGAGCTTTCTATGCTGAGCCAATGTCGTGTGCCAAGGTGTCACAATGCTCTCCTGTCTTCTGCCGACAAAATAGTTTTTTATGCTTACGTCAATGCCAGTGAAGAGGCATTCAGTGCTGTTACATATCTCAGAATCGAAGTAAGAGGTAGAGTGTCCGTTTCATTCATTTGTGGAAAAATAAAGAGCGCACCTAAGAAATTGACTTCATTGACTCGTTCGTGGCTTTATTGGGAATCAGGAAGTGCAACTAGATTGTCGAAAATCATGCCTTGTCGTTCAGTGACAATACATTTTAGAGCGATCTGAAGACCGTCATAAATCTAGTTCAGACGGGAGCCCCGCCGCCAAAAACAGTTGGTGGCATTTCGAATCGTTCGAAATTCGGGAAACAGCCTAATCAGTCAGTGGCGCTGGATACCGTCAAAACTTAATCCAGCAGACGAAGCAACGCGAGCCAAATATTCGTCGAAATACATCTATTAAAACAGATGGTTGAGTGGTCCGTCATTCCTCGAACTGTCTGAAGAAAGTTGGCCAATACAACTTACTAAAAAGTAAGTAAGCAAATTTTTGACATATCCAGGTTTTCGGAATACTCGAAGCTGCTCAGAACTTCGGTTTGGGTGAATTGCTTCATTAAAGCGTGTCAGAAGAGGTCGACTGAGATGGGATAACACTTGACTGCAGAGATTGATGACGCCGAACGATTGCTATGATCAGCGCGTAGCAACAACTCACCAAAACAAGTAGCCTCTATAAATTAACGCTCTACATAGACGACTATGAGCTGTTACGTATTTAACGGCACATCATCGGCTTACGGCAATGGTAGTGGATCATTATCATCAGCGCCTACACCATCACAATGATGATACGCTATCCAAACAAGTTCGGCAGAAATTCTGGGTTCCAAGCCTACACATTGCCGTACGAAAGGTAAAAACTAAAGGCAAAGAGGTGCAAGCCGTTACCTACCTACCAGTGTCAAATGAAGATGAAGATCCATTGACGCCAAATTATTCCCTCCTGGGTTGCCCAAATTCAACACAAACTCCAGGCCCATTGGAATTAAATGAATTTTGCCTTCGAAAGCAGTGGCGAGTGAGTAGGCAGATAAAAGATCGTTTTTGGAAGAGATGGGTTCAGGAGTATCTGCCAATGCTCACAAGAAAATGTAAATGGTTCTAACGAGTTTTGCCTTTAGAAGTGGGAGACTTGTTCCTAATATGTGACGCTGATGTGCCAAGATCAGAGTGGAGAAGAGCTCGAATAGTAAGAGTGTTTCTGGGACCGGATGAGCAGATTCTATCTGCTTAAGTGAAGACCACGGTAGGAATTTTCCGAAGACCGGCGGTGAATTTGGCTAAATTAGAAGTTGGTCTAATATAGGGTGCCTCACGGGGCGTAAATTGTTAGTAAATTAGTCTCTAAATTCTGTAAAACTTTGTAAATGAATAGCCCTGAATCGAATTCCTTTTCCAAAACGAACGGAACGTGTCCCCTTTAATGCAATTGTTCAGATTTCATAAGGATCTGGATGCACAAAACGTCATTTCGACCTCTGTTTGACTGGGAAAGAAGTTCGATTCAGCGTCAGGGAATTTAACAAAAGTTATAAGCGAATTTACGTATATGTATCTTAAATTTTCTATAACTTTACGGTTTTAACAGGAAATAAACATTATAAAGGAGAATATTCGTTGTTTTATTCAACTTATTCCGGACGAGCTTTTTTCGCCAAGACAGTGATACTTTAGTATGTTCGTGGAAATGGTACTCTGAGGGTAGTGGAGAGCACTCGCGTTATAAGCAAAATTTTTTGGTAAATCCTGAGGTAAGTGATACTGATGTTGTGCTAACATGCATAGTACTTTTAGAAATAAGTTAAGTTGATTCTGAGGCAGAAAATATCTAGATAAATTCAATAACATCTTTTCCAAGATACTTTCGAATTCGGATAGGAAAATATTCAGACTATAACAAGAAAGTTCAACCATATGGAACCCGAAATTGATTGTCTAGAAGCCACAAGAGTAGGCTTTAATGACAAAACTGGCAAAACATGGCAAAACATGTAATGCTGTTATGCAGAACAGGGCTAGCTCAGTTTAATATATATATGCAAGGCATTTCCTCAGGACATGAACCAAACTGAATTTTGCTTACAAAAACCTTCTAACACCACTGCCGTGTCATGCACACGTTAAATTTATGAAAGCACTGCTACATGTATCTTACAAAATTGAAAATGAAAGCTGGCTGTTAAGAGGAGCTGAAGAGAAACTATCAGTTAAAAATAGAAAAGAACTATTACAAAATGAACTTAAATCTGGATTGAGAATCCACCCGAAACTGGTGGAACGTTTTTCAATTGTTTTAAAGACATTAATTTTAGGTTTGAAAATTGATACCAATAAATTCCGTACTTACTATTTGAACACAGCAAAATTATTTGTTTCTAAATATAATTGGTACACTTACAGGCAGTTTCCACAAAATTCTGTTGCACAGTGCTGACAGTTGCACAGTCCTACTGGATAGCTTTCGGAGGATGTCTTAGAAGCCAGTCAAAAAGATTAAAAAATTTTTCGAATCGTGCTTTCCAGAAAGATGTCCCGAATCGAAAAAAATTCTGATAAGCTCCATACCATGTTGATACCCTCTGATGCAAAGATAAGCAAATTGCGTCATCAACAACACGACCGACAATACAAGATACCACCCCCTGAAGTCATGGAAATGATCAAATATAATGAAAAACTTAAATCCAAATTAAGTCCAACGATCCGAACAAGACATCACGATTGGTTGCTATCTCTCTGATGCTCACATGACGATCTGCGAGGACAATTTCCTTAACTTTTTCGATGTTTACATCAGTCAGACTGTGGATGGACGACAGTAACGAGGCAAATCATCGACATATCTGAGTCCCCGTAGGCTATCGTTAATATTTTCAACGCTTCCGCCTATGATATTTTGTTAGAAACACAGAGCTCGAGGCAAACTTTTTACTCAATTAAGTAAAATGCCATCACGCAAAAACTCCCGACAATTAGCGCTCAAATAGAGGTATAACCTTAAAAACAAGAGCTTTTGACAATATCTCAAGCGCGAAATTTCGGGTACTTTTTCATCAGAAGGTACACAACTTCTTTTATTTTTATATTCTTACAACTTTATACAGGGATTTAAGGTTATAAGTTTTCCTCTGAAGATAACAGATTCCTGCAGCATACCTGCAATAAATAAATTCAGAATAGATTGGCTGCTATTCACAACCACTTTAAAAGAGCGGATAAAAAGCTATAAACTATTTTACGGATTTATATAAGGAAATTAAGTTGAATCATTTTAAATATGATACCATTGTGCCAAACTGTGTCGAAAGCTTTTTCAACATAGAGTAAGACCATTCCAGTAGACTTACCAATTAAACGATTTTGCTTAACATGATAACAAACTCTGAGTACTTGGTGCGCAGTATTATGATATTGTCTGAACTCGAACTGCTCATTTATATATAAATATATGTCGGTAATGTGTTTAACCATTCTTTTTTTGAGTACTTTTTCACAAATTCTGCTAAGACTACTAAGCAAACTTATAGGCCTGTAGCTTTCTATGTTTTCAATAGGCTTTCCAGCTTTTAGTATAGGATCGATTTTAGCTTCCTTCCAGGCTTGAGGGAAGTATTCATTTTTAATCATACGTTAACAAGAAATGTAAGAAGTCTTATACCATATTTAGGCAAATTCTTCAAATAAATATTTCTTATAGTATCTATACCACCTGTTTTTCTAATATTTAAGCTATTGACAAAAAACAATATGTCTTCCTCCGTTGCATAACTAACATTAGAACTGCTCTCAAGATGGGTCTCAACTGTGCTGTCTACATGCGTATTAGTTTCTAAGTCTCCAAAGTTTCTAAAAATGGAGTGATTCTTTAAAAAGTATAATGCGAGAGCATTAGCCCTTTCAGTATCAGAAAAATATGTCTTATCGGAGTCCTTTAAAAACGGTATTTGTCTTTTTTTATTCCTTACAATCTTTACTATATTCCAGAATGGCCTACTACTTTTGTCAAGTGTACCTAGTTTGTTGTTCCATTCTTTTTTACGATGTTTCGAAATATTTAAGGCAATAATTTTGTTCAAATAAGAGACTTGAAATCTAGAAAAAGATCTGACGGTATCTTTGCCATTCTCGTCTACACTTGTTTCTCAACTTGATCAGTTCTATTATGAGGGAGGGAAGCTTGAAGTTATAATCACTTTTTATTTTTTTTTTAAGTATAGCATTTTCAGCAGCATCTAATATTTTGAATGTGAATTCATTTGTAATAAAGTCAACATTTTCAGTGCTTGAAAATAGAACTAAGTTCTGTTCGGAAGCGCGACCAATTGGCATTTTCAAAGTTTTAAACATATTGCACTGTTTTTCCCCCTGAGCATCGAAGCTTACAAAAGAAGGGCATATGATCAGAGTTTAGGTTATATATCACGGTAGGTGGTGTAATTAAACTAGGTACATTACTAACAGAAAAGTCTAGGACAGATGGACGACCACGAGAGCTACACGGGAAAAACCTTGGACTTGGAGGAAACAAAATTGAGATTGGTAAATATGTATAGGGTTTTCCAATAGGGACTTGACAACTTTGAACGCACTTTGTGAACGTAGTCTTTTACTAATCATCAAACTGTCACTGTTAATTTATTCAGTAAACTCAACATCTTCATCATGGTAAAGTACACTAACGAGCAACGTCTGCAAATTATAAAAATTTTCTACAGATATTCGCAGTCGGTGACTGCAACTTTAAGAGCGTTAACTCCAATTTTCGGTCGTAATTCTCGCCATAGTAGACAGGCAATAACAAGTTTAGTACAAAAATTTGAGTCTACATATTCGTTGTGTGATGTTGCCGTGTCAGTAAGACAACGGGTTGGTCGAAGTGTCGAAAATATCGCTGCTGTTCAGACGTCCGTAGCAAACGATCCAATCAGTCAATTCCACGGCGTTCTCAAGAATTGGGCATCGCTCAGACCACATTATGGCGTATTTTGGTAAGGATCTTGGTTTACACCCATATAAGATTAAGCCGACTCAAGAATTGAAGCCGATGGACCATTGGAAGCGACGTACGTACTCTGATTGGGTTCTGGAGAAGATGCGCCAAGATGATGAATTTCATCGAAAAATTATCTTCAGTGACGAAGCTCATTTTTGGCTCAATGGGTTCGTCAATAAGCAAAATATGCGTTATTGGTCGGGTGAAAACCCACATGTGCGTCGTGAGTTTATTTATTGGGCCAAATTTTTTCGTCGACGATAACGATCGTCACGTTACTGTGAATGGTCAGCGTTATCGCGCCATGATCACCGATTATTTTTGGCCCGAATTGGAAGATATAGACTTGGACGACATGTGGTTTCAACAGGATGGTACCACAAGCCACACAGCACACGCTACAATCGATTTACTGAAGAGTAAGTATGGTGAGCGTGTTATCTCAAGACATGGGCCAGTCGATTGGCCGCCTCGTTCGTGCGATTTAACGCCTCTTGACTATTTTCTGTGTAATTACGTTATGTCATTGGTTTATGCCAACATGCTGACGACGTTGGAAGAGCTCAGAGCCAACATTGAATGCGAAATAGCGGCCGTTTCGGCCGAAACGTGTGGCCGAGTAGTTGGAAATTGGGTCCAACGAATCGACCGCTGCAAACGTGCCCCCGGTGGCCATATGAACGAAGTCGAGTTCCATTTATAAATATTTTGATTGTACTTCAATTATTGGCTTGAAATATCTTAAATGGTTTGCCTTTTATTTAAAAAAAACTTGTCAAGTTGTTATTAGAAAACCCTATATATACAAAGATTCGAGAGGGTGTTTCCCCAAGAGTTTGCTTTTCCAATCGCCAATCTCTGTGGTCTACAATTGCAGTCTCCTCCAATAAGAAATTCTCCTCCCATGGTAAATAGTTTTTGCAAATCTATATTCAGAGCAATTCTTTTTACATTTGATACACGGCCACCGGGGAAGTTGACGAAGAAAATTCTAAACGAACGCTGCATTTTTTCCCATCAAAAAGCAATGATAAATCAACACACGAAATTGCTTTGAATCCATTTTTTTTAACAATGACAAAATTTGCTTCACTCACAACGCTATATCTCGAGAACAAATCGTCCGACAGCTGTCAAATTTATACATGTATCTTCTGAAGGTTGGTACTAACTGAAAATGGTATGGATTTAATTCAAGTGGTGCCCTCTCTTAGAAACGGACTTTTCAGCCCATGTATTAGATTAAGCAGAGCATGAAATGTTTTGCAAATGCAATTGTCCGTGTGTTGAGAAAAAAAATGGTGAAAAGTTGCTAAAACATGTGCTTATTTGCATAATTTTCTCCGCAAAAGCACTCAAAATCAAAATATGGTACATAAACTGTAAATGGGAAAACCAATAAAATGGGAACTGCGGAATTCATCTTTTTCCTCACGGCAAGAGTAAGCTTAGTATTTTCTTAGACCGTTAGGCTCGGTACCATGGCAAGAAATACCCGTATATGCTTGATAAATGAAAAATTTTTTTATTGACACAATTGCATATTTAATGAATTTTTTTAAATATTTTTTTTAAATTGTCCTAAAAAGACAAATTTATAAATTAGACGTAACAAATAAAAAAATATATTACAGCAAAGAAATGAATATTTTTATAAGGAGTTATTGTTACGACTAATAATTTAAGTCGTATCAAAAGATGAAAAGAAAAATTTGCAATTCGGGGGCGTCAATTGTTACGACTTTTGTTAGTTGCTGTGACTGCTCTCCGATTTCTTCCATATCCGCTTAAAAAGGTAAGTTTTCAATGTTGTGTTTTAGCAAGCAAACTCTTCTGTCATTTTTAACTTCCTTATATGTGTTTCAATTACTTTGTTTTCATCTCCGATCTTCGATTCGAGAAAACAACCTTTTGTTAATCCAAATTCTTCATTCATTTTTTTTTCTTCATATTAGGTGCGCAACTTCTGATGAACAAACGAATCATTGCAAGCATTGCCCATCGCTAGTTACAAGTTTTTTCCATCTTTCTGGCAGAGCTCGAATACTTTTACAGTAAAAGTGTTTATCTTTTGAGGCTATCCACGAATTAAGCCATTTTTTTGATTTTTTGATGTGCCATCGAACGGAACAAGTAATAATCGACCGGCGCAATATCTGAGAAAATGGATGGTAGGGAAGGACTGCTCATTTGAGCGTTTCTAGGTAGGTTTTAACGGGTTTTTTTTATGCTGTAGAATCACTTTTTCGTCTTTCTGCTCGTATTTTGGCCGTTTTTCTCTCAGTGCTCGCCTCACTCGCATCAACCGAAGTCGATAACGTTCTTTAATGATGGTTTCTTACGCTGTCAATAGTTCGTAATAAATAACAGCGACCTGATCCCAGCAAATACACAGCCGACGAGATAAAAGCACAACCGGGCAGTCCCCATGAATTTCTCTTCTTTGAGTTGCTGTAATGAATCCATCTCTAGGGCAGTAGTTCATAGGCGAAAATACGACATTCAATGTCTCTTGGCTTCAAATCATCAGGAACCCAAGTTTCTTGTTTTTGAATCATTCCCTATGCATGCAATCGCTTGGAAATAACATGGTGTTTGGCAGAGATCCTAATAGAGCAATGCCTCTAATTCAGCGTCTTCGAAGGATTTTGGCCTTCTTGCACGCGAACGTAGTCAACATCGAAATCACCGTCTTTGAAGTGACGAAACTAATTACGGTACCTTGTTCCTATTAGATCAGTATCTCCTTAAACTTTTTGGAAACTTGCGATGCGCTTTAGCCGCTGTTTTCTTCGAATAAAACAATAAAATCAACACTTCCCGCAAATGACGATTATTTGGCACCAAATCATACATTTTGACACAATCTTAAGTATATGACGCCAAAACAAATCACTAATGGGTCAATACAGTTTGTTTACCATATGTCTAAGCTTGGTTAATAATTTTTGAATATGTCGAAATCGACCAGCGATTACTGCTGGTGCCATCTATTGACATGAGAACTTGTTGCGCACTTAATAGATAATACACTTCTTTCTACTTGACATGGATAATTCAGATAATGTTTGCTGAAAACATAAAAATAATATTTCAAAAAAAAAAAAAAAAAAAATATGCAAATAAATTGTCATCATTTTGCTTTCTCTAAAAACCTGTACGAGTAACAACAACAACAATTAAAAAATTCGTCTGTCCGTTTGATTATAGCACGCAGGAGCAGTAAAGTACGTACCTCCGTACGAATGCTTGAGTCGGTGTCATATTTTTGATCATTCTGGCAGCTTTCCTGAAAACAAAGGATTTAATAAACAGGGTGTCCCCTAATTCGTCAAGGATAATTTCGGAAATGATTCTTGGGTATATTCTAAGAACAAAATCGTTCCACAACAAGGGTCTATCTCCAATGTTGACATCATTTATCGAGGATTTAAGAAGAGGCTTACTTTGGTGTAATCTGACCCATGTTAACTTAAATTGGTCTCCACTTAGGACTTTGTTTTTAGAAGAAATACGGGCCTTTGGAACTGCGTTTAAATAAAGTTTATATCTTATTTGAGTCTTCAGATATCCGGTTTCTAAGACTGCTCCATTTTTCTTACAAAGCAGAAACATTTTAGAAATGTTTCTTGGTTTATGAAAAGTTTTTGAAATGTTTTTTTTTTTTTAAAGTTTAGTGTGGACATACCTGCAAACGTATCGTGATTACTTGCACAAATCCGAGCTCTATTATAAGGTCTTAGACTCTTAAATGTACAAGGAATATCAACCTCTCGCCTTTTTAAATGGATGATAGGCTTACTTTTTCACACGATCCCTTTTTCATATGGGAATAGAGATCAAGCCAAAGTCAATGTTCTCCTTTCGTACAAATATCTCTAGCAGTTCCTTTCGATATTAGCTAACTTTTTGAAAACAAGTTGATTCCTTTTGATTTACCGCTCAGGTTTAATAGAGAAAACATGAGCATCAGAGTCAGCCGAGTTTTCGGTCCTATCATTGGGAATATGTCAGTTTACCCAGTAACCGTCAATTACCTCTTCAGGTAGGGATTAGAATATACTCGGTGTTGGCATGCCTGTCATAAGATTCGACTAAAATTTACCGTCTATATGCCGAGCGTATAGAGTATACAAACCATGCAATGGACAAAACGAAACGAATTATTTCCTAAGGTGGCAGGCCAGCTTTGCTGGAAAATCTACCATCTCTAGAGTTTCGCTCTATTGATTCTAGCGAGATCAATTCATTGCATTTAATTAATACGTTTGGAAAAATCTGACGGATATCGAGATCTCCATCACTTAGGAAGTCAGACGACAAAGAAAATGTCGGCCTACGAATATCGGACTTCAACGAAAACTAAAGGAAAGGAAACTCAGTGAGGAAAATATGAAACTTCAGACCAGGCTACCTAAAATGGAAATGCTCTGTGAAGAACTTAAGAAAGAGCTGGAAAGACTAAAAGCCAAAGACGAAATTAATGAAGGTATATGTTACACACTTGGAAAGTATCGGGAGTCAAAGCAACCTATAAAACAAACGAAGAGGACCTAAGTCGTGAAACGAACTGGATACTGCAGAAGTCACGAGGCAAGGAACGAAAAGCCGATTCCTCATTCAGAAACGTCACTCAACAAGAAGCGAAGGAAAATAACCCGGGAAAATTTGACGCAATAAATACTCATTCCGATGAAAACCGAAAACCCCATCGATCGAGATTGCGGATTACAATAAACTTGAAAATATTTTGAAGACGTTGTTGCGATCTGATTATATCGTCAGATCGCGTAGCAATAACGTGTGTAAAGGAAACTTCAAAGACCTCGGGAGAACACTTATTAGAAGCAATCGGAAAGGTAAATACTTGTGAAGTAGCCAGGGAATTGCGAAGAAGTAGAGATAAATTCCTAAAGCCGTAAAAAGAGCACTCTAAAGTGGAAAATAGAGAAAAGCCTAAGCCTGGTGTGTTAAATTTAAAAGCTAAAGCAGAAATGAAATACCATTGGGTTCCAGTTACAATAAAATAGATGATGAGAAGTTGAGGAAAATTTTTTTGACAACATTATTTAGCAAGTATGGAGGCATTCTCTGGACTTCCTCTGTTTCTTTTTTTTTTTGTAACGGCAACTCCCATATCCACGAAGTGGACTACAATCTTCGGAATATTTGGCCTTTTTCACCGTAGTGATCCCAAGTCGATAAACATGACACTTCTAAAACCCAGCATCAAACCGTAAGTGAAAGAAGTGGTATACGGATGGATCCGAAATAGTGACTGGAGTATTTGCAGCTATCTATACCCCAACTTTGAAAAGTCAATGGCAAAAAGTCCCAGCGTCAGCAGAACAGTTCCAGACGATTCGAAGACACTTGTGATGCTTAAATATTTTTCAAAAACTATCTCCTCCGCTAGTTCGGTAGCTTTCAATATTCCTAACACAAACGTCTGTCAAGTCGGATCTCCATAGGTATCATAAGAATGGCAAAAGCAAATTTTTTTTTTTTTTTTAAGTCAAAACCTTTATTTGATTGATTTTTGCACTGTATAAAGTCTGCAGGGGTTCCATCACCTCTGTCCGGTTTCGGAATACCTTCTGCTGACAAAATGAATCCAGAATGCGGAAAAGGTGATAGTCCGTTGAAGAAATATAAGGAGAGTACGGTGGATGTGGAAAAATTCAAAATCAAGACTGTAGCAGTCTTTGCGTGATGTATTGGGTCTAGCATTGTCGTGAAATAGGATCAAACCAAGCTTATTTGCAAACCTCAGTTGTTTTTTAGTTAATTTCGCATGAAATATGTCGATTTGCTGCCATACGAGTATTTGCCTGCATTTATCGTTATTATTTGAAGGAATGAAAAGTGAAATTGTCCTTTCGATGTCCACCAGATTGTGACTTTAACCTTTTCTGGGTGAAGACCTAGTTTGGTGGTGTGCTTTGGTTTTTCTTCTGCATCCAACAACTCTCCAGATCTTTTACGGTTGTCATACTTTTCATCATCATACGGTGCAAAAACGGTTCATTTTGGTGCCTCAAGCTTAGCGATGCACAGATTTCTAAACGATGTAGTTTTGTGTCTCGTTCAGTTCATGGGGCTCCTACTTTTATAATTTTTTTTTTTACTTTCCTGTTTCTTTCTATTTATTGGGCGACTCAATAGCTACAAACTGTAGAACAGCTTATTCGAAATGGCCCCCATTCGCTTTCCAGTAATGGTAATGTCGATCAGGCAGCTTATCGATAATAAAACGAACCTCATGCATTGCAAAATTTTCCACTGCTCGGATAAGGATGCTTTTGCCTAATGAATTGAGAGCTGGGTAACCAGATGGCCTATCATTCCTGGAAATTAAGTTCGAAATGTGGTTTTTGATCCGTTTTTGTTGAAAGGCTACACAAAATTCTTCAAATCGTCCTTTGATAGGTTTTAACAGCTTTGGAGAGAATACACTCTATCATTCTGTTTGTTGAATGATTCTTCAACGGGAAACATTTTCTCGTCAGTAAAAACAATTCGCCTGTAATTGTTCCTTACGTATTGACTTACATTTCTGTTTTAACTTACTTACAGTAGCCTATGTCTCTCGCACGCACTGAGTCCCAAATCACATTTTGAGATGCGCGACATGCTGTTTTTGATGATATCCAGCTCCCTAGATATGAATAGTGGGGTGTGCGTGGGCGGCAGGATTTTGATCGGTTGACTATTCCATCAGTATCGTCAAATAAATACTTGGTATACAAAACTTAGTGTAATTTTCAATGCCCGCAGCATCTAAAAGTTTCCGTCTTTTTCGTAGCCGCATTTTTACAGGCCAATTACAACAACAGGATTTTCGAACGAGCCCCATTCCATTATTGCGAGCAACTGACGTCAAAAACGTCAAGTTGGTGTAGATGTGCTCATTTCGTGTACGAAAACATTTGCTAGTACACTTCAAATATTTATCTTAAGAAAATAAACCGTTAAAATGCTAATATAAGCAATATATCGAACAGCTGTCATGCGTCCTTTGCAATGCAAATGGCAATATAATTGAATCACTATTCAGTCACTAAGTGCGGAACAGCATTATCTTTGTCCCACAAAATGTACAAAGATCCATAGTTTACATTACTTTTCCACTACGAATTCTGGAATATTCTTTCGCCCAACTTGGCACTATAAAACTAAAGGGGGTGGAAAAGAAAGAAAAACATTTAAAAAAATCAAATAGATTTGCTGGTGCACATTTATGAAGAAGAACATTTGTAGATGGCATTAGGTTGCAACCCCCGAGAGTACCCCTATCTTTTGCCAAACACTTAAAGAATGTTTAAGATACGTGAATGCAAATAAATTCTTTTCACTTGGAAAAAGCATACCACAGTGCTACGGATTGAAGCACACAGCGACCAACAAAAGAGCAGTATGAGCTTTTTTCCCGTAAGTAAGTGCAGATGCCTCATCCACAAAAGATCATTGAGAGCGCAAACCTAAGCACAAAACTACAAGGAATTCTCCTCCAGAAAGAATATCCTCAACCAGTCAATTTGCTCAATAGACAAAAAAAAAAAAAAAAATATATATATATATATATATATATATATTCAAAAACTGTTGGAAAAAAAGAAGAACAAATCTGAATAAAAGAAATAGAGAAACCAGCATAGAGTAACATCAAGGAAACAGCATAGCAGCCAGCCAAAAAAGAAATGTAAACCAAAGAAAGGATTTTCCTCTCCGACAAAAGTGGTATACAGTGGAAATAGCAGTGCCCGCTTCTCCTAAAACGACCTGCCATTCGCTTTGCCAACCAAGCAGACAATCCAAATCTGAATCTCAATCCTAATTCCAGATCTTGGTGCCAGCTGAAGAACTGCAGACGAATTCTTTAATATGGAAATAGCCTCGATGCTGCATTGCACTTCGCTCTATAGAATTCGGTGACGGCAGAGAGTGTCTGTGATGAACGAAGGATCTCCATATCTTTGTAGTTTTTTTCTTTTTTTTTTTTCCTTTCTTCTTTTTCTACGGATATATAGCACAGATGCATTGTAGTAGACAGTCTTTGTGGGCACAATGAAGTATCCTACTTAGTTCGATTGTTACCCGTATCCTTTTGCTATGTTTCAGATATTTGAAGAGAGACTCAAAGTAACGCTGGGGGATACAAAAATACTTCACACAAAGCTGGATAGATGCATATGACATGGAATTTTTTAGTTTGACAACACCTCTGGAGACTACTGAAATATGAAAGCAATCCATTCTTCTTTTTTTTGTTTTTTTGTTGTACAGTAGGGGGCTTCATTATGAAAGATAACACAGTGAGAGAGACTTATAGAAATTACTTCTAGACAGATTGATAAACAAAATTGTCTTACTAAAATGTAGGACATTCTTTTCTAAGGGCTTGAGATACGTTATATTTATTTTTCAACATAATCGCCTTTCAGCTCTATACACTTTTCCCAGCGATGTTCAAAAAATACGATACCCATTGACCACTGAGCCATTTTTTCAAGTTTGGGAACAGAAAATAATCCGAAGGGGCTAAATCTGGCGAATAGGGTGCATGAGGTAGCAACTCAAACTTTAATTCATTACTTTTGGCCATTGCAATAATGGATTTGTGAGCTGGTGCATTGTCTTGATGAAACAACACTTTCTTCTTAACCAAGTGCGGCCATTTTTGCTTATTTTTTTCTCTCAAACGTTGTAATAAGTTCGCATATTATTGGCCGTTGATAGTTTTTCCTTTTTGAAGATAGTCAATGAAAATTATCCCACCCGCATCCCAAAAAATCGAAGCCATGACCCTGCCTGCAGATGAAACGGTCTTCGCCTTCTTTGGAACAGGTTCTCCTTTTTGAATCCATTGTTTTTATTGTTCTTTTGTTTAGGGTGTAAAGTGATGGGCCCATGTTTCATCCAATGTTACGAAACGCCGCAAGAATTCTGTTTTGTTGCTGTGAAATTTCGCTTAGCAATCAATTGAAACATCTTCACGACACTGTTTTTGCTCGAGTGTGATCAAAAGCGGCACCCATCTTGCACACAGCTTTATTATGTCCAAATTTTCAAATAATATGCGATGTATCGCACTTTTTGAAATGCCTACAATGTCTGCTAGCTCGCGCACTTTCAGTCAATGATCATCCACCATTGATCATCATTTCACCATTTCTGGAGTCGTCACCTCATTTGGTCGAGGTCATTTCGGTGCCAAGCAAATATTAAACAACGTGGTGCTTTCAAACTTGAAACATATGCCTTATAGACTGCGTACTTTCGAATACAGTGATATTTTCTGGTACCGCCCTTGTCTCATGTACATATGTACATCATTTAATGGGTTCTGTTCCCTTACATATTTTTCAATCGAATAAAATTTCAATATAAAGTAATAATTGTTCTTAAAGTGATTTAAGATGGAATACGCCTCATTTATCAAGGTTGATTAGGAAGTGATTTGATTTTCCTTACCTTACCAATAGTATTCTGTTGAATTTTCAAGTTCTTCCCTAGACTCCTAGCTTACGCCGCAATATTCTGCAGTATAAAGCATAAAAAGTTACATTTCTTGTAACGTAACGCATAATTTCCAAACGTTTTTGGGACAGTGTATAAACCAAAACAAAATAGTTTTTTGTACTTCTGTTTTGTTGCCGGCAATGCAATATTCTTGTCTCTCAAAGAAAGGTGAGTACTTGCACCCATCACGTAATATTGCGGCCTAATTGGCGCGTTAGCTACACATTCACAAAAGAAATGATCCATTGTGTTGCAGAAAGTGGTTCCATCTATTTTTAGGATACAGAATGTAAGAGAATAGCCAAAGCGTCTACATATGGTAAGAAGGCTACAGCCTTTCCTGTCAAAGGAATCTAGAAATGCAATAGAGTTCATAGAGAGGTTCTGAAGCATTTTCTTCGTGTATGAGCAACGAACACAGAGAATGGCAATTTTTAGAAAACGATACAGTCCTTGTCTGAATCTTGCTTAACAAATTCATAGACGATCTTATTTGTCGTGATCTCATTGTGACTAGAGATCTGGACAAGAATCCGTGAATTAGGCCCTAAAAGAGGCTTTTCATTCTTGATCTAACTTGGAAGTCATGTGTGAGGGGGTCCCTTAAGATCATGAGCGCGGCTTGGCTTTTGCTACAGACGTAAATACTTTTCTTTTTCTATCGATTCTTCATAATAAAGTTCATTGATTAAGATCTTCTCTGGAAGACTCCACGACTATGTTTAAAGGGGCCCATACTAACAGTCTAATTTTGAGACGTTTAATTTTGTTTTCCCATCGCAATTGATTTTGGTTTATCGGCATAAACGAGTGATTTGACGTATCATCAAAAAAAAATTGTCTAAAATTGTCAAGATCCACAATCTAACCGTCCAAATCACCGGTCCAAAGTGAGAAATAAATTGCTCACCACATGTCAACCAGCTTGTGCTTTTCCGGCAACGAAAAGTTCGAAATCATTGAACGAAAGCGGTCGTCATTTACAATAACATTTTCTTACGGTCATCTGACAAAAATATACGAGCCAATGATTCCACCGGACTTTTATCCGAACCAAACAGTGCATTTTTCCTGGTACATTGGCAGCTCTTATATTGGCTGGGGTTGTTCATCGGACCAAATCGGACCATCAGGCTTTTCCAAGGCCCACTCACCGAAAATTCGACTCTGTGGCACGTCGTTTGGCTGTATTTTGTAAGATTTTAGACCAAGACCCTTGCGTAAAATCTTCCACATAATCGAGTAACACAATCCCAATTGCTACGAATAGACAAATCACGGTCTTCATTAATACTGGCGGATACAGCAGAAATATTTTCCTCTGTACGCAACCCACGCATACGGGTAGGTGGCTTGATGTTCAATGGCGTGAAATTGGTGCGAAATTTGACCCCTATGGTTTGAATTGCTTGCCCTGGAGGTCGATTATTATGGCCGTAAAACGGTCGAAGAGCACGAAAAAAAAAAAAAAACATTTTCTTATTTATTAATTCCAGCAGAAGCCACAGCAATCCTTATTGATTAACATGGATTCCAGTTAATTTCGTTTCAGACTTGAGGAAAATTTTCTATCGATGCAGCTGATGGTGATTGTTCCGGAGAAATTCCGTTGACCATTGTCCTTTTTGTCTGAAACTTTGCATCACTTCCATCATTTTATCGCTGGATATTGACAGTTCACATGTCTTCAAATATTGTTCGACAAGTAGCTCAAAGCGACTGCTGACTCGGCAATATACCTGATACCTGTCCTGCTAGTTATACTCTGTCTTGTTACAGTTTTAACTTGTAATTTTTTTTTTAGTAAACATTTCTTAGAAAACCAGCTCTTTGTTAGTAATTCCTTCACATTGGGAGTGTAAATCTGGTTTTAGTGAGAATGATGGGTATGGAAAATTGTATGACTCCGAATCGTTAGCTTCAGGCTCATTATTCACTTGGAAGATATTCAAAACCTTTAATTTCCATACACATAACTATGTTAAGTAATTTAAATGACCTCTGTGATCCAAATTGTGTGAATGTTTGTAATGATATTTATATTGATCCTTTTTTCTCTAACACTAATTTATACTTTACAATTGTGCATCAAAATGTTAGAAGCATAAGAAAAAATTTTTATAATTTGTGTGCTCATATAGAAAACAACTTTGAAACTCTACCTTTAATTATTATACTAACGGAGATCTGGGCTTTTAAACATGAAATGTCAATTTTTCTCTCCTGGCATACTTTGTATACCTAAAATGTAACGAAACTTATATCGCGGGTGGTACAGCTGTCTTTGTCAAAAATAAACTTGAAGTAGATGATGTTCTAACCCCAGAAAATGAAAGTGCCGACTGTTTAATAATTAAATTAAAAGTATGTTTGAATTTGTCAGTTACTGTCGTTTGTGTATATCGGCTGCAGTCTGTGGATCATAAAATTTTCCTCGAAGACCTTGAATGTTTACTGTGCTCTATCAACTGTTTTTAATCTACCAAGGGGCAGTGATGACTATATGCTCTTATTATGTTCGCTAAGCTTTCGATCTTTTATAAATTTACCAAAATATGTAACAATTCCAAGTCATTGACTACATTTTTCTTAAGTCCACGGAACTTACCGGTACATATCCGTTTATTCTAGAGCTAGGCATAACTGACCACCATTTAATTGGTATTACTTTAAAAAACCTCGTAAGAACTTCCGTTGGCATTAATTCTAAACCAACTATGATTAATTTCTCAAAACTGTTTCAATGTTTGTCTTAAGAAACTTGGAACCCAGTATACGGTTCAGCTTGTCCTTCAAATGGCTTATTAACTCTTTTAAAAATCCTTAAGGGTTAAATTAGACTATGTGTGAAAAATGAGAAAGTAAATAGGGTCAAGAAAATTAATCCATGGATGCCTCTTGAAATTTGTGACAAGGTTCGGGAATTAATGAAACACACATATAAAATGCTGCAAACTAATGAGCAAAAATTAGTAAAGGAACATAAAACTGAATACTCCCGAAGAAAATTTGAGGAACATATGCTTAATCCTAAAGAACAGTGGCGAATTATAAACACTATTTTAAGAAAAGATAAAAATGCGCAGGGCTTAAAGCTTCTTAAACTAGGCAACAAAACTGCTGTTAGTAATTAGGAGTTAAGCAACGGGATGAATGACTTCTTTAAAAATGTTGCTAACATCTCAAAACCGGATGTATGCACTCAAATCACTGAAACAAACAAAACATTTTTGGTTGATAAAATATACCCCTTTTCTTTCTTCTTTACATCAGTAAATAATTCAGATCTGCTGGCTATTATCAGCTCACTAAAAAACAAAAATTCATCTGGACCTGATGGTATAAGTAATTTTGTCATTAAAAAGATAGGAAAATATATAGTTGCGCCTTTAACATATATTGTTAATCAAATCTTCCAAATCGGAGTATTCCCAGAACATCTCAAGACCTCATTGATTATTCCTGTTTTAAAAAAGGGTGATCCAAGTGATCCGAAAAATTAAAGACCCATATCCTTGCTATCAGTTTTTTTTTTAAAAATATTTTAAAGAATCATTCTTGAAAAGATGCTAACTTTTTTGAATAAATCGAGTTTCTTTAGCGTTTCTCAATTTGGTTTCACAAAAGCTAAGTGTACTGAAGATGCAATAGTGACATTTTTAAGTAATATAACACATGGACTGAAAATTCAATGCCGTTTTATAGTAAAACACAAAATTTTTGCAAAATTCAATTTCATTTATCAATATGGTTGCCTTCGAGGGCGATACACTGATTGCAACGATTTTTCAATCTTTCGATACCAATTTTGTAGTACGATTTCGGTTTAGCCTCAAAATAGGCCCCTGCTTCGTCGATTACTTCTTCATCGGTCTTAAATCTCTTTCCGGTAAGCATTCTTTTGAGGTCTGCGAACAGGAAATACGGTGGGTGGGGAAGCAATTCGTAGACGAATTCGTTCAATTTTGCCATCGTTTACATCGACTTGTGACACGGTGCATTGTCTTGATGAAACAGCACTTTCTCTTTCTTCAAATGCGGCCGTTTTTCTGCGATTTCATCCTTCAAACGCTCCAACAACGCAATGTAATAGTCGCTGTTGATAGTCTGCCACTTTTGGAGATAATCGATGAAAATTATTCCATGTGTATCCCAAAATACGGATGCCATAATCTTGCCAGACGACTGTTGAGTTTTTTGTCGTTTTGGACGAGGTTCGTCGCCTGCTCGCCACTTAGCTGACTGCCGACTTGACTCTGGTGTGAAGTGATGGAGCCAAGTTTCATCCATTGTCATATACCGACGCAAAAATGTCGGCTTTATTGCGGTTGAACAGCTTTAAACACTCCATGCATGTCCAAATATTCGTGTATGATATATTTAAAACACTCTTTTGATATCTTCAGAGCCTCAGCTACCTCGATCAACTTCACTTTACGGTTATTCGTAATCATTTTGTGGACTTTTTTGATGTTTTCATCTGAAACAGCCTCTTTTGGACGTCCACTGCGTGCACCATCTTCGGTGCTTGTAAGACCATTTTTAAATTTTTCAATCCACTTCCCAATGGTTCGTTCGGCTGGTGCAGAGTCCGGGTAACACTTATCAAGCCATTTCTTTGCATCGGCTGCATTTTTTGCCATCAAAAAGCAACGATAAATCAACACACGAAATTGCTTTGAATCCATTTTTTTCACAATAACAAAAGTTGCTTCACACACAACGCTATATCTCGAGAACTAATCGTCCGACGGCTGTCAAATTTATACACGTTGAAGGTTGGTACTAACTAAAAATAGTAATTATATATATTTAAATCAAGTGGTGCCCTCTATTAGAAACGGACTTTTCAGCCCATGTAGGTATGTAATTTAATTCGTGCGGTTTTTTTTTCAAAATTTGATCGTTTATTTAAGAAAAAAATGTAAAATGGTATTAGTCAAAGTATAGCCCATCTGAAGCTATGACTTTTTTCCATCTTTCTGGCAATTTGTGGATCCCATCCCAAAAGAACTGCGTCGGCTTGGCAGCCAAGAATGAATCAAGCCAATTTTTAATTTTCTGCTTTGATGTGAACCGTATTTTAATGAGGGCGTTTTGCATCGACCGGAACAAATCGTAGTCATAAGGGGCAAGGTCTGTGCTATAAAGCGGGTAGGGTAACACTTCCCATCCAATGTTTTCTAAATAGTTCTTAACCGGAATAGCAACGTGGGGCCGAGCGTTGTCATGATGGAAAGTTATTGCCTCGTGTCTGGTCGCATATTCCGGGCGTTTTTCGGCTACAGCTCTCTTCAAACGGATTAATTGTGTTCGGTAGCATTGTCCATTGATGGTTTCACCTGGTTTTAGCAGCTCATAATACAGCACACCCATCTGATCCCACCAAATACAGTGTATTACCTTCGCGCCATGGATATTCGGCTTTGCCGTTGATTTGACTGGTTGGCCGGGTTTCACATATGATTTTTTGTGCTCGGGGTTGTCGTAATGGAATCATTTTTCATCACCAGTAACAATCCGATGTAAAAATGACTTCCTTTTGTGGCGTTCCAGCAACATTTCGGACATGCAAAACCGTCTTTCGACGCCTCTCGGCTTGAGTTCATGTGGAACCCAATTTCCTTGCTTTTGAATATATTCAGATACCTTTAAACGTTTTGAAATGGCTGCTTGAGTGACACCCAAAGATTCTGCGAGCTCTTCTTGTGTTTGGCAGCTATCTTCATAGAGTAATGCTTCCAGTTCTTCATCTTCAAACTTTTTTGGCTGCCCAGGACGTTCATCATCTTTGAAGTCAAAATCACCACTTTTAAATCGTGAAAAAAACTTTTAAATCGTGCAAACCACTTTTGGCACGTTCACTCAGCTAGCGCATATTCACCATAAACTTCCACCAAAATACGATGACTTCCGGGAGCAGTTTTCAGTAATAAAGAAGAACTCCCCGCAAAAACACTTCTTCAGGCACAAAGGTCGACATATTTGAGTGAAAAAAAAAAAATTATAGTTGTTTACGCTTCAAATGAATGACGTACAATGACAGTAGCTTTGCAACGCATGTTCTAACGGATAATAACAATCAAATAATACAAGTTACGCCATCTCTTAGCAAACCGCACGAGTTAAGTTATAGAACCAATAGTTGACCATGAAATCCTACTTCAAAAACTTTACAATGCTGGTTTCAGAGGAAATATTCTCGAATGGTTTAAATCATACCTTACCAACAGAAAACAACTAGTAAAATTTTATGACGTTGTTAGCAAGGAAGAGATTTGCGCTAATACCGGCGTTCCTCAAGGATCTGCCTTAGGTCCGATCCTTTTTCTCTTTTATATAAATTCTTTATTCAGTCTGCCTGTCAATGGTCATATAATCGGTTACGCAGACGATATTGCATTAGCATATTCATGTACAATAACTCCGCAGCTGTGGCTCGTGACCAAATAAATACAGATTTAGAGATACTAACCACCTGGTTAAACTACCAAAAGTAATGTGCTTCTCCTTGTCTAAGCCAAATATCTATACTGAAATTATTATTTCTCAGCATCCCAGATGTGACAAGATAAATTGCAGGGACAATTGCTTTAATTTCGAATTCATAAAAGAATACAAGTACCTAGGTGTTATAATAGATAACAAATTGAGTTGGAAACCTCATATAATGTCCATGAAAAAGTTATTATATTTATCACTTAGTAAAATATATCACTTTCGTAAATTAGTATCACGCAACTTACTCTTAGCAATTTACTATGCAGTAGTCCAATCGCGGATTGAACATGGTCTTGTATGCTGGGGAAGTGCTTACATTAGTAACCAGAGCACTATAATAATAGCTCAGAAAAAAATTATTCGTCTATTGTTCTTTAAAAATAGGCTACAGCCCTCACTTCCACTGTTCCAAAGAGCGAAAATACTTCCACTCCGTTATTTTTACACTTTTAAAGCACTTAAAATATTCTTTTTTAGAAGCGGCAACTTTCATTTCAGAAGAAATGAAACATATTTCTTAAGAACCGGACTTGTAGTAGACATCCCCAGGGTTACTAAAGAGCACTGTCGACGTTTTCTGACAAACATTGCTCCTTATACATACATTTAACAAGCTGCCGTTCGATATATGCAAACTAATAATAAACAGAAGTCTATTTTTGAAAAATCTCAAGGCTTGGCTACTTTCACAAACTGAAGTTAAATCTCTACTTCAAGTGGTATCTTAATTTCATTACTTCTCACATTAGAATGCTCCATTACTTTCATTCTCGCATACTGTTACTGTCATCGTAAACTAATCTGCTCATACTTCTTGTTAAGATATTTTCTTTTTTTTCAACGTTCTGCTTCCCCTTTCCGGCTTTAAATGTAGTCTTTTGTTTAGATATTGCAATGTTATGCACTTGCTACTGGTAACATTTTACTACAAAGTGCACCATTTCCTGTTAAATTACCCAGCAATCCATAGCAATTAAAATAAAAAATAAAAAATTAATTGGCTAAGCAAAGACAGAGTAATGCTTATTTCTCCAACTGTAAAATATTACTGTTGTCTGACTAAAATTGAGTATTTTTGATTCATTGCAACAATCTTTTTTTTTTTCAGTTCCAAAGATTCATTTAAGGACTAGCAAAGCTATTATATTAACAAACAGCCAAAGCTTTATTGGATTCGTCACCAAACTATTCCAAACACAAGGTTCAATAAAATAAAATTCTATTGAGTCCTCTGTAAATATGAAACCATCTGAACGAGAAACGAAAGACATAGTTACTTGCCCATTGTCTTGTGCTGGTGGTGGCACATCAACCAATTTTTTGTCTTCTGTGAAATGTACACATGGCGCACTCCCATAAGGACATGCGATAAAAGTGAAATCGGAAGTCAATTAATAGACTCAAATACTTCACGTTGATTTCTTGTCGTTTATCAAGACCGACGAATGACGACAGACGGTTCAGCGTAGACCGGCAAGCGGAACCAAGTTATTCTCTCGTACTGACAAAGATCGCCATAACTTCTACCCCACCGTCTGAGGAAGGCATACATCCTACGCCATTGTAGTCCGACTGAATGATGACATAAAATATGAGTCTTCCGACAGAGAAAAGTATGAATATCCTGAAAGAGGATATTAGCCCAAATTGGTTGTAGTTACGTTACGGTGGCGATGATGTCGGTGGAAAAGACGGTGCTGGCGACATCAGTGGCGTTGGTGGCAATTTGTAATGTGACTCAATTCGTTCACTAGGATTAATTTATATGTGTGTTACAAGTTGTTCTTTTTCTTTTGTATTGTATTGTATTTCCGTCTCCTGTTTGTCACTCCCTTTTGTGTTGTTTAAGTGTGTACATGTGTTGGACCGTGAAGAGTTAATTAACGTCTAGAGTTTTGTTTTGTTTCCCTATTTTTCAGGGTGATGAGGGAGGGGTTCAAATTATTGCCTTTATACGACATTCGTCATTTGTTCATTTTGTTGGATGGCCTTAGGTGCCAACACTGACACAACAAAAGGGTGCCGTGTATTGTTAACTAATTAAACACATTGTTTGACGAATTAATTGCAGAGCGATTAGAATCACAAGCGCATGACTAATAATAATTTGTGATGATTTATGTCGTGAGGTAATAATTCGATGCGATATTGACTTCGAACAATACTTACATTTGTCCCCGCATGTATGTGGTGTTATATCAATTAACTCTTGGTGTGGGTTTTATGCGATGTCAAAGGATGTATGTATCTATTTAATTAGATAAGAGTATCCTAATTAAAATACACTGTCGCATTTAGGGGGGGTTTAATTTCTTACAGGTAGTTTACCAGATACCTGGTCTTCAGATTTCTTTGAGCTCATGGAATAAAGGGAAGTTTATAGGAAATTAACACATTTTATCGTAAAAACCTTCTCTCCTTTGCTTGCCTGAATGGCTTAAGAGTCAAGAATCCCAAAGTTCGAATGAGAACCTAGGTCCTATGGAACTAAATGGCGTCCTGTGTAAGTATTTAAATTATAAAAAAATCGAACGTGACCACTAGGATGCAAAATATTTAGATGATACATCCAACCTGATTCTTTTATATTGTGACTCGAACCCAGACTCTGAAGGTCTTACCCAACACACAAGTAACCCCCTCTGGAATCGTGAATGGCATAGCAGCTTTGGCTAGGATATGTCCTGTTTATTAAACAAAACCAATGGAAAAATTACTAAAAAGGTCCCAGGTCAAACTCTTACTCATAGAACCAATTTGATGATGAAGCGTAAGAGACTGTTAACGTCTATATTCCTTAGATTGTTTAAGTCATTGTAGAAAAAAGCTCCTAAAAGGAGTTTTTTTACACTGGGGAGAGCTGGACATGTACAGATTAGGAAAATAATTTCCTCCTCTTCCTCCTTGTCCATGCAGCCTCCACAGAAATTGTTTGTAAAGACGTCAAGCCTTCTTGTATGCTTGTCTATAAATCAGTGTAAAGTGATGACGATTCAGATTCAGCTTTTGCCAGATCTGTTTGGTCGCTGAACATGTAAGTCCAACAGTCCACCTAAAGTCTGTTCTTTTATTAGCATCTAGCTCTAATATTGATTTGCACGCAGCGATTAGTATACCTATGCTGCCTTTTTCCGGTAGAAAAGGTAGAGTTGTTCCAATTTTGGTTAGTTCGTCGGCCTTACAATTCCCTGTAATGTCCCCGTGGCTCGGCACTCAACAAAGGTGAAGGTTGTACTGTTCTGCCATCTCCCTAAGAGAGATGGCTTGACTTTGGCTTGACTATCCGAAAAGACGCGGATATCCTTTGCTGCTATCACGGTTTTCTTCAGTCAGGACATACTTTCTTTGGAACTTTTGCTTGGAACACGCTACACTTATTTGGAAGACGGAAGTAGAGGCTAAAATTTAGCTTATCTGAGAAAACACCGCCACCAACTCAGCCATCAGTTTACTGATGTTACTTGCCTGCTGAAGATGTAGATGGGTGTCAAGTGAAACAGAATGTCTAAAGCCGCGGAGGGAGCGGAGCGTAAGGCTCCGCTTATGCATGGACATCCTATTCTTTGGATTCAGCTTAGTTTGGTGTAATGTCTTAGGTATAAAGTATAGCCAGTGAGTTATTTGAGGT
This sequence comes from Volucella inanis, assembly GCA_907269105.1. Taxonomy (NCBI): domain Eukaryota; kingdom Metazoa; phylum Arthropoda; class Insecta; order Diptera; family Syrphidae; genus Volucella; species Volucella inanis. The sequence continues at coordinate 229,177,913 of OU026153.1, read as the reverse complement.
TGAAGGCTGCATTTGTTTCCAATGCCTTTTTGTGCAAGAGAATTAAGCTACTAAAGCTTTTTTACTCTTTCTTGAATGTCAGGTTTCCAATTAAGTTTCCAGTCAAAAATGAGATCCAGGTACTTTGTTGTATTTGAAAACACTAAACTGGTACGGTTTATTGAGCGAGAGTCAATAGTTGGAATTTTATATTCGATTCGCCCAACGGGTTATTCTGTTAAGATTTAGCTGAAAGAGTTCTCTAACCTCTCCACCCAGTTTAAAGTTGATTATCCTGCTACTAAGCATAAGGCTGATCGACTTCCTAACTGAGTCGTCTACCTGCAGATTTAACAGCGCAATCGTGATTGCGGATGTGATGACGGTGTTAAAGGCGCCGTTTATGTCCAGGAAAGTAACCATTGTGTAATCTCTTTATTGTAGGGATCGTTTGATGAGGCTAGTCAGTGAATGCAGAGTCGATTCTACCGACTTTCCTTTACAGTAGGCATGTTGAGCCGTTGACAAAAGTCTTGGATCAATTTTAGCTCGTATATGGATATCAAGCAGTCGTTTCAGAGTTTTCAGGACAAAAGATGATAAACTTATAGGTCTGAGCTTCTTTGAGACAACGTGAGATAAGGATAATATCTGAGGACCTCTGTAGCTTGGCAGGCAACCGTAAAGACCATCAGAGTTGTATGGTTCGAAGTTAAGTAGCGCCCAAGGCAGGTTGGCTCTTGAAATCAGACCGTGAATTTTAGTCACAGTTGCAGCAGTCCTGTTGTGGTTGCTAGTGGCCGTGAATAGGGAGCTGTCTGGAAAATGGGTGTCCCGTGAGAGGTTGATAGATTCATCTCTTAAGGTTGTGCCAGCCATCGGTTTTTCTCAAACAGCTCGGCATCATAGAATTTATAGAGAGGATGTTTCTTAGCCACGATGACTCAGAGGTTTCTGTTATTTTATCATAGAATCTATTTCCAGGATTGTCTTCCTCAGTCCCAGTCAATCACTTTTCTTGTGCTAGGTTAAAAAGTCGGTCCAGTGATACCAACCAGTTCGCTAGCAGTTGAGAAATGTTGTCGGAGACAAGAGCGATATCTAGCATAACCTGTCTGTTTCTTGTTATTAATGTGGGCTCATTGCCAATGTTGTAAATGATTAGATTAGTACTTATAATATAATCAAAAAGTGACTCACCTCTATAGTCGATGTCGGTACTGCCCCATACCGTGTGATGAGCGTTAGCGTCACATCCCATGATGAGGCAAGTTTTAGCCTTCCAGCTTCCAGTACCACCCTTTCTAGGTTATCACCAGGGAGAGGGCCCACAAGATCGTGCCCAAAATATGCTGATGCCAGTCAGTATCAGCCCTTGGCACCCTCTAGTCTGGCAAAAGTTAAGTCGCGGTCATTTAGTTTAGGAAGTAAAAATGCATTAAATCTACGTTTCACTAATATCCAAGTTCTAATCTAATCTTTTTCTCTTGTATAATGTGGAGCGTATACAGGTATCCATCCATGGTTCCTGGATTATAGTCTTCTACGTTTTTGTAAAGACGCAGAATAAGTGCGGCCGAAGCCTTTGTCGAGTGATGATTTACCAGTTTACCAGAATAGGCTCCACCACGGCGTTGTTCGAGTCCTCCGATTATGAACACGTGCACAAGAGATCGATAGGTCTTTAATTGGTACATGCGATAAACTTAACGTGGACTTGGTGGCAGCCAGCGTCGCTTGTTATGGGATGTGGTCCGATGTTTTCCCACATGATGGGCAATAATTTGCCTGAAAGCTTCAACTTTATCAACTGCCACCGTTCAGGTGTTATTAATTCGTCTGTGTTGAAATGTGTAATCATTGTATAATCAACCATATGGTCCGGGTAGTATTTGGTGTAACAAACTCTTTTGGACTAAGGATTTCATATTTTAACCAGAAGAAGGGAACTTTTTAAGAGGTTGTTACTATGAAGGTTCATTTGTATCAACACGGCAATATCGTGACCAACTTTGAGTTTAAATTATGCGCATATGCATAATTCAGATCCTTCGGAGACTGGGTTATCGTTTGGTCTATTTGGTCTCTCCGTAGTTAATTTGTGATGTTCGATTTAATTTGAGACATGGTCATACCTGTGTTAAAAGTTACTTCAAATTTATTTTTTGATACCAAATCAAGCTGACAATAAACCGTTTCGGCGTGAGATGTTGCAGGTATCAATAATATTTTCATCAGTCGTATTTCAGTTCCGATTGGAATGAGGCGAGCAGTTATGGAGAGCTTGTGAAGACAGTCATAATTACGACTTATGGTGCAGTTTATTTGATCGTCTTTTTCTGGCAATTTCTTTTAAAATTCAGAGAAATCGGTATTGCTTGTGACTTGGGACTAAAGTCAGGTTATTTATTGGTCGAAAATTTTCACTTATCCTGCAAAAAAAGTCTTCTACCAGACTCAAATGCTTGGAAAAATAAATTTGTAAGTCATCTGCATACAGATTTAAAGAGACACTTTTACAACATTGTACAATACAATATCCTGAAAATAGATGCATAAAATAATTGGACCTAAGGTAGAGCTGTGAGGTACCCCTTCGAGTAAATATTTTTATTTTGAGCAACTCCCATTACTATAAATCCTTTGAGCTAGTAGGTATATAAATTTATTTATTTTATATAACTAACAATTTAACAGATTTTAAAAATTTACAATAAAAGAATAGGTGATATATATTTGTGCATATATTAAGTGGAAAAATATTATTAAATTCCACTTCAGAGCTCAATTACAAAAATAAATTAAATAAATTTAGTTTGGATGGGGTGATCCTTTCGAAAACATATAACATAATTCAAAAACTTAAGAAATGAAAATTAGAAAAGAACAAGAAGGAATAAACATTACCACAAAATTTTGATTATATTACAATGAAATCAAAACAAAGTCTGAATTAGAAAAGAAGATAGAAATATATGTAGAAATACAAAAATAAAGAAACAAAGAAACCAGAATATCATCTGCTGGAAATAAGTTTAAGGATTCAACACACAATTAATGATACTTAACTACAATAGGATGGCGGTCCCAGAAGTAGCCGACTCAACAAAGAAAATACAAAAATTTTGGAAAACAATTTATTTATGTTTCAATATAATCGGCTTTCAGCTCTATACATTTTTCCCAGCGATGTTCAAAAAGTTCAATACCCTTTTTATAAAAAGAACTGTCTTGCTCCTCAAAATAGCCAATAACTGCCGACATCACTTCTTCATCGTTGGAAAATCTTTGACCACTGAGCCATTTATTCAAGTTTGGGAACAGAAAATAATCCGAGGAGGCCAAATCTGGCGAAAAGGCTGCATGAGGTAGCAATTCAAACTTTAATTCATTAATTTTGGCCATTGCAGTAACGGATTTGTGAGCTGGTGCATTATATTGATGAAATAACACTTTCTTCTTAGACAAGTGCGGCCGTTTTTGCTTGGTTTCTTCTCTCAAACGTTGCAATAAGTTCGCATAATACTGATATGCGTATGCATATGCGTTGATAGTTTTCCCTTTTTCAAGATATTCAATGAAAATTATCCCACGCGCATCCCAAAAAATCGACGCCATGATTGCGTCTGCAGATGAAACGGTCTTCGCCTTCTTTGAAGCCGGTTCTCCTTTTGGAATCCATTGTTTTGATTGTTCTTTTGTCTCGGCTGTAAAGTGATGGACCCATGTTTCATCCAATGTTATGAAACGGGGCAAAAATTCTGGTTTGTTGCTGTGAAACTTCGCTAAACACTCAATTGAAACATCTTCACGACACTGTTTTTACTCGAGTGTGATCAAACGCGGCACCCATCTTGCACACAGTTTTCTCATGTCCAAGTTTTTAAATAATATGCGATGTACCGCACTTTTTGAAATGCCTATAATTTCTGCTAGCTCGCGCACTTTTAGTCGACGATTATGCAGTACCGCTTTGTAGATTTTCTTCACCACTTCTGGAGTCGTCACCTCATTTGGTCGACCACTACGATGCTCGTCTTGGCAGGAACCGAAAGTTTTACGAAGGAGCAAACTCACCCAGAGTATAATCCAATTCTGCTTTTATATTGGTTGGCCTGAGGCCTTTCAAATAAAAGTATTGTATTACATAACGATGATCAATTTTCTCCATTTTCACAAATTCACTGACAACGTTTACTATTGATGGCTGCTAAACGAAAAGTAAACAACGTGGTGCTTTCAAACTTGAAACATATACTTTATAGACTGCGTACTTTCCAATAAATATTTTTAAACAACTACCGCCATGTCTTGGTCAGGCTGGGTACTTCTGGGACCTCCCTCGTAAACTTAATTACGATGAACGGACTTCATAGATTAAGTCTTTAATACCTTAAAGCATGACGAACGGGAAGTATATTCAAGTCACAGAACAAAGTAATAGTTAAAATATCTTCTAGGTTTTTCACAAATATTCTTTAAAACATATTTCTGCAAAATTAACAAGGATTAGATTTTTTAAAATAAAAACAGCAGCTAATTCCGCATTGCAGATTTGAATGAAAAATAGTTTTAAATAGTTTTAAGAAGATTTCTTGAGTAGATATTTCGCAAGTAAAAACATGTCTAAAAGTGAATTAAAAATAGTTTCTAATTGATTCCGTATAATTCATCTTGAGTCGATAATTAGAACTAGATACTAAAACTCCCTCTTTTTTTCAATTAAGAAGCACTTATTGGACCTGAACCAATTAAGGATGAACTCACGGAACCCAACTCTTTCGAGTTTTTTTTTACTAAGATATTATGGTTAAACATATCAAGACTTCAGGGATGTCGATAAATGGGCCTGCAATACACTTTTTCTTATCAAGGCTTCTTATCTCAAAATTTAATTGCATCCAGAAAATTCCTTCTTTAAAAAAAAACCTATTTTTAGTATGTTTTTCAAAGATTTTACTAAGGATAGGAAGAAGTGAAATTGGGCTTAAATTAGAGACCTTGACAGGAGGACTTTTTTTAAATAGCTGTACAACATCTGCGCATTTAAATGCGTCATGAAAAACTCCCTCAAATATGCAGTGATTGAAATTATCTACTTACACATCAAATACAAAAATTGTAATTTTTTTAACAACAAAGCTTGAAATATTATCAGCACCACGTAAATTCGTTTTTTTTTTTTTAATGTTCCGATAATTTGTAGAATCTTGAGGGGATATATAGGCTCAAAAACAAAGCTTTTCGGTCGAAATTCTTCAGCAGTACAGTGAGTTGGCGAAGAAGTACAACAGTACAAAGTTGTGGGCTGCTCGATACAAATAAATAAAACACGAGCTTCACATAAACTTTTAACAATAATTTATTTATTATATTTATTTACCTTCGTATTACGTTCCCGGGTATAAATGTTGTTAGTGGGTTATAGCAACATAGCTATCCCCATGCTGAAAAGAAGTCGTCCCGGCTTCTTGTTATTTATTTTTGTTAGTCTCATAGGCTATGTTTACATATTTTACGCAGTAATTTTGTGAATCGTTTTCATTGATTTTTTTTAATATAAAATGTTCTTGTTTACTACATAAAATTTTAATTAAAAATAAGTAACTTTCAGCTTTCAGGGTTAATACTAGACTTATAATATTTTATACCGAAACGAAAAATACAATACTTTAGAAAAACAATTGAAATTCAAATTTTATAAATTCATACATAGATCTTATTTAGAAATATTGATTCAATTATAGCAAATTTTGTAAATTTATCTAAACATGTAAGGAATTGTGAACCGGCAGTTGATTAAATATCTAAATGCAAGATTTCACTGGATGGGTATTTGGTTTTTTTGGGGTCTCGGTGGATGTCTCTGATACTTCGCCTCATTGCAAATTTAACAATTCGACACAATTTGCTTTAAAAATTTTCTTATACCAGGGAGAAAATATAGTAATCTGCCAAAACCTGTTGGGTATTTTCGCTCGCAGACCGATGAGAGCGTTTGTGCTCGGTTGTCAAAATTTTAATTTGGTCAGTTGGATTAAATATATCTGTAATTATTTTTACGGTGTAAAGGAACTTTACTGAAGGAAATAAGGTTAATAATTTATCTTAAATTTGGGCTAAGTCACAATGAATTGCGTTAACAACATTTGGATAAATAGTTTCTTTAAACAATTGAATTAAATTATCTGGGCTGTTGAATGTAATTGTATGTCTAATTTGGATTTTAAAAATAATTTTGATGGACTTAGTTCTCTCAGATCCCTTACTTAAAATTAGCTGATTTCTAAAGCAATTGACTGGGTTAGGAACACTTACTATTACTACTATGGCTGTGAAGAGCTGAAGAATCTGAGCTTATTGTCTGATGCGTTTATATGTTATCGCGGTAAGGTGTCAGCAATAAGATTCTCTTTTTTAGGCTTGTAGAAAAACGTTGGTGAGAATTCACCACTCCATAAAAATAGTTCGGAAGTTTTTGCAGTGACCACACTATGGGAAGAAGCTCTTTCTCATTCGTTAAGTAGTTTTCCTCGGAAGAGGACATTGTTCGAGATATCATTGTTATGGGTCTACCCACATGAGAAAGGCATCTGTTGTCAAGTCAAAGGGCTTGTCAATGTCAAGATAGAGAAGCAGGACATCTTCTAAAGAACGAATAATTTTAATTCTATCAAAGGCTTGCAATGCATCGTCGTCTAACTCTATTTTGATGTTTTTTTTACTGTTTGCTTCCTACGTAACCTACATAACCCCACTATCACTTTGAGTGCCAATTAATAATAAATAAAACACGAGTTTCAAATTAACTTTCAACAATAATTTATTTATTTCTTATATGAGGAAGCCGCTGACATACGCACTGATCCACTGACCGGAAGCAACTCAAGAGAAGCAAACGCAACATCAAACCATAATGCGTGGATAGGTTTGAATTTAGCTGTTTGCGTTTGCCAGTGTTATCTTAAGGTGCGTTCCGGGGTATAAATGTTTTTATTGGGTTATAGCAACATAACTTATATTTACTTGCCTTGAGATGCAAATCTTAAGCCCTCCTTTCACTTTTAAAAAAGGCAAAACGAAGGAGCAAGACAGAGTGTGATCCTTAAAGATATTACAAAATAAAAAAAAAAGAAACTGAAGCATTCCCTCACGAATATAAAGGGTGAACGAACAGATGATATAGATGTTGGCTGTCAATTACTGTCATTAGTTGACTAAATTGTGATTAATCTTTTTGACAGATGTCATACAATCTTTGGCAATTTGTAGCCGACGTCGCCGATTTGTTAACTGGATGTTGGATCGCCAGGATAATTTGTCATCGAATTTGATATTTTCCGATGAAGTGTCGTTTCAACCAGGGTTTGGAAAACCCAAATAAGATTCACAACAAACGAATGCATCCTAAAAAAGTTACTGTATGGTGCGGATTATTGGTTGGAGAGAGTTACAGTGAATGAAGAACGTTAACGCAGAATGTTGTTTTTTTTTTTCAAAATTAAATGAATGGGTCTGGACGAATTTTGGTCTCAACAAAATTTAAATTAAATTTTACAAAATTTAAAGATCGCATTACTTCGGTTAGAGGAGAAGTTGATTGTCCTCTAAGGTCTTTTTCTTCCTATGGGACGTATTTGAAGAGTAAGTTCTATGGCATTTACCAAGCGACAATTCAGGATCTCACACATGGCATCCAAACTAAAATTGGGGCCATTAACCCACTTATTCTTCAAAAAGTTACTGATAATTTTGACCTTCGGATGGTCGCGAAAAAACGGTATTCATTTTTCTCAAAAGAAAAATTTCAGAAACAAAAACAGTACCACCTTGATTAAACAATGGAATAACCACCGTGGGGCGCTCCCATTGTTCCGATTTGAGTTTTTTTTTTTTTTTTTTTTTTTTTTTGTTAAGTTTGCAAAAGTTACGTAGCCAAAAGTACATCTATCTCTGTGTGTGTTGGCGATTTTTTACAATTTTAGAAATTGTATTAACTTGTATTAACAACGATTCTCTAAAGAAAACAGTCGTTAATCAGTGGCACGAGCGATTCAAAAGTGGTCGTGAGTCAATCGAAGATGATGAACCTAGTAGCAGACCATCGACATCGAAAACCGATGAAGTAAAAGAAATGTTGGTCAATAACCTCAAATTAACCATCAGAGATAGCGGAGGACTTGAACATTGCCTATGGATCCGTCCAAGACATTTTATTTACTGCTTTGGGTTTCCGTCGTGTAGCACCAAAGTTGGTGCCAAAAGACCTCAATTTCATGCAAGAAAGAGACCGTGTTGACGTCGCAAAAGAGATGATTTGCGAGGCTGAATCTGATCCCACATTCATCAAAAGGATCATTACTGGAGACGAGACGTGGGTTTATGAGTACGACACGCAATCCAGACATCAATCGAGCGAATGGTGTTCATCAAATGAGCCGAGACTAAAAAAATCACGTCATTTTCAGTCAAAAAAGAAGGCAATGCTCACGGTTTTCATGGATTACAATGGTGTGGTGCATCATGATTTTTAGCAGAAGGCCAGACAGTAAACAAAGAGTATTATTTGGGCGTTTTGAGCATTATGGGCGTTTGCGTGAACCAATTCGCCGAAAGAGACCAAAATCGTGGGCAGAAAATTCGTGGATTTTGCACCATTGTGCGTTATCATGGTCGCACAGTGCCATCAATATTCGTAATTTTTTGACGAAAAGTAATGGAAAAATCGCAGGAAGCACTGATGGACATACCGCGAACGGAATATAAAAAATGTTTCGAGGATTGGATCAAACGCTGTCATAAGTGTGTTGCAGTCGATGGGGATAACTTTGAAGGGGAAAATATAGATTTAAATGAATAAACTCTTATTCTAAATTTTCTGAATACATTCCGGGAACTTGGATCGAGGTGGTATCTGGAATGCACTCAAAGGATTCTAATTGTGTGATTCACGAAATTTTCCCCCAAACTTCTGATATTGTGATAAAAAACAAAAAATTTGTTAGCAAAGTATGTAAGTACTACCTGTAAAGACATTATTGAAGTTCGAACTATTAAGATGAGGGAAGGCAAAGCCATTGGTTAAAACATTATCATCAAATATTGTGAATGGGCAATACAGGTATATAAGTAGACTAAAGAAATTCAAGATCATCAAAATTCTGCTGCCTTTGTTGTTTTTGCTGTTGAGATCGCTCCTGTTGTTCATGGCAAAATTGGAAAAGAGAATTTTTGTTCCAAATAATCCTTTAAGAGTTAAAATTGAAACACTTAGAAGCGAAAGTAGTAGTTCTAACTGCTATTTATACTCGTTAATTTCATCACCTAAAAAGCTTATTCACACAAGTAATGCACCTGCCACTGAGATCAATAAACTCATCACATGCTTCAAATCGGGTTCCCAGTATATGCAGTTTCATCAAAAGTTCATAGCAAAACAACAAACATTTTTTCCCACATAAAAGCTGCCTACTCAACATTTCATTCGTCACAACTTAAGGTATAAATAATTGCAAATTAGAATTAAGTTTAGGTTTTCAACGTTTAACAGCCGAATGAAGAGAACATAGGGTCCCAAAAAATTAGGTTGTGCGTTTTCTTTTATCACACTAACTCAAAAAGCCATAACCTATATATGTATTCGTTTATCTTATTCTATGAATTTTTTTATTGTTTGAAAGTTCTATAAATGGTGTTTGCTTGATAAGAAATCCAAAGATTATTTTATTCTTTGTTTACTTAGGATTTCTTGTATCGTTTTCTTCTTTGACGGTTTCGTTGAGGTTGTTATCTGTTACTTTAGCGAAAGGGAGCTCGTAGGTTCGTGATGATTCTTGTGATATGAAGGGAGTAGATTTTTCTGATATAATACCAGTAATATCGATAACATTGCTAAGAAGATTTTGTTGATGCCAGTTTAGTTTGCCCTGAAGATTGTTGAATTTTATTTTTAGCTGCGCATTTTCATTTCTTAATTCCTACAGTTGCAGAAAAAAACGATCGTTTTTTTGCTTTCATAACCACAAGCTTTGAATAAATCATTTAAAGGGTTGGGCATTCGAAGTCATTGTTGAAGATTAGAATGAAACTCCCTGGTGCTTACACAAATATTGTTGTTGTTTAGCCTGGTAACCGTACAATCATAAGAGCATCGATGTAAGACATACAACTCAAACAAATAACTTGACACCTACTGTAGTGCACAGGTGACCCTCAGATTAGCAAATGTGTAAACATTTCGTCTCGTGCATTTCCAATTCTGAGAATCACCTCGGAAAATAATATTTCATCCATTTTTTCTAAACCAAAAATCTGAAAACTAAAGTTTAGTTTCTGTTTGTGAAGGTACAACTTAAAACTCGCGCAGTCTCTTTACGTTGGACTGAGGGTAGCTGTTGTTATACTTTTGTGCATTGTTCGATGACGAATAACAACACATTAATTCAATCGAAAATGATTTCCGCTTGATTTTATGTATTCGGTTAATTTAGCAATGAATAATGGAAAAATTTATCACAGTCACTACAATGAATTTTTATTAAAAAGTTACGATAATTTTTTTATGAAAAAGCGGAATAATTTATTTTGACGACTTTACAAAGATGCGCATCCCACGACAATTCTGACTAAACCCAAAATAATAGCGCAAATTTTTGCAAAGTACTCGTATTTCGTGATTAACTCTGTCAAACGCCTTTGAAAAGTCAAAGAGGCACAAGAGGGTCAAATCCACCTGATCAAAAGCTCGTCTTATGTCATCCAAGGTTTTTATCATGACAAAAGCACCACTATGGTGAGGTGTGAAACCTGGCTGATATGGAGAAGGCAATGAGTTAAGACCAAGATACTAGGTGGGGTGAAAGCTAACCTCCTTGGAAATGAAACAATTTTTTTTTTAATTTTTTTTTTATTTTATTCAATATAGTCCCCTTTTAGTTATTCCAGCGTTTTTCCAACTTCTTGATCCCGTCCGAAAAGTAGTTTTCGGGAAGATCTGCAAAATACTCCTCCGTGGCGTAGATGATTTCCTCGCGTGAGCTGAATTTTTTATTGATGAGCCATCTTTTGAGGTTTGGGAAGAGATAATAGTCCGAGGGAGCCAAATCGGGCGAATACGGTGGATGCGACAACAATTGGAGCCGTAAGTCATTGATTTTAGCCATGGTTGCGATGATCTTGTGCGCCGGTGCATTGTCTTGCAAAAACAATTTTTTTTTTTTCGCTTCATGTAAGGCCGTTTTGCAGCGATCTCGCTCCAATAATGCACAATAATACTCGCTGCTGAAAACCGACGTCATAACCTTTCCGACCCATCGAGCCTCCCTCGGCCGCTTCGGAGCACTCGTGCCGGCTTCAGTCCATTGCCAGGCAGTCATTCTGTTCTCTGGTGTTCAACAGTTACCAATCGACGCCAAAAGTCCGCCCGATTCCGCATCAGCAAATTCAAACACTCTTTCGAAGTGCTCTCGCGTTCGTGTTTTTGGTCAAGAGTGAGTATGCGCGGCACCTAGCGGCAGGATAACTTTTTCATATGCAGAATGTTGCCCAAAATATGGCGTGTGCGCTCAGCACTAATCTTTGTGGTATCTGCTAGCTCGCGCACCTTCACTTTTCGATTAGCCAATACCATTTCATTTATTTTTTTGACATTGTCCTCTGTAACCGCATCGGAGGGCCTGCTGCTGCGGACTTGATCAGTAGTGGAGTTGATGACGGTGTTATCTGACGGAGCATTAGCCCCATAATATTCATCCGACTTTTCTTTTGTTTCCTTTGCCGTTTTGCCTCTCAAAAAATAATGTTTTATGAGAGAACGAAAATCGTTTTTGTCCATACTCAACATGATGCCAAACACATCAACAACAATCAGCTGTCAAAACAAAACTAAAGACAGTATTGCACTGAAATTTGGCGTGTCTGTCTAAATATGAACTTCAAGGCACCATAAGCTTTTTTACAGTAGCAGCGCATTCTGGCGGTCAAGGAGGTAACTTTTCACTTCACTTAGTAATTGATAGTCAGAGGAATCATTATACAGGCAAGTATACTTCCTGCCATTTTTCAAAAATTCACCGAAGTTGATTAGGTCATACAGTAATTGGTTATATTGGTGATTGAACCTGGGACGAATGTCAAAATTAATTATAAAAAATTGAAGAGGTATCTCATCTTCACCGATCGCATTGTACATAAGAGTAAATATTCTTTTCGGTACGGTTTCGAAGTTTTTGCTCAGATCGGTACACAAATCCCTGTTTATAGAAAAATTATGATTTCTTTCTTCTTCTTCGTTTTCCTTCATTAGATAAGAACCAATCGTTCAAATTGTCAAGATCTGGTAAGCACTCAGGATCACTACATTTACCAACACCAAGGCTACACAGTGTTTTTGAATTTAACGGTTGACTTAACTTGGAAAGAAAGCAATTGTATTTAGTTTGTTGGGTTACATTATTTGAATGAATTCGAGCCTGACGAAACGTTTCCAGTTACTTGAAGTTTTTCTTTCCATTTGTGATAGTGTTTCCTCCGTTTGTGTATGGAATTAAGAAATTCGGGTGTTACCAGGGCCTATTGGATTTCTTTTACGAATACCATAGACTGTATTTTGACATTTCTGTTGTAGTGCTCGCTGACTGATCTCGTGAAAAAGAATAATTATTATATTTTTGCGCCCGGAAGGTACATTCATTGATCCCAGGCATGAAAATATGATTGACTGGTAGCGTAATACTTGTTTTCATCGCAACCACTTGATTTAAAAATATGGTATATAATATATGGGCTGAAATGGGCCGTTTCTAAGAGAGGGCGCCACTTGAATTAAATCCATTTTCAGTTTGTACCAACCTTCAAAAGATACGTGTATAAATTTGACAGCTTTCGGAGGATTAGTTCTCGAGATATAGCGTTGTGAGTGAAGCAACTGATACAGCAGATGCAAAGAAATTGCTTGATAAGTGTTACACGGACTCTGCACCAGCCGAACGAACCATTCGCCACAGTCGACCAAAAACAACAATGTGTTGATGATTTAGAGGAGTATTTAAAGCTGTTCAACCGCAGTAAAGCCGAATTTTTGCGTCGGTATGTGACAATGGATGAAACTTGGCACCATCACTTCACACCAGAGTCAAGTCGGCAGTCAGCTGAGTGGCGAGCAGGCGACGAACCTCGTCCAAAACGACCAAAAACTCAGCAGTCGGCTGGCAAGGTTATGGCATTCGTATTTTGGGATACACATGGAATAATTTTCATCGACTATCTCCAAAATGGGCAGACTATCAACAGTGACTATTACAATACATTGTGTTGTTGGAGGACGAAATTGCAGAAAAACGGCCGCATTTGAAGAAAGAGAATGTGCTGTTTCATCAAGACAATGCACCGTGTCACAAGTCGATGAAAACGATGGCAAAATTGAATGAATTCGGCTACGAATTGCTTCCCCACCCAGTAATCGCCGAAACAGAGGCCTATTTTGAGGTTTAACCGAAATCGTACTACAAAACTGGTATCGAAAGATTGAAAAATCGTTTCAATTAGTGTATCGCCCTCGAAGGCAACTATAGTGATAAGTAAAGTTGAATTTTGTAAAAATTTTGTGTTTTACTATAAAACGGACTTTTCTCTTAAAAAAAAAAAAGAAAAAAAAACATGCAAAGAACATGGAGTGTATTTAAATGTCCTATTTTTGGTGATCCTTATGATATGAGAAAAAACATTTTGCCTACTTACGAAGATGCAATAATGTACTATGAATGGACGAGAAATCAACTTTAATTCGAATTGGAAGCTGCAAAAGAGCACACCTTTTCAGAAGTAGCAGCTATAGTTACATCCAAAATAGAAAATATATATCGATCCGCACCATTCCGACTGTAGCAAGAACCAGAATCATACAGATGTTGAAAGCATATCATTTAAAATACAAGAATTTGATAAAATCTGTCAATAGACTCTCCCTAGAAAAATTAAAAAGTTTTCAGCAGAGCAGTAAGTCTCTTTTTGATATTACGGCAGGCAAATACAAGGAATTCAATCAGTGCACCTGCACCAAAAATAAAAAGGTCCTGAAACAAGAACAAGCACTTTTAATTGACCAAACAAAACTTTCGAAGTATTGCAATCTGGTGATTTGATGCTACTGTCACTAAAAGGCTGCGAAAGAGTTTGGAAATATTTAAAATTTTAAATACTTCTACTCCTGCTGTTTTGGAGATGGGTACTTCTTCGACATCCTCTTCCTCAGCCTCATCGTCAGCGTCTGAAAATTCCAAAAGTACTGATAACTTCATTCCGCCCGAAGGAAAACACATTCCTGGAAAGAAAGGAATAATTTCCTCAAGCGTTGATTTTCCTACATTATCGAAGACATGTGATAGGTATGGAGTACCAGATAGGGCAATATCAGCGATAGCTTCGTCTGTTTTGTTTAATATTGGGTCTGACTTCGGGGTCATGGACAGACATAAAATACGAAGAGAGAAAATTAAAACCAGAGAAAAGTTAATGAATGGAAAGACAACTGCAGGATTATTTGCATTATATAATACTTTGATGGCAGGAAAGAAAAAAACCATAAAATTGATTAAATAAATAGAAAAATCTATGAAACTACTATTGTTGAAGAGCACATTTGCAAGTGCTGCAAGAGCCAGTATCCATATACATGGGATATGTGGTCCTAAGACTAATATTTTTACTACACATGAGTGAATTACCTTTAATACACTTATTTCAACATCTTTATGGATGTACTTCGAGACCTAAGTCTTACACTAAACCTTTGCAAAAAACAATTGAAACCTGTGAACAGCCAACGTATTGAATGGAATGTTCTACCAGAAATGGCTAAAGATTTCAATACAGATCAACAGTATTTGCACAAAATTATGTCAGCGGTTTTATCAGGTAAGTTCCCACAAGATCTGACAAATTAATCTCTAAGCAAAATGTCTCATGCGCGTTGGTTTACACGGGCTAATCGCACAATGTGTTTATATATAAAAACAGAGACACCTTCGGAAAGCTTGATCACTTTGGCCACGTTTGTTGTTAAGGTTTACGCATTATCTTGATTCCCCATCAAAAATAAACCAATGGGCTCCAGAAGTTAGGAGCGTAATCGATCCTCTGTCTTCAAAACCCAGGCTGTTTGAAATGCTATTTACTTCTAACCCACAACTTGTGAAACCAAGAAATTCGAAGATCGTGAAATCTGCTGGTGAAGGTGAAGTGTTCTTTTTAAGGCTTCCGTGCCATATCCCGGCTGTTGAACGAGCTTTTTTCTTCAAATGAAAGAAGGAAATCAACACTTACCGCAAATGACGATTATTTGGCACAAAATCAGACATTTTCACATAACTAAAAGAATATAACCCCAAAATATAATCACAAATGTGTCAAAACAGTTTGTACACCATTTGTCTAATCTTTGTTCTTGACGTTTTAGATATGTCAAAATCGGCCAGCAATTACTGCTGGAGCCATCTATTGACTTTCCTTTCCTTTTTCATTACTTATTTACCTTATAAATATGCTTCCGCAAGCTCAGTAAATCAAAAAGTAAATCAAAAGAATCTACTGGGATAGCTTATCTTCTCAAATAAACACTTTTACACATGACAACATTAAGGATACCTCATTGTAGTCGCTACCATGTACTATATGCAATGAATTATCTCCTTCTATCCCATTCAAAACCATTGGGCCAACTTAACCCAAAACTTCCTAAAACTGGCCAAGGTAAGATGAAACACATCTTTCCGTTTAATTTCCATCTGTATACTACCATCACAAATCATCATAGATTGTTCTCCATTTTCCAGGACTTGCCTTCAGAATTGTATCACAATACAATATCCAAAATATTTTGGTACCCAAAATTCACAGGACTAAAAGTACGTGCATACGAATATTTGTGTGCACCTATTCTAGTTCGTATGCTGGGTAAATATCATAATATAATTGCGTTTGTGAGAAGCGCCAAAGCATCGCTGAGAACGTAGTGACATCTAGAATTATTATACTGCAGGACAACAAACCATGATTGTGGTTAATCCTGTTAGATGGCATAGAGTATAACTACCTAGTTGATAGGAGATAGCAAAAAGACAGAGACCGTCTGCATGCAGAACCATGCAATAACTCAAAAAACCAGGTCTCTGACCAACATTTGTTATGTGATCATTTTAACATGAAATGGGTTACCACAGAAGCTCAGATACGAAAATGCAACTACCTGAAATTCTATCTTCAAATATTCGAATATGGGAAAGTTTTGCTTGTCTTGCTTTCTTGTCCCAAGGGCACTAAACTAAACTCAGAGTGTGCCTACATTCTCTAATAATGGTAAGTCTTCTTCTTCAAGCGGGAGTGGGTTATTTTCAGCCGTAAGTTATTCCAAAAATAACTTTGCTCAAGGATTAGAAGTAGGAGAATGTCATTCCATTGGTAAGTTTGTTTGAATTTTCGTAAACAAAAACAGTTTGGTCGGCAAGAAAGACGTTTGTATTTTCTTAATTTCTTTTACATCTGTCGATGAGTGATTTTCTTATTCTCTCCATTCTATGGAATTAATTTATAAATGAATAAAAAACACATAAGCTTCTACTTACATCGATAAAAAAAAAACTTAACATTTAACGTTTTGCTTTTCAGAAAGTATCCGAGGAAGACACTATTATGCTAGCTAAGCGTTTCAATAACCCAGGCTATCTATCTTGCTTATTGCTACGGGGTGGCTGTGGTGTAGTGGTATATGCATAGACTCCTCAAGCAGAGGGTCGCGGGTTCGAATCCCATGCGAGGCAATTCTGTGAAAAAGTCTTTTCATAGAATTTGTAGTTATATGAAAATCCCGTCGGCGTCAACTCTGACATGAAGGCATCACAATGATGTTGGAGCGGTTGCTGGCTGGGTTAAATATAACGAACTAAAAACTATCACGTACTGATTGAAGATTTACTAGCTTCTCTCGTCCAGTTGGACAACCACCTGCGCGCGCGGTTGATAAAAAAAAGCATCCAACTTATCTAAATGTTTACTTATTACAACAGGCATATTGAAGGGTGCAAGTTTATAAATCATATCATTTACTAAAGTACCCATATGATTTGTTATTCAGCTGTAGTAGCTAGTTTTTGAGGAAATTGAGTCAGATTTCAACTTCCTTGATTTTCTTTTTTACGTTTTGAGATAGGATCCAATAGTCTGCCCCTAATGGTATTACAACACCTTCACGTCAGTCGTTATCAAAAAAAGTTACATCACCTGCTCAGAGGAAATTTCAAATCAAATTTTAACTTATTTATTGGTCTATGACATGCAAAAAATGGATGATTTCCTAAAGAATACGATGCCAAGTACATAAAAAACAACAATTGAATTAACGTTGTATCTAGTTTTCATATCTCAGAGCTATAAAAAAAAATACCGTTATCGTGTACCTGTGCACTCAGCGCCCAGGATTTCTCAGTAAAGTGATTTTCCAGATTTGTTCTCACAGAAATTTAAATTTATGAAAATAAGGATATTTACAACAACAAATATATGAAAAAAAAACGCTGAAATAAAAAAAAAAAAATGAAAAAGGACCTGCACACCCATCAAATAGCATTTTAGCATTCTTAGAGATTTTGCTTGTCGCGTTGAACAATATTATGTTGTAAGTGGGAGATTTTACCAGCGGAAACGATTTAGTGATTACTTGTTTTTTTGAAGTGTAATTGCAAATACCTATTAGTGAAAGTATTATCTATTGTTTTTGGCTGCTTTTGTTTTTTTTTTTATGGTTTTTTGGTAAGTAATAGCTGAATCGGTGATTTTTTTATGTTTTGTTTTTCTGTTGTGTTTCGTTGTTCTAAGGAATGTGAATATTGTTTTTGGTTTGTTCTAGAAAAATGGATCAAAATGATGTGTTAGAATAGATAAAATAGATAAAATCTTCATGCACTTGATCAGCAAAGTGGTTATTCAGAGGATTCTAAAGATTCTGAAGCAGATATTGATGATGAAGAGCTTTCAGATTATGTTCCAAAAATGTCCCTTCCTGATTTGCGAGTTGAACAAGTAGGCGATGACTTGCGACAATATATAGGGTTTTCTAATAACGACTTGACAACTTTTTTTTTAAATAAAAGGCAGACCATTTAAGATATTTCAAAAACTTTATTATTGGCTTGAAGTACAATCAAAACATTTATGAACGGAATACGACTTCGTTCATATGGCCACCGTGGACACGTTTGCAGCGGTCGATTCTTTGGACCCAATTTTCAACGACTCGGCCACACATTTCGGCCGAAACGGCCGCTATTTCGCGTTCAATGTTGGCTCTGAGCTCTTCCAACGTCGTCGGCGTGTTGGCATAAACCAATGACTTAACGTAGCCCCACAGAAAATAGTCAAGCGGCGTTAAATCGCACGAACGAGGCGGCCAATCGACTGGCCCATGTCTTGAGATAACACGCTTACCATACTCACTCTTCAATAAATTGATTGTTGCGTGTGTGGCTTGTGGCACCATCCTGTTGAAACCACATGTGGTCCAAGTCTATATCTTCCAATTCCAATAACGCCGCCGGTATGCAAACCGCACAAAACAGTTATTTTTTATGGATAAAGTAGTTATTCATGAAGCACATGTGGGTTTTTACCCGACCAATAACGCATATTTTGCTTATTGATGAACCAATTGAGCCAAAAATGAGCTTCGTCACTGAAGATGATTTTGCGATGAAATTCATCATCTTGGCGCATCTTCTCCAGAACCCAATCGGAGAACGTACGTCGCTTCAAATGGTCCATCGGCTTCAATTCTTGAGTCAGCTTGATCTTTTATGGTTGTAAACCAAGATCCTTACGCAAAATACGCCATAATGTGGTCTGAGCGATGCCCAATTCTTGAGAACGCCGTGGAATTGACTGATTTAGATCGTTTGCTAGAGACGTCTGAACGGCAGCGATATTTTCGACACTTCGACCAACCCGTTGTCTCACTGACGCGACAACATCACACAACAAATATGTGGACTCAAATTTTGCCTAAACTTGTTATTGACTGTCTACTAGGGCGAGAATTATGACCGAAAATTGGAGTTAACGCTCTTAAAGTTGCAATCACCGACTTCGAATACCTGTAGAAAATTTTAGTAATTTGCAGACGTTGCTCGTTAGTGTACTTTACCATGATGAAAATGTTGAGTTTACTGAACTGTTTGATGATTAGTGAAAGAGTGCGTTCAAAAATTAAACTCAATGTTCTCAAGTCCCTACTGGAAAACCCTATATATGCTGATTCAATCTGGTGAGCGGCGTCAGGAGGACTTTCAGGAGGACTTTCAGGAATATGAACCTGTTGGACCAAACAGACGTCCGTCATTCTGATATTTGGTGGTCTATGCCAGATGAATTTCAGAAATCCAAGGCAATAGATGATCAAAACGAACGAAAGAGGCATGAGCCAAAATGCAAAACAATATTTTCAAAAAAAATTCGATAAGCCCAGAAATTGGTATTGGTACTATGCTTCTTGACACAAACAGGAAAGAAAAGAGGGTCTATGAAGACAATCGTTCATCAGCAACACCAATGATACTTCGGCGATGGTATGATACGGATGCAGATGAGATGTATGCATATATTGCAGTGTTACTGTATGCAGGTGCCGAAAAATCGTCAAAAGAAGAAGCTAAGGACTTATCTGATCAACAAAATATGCCTTTTTTATAGAGCTACCGTGTCTTTAAAACGATTTGAACAAACATCCCGTTTCGTTTGGTTCGACGATTCAAGAACTAGAGCAAATTGATATTTGACAGCTTTTAAATATCCTTGGGACGTATTTCAATCAAATCTCACTGCACTCTATCATCCATCAAAAGAGCTTACTATAGACGAACAACTAGTAGCTACCAGAGGCAGATGTTCATTTCGGCAATATATGCCTAATAAACCTGGCAGATATGGTTTAAAAATATTTTGGATTGTAGATGCCAAAACGAATCCTTTGCGTGGAAAAATTTATTTAGGACAGCAACCTGGTGACGATCGTTCGGATGGCATAGCACACGGCCTTGTGATGCATCTTTTAGAAAGTTTTTTGGATGACCACTGACATTTTTTTTACATCTGTGCCGTTGGCTTTAGAGTAGGCAAGTAGAAAGACTACACTAGCGGGTACAATAAGAGGCAACAAACCACAATTACCAATGGAGTTTACAAAAAAATGACAGGGAATTCAAAAGAACTCGAGAGTTCTATGCGAGTAACACAAAAAAGAACGTTCTTTTGTTGTCAACTTTACACCACGGCGAGGACATTGATGAGGAATCACAGGAGCCTGTTATTATTATAGACTTTTATAGAAATAGGGGAAGCTTAGACACTTTTGACTAAATGGTTACACTCTACAGCTGCAAACGAAAAACTAACCGTTGGCCAGTCACATTCTTTTACAATATCATAGATACTAAAGCCCTAGCTGCCTACAGATCATATGATATAAGCCAACCGGAATGGTATATAACTAAGAAAATACGATTAGCCGCTAATTCACACTGAGTGCCCAGGTACATGATAACTTAAAATTTTACAGTACACGGGTCAAGGGCTAAAAGCAATGTGCTAACGTTCAAATTTCGAATATCGTATGGCAATAGCTTAAACAATTTGGTTGCTGTTACAGTAAAAGAGTTAGAGAAGTGGGTTTTATTAGAATGAGGGATATTAACTTAACCTCTAGTATTTATTCTTAAATCATAAACATTAGAACTTCTGAGTGTCGAACTATAACCGCTTCGCATAAAAAATACTTTGAGTACTCTATAGACAGAGATGTGTCGGGAAGCACACGCATAACACAGAACTAAGGCCGACTAGCAGTCAACCTATTTTTATTACAAATAATCCGTATAATATGTTTTTGTGCTACTAACAATTGCTCCAGAGTATTAGAATAAGCTCCATCCCTACTAGGTATGCCATATTGTAGCTTTGAGTTAACGAGACTGTAGTATACAGTTGTTAGCAGATTTTTGGAACAATATGGCTTAAGCATATACATTTTCCGAGTAACGGATAACATATATTTTTTAGCTCACTTGTAATGTGCTTACCAGTTCATGTTTTCATCAATTAACACGCCTAGATACTTAAAACTTTTTAACGAACTCAATTTAAAATCAACTGTTAGTACAACAAGAATTTTGATAATAGTTAACTCTACTACAAGAATGGGTAGATAGAAGAAGTTTTTCACATGCTGTGGAGGGAAAAAAATAAGTTGGATTCTATCCCATCCAATCCTTTCAGATTGCAGCACATACGTTTCGTTTTGTCTGTTATATTCCTTGTAAAGATTTGCTTGAAAACTAAATTTATGAAGGCAAGAAAAAGAATAGGACCCAAAACTAAACCTTGAGGTACACGAATATCTAAAAATAAGTTATCACTAAAAACTTCGACGATTTTCACTTTCTGAGACCTTCCTGTTAAATATGATGCAAACCAGTTATAAAACTGTCCTCTGAACCCAGCCTTGCATAACTTATTAAGAAGAATTTTATGATTACCCATGCCAAATGCCTTTGTTATATCAATGAATAAAGCAATAGTACTATTGCCGGTATTAAAGTCGTTACAAATTTCGCTACATACCTTTAAAATGGCATCTTCTGTAGACTTGCCCTCACGAAACCCAAATTTGTAGTCAGTGAAAAACTTATTTTTGCTTAAGAAAGACACTACACAATCTTTCATTACTTTTTCAAAAAGTTTTGCTAATGTAGGAAGTAGCGAAATAGATCTGTATTGATTCATTTAAGTTTTGTTTCCTTTTTCGAATAGTGGGATAACTTCAGAGATGTAGGAAAAATTCCAAATTCATATTAAATATATAGTAAACGTAAGAGCATCAACAACGTAGAATGCAATTTTTTTAAAAAGTTATACCATCAGAAGTACTAGAATTTTATTGTCTAGTGACATTATTCTTTTATATATTTCGAAAGATATAAACGGTTCCAGTACAAAGCTATCTCTTTGAAAATAATCTGCAACTAAGTTTGAATACAATTCACATCTACAAGTATTTTGAGGTGGATAAGGCTTCATAGAAGAAGCAACAGATACACAAAACTTATTAAAATTGTTAGCGATACCCAAAGAGTTGTATATTATTTTATTTTTGGCTTGAATATTCTGAATACTGACTTTATCTTTTTGTTTGTTCAGAATGATATCAACCACTTTCCATATTTCTTTAATATTGCCCTTGCACCTACATAATCTATCAGTATAGTGTATATCTCGATTTAATTCAACTTCATGTTTTACAGCTTAAGTCAGCTTAAGATAATAATGATTAAGCCTTGAATTCTGAGGATGTAGCTTACATTTTTTTCTGATTTTACTTTTTCTTTTTTGATATAATTTCGACTAATTTCTTTCCAATTCAAGGTTTAAGACGTTTTAATTTTGAGACTTTTCATGACTGAGGTAAGATACCCATATAATTATGAATATGACTTTTTAAAATGTTCACGAAAGGGTCATAAGCGGTAGAAGGTTCAAATTTAAGGTCATCTATCAATTTTGAGTAGTTAAATTTGTATTTTACCGGAAATGGTATGTATTTAACTGCATTACACAAACTCTTTTTCTGTATACACAAGTTGACCATTGACTACTAAGTTGACAATTTTTGTACAGCCTCACAAATATATGGTCAATAGATGTTTGCGTCTGTTCTGTTATACGAGTTGGTTCATTTACAAGCGAGTCTACTAGGTGGAGTGAAAAGTAACCTCTTTGAACGCCAGAATGCGCTGCTACTGCAAAAAAGGTTATGGTGCCTTGAAGTCCGTTCATATTTAGCCAGACATGCCAAATTTCTGGTTGACGTGTATGGCATCATGTTGAGCATGGAAAAAAACGATTTTCGTTCTCTCATAAAACATTATTTTTTGAGAGGCAAAACGGCGAAGGAAACAAAAGAAAAGTTGGATTAATATTATTGGGCTAATGCTCCGTCAGATTACACCGTCAAATATTGGTTTCGAGAGTTTCGTAGTGGCCGCAACTACACTACCGATCAAGTCCGCAGCGGCAGGCCCTCCGATGCGGTTACAGAGGACAGAGGGCCGGAAAGTGAAGGTGCGCGAGCTAGCAGATACCACAAAGATTAGTAATGAGCGCACACGCCATATTTTGGGTAATATTCTGCAAATGAGAAAGTTATCCTGCCGCTGGGTGCAGGACATACTTACTCCTGACCAAAAAAAACACTAACGCGAGAGCATTTCAAAAGAGTGTTTGGACTTGCTGATGCGGAATCGGGCGGACTTTTGGCGTCGATTGGTAACTGTTGAACACTAAAGAACAGAATTAGTGCCTGGCAATGGATTGAAGCCGGCACGAGTGCTCCGAAGCGGCCGAGGGAGGCTCGATGGGTCGGAAAAGTTATGGCGTCGGTTTTCTGGGATTGTCATGGCATACTCTTCGTGGACTACCTCGAATAAGGAAAAACCATCAACAGCGAGTATTACTGTGCATTGCTGGAGCGATTGAAGGCCGAAATCGCTGCAAAACGGCCTCACATGAAGCGACATTTTTTTTTTTTTTTTTTTTTGGAAGACAATGCACCGGCGTAACCACGGCTAAAATCAATGACTTATGGCTCCAATTGCTGTCGCATCCACCGTATTCACCCGATTTGACTCTCTCGGAATATTATCTCTTCCGAAACCTCAAAAGATGGCTCATCAATAAAAAATTCAGCTCACGCGAAGAAATCATCGACCCACGGAGGAGTATTTTGCAGACCTTCCGGAAAACTACTTTTCGGACGGGATCAAGAAGTCTATATAAAATGTATCAAACTAAAAGGGGACTATATTAAATTAAATTCATTCACAAGGTGATTACTTTTCACCCCATCTAGTAAACCGTAAGACGACATTAAAAATAAATATTTGTCAGAATCGCAATTAGTGCTTGGGTTATCCAGGTTAAGATCTCCTAAAATGACTAAGTTTGTCGGTTTTACATCTCTTAACAGCCCACCCATTTGCTCTATAAAAAAACACAAAATATAAAAATACACAAAAAAATTGTAAAGGTTTCTTTATTTACGTTGCAGTTTATTTTGGTAATATCTGCGCTAAGTTAAGACGCTCTACTTCGCACTGATAAGACCTTTTTGCAAATACTTCAACACCGCTCGAATTGTAGAAATTATTGCAATTACCATACCGTTCATAACCAGAAAAACTATATTGTGATAATTCATGGTCGTACAGCCAAAAAAATATTGTAAAATCAGCTATAAAATTTAAAGTATTTATATGAGCCAAGAAAGAATTGAAATTTTTTTACATGCTACGAATATTTTGATGTAAACAAAGTATGCATATCTTCAATAGCCATGTTATAATTTTTTGCGTAAATTGGAGATTGTGACTTCATATATACAACAAACAAAATAAAAGGCTTTAAAAAAAAAAAAATTATATTGGGTATGTAATTTAATTTGTGCGGTTTTTTTTCAAAATTTGATCGTTTATTTAAGAAAAACATGTACAATGGTATTATTCAAAGTATTGCCCATCTGAAGCTATGACTTTTTCCTATGTTTCTGGCAATTTTTGGATCCCATCCCAAAAGAACTGCGCCGGCTTGGCAGCCAAGCATTAATCAAGCCAATTTTTGATATTCTGCTCTGATGTCGACCGGAACAAATGGTAGTCAGAAGGGGCATTGTCTGGGCTATAAGGCGGGTGGGGTAAGACTTCCCATCCACTGTTTTCCAAATAGTTCTTAACCGGAATAGCAACGTTGGGCCGAGCTTTGTCATGATGGAAAATTATTGCCTCGTGTCTGGTCGCATATTCCGGGCGTTTTTCGGCTACTGCTCTCTTCAAACGGACTAATTGTGTTCGGTAGCATTGTCCATTGATGGTTTTACGCAGCTTTAGCAACTCATAATACAGCACACCCATCTGATCCCACCAAATATAGAGCATTACCTTCGCGCCATGGATATTCGGCTTTGCCGTTGATTTGGCTGGTTGGCCGGGTTTCATATATGATTTTTTGCGCTTGGGGTTGTCGTAATGGATCCATTTTTCATCATCAGTAACAATCCGATTTAAAAATGACTTCCTTTTGTGGCGTTCCAGCAGCATTTCGGACATGCAAATCTGCCTTTCGACGTCTCTCGGCTTGAGTTTATGTGGAACCAAATTTCCTTGCTTTTGAATATATCCAGCTGCTTTTAAACGTTTTGAAATGGCTGCTTGAGTGACACCCAAAGATTCTGCGAGCTCTGTGTGTTTGGCTGCAATCTTCATAAAGTAATGCTTCCAGTTCTTCATCTTCAAACTTTTTTGGCTGCCCAGGATGTTCATCGTCTTCCAAGCCAAAACCACTTTTGGCACGTTCGCTCAGCTAGCGCATGTTCAACATATACTTCTACCAAAATACGATGACTTGCGGTAGCAGTTTACTTCATATTAAAGTAATGAAGAAGAACTCTCCGCAAAAACACTTTTTCAGGTACAAAGTTCGACATATTTGAGTGAAAAAGAAATTATTGTTGTTTACGCTTCAAATGAACGACATATACTGAAATGACGTACAATGGCAGTAGCTTTCTAACGTGAATTTCGTAATTTTGTCCGTTTATGTGCATATAAAATCATGTATCAGAAGAAGCACAAAACGCACATACGAGATGTATTAAAAAAATAAGATGACTTTTGAAATTTCGCGGTCAACGTACATTCGATTATCGATTTTTTTTTTGCTGTATTGCACACATGTCCCGAACATATGTTCACAGTTTCAGGTATATAGCATACTTAATTTGTTTTTGATAGATAGAAAGGTTAGATGTGTTTTGGTGTGTTTGGCAATTTTCTATAAATGGAGCAAAGAATTTGCATCAAATTTTGTATAAAAAATTAAAATTAAGTACTCTAACACACCTGAAATATTGACAGGGGTATACGGTGAGTCTGCTCTTAGTAAAAACAAATGTTAACAAGTTGTACAAGTTCTTCCAAGACGGCCGAGAAAATGCCAATGATGAACCTCATTCTGGACCACCCAGCACATCAACAAAAGTTGATAACGTCGAAGCTGTGATGAAAATTGTTTTGAAAAATCGTCGAATTACCATAAGATAGGTTGCTGAGTATATTGGCATATCGGTCGGTTGTGTTATGCAATTTTTTCGGTTGTTTTGGGCAAGTTTGTCCCGAAACTTCTTAATTTTGATCAGAATAATCGTCGCATGAGCATCGCTCAGAAGCTCTTGAATTACGATCATGACATACACAAAAGGATCGAGACTGGAGACAAATAAGTGGTCCTTTTCACAAAACTGAATGGACCTATGAATTTCGATGAATAAATAAATATTTTTTTATAAAAAATATGAAGTCACCTTTCTTTTTGAACCCACCTGGTATATGCTGCTAAAACCAAAAGAAAGTTGGTTTCTTTTGTCTGTCTTTTGAATAAAATTATGGTTTTACGATTTTTGGTTTTGAAATAATCAATCTTACTCTAAAGACTTTCAAAGTAAAGTATTTTTTTTTTTAATCACTAATTTCTGAAAAATCTTAAGCGAAAGCGTATCTCATTTTTACGAGCATCATCGAAGCTTTAATTTTGGGTATACCAGGTGTATCGGTATAAAGTGAGCATTTTTTTGTGAAAATAAATATTTAGTGGGAAAGTAAAAAACATTTTATTCAAAGTATTGGCCATAGCTAGCTACATATATTTTCCATCTTTCAGGCAATTTATGGATTCCACGCCAATAAAACTGTTCGTCTTTTGGAACAAACCAAAAAGTCACCCAATTTTCGACTTCCTTATATGATTCAACACAGCTTATGCGTGTCCCATCGATGAAAACAAATGACAGTCTAAAGGAGCCAAGTTTGGTGAATACGGCCGATGGGATAGCAGCTCCCAGCCAAGTGCTTTGGTTTTATCCTGAACCATTTTTGCTTTGTGTGCAGGTGCATTGTCATGGAGCAAAATTACCTTGCCGTATCTTCTGGCTCATCCTGGTCATTTTTCAATCAGTGCATTGTTCAAATTGATCATTTGTTGTCGATCTGTATTAACGGTTTTACCAGGTTTTTGGAGCTCGTGGTATACCACACCTTTCTGGTTCTACCAGACACACAGCATTGTCTTTTGCCGAATCGATCTGGTTTTGCAGTCGAAGTTGATGGTTGTCCCGGATTTACCCATGATTTTTTTCCGTTAAGAATTCTGAAAATAAATCTCTTTTTCATCGCCAGTAACAATTTGATGTAAAACTGATTTTTTTTCCTGTCTTTGGAGCAAAATTTCACAAGTGGTTTTTCGGTTTTCCATCTGTCTCTCATTCAATTTATGTGGCACCCATTTTCCAGACTTTTGGATCTTTCCCATAGCTTTTATACGGTCAGAAATAGATTGTTGGGCAAACATTTAACATTTCTGCCGTTTGTTTCTTACTCAAAGTGTCATCTTCATCCAATATTGTTTGCAATTCGGCGTCTTCAAACTTTTTTGGTGATCTTTCAAAATCACTATCTCTGAACCGTTGAAACCATCTTTTGCATGTTGCTTCTGATGGAGCATGATCACCATATGCCTCGACAAGCATTGGATGAGACTCTGCAGCACTTTTCTTCAAATGAAAACAAAAAATTAATTTTTTATTAAGTCATCATTTTCTGGTAAAATTCGACATTTTTAACACGATGAAAAAATATGATGTTGTTCGTTCTTGACGCTCACTTTATACGTGTACGCCTGGTATGTATTGGATTGTACCACATGAAATGCCCGATTTTCGCTCAGTCGGAAATAAGAAGTTCTCTAGTGAATATTTTTTTTTGTTATAAAATAAAGCAGTTCAAATTCGAACCCTCTTCCTTCCTTCCTCTTCCTTTATTTTAAATAGGACATAATGCGTCGTTGGCAATGAAAAACATTAATGACGCATTTGAGGATGTAGCGATAAGCAAACGACATTGGTTTGGAAAGTTCCGTTTCGGGAAATTTCAGCCTCGAAAGTAAATAACGTGGAAAGCCGAACGCGTTAGTTGACGACGATGTTTAAAGAACAATGGTGGATGCGGACTCATTGAAATCTGTGCGGAAGATTGCACAAAGCACTTTTCTCTTAAGGAAAAGTAAAGAAACTCGATTAGTGGGTACCCCATGAACTGAACTAATACCAAAAACCACGGCGCCTGGAAATCTGCCCATCGCTTGCATTAGGAAAGATTAGAAATGTTTTCATATACTATTTTAGGTGGGGTGAAAAATAGTCTCCTTGGGAATGGAAAAAAAAAAAAAATTTAAATGTTTTTTTATTTCATTCAATATAGTCCCCTTAAGTTTGATACACTTATTCTAGCAATTTTCCAACTTCTTGATCCCGTCTGAAAAGTAATTTTCCGGAAGGTGTGCAAAATACTCCTCCGTGGCGTCGATGATTACCTCGCGTGAGCTGAATTTTCTATTTTTGAGGTTTGAGAAGAGATAGTAGTCCGAGGGAGCCAATACGCTGAAATACGGCGAATACAGTGGATGCGACAGCAATTGGAGCCGTAAGTCATTGGTTTTAACCATGGTTGCGATGCTCTTATGAGCATCTCTTGCAAAAACAAAACTTTTTTTCGCTTCATGTGAGGACGTTTTGCAGCGATTTCGGCCTTCAATCGCTCCAATCGAACTCCACATCGAGCTCGCACATCTTCTCTTTCCGGTCAGCCAACACCATTTCATGTATTTTTTTGACATTGTCCTCTGTAACCGTATCGGAGAGCCTGCTGCTGTGGATTTGATCGGTACTGGAGTTGCGTCCACCACGAAACTCTCGAAACCAATATTTCGGCCTTCAATAGCTCCAATGATGCACAGCAATATTCACTGTTGATGGTTTTTCCATGAAGAATATGCTGAAGAATATGCCATGACAATCCCAGAAAACCGACGCCACAACCTTTCTGACCAATCGAACCTCCCTCGGCCGCTTCGGAGCACTCGTCCTGGCTTTAGTCAGTTGGCCACTCACTCTGTTCTCTGGTGTTCAACAGTTACCAATCAACGCCAAAAGTCCGCCCGATTGCGCATCTCTTTCGAAGTGCTTTCGCGTTCGTGTTTTTGGTTAGGAGTGAGTTTGTGCGGCACCCAGCGGCAAGATAACTTTTTCATATGCAGAATGTTTCCCAAAATATGGCGTGTGCGCTTAGTACTAATCTTTGTAGTATCTGCTAGTTCGTGCACCTTCACTTTCCGGTCAGCTAACACAATTTTTTAAATTGTCCTCTGTAACGGCATCGGTGGGCCTGCCGCTGCGGACTTGATCGGTATTGGAGTTGCGGCCACTACGAAACTCTCGAAACCAATATTTGATGGTGTAATCTGACGGAGCATTAGCCCCATAGTATTTATCCAACTTTTCTTTTGTTTCCTTCATCGTTTTGCTTCTCAAAAAATAATGTTTTATGAGAGAACGAAAATCTTTTTTGTCTATACTCAGCATGATGCCAAACACGTTAACAACCACCAGGCAGCAACGCATTCTGGCGGTCTAGGATGCTACTTTTCACTCAACCTAAGTATACAAAATATGTTTGACAAATTTCAAAGCAACCAAACAAAAAAGAAATTAAGGCCCGTACACAATAAATGTTCTCTATCGAGATATTTGTATCTTGACGCTCACTTTATACTGGTAAAGTGATATTAAACCTGGTAATATACCAAATGAATAATATTCAGACAAAATTAACCAAGAAAAGCACTTTCAAGTTTTAAGTGGTGCAAATCAATCACCATGTTCACAATATGTTGGTGCATGGTAAGTATATACCTACATGCTTTTTTCTATAGAAACTTGAAAAAAATGTTGCGGTGTTTTTTCGATATAGACCAATGCAGATATGACCAAAACTAGGCAAGAACATATCTACATATGTATGGTATGTAGCATTTAGGGTAAGAAAAATAATTCAGAGACCTCATTTTTCCAATAAGTTTATTTAAAATGTTAAGCTTGATCAAATCTGATCATTTATTAAAATGCTATGCGGAAAAGTCCAGGCCGTATTTCTACATTTGTTTGATGACGAGCGTACCCCATATACCACGAAGCATTCATGACATGAGCAAACTATCCGACAGTTCTCATACCAACCAAGAAGAATTGCTTCTATTAGCAGTATTTTCGTCATTGCTAACAAGAATGTGTGTAGCATATAATATGTATACTCTAGGATATATGTGTCAAGATTTTATTCGACCTTTTAACATGTAATTGTTTCCTTGTAAACTCTGGTGTCCTGCGGTATTTTTTGCTATTTTTTGACATGCGTGTGTTTTGTAGCTTCCGTTTTGCTCCGGATGTTCTCCACGGTATGAACAAGTCTGCTTTTATTGATAATACCCCAGGGATATTTTACGTAGCTTTGTCAAACTTAAAAAGTTATTTTACGTAGTTAATTAAGTTTGCGATATGCCCTTCAAAACTTTAAAACACTGCAATTCTTCGACTAAAGTTATTTTCTATCACAAAATCACCTAGGTGATTGAGAGTATTTAATCTTCTCAAAGCGGTTTGCAGCAGTTCATAAGCATCATCGATTTCATCGATGATCGATTTAAAATCATCCATCAAGTCAGGAGAATCAAAATTGAAGAGCTCCTGACGGAATAGCTTAGAATTTCTTTTGAAGCGTCCATATATCATACAACAGCTATGATATAAATTTTGATCAAGTGTTTATCCCAATTACTATTCGGATCTTGCCATTATGAATGGAATATAACGTCATTCAAGTGTCCGCCTTGGGAGTTCTTGCAGGACTTGATTTTGACAAGGTAATTTTCTACACATATCTTAGGATGCCACCCTGATCCCGAATTTCCCAGAAGTTATTCAGAAAATTAAAAATACAAGATTATTCATCTAAATCTATATTGTCTCTTTCAAAGCAATCCCCATCAACTGCAACACACTTATGTCAGCGCTTGATCCAATCTTCGAAATGTTTTTTATATTCGGTTTTCCTTCCCTTCTCTCGGCTGCTGAAATACGTTCCCCGTAGTGGTTTTTTAACTCGATTGAACAGAAAGAACTCATAGGGAGTTAAATTGTTGCATTTTTCGTCAAAAAATTACTAATAATGATGGCACTGTGCGACGGTGCGTTATCATTGTGCAAAATCCACGAGTTTTTTGCCCACAATTCTGGTCTCTTTCGGCAAATTGATCTACGCAAACGTCTCATAACGCCCAAATAATACTCCTTGTTTACTATCTGGCCTTCTAGCAAAAATTCATGTTGCACTACACCGTTGTAGTCCATGAAAACCGTGAGCATTGCCCTCTTTTTTGACTGAAAACGACGTGGTTTTTTTGTCTCGGCTCATTTGGTGAACGCCATTCACTTGCTTGATGTCTGGATTGCGTGTCGTAATCATAAACCCACGTCTCGTCTTCGCCAGTAATAATCCTTTTGATGAATGTAAGATCGGATTCAGCCTCGCAAATCATCTCTTTTGCGACGTCAGAGTGAAATTGAGGTCTTTTAGCAGCAACTTTGCTGCTATACGACGGAAACCCAAATAATTAAACAAAATGTATGGACGAATCCATAGGCAATGTTCAAGTCCTCCACTACCTTTGGTTAATTTGCGGTTATTGACCAACTTTCCTTTTAATTCATCAAGGTTTTCGTCGGTTTTTGATGTCGATGGTCTGCCACTGCGTTCGTCATCTTCGATTGACTCACGACCACTTTTGAACCGCTCGTGCCATTGGTAAACGACCGTTTTCTTTAGAGAATCGTTGCCGAAACACTTTTTCAACATTTCCAACGTTCGCGCAGCATTAAATCTATTTGTTTACGCAAAATTTAATTCAATTTCGTTGTTGCAAATTTAAATCAATTTCTAAAATTGTAAAAAAATTACCAACACATACAAAGATAGATGTTCTCTTAGCTACGCAACTTTTGCAAATGTCAAGCTATGACGCTAAGATTTAGAGGGAATGTCAACAACAGATGTGTCAACTTAACAAAAAAAAAACAGAACTCAAATCGGAACAACAGGAGCTCCAAATGGTGATGCCACCCGGAATTTTTTGATCAAGGTGGTAACTCGGCCATAACTTAACGAATATTCATTTTCAAGGCGTGAAGACTTTGAGGATTGTTGGTCTTTCGCATAGATTTACAAAATAGATCCAAGGGAGTGCAAATCACATGATCCAATTGTGGCTAGTTGACATCACCAAAATGTAAAATAAATAAATCATCCAAGAAATTTGTTTTGCATTAAAGCCAAAACGGATCGTGTTGTGGGAGATGTGGCAATGCCTTGTTAGAACCACATGTCTTCCACATCCATATTTTCAATTTGAGGCCGAAAAAAATCGGGTAACTTTTGGCTATAGCGATGACAATTGACGGTGACCGTGACGGTTACACCTTCCTTATTTTCGAAAAAAATATTGACACCTTACAGAGATTATTTGTGGATGAAATAGTCTTCCCCATATGCGATAATTTGGTTTGTTAATCTACAACGTATCCGCCGAGTTAAAAATGATCCGTTTGTCACCCAAACGCTAAGGTTAAAGCATTCAATCAGCGTATGTTCTACGCATTCCGTGGTCAGCTGGGTTTCATTCTTGAGTGAGTTCAACTTTATAAGGATGAAGATGCAAATCCAAATGTAAAATATGAAATCGATATTTTCACTATATTTTCTGTAGATTGTGCATTTCGATGATAGATAAGCCTTAAAACATTTAAAACAGGGCCAGTCTCTCCAATTTTTCTTACAGTCTTGCCTTAAGTACGATCAGATGGACGATTATGTCGACTCGTAATTCCCGACACGTACTTACTACAGAATCAGTATTTTTGCAGTAAGTTAAACGATCATTATTTTAAAATGGTAAATTTTAAAGTAAGAGTATACAGTCTCTGATGACAGTTCGGTGTAGCGTCTAGGTTGAAACTGACCATTTTTGCAAAGCACTTAAATGCTCTGGGTATAAGTGATGCAACATCCTGCGATGTTTGCTGCTAAAGTGATGTCGACATCTGTGAATCTGCGCATCAGGCTGCAGGTACTTGGTGGGTGCTGGTACTGAAGATTTCTTATCACTGAATAGCTTGCTCATCTTTCTTCGTAAGACTGAAAGATTTAAAAAAAAAAGGAACTTGACAACGAGTACAATGGACTAGTTCTTTGTCTAGAGCACTCAGACACAAAAAAAAAATTGTTAATTGCTGTTGTTCTTCTAGCAGGAATTCGGACATAAGCGCTCTGTACTCACGCGATTCTATGGTGGAGATTTAATTTCAGAAGCCTCTATTGCGGCCGAACATATCATTCCTTCTAAAACACCGCCACATTACCCCATTTTCGCTTCTGAAGGGCTTGTTCGTTATTGAGGCATTGGAATCTGTGGCAGCATACGGACCCAATACTTCAAGAATATATCTATCACAGTAGATTATAAGAAATGGTTTCACCAAATTTTGATAATTGAGTAAACTGTACGTTTGCAGGTCTATAATTTTCATGTATAGGGTGATTCATCCTGAGGTTTGATTTATAATGTAAAATAAAATACATAAATTTTAAAGAAAACTTAAAATTTTTACTATCAGTTATAAGAACTATTCATGGCATTTATTTCCTGAAAATAATGTTATGTAAATGTTGGCCATAACTACGTCTGAGGTGGTCCATTTTGAAGGTTCAAAGCGTCAATCGTAGCTAGCTTATTCCTGAAAACCTTTGACTTTACATATCTCCAGAGAAAATAGTCCGACGATGTGATATCGCACGATTTAGGCGACCAATTTACCGTAGCAAAACGTGAAATTAGGAGCTCACCAAAATGAATTCTCAACAAGTTGAAACCATAGCTCACCGAGACCATGTGCTTGAATTTCAGGAAACACATTACCGTTGACGGTAACATTCTGATTTGCCTCATTTTTGAAGAAATGTGGACAAATGGTTCCACCAGCCCATAAAATGGTAGCTCTTGGTACTCTTCGGGTTGGTCATCAGCCCAAATACGGCAATTTCGTTTATTAACGTATCCATTGAGTCAGAAATGGGCTTCATCACTGAACAAAATTTCAGGGTAAAACACGGGATTTTCATTGATTTTTTCCAGAGCCCATTCACTGAAAATATGACGCAAATTCAAGTCGCCAGGCTTCAATTCTTGCACAAGTACGAATTTTGTACGCTTTTAGGACGAGATCCTCACGTAAAATACGCCAAACCAAGCTGCTGAGAACTACAACGAAACGATTCGTCACGATCTTCGCGCACACTCTCAGCCTCAGCTGCTATAGTCTCTTCACTACGTGGATGTGGTCTAACCGGTCGAGTATCATCTACTAATGAATACTGGGACGAAAATTTGCGAATGGTGTTGGTAATATTGGTTTCAGTAGGTCGATTAAGCGCACTATAAGTTCCTTGAATCGCACAGAAAAGATTTTTCATAGAACGCTGATTTTCGTAATACAGCTGAACAATTTGGAGACGCTATTGTGGTGTGCGTCTTTCCATGATAACTTGCCAACCGATACTGAACAGAAATGACAAAGCAGTTTGATAGGAGTCATACTTGATCTGTCAAAGAAAGCTTATTGAAAATCATACCTCACGATGAATCACTCTTTATTTCAGGGTTGCCAAAAAATCCATTCGTAATTAATTTATTCCTTCTAGCAACGTCTTGAACGCTCATTTGTTCCAAGACCAGGTAACTTAGTAGAAACTGTCTCGATAAGCAGTTCCTAGCGGTGGACAAGTGCCATTGCAGTATTCAGCAGGATATGCTAGGCTATAAAAGGCTACAATTAGTATCTGTTTTGTTCTGTTCTGAATTTTACCATTTAAGCATGGCAGTACTTGAAATGGAGGCTAGGTGGCTACGTAAATCTATGAACTGTTCTGAACTTAATCCTACCTAATACCGACATTTCATCATTTCTTTGATATTGTGAAGATTAATTGGGTTTGCAGTCATGTTGGTAACAATCGACATCGTATTTTACACTTGCTCCCCAGTAAAATCAAGAAATTCTGTAGTATCGGCTACGTGCTGCGACAAATCATGCGCAAAAATGTGAAACCCAGTTAATAACTATTTCTTTATCACTCTCGGGATACGTAATCTTTCACTACTTTGAGAGTAACCGAATACGCACTGGGATTCTGTTGTAGGACCACGTTTATAAACTGCTGAAAATATGATGGTTTTAGTTGCACGAATAGTACTTCATAAACAATCTGTTCTTCACGTTCAGGAAGGGCAATATCATGCCGATCTTATTCTTCTTTTCGCTGTCTTCTTATAATTCGAGTAGTCCGCAGCCAAAAGCGCGTACAGACTTGACTAACGTTGGTATTCTGAAATACTTTATGTAACAAAGGTATGTAGTTTTATATGAGATTATATAAAGGGCTTTTAAATAGGGACACAACAATTTTGTATTATAATACAATTGCACCATTAAACTCTTTAAAGATCTGCCAAAGTCAAAAAATCAGTCATGGTATACGTTTTTATCAGAGTGAAGTTCACGAAAAAGGAACGTTTGGAAATTATTAGAAATTACTACCGAAATTCTGGATCGGTGGCCGAAACTTTAAGAGTGGTTACTCTAATTTTCGGTCGTTATAATCGTCCTACCAGACGTGCTGAAGATAAATTGGAGTCAGCACATTTACTATTAAATGTTCCTGTGCCAGTAAGACAACTCACCGGTCGAAGTACCGAATATAACAGCTTCAGTTGTTCAGTGCTTCAATTCAAAATGTGGCAATTTGAATAAAATCCAGTATTTCATCGAAAAGTCATCTTCAGCGATGAAGATCGTTTTTGGCTTAATGGCTTTGTCAATAAGAAAAAAATGTGCGTTATTGGACAACAATAAATCCACATGCGTTTCAAGAGACTCCATTGTTACCACAAAAAGTGACCGTGTGGTGTGGATTCTATGCCAGAGGTGTGACTGGACCGTAGTTTTTCTTTTCTTTCTTTCTTTGGCTACAAAGAATCTATCGCTGCAATGGTACACTGTCACTTGATTTTTTGTTGTTTTAGATCGAGTATGACTCACACTAGTGTAGATGTCTAACCGATATCCTGAGGAGTACACCTTTGACTGGCTTTATATTTGCGTCATTTGTTTAGAGTAGGACATTTTCAAGTCGAATTCTATTGTTCCCACTTATCCGAGTCTGGCCAGTTTTCTGGGATGTCCGAGTATCTTCGAATATAATCTTGTGCTGAGTCAAATAGGGGCTTAATGAGAAACTGACTCATTGTATAGTAGTATAGTATATGAGTAGACTGAAGATTTGGTATGTGCAGAGGACCTCGGAGAAAACTCATGAACCATCGCCTTTTGTTATTATAGAGCCGTCTGTGTATATAGAAATTGACTTACTGAGAATGAATTTACATTGTCTCCATATGTTCCTTTCTGCAGTCAAGCAAACAAAATGAATTCTAAATTCAATTTTGGGTATTTGAAGGTCGAATAAATGGGATGAGGCCGCGATGTCGGTTAACACAAATTAGATTTAAACTCTTTCTTTCAGAAAAATGGATGCACTGCACATGCGGTCATATGATGCTTTCCCACAAAACAACATAATTGCTGGCGCAGTGCCGGCACCTGAACAAACCACACTTCAAGGTGAGATGTAAATTAATGTAATTAGAATTAAGTATGACAGTTTTGTTTGTCATTTAAATAAAATTTGATGAGCTGCCAATTTATATTTTTTACAAATAAATTTAATAATTAAAAGTTTAACTTGACTGGTATATCCTAGCCTGTGGGTTCACTCCAATATGCATGCCGATCACACCTGTGATCACACAGTAAATGGATAAACGGATTTAAAGACAAACTGTACTGCTGTTAATAAAACCGACTTAGATAGAAACTTCAGAGTACAATGACTTAAGATTGCTAGTGATTGTAGCTGAAACTACCTAGTAGAATACTTAATAGCGCACGTAAGTGGAACAACAGTGGATTGTTGGTAGGAGCTTATATCCACCCTGGACTGTTGGGCCATCTGATTTAAAGCCCAGCATGTACATATCTACAAAATTACAAAATTTTTACCTGACAGCAAAGAAGTCAAAGACTGTAGCTTGTATCTGGATATTGTATTTCGCAGTTTTCACTGTTCGTAAAAAGATGGCTCCGGCAGTAAGTGCTGGTAGATTTTGAAATGTCGAAAAATCATTAACCAAACTTAGACATATGGTAAACAAACCGTTTTGACACATTAGTGATTTTGTTCTGACGTCATATACTTTCGTCATTTGCAGAAAGAGTTGATTTTCTTCTTTCATTAGAAGAAAACAGCGGCTAAAGCGCATTGAGAGCTCTAAAAAGTTTAAGGAGATGCTGCCCTAAGTGAATCAACGTGCCGTCGCAACCAACGTGATTGGTTCCGTCGCTTCAAAGACGGTGATTTCATTTTTGACGACCGTCCGCGTAAGGCAAGGTCAAAATCCTTCGAAGAAACTGAATTGGAGGCATTGCTCAATGAGGCTCCGTGTCAAACGCAAGAAGAGCTAGCTTTAGAATTAGGGGTTACCCGTCAAGTTATTTCCAAGCGATTGCATGCGTTGGGAATGATTCAAAAACAAGGAACTTGGATTCCTTATGACTTGAAGCCAATTGACGTTGAGTGTTGTTTTTTCGCATGTGAACAACTGCTCCAGCCGCAAAAAAGGAAGGGTTTTCTTCATCATATCGTGACGGGTAAAATAGATTCAATTCAGCAACTCAAAGAGAAGAAAGTCATGGAGACTGCCCGGTTATGCTTTTACGTGCTTTTATTTGTAACCATTTTTTCACAATAAAGTTGCGTTTTCATCACAAAACAAAAAAAAAAAAAAAAACGATAAGTTAGTTGCATAACTAATAGATACATCTAGGGCAGCAGAAATTGAAATCAGAAAGACTTATCAAAAATAAAATAAAAATATTGTACAAAAATTTTGAACAAGAAATTCCTAGAGAAGGTGTTTCTTGTAGCTCCGAGTTTTACAAGTCTCCCGCATTCATTTGTGCGAGCATTTATAGCTCGAACTCGTTAAGTGTGTTTGTAGCTGTACTGGAAGGGCTATGGGTAGTCCTGGTTTATGAGCTTAACCTGAATTTTTGAAATATTTTGTACAGCAATTAGCGTTCAGCTACATACCTGCCTTCCAACAAAGACTGAAACTCAAACTCAAACTCACTAACACTCTCATTTACGCTCATTTACCGACTTACATATGATACGTTTACCATTGGAGTGTAATCATAAATTGCTAAAGGACTTGGTAAATATTTCAATAAATGCACTGGAAAATGGGTAGCGACCAATGTGAGTCCTGAGAATGGAATATTATTCAGGTGTGAAGTATGCAGAGGGTTTTATCCAGATGGCAATATTCGTAAGTAACTATGTATATAGGCACAAACACTTTATTCACAAATCTATCCTTTCCTTAAGGGAAAGCTATGTTAGATACGTACACACGTACTTGTAGTTTCACAAAAGGCGGGCTGGTTGATGATGTAAAGGGAATGATGGCCACTCGAATGGAGCTTAAATTGTACACTGAATGCTGGAAGTTGATTTGTTATTATTTCACTTAACTTGTAGGATCATTATACTCAGAGTATACCACCTGAATGGGCTTTGTTCGTTATTATCGTTGAGGGGGTTATCGTTGTGGTCGTCGTGGTAGTCGTTTCTTTAGTACCTTACATCCTTTTGAACATAAGTAGCAGTACGTATCTATATCTGTACGCTTAAAGAGTATGCCACACGCCTACATACAAGCGTATAGAGAGACTCCTAAATCTTTTAGTAATGTGGTAATAATTTTAGGGTAATAAATAGTATTGTATGGTAGAACAATTGTTTTCAGGACAGGCATGAAGCAGAAGGACGAAGAAAGGCAACAACCAATTCAGAGTCGGGTTGGAGGAGACGTTTGTCTGTGCACGGAGATAATGGATGGGCACCAATTGAGCGAGTGCAGGATAGCCATAACGACCGCCAATGGGGCGGTACAAAAGTTCCGATACACATGGGGCTTTGGAAAATATAATAAACCAGAAATTTGTTGATAATAATTTCAAAGTGGTTGGAAGATAAATTGGTAGGGTTGAGCATTGCACACAGAATACAAAGCGTAATTGAATGCAATTATTACTACAGAGAAAGTTAAAATTGCTGCACCTACATATGTAAGTGTCCTAAATAGCTTTGTTAGTTCAGAGATTTCAGTATTTTAAAACGATTTAAGAAGGAAATGTACAGTAGTGTTATTTCCGTTGGTTTCTTAAAATTTGATCTTAATCGTCACCATTTGAGTGCTTGATTTCAGAACAACTTCAGAATCAATTGAGTAACTGGGAAGGACTCTAATTATTCTCTAGATTGCAGCTAATCACTTTTATAACACAACATTTTTGAAAGTTCAAAGTTCATTTGCCTTCCTAGATTTTCTAATACAATAATTTTCTTAACGTCGGAAAAACTATCATCATTTACACCTTCATATAGAAAATGTAACTCCCGTCCCTGATATTACCGGGAGCAGCACTGTTGCACACCAAGTGCCCGTTGAACTAGGATCCTTACCATTACTAGGCATAGCTTCTGACTGCAGGAAGAAACGTTGCAATGTTACTGAAAGTATTATGGAAATATCAAAACATAGATGAAGATTGAACTGCTCTGCCATCTTCCTAAGAAATGATCGGCAGTCAAGTCCGGTTTTAGAATTTAGTGACACTGAATTCAGGAACTTGATAGCGGCCTGACAATGACCAGATATCATGTTTTTCTTTAGCCAGGACAGAACTTTGTTTAATTTCCGCCTGCAGTGATTTGGAAAACAGAAGGATAAACTTAATCTAATCATCTGAGAAAATATCGCCACCAAGCCCGCTATAAGTCTCAGATCCATCTGTAAAAGAGGGGATTGACTTATTATCCATAAAAGCATCTACCTACCGGAAGGATATAAAGGGGATGC
Source organism: Volucella inanis (assembly GCA_907269105.1). Classification (NCBI taxonomy): domain Eukaryota; kingdom Metazoa; phylum Arthropoda; class Insecta; order Diptera; family Syrphidae; genus Volucella; species Volucella inanis. The sequence goes on along the minus strand of OU026153.1, from coordinate 229,137,806 downwards.
TTACATAAAAGTCTTTGTCAAACCAAAGTTGGTTTAATGAAATCGATGTTTTCTGGAAGGGTTCTTAGTATATAAAGAATAATATCGTGTCCAAATAAATTATTTTCCCACTGTGTAGTTGCTTTAAGATGAATAGCCCCGCTTATGCACAGACATGCTGTTCTTCAGACTCTGCTTAGTTTGCAACCGCTGACTAGAGAGAAGATGTTTCTTAGCCACGATGACTCAGAGGTTTCTTTTATTTTATCATAGAATCTATCTCCAGGATTGTCTTCCTCAGTTATTTTTTATATATTTTGAGGGATTCCTTGTAGGAGTCCCAGTCAATCACTTTTCTTGTGCTAGGTTGAAAAGTTTTTTGCAAGAGGTTCAAAGTTGTTCCAGTGATACCATCTAGTTCGTTAGCATTTGAACAATTTTGTCAGAGACAAGAGCAATATCTGGCGTATCCTGTCGGTTTCTTGTTATAAAAGTGGGCTCATTGCCAATGTGATAATATAATGAAAATGGGGCTCACCTCTATTGTAGATCTTGGTACTGCCCGATACCGTGTGATGAGCGTTAGCGTCGCACCCGATGATGAGGCCAGTTTTAGCCTTCCAGCTTCCAGTACTACCATTTCTAGGATATCACCAGGGAGAGGGCCCATATGGTTGTGGCCAAGATATGGCAATGCCAGAAGTAGGAGCCTTTGGTAGTCTCCACTCTAGCAACGATTGAGTCGGAATCGTTAGAGTTGTAAAATAAGAATACGTCAAGGCTACCTTTCACTAGATATAAATCTTACCTTTGTCTTTTGTATAGAGCGGATCGTAAACAGGTGTCCAAAGTCCACGATCCACGCCTTGTACGATCCTTGGTTCCTGAATTAGGAAGAAGGACGCAGAATAAGTGCGGCCGAAGCCTTTTTTGAGTAAAGGAAATTAAACTGGAGAAATCGTGTCATTGTCACAATTTATCAGAGTAACCTTCATCATGCCGCTCCTCGAGTCCTCCGATTCTCAGCTCGAGCCTAGAGCTCGTCTTCAGGTTCTGATCGTAAAGTATGTCCTTTTAATTCGTCGTCGGTTTTCTTTTCCGAAAGTGTCAGAGAAGGAAACTGACGGCTTAGTAATCGCTTCGGTTAAATTGGAGTTGTTGTTATCCATTTCAGGAAAGAATATCGATGTTACAAGATCTGAGGTTGAATTTGCTAAATTGGTTAAAGGAGGAGGAGGTTTTTTATCACCGTCCAATTTATCTCTTTTATAAATCCTTAGGTGTATTGATTCGAAGCCAAACCGAATCATCAAACCGAATTCCTTATTGAATTCTATTGAGGTCTATCAATTCATCCAGTTTCACGACTTTCCAGTCATGAGTCGGAATGGTGGTTGCTGAGCCTGATGATTTCTAGAATGCTTTCCGGGGACGAGGGTTCAGTTGTGATCCATGTGCCAGAGATATTCTCCTTATCTACGACCCTGAGCTTTGCACCTGGCCAAATCTGTGTAAATCAACTTATGGCTTTGGTGTAAAATCTCAATATCATTTGTAGTCACTTAGCGAGGCTTTGGTACCAGGCAGCGTCACTTGTGATGGAAGGTAGTCCGGGATTTCCCCGCGTGATGCCCAAGAAGTCATTTTTGTCGATTACCGCGACCGTTGTTGCATATTTTAAGAATTCGCTAAAAGAACTCAGAGATGTGCTGTAGGAATGCCCAGGAGTAGTTCTGGTGTTATTCGTTTTGGGAACCCACGCGGTTTCCTCCAATGATCTCTGGGGCTTTAAAGAGTCCTTTAGCATTTTGGGAGTTTTGGGAGCAGTGTGTAATCCATTTTTAAGGATGTTGTTAGTCCACTCAATCTTGATCTTTATATCCACACTTCTCGCAACCTTTGAAATTGATCCGGAGGTTTTGAGGCCGTGGCCTGCCTTGGCCTTGATACAGCCCAAGGGAAAAATGAGTAGACAGGATGGTTGAGAAGGGAAAAAGGGGGAATGAACATTGTCTGTTTTTTTCCGGACTAATTTGGAGAGCTTCTCAATATTCATTGACCTTACTCAGCCCTTACAACTCGATGTTGTAGTCCTCACGTAAAGATTAGTAATAAACTTATGTTGGCATCTTCCTAAAAAACTTCCAAGGGAAACTAAATTGTGCCTCTAAAGACCACTTAAGACAAATTTAGAGCAAGACAAGAATATTTATGGGTAAAAGCAAACAGAATGTTACTGGTAAACTTGGATTTTGAATGAGTAGCTTTAATATCGATGGCAGAGACTCTAGGCTAATTCTCAACGGGTGCCATAGTGGATGAGTGCATGAAATATACTATGATACTACATCTTACTATTTTATACGCCATGACAAGATTTGAAGCAATTCTTTATAAAAAAACTTGGGAAGTGGACAAGAAGTCCACACATTTCAGCCGAAACGGCCGCTATTTCGCATTCAATGTTGGCTCTGAGCTCTTCCTTCGTCGTCGGCGAAGGTGATCATGGCGCGATAACGCTGACCATTGTAACGTGACGATCGTTATTGTCGACGAAAAAATATGGTCCAAATCCGCCGCCGGCATGCAAACCGCACCAAACAGTTATTTTTTGTGGATGAAGTGGTGATTCATGAAACACATGTGGGTTTTCACCCGACCAATAACGCATATTTTGCTTATTGACGAACCCATTGAGCCAAAAATGAGCTTCGTCACTGAAGATGATTTTGCGATGAAATTCATCATCTTGGCGCATCTTCTCCAGAACTTATTCGGAGAATCGGCTTCAATTCTTGAGTCAGCTCGATCTTGTATGGGTGTAAACCAAGATCTTTACGTAAAATACGCCATAATGTGGTCTGAGCGATGCCTAATTCTTGAGAAAGCTGTGGAATTGACTGATTTGGATTGTTTGCTACGGATGTCTGAACGGCAGCGATATTTTTGACACTTCGACCAACCCGTTGTCTCACTGACACGGCAACATCACACAACGAATATGTACACTCAAATTTTTGCACTAAACTTGTTATTGCCTGTCTACTAGGGCGAGAATTACGACCGAGAATTGGAGTAAACGATCTTAAAGTTGCAGTCACCGGCTTCGAATTTCTGTAGAAAATTTTTATAGCTTGCAGACTTTACTCGTTAGTGTACTTTACCATGATGAAAATGTTGAGTTTACTGAATAAATTAACAGGGACAGTTTGATGATTAGTGTAAGAGTGCGTTCACAAATTCAATTCAAAGTTGTCAAGTCCCTATTGGAAAACCCTATAAATTTGACTTCGTCCCTTACTCTGAAATGGTTTCGGTCTGAATCTGGGGCATGTAACCGGGATTTCACTGATTACTCTTAATTTGTTGATAAAACACGTGGACGATAATCTTAAAACTCACTCCTTATTAGGCTTACTTTTGTCTATCATTCAAGCGGAGACAGCCTTAATACTATGAGTCGAAATATGAATACCAATTGGTTTGGGGGAAACATCTGCATCTGAAGCTGTACATAAGCCCTTCTTGAAATTTTTCAACATTATAAATCTTATAAAAGAATGGAGAAAAAACTGCCCTAACTGGAGAGGTTTATGAGGACCAGCCCCTCAAGGACTGTAACATAATCTATTAAAGTAGGTTTTTAGCCCCTAAAAGTAAAAAGAGGGCATTGGCAGTGATGACAATATCGATAAATACAAGTTTGTCAAAAATCGGGGCAGCAAAGACTCGATTTGAAACATATTTTTGATAGTTAGTATGTCAATACAAAACCCAAGATCAGAATTGAGCATAATGCGCGAATGGTATTATTGGGAAGTTGCCGTGCTTTCTAAATTGCGCCCATATATGCCCATGCAAGGATATATCTACAGGGATCTTAATCCTTAGACGAAATTCTTTGAAAAGCGATTTCGTGAAATTTGGACGGAAGTATTAGTTGGCTCATACAGCTATCTAGGCTTGATGAAGCAAAATGTCGAGTACAGCCCTAAATATGAGCTGCAAGCATCCTAAAGGATTTATATCCTTTACGATCTCTTTTTTGGATCCGCAGTGATGTAACGATACCAAAGTTTAACCTGCAAGTCTATTTTTCCGGACTTGGGAATAGATTTATCTTGTGGAATACCTTGAGAAATACCGGAGTTCCAGAATGGACTAGGTTATAAATAAATTGGCTTGACAAAATTTGCAAAAAGTATTGATCCTGATCTAAGTTTTGCTCGCCCCTTTTTTTGACCGTTGCGCTTCTTGAGGAGATTATAGCAGAGTGTCACTTGACTTGTGATACAGACTTTTCCACTTCGCAATAAGATATCCATGTGAACCGATTATCCACGCAACAACATAAGTCCATCAAATCAGATCATCATGAAAATTATTTTCTTTAAAAACGTTCTGTAGATAATTGTTCACTGATATTTATAATTCGCATCTATAAGGGGCAAGAACAAACAATAGAGTCATGGCACGACAGTCAAAGTTCAAATGCTTTTCTTTTTTTGTTTGCATTGATCCTGCATACGGTTGCCTGAACCATTAATTCAAGTCGTCTGCGTTTTTTTTTTTTGTTAGTCTGAATAGTTGTGCAGACTGTTTCACTGAAACAGTTCAACTAACTGTAAAGAAAAAGACTCACAAATAAGTAGTGGCAATATTCATATTGCTCAGGTATGCTTTTATTCTTCGTGGCCTGGTTTCGATGATTGGAGCTGAAACCGTACTTTAATTCTCCACGAAACATTTTCATTTAATTACTTTTGTTTCTGCAACTTGTAAAAAAATTAAATCCTCCTTGCCTTCTTTGTATTTAATTTCGCTAACCGCACATCAAACTTAACAAGCCAATTCCGGCTAGTACTCCCTAGTGTAACTTTTGTCGCAAGTCAAGAGTAGTGCAATCTGTTTAAAAACCAAATAGTTCCCACAGTCCCGTTTTAGCCAAGATGATTCATTCAAAGTGTCAAAAAAGCTTGACACTTAAATCTTGCCCAAGCACTTATCCACCGCATAATCTTAAACTTATCCTCTATGTACAATTTAACATCGCATATTCTTGTATTCCACGCCTGCTTAAATCACTCGGTATTGTGTCCTCCATTTCTCCATGACAAACGTCATCCCGACAGACAGAATAGTCCCTTCTTCAACTTGTTATCCTCAAATAATTTAGCATGTCCTCGTACCCTTGTGTGCATATCCATATCTCTCTACATTTTAACATATTTACCAAATGAAAAATAAAACTTATCGCAAATTCGCTTTCCTCTCAACCGAGCAGAAATCAAATTTTCTCACTTTTAGCGCGCAGCAAGCGGAAAATTTTACTATGAAACTACGAGCACACTCAAACCAGAAGGATAATAGGACCGCTGATATGTACACAAAATGCATTCTCTTTGATGTAAAAAAGTGCACCTCTATATTGTTGGAGTTTGGCTATCCCCTCTCATTTATGTCTGGTATTCTTGCAACAGAACAAAATAACAAAAGTCAAAGCGAAAGATAAAGGACATGCAACTCAACTGAAGGAGATATTCATGTATTTGCAACATTTTACAATCTTATTGTACCAGAGGATTAATTTTCTTTCTTTTTCTCGGTTTCCAGTGAAAGGGTGTCAGATTCTTACCAGGGTTACCATTTTATAGAGTTTTTTCTCTTTATTTACTGACGAAATTCGGTAATCTGATTTTTAATTAGGACTTAAAGGATCAAAAACAATTTTCTCCTTAAAAAATGATGGCTCGCATTCTTACGGAACAGGAAGTAGTTCCTTTATTTCACCAAGATTCTGATCATCAGACTTAACAATTGAAATCTTTGTTTCCGGAATCAACCCATTAATTATCTGTTAATATCTAACAGATATTAACAGAAACATACATAATAAATATATTACTATAATTATTTATTGTGAATGCCATTTATCAAATTTCAATCGTCATCTCAATTGACAGATTGAATAAAGATTCCAATTTGAATTATCGAACAACAAGGGAGATTCCTTTCCTTAATTTTCTAAATTTTAACGATATCTAACTTGACTTAGGATTATACTTACCGTTATATATATACATTATCGTACGAGTACCCTCAATATACATATATGTGTATATCCCTGTATAATATTGAAATTTAATAATACACAGTCTAAACTCTTTGATGCAAACGACATATGAGGTTTCTTTGAAGTTATAAGGGGTGATTCATCGTGAGGTTTGATTTTCAATAGCCATTTTTTGACAGATCACGCATGACCCCGATCAAACTGCTTTGTCATTTTTATTCAGTATAGTTTGACAAATCATCATGGAAAGACTTACACTCCAAAAGCGTCTCCAAATTGTTCAGCTGTATTACGAAAATCAGCATTCTGTGAGAAATGTTTTTCGTTCGATTCGAGGAACTTACGGCGCGCATAATCGATCTACTGAAACCACTATTGCCAATAGTATTCAAAAATTTGAGTCCCATTTTACATTAGTGGATGATACTTGACCGGTTAGACCACATCCATCACGTAGTGAAGAGACCACTATATAGCAGCTGTAGCTAAGAGTGTACGCGAAGACCGTTACGAATCGATTCGTCGTCGTTCTCAGCAGCTTGGCTTGGCGTGGCGTATTTTACGTGAGGATCTCGGCCTAAAGGTATACAAAATTCAACTTGTGCAAGAACTGAAGCCAGGCGACTTGAATTTGCGTCATATTTTCAGTGAATGGGCTCTGAAAAAACTCAATGAAAATCCGCTGTTTTATCGAGAAATTTTTTTCAGTGATGAAGTCCATTTCTGGCTCAATGGATACGTTAATAAACAAAATTGTCGTATTTGGGCTGATGAGCAATCCGAAGAGTACCAAGAGCTACCATTATATTCATTAAAAAGAACGGTATGGTGTGGTTAATGAGCTGGTGGAATCATTGGTCTATAATTCTTCAAAAATGAGGCAAATCAGAATGTTACCGTCAATGGTAACCATTATCGCGCCATGTAAACGGACTATGTGCTTCCTGAAATTCAAGCACATGGTCTCGGTGAACTCTGCTTTCAAAATGACGGTGCTACGAGCCATATGTTACAGTGCGTGAAACAATGGACTTGTTGAGAAATCATTTTGGTGAGCACTTAATTTCACATTTTGCTACGGTAAATTGGCCGCCTAGATCGTGTGATATTACACCTTTTGACTATTTTCTCTGGGGATATGTTAACTCCCAAGTCTCAAGTCAAGAATAAGCCAGCTACGATTGATGCTTTGGAAGCCAACATGACTCGTGTTATCCGCGATATACCACTCGCTATGCTCGAACGAGTCGCCCAAAATTGGACCTTCCAAATGTGTCACTACAGACGTAGTCGTGGCCAACATTTACAGCATATCATTTTTGAAAAATAAATGTCATAAATTGTTGTTTTAACCGATAGTAAAATTTTTAAGTTCACTTTCAAATTTATGTGCTTTATTTTACATTATAAATCAAACCTCACGATGAATCACCCTTTACATTGCGACTTATGTTGGTTCGCTAATAACGAGAAAGGACCTACGAGGACTTTGTGGCTCTGCTAGGAAGTAACATGTCATGTCAAGAGAACTCGCACTGCCATCTGGGAATATTTTCGAATATTGTAAAGTGAAAGGATGTATGGCATGCCTTTTTATGAGCTTATTCATGTTTGTCACTGCCTTTAGTGATTCGCTTTGTATTGACCTCAGTAGCCCGAAGGAATAGCAAGGGACGAGAAACAGAGCACTCAGACAAAAAACTAGTCCATTGTACTCCTTGTAATTTCCTTTTGTTGGAATCTTTCAGTCATTCGAAGAAACATGAGTAAGAACTTCAGTGATAAAGTGCCTACAGTACCTAGGGCTTGCAGACTGATGCGGGCATAGGACGGATATTCAGAGAGGTAGTGCTCCGCTATATCGTCATCATTTTCACAGCAAGCGTCGCATAATGTTACATTATTTATGGCCAACACACTTAGGTGCTTAGCAAAAGCTTAGTGTCCATCACGACTTCAGTGAGCAGCCTGCAGTCTTTCCTACTAAGGGACAGCAGGAAGGCTACTGACCTGTTAGAGAAGTTAGGAAGAATTCGCTTGGTCTGGCGACAACCTAGAGTGTCATACTACTGATTTTTTTTTTTGGTATTATTTTTTTTTTATTTTTTATTATTTTTTTTTTTTTGAAGGAACTTCGCACTTAAGACGGTATGACTACTCTTAAAATGGCGGAGCGCATATTAAGTTTTTCGGAAAACTGGATACAGAGAGAGAAAGATGTTTGGGCTCAGATTGTCCTCATATGAAACCCAGTAAAGCTCCAGTGCGTGTTTTACGAAAAACAACTTTTTTTTTAAACAGAAGATGACTTTGAATGTACATCCTATGATGTGAATATTAAGCGGATAGACATTCAATGCATCTAAAGGCGAGTTATTCTAGGGAAGCCTTCATGCAGCCAAAACAGACCGATATTTGGAGACAGAAATGACGAGTTTTTGTGAGAGCTTATTCAATCAAACAAACGATATATCATTCAACTTGTACACTTCCTGTAAAATTAGTCCTTTGCCCTCTACCTTTTCTTGAGGCTTCGATCACAAAGAAGTTGTTATCATCAACAGCTTCTCCTGGATTTACCCCTGCTGTTAACAGTAATTGTTCGTTGTATGTAGTTCGAGCGGTTTTTAGACACGAAAGCTCGTTTTGAAATTTCCTCCGAAATATTCTATCTATTTGCGTGAACATGTTCGGGTTGCTGATGCTTACAACTCGAATTTAATTGTTCCAATATAAACTCAGAAATTCTTTGTAATTTTCTTTTATTAATGCTTAGAGCTTTTTGATCGACGACTTCAGAGACATGACCTCCGAGTTATGTCTGTCAATAAACCAAATGTGCAAGGAATGTGTGTTCAATGTCGATGGTTTATACCGGGGTTTCGTATTGTCCATCGATCGTTTTATGATCTCTGCCATTTGTTTAAGTTACTTGTCAATCTCCTCCCCGTTTGACAGATACCTGTTGGATGGTGGGTAGAGCGAGTTCAAGGAGAATGCACTCGTCCATACTATAATTGTTGGGATACCTTTGAACAAACTCCTCCAATCCCGCAATTTCTTTGGGAACCCTACTGAGATCGCAATGATCTCTGTCGTACACGAAAGTGTGTAGACAGTTTAGGTACAGTTCGGTGATTCATGCCTGTCAGTTGCATCCGTGCGTCAAACAACAGGAGATCCAGATAAGAACTGTGTTTGGGAGACGATGGATTATCCTTCATAATTATACCGATTCAATACATAACACTATGCTGACCCTATGAGGGGTGTATATCTCTAGAATTTGGAACCTATGCACTACACGGCTGTACTCTCCTTTAAATCACAACTAAACAATTTTATATTTACTGTACCTCGTTTTGTGCTTTTTGTTTAACTTTGTTTCGTTAACCAAAAGCACGTCAGAGGCTTTGTCTTTGAGCAACTTTAATATTGCGGCTCTTCGCTCGAACCTTATCAGCGAATTTACAATCAACTCAAGGACTTTCAGAGGTCGCATCGTAATGTTCGTATTCATTACGACTGAAGGTGCGTTAGTCCCGGCACTAGCGCTTAAAATTATTCTACACGTGTGGCCTTTTCCTATATCTGACGTTTAAGCTAAGCCATCTGCTCTTGGATAAAGAGCAAGATAACCAGAATGTCAAACGCAACTTCCGGTGATCTAGGCGCTGGGGCCTTAGAAATTACCTTCACTTGTTTTACCGCACTGCTTCAACCTCTTACCATTTGGACGTGCAACACTCTTTAAATATTGGAACTTACGATAGTCCCAATAGTTTTCGGTGTCTCCCGAGTTCTTGCATAAAGCACACAAGAGCTGAATTTTTTTTCGTTTCATCTCTACCCAGGGCACATTCCTCTGATTTGTGGTATTTTCTACACTTCACGCATCGAGGCTGCATTATGCAGTTCGTCGCGGCGTGACGTTTATTCAACTTCAGTGCAGAAACTTAACTATTATGGATACGACATTGGTACCATCTTCGAATAAACTTGCGTTTAGCAAGGATGCCACCAAATAAAGTTTTGTTTTCGTAGGCAGTATGACGTGGAATGCCATCCTGTTGAAACCACAGGTTCTACCATGTTGATATCACGCAAATTTGGGAACAAATAATCGTTGATCATTGCAAATATACCGGTATCTACTGACAGAAATTTATGCTCCAACCCCTTAAAAAAAAAAAAAATTAGAACGGATATTAATAATAACCGGCGTGGTGTAACATATGCACTATATGGTATATCTCTCTAGACGCAGTGCCATGCATATAATGAACTTCTTTAGGATTGTCCCTGCTTCAAATATGGCAATTCTAGTTGTTTGCGTGGCCGTCTCATTGCTGAGCAAAATTTCACGGTTAAAAACTGGACCAGTTTCTAGTTTATCAACTTCTATGTCGCCGCAATAAATAGTAAGAAATTTCGAACCGAGCTCCGATTTTTGAAATACCATCTTAATCAAAATACAAGTTTATTTATTTAAATCTATATTGTCCCCTTCAAAGTAATCATCATCAACTGCAACACACTTATGCCGGCGCTTGATCCAATCCTCGAAACATTTTTTATATTCGGTTTTCGGTATGTCCATCAGTGCTTCCTGCGATTTTTCCATTACTTCCTCTCGGCTGCTGAAACGCGTTTCCCGTAGTGGTTTTTTTAACTCGATTGAACAGAAAGAACTCACATGGAGTTAAATTGTTTCATTTTTCGTCAAAAAATTACTAATAATTATGCCACTGTGCGACGGTGCGTTATCATTGTGCAAAATCCACGAATTTTTTGCCCACAGTTCTGATCTCTTTCGGAAAATTGCTTTACGCAAACGTCTCATAACGCCCAAATAATACTCCTTGTTTACTATCTGGCCTTTTGGCAAAAATTCATGTTGCACTACACCGTTGTAATCCATGAAAACCGTGCGAATTACCCTCTTTATTGACTGAAAACGACGTCGTCTTTTTTTTGTCTCGGCTCATATGGTGAACGCCATTCACTTGCCTGATGTCTGGATTGCGTATCGTACTCATAAACCCACGTCTCGTCTCGCCAGTAATAATCCTTTTGTTGAATGTGGGATCGGATTTAGCTTCGCAAATCATCTCTTTTGCGACGTCAGCATGAAATTGAGGTCTTTTGGCAGCAACTTTGCTGCTATACGACGAAAACCCAAATCATTAAACAAAATGTCTTGGACGGATCCATAGGCAATTTTCAAGTCCTTCGCTATCTCTCTGATGGTTAATTTACGGTTATTGACCAACCTGCCACCGCGTTCATCATTTTAGATTGACTTACGACCATTTTTTAAACCGCTTTTGACACTGGTAAACGACCGTTTTCTTTAGAAAATCGTTGCCGAAACACTTTTCCAGCATTTCCAACGCTCGCGTACCATTATAGTAAATCCGTTTTTAACGCAAAATTTAATACAACTTCGTTGTTGCAAATTTAAATTCATTTCTAAAATTGTAAAAAATCGCCAACACATACAGAGATAAATGTACTCTTGGCTACGCAACATTTGCATATGTCAAGCTATGACACTAAGATTTAGAATGAATGTCAACAACAACAAAAAAAAAAAAAAAACAGAACTCAGTCAGGACAATGGGAGCGCCACACGGTGGTTATTCCGTTTTTTTTTTATAGGTGGTAAATTTCAACAATTTGAAACCGTTATTGTGGCGTTGAGCTTAGTCGCTTAACGTGGCAGCTGATTTGATATTTAAATCGTACTGAAAAGTATGACACTGTAAAAAAAACACCTCACCGTTTTTTAGAGAAGACGAATCCGCCGTATTCTTAAACTTAGAACTAGCAGAAATTATAATAATTCCAAATTTCATACTTAAGCAGACTAGTAGAAGGATCTGTGAAGTTGAAAACCTGGTTATACAGAAAAATACTTAAACCTACAGGCACTTTTGACATTTCTCTATCTACCTGAGAAATATAAGGAGGACGTTCGGCGGGTGGACTCTCCGATGTTTCTAAAAGTGGCGTTTTTAGCAAAAACGAGTTGTCTTTTTAGAGCTCAGTTCTGCGGAAATTGACTTTGTCATCGGTACTCCAAAGTCTTAGTCAACGACTATGATATTTCTATAGTCACGTCAGTCAAGTTCTACCTAATTTGTCTTCTTTCTTTTTTTTTAAATGTTTTTTTATTTAATATAGTCTTCTTTTACTTTCATACACTTATTCCAGCGATTTTCCAACTTCTTGATCCCGTCCAAAAAGTAGTTTCCCATAAGGTCTGTAAAATGCTCCTCCGTGGCGTCGATGATTTCCTCGCGTGAACTGAATTTGTTATTGATGAGCTATTTTTTGAGGTTTGGGAAGAGATAATAGTCCGAGAAAGCCAAATCGGGCGAATACGGTGGATGCGACAGCAATTGGAGCCGTAAGTCACTAATTTTAGCCATGGTTGCGATACTCTTGTGCGTCGGTGCATTGCCTTGCAAAAAAAAAAAAAAAATTTCGCTTCATGTGAGGCGGTTTTGCAGCGATTTCAGCCTTCAATGGCTCCAATAATGCACAGTAATACTCGCTGTTGATGGCTTTTCCTTTTTCGAGGTAGTCCACGAAGTGTATGCTATAACAATCCCAGAAAACTGACGCCATAACCTTTCCCATCCATCGGCTTCAGTCCATTGCCGGGCACTCATTCTGTTCTCTGGTGTTCAACAGTTAACATTCTACGCCAAAAATCCGCCCGATTCCCCATCAGCAAGTCCAAATACTCCTTAGAAGTGCTCTCGCTTTAGTCTTTGTGGTATCTGCTAGCTCGCGCACCTTCACTTTCCAGTCAGCCAACACCATTTCATGTATTTTTTTTGACATTGTCCTCTGTAACTGCATCGGAGGGCTTGCCACTGCGGACTTGATCGGTAGTGGAGTTGCGGCCACCACGAAACTCTCGAAACCAATATTTGACGGTATAATCTGACGAAGCATTAGCCCCATAATATTTGTTCAACTTTTCTTTTGTTTCCTTCGCCGTTTTGCCTCTCAAAAAATAATGTTTTATGAGAGAACGAAAATAGTTTTTGTCCATAGTCAACATGATGCAAAACACGTCAACAACAATCAGCTGTCAAAATAAAACTAAAGACAGTATCGCACTGAAATTTGGTATGTCTGCCTATATATGAACGGACTTCAAGGCAACATAACTTTTTTTTCAGTAGCAGCGCATTCTGGCGATCAATTAGGTTACACCTAGTACATGGGGATGCTGTAAGTATGCATACTTCATTTAAAGGGCTGTCACGTCACTTTGAATCGCGTCATATATGAGACTAATTCCCACAAAGCCGCATAGTCAATACTGGCGTCATCGGCTATTAAGAATTCTCCTTTTTTTTGGCGTGGGAAGATGGAAACCTTATATTGGTCCATTGAAAGTGTCAGATTCTTGCTGACTAAAACCACCTCCCGGAGAATCTTTCCGGTACTATCGGTTAAGTGTTACTTCGCGAGGGACGGATTTGAGCTTTTTACTTCGTCATAAGGTGCTTTGCGAAGCCGCGTTCCGCTGCTGTTCTAAATCCCTAAGATCGCACATAATTCGTACTTCTGCATATGTATGTATGTTTTCTGATGTTGGCCGTTCACCAAATTCTTCACACAATATAGCTCTTTCGTTTGCATACCGAGCTCATTTGAAGAAAACGTGCTCCACGTTCTCTACTGCGTTTACGCAGCGAGGACCGGTCGAACTCCAATCACCATTTCGGTTGAATAGACATTCCCGGAAACAACCGTGACCCGTCAAGAACTGTGTAAGATAGCAATTCAGCTCGCCGTGTTTTCGTTTTAGTCGGTACGTCCATCTCCCTTTTTGGGACTTCTTTAGAATTTCTTCGCTTGATTTACGGATGGCCCGATTTGCACTCGATTTTCATAAAGTCGCCTAGCTTCTATGGTAAAACTAGGATATCGATTGGTACCATATGGGATAGCACCAATATCGCGTCGTGGGATACTTTCTGGTATACTTTCACTGTATGCGATATTTGTTTCACTGGTCAGCAGTTGTTACGATTTCTTATACAGGGTGGCGCATAGTTAGCGTTATGATATACTGAATAAAATTTGATTTACCATAAATGTATATGTAGTGATGGTAGATGTGAAAGCCAACGCGCTTTTAACACCTCCTCATCGACCTCAAAAATTCTCTTTATCCAAAAGCTGAATGATTTTTGCTTCTCTTGATTTCGAGAAACAGGAAATCAGTGTGCTTCATTGAGTTTGGTACGGGGTGTCTTCTGGTGTCCTCCACTTCTGCAGCGGATCGCGTATCGATAAGTGATATAGTGCGATAGAATTAATCACGTTGTTCGATAATCCCTTAGTTAGTTAATTGTGTCTCCAGCTGGGCAAACCATATCGCTGGTCTTTCGGGGCTAAAAGAGGGCGCATTAATGTCAAATGGTAGACGGCGAGTGGCCGGATCAACGTTGACACGTGTGTTGGTCTGACTAGCGGCACCATGTGGCTTGATATTGTCTTGAGCAGTCGTTGAGTCAGGCATAGAAAAAAAATTTTTTTTGCTGAAGCGCGTGGAAAAAATACACTCTTTAAACACTCTTGGGGTCACCAATGTAGTGATGGCCTGTGTAAAATAAAAGGCGACACTACTACATCTTTATAAAATTTATTATTCGATTGTTTGCTTATGAGACACAGTTGACATAACATAGATAAGCGCGATTGAATGCGGGTGGCTGCTAATCAAAGACTGACCGCTGTTCCGATCTGAGGACTGACTAATTGACGGCTGCTGATCAGATCTGACGTTAACTGACACAGTTACTGGCGCTCACGAGATGTGTTTTTTTGTTTGTTTGGTTTTTTAACAGCTAAGATGGTTATTTTTGTTGCATGTTCACCACATATGTATATATTTTTTTAGAATTGGCTTTGAAAAGCTTAGGAAATGTAGATATAGTGGTGATGTAGAGACTCAGAACACAGCAAAGACCAAAAGTTGATCAATTTTATTTTGAGAAGCAGCATTCGATCATATCATATTGGGTATATATTTTAATTCGTGCGGTTTTTTTTTTCAGAATTTGAACGTTTATTTAAGAAAAACCTGTAGAATAGTATTACTCAAAGTATTACCCATCTGAAGCTATGACTTTTTCCCATCTTTCTGGCAATTTGTGGATCCCATCCCAAAAGAACTGCGCCGACTTGGCAGCTAAGAATGAATCAAGCGAATTTTTGATATTCTGCTCTGATGTGAACCGTATTTCAGTGAGGGCGTTCTGCATCGACTGGAAGAAATGGTAGTCAGAAGGTGCAAGGCCTGGGCTATAAGGCTGGTGGGGTAAGACTTCCCATCCACTGTTTTCCAAATAGTTCTTAACCGGAATTTTTGCCTCGTGTCTGGTTGCATATTCCGGGCGTGTTTCGGCTACTGCTCTTTTCAAACGGGTTAATTGTATTCGGTGGCGTTGTCTATTGATGGTTTCACCCGGTTTTAGCAGCTCATAATACAGCACACCCATCTGATCCCACCAAATACAGAGCATTACCTTCACACCATGGATATTCGGCTTTGCCGTTGATTTGGCTTGTTGGCCGGGTTTCACATACGATTTTTTATGCTTGGGTTGTCGTAATGGATTCATTTTTCACCACCAGTAACAATCCGATGCAAAAATGATTTCCTTTTATGCCGTTCCAGCAGCATTTCGGACATGCAAAGCCGCCTTTCGACGTCTCTCGGCTTGAGTTCATGTGGAACCCAATTTCCTTGCTTTTGAATATATCCAGCTGCCTTTAAACGTTTTGAAATGGCTGCTTGAGTGACACTCAAAGATTCCGCAAAAACACTTTTTCAGGCACAAAGTTCAACATATTTGAGTGAAAAAAAATTATTGTTGTTTACGCTTCAAATGAATGACATACACTGAAATGACGTACAATGACAGTAACTTTCCAAAGCATGCTCTAATGGAATAATACAAGTTATGCCATTTCTTAGCAAAGTTAAAGATCCAATAATTTATTTAGTGTTCTTAATGAGACTAGTATTCCAACAATCTATCGATTGGTTCATCGTTTTCAGCAATAAGGTTCTATCTGTGATATTTGGCCGTAAGAACTAGTTCAATTCGAAATGAGGTAAACATTTCTTGGTTGCGAACAAGTATTAAGGAAAACCCTGAAACTTCCACAAGGCGACGCTCTCTGCAGTTGGTGATGTCTAGCTGATCTTTGCAAAAAAATTTACGGCAGTTGTACATATTTTCCTTTAATATACAGTTGGTTTACGACTTAAAACAAAGTGATCTACAAATAACCATTCAATATGCTCGACGTTGTCTCATTCTCTATTCTCTAACTCATAATGTGCGATGAAGCCAAATGATCATGTGAATAAACAAAAGTGCAAAATATGTTTAGGACACCTAAATCCCAAAAATAATTGCTGAACATTAAATGCACCCAGTTAGGTGCACAGTAGATATGGTGCAGGGTAACCTCAGAAAGGATCATTAGACCTTTAGATGAAGAAATTGTGTTTAATGTAGATGGCATTCAAAACCGGGCTATGATTGAAATTTTCTTAAGGCAAGAGGTGAAAAATAATTCAGAATTGTGGTTCCAACAATATGGAAGAAAATTTTTGTCAATCGAATTATATAGCGATTTTCAAATTTCAACTGGCTACCGCATTGGCGCCATCTAACGGCACCAGATTTTTTTTTTCTTGGAACTACCCAAAGGGTAAAGTGTATGGAAATAACCCAAGATCCATACAACAGCTTAATTCCAATATTCAAGAATAAACGAAGGCGTTGGAACCTGGAATTCATTCCAATGCAGTGCTTCAAGCAGTCGGTCCAATTGTTGATGATTCGGTCCAATATGTGCGGCATTATTCCGGCAATATCATGTCGAATGTTGACCTTGAGTTCGTTTAAAGTAGTTAGCTTGTTAGCGTAGACTAAGCACTTGACTTATTCCCAGAGAAAATATTCGAGTAGTGTCGAATCGCATGATCGCGGCGGCCAATTGATGTACGCTCGCCGTGAGATGACCAAGTCGCCAAATTTCTCCTTCACAACTTTAAGCGTTACGTCGCTTGTATGGCTTGTAGCGTCGTCTTGCTAGAACCACAGCTCGGATATAACGGTTCGCTCTATATCTGATACCATTGACGGTAATGATGTCTCTTTCGTCCGATGATGCCGCAATGCCATAAACCGCACCAAACAGTCAATCTTTGTTGATGCATTGCTACTTAGCCGTAGGTTATGTTCGCTCCAATAACAGCAATTTTGCTTGTGGGCATAGAGGATGATTTTTTGGCTCACGCTCAAACTTTTCCAGTTTGCGACGAATTGCCTGCAAACTAAAGCCATAATGACTACCGACCTTACGACGAAATTAATGTTTCGTACTTATAAATGAGCAGGAATTTTGATATCCGTCCGGAAAGCTTTAAACGATGCGCACATAATAGAATGGCAAACCTTACTGAATATTTTGACAGCTAGATGTCATTGGTATCTTTGACAGCTGCTGAGACAAAACAAAATTGGAAAAACTATCATTGTATTCTGGTCACCCTTTATAAGTTAAAGGTTAATAAATGCAAAAGTTAAATAGTGACCCTATAACGAGAAAATCTACTTTTCCGCAAGTTTCGTGTTCAATCATCAGTTCTATATGTCAAGTAGCCGACCAATAGTCTAGGAACTTATCCATCAAGATATTGAATGATGGTAGCTCCGTTCTTATATTTTTCCATTCTGTTATAATACATTTCAGATATGTAGTTCTTTTCACAAGCTTAGATATGTATCTAAGGAGGTGGACACAAACTTCACGAAGCAACAATAGATCAGGGTTTCGAGCAAGTAGATTTCAATGTTTTTTTTTTTTTTTTTTTTTTTTTTTTTTTTTTTTTTTTTTTTTTTTTTTTTGTCAGCATCTTGCGCTCGAAGAACATTCGGTATCCTTAATATATAAACACATGTATATATATGGTAATAAAAAAGAAACAACCCAAGCAAAGGCTCTCAAAACCTTAACTGGGTGCTATAGCGCTCTTAACACTACTTTTGTCCCAATGATCCATAAAAACCAAATCCAGTTGCAAAGTCAACACACTGTTGTTCGTTCGTGTTACGTCTTTTACCATTCTGCATATCTCCCCATTGCAAGGACATGCAGATTAATCTAACATTTTGCACTCATGCTGACAGCGTCTTGCGAACCATCCTCTTTTTGGGTTATCCTTGTGTTTTCGTTTTTTTTTTTTTTTTATTTCGCCTTCATCGTATCGTTATAGTTGTTCTCATACTCGTACTCCTATCCTTATGCCAGTGATGCGAGATAAAATGATATTTTTCACTTGTTATCCTTAAATAAGAACGTTTCTGCCACTGTTTACGAGTGTTTCTTTTTTTTTCCCACTCTGGGAAATCGAAAATATTCTTTGCAATACCCACCAACACATCCAAATGCAATTTTCCCACGCGATGGCAATTGGAAAATTCAGTTCGATGAGTTAAAGGTAAAGTGCACAATGTGTAATGGTATCCTTAAAGGAAGGGTACATTAAAACGAAATATTATAGTCTACGTACGAGTACATTTATTCTTTCGGCGACGAAAGGATACCCCAATGAAGTTTGTTCTTTCAATAGGATTTTCTGATCAAACTACGTTATCCGTGCAAGTGCAACGTTAACCATTTTCTGCAACATGGAACAAATTCATAATCCCAATCCAGCGAGCGACTTTAAAACGATTACACATGTCCTTTATCTGGTGTCCAGTTGATAGCTCCTCGATTTATCAGCTTTACCCATGACACAAGTTTCGTTCAAAATTAAACGACTGCACACGCACACTCATGCATACAGAGTTGCAAAAACTTCTCCGCATATACATAGATACTCGTGCTCGTGACTCGTAGTGTGACATAGAGATGGGCGTTTGCCATGCTACTATCATGATATCACATGTAGATTTAGGTATCCTTTGAATCAGTATTTGGGGCGGCATAGCGGATAGGGGGTAGGGTAGGAACGTACAAATATGTAAATTTGACGATGAACAGCACAAAGTTTTGTATGAATTGTTGATAACTGTCAGGAATACAAATGAGAGTGGTTTGAGAGGGTGGCAGCAGCTACGACGGGTATGGCACTCAGGCCTTTCAGGGAAGAGTTTCCATTTCGTTATAACCTTTTTTTGCTGCGAAGTCCTCTTTTTTTGTTGCTTTTGTTGAAGGGGTAGAATGTTTTCATTTGCTGGGTCTCTTTCTTTTGTGCAAATAGGAAAATATGCTCCCCAAAGAGTAATTAGATGGGACACAAAAATAATGGGGTTATGGTGATAAAGTTGACTTTAGTTAACCATTGGGAGATTTAAAAGTGTGTATTCCATTATTGGAGTTGGATATGGAGAAGATGGGGCTAGTTAGATAGCACTGGTAAAGTGCACATAATCCTTTTATCTATATTGGACACCTGGACATAACTAAACCCAAACAAATACATGCAAATATGTAAGCCCCTCTGCTATATCATACGCAGTGGCTATCAAAGTGTCACATCCAGATAGAATAACGCGTCCAAGAACTCGATACGCGTCCAGTATCGAGTTATTTTTTGTAGAAGCTCTGATCTAGATAAGAACTGCCAACCTCATACTTGAAATCGATAAGCCAAAGTGCGAACAGCACTTTGCAAAGTCTTTGACTGACATCCAGGTAGCCAGGAAGTAGCATGAACGGCCGCAAACGCTACACCGAGGTGCCTTCTACCCTCTTTATGACGTTGTTTACGTGTCATATATATATATTGTATTATATATAAATATATCATTGATGGAGTACAAGAAAAATCACGTCGTCGTTGTCACAGTCAAAAAGGAAATAGCCGAGCGACCAGAAGTTAGAAAAGATGGAGATAGCCGAAGTTGGTAGGGGTTTGTAAATATGCGATCTATATATTTGTAGTATTTGATGCTGCGTTCTACTCGTCCATACATAGCATTAACATTGCCGGCCGCCTTGGTGTATCACCAACAAATTACAAAAAGCGAATAATAAATTTACAAGTCGAGTTTAATTAATTATGTCTTAGATAACTTAAAACTAAGAGGTTGTATCGTTAATTCAGTGCATACGGAGGTATTAAAAACTTAAATTCATCATAAACTGGAAAATGGGTTTAAAATAACTTATTCATTCAAGCGGCTTGAGTTTATAGATACTTTATCTAAAGGATTTGGAATAAAATCTACATATTGTCCAAATAAGCATTTATTGCATATCTGCATATTCGATTGAGTTGATGTTTAAGTTGTGGACAATGTACAAAGTTTTACAACCGGCCTAGTAACTTTCCCATACTGCGTTTATATAGTTGCCACTCGTACCATTCCATCCATTTCATTTATCTTTACGTTCTCTTGATGGAATTGTCATTTGTGGCATTTATGGAACTCTTTTAAATACTCGTCCTTCTATCGACGGCAAAACTGTTGCTGGAGGAATTTCAGCTTCTCCCAGCGGTTTAGGAGAGACAAGGAATTTTCTTCACATGCTGGCTCAGGAAAGGTCAATAAGGGACTGCCTCGACGGAAATGATCTGCTATCAAGGCCAGAGTTAAGACAGGACTCTATCCGGGCCAAAAAAGTTGAGCATTATTCAAAGGTAAACTTATGGGAATCGCCAAGTTTTCGGAAATGAGTTTTAAAAATTTTCACTCCGTCTGAAGGAAAGTTGAAAGTGAAGTGAGCTGAAAAACTACATTTTTCAGCTGGAAAAACGGCCATCAGTTGGGTTTGTAATTGTTTTTTTTTTTTTTTTTTTTTATGAATGACACGGAACTTACATCGTCGTACGCAGTATTTTATTAAATTTATGAGGGCGAAAGCATGAAAGCATGAGGGCGTTACCAACATGAAGAGAGAACTCATAAACAAACTGAACGAGCAACTTAGTGAAATGAGAGGCGTATGGTAATATATTGGGATTGTGTTCGTTAAAGGGCAGACTTGCGTGAGAAAACCTCCCATTCAATCGTAAAATGGAGTTTGAATCCAGCAATGGATTGAGGGATACAATTGAACTTTTCGTAGAATTAATCGTTAGAGAAATGGAGTTTCTGAGAGAGCACAATCAGACTTGTCTTCACCAAATTTATCTCTCGTTGAGAAATATGGAGTGAGTGGTGAGGAAACACCTCCGATAGACAAAACGTAACACATACGTCAGGGCACGCAAGGCGCGCGGTAATGAAGAAAATCATTCCAAAACGTCTTCGGTCGGTATGAGTTGAACCGCAAGGGAGACAGCTTTGACTTCGAGCTCCTCACTTGGTGGTGAATTTGGAATGCTCGTCGACCATTCTGTTTGGCGCTTCTTCAACCATGCTATGCCGTTCCACCATTCTTTGGGTAAGATTCCTCTGATCGAAATATCGGCTAGAATATCTCCTGACTTGACATGTCTCCATGGTACATTCCCTACATTGTCAATTATTTCACTTGTTCTGTTTGCTACAAAAGTCCTCCAAGTGCTTGGATGCTTATTCAACCACGAGAGAACTATAGCTGAATCCGTCCACAGAAACGTGGAACCGAAAGATATTAAAAGCACGCCTTGATAAGTTTTGAAAGTAGAGCAGTACTAAGCGAGGCACCGACATTGGTTTAATAGGTGCTACCTTGCTTTTCGCACGTTTGCAGTCTTAGCTCGATCAAACATATAGTGCGGCAGCATATGCCTTCTCATACGAATCACAGAATCCGTGAAATTCTAACTTTATCAACGAGGAAAATCCAACCCAACGTTGAGTTTGGATCCGATTAATATTTGGCAATGCGTTAACAATTTCCATTTCGCAAGACTATTACACTGGAGGCTCTCGTCCTACTTAGTTTTTTTGACGCAAATAATACATGGGCTGAAAAGTCAGTGCCGTTTCTAAGAGAGGGCACCACTTGAATTAAATCCATTTTCAGTTAGTATCAACCTTCAAAATATACGTGTATAAATTTAACAGCTGTCGGACGATTAGTTCTCGAGATTAGCGTTGTTATTGTCAAAAAAAAAAAAGGATTCAAAGCAATTTCGTGTGTTGATTGATGGGAAAAAATGCAGACGATGCAAAGAAATGGCTTAATAAGTGTTACCCGGACTCTGCAACAGCCGAACGAACCATTCGCAAGTGGATTGAAAAATTTTAAAATGGTCATACAAGCTCATATTACATATGACATGTGAAGGCTCTGTTCAAAGTGGGTGCCGCGTTTGCTCATAGCCGACCAAAAACAACAACGTGTTAATGATTCAGAGGAGAGTTTAAAGCTGTTCAAACGCAATAAAGCCGAATTTTTGCGTCGGTATGTGACAATGGATGAAACTTGGCTGAATGCCTTCACACCAGAGTCAAGTCAGCAGTCAGATGAATGGCGAGCAGGCGAACGAACCTCGTCCAAACGACCAATAACTCAACAGTCGGCTGGCAAGGTTATGGCATCCGTATTTTGAGATACACATGGAATAATTTTTATCGACTATCTTCAAAAGGGGCAGACTATCAACAGCGACTTTCAAATTGCGTTGTTGGAGCGTTTGAAGGACCAAATCGCAGAAAAACGGCCACATTTGAAGAAAAAGAATGACAAGACAATGCATCGTGTCACAAGTCGATGAAAACGATGGCAAAATTGAATGAATTCGGCTACGAATTGCTTCCCCACCCACCGTATTCTCCAGATTTGGCTCCCAGCGACTCTTTCCTATTCGCAGACCTCAAAAGAATGCTCGCCGGAAAGAGATTTAAGACCAATGGAGAAGTAATCGTCGAAACAGAGGCCAAAATAGGCCTAGGCTAAACCGAAATCATACTACAAAACTGGTATCGAAAGATTGAAAAATCTCAAAGGCAACTATATTGATAAATAAAGTTGAATTTTGCAAAATATTTTTTGTTTCACCATAAAACGGCACTGACTTTTCAGCCCATGTTTTAGATTGCATCAACAACTTGGCAATGATGACTATTGGAGCCAGCTGTCCCGCTGAATCAAATAGTTGGGCGATGTAGGAAAAGTCTTCACGCTTGGTTGGATCTACCGACATTCGAGCAGCGAAATGGAATAAATCTCCTTTGGCATTCCATCGAACGCCATGTATCTTTATGGCGGTTTCCTTCTTAATTATTAGAAAATCATCGCTTAAAACATGGCTAGCAGGCAGGTGATGCAAAAGAGAAAAGAAGGGCCTGGATACAAAATATCGTTTAAGCTTGTTCCACTGGAAGCGTTTAAAAAGCTTTTACTTTCAGGCTTCCACACTGCGTAGTGGAGGAGAAAATAAGGAGAAACAGTGCCGTTTTCAGTTATGTCACTGCTCCTTATCTTACGCATGTGGTCCAATGTGATGTACTCATTGAATACTATTTGCAAAAAGTGTTAACTTTTTCTCATTTCGTAAAAACTGTTGTAAAGCAATGTTCCTCGATAAGCCCAAATCTTGTTGGGAGTTTGAAGGTTTGAATGGCAGCCTAGCAACATATCTTCCATCAACATTGTCTGATCTGCTTATCAAAATCGGAGACGTCTTGCATCGGCACGAAAGTGCTAAAAGAGTATAGGCCCCGATAAAACTCAGCCAAAACTGTCCTTTGTGCCAAAAGGGAGTCGGAATCTCTTTGCAATCCATCTCAAACAATTGTTGGATAAAGATCTGCGCCGATAAGCAGATCAAGCTGGGAAAATTTATAAAAAGTGGGATCAGCTAAATTGAGACCATCGAGTTGTAAAGGATTTACAAGCGAAAAGAGCGCTCGGTAGGTCGCTTGCCAATCTTCGTATTACGATTGCTTGAACAGAAACTAGTTTAGCTAAGTTCTCCTCATCAACAAAAGATTGGAATCATTGCCGATCATTTTTACTATAGCTGACCCTTTTTTGTGAAGCAGCGAAGTAGGTGCGGAACGATTTCAGGAGAAGTGGATTGCAGTTGCGGTGTAATACAATTGTCGGCCGTAACTGTTGCTGTCGTAGTACCAGGTGATGTCGGTGACATGTTGCAACTCGTTATTTTCTTATTGAAATGTAGCAATGAATGGTGACGCTTCTTACAATATGTTGGAAGATTCAATAAGCTCTCGACCTGGCTGTTAACCACTGGGCGGTTATTCTCATAGGTAGAGCTGTTAAATTCCCATGCCAGTTCTAAGCTCACTTTCGTTAAGGGACACTTATTGACAAATGCTAAACGCTTTCCCCTATAGTCTTTCAACGGAAATGAAAAAGTTTCTTTACTGCTAGTCGCTTGTGATGTCGAATGGAAATGGCCTCAAACATGTCTCTAAATGTCGTTTGTTAAGAGTCTTGACTTGTACCACTCTGTATGATCTCATATTCAAAGAGAAGTCCCAGACATGAAATGTAGGTCTCGTTGGATAATTTATATTTTGATTCAAAACTCTCAGTGTCAAAGGTCACTGCAACCTCGGCCTCAAGCGAGCACAATCCGCGTATTTAGTTTTCACTTTTATCCATAAATACTTTAATTCTACTTTCCTAGCCATTAACGTGGTTGAAGTATCCCGTGTTTTTGGCATTTCGCGAGCGAAACGAGAACGCTTATATGAATGAGATTATGAATGCCAAAGTAGGAAACCCGATATTACTTGCGTCGGCGTTATTTGCTTGACCTTGATGGTGGATGATGGTTTTGGATTGATCCTGATGGTAAAAGTTGGATGTTGGAATGATGTTGGTGGTGGACGTTGTATGTTGGAGGTCCTGACTCCTGATGGTGGACGGTAGAAGTTGGATGATGGCTCCATCCCGGGTTAGGGTACTTCTGTGTTGAGTGCCGAGATTGTTGTTTTCAACGTTGCCTCTGGTCTAACTTTATGGCGGCAATGAAGAAAAATATTTTTTGTTTGTGCAGTGTCTTGATGGTTGATGATCTGAATGGGTTTCTGTGCGGAATATAGTTCTTGCTTGTGACGACGATATCAACGTGCTTCTGTACGGGGTAAAGGTGTTGATAGCAACGATAGGATCGTGCGTCTGGAGCTCTTGTTGTACGGAGTATGAAGACTAGTGACGGCGATAGACAGACGTTGTCTAGAATTTAGGATGCATTTTGTGCGGATGTATCTGGTTCCGATGGACCATATGTTAACGTGTTTCAGTTTGTTATATATATGTAGTAATATTTTTTGATTGATATCTTATTATCTTTTATTGATTGACTGCAAGAAAAATCATAACGTCGCCGTGACGGTTAAAAAGGAAGTGGCCGTGCGACCAGAAGTTAGATGAAGATAGCTGAAGTTGGTATATATTGGTAATACTCATTAAGATAATAAATAAAATCAAATGCATAAAAAGACGAACGTATTAAATTTTTAATTTTTTTCAATATTTTCGTTTCTAATATTTCGTTGGCGGAGTGTCAATGGAGTGGACAGACAATAAAAGGTAAATCTTCAAAGATAGTAATTTGTTAAATTAAAATAGACATGTATACTTAGGAAGTTAACATTTACTTTTGTAGTTTGAGAAAAATTTGGACGTCGACAGAGACAAAGTATTTTCTTGTAGCTTATGGTAACAAAAAATCTTCTACCTTCTACCTTCTTTTTATATATTTTCAGAGCCAACCAACCACCGTCGAAGTGCTTCACGTTATATTAAAAAATTTGCTTAGAGCGTACAAAGCAAGTTCCGACGCTAACAAAAGAACTTTAGAGTTAGCCACCAAAGCCCCATTTGAGGAGGAGATGGAAGTCATCTTTGGTACTAAGACCGGGAGCCGCAACAGCCACCGATGAATCTGTATCTTCTTCAAGTAACAAAAAACTTCCAAATGAGTTACTTTCGCTGTCATCATCACTATCGGATAACCACTATAATAAACAAATGTTGAGTTCAATAAATAAATATTAATAAATAAATCAAGAGTTTACCTCCAATGGAATTGCTTCCATTTTCAATTTTTTGGTTTTTTTTTTTTTCTTTTAAATGTCATATTTTTGACAAAATAGATGT
This sequence comes from Volucella inanis, assembly GCA_907269105.1. Lineage (NCBI taxonomy): Eukaryota > Metazoa > Arthropoda > Insecta > Diptera > Syrphidae > Volucella > Volucella inanis. The sequence continues at coordinate 229,111,687 of OU026153.1, read as the reverse complement.
CAAATTGTTGCTACAACAGAGAACTAATTTTTTTCAAAGATCAGGGCTATTTTATTATACCCAATGATCTGTATGATTCATCTGGTTATAATAAATACACCTTATGTGAATAGAAGAGAATTCAGGCTTGCGATCGTAAAACAATGCATCACTTTGTCTCCCTATTCATACAGTTCAATGAAGAGATTGCCACCACTTACCATTCACATTTAAGCCCACAGTCAAATTATTTTTTGTATTTTTTCAATTTTATAGTTTTAATAAAATCACCATTTTCAAACTTTTTTTTTTTTTTTTTTTCAAAAAAATAAAAGGAAGGTGTTTTTGATATTTTGATTTTTTTCAGAAACTAAAAATAGTGCGTCTTGCATATGACATTTAATAATTGGTAGATAGTAATATAGGGCTTTCTAATAATGACTTGACAACTTTTTTTTTTAAATAAAAGGAAAACCATTTGAGATATTTCAAAAACTTTATTATTGGATTGAAGTAAAATCAAAACATTTATGAATGGAACTCAACTTCGTTCATATGGCCACCGTGGGCACGTTTGCAGCATTCGATTCGTTGGACCCAATTTTTAACGACTCGGCCACACAGTTCGGCCGAAACGGCCGCTATTTCGAGTTCAATGTTGGCTCTGAGCTCTTCCGACGTCGTTGGCGTGTTGGCATAGACCAATGACTTAACGTAGCTCCCCAGAAAATAGTCAAGAGGCGTTAAATCGCACGAACGAGGAGGCCAATCGACTTGAGATAACACGCTCACCATACTTACTACTTACATACTTACTGTGGGTTTTCACCCGACCAATAGCGCATATTTTGCTTATTGACGAACCCATTGAGTCAAAAATGAGCTTCGTCACTGAAGACGATTTTGCGATGAAATTCATTATCTTGGCGCATCTTCTCCAGAACCCAATTGGAGAAAGTACGTCGCTTCAAATGGTCCATCGGCTTCAATTCTTGAGTCAGCTTGATCTTGTATGGGTGTAAGCGAAGATCCTTACGGAAAATACGCCATAATGTGGTCTGAGTGATGCCAATTCTTGAGAATGCTGTGGAATTGACTGATTTGGATCGTTTGCTACGGACGTCTGAACAGCAGCGATATTTTGACACTTCGACCAACCCGTTGTCTCACTGACATGGCAACATCACGCAACGAATATGTAGACTCAAATTTTTGCACTAAACTTGTTATTGCCTGTCTACTAGGGCGAGAATTGGAGTTAACGCTCTTAAAGTTGCAGTCACCGACTCCGGATATCTGTAGAAAATTTTCATAATTTGCAGACATTGCACGTTAGTGTACTTTACAGTGATGAAAATTATGAGTTTACTGAATAAACTGACAGTGACAATTTGATGACTAGTGAAAGAGTGCGTTCAAAAATTAAAGTCAACGTTGTCAAGTCAATATTGGAAAACCCTATATATTTAAAATTAAAAAAAAAAAAAAAAAACCCTTAAGATGTTAATAATTTTTACTATTTCTTGTTTAAAACATTGAGATCAAAAATAATATTTTAAAGACTTAAGACAGGTTGTTTTGAATTAATACGATTAAAAAAATTTTAAATTTAAATTTTAAATTTGTAATTAAAAAGGTTAAATAAGAACACATTTCTGGATTTAAGAGGCAGATTTGCTGTTGTTTTAAAATTATTAAAATTTATAACAGACCTCTATTTTACCTTCAAGCATTTTTTTTACACTTACGAGGTGTGCTTAAAATGTAAGGTGATTTTTGAGATTTCGCGGGCAACGAACATTCGATTATCGATTCTTTTTTTTGTCTGTTTTGGTACACATGTCCTGAATAAAAGTTCACAGTTTCAAGTATATAGCATACTTGGTGTGTTTTTGAAAGATAGAAAGTTTAGACATCTTTTGATTTGCTCCGCGGTGTGTGCACCTTATGTGTGTGTGTTTGTGTGGTGTGCACCTTGATAAAAAACTCAAACAACAAGTTTGTTCATCTTAATCTATATTGTCTCCTTCAAAGGTATCCCCATCGGCTGCAACACACTTATGACTGCGCTTGATCTATTCCTCGAAACATTTTTTATATTCGGTTTTCGGTATGTCCATCAGTGCTTCCCTCGATTTTTCCATTACTGCCTCTCGGCTGCAAAATCGCGTTCCCTGTAGTGGTTTTTTAACTCGATTGAACAGAAAGAAGTCACAGGGAGCCAAATCAGGTGAATTCGGTGGCTGTTGGATGGTGTTTGTTGCATTTTTCGTCAAAAAATTCGAATAATGATGGCACTGTGCGACGGCACGTTATCATGGTGCAAAATCCAAGAGTTTTCTGCACACAATTCTGGTCTCTTTCGTCGAATTGCTGAACGCAAACGTCTCATAACGCCCAAATAATACTCTTTGTTTACTGTCTGGCCTTCTGGCAAAAATTCATGATACACCACACCGTTGTAATCCATGAATACCGTGAGCATTGCCTTCTTTTTTATCTGAAAACGACATGTTTTTTTTGGTCTCGGTTCATTTGGTAAACGCCATTCACTTGACTTATGTCTGGATTGCGCGGCGTACTCATAAGCCCACGTCTCGTCTCTAGAAATGATCCTTTTGATTGAATGTAGGATCGGATTCAGCCACGCAAATCATCTCTCTTGCGACGTCAACACGATCTCTTTTTTGCATGAAATTGAGGTCTTTTGGCAACAACTTTGCTGCTACACGACGGAAACCCGAATCATTAACCAAAATGTCTTGGACGGATCCATAGGCAATGTTCAAGTCCACCACTATCTCTCTGATGGTTAATTTACGGTTATTGACCAACATTTCTTTTACTTCATCAATGTTTTCGTCGGTTTTCGATATTGACGGTCTGCCACTGCATTCAGCATCTTCGATTGACTCACAACCACTTTTGAACCGCTCGTTCCACTGGTAAACGACCGTTTTCTTTAGAGAATCGTTGCCGAAACACTTTTCCAAAATTTCCAACGTTCGCGCACCCTTAAATCCGTTTTTTACACAAAAGTTAATACCGGTTCCTTGTTGCAAATTTAAATCCATTTCTAGAATTTTAAAAAATCGCCAACATACACAAAGAAAAATGTACTCTTGGCTACGTACCTTTTGCAAATGTCTCAGCTGAATTCTACAACCTTTTTTGTTTTTGGGTAACGATTTACCAGAACTGTTATTTACATCATATTTTCAACAGGATTGTGCTCCAGCCCACTATGGTCATGAGGTTAAGAACTTGCTAGATGAAGAGTACGGTAATTGTTGGATAGGAAGAAACAGAACAGATCACTGGCCTACAAGATCTCCTGATCTTACATTATTGGTCAGAATTAAAGAACTTGTTTATTCAACCGAAATAACAACTTTGAGTCAAATGGAAGAGCGTATTCTTGAAGCGTCATCAAAAGTGAGGCAGCAGTTAGCATTAACAAAACATTCGCGGTGATATCTAAAATCAGGCTATAGCATGTATACGAAACCAAGGACGATACTTTGAGCACCTTCTAAGGGGTGATTCATCGTGAGCTTTGATTTTCAATAAGCCTTTTTGACAGATAACGCGTGACTCCTATCAAACTACTTTGTTATTTTAGTCCAGTACCGTTTGGCAAATCATTACGAAAAGACTCATATGACAACAGCGTCTCCACATTGTTCAGCTGTATTATGAAAATTAGCGTTCTATGAGACATGTTTTTCGTTCTATTCGAGGAACTTACGGTGTGCATAATCGATCTACTGATACCAATGTTGGCAATACCATTCGCAAATTTGAGTATCAGCTTACATTAGTGGATGATACTCGACCGGTTAGACCACATCCAGCATGTAGTGAAGAGACTATAGCAGCTGTAGCTGAGAGTGTGCACAAAGATCGTGACGAATCGATTCGTCGTCGTTCTCAGCAGCTTGGCTTGGCGTGGCGTATTTTACGTGAGGATCTCGGCCTAAAGGTATACAAAATTCAACTTGTGCAAAAACTGAAGCCAGGCGACTTGAATTTGCGTCATATTTTCAGTGAATGGGCTCTGAAAAAACTCAATGGAAATCCGGTGTTTTATCGTGAATTTTTTTTCAGTGATTAAGTCCATTTCTGGCTCAATGGATACGTTAATAAACAAAATTGCCGTATTTGGGCTGATGAGCAACCCGAAGAGTACCAAGAGCTAACATTTTATGGGCTGGTGAAACAATTGGTCCATATTTCTTCAAAAATGAGGCAAATCAGAATGTTACCGTCAATGGTAACCGTTAGCGCGCCATGTTAACAGACTATGTGCTTCCTGAAATTCAAGCATATGGTCTCGGTGAGCTCTGGTTTCAACTTGTTGAGAAATCATTTTGGTGAGCACCTAATTTCACGTTTTGCTACGGTAAATTGGCCGCCTAGATCGTGCGGTATCACAGTTTTGGACTATTTTCTCTATGGATATGTAAAGCCTCAGGTCTTCCGGAATAAGCCAGCTACGATTGACGCTTTGGCAACCAACAATACTCCTGTTATTCGCGAGACACCGGTAGCTATGTTTAAACGAGGCACCCAAAATTGAATCTTCCGAATTGAACACCTTAGACGTAGTCTTACCAAACATTTACATGACATCATTTTTGAAAAGTAAATGCCATGAATTGTTCTTTTAAACAATAATAAAAAATTTAAGTTCACTCTCAAATTTATGTGTTTTTTTTTTTACATTATACATCAAACTTTACGATGGATCACACTTTAAAACTGCCTTAGTACACACATATTGTAAAATAAAAATTATCTAAAACTAAACAAAAGCATTTTTTACTCATTGCCTTTGGAGCTTAAGGCAAAAAACCCTTGTTTTAATTTTACCTGTTGTATGTTTTTCAAGTATCATAAAATCTATTGGGTTTTCTGCGAACTTTTTACACATTATTTGTTTTCTTATTGTTACGTTCAGAAAAAAAAAATAGAAAAACCTTATATTTATGAGGCATTTTCTGGAAAAAAGTTACTTCAAAGTTAAAAATTAGCAGGGGCAAGAAAAATGGAACAGGCTTAGAAATTGGAAATCTGAAGTCTCAAACAGATGTCAGCTTTATTTAAATTCAGTTGTAAATGCTAATATTTTTTCTAAAAACAAATTCCTCTATAAACTTTCTACCATTAGTATTGATGGTGCAATTTTTTTTTAACATGCGTCAGGGCAAACCAAAGTAAGTTTTTTTTATTAATACTCGACAAATTATGTCTACATTGGAGATAGGCCCTTATTGTAGAACGATTTTTTTCTTGGTATATACCCAAGATTCTTTTACCAAAATATCGTCAACGAACTAGGGGACACTCTGTCAATATTTAAATAGACAACGAAAAGGTAACACTAACAAAATAAGGAATTAGTGTCAATAACTTACTAAAAATCTGTATATGTCCATTACAAAGTTCAACCTGATTTCGGAAGCATACAAGACGAGGTGATTATGAAAGCATTGCGGATGACGATCGTGTACACCCGACATAAGAAATAATCCACATCTTCGTGTGTTCAATCAACGGACAGACAAGCGGAAAACAACGACAAGTACTTCCAACTTAATATTTGTACGAAAGGCAACCGTTTACATCATCGGCCACGAATGGAGAGGTACACCCTGTGTCTCACAAGTGGAACTTCTCACTCCATTATGCACAATCAAAAGAAAAGTAAACTCACGCACTTTTTTTTCCATCATCCAACAGCTCAGTAATACAAAATAAAATCACCTAAATTCAAAAGGACCTATAGCATAATATATATTATATTGTAATTGTAACAATGGTAAAATTAAATTATTTAATGTTAATCGATATGAGTAATATGCACAAATAAACTACCAAGAAACACTCAGTGATTACTCAGTCATTTACCTCCCTGTCCTCACAAATCTTTTCTTTCTTTGCAACTCTTTTTTACCAATAAAAATCGATTATCTCTACTTCCCAAAGAAGACGTAGAAGATATACGAAGCTCTGGTTGACCGTCCCCACTTCGTTTTGAAGAAAATGACAATGCCAACAAATCTACGATCTCCATTCAAATTCTACGCATGCAACCAAAGGAAAAATATTAAAGCACAGCATGTAAAACTATAGTAGTTACAACTGGAAATAAAGGATGCATTGGGTACAAAGAAAACAAAAGGATTAAGACAAAAGGTCACCATAAAGCATCAGTCGTGCACCAATAATACACCGAAAAGAAAAGCAAACCACAACCGAAACGATGTTCGGTTATCCGAAAAATTATAATAATATGTAGGCCATAAATCATAAGAAAAAGGATTCTTGTCGGCATGTCAGTCATGAACCACAGTGTAAAGTTTCAATGGAAACAAAAACAACAATGTACCATATTTGTAATTAAACTTTTTGTAATGGATGATTTTCTGATGTTTGAAGGGCCCACTTTTTAATTGTTAAATAAAAACAAAAGTGTATACAATTTTTATTTGAGTTGACAAATCAGAGCTTGCCATTTGTTTGTTAAAGATTATTTCATGTAAATGTTAACCACGACTACGATTTAAGTTAGCCATACTGAATGACCAATTTTAAATAACTTTTTGGAGGATATTGGTTGGTAACTCGCAAATAAGAAGTGTACTGTTGTCTTCCAAGCTACAATTGACGCTGGCTTATCACAATGGACGATTGATTTGACGTATACCCATAAAAAATCAGTGCAAAACGAGAGAAAACTTGCTCATCGAATTGATTTATCGATTCGCTTGACCTACAGTAATATTACATAGCCAGCCCCAACAACAACAACCCGAACAGCAACACAAAACCTTGCCTGCATAAGACAAAATAATAGGTGATTCATCATAAGGTTTTGTTTATAATGTTAAATAAAACACATAAATTTGAAAGCAAACTTAAAATTTTTATTATAGATTAATACAACAACTTATGGCATTTATCATTTAAAAAATAATATTATATAAATGAGACGACTATGTCTGAGGTGGTTCAGTCGGAAGGTCCAATTTTGGGCGCCTCGTTCGAGCATAGCGACTGGTATCTCGCGGATAACACGAGTAATATTTACTTTCAAAACGTCAATCGTAGCTGGCTTATTCCTGAAGACCTGAGACTTTGCATGGAGAAAATAGTCCAAAGGTGTGATATCGCATGATCTAGGCAGCCAATTTACTGTAGCAAAACGTGAAATGTAGTGCTCACTAAAATGATTTCAGAGCAAGTCCATTCTTTCACTCGCTGTATGGCTCGTAGCGTCATCTTGTTGAAACCAGAGCTCACCGAGACTATGTGCTTGAATTTCAGGAAGCATATAGTACGTTAACATGGCGCGATAACGGTTACCATTGACGGTAACATTCTGATTTGCCTCATTTTTGAAGAAATATGGACCGATGGTTTCACCAGCCCATAAAATGGTAGCTCTTGGTACTCTTCGGGTTGCTCATCCGCCCAAATATGGCAATTTTGGTTATTAACGTATCCATTGAGCCAGAAATGTTCTTCATCACTAAACAAAATTTCACGATAAAACACGGGATTTTCATTGAGTTTTTCCAGAGCCCATTCACTGAAAATATGACGCAAATTCAAGTCGCCTGACTTCAATTCTTGCACAAGTTGAATTTTGTACGCTTTTAGGCGTAAAATACGCCAAGTTGTGGAAAACGCCAAGCCAAGCTGCTAAGAATCGATTCGTCATGATCTTCGCGCCCAATCTCAGCTACAGCTGCTATAGTCTCTTCACTACGTGCTGGATGTATATAAATGTAAACGGGGACTCAAATTTTCGAATGGTATTGGCAATACTGGTTTTAGTAGGTCGATTATGGGCACAAAAAACATTTCTCACAGAACGTTGATTTTCGTAATACAGCTGAACAATTTGGAGACGCTGTTGTGGTCACAAGTCTTTCCATGATGACTTGCCAAACGATACTGAACAAAAATGAGAAAGCATTTTGATAGGAGTCACGCGTGATCTGTCAAAAAAGAATCACCCTTTATTAATAACGCATGGTCAGCAACACCGACAAGAACAACGACGACGAAACATTGACGCCCAATAATTGATAGAATAAAAATAACATGCAATGTAAGCATAAAAACTTTGTAATTGCTCAGGTGATCCCACTGACTTGTGGAGTCAGCGTCTGCTTGGCTTTCGCCGAACATATGATATGCAAGTTCTTAGAACCACCTTGGCAAACGTTAAGTTAGATGTTTTAGCAAAAACATGTAATAAGTTAGCCTTACTCGATCAATGAATAAAGTTCTTTTTTTAATTGAGGTGTGGGCAATTACATATAATTCGTGCTGTGTGGCATGTAGCACTGTCTTGCTTTAACCGCATATCGACCAGATTCAACTCGTGTATTTTGGGCGGGCCCCATTGATGATAAAATCGTTCTCACGATCATCTGTGAAAAAATACGGATCAATGATTCCCCCGGACTATAAACAGCACCAAACAGTACATTTTTTTGTTGGTTGCTCATCAAGCAGAAATCTGCTTCGTCACTGAAGACAATTTTTCGATTTTCCTCCAGTTTTTCTAAGGTCCGCCCAATCTTCGAAAATTCGACGTTGTAGCATTTCGTTCGTCCTTAGTGCTGGCACAAGCTGTATTTTGTGAGGTTTTAGACCAAGATTTTTGCGTAGAATTTTCTATGTGGTCGAGTAGCACAATACAAATTCCTGCGAATGGACAAATCACGATCCTCATTAATACTGGCGGATACAGCAGGAATATTTTCCTCTGTACGTACTCAACGCATACAAGTTGGTGGCTTAATGTACAATATCGTGAAATTGGTGAGAAATTTGATCACTATAGCTTGAATTGCGTGCTCGGTAGGTTGATTATGGATAACCGTAAAATGGTCGAAATGCCAATGCTATCTGAGCATGTTTTATTTCGACACATGTCATTATCATCCGTTGCGATGACTAATTACGATGAATCATAAGGCAGGTTTCCAGTTTTTTCTAAGATTTTGTGAAATTGATTTTCAAGAGTTGGTGCTTGTTCATTTGCTAGTATACGAATACTTTCAAATTTACTCAATTTTTTCACTCCACACGGTTGCTTTTTGTTTAAAGCAGGGGAGAAAGAACTACCTTTGGTAATCAAATTGCAGTTTTATGTTTTAGGAAAGAGAGGAGTCAGCTCGGTCTCTAGATAAATCATGTAATTGGAGGTATTATTCGGTAGTCTGAACACCTTTTTAATGCAGTAGCGTTCATTATTCAAAAATTATAAATTGATAAATTCTCATGCAACATTGGAAAAATAAAAAAGCTTTTTAATATAAAATCCGGTTACAGACGTGAGTTGAAAAAAATTGAGAATAATGAAAAATCTGGTTGTAGTTCCGATAAAGTACACATTTGAAGTCTATGGTATTTCGACTGTTTAGATTTTCTAAAAGACCACGAAAAGCAAAAACTACGACTATGAAATTGTCGAAGAAGGAATCGTCAGTAACTTTGCTTAAACCACAGGTCTTATGCAGCACATGCAAGAAAGAAATGAGCTTCTCCAAGCTGCTATTGACAATATGAAGCAGTCAGCTAAAGATGACGCTTCGTTAGACGAGGTAGAAATTTATGAGAACAGTTGGGGAGCATCTTTTTGAAAGTTTTTCAATATTCAACAAATTTTTGCCAAGAAAGCAGTGGAAGATATTTTGGTTCTTGGCAATAAAATCAATTAACCTTGAAAGTATCAACAGAAGCAGAGCGTAAAACAATTTCAATACCATCATGTGCATCATCAAGAAGACCAACACCTCATCTTCTTCGGACGTTACAGATTTTCGGACGATACATCTTCACTGTTAATACAGAACAGAATACTAGTAGTTATGATAGCTTTTTAAATTTAATCTCAGATGATCAATTTTCATAAATCATAATAAAATATTATTTACATTTCGTGAATATTTTCATAAATATATTGACATGTAAAAAATAATACATATGGTATTACTGGTTTTTAAAATGCAATTTTTGTCATGGTACTGCTCCGACACTATTGAAATATTGGTATAAGTCTTGACGTACAATATATTTTTTGCCTTCGTCGATAGGTTTCTTGTTTGAGTGGAATGCAAAGATGTCATCTGCGAATTATTTGAACGCCAGGACCCTGACTGAATTGCCGCAGTTTCGACGTCTTCTGCGTCAATGCTTCGCAATTGCAAATAGCATGTCGAGTTACGTTGCCAAAAAAAAATTGTGTATATAGAGACATGCTCAGACAATTATGTACTTTTGCTTTATCGGGGTGTAAACTAATTGTTGTCAAGAGTACCCTTAAACGAGACGACAAAATACCAAAACCATTTTCCACTATTCTACGAGCTCGCAATAGTCTGTAATTGAAAATTGTCTTTTTTTCAGACAAATTGTGTCTACTGAAAGGTTTAATTATGTTTTCTTGCAAAGGAAAGGCGTCATCTCTAACAAAAATATATGGCAGCTCGATGTTTGTACTGGGTAACTTGTTTGACTGAGGGATTTGTAATCCCTTCAATTTTTCAAAAAAAAAAAAAAAAAAAAAAATTGAATTTGCAAAGATACTACTATCAGATACACGTTCGTTTGCTCCGGCTTTTGCCACGATGAACTGGTTATCTGCATCTACTACAGTAAATACCACTATTCTGATACTTTTTTTATAATTGAAATATTACGATCCTGTATTTGCTGGTTTACGGATGCTTATGTTTCTCGTCCATAAAAATTTGAGGTCCTCATAATTTTTTTTTAAAGCAAAGAATCGTAAAGTTGCAGATGTGGTGAAATAGCGTCGCGCATCAAAGCAAATTTTTGCAATCATCAGGAGACGAATACTTCAGTTCTTTCAATAATTTTATATGAGTAGATTTAGACCTGCGCTTTATCCATTCCTTTGTTCAAATTATTTTTCTTTTGCACTCCGATAATAGCTCTCCTTCATCCTCTAAACATTCAATTATAATTTAGATAATTAAAAATCTTTCTTTTGCCGTCATTATTATAAGTAATAAAATTTATCAATTTGACTTGACAGCTTTCGACAAATGGAGAGATGTGTTTAATTGTGTTGGAGTAAATTGGTCTCAGCGTCTGCGGGCTTTAGTGGTACCATGTACTATGTTTTAGTGTTTACAGGATGCTGAACGCTAGGAACAATCTAAGCGAGTGGGAAAAAGCCACCTTTGAGGGAGCGAAAGCCATCCTGGCCAACTAATTGCCTACTCAATAGGTGACAAGCAAGGAAGATGTTTCTGCAACATCGGAAGTGGAAGCCAATCAGGCGAGGAGAAATCGAAAGAAGGGAGTAGCGTCTCTGGAAAGAAGGGTAGTTTCAGCAGTGGGAGACACATCCGACTAAAACTTGGAGCCGAATGATGCAAAAAAGGTGAAGGCTGATACTTCATCCGCAATGCGTCATAAGCAAAGCGACCCGAAAAACTAGCTTTTTCTTGCAGTAATAAACGAGCTGCAACTTTACGGTTGTCCAACAACCGACCAGTGAAAAAACGTCGAAAAGAAATATCAAAGCACTGGTTGGAGAGGTTAAAGCTTGCGGAAACAAGCCTTCTGTGGACTTCCTCATTTCTTTTGGAAAATTACAGCCCAGGTGACCTGAGGGCAGCAATATGCGAAAGGACTTCCCCTACGACTCAGAGGTAGTTAACTAAGTAAAACTAAATGACACTTGGCAAGGTAGAACGATTGGATGCTGTTGCTGAGCTGTGATGCCAGCATCAATCATACACAATGGGGAAGCGGTGAGTGTTTGTATGCTTTCATTATTTTCCAACCTAAATATTCGTAATAGAGTAAATTCACCCACTGTTGTGGTGAAAATAAGGGAATGGACAGTAGTCAATGAAGAGACGATCTCGGATCACCGACACTTCAAGGTGAACTTTCAAAATAGAGTATGCAGTTTTAAAAGAAATCCTAGAAACACTGATTGGGTCAAATATACATGGAATTTTTTTTTTTTTTATTATTTCGCGCGTGCACCAAGAGGATATGAATACCCTTTTACTAGCTTTTTTCTCCAGGGCGCGGGCGGGTGGTGTAGTAGTTTGAAACTCAGATGTATTAGGTTTCGATATTTTTCCCAGAGGTGGTTTTCAAACTACACGGGACGAGTCAGTGCGTCCTAGTTGTTAAGTTGTTAGTTCGTTAGACTTTTTCAGAGAATTGCCTCGCACGAGATTCGAACCAGCGACCCTCTGCTTGAGGAGTCTATACATATACCACTACACCAAAGCCACCCCCTAAATATAAAGAAACAATTCAAGTACCTAGCTAGAAAGTCAAAATGGGCTTCATGGCAGAAGTACTGAGAATCTCTTGCGAGGCTTCGAGAAAAATGACGGAACCTGGACTGAAAGTTGATGGAAACCAAATTTCCTGGATCCACATTATCAGATGACTCTGGCATGCTACGGTACACTGAAAACATTAATCTCTTTCTCTTCAAAAAGGAAATAGGTGCTCTTGTTAATAGAAAAAAACTGAGTTTGCAATGGCGGCCTTCCTCAATACAGAAGGAGCCTTGAACAACGTAAAGTGCAGCGCCATTAAAAAGCGCTTTGTTACACCCTTAAAAGGGTTAGTACAATGTGTATAAGTGCCACGACATACGCAGATAACATGATCATAATAGCGGAGAGAAAATACTTAAATGATTTAAGCGACATGATGGAGGTTGCCCTTGAATCAGCACTTGGACAAAAAGATGTGGTGTCAATGCCAACCCTTCCAAAACAAAACAGAAAGTATAAGATACCGCAATTCAGACTTCCCAAACTCAACGGAGTGGAATTGTCCCTATCGGACAGCGCGAAGTATGTGCGTGTGATTCTGGATAAAAAACTGAATTGGAATCTTAACGTAGAATCAAAAAGGTAAGGAATGCTCTTTTTATCTACAAAAGAATGGTAAGAACAATTTGGGGCTGAAAACTACTACGGTGAACTGGCTATATACGGTGGTGGTAAGGCCCATACTTACATATGGCGCACAAGTATGGTTTGAAAGCAACGAACAAGAGAATGACTTTCGGAAAATTTGCGGCGATTTAAGGAACTGCTTCCATAGCCGTTACAGGTGCACTTCGTACTACACATACGGCAACATTGGACACCTTTCTGCACCTAACAACACTTGAAATACAGACGAAACAACTTCCTGGCAACAGTGCGATGCTAAAGGATGAACTTCCTTCCTTGGTCGACTTCGACATTCCGTATGGTATAACTTATCCGGACAGGGCGGATTGGAAAACAAGTGGAATAGTCCTAGTAAATAAAATTACAATTTACACAGATAGTTCAAAAACGGATGAAGGAACAGGTTCTGGTATCTTCTCAGAAGACCCAGAATTAAGAGTATCTGTAAGACTATCGGACGCAAGCAGTATTTTCCATTTTTCCGGAAGAGATATCGCAATCTAGGTCGATAGCCATGCCGAACTTAAGGTAATGGAATCGACCAACATTAATTCTGATATATCTGTATCCAAGACTCTCTGGACATTTTTTTGCGGTTGGAGGTCGAAGTAGTTAATAAAATTAAACAAGGATAACCTTAAGTCAATAATAGGAATCCGTACAGAACACTGTCTCCTGCCCAAACTCGCCAACAGACTCAAATTGTCACATACGGATATTTGCTGTGATCTGCAAGCTGTTGAGGACATAACACTCATACTTAGTGAACCTAGAGGAATTAAACGGCAAGAACTTCAAAGGCACTTTTGTCCTCGGAATCAAAATTCAACTGGTTCCAAAACGATCGCTATGGGCCCGATTTGGTACCTAGTGTTTGTGTGATGGCATGTCTAGCATACCCCTACTTTAACCTAACCTAACTTTTCCTCTGTAAGGTGTTTGAGAAAATTGTAAGTAAAGAAATGAAGACCTTTATTGGACTAAAAATTTGCTGAACTAATCTAGACTTAGAGCAAATCACAACTTCACAACTAAATATTACTAACGACATTCTACATAAAATTTAGGATGTCTATGACTTTCATATCTATGCGGATGATGTGCGGTACATAAGGAATAAGGAATAAGTACCCAAATCCACAGAGTTTTCTAGTACCGCAAATCTTAAAGCAAACCTCGATTCCACATTTATTTGGTTTCGAAAAAAAGTATCTTAGCGTTATCTCTTCAAAGACCAAGATGCTACTAATTGGTATTGCAGTAATAATTAAGAAATGTGAATTTTCCTATTTTTTATTAATAAAAGTCTAATTGAGACAGTTAAAAAAATAAAAAAATTTAATTTAACAAAGATCTTAACTGTGCCGACAATATAAACTACGTTGCCTTAATAATATATGGCGTTCTTAGAGGATTGAACCCAACAGAGCGGTACCTTTCTTGTCACCGTCAAAATTAAACTCATTAAGTCTTTCGTTCTGCCCACCATACCATATCGTATGGCTACGAAATTATTGAAACTTCGCTTTCCTTATCCTAGATACATTATTTTATATGAACAGGAAGGATTACATAACCGCCTTTACTTTAAAGTAAAAGGACAAAAGGCTTATCTCTGACTTTCATGCATTTAGCACCAAACTACCTTTAGATACTCTATTTCCTCTTACATACTCTTAACGTCCTTGATGGTGCAGCTATCCTAATAATTGCCATAGGAATTTCAATACTTCGTTGATCACTTTTTCGGCTTATATATTCCAGTTCTTTATTTATCTTAAATTATGTTGATACTGCAAAAGACTTCATTCATCCCAAAATAGCTTCGGTAATAGATTAAGCTGGATTGCATTTAAAGTAGCTGAAATGTTCAAACTAACTTCCTGTGGAATATGATGAGTGAACGTTTGTACTCCTATTTGGAGATCAGCAATCAGAGAATAATAAAAGGAGGAAGAAAAAAGAGGTACCGATGTATATTGGTATTAAACGTTTGCAAGTTATAATGACTACGAAAAAGAGAGTTCGGCAGGGCAATCCATAAGCGAGTTGTTGACTAAAGAACGAATCACGGTATTTTACAGTGTAACAGTGTAACATTTCTTATCTCGCTTGAGGAATCCTAGATACTCCGCAGCATTTTTGGTGACATCTAATATATGGTCATACCAACGACACACATACGGAAAATGGAGAGCTTTTCACTTCTACGTTGCAAGTGCTATTTATAGATAAAGGTTGACTGTTTAAATTTCACTTTAACAGCAGACAGCATTAAATCCCACTCTCTTGGTGGTTTCCCATCTAGTAATGGTACTAACAATAGGAATTAAATTTGCTTAAAATACGCTGTCGTTCCCATTCTACAGACGAAGATTTGGGACTTGAGTCCGGGAACGAATATGAAAAGCAGAGATTGCTGTCATCAGCGAAGGAATATGTTGGATTAGAAGTAGCAAACAAGAAGTCATTGACACAAATAATAAGAATCTCGGATACGCAACCCTGAGGCACACCTGCATTTATTTTGTGAATATCGGACTTGAAACCATCCAAGACAATTTGAATTGAACGTTCCGAGAGGTGGTGTCTAATCCATTGCAGAAGAGAAGAAAGCCTAATGCCAAACTCTGTCAAACGCCTTAGAACTATCAATTGTAAATGTAAAGATCCTTAAGAATTTTTGCTACTACACGAGCAAGAGGCAAAGTGTGCAGCAAGCATATTCGCCTTGTGTAAAGAGCTGGCAGTTAGAATGTCATTATAAATGAGCGTTGAGTTGGAGGATACGGAAAATTTTCTAAAATTTGTGGTAAACGATCAAAAAATTTTTACTGCCTTTGGGACGTTGTAGTATTTTTTGCCTCAGTTGTTGGTCATAGTAAAATTCTCGTTCATAGCTCGTTTGAAATTTTCAGTTATCCTCTCTCGGTTTAGTCTTGCAGGACCGAAAAAACTTTTCTCTTACCTCGACAGTCTCTTACAGCTCGAGTCGTATCACGCATTTTGATTTGGAATTCTTCATACAATGAGGTATAAAGGATCGCAGTCCAAAGAGAATAGTGTTAGCGATCATGTTAACAGCGGCATCCACATCGTTATCGAGGAACCAGAACGACCGGTTAAAATTCCTTAATGAAGCTAATAAGTCCGCTCATATTTCCTCGTATTGCCATACGGTTCTTTAAGGAATCTTTTCTCTAACCTTGGGATCAGTATACAAGAAATTATGTGACACATTGGTCCGAAGTCTAGGGTGTCGGTGGTATCTATCTCAGGACACCATCCTTCGGGTGTTGCCTGTGCAGAGTGTCGAATCCACCGAGAGCTGTGTATATTAAAATCACCTGTAATGGCGATTTCAGTTTTGGATACATAGATAAAATTGTTTGTATGGAGTCAGACAGCGCACCAAACTCATTAAAGTTGAATTACTGTTCACTTTGGGGCTTCTGTGAATAAAGCAGTACCAGATAATTTGATTGCTGAGATGAAATTTTAACTACACGAAATTGGATTCCAAATTGGAAAAGGGAGAACATTGTAGTGGAGTTTGGTAAGCTACATAGCATAGGAAGATATCTTAAGTGATGAGCTAGTTGTATAGAGCTACATTCAGTTTTGGTATCCATGCCAAATTTACGGCGATAAAAAAACGCTTGTTCCTCCAAATAGGATGGAATTAATTTCACTCGGACAAAAGATTTCAAAGAAGCATTGTCATGTAAGCTATTAAACAGAATTTTCAAGTTAACATCAAAGATACAATCTTCCATAGGTCTGTCCAACTACTTGCATACTCTGATAACACTGATATCATTGGCAGAGTGCTATACTATTCAAACTATTGCTAGCGTAAGCTGATAGAATCGCTACCTTCAATGGATTTCGAAAAAAATCGGGGTTGAGAATTAGGGACAATGGTATATCCACCGACGAGGGTATTCCACTTTCTCTTAAGATTTTTCATATATCCATTGAAATACTACTCGAATATAATGGTTAAACATATAAATCTCAGCTTTGAGTATTTATCACATGTTCTTGTCAATCATGTATAAACAAAATTTCCATCTATGGCTTTTCAATTTATCTACATTCCATTCCCTTTTCATTTGGAGGCGTTCAGACTTAAGTAAAAGCTAAATGCGTTCCATTCAAATCCATTTGAGTAATTCCTTTCCATTTCCATTTACTAAAACACCTGTAAGCCCCTGGCGCAATTTTCAAGTAAAAGCACTTCGCGTTACACACTTTCCTCATTCAAAATGCTTCTCACTTTGTCACACGTATTTGTTTTATTCTTGAATTCTCGTATAATGCTACACACTTACATATTTAAACATTTAAAAGTTGAATGTCAAATCTGTTGCTGATACCCAACCCCTCCGTTTTACTCCAACTGAGTCTAAGAAAGAAGGATAAAGTAACACGCATTGCCAAAATCCCTAGTGCTTTTGAAACTAAGGTCACCCCTGTACTCGTGCTGGTACCTACAATATATTTCAACCGATTTCAGTATTTTTTCTTGAAAATAAGATGAGAAGATATCCGTAACGCCTTGGAAAACAAAAATCGTAGATGACATTGGATTTGTTAGAGAGGGGGAGTGCCACAGATACAAGTAGGAGCGCGATATTTATCTAATCTATTCCAGAGGGGCCTCTTCTTCTGAAACCACCCGGTATCCTGTTCCCGTCAATCAACATAAAGCAACTAGCAACCACCACGCACCGCCCACAGCCACCACCGAGCGACCACAGTGATTTATATCACTTGAAGTATGGTAAATTATTTCTTGATAATTCCACCGACAAGGAATTCTATCGAATTTTATGGCCACCATGGGAAATGAATAAATAAAATTGAAAGACACACTGAAATTGATAGGTGAAAAGGAGCAAACCCCACCTATAGTGCGTCCCAGAGTTCTAGTCATTGTCGTTGTAGTTGTCGTCTACTTCATCGCTGTGGTTCTTGTCCAGCCGCTATCAACCATTCCACCACAACTAGGTGATACACCTCGAGGACACATGATTACTTTTTTTCCTTTTCCTTTTCATTTAGATTTTTGGGGCTGAACAGCTTCCCTCTTCCTCTCCTATTCATTGGACTTTTTATACATTTGTACCTCTATGTATCCGCATATATGTTTGGAGTAATAATAATCTTTAGGGTCGATTTCAAGAGGTGGGCAGGAATGAAATTTAAATTTATTGCACGGATCAGAAGTATTTTTATCAGTATAAATGTATTGTCCTTATGAAATATTCAAGTAAATGAGAAGTGGATTTCTAGTTAAACCTTGACAGCATGACGGCTAAGGCCCGATGCCAGTATTCGTAGTGGTAGTCAAGTCATTTGCAATAGACACAACCACAGCCACAGGGCTTACCTGTTTTGTGGGGAGTTTATATATTCGAACGCAGGACTATTTGGGGGTAAATTATAGATTTCATTTCTATAGATTTGCATAATAAACTCGTTTGGGATAACAAGGTTTACATGATGATTACTGTGAGGTCAACATGTTTACGTTTGTTTGTGGCATTAAATTTAATCACAGATAGATGAGATGGTCGACTGACGATAGGGAAAAGTTTGTCTCCTATTTTGTTAGCTGATGAATTTTTTCATTACGTTGTGGTACACTTAAGGAAACTGTTGTAAACAATTTTGAGATATTTAACATATTATGGACCAAATCTGCATTCCCGATAAGACAGTGATAGGATCTGTAAGAAGCCATCGAAAAAAAAATTATTTTCAAACTGAGATCTCAAAAAGGAATTTGCAAAGTCTGCTAGATGTGCAGGCAGCACGATCGATTGACATCTACGATCTTAATCCACAGTCACTTATCTAGCTATACACATAAAATCGGTTTACGTTTCTTTACGAATAGCCATACTCTCTACCTAAGGTATGGCCTTTCCTGCTACTGCATACTGCGTTGTGCATGCTTTATAGATTTCAACACTCAACAGGCTGTGGCATTAGAGCTTTTATAGTCCGCAAGAGCTAGTATCTAAAACTGGGCGGATTTCCTGTAGAGCAATGTATCACAAGGTTAAAAATAATTCGTGATTATTTCAATTTAAGCTCTATGATAACAGGACTGGAATGAAGAAGGGTTAATACAATATTTCCACCGATCGCCAAGGCACAGCTTTATAAGTCAAATACCTCTTTTACCCATTTTTTTCTGTCGAGTAGAGAAGTGAGACAAAAACTAGCCTATTGTACTTTTTGTATGAAGGTATGCTCCTTTTCGAAAGGTGTGCCGCGGTGTTTTTGTCACTATCACAGCAAACGTCGCAGGATATTATGTCACTTATGATGCTAGATATCATTAATAACAGAGTAGTGCCTCGTTTGCAGTCTTTTCCACTGAAGGACAGTAAGAAAGTCATTGGCAACTTAGAAACGGCGGAAGGGATTTGTTTACTATGCCGGTAACCTGGAGAATGATTCTGAAAAGCTCTTCTCTGAGGCTTGAATAGCAAGTTCATCGACGAATTTATTTCCTCAGTGAGTTTAGTCTTTTGAATTCATTGAGGTACGTTTTGTATTTTCGAGCTAGCTAAGAACTTGTGATAGTGTTCAGCAAACGCTTAAAGCGCATCTTGATTTTAGCTACAGGTGCAGATACCTCATTGCCATCAACAGGATTTCAAGTCCTAACCATCATCTGGTCCTAATTCTGACATTTCTTTATCATAATATTGTAAGCGTCGCAGAATGGTGTCTTAGGCCTAATATACTTACATGCCTTGCTACAAGGTCACGAAGTAATTTAAAGTTTTGTGAAATAAAGGAAATTAGCTGACTTTTTCCTGACGTCGCGAACGATTCGTTTGGTCTGTCTGTATACTGAAAAGTCAAGCTATGCGCAGTTAAATATTCTTACATGAAACCAAACTTTCATGAAAAGGAATACCAGGGAAGATAGGCAGAGCAGGTTCTGTCCCTAAGAAATTATCTTCTGAGCTTTGCCTAGTTGTAATGCAATTGTGATACGAGAACAAATAAAATATAATGAGCTCAGATTTCTGACTGCGTCGAAAGAAGCATAGCCTGATCTGCCTATCTTGAAAGAACTAAAAGAGTTCACCAGGCATAGAAGGACAGCATAGAACACCACCAGCAATGAAATCAGATGTTTTTATCCTCCAAAAAGACTAATTTTTAAACGAAAGACTGCAGGGGACCCACCCACTACATTAATTGCATAATCCGGAGCGAAGATGTTGAAACCAGTGACTCGACCAATACGCTTCATAGCATACGCATAGCCTTAACAGTTCTATTCACCGGTATCATTCTTATCTCGATCATGCTATTAAAACTTGTGTTATCGAAAGCAACTTCAATGTCGATGAATATGCCCAGCGCATTCTCACTGTTGCCCACTGCACCATTAATTATGCCCACCAGATTTCAAAGCATAGTCCCAAAAGATCCCCGCATTGCTAGACATATTGATTTTATACAGAGGATGCATTCCCAAAACGTACATGAAGCTCGACCATTCTCTCAATACTTTATGTTTGGACCTCAAACTTAAACATTTTGTAGAAGCCCTGTGAAGTGTATAGACATTGTAAAGGGTGATTCTTTTAGAGGTATTTTTCTGAAAAGTAAAACAATCAAAAAATTTTAATTTTATCGGGCGATCTTAATTATCATATAAAAGAACCATCTTTTACATTTATTTTTAGAAGACTATCTCTTGCCAAATGTTGGCCGTAATTGCGGATATCATGGTGCATTCTGGTGTTTGGCATTACGAGTAGTGTTTAAGTAATATTGGACTCCAATTCAGTAATCGCAGCTGACTTATGCATATAGACTTTGGTCTTTATGTAGCCACAAAGGAATAAGTCTAAAAGTGTGATGTCACATGATCTAGGCAGCCAATCCGCCGGTCCAAAGCGTGAAATTACCTATTCACCGAATCGTTCCCGCAGCAAATTCTTGGTTTCACGGGCTCTGTGGCAATTTCTTGTTGGAACCAAATGCCGTTGAGACCACGGGCTTTAACTTCAGGCAGTAAAGATTCCATTCCGGCCGGGCTTACACCAAACAGTTCTTTTGTCTGGATATAATGGCAGCTCTTCCACCTCTTCGAATTGTTGCGGATACCAAGTACAGAATGCTTAATGACGTACCCATTAAGCCAGAAATAGAACTCATCGCTGAACAAAATTTTGGTCGAAAACAGTGGATCTTCTTGAAGCTTTTATAAGAGTCTAACGACTGACGATTTGAAAGGTTGGCCGTCGTCTTGAGTTCTTGCACGAATCCAATTTTATATGATTTGAACCATGATACGTCAGAAAAACCAGAAATACGCCAAGTTGTTGCCTACGACAAGCCAAGCTGTTGAAAACGGCGCCGAATCGATTCATGATGGACATCCGCTACCGCCGCAATATTTTCTTTACTACGTGCCTTATGCGGTCTATTTAGTCGCGAATAATCTAATAATGAAAATTGGATTTCATCCTTTTGGAAATATGGACCATAAGTTGCTGTAAGCACACGAAACACATTCCTTGTAGAACGCTGATTTTTGTAATGCAGCTGAATAATTTGTAGACAGTGTGCCGGGATAAGTGGATATTAAAAATACAAGTTTATTCATCTAAATCTATATTGTACCCTTCAAAGTAGTCCCCGACTGCAACACACTTATGTTGCTAAAATGTTCCCCGTAGTGATTTTTTAACTTGGTTGAACAGAAAGAAGCCAAATCAGGTGAATTTGGTGGCTGTTGAATGGTATAGCTGCATTTTTCATCAAAAAATTACGAATAATGATGGGATTGCGCGACGGTACGTTATCATAGTGCAAAATCTGCAAGTTTTCTGCCCACAATTCTGGTCTCTTTCGGCAAATTGCTTCACACAAACGTCACATAACGCCCAAATAATACTCTTTGTTTACTGTCGAGCCTTCTGGTAAAAATACATAATGCACCACACCGTTATAATCCATGAAAACCGTGAGCATTGCCTTCTTTTTTGACTGAAAACGACATGGTTTTTTTGGTCTCGGCTCATTTGGTGAACGCCTAAGCACTTGCCTGATGTCTGAATTGCGTGCCGTACTCATAAACCCATGTCTGGTCTTCAGTAATGATACTTTTGATTGAATGTGGGATCGGATTCAGCCTCGCAAATCATCTCCTTTGCAACGTCAACACGATCTCTTTTTTGCATGAAATTGAGGTCTTTTGGCACCAACTTTGCTGCTGCACGACGGAAGCCCAAATCATTAACCAAAATGTCTTGGACGGATCCATAGGCAATGTTCAAGTCCGCCGCTGTCTCTCTGATGGTTAATTTGCCGTTATTGACCAACATTTCTTTTACTTCATCAATGTTTTCGTCGTCTGCCACTGCGATCATTATCATCGATTGAATCACGACCACTTTTAAACCGCTCGTGCCACTGGTAAACGACCGTTTTCTTTAGAGAATCGTTGCCGTAACACTTTTCCAACATTTCCAACGTTCACGCTCCATTAAATCCGTTTTTTACGCAAAATTTAATACAAGTTCGTTGTTGCAAATTTAAATCCATTTCTAAAATTGTAAAAAATCGCCAACACACACAGAGAAAGCAGTACTATGTAACTTTTGCAAATGTCAAGCTAAGACTTAGAGGGAATGTACAACAGATGTACCAACTTAACAAAAAAAAAAAAAAAAAAAAAAAACAGAACTCAAATGGGAACAATGGGAGCGGCATACGGTGATAATTCCGGTTTTTTTGAGCAAGGTCTGACACGACACTTGCTTGCGCTCGTGCTTGCGTTTGATCATCAAATTCCCACTGGATAAAGTTCCTCTAAAAGAATCACTCATTAGCTATCGACGATAATACATATTATCGGCTAGATACCCATTGTGGAAAGCTACGCAGTACTTTGACAATTTGACTACGATAGTGACAGGATTTAAACTCATTTTGTTATATGCGACTATCTCTAAACATCCATATGTATACCAGAGATATTCCATTCCTTGACAATAACTGCTTCTTTTTAAAAATGGATTTCTTAACTACAATGGATACCTGCATTTACTCAAGTCTCAAAGCGCAAATTTAACATTCAACCTGTGAGAGGAAAAGTTATCACCAAATTGAATAAGCAAACAGTATTTAATATCGAAACGTTATTAATGAAATTAATTTCAATTATAATCCTTCGAGTGTGCTACGTTATACAATATTTCGAATTCAAATATGACTCCTTTAGAGGGTGCCTACTTGAGTGCTTTAACGACCTTGTATGTTTATTTCAGGGATGAATTACCTACTCGTATGAAAATGTACTTATCATAAATACTAAGAAAATTTGGAGAATCACCATGAATTGGCAGAATAATGTGAGTGATTCCCGTGCTAAATTGACAATCCAGCAGGAAGGATATGTCATGAGATATTTGCGTTATGACATTTCTGGTTTACTTATGGTATGCCAATGAAATTATTCCAGGAACTAGGAGGTTCCCACTCCTTGCTAGCATTTAATATTTACATGCAACACTTGGAAATTTTACAAATGACTTGGATTTTAAATTAATTTGCCACATTTCACTAGAGAGAAAAGCACGTTCTTTCACATGAGAACCATGCGGAAAAGCAACCGCTCACCCACATTGAAGTTAAATTTACTGAAGGTCTTGCATGGAAAAAGACGGCCTGTTGCTGACGGATTTAAGGCAATTCACGTCCCTTATAATACAGTCATGTGTGACTTTAACTTTTTTGTCAGATGGTGATGTGGTCTCAGTCATAGTCAGTCATAATGCAACATGCCTTGGCTGTGGCTTTTGATTTACATGACAGAGACGTCCAACATTAAACTGTTATTTAAATTTCGGTTCCTTCTCGCTTATCTGTGCACTGTGGACGTAAAAGGATTCACTATTGTGTGGGAGTTTTGTATATAAAATGAATTAAATATGTTAAACATGTAAGAGGGGGAAGAAAAAAGTTTTCAACAGATTCTGGCCCGTTTTATGGAGACCTCATTATAAAACAAAATACCAGAGAGAATAAAAAATTAAAAGAATAAAAAAAAAAAAACATTTTTGAAAACATTTAGGACAATGGATTCAGTGAGGAAAACTTTTGTCACGTTCGTAATGCTTTAATTTATTCCTTAGCCCATAAATAAGCACGCAAAGTGTTTTTTTTTTTTTTTTTTCAAGACCAAAATTCCTTACGGTCATGACTAGAACTAGAAAATGATTAAGGATAGTCATAGGACAATTAATTAATTTTTATTTTATTTTTGGAGCAATTTTAATGGCTGCGATATGCCAGCTTAATCAAGTTACGAATCAGGAGTAAAGTTAATTTAAGTAAAATTCTCTCAAAATCGATAGAGTCCTCAGTATAGGCGATACTTGAGTTCAGAGGCTGTTTTTCATTTTCCAGGATTTCAACTTCAATTTATTCAATTTATAGTAGAAACTTAAAATTGTGGATTATATACAAGATTTTATTTAATATAACTATATTTAATATGATAAAGAATTTAAGAAAAGATACATAAATCAGGAGAGATAAAAAGTGTGAAGGAAGAGAATAACGTAGGAAGGAAGCAAAAAATAGTTTGCTGCTGCATTTTTATAAAATATGCTCTAAGATAGCATTTTTAAATTGTATGGCTTCAATTATTTGTTCTACTGTGATGGAGATAGAGTTCCAGGTGCAAAGACGATGAAAAGGCACAAGAGTTCAAATAGTTCGAAGAGGGAGTTTTAAGGCTATACGTTTTCATAACAAGTATGGTATGTATCTTCTTCAAGAAGATACAGCATCTAACCTGTAGTAACTGCTGCAGCATACATCCAGAGATACTTTTGTATCTCTATGCAGATACGTGGTCATGTCGACCAAGACCATACACATACCCAACCATATCATTGAATGAGACAGTAAGTTTATGCTGAGATTGGGAGTCGAGTTTGCAGTAAACTGCTGATGCATAATCAATACACGAAACAAGTAAAGTTTTAACAAGTCTCAGCCTCGTATTTACAAGAATAAAACTAGAGAGAAGCCAGACTTTGCGTAGACCTCCGTAAATTCGTCCCACCCGGTAATTAATGCAGCTTACAGAGGGGGGGAGCGGTTTATCTCAAAGTCCAGGTTGGTTACAGTCTCCATGAACTGCAATTGCTTGTCGTTGAGGTAAATGGGCGGCAGTAGACCAATATTATGAAGTTTTTTTGGATATTAGAATCAGCCGAGTCTTTGCTGCATTGAGGGTCAGGAAATAGTGATCCACAAATAGATTGTGGATAAATCCTCGTTCAACCTTCAAACAAGATCCTCAGCTAGACCAATAGGTCTAGATAAGTATACGAGGTGTGTCTAAAAAGGAAGGTCAAATTTCGCGGGAATAATGTTTGGGAGGTTTACAGAGGTTTGACCAAAAAGTAAAAGTATGGGTCTATAACTATAATTCGTGCGGTTTGCTAAGAGATGGCGTAACTTGTATATTCCATTGTTATTATTCCATTGGAACATGCGTTGGAAAGCTACTGTCATTGTACGTCATTTCAGTACATGTCATTTATTTGAAGCGTAAACGACAATAAATTTTTTCACTCAAATATGTCGAACTTTGTGCCTGAAAAATTGTTTTTGCATTTTTATTCATTACTTTAATATAAACAAAACTGCTGCAGAAAGTCATCGTATTTTGGTGGAAGTTTATGGTGAACATGCGCTAGCTGAGCGAACGTACCAAAAGTGGTGATTTTGGCTTGGAAGACGATGAACGTCCTGGGCAGCCAAAACAGTTTGAAGATGAAGAACTGGAAGCATTGCTCTATTAAGATTGTTGCCAAAGACAAGAGGAGCTCGCAGAATCCTTGGGTGTTACTCAAGCAGCCAATTCAAAACGTTTAAAGGTAGCTGGATATATTCAAAAGCAAAGAAATTGGGTTCCACATGAACTCAAGCCGAGAGACGTCGAAAGGCGGTTTTGCATGTCCGAAATGCTGCTGGAACGGCATAAAAGAAAATCATCTTTGCATCGGATTGTTACTGGTGGTAAAAATAGATCCATTACGACAACCCCAAGCGCGAAAAATCATATCTGAAACCCGGTCAACCAGCCAAATCAACGGCAAAGCCGAATATCCATGGCGCGAAGGTAATGCTCTGTATTTGGTGGGATCAGATGGGTGTGCTGTATTATGAGCTGCTAAAACCGGCTGATAATATCAATGGACAACGCTACCAAACACAATTAATCCATTTGAAGAGAGCAGTAGCCGAAAAACGCCCGGAATATGCTGCCATCATGACAACGCTCGGCCCCACGTTGCTATTCCGGTAAAGAACTATTTGGAAAACAGTGGATGGGAAGTCTTACCCCACCCGCCTTATAGCCCAGACCATGCCCCTTCTGACTACCATTTGTTCCGGTCGATGCAGAACGTCCTCATTGAAATACGGTTCACATCAGAGCAGAATATCAAAAATTGACTTGATTCATTCTTGGCTGCCAGCTCTTTTGGGATCGCATCCACAGTGCAATACGACGAGTCTGCTCTAAGTAAAAAAAAATGTTTACAAGTGGTACAAGCTCTTTCAAGTTGGTAGATAAGATGACAATGACCAACCTTGCTCTTGACGCCCCAGCATCTACAACAAGAGATGATAATGTCGAAGATGTAAAGAAAATTGTTTAAGAAAATCGTCGAATTACCGTAAGAGAAGTTTCTGAGAATGTTGGCATATACTAGGTGAGGTAAAAAGTAACCTCCTTGGGAATGAAAAATATTTTCTTAAATGTTTTTTTTTTTATTCTATTCAATATAGTCCCCTTTTAGTTTGATACACCTATTCCAGCGATTTTCCAACTTCTTGCTGCCGTCCGAAAGCTCATTTTCCGGAAGATCTGCAAAATACTCCTCCGTGATGATGATGAGCCATCTTTTGAGGTTTGGGAAAAGTCCGAGGGAGCCAAATCTGGCGAATGCGGTGGATGCGACAGCAATTGGAGCCGTAAGTCATTGAGTTTAGCCATGGTTGCGATGCTCTTGTGCGCCGCTGCAATGTCTTGCAAAAACAAAATTTTTTTCGCTTCATGTGAGGCCGTTTTGCAGCGATTTTGGCCTTTAGTCGCTTCAATAATACACAGTAATACTCGCTGTTGATGGTTTTTCCTTTTTCACGGTAGTCCACGAAGAGAATGCCATGACAATCTCAGAAAACCGACGCCATAACCTTTCCGACCCATCGAGCCTCCCTCGGCCCCTTCGGAGCACTTGTGGCGGCTTCAGTCCATTGCAAAGCATTCATTCTATTCTCTGGTGTTCAACAGTTACCAATCGACGCTAAAAGACTGCCCGATTCCGCATCAGCAAGTCCAAACACTCTTTCGAAGTGCTCTCGCGTTCGTGTTTTTGGTCAGGAGTGAGTGTGCGCGGCACCCAGCGGCAGGATAACTTTTTCAAATGCAGAATACTGCCCAAAATATGGCGTGTACGCTCAGTACTAATCTCTGTGGTATCTGTTAGCTTGCGCACCTTCACTTTTCGGTCAGCCAACACCGTTGCATGTATATTTTTGACATTGTTCTCTGTAACCGCATCCGAGGGCCTACCGCTGCGGACTTGATCGGTAGTGGAGTTGAAGCCACCACGAAACTCTCGAAACCAATATTTGACGGTGTAATCTAACGGAGCATTAGCCCCATAATATTAATCCAGCTTTCCTTTTGTTTCCTTCGCCGTTTTGCCTCTCAAAAGATAATGTTTTATGAGAGAACGAAAATCGTTTTTATCCATACTCAACATGATGCCAAACACTTCAACAACAATCAGCTGTCAAAACAAAACTAAAGACAGTATCACACTGAAATTGTTCATGTCTAGCTAAATATGAACGGACTTCATGGCACCATAACCTTTTTTGCAGTAGCAGCGCATTCTGGCGGTCAAGGAGGTTACTTTTCACCCCACCAGTAGGTCAGCTCGTGTCATACAATTTTTGAGCATGAGACGTGTGTAAGCGAAAATTGTTTCGAAGCTTCTGTCGCATGAGCATCGCTCAGGAGTTCTTGAATAACTTCAATGATGATCCTGACTTGCTCAAAAGAGTCATAACTGTTGACGAATAGCCCCATGCGACCTTTTATTTTTCTCAAAGCAGATTTGCAACGATTAAGGAAATGAATCGTCATCGCTGGAAGAGCTCATCTCGAAACTTTTATGAATGAAGTGCAAAAAGTAAACAGCAGAATAAAGAAATTCAGTCGAAAAATGTCAAATGTGAATGTTCCAGAAGTTAGCAGCGTTTCATTGCTTCAAAACCCAGAACCAGCCGATGTAAGGCATTTGGGTGTCAACACAATCACGAGTACGACAGACTTGGCCAATGCGAGTTTACGGGAGATGACGTGCACAAGTCTGAATAATATAAATACAGTAAATTTAAAAATAATAAGATACAACGTATCTAGGCTAAAGAATAAATTTTTTGTTATGAATTTCTTTGGTTTAGAAATTTGAAGGTATTTTTAGTAATTGTAATCTTAAATGTGTTTGGTAGGGGAAAAGGAAATAAACTTCGTAGTTACCGAAAAGGACTTGGAATTTCATTAAAGGGGAAGGAATTAATATATTGAAGGTTGTTTATAATGATTGTGCAGTATATATCATCCCGATCTATTTGAATTATAACCACTGGCAAAGAGATTTCGAACTCCGGAGATTTTTTGCTAGTTGGTGACTTTAACGCCAGGATTGGCTATGCGCAATAGCTTTTTAAATGGATCCGCAGGAGTTATTTTTAATTCAACTCGTCAATCAATGGACGAAGTTTGCGATGGTAAAGAAGTAAAGGTATTTGATTTTGCGGATTCGTTAGATGCTAGAGTTTTGAATGGAAGTTATGACGGAGATTTTAAGGGCGAACTCACATACTCACATAGTCCTATTATGACTATGAACTATTGTATGAACAATGAGTCTTATGTTTGGGACGGCTTGTTTACGTCGGATGTTTTTGAAACGCAAATGGGGGTCAGGCAAGGAGGTGTGCTAAGTACTCTGCTCTTTTTTTTATAAATGACATTTCGGAGGAAGTTGGAGGGGGAATTGAGTTCGAGGCTTACGGATACCAGGCCTCATTTTTTTCAATGACATCGTTTTTCTAGCGGACTCAGTTGAGGGAATGCAGCGGATGATAAATCGGCTAAAACGCTAAATCGGCTAAATCGTTGGAATCTGACTGTGAATCTTGGAAAATCAAAAATTATGATCTTCAGGGATAGAGGTGGTAGATATTCGAGAGACGAAAGGTGGATTTACAAAGGTCTAAATTTGGAAATTGTGCGAGAGTATAAGTATCTCGGTGTCGTGGTCTGTCTAGCGAAAAGAGCTATTTCTTCAGTCTGGGGACGTTGCATGGAGAGTAGACTTGTAAACCATAGCGCAAAGATACAGATATTTCGTGCCACTGCTTCCTCCATTATGTTGTATGATGCTCAAGTGTGGGGTTACTGGCAGTTCGATGTTGTGGAGCAGTTTCTAAGATACTTCCTTAAGCGAATTTTTCGGTGGCCGAACTGTACTTCGCATAACATGGTTCACTTGGAAACTTTTATACCACTGCTATTCTTAGATACATTAAAGATATACTTCGAATATATATTGAAGCTGCTAAAGATGGATAAAGGAAGACTCCCCAATATGTTTCTCAAGTTGATGATCACTTTAAGAGGCAATCTCATCAAAAAGTGGGAAGAAATTCAGGTTGAGTGTGGTGAAAGAGTTCAGATTCAACCAGTCATCAGTCCCGCTGTTCTAAGAAACGTGTTTGAAAAGATATTGGATGGTGTAAGTCGTTCAGCTTAAGGTAGTTATGTCACGAAAGTACAAACTTCACAGTATAGGTTGATTTATAGCCAGCTCGACTACAACTTGCAAGACAGGTCTTACTTATTGAATCGACTGCCGCTTTCAATGATAAGTGTGATTTTTAAATAAAGAAGCGAAATAATCAACCTCAACCACATTCCACATCGCTCTGACCTACCTATTTTATGTGATATTTGCAACCTCAAGGGGAGAGGTTATTGGCAGATGCCCGATACTAAGAGAGTTTCGTGTTAGATTCTTCGGTAAGCCCATGATCAATTTTAGTAAAGTTTTATGTATTTTGAATGGATATCTCGGATGGGAGAAGTTATATAAGTACATGATGTTGGCGTTAAATTATAGAACCCGAATAATTTTTAAATCTTAACATACCATAAATAATAAAGAAATAAAATGTATTATTATATTATAAAATCTTTATGGTAGACGGCCATAGGCCTAACCATATTATACATATGCTAATTTAATCGATTTAATTATTGTATATTTTGAACTTTCGGCAATACATGGGCTGAAAAGTCCGCCCCGTTTCTAAGAGAGGGCACCACTTGAATTAAATCCATAAATCCATTAGTACCAATCTTCAAAAGATACGTGTATAAATTTGACAGCTGTCGGACGATTAGTTCTCGAGATATAGCGTTATGAGTGAAGCAACTTTTGTTGTTGTGAAAAAAAACATGGATTCAAAGCAATTTCGTGTGTTGATTTATCATTGCTTTTTGATGGGAAAAAATGCAGCTGATGTAAAGAAATGACTTGATTAGTGTTACCCGGACTCTGCACCAGCCGAACGAACCATTCGCAAGTGGATTGAAAAATTTAAAAGTGGTCATACAAAAGAAGCGATTTCAGATGAAAACATCAAAAAAGTCCACAAAATGATTTCGAATGACCGTAAAGTGAAGTTGATCGAAATCGCTGAGGCTCTGAAGGTATTAAAAGAGCATGTTGGATATATCATACACGAATATTTGGACATGCGAAAGCTCTGTTCAAAGTGGGTGCCGCGTTTGCTCATAGTCGACCAAAAACAACAACGTGTTAATGATTCAGAGGAGTGTTTAAAGCTGTTCAACCGCAATAAAGCCGAATTTTTGCGTCGGTATATGCCAATGGATGAAACTTGGCTCCATTACTTCACACTAGAGTCAAGTCGGCAGTCAGATGAATAGCGAGCAGGCGAACGAACCTCGTCCAAACGACCAATAACTCATGAGATACACATGGAATAATTTTCATGGACTATCTCCAAAAGGGGCAGACTATCAACAGCGACTTTCAAATTGCGTTGTTGGAGCGTTTGAAGGACGAAATCGTAGAAAAACGGCCGCATTTAAAGAAAAAGAAAGTCCTGTTTAATCAAGACAATGCACCGTATCACAAGTCGATGAAAACGATGGCAAAATTGAATGATTTGGCCCCCAGCGACTATTTGCTATTCGCAGACCTCAAAAGAATGCTCGCCGGAAAGAGATTTAAAAAAAAGTTTTCGCCGAGAATTTAGCATCGCCTGGTTTCAGTTAGGGTATAAATTTACCCAAATGACTTTTGCAGCAATACCACACACGTCAACGATATTATGAAATTGTGCAAGAGCCCATCTACGCGTTTTTCGTTTTACAGTAAAAGCATGACACATTTGATCTGGCGTATCTACTGCTCCCTTTGTGCGGTTGTAGTACACATTTATTTCGGATTTATTTTTATTTTGAGCATGTATTTCATTGGTGTGATGCATCGTTGTTTTTCTTGGGTACGTAGCAAACGATTGTCATATTTTGACGAAAGCCTAACACGATACTTTCAACCTCTGTTGTTTTACGAGGTAAAAAGTTTGCTGGAATGCATCTTTTATTTTTTCGCAATGTGCCGACACATGTTACATGTTATTGTCGAGCGTCACATTTCTGTTTGTTCTTTCAAAATGTTCACATAGCATCTCAACAACTTGAGTAGAAAGATTTATTGCTCGGCTCGTCCCTTCTTTGTCGAGGTACGGAGTACCATATAGCGGATAACTGGTGCTGGAATTGCAAATCCACAAAATTTTCATTCCATATTTATCCGGCTTAGAAGGCGTATGTTGACGAAATGATACCCTACCTCTGAATGGTACTAGTTGTTCATCAATTGTCAAGTTACTACCCGGCATGTAATGTTTCCGCAATTCTCTGTTTATAATACTCCAAATATCTCTAATTGGAGCGAATTTATCTTGCGCTCTGCGAGTTGATCATGTGGACTTGTCATCAAAACGCAAATGATGCAATAGTGCAACAAATCTATTTTTCATAATACAAGCCCGATAAATTAGACTCCCAAATAGAGGATCCCAAAATTCTTCATAGGACGTGCCACCTTGTCTGCGTAGTCCACCATCGATCAATAGTCCTATGAACGCTCGAATTACCACCATATCGGTCATTTTCCATTTGTTGCCCAATGTATTGATTCCGTCCAAGTTAGTGTATTTCGCAATAATTTCTACTACTTCGTCAGAGAAAAATAGCGAAAATGCATCCAAAGGATGATCGATATGTTTTCCAGGGGGTAACACAACTTCATCGTATGATGTTACGAGCCGAAGGTCGGCCTTGACGGTTTGGTGGTATTGGAGACCACTCGGTTCCATTTTTTCCAATGAATAATTCAGCAGTATTGTTACCAATTTCACGACTTTCACTTTCTGCAGTAGATTTGTCGCTTGTTATTTATTCCTCTGATTCAAATGCAGTCACCACAACATCTTCACTATCTGAGATGTCAGATTCAACAAAACCTTCAGCATTGTCTTCTACTATACATTCCTCATCGTCTACTTCCATAGCGTTTCTTACTTCTGCATCCTTTAGGTTTCTTGTTCTTCTAGACCCAGACAATGTTGCTAGTAAAAATTATAATTTTATAAACACTATATTTCGTTCTGATAATGACGAATTACCTTTGCAAATGCTACATATACGTCTATAGATTTATTTACCTACAAAATCACACCCAAAGTGTTCCTATCAACCTCACAAAAACATGCTTGAGTCTGTTTATTTAGCTGTAAGCGAATTGTAAATTCAAAAAAAAAACAAAAAAAAAAATTGTGTATAACAGTAATGTAGTGGCCTTCACCTTCGCAGCCTGGCAGGAATAGGGTTAAGATGGTTATGATGGATAGAGTGCGTGAAGTTATTTGTGTTAGATCTGATGGTAAGAACTTGCTATGGGGGATTCGCAGATTGACCGTCGAAGAGACCACTTAAGGAGATTCTTAGCAACCCACCGGTGCTGGTGTTGTTCGATCCTGAGTGTGAACATGCGGTACACACTGACGCTTCATCTGTGGGGTTGGCTGGAATCCTATTTCAGGAAATAAGACTCGGTCCTTCGCCCAGTGATGTTTTACAGCCGCAAACTTTCAGACGACGAGAGGAAGTACCTTTCCTACGAGGTGGAAGTGTTGGCCATCGTGGTCAGTCTCGATCGATTCCGAGTCTATCTATTAGGCAGAGATTTTAAGGTAGTCACGGATTGTGAGGCGATTGTAGCTACAAAAAACAAGCCGAAGATCATACCACGGATGGGCAGGTTGTGGCTCAAACTGCAAGAGTTTTCATTCCTAGACAGTGCATCAACCTGAAAGGAAGGCGGCTCATGTAGACGCTCTAAGTCGACAACCCATGGAAGAGCCGAAGGAGGTAGAAGAGGCGTCGTTATTTGTCCTTAACCTACATATTACCAACGATGACTGGCTGGCAACCATGCAATGTCAGGACGACAAGCTGCGTACAATCATCAAGGAGCTAAAGTCCACCGAATCAGCAAGTATGAAGAAACAGCTGCATAAAGACTTCAAACTCAAATGTGGAAGGTGCTGAGAAGTGGGTGTTACCACATGCAATTCGGTGGAGGATCCTGAAGTTGTGTCATGACGATGTGGGCCACTTAGCGGATGAGAAAAGTTTAAACTGTGTGCGACAAACATACTGGTTCCCAAGAATGCGTAGCTTCACTCGGGAGTATATAAAGGCATGCTTGAACTGCGCTTACTTGAAAAGGAAAGAGGGGATGATAGAAGGGGAACTGTATTGTGCGGAAAGGGTGCCGTTGCCATTTGACACCATACGTCTGGACCACCTGGGTCCATTTACTTTAGGAAAAGGAGGAACAAGGTACGTTCTGCCGATTGTCGACAATTTTACCAAGTACGTCGTCCTGCGAGCAGTGAAGGTTGCGAATACGAAGGGGGGTTCTCAACGCATTGACGGACATATCCGGGTATTTTGGCGTACCGAGACGATTGTTAATGGATCGAGGGACAGCGTTCACTGCAAAAGCATTCGAGCAGTCCTGTGAAGACCACGGAGTGCAGCATATCAAAACCGCTGTGAGGACACCGAGAGCAAATAGCCAAGTGGAACGGTGCAATAGAACGATTTTCGCGGCCTTGATGTGTGCCCATTCGGCGGAAAAGGATTGGGCAAGCTACCTAAGGACTGTTCAATGAGGGGTTTAATACCGCGAAGAGTTCGACGACGAAAACAAGTACACACAAGCTTTTGTTTATGTACACGCCGAGATATAAATGGGAAATAAATTGCTGTTGGAGCTGGGAAAGGCGAAATTGGTCGAGCCAGAAGAGATAGACCAAAGGAGGGAGTCATGCTAGTCAGAAACGGCGGTATGACTTAAGACACCGCAAGCCATTACAAGATAGACGATCTGGTCTTAATCGAACAGGAACCAGTCGCGACTGCAGCGACATGAGGGGCTGCCAAACGACGGCTATGTTGTCGAGGATATCCCAGGCAGGCAGAGAAATCAACTACGGTTCAGTGCTATGGTCAGCTCGGACAAGCTCAAGCCTTGGTGTAAGTTAGCCAATGAGGGTCTCATTGGCGCGGACGATGATGCGGCAGATTTCCCCATTACATGGCAATTCAATTAAATATTACAATAAAGAACTACACCACCAGTATCGTTCCGAACTGTTTTGTACCCCAGAACATTGTACAGGAGATCTTTGAAAACAGGGCTTAGCCATATTTCCGTTTCTCTCAAATCAGGTCTTAGCCAGGTTTCCGTAACTCCGATTATAACAACACCCGAACTATTAAAAATGTGACGTAAGTAGTCGGCTTTCGAAATATTTATACTACGTGCGTTGATATAACATATGGTATTTTGAACCCCTCGCTCGCATTCGACAAAATATAAAATGACTTAATGAATTATTAGGTCCATCCCAGTGTTTTCCTCCAAGTCATCTAAGACACAACATACTTACTTACTCTCTACAGTGTGGGACGGAAGGCCTCAGCTAACATGCCTCTCCAGCTAAAGCGATCTTTCGACAAATGCCTACAGTTGCGCCCACTTCTGTTCACCATCTAGGATGAGGTTGTCCTGTACTGCATACAGGAACTGTATAGTTCGCTTTTGAAACGTCTCCTTTCTCCATTCTCCAAAAATGTAAGTGAAACCGAAAATTACCGAAAAACTTTTCCACCAAAGCGTCCGAGAGCATTTTCATAGGCTTTCGCTGGTGTACACGCTTCTGCGTCGTAAATCAGGTCTGAGATACTCAGTGTCTTGTATAAATTTTTTTATAAGCTCAAGGGAGACCCTAATTGCTTTCTAAGCCCAAGCAAGATTTCTTGCTATCGTATCGTTGTCTGATTTGATAGCTTAGCCGAGGTAGATAAAGTCCCTCGCTATAAATAAAGGGGATTTTTATGCTGTTTGGTTTTTCAGTGCACTATTTTTGACAGCTCACCTATGGTTCGTGACATGTGTCAAAGTCAAACATGCTCAGTATGCATTGCGATTTCGTTATTAAAAGACTTAAATACAAAAACGCAGATTATTGAATTTTACTATCAAAATTCATAATGGACATACTGAGCAAGTAATTCAAGCCATAGTGACCTAATTTCGCACCAATTACACGCTATTAGACATGAAGCCATCAACCCGTATGCATAGAGTGCGTTCAGAGGAAAATATTGCTGCTGTATCCACCAGTGTTTAACCTTTAGCTAGTCGCGTTAAAATACTAACAATATTAGTCGTACGGGGTCCAGACCAGTCAGTGCGGTACGTGTGGTTGATACCGTGTCTAGCGGAATTTTGAGAAAGGAGAGGCGCATGAGCTAGAAAGCTATTGGAATATACAGTCGCGTACGTCTAATATTTACCAAAATAATACAAAACTTATGTCACTAGGGGCCCAATAATCTCCACGCAACTAATTAAAGTTTAATGAAGACTAGAAGACTGAAAGACTGGAAGATTTTGCACAAGGATCTTGGTCTAAAACCTTAAAAAATTCAGCCCGTGCAAGAACTGAAGCCGAAAGATTTGACACAGCGTCGAGTTTTCGGTGAGTGCACCTTAGAAAAGCTGGAGGAAGCTCCGCTTATTTATTGAAAACTTCTCTTCAGCGACGAAAATCATTTGGTTGAATCAGGCAACCTCATGCAATATAAAATCTGCCAATACACCCAGAAACTGCACTGTTTGGTGCGGCTTATCATCCGGTGGAGTCATAAGACCGTATTTTTTTAAAAATGATCGTGAGATCAACGTTACCGTCAATGACGCCCGCTATCGTACAATGATTTCGAACTTTTTCTTGCCAAAAATGCCCAGCCGAACCTAGGCTGGAATCGAATGTGGCTTCAGCAAGACGGCGCCATATGTTATACAACACCAATGAAATGAGTTCAGTGAGTAATTTATCTCTCGTTTTGTTCGGTGAATTGGCCAGCTATATGGTGTGATTTGACGCCCTTAGACTATGGTCTATAATTCGTGCGGTTTGCTAAGAGATGGCGTAACTTGTATTATTCCATTGTTATTATTCCATTGAAACATGCGTTGGAAAGCTACTGTCATTGTACGTCATTTCAGTATATATCATTTATTTGAAGCGTAAGCAACAATAATTTTTTTTCACTTAAATATGTCGAACTTTGTGCCTGAAAAAGTGTTTTTGCGGGGAGTTCTTCTTCATTACTTTAATATGAAGAAAACTGCTGCCGAAAGTCATCGTATTTTGGTGAAAGTTTATGGTGAACATGCGCTAGCTGCACGATTTAAAAGTGGTGATTTTGGCTTGGAAGACGATGAACGTCTTGGGCAGCCAAAAAAGTTTGAAGATGAAGAACTGGAAGCATTACTCTATGAAGATTGTTGCCAAACACAAGAAGAGCTCGCAGAATCTTTGCGTGTCACTCAAGCAGCCATTTTAAAACGTTTAAAAGCAGCTGAATATATCCAAAGCAAGGAAATTGAGTTCCACATGAACTCAAGCCGAGAGACGTCGAAATGCGATTTTGCATGTCCGAAATGCTGCTGGAACGCCACAAAAAAAAGTTATTTTTGCATCGGACTGTTACTGGTGATGAAAAATGGATCCATAACGACAACCCCAAGCGCAAAAAATCATATATGAAACTCAGCCAACCAGCCAAATCAACGGCAAAGCCAAATATCCATTCCGCGAAGGTAATGCTCTGTGCTGTGCTTGGTGGGATCAGATGGGTGTGCTGTATTATGAGTTGCTTAAACTGGGTGAAACCATCAATGGACAATGCTACCGAACACAATTAATCCGTTTGAAGAGTAGTAGTAGCCGAAAAATGCCCGGAATATGCGACCAGACACGAGGCAATAATTTTCCATCATGACAACGCTCGGCCCCACGTTGCTATTCCGGTTAAGAACTATTTGGAAAACAGTGGATGGGAAGTCTTACCCCACCCGCCTTATAGCCCAGACCTTGCCCCTTCTCACTACCATTTGTTCCGGTCGATGCAGAACGCCCTCACTAAAACACGGTTTACTTTAGAGCAGAATATCAAAAATTGGCGTGATATATTCTTGGTAGCCAAACCGGCGCAGTTCTTTTGGGATGGGATCCACAAATTGCCAGAAAGATGGGAAAAGGTCATAGCTTGAGATGGGCAACACTTTGAATAAAACTATTGTACATGTTTTTCTTAAATAAACGTTCAAATTTTGAAAAAAAAACCGCATGTTGTAAGTTATATAGCCAATATTTTTAATGTGGATACGTCAAATCATTTATCTATGCTGGTAAATCAGCATCAATTCAGCGATGAAAGACAACATTACACGTGTTAGCGAGATTCCAGTCATTATGATCGAAAAAGTAATTCGAAATTGGATTTGGATGAATTGTGGTCCTCAGAGCGACTCTATTTTTTATCACCTCGTTACTAAGAATTACCTGATGTTTTTACATTTGAGCGATCTAATTATTTTCCTGTCGGCATCTTCTTTTAAACCCTTCTAGAACGAGTTTTTCGAAGACTTTTGTTAAACATGCCTAAATCATTTGATTTGTTAAGGCTGAAGTCTTTTTAATGTCAACAGTTTCTCTATGTGGAGGTATTCACAAGTCGGTGTTCTTCTTATTTGATCACGTTGTGTTACACCCACGTACATTTGTAGCATTTCTATTTCCGCTCCCTCGTGTAAAATAAACCATCAAATCTAAGTGGTATTTTTCTGTCATCTAATCTAAAAATCTAAAGTTTTTGTCTTGGTTGCGTGTGCGACATTGTCATCACAATTTCATTGGTGGTTAACGACAAATCTCAGGTTTTAAATTGTATTCACTTTGGAACCATGTCAGGTTTCTGGTTTGTGAGTTTGGAAAAACGACAATGCAAATATTTGGTCTTGGTTAGCAATGTGACCTAATGTCAGTGTAAAAGAAGTACAATTTTAATAAAATGAAGCTTCACCCAATACCAACAATGAAAACATAACTTTATTGAAAACAAGATTTCAGAAAACGAACCCGGTAAATGCCCACCAAGATCGTGCGATTTGAAGCCATTGGATTATTTTCTGTTGGACTACGTCAAGTCGCTAGGTTATGCCGATAAACCAGCAACGATTGAGCCCTTGGGACAAAACATTCATCCTTTAATACGCGATATATAGTACATATACCATCAATTACTCGAAAAAGTGGATCTCTGGAACACGTCTCTTACGAGACAGCCATGGAGCATATATGTCCGAAACTATTCTCAAATATTAAAGGTCATGAAATAATCTTTTAATTTTAAACAAGTTTAAACTTTTTGAAAAATACTCTTTGTATCTGTTGAGAAAGATAACAGAAGTACGTTACGCCACGAAAGACAGACATTATATTAATTGCAGATTGTGTCAAGAGTCAGCATGACGTTTTCTGCAGGTGGGTGTAAACGGTCAACGGCAACCAATTCGCTCGGTTAAGGTATGTGAAAATTGTCTGGCATACTGTCACTTTAAGATTAGATTTTCAAGAGGCAAGTGGTGTAACTTCTGCAAACAAAACCATTAGTTCTTACTGGACGATGACACACACAAAACGCGAGACGAAAATCTTAAGTTCTTCCATTACCTACTCAAGCATATCCACAACCATCTACCAACTTCATTCAGTCTGCACAGCAAGCATACAACCCAAACGCTTTCCAGTTTCAGGCAGTTCGTACACAGACGGACGTATCTCAACGTCGATTCTCAGGTTTTATTGGCTACAACGTTGATCAATGTTAAAACATCGGCAGGAGACTTTCTGATAATGAGGGCATTAATTGACCCAAGTTCTGAGTCATCCTTTGTAACAGAGTCAGCAACGGGTGAAAGTAAAAGCCAGACGGACATTTGTCAAAATAAGTGAGTTGGAGTTGGTCAGTAGTGACAACACCCAGAGCTACTTTATAATTTAAATCAATTACCTCAGCATTCGCAGACACAATAGGAGCTTTGGTTGTAAGGTCACCGACTGGGCTACTTCCAGCTCAACGTATGACAGTTGACAAATGGTCTCATTTGGAACATTTACAATTTGCTGGATGGCCAACTTCCACCTATCCACAAAGCTTGATATGCTATTGGGCAGCGATGTCTACAGCAAGATTGTCTTGCGAGATGTGGTCAGACTGCAAGGGAACCACCCAAATTCGAAGTTGATACTCTCAGATAAATTTGGATTCATTTAGGGAAGGGCACTAACCTTGTATGGGCCTAACTCAAAACGGCGCTGTCAGACGTTTTATTCACTTGGAGAAGAGGCTCCAAGTCGACATAGATTTGCATGAGAAATCTGATTGATAAGTACCCGTACTGGAAGATAGGTGGCACTACTGAGCCAAAATCAGTATACCATTATTAAGCATAACCTCTTCTAGCCCGCCTGTCAAAATTTGATGACAATCCAACGCTTAGTTTTGTTTCGATATCCATTTCAAAACATCATGTTAGTGTTTTTTGTGACCATGGAAAAAGAGCAGCCTCGCTTCGTGATCCGATTCTTGTGGCAAAGCCTGCGAGGAAATCAAGCCCATTCTTGATGGTGTGTATGGGACCCATTCATATTCCCGTACAACTGTTTACTATTGGTTCGCAGAGTTTCGTCATGGCATGTCGGTTTTTGATGAACCGTGCCCAGGTGGCCCAAAAACGGTTAATACAGAGTAAACCGTGGACAAAATCCATGATCTCGTATTGGAGGACCACCGAGTGAAAGCTCGCGAGTTGGCTGAGATAGTAGGCACCTTAACTGAAAGCGTAAGCCATATCCTGCATGTCATTTTTGGCATGAAAAAATTAATGGACGCGCGAGATGTGGTCCCCGTTGACTTTTTATAGAAGGGAAAAATAATCACAAAAGAACACTAGGTCGATTTATTAGGCCAATTCAACATCGACTTGTAGAAAAAACGATCACATTTGGCGAAGAAAAAAGTGCTCTTCCACCACAATAACGCACCGGCTCATACCTCGGCAGTCGTCACTGCTAAATTGGTCCAATTGCACTACAAATTGCTCCCCCATCCACTACATTCTCCAAATTTGGCTCACTGTGACTTATTTTTGTTCCCAAATAACCTTAAAATATCGCTCTCCGGAAAGAAGTACGGGTCGAACGAGGAAGTTATCGCTGCCGCGGAGGAGTATTTTGCAGGCCAACAAAAGTTGTACTATACGGAGGGGTTAAAAAAGGTGCAGCACCGCTGGAAAAAGTGAATCGAGTTGAAAGGGGTTTATATTGAAAAATAAATTGCCAAAACTTAAATACGTTGCGTTGTCATTTCTTATCCGCGAATTCATCAAACAGACCTCGTAAAATGTATGTCGGAATATATAAAACTTAGACATGAAACCGGTGAAAGAAATCACTGTTTCACTTTTTTAATCCCCATCAGGCTGTCTTTTAGGAATACAAAACCTCCACGAAGTTGAGAGTCGTTTTTGATCCAACATTCAAACTATCTTTTGGGTCTTCCTTAAGCAATATGCTGATGATATGCCTTGAAAAACAGACTGATGCCATTGATGTAGAATTAAGATGGGAAAGATATAAACTTACGTTTATTGAAGAGATCGGAAAGGTGTATCGCCAAATCCGGGTTGACACACGGGACGCAAACTATTATCTGAGGGAAAATCCGAATCAGGTTAAACACGGTCACATTCGGGATAGCTTCCGCTCCATTCTTCTCTATTAGGGTACTGATGAAGCTTGTAGATGCCGAGGCACATCATTTTTTCCGGCAGTGGCTTCTGTAATCAGAGAGTAGACTTATGTGGATGATGTTATCAGC
Organism: Volucella inanis; assembly: GCA_907269105.1. Lineage (NCBI taxonomy): Eukaryota > Metazoa > Arthropoda > Insecta > Diptera > Syrphidae > Volucella > Volucella inanis. The sequence continues at coordinate 229,070,182 of OU026153.1, read as the reverse complement.
GAAGAGGACACTCTTGAAATGGTGAGAGAGCTGTATGCCACGGCGTTTTTTCAACTGCGGAAGCACGTCAGCAACTCAATGTCCATATTACAACACATTCCACTAGGACAACGAGAGGTCGATTTCTCCCTTCACTTTGACGAGGCCAACAATACAAAAACATTGGATTTAAAATGATTACCAGTATCTAACAGGTTTCCTTTCCAGGTGATGTTGAGCGATGATGCATATTACACGAAAAGATCCATTATTGGATCCCTCCATACATGGTAAGTGCCAAGATAATGATGCAACACTTGTGGGTTCGGAAAGCCTTTCTAGAAGATATACCAATCCTCGAAAAACTGATGATACCCCGCTAGATCAACACAAACAGGTGATGCAAAATTGAAGTCCATGGGATAGATGGAGATAGACGGCGTAGTGCACATGCCTCTATTTATATTGAAAACTAAAGTAGTTTTGCTGGAAAAGGTCATCTCGCTTGGAACTATACGGCGCAACACTGTTTTCAAAGCTAGATTAGACCACATACCCAAAGAAGCTGGACAGCGTAAAAGTGTGGGCATGGACGGATTCAGCAATTACAAAATGCTGGATAGCAACAATATCGTCGAAATATAAAACCTTCAATGCGAGCCGAGTGGTACAAATTCAAAGGCTCACCAAATAAGTGATATGGAAGCTGTCGAAAGCTAATCCTGCCGATGTTGCACCACTGGGAATTTCTCCTTCAGCTATTGTTGCCAAGCTTTTTACGACAGTAATGGAAGACAGTATTTTCCGAGTAACCAATGTATTTAGAAACACAGGAGGAAGCACAATCAACAAGAGAACGTGTCTACAGGGAAGAAGAGAAAGCTATCGTTGACGAGTTATTGATAACATTGATAACATAAGCCAAAGCAATAAGAGCTGCTAAAAATTTCATCGGATAACGAGGTGACCATGGAACGACGCAACGATTGACAAATCAGTTACAACCAGAGGAATTGAAGAAAGCCTACAAAAATATAGTCCAGGCAGTGCAACAACCGATGTTCGCCGATGAACAGGAAAAACAGAAGGGTTATACGACATACAGTCCTCTGAACGACACCGATGAAATATGCAGACTCGAAGGGAGTTTTGCGCTAGCGAAAATCTCCTGAATAGTTAACATACGGAAAAACACTCATATACACCATAGTGGAGCTTTCTTCACTGTATCAAGATTAACTAGGATAAGCAAAATTTCGTTCGTTCACATTACTGAGTATTTGACGAATCTTTTAAAGCAACTGGGTGGAATTCAGTCAAACGGTCCACTACACAGGTCGTATATCAACTGCAACTCAAAAGGAAGTAGATCACTATATTTCGAAGATTTGGCTTAAAGTTCAAGTATAGCACAGAAGTGTCACTCGCAGTTGACGTTGATTTAAGGTTGCTTTTATTCTAAATAAATTAAGAGATCTGAAACCATGCACATACATCCAATGTATACAGTCTCTAAGTGTGCCAGTTAAAGTTTTGTTAAGCCGGAGGAGTTTCTAGTATTATGTTACTGTATAATTTGCACAAGCGATTTACAGAACTTTGCAATTTTCCTTTGATTAAATTTATGCTCATTCAACAAATGACATATTTATTCCCCTACTTCCGTTCATTTAAATTCATTAAAATTGTTTCTAAAAGAAAAGTCATCTGCAACGTTTCTAATAAATGGATGAGTTAAATATGCAAGCAGGTATTATTGTATGTCCCTTTGTGGATAGAACACTATCTCATTGCATGTTGCCAACAAATTCATTGAAATTCTTCTCCTTGTCTATGTCAAACACCCCTGTTATCCTTTGTGTCTAATGCTTAATTCAAAATATTCTTAATTTGCACGTAAGAAAATAATACATCAACTGGCTTTAAGAGAGCAAAGCCAGACGAATCCTCTGTCTTTTTTCAGAGTAGGAATGTATGTAGGAATGAAAGATAGTATAAACGATGGGAAACCAACCTTCATTGTTCAAGGCGGCTCTGAATATTTTCTTCGTGTCTTATGTCCTGTGTCCATCATCCACTCTGTCCTTTCAGACAAAACTTGTCACAAAGGTACATTTACAGCTGACAAAATGCCCGAGGCAAACAAACTTTCTACCTCATCCAATGTATCATTTGGTTTAATAAATTACCCACTCAAATACAGTGCTTGAGGTTAAGTCCTTATTCCACAAAAAAGAAAAATAAACTAAATAGCGAGCAGGTATGTGTATGTCAGTTCTCAATGACTGACCAGGCAACGACGACACAGTGTATGAAAGACATAGACCTGGCTATAGACATCGACATGGACATATCAATTAAGAGTGTCACGAAGCGCGATGAACTGTGGCGTTTGATGGTATGACATGGCGTGGCTTGACGTTCTTTCGTTAGTCTTTAATTAATTTAAGTGAAACGAAATTATTGATAGAGACGAAGATTGCAGTCGTTAGAAAGCCATTACGTTCGGGTTTTAAAATTCGATCAGCCATCACTAGACGGGGATATTTTTATTGGTTTCTTTTTTTTTTTTTTTGGAAACTCATTCAGAGCACGGTCATTGGCAGAATACGGATACACGCAAACGATGTGCGTTATTTGGTAGTAATTTTGAATATGATGAAAATATTCTATCTGATGGCAGTAAATATTTATTAAAATAGATCGTAAAAATTGAATGGTAGATTATCTGTATTGAAATATTAAGGAGAGTTCATCACTGGAATGGTGGGTGTGAGTTGGATGACTCGTTTGTCAGGTAATGTTTAAGGGTCATCTATTCGTTAGTTTGAGCCAAACATCTGCGTGAAACTAGACTGGGAAAGGTAGAGAAATTGTCCTTATCCATTAATATTAAACAAACTGTGGTGTCCGCCACTATAGTCCGTTGAAGAATCTGTGGACAATCATGTAGGACCGAAAAGAGAAAAACAATGTTTGGATATGCCAGTGAAATTTTTGAAAGGGGTGATTCATCGTGAGGTTTGATTTCCAATAGGTTTTTTTGACTGATTACGTGTGAATCCTACCAAACTGGTTTATGATTTTTCTTTAGTATTGTTTGGCAAATCAGCATGTGAAGACTCACATCACAACAGTGTCTCCAAATTGTTTAGCTGTATTACGAAAATCAGCGTTCTGTGAGAAATGCTTTTCATGCGATTCGAGGAAATGCGAGTAACGGTGCGCATAATCGACCTACTGAAACCACTATTGCCAATACCATTCACAAATATGAGTCCCATTTTATATTAGTGGACGATACTCGACCGGTTAGACCACATCCAGCACGTGGTGAAGATTATAGCAGACCGTGACGAATCGATTCGTGGTCGTTCTCAGCAGCTTGGCTTGGAGTATTCGACAATTCGGCGTATTTTACCTAAGGATCTCGACCTAAAAGCATACAAAATTCAACTTGTGCAAGAATTCAAGCCAGGCGTTTTCAGTGAATGGGCTCTGCAAAACTTAATGAAAATCCGGTGTTTTATTGTGAAATTTTGTTCAGTGATAGCCGTATTTGGGTTGATGAGCAACAACGATCCATCAAAAATGAGGCAAATCAGAATGTTACCGTCAACGGTAACCGTTATCGCTCCATGTTAACGAACTATGTGCTTCCTGACATTCAAGAACATCGACTCGGTGAGCTCTGGTTTCAACAAGGCGGCGCTTCGAGTCATAAAGCTCGTGAAACAATGGACTTGTTGAGAAATCATTTTGGTGAGCACTTAATTTTGCTACGGTGAATTGGCCGCCTGGATCGTGCGATATCACACCTTTGAACTAATTTCTCTGAGGATATGTAAAGTCTCAGATTTTCAGGAATAAGCCAGCTACGATGGATACGAATTTCTGAATTTGAGCTAATGACACGTATCGTGCGGGATCGGCTAACAGAATATTGCCTTAGTTCGTTACTTGCTACAAAAGGCAAACGCATTGTTGTGGTGTACTGTGGAAATGAATTAAAAGCTGACTCTAAGCGAAGTATGACATATTGAATTATGTAAATAGCTTATGTACATTCAGTTTATATATAAGGAGATTTAAACGTAAATTGTGTAGCTAAGAAAGGAGGGTATTTTGGTTGACGTTGTTTACGGCTGTCATCTATTGTTAACCTTGGCCGTCTGAGATATTCTGCCAGATTACATTAATAACCCCTACACTTGTTTTTGGGCAAGTCTGACCTGCTTATTACTAAGTCGCTCTGATCACCATAGATCCAGCGTTTTCCGTTGTGATCCGGCCTCTTGCTAGCTGTTATCGTCAGTGGGTCAAACTCCGCATGCCTTCAGAGTACTGGTCTCTAGAAGTATGCGCACATTGGAATCTTCTAGGTGGTAGCGTTCATAAGTTGGTGATGCTTCCTTGAACTGTGGTCTCGAAACGTTGTCAGTGAATGGGCCGGCTCGTCCTCTGTGTGATTTTCTTTTGGTGATCAATATCGCATCTGGTTCTGATGACGTCGGCACCTGAAGTCTGGACCATCCTAAAGTCTACTTCACTACTGCTGAAATCTACTCTGGCTTCTGTAAGTATTGTCGAATGAAAACGGGTTGAGATAATGCAAATCTGAAATTAAACGATGATATCATCGCCGAGAGTACGTGCGGTGCTGCCGTTCATGTAGCTTCTCTCCTGGAGATGTCCCACTCTCGTCTGGTGTTGACCTAAGTGTAGACAGGAAAACTACCAGTGCTTTAACACCTTGCGATTCGCTTTCTAAAATTTTGAGTAGTGCAGCCTAGAATGTCCGCAATATCCTCTCTGCCAAACCGTTTGATTTTCAGTTAAGTGAACTGGATGTTATGTAACGCATGGTGTTATTACAATAAAACTGTTGCAAGTTATTTGACATAAACTGGGTGCCATTATTCGACACCAGGGTTTTGGGCAACCCTTACAATGCAAATATATTGCCCAAAGCTTGGGTAGTAGTTGAATGTGATGTCGTTGAACTCATCTGAACCACGAATGGGAATTGAGATTTCGAGTCCACCACTATGAGACGGATGTGCCTTTGTATTGGCCCATCGAAGTCTATGTGGACCCGTTCTCATATATTACATCTTCAGGTGCCAGCTACCTGGTATACTCCTTGGGTAACTGATTGGCCTGGAGTTGGTAGGCGCTTCGAAACCTGTTTTGTCTTTGTGACACCACAACGACCTCGATGCAGCAAAGCTAATACCTTCTTCTGCAGTTAAGATGTTATCACTATCCTAGGACTTCCACTGTGGAAGAGATAAACATAACTATGAATCTCAATCGCAAGTCTCCTACGAAAAAAAGCTTCAGCCATCTCTTCTGAATGTAAGTGATGAGTTTGTTGATTATTGGATAATTTCGCGATGCTTCCCGTGTGGCAGTAATGTCAATAGAAAAATCTTTGGGGCTTCGAAAGCGCTTGATAACACCACAACACGATTTTTCTAAATAGTCGAAGTCTGCATCAGGTCCTATTAGTACACGTGACGTATAGTGTCGGCCAGTGACGAATAGTGTACGTATACCTCATGAGGGTGATGGCTCACCTCTGTAACCGTTGAATTGTCATGTAAAGTAGCTTTTTGTTAGGGCTGAAGATGGTGACCAGTGGTTGGTGATCCGTGATCAAATCGAATTGCCTCCCAAAAAGGTATTAATGACATTTTTTTTACCTCATAGATGTTTGAAAGAGCCTCTTTTTCTATCTGGCTGTACTTTTTTTCTGAGCATCATCTAGTGCCTTCCAGCGATGGCTATTGGTGTAAATGGCCGCTCCAATACCATGGGAGGATGCATTAGTGGCCAAAGTTAGTTATAAATCGTCGCGAAAATGCACCAGTTGGGACTCGTTAACAATCTTCATCTTAAAGTGTTTGAATGCCTTTTGCTAGTAATCTGCCCACACGACCATAAATATTTATTTTGACCTCCTCATCAATAAATTGATTCATATAAAAATAATCAAAACATATCAACAGAATGTCAATATCAAGCAGCATTTGATCTTATCGGTATTAGACGTATATGTTCCGTCTAATCGCGAAGCTAATCAGCTTGTGTACTTTTTTTCCTATGAACATGACGCGAATGCCCGCTGTGCTATCCACTTTTGCATTGGTCGCACTTAGGACACTATTCATAGATTGTATAAGCTTTGATTGGAATTGTTCTTCTTCTTGATGCCCAACTTTATCCTGATGGAGAATTTCACAAGTTGATGGGTGTCTAGGGCGAGAAATTCGCATTGAGATATGCGATGCGCGTTATTGCAAACACCTTAGCAACTGACGCCATATCTCATCATCTTATTTGTGGACTCCATTGGGCTCTTAAGAGGATGTAGTTTCAAGAGATATCCTTGTCACTTTTCCTTTTGTTGTTAGCAGTGTAGGAGATGACGTAGATTTACTTGTCAATAGAAGTAACAGTTTGCTTTATTCTTTTTCCCGTCAGGTTCTTTGTCATGAGAAAAATGATGCACTTGGCGATCTGATTGATAGGTATTTTTACCATACCTTGCATTGAAATTCACGCAGACCAGGAAGAGAAGTCCCGAACTTACAACTCTAGGGGTTCAGCAAACTTGTGTACGCTCTCATCATAAGCTCACTCATATACAACTTCTTTTGTCTACTTTCATTTTGAAAATGACTATTGTCATTTTGTCTATTAAGAAGAACTCCAATTATAGTCTGCCCTAAAACATCCGAAGAATGAGAGCATTTGCATTCGGTAATTTGTCATTCCTTACCAAAAGCGGGATGAGATCAGAAATTACATTTTCTTGTTTTTCGTTGCATGGCAGCGAACTGAGTCAGTGCTGCTTAAAACTCTTACCATAAAAATCCTACGGGTGAATTTGTAGTCAAGTAATGGGTAGATTAGGGTAACGATAAAGGCACGAAGCTCATCCTTTTTTTTTAACTCAAAGTAAGTCCTAATGAATAACTTTTAATTATCACACGTTTGCCGAAACTCTAGACCGGAATGTCTTCCGAAAAATACGAATTGCACGCATTCGCTTAATCAATAAAAAGTTTTTTTTTTCCTTTTCAAAATTTATTAAGAGACAATTAACTAAAGGACACAGGAAACCGTTTAACTAAAAACGCCCGGGGCCGCTAAAAGTCCCATTTCATACTCGGTGTACATGCAATAAAATAATCAACCGAAACTTAGTTGATCGTAAATTTTATCGTCAATTAAGCAAATTTCCCCGGCCCAATCTACTCCCGGTACTTTGCAGTTTTCGACGCATGCAACGCCTCAAGGAGTTGTATTCTAGGTGCTTTTTTTTTGTGTTGCGAAATTATGTACCAAAACTCCCACCAAATTCAGCAGAAGTAGTGCAAAAAAAAAAAAAAAAAAAAAAAACAGAAAAAAAACTGTTCACTTCATGCAGAAGAACTGAGAAAATGTTTAACATTTTCCAACAAATCTCGCGAAAATTAATTTCTATCCTCAGTTGCGCCAAGTTAAGCCTTCGGGATTGTCTTGTTAATTTTTTCGGTTTCCAGTCGAGCGAAGGTGTTGTTATACGAGTACCGTGTCGCTTTTGTTTTAATGTGGCTACTTTTGCGCTACATGCAGCATTCTAAATTAATTATGGATCCACGTCAGGACCGTATCTGCTACCAGCGACATACACACCAGATCCTGGTATGCATTCATCTATTATATGTATATATGTATATATGAGTATACGTACACCATATACCACCATACACGAGTGGTAGGTTGGACAGGTGGTTTTCCGTGGTTAACAAAGTATGGAGCATTGAAGCGCGCTTAACTTTTCTGATAATTTATTAGAGGAGCTTGTCTGGTCTGTTGTTGAAAAAGTGGTGTTGTTGTGCTGTACTAGGCAATCGCTTAAGTGGTAAAAGTAAGATGCTTCCTTCCTGTTAATTGCTTACCTGGGTAAAAAGTAATTCTATAGAGTTTCCTTGAAGAAACTTTTCCCATTAATATTTACATTTATGGAAGCATTGTGCATATCAAGGTACATAGTAGTCTAGTTGAGATCTAGTTATCTGTAAGATGTGGGATGTATGTTTCCGCAGCCCGTTATTGTTTTACTTTTTTTATTTTTTATTTTTTAATCAGAGTTTAAAAGCATCTCAAGTTAAGTTTCCACTTGGATGGGTAAATCTTAAAGCTGATTATCAAGATTGTTCCCTACATATTGCATGTACAACAGAGTTGAAGTTTTGGTCTTAATTGTGCCGCATACGGCCATATCTTCGCACAAGATTTAAAATAAAAAACAAACGACACGATTTGCTATCACTGAACTGGGCAGTAAATCGACCTTTACCGATTTCGCTGTCTGACGCCATACAAAGAATTGTAGCCCTGTATCCTCATATTGAGATCGTCATTACGGGTGATTTCAATATACACAATTCTGGTGTGATCCAGCTCGTAAATGAGCCAGATATTGATAATGTGTTATGCCCAGACGAGGCTCGTCGGACCATTTGTCGCGTACCAAGGGGATATGAATACCCTTTTACTTCCTTTTCTCCAGGGCGCGGGCAGGTGGTGTTGTAGTTTGAAACTCAGGTGTATTAGGTTTCGATATTTTTCACAGAGGTGGTTGTCAAACTCATGTACTACGTTGACCGCCAGAATGCGCTGCTATTTAGGCAGACTTGTCAAATTTCAGTGCGATACTGTTTTTAGTTTTATTTTGACAGCTGATTGTTGTTGACGTGTTTAGCATCATATTGAGCATGGACAAAAACGAATTTCGTTCTCTCATAAAACATTATTTTTTGAGAGGCAAAACGGCGAAAGAAACAAAAGAAAAGTTGGATAAATATTATGGGGCTAATGCTCCGTCAGATTACACCGTCAAATATTGGTTTCGAGAGTTTCGTGGTGGCCGCAACTCCACTACCGATCAAGTCCTCAGTGGCAGGCCCTCCGATGCGGTTACAGAGGACAATGTCAAAAAAAAAAAAAAAATTAAATGGCTGACCGGAAAGTCAAGGTGCGCGATTAGTACTGAGCGCACACGCCATATTTTGGGCAACATTCTGCATATGGAAAATTATCCTGCCGCTAGATGCCGCGCATACTCACTCCTGACCAAAAACACGAACGCGAGAGTACTTCGACAGAATGTTTGGACTTGCTGATGCGGAATCGGGCGGACTGTTGAACACCAGAGAACAGAATAGGTGCCCGGCAATGGACTGAAGACGGTACGAGTGCTCCGAAGCGGCCGATGGAGGCTCAATGGGTCGGAAAGGTTATGGCGTCGGTTTTCTGGGATTGTCATGGCATACTCTTCGTGGACTACCTCGAAAAAGGAAAAACACATCAACAGCGAGTATAACTGTGCATTATTGGAACGATTGAATGCCGAAATCGCTGTAACAGGGCCTCATATGGAGCGAAAAAAAAAAATTTGTTTTTGCAAGACAATGCACCGGCGCACAATGAATGACTTACGGCTCCAATTGCTGTCGCATCCACCGTATTTGCCCGGTTTGGCTGAATCGGACTATTATCTCTTCCCAAACTTTAAAAGATGGCTCATCAATAAAAAGTTCAGCTCACGCGGGGAAATCATCGACGCAACGGAGGATGACCTTCCGGAAATTACTTTTCAGACGGAATCAAGAACTTGAAAATCACTAGAATCAATGTATCAAACTAAAATTGGTCTATATTGAATAAAATAAAAAAATATTTAAAAAAAATTATTTTTTCATTCCCAGGGCGGTTACTTTTCACCCCATCTAGTATGTATGGCAATATGAGGAATTCAATTGGAGCGGATTTAACAGCTCCTTTTGAAATTTGCTGCTGATATGATCACAGACACTATTCCATTTGGAATGAGATGCTCTATTCCTCATCGGATGAAGAGTATGACTCCAGCTGTAAAGAAGCTATCAGGGTTAGAAAAATGTTTTTTTCGGTCATACAAAACCAACCCGACAGAGGAAAACCGAAAAAAGTTTGAACTAGCCAGAAGTGAATGCAACGTCTTTCTTAAACTTGTGAAATTTCAATACGACCAAAACCTTTGGCAAAAAATACTACAATATCCCTAAAGTAATATCAATTTTTCGTCGTTCGTCAAAAATATTAGAAATTCTTGATCATCCTCCGTCCCTACGCTCATTTATACTGACATTCCAGTTATCAGGTCTTTGAACCAGGCCATTCGGCTTGCTACACACTTTGCAGCCAGCTCAACACTTCCAGAATGTGCTTTGTCTACGCCTAGACTTGAGTGCGTCGAATCTTCAATGGGACGAATCCACTTTCGTATTCGTGTAGTAGCAAGAGTACTTAAAGGTCTTAACATATACAAATCCGCTATTCCTTATGGTATGGTCTCCCCTTCTTCTGAATAGGTGTTCTTCCACGCTGGTAAAACCACTGCGTAGACTTTTTGATCAATTTTAATCTTTAGGTTCCGAGCAGATAGAAAACAGCATTTGTCAAGTGAGTCTCTAAAAAAGGCAAATCTTTCTCTCCCTCTTCTCCTACAGACCCATTGCACATACGTCCTTTCTTTCCAAGGGCATGGAAACGCTGATATACCGTCAGCTCATAAAATATAATGTGAAAAACGAAAACTTGTCAATGGTCGGCAGTACGGTTTTCTTAGCAACAGGTCCACCGTTGATTTGATGGCATGTCTTACCGAAAAGTGGAACCAAAGCGTACATCAAACTGGCAAAAGGAAGATAGTTGCACTTGATATTTCTAAGGCATTTAACAGAGTTTGGCATCAGACCCTTTTGCCGAAAATGCGTGCTTTTGGGATCGATGACTCTCTTCTTAGATTATTCTTCAAGCGCGCTTTCAAGAGATTGGAGTACCATTAAAATGCTTATACACAGTGCGGGCGAAGGAAAATCAGGAAGGAAAGAAAGAGAGGTACCGAACAACGTCGGTCTTAAATGTTTGAAGGTTAAAATGACTATCAAATGGACCAGGCTTCCATATGTGAGTTGTACGGCTAAGAAACGAATCACGATACTGATACTGATGAGCATTCATAATGATAGCGATAAAACAGAGTGAGTCATGAGACATTACGTCGACTCTCGAGGGTGTCCATTATCTGAGTGATATTAGTATAACCAATGAATTACACAGTGGTTTTGTCAAGATGTGTGATCAGAGGATCCCCCTTCTTCAGGATTGGACAAACAATGCCGAAGTTCTATTCATCTGAGATACTTTCGTCGACCCAGATTTTGATGGCGAGTTGGTGTATGCACCATATCCAATGATCACCTGGTGCTTTAAGCAGCTCGGCAATTTATCAGATCGAGCAGCTATGTTAGACTTAAGCTTGAAGAGAATTTTTCAGGCTTTATACTGGCCAAATGGACGGAAATATTGTTTGTTTTCGTGGTTTTTGTAGAAACCGTAATCGAACGCTCCTTTACGCTTTTTTTTTCTCCTGAGCAGTGATATTACTATATTTGTCTCAGGATATGGTTTACCTATTAAACGTAGACGTATTCTGCTTAAGCAGTTATAGTGGCGTAGGATGTACTCCGTTGTCTCTTCGTCATCGTTTCGCATGGTATTGTCTTGCGCTATTCCCACAATCATAAGGTATTTTTTAGAGGCGGTTGTATCTGACCCAGGGAACATATAGGAGTTTTTTTTTTTTTGTTCTTTTGAGGGAAAGGGTTGATAAAAAAAAGTACAGTTATGCCTTGTTTTTAAACCAGTTGTTTACGTAGCTTTTTATGGATCTAATTTTTGACACGAAGAATGGTTGTGGGAACATGTTAATGTCGAACTTTTTCTTGCAGATTTGTCTGTGCACTGTGACCTAGTACCCAGACTAAATGAATTTCATTGTTGCTAGCTAGCGTTATGAGAAGTTAAATGCAGTATTATGGTGATTTTATGCCCGAATTGTTGCAATCCTAGGAGATCCAGATGGCCATCTATGTCATGGTTTGTTATTCTAAAGAGATGTGAGTATCGAAATCAATGCGAAGGAACATAGTATCTTTTACAACATTTTTATCCCCCTTTTCTTCTTTAAGCTCAGCGTTTATTTCGAAGGTCATGATGTATATTCTATGTTTGCTAGCTGTTCGATGAGTTTCTTCTTGTTTCAATGCAAAATCTCTGCAACTTTGGTATTTTCCCTGCAGAACTCACTTAGTCTTTCGTCGTCGTCATTTCATCTTTCAATACCATCAAGTGTGGTTACGTCATTACCAGTCGTTGAATTTGCCACAACGATTTCGATATTTCAGTTATATAATTGACTCTATAAACTGTCGTTGTTCTAAATCGATTAAAATAGTCGATTACGCGTATTATTTCTGTCATATATGTATTATACAACCACCTTTTCAGAGGTTTTGCTTCTACAAGTGATACGAGTATTTCGAAATGTAATATTCTTACATATCCTTATCCTGTAATACGTACTTACATATCCTTTTTATCCGTGCAATGACACGTTCTTATTAGCTCAATGTGTGACTACATCTAACAAAATTGAGGCAATTACCTCGGGTAATCCTATAATAATTTAATTAACATAGCCATAGCGGACTACTCTAAACAAATAACCTCATTAATAATTAAGCATCATGTCCAGGCCGTTTACTACTACTCATATCTATCTTGCATAATCCTAGGCAAAAAAAAAAAAAAAAAAACAAATTTATTTCAATTCACTAACATGCGGCAATTCCACTTCCTGACGCATGTCGACAATGACAATGGCAATCGACCTCTTATGCAAGGACATGACTAGGACAACTGGATTCGTTCATTTGACATTTTAGTATTCCACATCCATAGTCAATACGCGCATTCGGAGAAAACCTAATTATCCGGGTATGGACGCGTGCTACCCCTGAAGGCGCTGAGAATATTCAATGTGCTAATAACAATTTGCAGATACAGAACTGAAAGCCAGGATATCATAACAAACAATTTCCAGAGCTTCGTTCTCTACATCCGGATATCAGAGTATCAGTACATGCAAATAATTTGCTTTTAAATCTCACGGGACAATTGTGGTAACGTGGTTATTACGAGCGCAGCGCTGTTGAACATTCATCGTCAACATCATAGTCCTCGTCATCGTCATCGAACCGATATTCATAATTTAAGTTGTAGATGCAGAGACACGGCTGCCAGGTCCTGTGATATAATTTGCAATCACCTAGTGATTATTATATTATTTAACTCATCACAGAATGCTAAAAACTATGGATGGTAACGATGTCCTGCTGAATGTCAATCATAAATATTTCTTCAGTTCTGATAGCGATGACACCATGTCCGGTTTCTACATTCTACAGACCGACCGACAATGGACAAGAATTTTCATAAACCCGCGCATACCTAAACCTCAACTTAACTTTGGCACGTTGGTCCCTCTAAGGATCATAACTTTCATCGAGTTTTATTTATGTGCCTCTTGGAACCACATCAGCCATTATCGCATTTTTTCACGGCAACAGAACTAACTCACCTATGGGTTAGCCGACGACCGACCAACGACTACAGACAGACCATGTACTAGCCATAGTCCTTGTATAGTAGAGGTGGGCTTGAATCCTAAATATAGACTGCCTCTAACTGGAATAGCTCAACTAGGTGGATACACTCTCATTCACTCACTCATACACAGCCATTTACTCGTACAGTGGTGTACGATAAATTTTATTAATCATCATTTCGCAAACAAAAATGTATCCTAGCGTGAGGCAAGACCAACTTGAGCCATTAATCATCGGCTATATGGGAAGGTAGCAGGTACGTGCCCATATTTAGGGTTTGGCGAGGAGTAAAACTCTTCCAACGAAAGAGAGTTGTATGGTCGAACGCCGGCCGGGTGAAAAAAAAAAAAAAAGAAACCCAAGATCATCCAACTCTGGGGAGAGTTGTGGAAAATTTTTGAAAAGTGTAATTCATAAGGTGAGACAGACAGACGGTGCCACAGAAATTCCTTTGCAGCAGTAGATATCCATATCTTTGTCGCGTGGGATAGCTAATCGTCCTTTGCATGATGATACATGGAGCATACGTTCATAAAACTGGATTCAGTGCTTGTATTATGGAGTGAGTTGGATTGCGGAAGAATTTGGCTTAGAAGGATAAAGTTCGACTTTATTATTAGAAAATTTAAGTTGGTCTTTGCGGTGGAAGTTTGTGTCAGCATGATGATGGTCGGTAAGAGGTTTTGGGATAACTGCCGTTTAAAAGATAGTAGCTTTAATGAGCTTTGCAGCGTTTATTGCATATCCAGAATGAGATAGACTTCTTACGCCTAAAAATAAAATAAAATAGAAAAAGTCTTCTTGTAGAGGGAGTCTCATAAAGGTCCGCAAAACTGAAGCTCAACAAAACAGAGAACAATTTTTAATGGAGCAAAGCGGCAATTCGAATCAAGGGAACATGCTTGACAGCCCATCAAACCCAGAAGAAGGATCTCGGATTTCAATAGGGGTACCTGACCAGATGTGGGCATTGTACTCCAGTTTTAGGTTCATAAACGCCTTATATATTGAGGCCTGTTCAGATGGGGTGAAATATTTCATTACCATTTATCGATTGAGGAAGCCTACACATTTCGCAGCATTTTTCGTGACTTTGAATACGTGGTCATTTCAAAGTAATTAACAATTAACTCTAGGTATACTCTACATGTGGGCTCATTTACGAGTTGGGTCAAGTTGTTTTCCGTTATTCGTGTATTGTCTGTCCAGAATGTTGAAGCCAACTACAGTTATGTTTATTGAAATCGGCCGTGATAACAGCTTCAATATTATGGTTTAGGGATACAATTCTTTGAATGAGGTCGAACAGCACATCAAATCCGTTAAAGGTCGAATTGCTGTCCACTTTGGGCTTTTGTTAATAAAATCCTTCCTAAAGTTCTTTGCTGCGAATGTCTGTAGAGTCTACATCTCAGTCTACTGATAGACGCTTTTTCGAACAGGTCAATGATATTGCCCAACTCAAAGAGATCGTTGTTTTACCTCCCATCCAAGGCCCGACTATTTATACCTTCATTCGCTAGTATCTGTACTTCTGCACCAGTTGCCTTCTTGAGTCGATGAAATATCGATTGGAGAGTAAGATATGTTAAATTGCGAGGCCTTACATGGGTTTGGAAATTTCAAAAATTAATTTTCATCTAATAGTACAATACATTCAAAATAATTTCTCAAAGTTTCAACAAGTAAAACTCTAGAAAGGAGGTTTTTTGTAGAGGTAGTCAAACAGGTGCAGGTATATCGAAGCAGCTGCTTAGCTATTCTTTGTCGGTATTTGTCGCTTTCTAATGGCCAAGTTACATTTATGCATATGTGAGACTTGGGAGAAACAACTAAATACTGCACAGTTTAAAGAGTGGCATGAGGATCGTTAGGAAAAAATTTAATGCAGTTGTAATCACCAAGGATTGGTAATAAGGAAGTTTCATCATAACTGAATTTTTGAAGACAGTGAAAACGATTTCTGAAAAACCAATCCACCCATTGTTTTAATGTTTTTCACATTTCTTCTATTGGAGCGAACACAATCCACAAATATTCGGCGAAGTATCAATGCTTCCAAAAAGATTGACTGTTTGGTGCGACTTATGGTATTAGAGCATCATCGGATTTTATTTCATTTAAAAGGAAAAAGGAGATACTGTGAAAGTCAATGGTCTCAAGTATAGAGCGATGTTAAGGACTTTCTGTAGTCAGAGTTCGACAATATCGATATGTCCAAGCTCTGATTCCAACAAGACCATGTGCCATACAAGTGACGCAACACTCGAAGTTGTGAAGGAGAGATTTGGGACTGTGTCACCTCATGGCGAAGGTTCATCGATTGGCCCCCGCGATCATGCAATTTGACACGTTGACGGTTACTTTCTCTTTTATCTCAGCGTTTGCTTCGAAGGTCAAGATGGATATTCTATGTTTGCTAGCTGTTCGATGAGTTTCTTTTTGTTTCAATGCAGAATCTCTGCAACCGTCAATGGTCTCAAGTATAGAGCGATGTTAAGCGACTTTCTGTTGTCAGAGTTCGATCATGCAATTTGAAACGTTGACGGCTATTTTCTTTGGGGCTACGTCAAGTCTTTAGTCTACGTTAACAAGCCAACCACTTTGGACGAGCTCGAGGTCAAAAATCGACATGTTATTGCTGGAATAACCCCGCACATATTGGACCAAGTCATCAAAAATTAGGCCGATCGTTTGAAGCACCGTCAGCGAAGCTCTGGCAGCCATTTGAATGATTTTTTATTCTACGCCCATTATGTATCTTTAAAATAAAGCCAGAATCAATTTTATATCTCACACCTTTTTTTTTTTTTTTTTTTTTTTTATTTTTTTCCCTATCGTTATCACCACCCTATATAAGAAAAAATTACCGAAAACTATTTTTTTTTTTTTAATTCGAGACTTATGTAGATCCATAAAGAAATCACATAATGAGTTAGCACCTATTTGCCGTAATCAGCTCTCAAATTGCTTCCGGGAAGAAGCAAGGTATACCATAGCTCTTTATAACTCGCCTTTGTAGATGTTATTTCGTGCTCACTTAAATCGACAACGAATAAAATACATAAAATCTTCTATGCACTATAGTTCGCTCACTTTATCGGGACTCCTTTTTTGTATCAATATTTCATTCATGAAGTATAATTTCCTCCTACCAAATGATTCTTTATCGCTGCATCAAATAGCTCAGCAAGTGGGCCGTCCTGTCTGCTGCATTGCAAGCATTTAAAACTAATTCTTCCTTCCTAAGCTTAGTTCGCCCGCGCTGTGTGCAAATATTTTAATGGTATAATAGCGTCCTTGAGCGTCCGCTAATTATAAAAAAACATTATATTACTTCTTTTAGCTCGAGAGGAAATAAATTTTAGCTTTCTTCGCTCAAGTTAAATGATTTGTTCCACGTTCGGATCATCACCGTCGTTAAACAGTCTCTAGAAGTGGCTTTTTGAAAGTCTCAACATTGACTATGACTCTACTTATAAGCTTTCTTGGTAATTTCCACATGTTTGTGCTTGGGCCTTTTGGTAAGAATTCCGAACAGTCTTCCTGGATAACGAGCTCTCTATATCCTTGATTGCTTGCTACATGTGTTCTTCTTTTTACCAATGTTCTTACTTTTTTTTTTAACTTGTAGAGCCTGACGAGGATCATTAATTTTTCTCAGCGCCGCTTCATAAGCGAGTTACGAGAACTTTACTATTTATAAAACCACAGAATTCGAAGGGATGGTAGAATGAAATGTAATACATACGTCGCGCCATTTCTGATGTCTTCTTGCCACTGAAATTATTAATCCGCTTTTCGCAAGAGATAGAAAAAAAAAACACAACAACTCCGCTCAAAATTGATCAACTGAACAACCGAATCTTTATTTTTCAATTATTTATAATATTTCCTTATGCCTAGTTTACAAAAATAGTCAATACAGAATCTTAGAATTATTATATCGGAACGGAAATGGTAACATTGTACTTTGTATCGTGTGGGAATGGAGGTAGAAATGGGAATGAACGCAGTTTTGCTTATTTAGAATAATTTCAGTATCTGGGAACTTAATATGGGAACCATGTGTATTATTCGGTTGTCAGTAACTTAATTAGTTAATTAGACTATTTATTTTATAAAATGTATAAAAACAATTTCTTAGGTCTATTCCATTGTTATTATTCCATTGGAACATGCGTTGGAAAGCTACTGTCATTGTACGTCATTTCAGTATATGTCATTCATTTGAAGCGTAAACAACAATAATTTTTTTTCACTCAAATATGTCGAACTTTGTGCCTGAAAAAGTGTTTTTGCGGGGAGTTCTTCTTCATGAAAAAAACTGCTGCCGAAAATCATCGCATTTTGGTGGATGTTTATGGTGAATATGCGCTAACTGAGCGAACGTGCAAAAAGTGGTTTGTACGATTTAAAAGTGGTGATTTTGGCTTCGAAGACGATGAACGTCCTAGGCAGCCAAAAAAATTTGAAGATGAAGAACTGGAAGCATTACTCTATGAAGATTGTTACCAAACACAAGAAGAGCTCGCAGAAATTTTGGGTGTCACTCAAGCAGCCATTTCAAAACGTTTAAAAGCAGCTGGATATATTCAAAACTAAGGAAATTGGGTTCCACATGAACTCAAGCCGAGAGACGTCGAAAGGCGGTTTTGCATGTCCGAAATGCTGCTGGAACGCCACAAAAGGAAGTCATTTTTGCATCGGATTATTACTTGTGATGAAAAATGGAGCCATTACGACAACCCTAAATCAACGGCAAAGCCGAATATCCATGGCGCGAAGGTAGTGCTCTGTATTTGGTGGGATCAGATGGGTGTGCTGTATTATGAGTTGCTAAAACTGGGTGAAACCATCAATGAATAACGCTACCGAACACAATTAATCCGTTTGAAGAGAGCAGTAGCCGAAAAACGCTCGGAATATGCGACCAGACACGAGGCAATAATTTTCCATCATGACAACGCTCGGTCCCACGTTGCTATTCTGGTTAAGAACTATTTGGAAAATAGTGGTTGGGAAGTCTTACCCCACCCGACTTATAGCCCAGACGTTGCCCCTTCTGACTACCAATTGTTCCGGTCGATGCAGAACGCCCTCACTGAAAAACGGTTCACATCAGGGCAGAATATCAAAAATTGGTTTGATTTATTCTTGGCTGCCAAGCCGATGCAGTTATTTTGAGATGGGATCCACAAATTGCCAGAAAGATGGGAAAAAGCCATAACTTCAGATGGACAATACTTTGAATAATACTATTGTACATGTTTTTCTTAAATAAACGTTCAAATTTTGAAAATCAATACCATTTTTTATAGTTTAGAAAATTCAAAAAAAAATAAAAATCAAATTACAAATTAAGAAATTTTCACCAATTATGCAGTTCCGATAACGTAGGGCAGTCGTTGTATATCTATACCAGGTGTACCGGTATTAAGTTAGCATCAAGATACAAATGTCTCGATAGAGAACATTTATTGTGAACGGGCCCTAATTTCTTCCTTGTTTGGTTGCTTTGACACTTGACAAACATATTTAGTATACATCAAGTCATTGAGCAAACAACATCATATTTTTTTATCGTGATAAAAATGTCAAATTTTGTACCAGAAAATGATGACTTGCGGAATGCATTAATTTTTTTTGTTTTCATTTGAAGAAAAGTGTTGCAGCGTCGCATCGAATGCTTGTTGATCATGCTCTATCAGAAGCAACATGCAAAAGATGGTTTCAACGATTCAGAGATAACGATTTTGATGTAAGAAATGAAGAACGTGGAAGACCACCAAAAAAGTTTGAAGACGCCGAATTGCAAACAATATTGGATGAAGATGACACTTTGAGTAAGAGACAAATGGCAGAAATGTTAAATGTTGCCCAACAATCTATTTCTGACCGTATAAAAGCTATAGGAAAGATCCAAAAGTCTGGAAAATGGGTGCCACATAAATTGAATGAAAGACAAATGAAAAATCGAAAAACCACTTGTGAAATTTTGCTTCAAAGACACGATAAGAAATCAGTTTATTGATACTGGCGAGGAAAAACAGATTTATTTTCAGAATCCTTAACGGAAAAAATCATGGGTAAATCCGGGGTAACCATCAACTTTGACTGCAAAACCAAATCGATTCGGCAAAAGACAAGGCTGTGTGTTTGG
The DNA here is from genome assembly GCA_907269105.1 of Volucella inanis. Lineage (NCBI taxonomy): Eukaryota > Metazoa > Arthropoda > Insecta > Diptera > Syrphidae > Volucella > Volucella inanis. The sequence continues at coordinate 229,050,493 of OU026153.1, read as the reverse complement.
TGGGACCAAAAAGGTGTGGTGTACCACGATCTCCTAAAACCTGGTGAAACCGTTAATACATATCACTACCGACAACAAGTGATCAATTTGAACCATGCATTGATCGAAAAACAACCAGAATGGGTCAGAAGACACGGAAAGGTAATTTTGCTATATGACAATGCACTTTCACACAAAGCAAAACTGGTTCAGGATACAACCAAAGCACTTGACTGGGAGCTGCTACCCCACCGGCTGTATTTAATAGACTTGGCTCCTTCCGACTACCATTTGTTTTCATCGATGGGACACGTCTTAGCTGAGCAGCACTTCGAATCCTATGAGGAAGTCGAAAATTGGGTGACTTTTTGGTTTGCTTCAAAAGACGAACAGTTAAATTGGCGTGGAATCCAGAAATTGTCTGAAATATGGGAAAAATGTGTAGCTAGCAATGGCCAATATTTTGAATAAAATGCTTTTTACTTTCTCATTAAAAATTAATGTTTTGTATTCACAAAAAATGCAACGTACGGTACATACCGGTATAATGCGTCCCAACCTCTGCTGCCGTTTAGTATGCTTATCGCTTCATCCAGCCCGAGCGTACGTACTCCAATGATATTGAAGCGGAACTCTGTTAAAATGGGGCATACTGCTAGGAATTGGTACACATCATCTCGTTCTTTGCCTATGGTGCACAGTATAGGATGATCTGAGCGGTGTGGGATATAATTAAGGGGTAAGGGTTCACCCCTTAGTCTAAAAATGGTGCTCATCATATCAGTGAATATGCCATCTAAGAAATATGTTTTTCCCGTAGATAGTGGCTCAGTCTGCTATATTAAGATATATCTTGGGATGCTAACATGATTACATAACCTTTGACCAGACTTTTTCTAATAGGAAGCTAAACTTATTATTCAGAAATACTAAGTGCTCATTGGGGGTAACAGATAGCTTGTAACTCCCTTTGTCAATAGAATTTAACATAGAACTTGTGATTCATCGTGAGGTTTGATTTCCAATAGGCTTTTTTTGACAGATCACTCGTGACTTCTATCAAACTACTTTGTCTTTTTTGTTCAGTATCGATTTTCAAGTTATCACGGAAAGACTCACATCATAACAGCGTCTACAAATTGTTCAGCTGTATTACGAAAATCTGCGTTCTGTGAGAAATGTTTTTCGTGCGATTCGAGGAACTTACGGTGCGCATAATCGACCTAGTGAAATCACTATTGCCAATACCATTCGCAAATTTGAGTCCCAATTTATATTAGTGGATGATACTCGACCAGTTAGACCACATCCAGGACGTAGTGAAGACCGTGACTAATCGAGTCATCGTCGTTCTCAGCAGCTTGGTTTGGCGTGGGGATATCAGCCTAAAAGCGTACAAAATTCAACTTGTGCAAGAATTGAAGCCAGGAGACTTGAATTTGCGTCATATTTTCAGTGAATGGGCTCTGAAAAAATTCAATGAAATTCCAGTGTTTTATCGTGAAATTTTGTTCAGTGATGAAGACCATTTCTGAATCAATGGATACATTAATAAACAAAATTGCCATATTTGGGCTGATGAGCAACCCGAAAGGAATCAAGAGCTACCATTACATCCAACAACAACGATTTGGTGTGTTTTATGGGCTGGTGGAATCATTGGTCCATATTTCTTTAAAAACGAAGCAAATCAGAATGTTACCGTCAATGGTAACCGATATCGCTCCATGGTAACGGACTATGTGCTTCCTGAAATTCAAACACATGGTCTCGGTGAGCTCTGGTTTCAACAAGACGGCGCTACGAGCCACACAGCGCGTGAAACAATGGACTTGTTGAGAAATAATTTTGGTTAGCACTTAATTTAATGTTCTGCTACGGTAAATTGGCCGCCTAGTTCGTGCGATATCACACCCTTGGACTATTTCCTCTGTGGACGTGTAAAGTGTCAGGTCTTCATAAATCAGCCAGCTACGATTGACGCATTAGAAGCCAACATTACCCATGTTATCCGAGAGATACCAGTTGCTATGGTCGAAGGAGTCGTCCAGAATTGGACCTTCCGAATGAATCACCTCAGACATATTTCTGGGCAACATTTACATGATGTTTTAAATGCCATGTATTGTTCTTTTTAAGAATATTAAAAATTTAGAGTACATTTTTAAATTGATGTGTTCCATTTTACATTATAAATCAAACCTCAGGATGTATCACTCTTTATTTTGCTAGCCTGTCTTCGTTGTTTGCCATAACTCGTACCGCATATTTTAAGTGTAGTTTGAGAGTGTCCAAAACAGAGGGGCAATAGCTGTTTTCAAATGGCGCTTAAGTTCAGCACATAGTGCTAGTTGTAAAAGCGTTGACGACAGGTAGAGGGAGACGTGATAGGCAAGGATTCTGGCGGGTCCTCGCGCTAATTGCCATTTAGATTTGAATCTCCTCACAGTACTTCTCCTCCATTATTTTGACATTTTGAGATATTGGCGAACATACACACATATGGTACATATCCTGGCTGCAGCGTTGCAAAAACGCAATACCAAATTTAAAAATTTTCTTTTTTTATATGTTTGCTTTACGAAAAAAACTTCTGAAATTTGCAGCAAACCGTATTCGCACATGCCACTACTTTACCCCTTTTTTTAAACATTTTTATTTTCAATATATTCGTAAAAAAAAAATATTTTAATTGGTCAATCTGGAGTCCTTTTTTGGTATCAAAGTTGAGCTACCTACTGTAAGTACCGTTTGCATAAAATAAATATATCACAACTTCTACAAATTAGTTTGAAGGTTCATCACAACAATTTAAAAATGTTTCGACTGTTACGTTTTCGCAACTGTGGCCGGGTTTGGGGTAAGGTTCCCATTTTTAGTTTTTCCTCATTTTTGTGCATACTTGTGCCTCACGTTCAGTTCATTTTTATTTCCAACTGTGATCAGTGTGCCTATTAAGAGCGATACATTATTACTACTCACCACTTTTCATAAATATTATTTTCCGTTAAACTGGGAAAGCTTGAACAGCGGAGGAGATGCTTGCTGTGTTAGAATATTCAGATTCCGACTTAAGTGATTTGTCTGATTCCGAAAACGAAAACATCTATATTGGATATATCCCATCAGAACTGGACGATATTACGGACGAAGAAAATATAAATGAGAATGCCATTTTAGAACGGTCCATGGAAAAAAGACATTGACGAAGCATTTGAGAACCAGGGGAAAAATGGTTACAGAAAGTCAAAAATTTGGGAAGCAGCCACAAAAAAGCCAAAAATTGTTCATACATGGGAAAAATCATAAAACCCAATTTAGAGTACCAATCCCATTTCAGTAGATACGTAATGTTAGAAGAGTTTATAACTTAGTATGGTGGAAGAACTCCTCTAGATATTTTTTCATTGTTTTTTGATGATCACCTTTTTTCTAACTTAGAATTTTCGGAAGTAAATTTAAAGAAATTTATCGGAATTTTGTTTTTATTAAGATACAACAAATTTTCCCAGCAAGCCATGTACTGGTCACAAAAACAAACCAAAGACGTTGATTTAGTAAAAAAAAAAAACAATAAGTCGAAACCGGTTTAGAGAAAAGAAATAAAAGGAAATATACACCTGTCCAATGATGCCTACCTTGACAAAGATGAAAAATTTTCTAAATTACGGCCCTTCTTTACTCATATTTACTTGAACAAAAAATTCATTGAGTTTGGAATTTTTAAAAACAAACTTTCAACAGATGAGCATCGCTTACTTGTATTCAAAATGCTTCGAATAGTTTCGCTTTAAAAAAAGTTTATAGTTTGTATTATTTTAATGTTTTATGTCATTAATGAATGAAGAGAGTGGAAATTTTGTTATATTAAAAATTCAGATTTTTTCTTCTATGATCTTGGCCGTCAATCGGCTAGCTAGTGGTCCGAGTCTACACTGAGCTGTAGAGATGTCCGGAGTGTCTGTATCTTTGTCAATATTAGAGTACAGCAAGAGTACGTACAAAAATCAGTTCGATTTTTGCTTCAGCGATAGATTACTAACTTACTTACTCAGGTTCTCGGACCCATTATGTCCGTGAGGTTCCCCTTGCGGGGCATAGGACCTCTACTACCTGAAGATGTATCTCATATCTTTCCAACTTTTCTCCGGTTGTACTGATTCTTCTTCGACCCTTTTCGCCAAGTACTTCTAGGTCGTGACCTTTACGAAGTGTATGCCCACTAAACTGCCACTTACGTCTAGGTATGATAGAGTCAATAGGTTCCTGACCTATTCTCGCATGAAGTTCATCATTTTTTTTTTGCTTTGCAGACATATATTTACGAACATTTGAAGCTTTCTTGTGACAGCGGGTGTGACTTTGCAAGGTAATTCAACATTGGAGCGTAAGTCTTGGTATTTTTTGTATCTCATATCTTTGTATCTCCATATTTTGGACAGCTTTCCAAATGCAGCCTTTGCTTTTCAGATTCAGTTGATTATGTTTAGTTCGTTCCCGCCATCGTTCTATCATCTCTACTAGTTGTCCATAAATCTCTACTAAGATAGATAAGGAAGTTCCAAGGCTGATCCTTTTTTTGCCGTATTGATCGTTTTAGCCCAAAGATTTCAGCTTATATCTCCACACTTGTTGCTATTTGATGGAGATCAATGATCCTATGAGAGAACAAGCATACGTCGTCCGCGTAGTTCTCTATTTCCAGTCGATAAAGATGCATGCAGTTCATCACTTATCATCAATAGGAGCAGTATTTATGAGAGTAGTGAGTGAGCTCTGCCTAACCCCACTTAGGATTTTTAACTCCTCTGACAACCTTCCTATATGCAGACCGTGACATTTGGATTCATCATATGTAGCCTTGATAATATTGTACGATAGCAATCAATTTATCTGGGAAGCCCCTCCTGCGAAAAACAACCCAGATAATTTTTTTATAGACACTGTCAAACGCCTTTTTGAAATCTATGAACAGCAGGTTCAAGGTCCGCAAGATCTTGATGTGGTCCACACAGGAACATCCTGCTTGTTCGGGGTCGAGTTTATATTCGCTCCAGGACGGTTTTTGCTATTACATTGGCTACTGCAAGCAGCACGCAAATTCCTCTTCAGTTTTCGCACTGCCTGAGGTCTCCTTTCTTTGGGAGCTTGATAATTATTAATTTTTCCCACTCTTCAGGAAAATTTTATGTTTCCTACCCCAAGAGTGGGTGCAGGAGCTAACTCGATGTTGTTGGCGCTACTCGTAAGAGCTCTGCGGGAATACCGTAAAGTCCAACCGCTTTGTTGTTCTTCAGTGCTTTGATTGCAAAAAAGTTTTCTTCTCTACTGGGAGATACAGTGCGTATTCGGAGAATTTGCATTCGTATTCGGCGGGCCAGTGGTCGTTGGAGGTGAAATTAGCAGAGATTTTTCTGTGTCTCTTACCATGTGTTCTTAAGAGCTTTGGACACGTGTGAGCTCTTTGGTAATTCTGTAGGCGGTATTTTCTGCTTCTTTAAATAATGCGTTGATATACTAGGTGTACCGGTATGAAGTGAGAGTGACTTCCTCGAAGAATTCGAAGTTCTGCTCAGCTAATGAGTGTCCCATCGATGGGGTAGCAGCTCCTAGCTAAGTGCAAAATTACCTTGCCGTATCTTATAGCCCATTCTGGTCGTTTTTCGATCAATGTATTGTTCAAATTGATCATTTGTTGTCGGAGCGATCTGTATTAACAGTTTCACCAGGTTTTAGGAGCTCGTGGTACACCACACCTTACTGGACAGACACACAGCACTGTCTTCTTGCTGAATCCCGGATTAACCCATGATTTTTTCTGATTAGGATTCTGAAAATAAATCCGTTTTTCATCGCCAGTAACAATTCGATGCAAAACTGATTTTTTATCGTGTCACTGATTTTTTATTTCACAAGTGGTTTTTTGGTTTACCATCTGTCTTTCATTCAATTCATGTGTCACCCATTTTCCAGACTTTTAGATCTTTCCCATAACTTTTATACGGTCAGAAATAGATTGTCGGGCAACATTTAACATTTTTGCCATTTGTTTCTTACTCAAAGTGTCATCTTCATGCAATATTGTTTGCAATTCGGCGTCTTCAAACTTTTTTGGTGGTCTTCCACGTTCTTCAGTTCTCACATCAAAATCGTTATCTCCGAACAATTGAAACCATATTTTACATGTTGCTTCTAGAGCATGATCACAAAGCATTCGATGCGACTCTGCAGCACTTTTGTTCAAATGAAAACAAAAAAATTAATGCATTCCGCAAGTCATCATTTTCTGGTGTAATTTTCGATATTTTTAACACGATGAAAAAATATGATGTTGTTTGCTCAATGACTTGATGTATACTAAATATGATTGACAAGTGTCAAAGCAACCAAACAAAAAATAAATTAAGGCCCGTTCACAATAAATATTCTCTATCGAGACATTTGTATCTTGACGCTCACTTCATACCGGTACACCTGGTAGTTACGCTTATCACGTCTTTACGTAGACTCCGTTTCTCACTGCTCTTGGAGTAGTAGCTTTCAGATGTTTTCATTCTTCGATCCTAGCCCAACTTTCTTAGTAAAGTCAAGCACACTTCCTTGCCTGCGACCGACCGACTATACTTTCACCACCGGGTATGAAGACATTTTTCACCGAATAGAGGAAACAACAAACATCGCAAGGATACTACCTTTAAGTCCAGTAATTCAAAATCGACTAAATCTAAAAAAACACAGAACCACGTTAATTTTAAGTCTAGCCCTATACCGAAGCCTTACTCTTACAAAAAAAAAAAAACCCAACTCCTAATAAGTAAGCTCCTGATGCAAACTGGAGTTTAAAAGTTGGGACATTTCCTGTCTTCATTCCTCCTTCAATTCATACTGCCAATCGCGTATTTACAAAACATTCTTCCACCGCGTCCAACGCAATTCCTAAGAGCGTATCCTTCAATCTTGATCCTCCTCCCAGTCATTTACATACTCATATTTCCTCCAAAGGCAAAGTCAACCAAGCACCTTATCGATTCTGGGGAAGATGGCCGATATGTTCTCTCTTTCGTTTAAGAGACCGCAGATTATATGATAATGTTCGCTTATATCTCGCCTACCTACATGATAAGCCTGACTCTGTCGGTATGGACGGTATAACGAGAACCAATGCAATGGTTTCCATTCTGCAACAAGGCCTCCCCACTAATGGTCAGTTTTAACTTTCTCTATGATAACTCTAACCTTACGGTTAAAATGTCTCTCCCAATCTATACCTTTTTTACCCAAAAAGAATCTCTCATCGTCACCACCCTGGTATAATAAAGAGCTGCGATCTCTTCGTAACAAGAGAAATAAGCTGTGGTATACTAACTTAAAATAACGTTCCGACTCCGATTTCTTCTTCTATCAGTCTGCCCAATCAAATTTCTCTGTACTTCGCCAAACTCTCTATCGCAACTATTAAATCCGAATGGACCACACACTCATTTCCGACCCCAAACGATTCTTTCAGTTTATCAAAACTAAAAGTAAATCGAATAACTATCCATCATCTCTAAATTTTCTTGTTAGGTCCTAGGGCGATTCCCACATTATTGCAAATCTCTTTGCAATTTTCTTTGGCCCAGAGTTCGCCGTCCATTCCCAAGAGCCAGACCACTCTTACTTTTCTTATTTAAACAGCTAAACAAACAAACAAACAACTTTGGAATCTGTGTCTATAACTTCAGAGCAAGTTAGAGATAAAATAATAAACCTCAAAGATGATTATTCTGCTGGACCTGATGATCTTACCCCAATATTTTTAAAGAAATGTGAAATGCACCTAGCCCAACCTCTTGCAGCTCTTTTTCAGCTTTCTATCACCCAGAGATTATTTCCCTCAACCTGGAAAAGGTCGTTTATTATTCCAGTACATAAATAAGGTCGAAAACACGATATTTCCAACTATCAACCTATTGCTAAGCTGTCCTGCATTCCTAAGCTTTCTGAGAGCATTATCTATGACATAATGCTTTTCTATTGTAAATTTATTGCTTCCCTAAACCAGCATGGATTTTTCAAAGGCAGATCTACGACCACCAACTCAACGGAATTCGTATCAAGCACTTTATGTACACTGGAATCTGGAAATGAAATTGATGTGTTTGCCACCCATTTCATCAAAGCCTTTGATAGAATTTCTCATGATATAGTACTTCTAAAGTTAAAGGCTCTTGGTTTCCAAATAAACTTTATAACTTGGGTTCAATCCTATATAAATGAATGACTTTACTATGTTCTATTTAGGTCCATGATTTTTGAACCAATTAAAGATTTCTCTGGGGTCCTTCAAGGTAGCCACCTTGGTCCCTTATTACTTATTCTGACTCAATTTCCGTTCTCCCATTGATAGTAAAGCGTTTACCACTAGGGACTTAGCAACTGTGAATTTAATATGTGAACGCACTCTTTCAGTAATCTTCAAACTGTTACTGTCAATTTATTTAGTAAACTCAACATTTTCATCATGGTAAAGTGCACTAACGAGCAACGTCTGCAAATTATAAAAATTTTCTACAGATATTCGGAGTCGGTTACTGCAATTTTAAGAGCGTTAACTCCAATTTTCGGTCGTAATTCTCGCCTTAGTAGACAGGCAATAACAGATTTAGTGCAAAAACTTGAGTTTACATATTCGTTGTGTGATGTTGCCGTGTCAGTGAGATAACGGGTTGGTCGAAGTGTCGAAAATATCGCTGTCGTTCAGACGTCCGTAGCAAGCGATCCAAATCAGTCAATTCCACGGCGTTCTCAAGAATTGGGCATCGCTCAAATCACATTATGGCGTATTTAAGGATCTTGTTTTACACCCAAACAAGATCAAGAATTGAAGCCGATGGACTATTTGAAGCGACGTACGTTCTCCGATTGGGTTCTGGAGAAGATGCGCCAAGATGATGAATTTCATCGCAAAATCATCTTCAGTGACGAAGCTCATTTTTGGCTCAAAGGGTTCGTCAATAAGCAAAATATGCGTTATTGGTCGGGTGAAAACCCACGTGTGCTTCATGAATCACAACTTCATCAGCGGCGTTATTGGCCGCCTCGTTCGTACGATTTAACTCCGCCGTTTAAACGATCTCTGCAAACGTGCCCGCGGTGGCCGAACGAAGTCGAGTTCCATTCATAAATGTTTTGATTGTACTTCAAGCTAATAATAAAGTTTTTGAAATATCTCAAATGGCTTGCCTTTTACTTAAAAAAAAAAAGTTGTCAAGTCGTTATTAGAAAACCCCATATGATAAAAAAAAAGCCAACTTTGCCCTTGGCTTCATCAAGCGCTGGTATAAGGAGTTTTCCACTCATTATGTTACCAAATCTCTTAACAAAACCTTTGTTAGGCCTCTTCTTGAATATGCTGGCCAAGTTTGGTCACCCTACTACGAAACTCACATCCTCTGGAAAGAAGCTGTTCAAGGCTTCAAAACTTACCACCTTACACTGACCGGCTGAATTTACAACCCCTTTCTATACGCTGAAAAGTTGCCGACATTCTCTTTATTTATCAAATTTTAGTTGGTAATATCGATTGTCCCAATCCACATAATCTTGTGTCTATGTCGCTTTTCCGATTTAATCTTCACAGAACGAATTACGGACATCTGGAGCCAATGTTTAGGATGCTTAGTGAAGATAACAATACTCTGCCTCTCTTCATGTTTCATCTCAGCAAACTCTCCCTCAAGTATATTCTTATTTCCACCTATGCCCCATGTAAATTTCTTTAACCGATCCCACTCTTTAGATTTTTAAGTGTAAATGTAAGTTTTTAAGTATTTATGCTTGCAATAAGCTTAATAAATAATTGACAGCACATCAATGGTTTTCAATTGAAGTGGACTCCGTGCTACTGATGGCTCTCAATTCTTGTAAAAGCTGGTCCCCTAGCTATTGGCGGACTGCGGGTGCCTTTGGTCTATCAGTAGCAGGTGTACGTAGTCTTACGGTATCAACCATCAGATAATGGTTCCAGGTCATTACTATGTATGCACCCCTTCTGTTGCGCACGTCTTGTAGACTGCTTCTTAATCGCCGACTGATCGCGAGGTAATAGATTTGGTTGCTTGTCTGTCCGTCGACACCCAACTGACTTTGTGGCACGAATTTGCACAAACATGGTCCTTCCTATTACAATGTGGTTGGCGTTGCAAAAATCGACAAAATGCTTGTCATTGTCATTGCGGTCGCCAACAACATGGTTTTCCATAACATGACTGAGCCCATCATTATCATTGCCAAACTTGTCATTCAAGTCTTCCATTATGATTATGGTGTCTCCGCGTGGTGTACTATAATAAGCAGCACTCAGAACGAAACTTATATTGGTAATTTTTTTTTAGATGATCTTGGAGAACTGCCTGTAACAATAATCGGTAGGCTCTTCGGTTTTTCCAAAAGCACAAACTAGTTCAACATTTAAGTAAATCCTCTTTATTCTCTCATCTCTGGTTTAAGTGTGAGAAGGCATTATCTCACTGTTGGTGCAAATTTTCACTTAACCTAATCCAACCACACCTATGCACTAAGATTCGATGGCATACGGGTAATAAAGCAATGCGTGTACCGGTTTGAAATCGCTTCGGTTTTAAAAAGGGAAAGAAAAGTCTTAGAGACATTAATATTATTTGTATTTTCACAGAACACAATCGGCCAAAAACATAAGTATCTCAAGGATATCGAATGTCCCCTCATATACATATAAATTCGAGCCTAGTAAAGCTGTTTTGGGATTTTGCAATTACATGAAAACCATTTCCACTCTCTCAGAAACTAAACTATCTATCTGCATAAGTAGCAGCTTGGTCCTAATTAAGTAACCCCTCTCGACGTAATTGATATATGTCCCTTATTAAATATAAAAAATCACTTCACATCCTTCCCAGCATTAAGATTATTTTATTTATTGGTAGGCCCATGCAAAGCAAAGCATTGTTCCTATTAATGACCTCCGGCTACAAGTCAGACTTTAAGATATGTGATATCCTTGTAAAACAATGTGTTTTCGGCTATAAACGAGGCCATCATAAATGTCCATTGTGTGCTATGTTAACATACAGCAGCAACAAAAATTTGATCCTTACTGAAAGTTTACAAAAGGCCTCCGCCACAGAGACTATATTAGGTAGTTTCTCCAAAGTGTCCTGTATCCCAAAAGAACCAAGCCAAGGAGGCAGACATTCAATCTTCTTACCACATGTACTATAGATACTTCACCAAAAGGACAGCATCCAAAACCAACGGGAACAGTATAGACAACAGCAATAGCAATAGCAATAGCAATAGCAATAGCAACTACTTCATGTCCTGATATAACTGACCTAATCTGATTTAATCATACTTAATTTATGAAATGTCATTTCATGGTACATTACGTTTTATGGGCAAATCCAGTGTCATGTCATTATCATGGTCAAATGACGACAATAACCATGGATCTGTCCTGAAGATGGTGGTGCCAGTGGCAGTGGCGGTGGATTGACATACTGCTCCGGCTGAACTGGTAAAGGCAAAAGTCGAACAAGTGGCTGGCAAAGGAATTAAGACCAGATGAACAGTAAACCTACAACGCATCTGCGACACGGATGCTTAACTTGGTCTGTATATGTGACAGTTTGATGATCTAACTATGACAACGACTAAAACCATGACGATGACGACGACGACGACGACGACGACGACGACGAAAATTATCATCATCGTTGTCGTTGCTCTTGTCGTCCGTTCTCAAACAATTTACTGCGTCAAACTCAATTTGTTCGAGAGCATCCTCCTAGTGCGTGTTTTATACTGTACAATCGTTTGTACGTACATCCCTTGCAAGTGCGTGTCATGTTATAGTCCTGCTCAAATAGACTTCATGCTAAACTTTATTATTTCAGATTTTTAATGTTCAATCCTATTATGGCCTTCGGCATTGCTAATAGTAATTGTATGACTGCTGCTCGGCTTGCCTGGACAAGAGATATTACCACGACCATAATGATGTCCGTCTAATGTTGTCCTGACACAATTTAATTCGATCGCTTGGATGTGCGTTTTTAGGGTGTCATTTCGAAGCTGATTTATCAACATACTCGTATACGAGCAGTCATTAATACAGTTTCAGTTGAATTAATGGTCGTGTACAAAATTCGATGGTTTTAGTACACGGTTGTTAAGTTTAACTGAGAAGTAAGGATACGAGTATAACAGCGAAAGGACTGAAATGTTAGTCATAAATCTGGTAAGGGAATAGTTTTATGAGCCGCAAGTACGCGTGTATTTTCATGACTAGACTAGTAGAAAACACACACAAAAAAAAAAAAAAAAAAAAGGATAGAATATCAACTTGCTGTTGGTCCGATTTATGGGGCTGACCGCATAAAATTCGTTTACTATTTCAATAAAAAGGAAGTGTTCAATTACTTTACTGGCACATGGAGTTATCATAAAAATTAACTCTGCTCGTTGGCTTTTCGGGAATGCTGCATCTAACTCAGAGGTGTTTCGATCTTGAAGCCATTATCAAGAAATTGCGTCATGGTCCAAATGGTACAATAGGGATATTAAATCTGAGGAGATCGTCACTATGGATTCCTGTGGCGGTATTCAAATGGTAAAGAAGAATACCTGGAACATATCACACTGCATGCTGTTTTAGTTTGAGATTCTAACTAAACCTGGCTATCGTATTCCGATCCGTTGAGTTTTTTCAGTGTTTTTAACTGATCTCGAAGTTGCATTATCGTTTAGTAGACCTCAGTAATACAGAAGACTCTTGTCCGGATACATTGTCAAGCAGGTTTGCAGACCCATCATCAGCGGTAATAAGAATTTCAAAAGATTACTCCCTAATTGTTCAATTATTTTAAGTGTGTGAACTGATACCCAGACTTCATAATAATTCCAATGAAGCATAGCATTCACTTTTAAAACAAAAGTTAGTAATGTATAACCGGCAAGTGTATAGTCAAGAGATGTTACCACATATTTTGAAAACAACCTCATGCATACGGATTTCCCGGTTATTTTTGTCAAAGGGCAATCTATCGCTCCAACTTTGGGTCACTCTTTATAGCATTAGGGCCCCTATTTCACCAATATTGCGTATATAACAAAGACTTTAATTAGTCTTTCAAAAAGTAATTGAGCGGCGTCAAACAGATCCTTGACCGGTAACTTTAACTTTTGACTGTAATGCGAGTTTCTGCCTCAAATTTGTGAAAAGAAGTACTGCTGACGACATCAGCGAGAAGACAATAACAAACAACAGTTCTGTGGTTGTAATTCAGTCCCGTGAAAAACCCCGCAAACGAAGGGCAAACTTTTGTGATCGACGTAAAATTCTTCCACACTTCCGAATACAGCGGCTACAGTTTCTTCTGTACGACATGTCGTTCGCGCATTATTAGTTTGCATGTGTCCGTACTGAATCAAAAAAATAAAAAAATAAAAAAAAAACCGTTGGTTGAGGAGTAGAGTGGTAACTGGCAATGTTGTGTATGGTTTCATCACAATGCCAGTAAGCAGCTCGTTTTTCTGTTGAACTGAACTCTTAAAGACTTCGGAAAGTGTTCATTTGGACTGCCTGTAACCTGAAAAATTAAGCCATATGCAGTTGTGCTCATATAAAACCAGCTGTCAATAGAAGCCTTAACCGAGGATGAAGGCACACTCAAAGTAAGTTCAGATCCTGAAAAACTCTCCTCTAAGCCTTGTCTAGCAACTTCATCGGCGATTTCATTTCCCATGATACCGTGGTGACCTGTAACCCAAACAAGGCTCAGTGATTTTTGCATTCAGTGATGTTTTGCATTCGTGAACTAATTTGAAAGCCGTAAGAATGTTCAGCAATCCTCTAAGCGCAGCTTGGCTGTCGTTGCAGATGCAAAGCTTCTCCAATGCAGCTAGCTCGTTGCAATCAGGATTGCGTATATCTCCGCTTGTAAGACGGACTCTATTTTTCCTAACGAGGAGTGAAATCTAATGTTGTCGTCAGCCAGAAAGATACCAGCCCCGCATCCTAAATCACTTCTTTTTAGCTATCCATGAAGATTCGACTACACTCCCATTTTGGCAAAAATTCTAGCCGAAACCAGCCTTGGGTACAGGGATAGTAGATTGCATCAGATGGCATGTCCAAAAGACCAGAGTCAAATGACAGCCGGTCATCAAAGCTCCAGTGCGTGTTGTACCAAAGACCATTTCTTTGGAAGATAACTTTGGGAATCCAGAAAGTGGTATCAAGGGAAAGGAGATTCGTCAATGTCTCTAGAACGGAGCCAGGCGTACTAGGTAAAGCCTCATACAACCGAGACAGACCGTTCTTTGGAATCTAGTAAAAGAACGTATTTTCGTAGAACCTTATTCCACCAAAAAACCTACACATAGGATATATATAATTGGCCTTATCATAACAGTGTAGATTCAGAGAATCCATCGCGGCGACAGGCCCCATGTCTTGCCGACAGCTTCTTAGTGGCTTTCGACATAAGCCCCGATGGCTCAGGGGTTAATACCAGCCGTGTCCTAAAGACATTAATTTTTTCGTTAAACGAAAATCAAGGAAGATGATTAGTTAATTAGAAATCAACAACAAAACTTCCACTGTGAATTTGGTCTTCCCATTAAATGTTGAATGCCATCCATGCAGCGAAATTACAACTGAGCCCAAACGTCTTTCTCTTTCTTTCTCCCTATGTTATGTCCACCAGCATTGCTTTTATCCACAAAACTAGTGGATCGTCTACGCCGTATTTGCAGGCCGAGTTATAGATGCCGTTGTCGAAATCGCCCTCAGTGTCGATGAAAATGCCCAGCGCGTATTCCTTCTAATCGAGTGCGCCTACAATTCTGCATACTAGATTTTAAAGCGTACTCTCGCATGATGCTCCATGCTGGTAAACATGAACTTTGTCGAGCGTGTAGTCCTTTTTCACGATTTCGGGTATAAAGGCCATAAAAGCCATTGTCCGACTAGCAGTGAAGATTCTTTTCAAAGTTACCAACATCTAAACTATAGCTTTTTGTAACATAATTGTGTATATGCCTTCGGTGCCAGGGGACTTGAAGCCATAGAATGAAGTAACAGCATGTTAAGTGGTCTAATCCGTCACCAAAACCGAAGAGATAAACTCGTATCAGCTGCGGCGTGTTGCGTTATTCAGCTTATTACCAGTTTCTGTAATGAGAGCTGGTTGCGAGCTTGTTCTTATTAGGTTACCTGTGAAGTGAGCCTCAAGCATCGGACGGAAAGTCTCAACTTTCGACTAAATGTGAGTGGCATCAGATTTTCGGAGTTATTCCAGCCAGTTTGACCTTCTCATCTTAAGGACTTTGGCCAGTCTACTGGTCTCGTCGTCAGATTCGAAAACTGGCATAAGGAGAAAATTCAAATAAAAATACGAAAACTCGTAGTACGAAAACTCCGCTCGGTGTTTCCATATTCCGTTTCGGTGGAACGACAAAATGAAAAAGGGGATAAATGTAGAAGGCATACCTTTCAGTGTAACCGATATGTACCGAAAGAAGAGTTCTTAGAGTGTGTCATGAGTAAAAACAAGATCTCTGCGAAAAGGAACTGTGTAAATCTACTTGCGTGCCTACATATGCAGGACGGGGCAAAAACCAGTAGTTGGTGCAAAACGAATTTAATCGATTTGTTATTGTTAAGAAAGATATTTTTATAGCTAGTTGTGAAAGATAATGACACTCAAATAAGCAAACAGCTTCATAATATTTTGTTAAATTTTCGTGCCTGGGCCGCTATGCATATTTCAGAACGTATATTTCTCTTTAAAACGAAATAGTGCCGAGTAATTTATAGCCACATAAATATTCCCACAATAAAACTTTTGGAAGTTGATCTGTTGCCAAAAATGTTAGCAGCCTTAAATTGGCGCGCGCTCCATACTGTTGAAAACACATCTCAGAACATCTCACTAGTTTTAAATTGTTTTCAATGATAGGCCGATATATTTCACCATTTTTTCATACATTCCAATCTATATTTCAAAGGAATTTGACATAGTTTTGAATCATTTTCTTGTCTATTGCTTCTAATCCTTAGTTGATGATCGTAAATTCCGCTTTTTCTATCCGTTCCCGTACTTACGTTCCTGCTCTTCGGCTTGGGAAAGGTAGCGTATGTTAAGCTCTTTCAATTTAGATATTAACAATGTAACGAATTAGGGAATCAGCAACATGCTTATAGCAAACAGTCAACTGGCACCCTTGAAAACTGACGAAATGCCTTTTGTTACTATTTTTTCCAGCATCGAAATTGCTAGAAACATGCAATCTTTCCAAACTTTCAGCCGTAATACCCGTTTTTCTATAAATTCCAATCAATCTTTCGAACGTACTCTGAAGTAAACCTTTCCAAGGGGTACAGGCCGTTTATAGAATACCATGCCGAGCTCTTTATTTTCTGTTCATTATAGCCTGCGAACATTCAAAACCAATGTACATCTCTATCACTCTTTATTTCCTCCCTGATTTTCGTTCATCCGCGCTGTGTACTTAATCAGTACAATAACGAAGTTTTCTTCTTCGTCTAAGACAACACAGCTCCCAAACCATAATCGCATACGTGAGTATTAGTAATAAGTACTTCATCTGGTTGGACATGTCGAAAATTAAAAACGATGTTAGCCTTTGCTTAAGATCCTCAAAAGCTTTCTAACACTTTTAGGCTCATGACTCAGATGATTAGATATGGAGCATTCCCTCAAAAGTTTTACCATTTATAATTGCCAGTTTCCATCGCCAGCCTATGTCTATGAAATTTATCGCAAGGTATTTAATCCTATTTAGTAAGTGCAAAGAGGTCTTAGCGGCACCTGACCATGGGTGGACATTGTACTCCAATTTTGAATGCTCCCAGATCAGAGATGGTGAAATATTTCCAACATCACTTGAGGAAATCTAGAAATTTTGCAACATTTTTGACGACATCGAATATGTTTTCATTCCAACATAAGTTGTCACTGACATACATACCGTGAATTTAAAGTTTTGTGGTTTCAACGATGCAAATGCCATTCATAGATAATGACTAAGATTTCGCTATATCGACCACAGAAAGCACTAAATTTCACTCGGTTGGGAGTTGATAGTTTCCCAATTGGTTATGCTGTTAATATCGGAGTTTAATGAGCTTAACATACGCTGCCATTCCCGTTCTACAGCTGAAAAGCAGGGATGTGAGTCCGAGAACCGACTGGATTAGAAGTAGCAGACAGGAGATCATTAATGATATTAAAAAGAGTGTCGGAGATAGAACGGAGCCCTGGGGTACACCAACATTCATTTTGTAAATATCAAACTTGAAACTATCCAAGACAACGTTCCGACAGGTGCAAGTTATCTGACACGAGGGTGTCAAAAGTAGCAAGTCAGCTTATTTTTTTTTTTTAACAATGACGACAGGAAGGGAAAGTGACCTGTAGACGGAATAATCTCTTCATTATTTTAATATGAAGAAAACTGATGCCGAAAGTCTTCGTATTTTGGTGGAAGTTTATGGTGAACATGCCATTTCAAAACGTTTAAAAGCAGCTGGATATATTTAAAAGCAAATAAATTGGGATCATGTGGGTGTGCTGTGTTATGAGCTGCTAAAACAGGGTGAAACCATCAATGGACAACGCAACCGAACACAATTAATCCATTTGAAGAGAGCAGTAGCCGAAAAACTCCCGGAATATGCGACCAGATACGAGGCAATAATTTTCCATCATGACAACGCTCGGCCGCACGTTGCTATTCCGGCTAAGAACTATTTGGAAAACAGTGGATGGGAAGTCTTACCCCACCCGCCTTATAGCCCAGATCTTGCCCCTTCTGACTACCATTTGTTCCGGTCGATGCAGAACGCCCTCACTGAAATACGGTTCACAACATATCAAAAATTGGCTTGATTTATTCTTGGCTGCCAAGACGGCACAGTTCTTTTAGGATGGGATCCACAAATTGCCAGAAAGATGGGAAAAGGTCATTGCTTCAGTTGGCCAATACTTTAAATAATACAATTGTACATGTTTTTTTTAAATAAACGTTCAAATTTTGAAAAAAACTGCACGAATTAAAATATATACCCAATATTAAGATAAACGTCGACCGTAATGGTGAATGTAGCTTTACGGGATGTACTATAGGGTTTTCCAATAGGGACTTGACAACTTTGAATTTAATTTTTGAACGCACTCTTTCGCTAATGATCAAACTGTCACTGTCAATTTATTCAGTAAACTCAACATCATGGTAAAGTACACTAACGAACTACGTTCTTCGATTGGGTTCTGGAGAAGATGCGCCAAGATGAAGAATTTCATCGCAAAATCATCTTCAGTGACGAAGCTCATTTTTGGCTCAATGGGTTCGTCAATAAGCGTTATTGGTCGGGTGAAAACCCCATGTGCTTCATGAATCACCACCTCATCCACAAAAACTAACTGTTTGGTGCGGTTTGCATGCCGGCGGCGTTATTGGGCCATATTTTTTCGTCGTCGATAACGATCGTCACGTTACTGTGAATGGTCAGCGTTATCGCGCCATGATCACCGATTATTTTTGGCTAGAATTGGAAGATATGGACTTGGACGACATGCGGTTTCAACAGGATAGTGCCACACAGCACACGCTACAATCGATTTATTGAAGAGTATGTATGGTGTTATCGTGTTATTTCAAGGCATGGACCAGTCGATTGGCCGCCTCGTTCGTACGATTTAACGCCGCTTGAATATTTTCTGTGGGGCTACGTTAAGTCATTGGTTTATGCCTACACGCCGACGACGTTGGAAGAGCTCAGAGCCAACATTGAACTAAAATAAATGACGTACAACGACAGTAGCTTTCCAACACTTGTTCCAATGGAATAATAACAATAGAATAATACAAGTTACGCCATCTCTTAGCAAACCGCATTACTAAATTAAATTATAGACAAAATATTTAAAAAAAAGTTGTCAAGTCGTTCTTAGAAAACCCCCTATAAGTCAACATACTCGTAAGACAGGCAAAATTTAACGTATAAAGATGAACAAACATCGCTATGAGGCAAACAAACTATAGATCATTTTCATCGATTTGTTTTTGTCTTTTCCATCACTTTTGCCTGAACTTCCGGCGATATGTCCTCACACTCTTTGAGGATATTCTCTTTGAGAGCTTCAACAGTCCGAAGCTTGTTAACATAGACTCGTGACATCAAAAAACCCCACAAAAAGAAGTCTGGAACTTGCCGGCCAGGACAAATCGCCAAAACGAAAGATCAGGCGACTCGGAAATGCAACTCTTAGAATTTTGGTTATGGCTCGTCCAGTAAGCGCCGTTGCTTCAACCTTTTGGAACCACATGTTTTCCAGTCCCAATTCATCTAATTGAGGAAGGAGAAATTTGTTGAGCTCTGTAGCGCTCGCCGTCCAAAATAGTCATTTGGCCCGTGGCGTTTTCGTAAAAATAAGGCCCGTTAACGCCTCTAGCGTAAACAGTACTCCATGCAGTAACTATAAGCGGGTTTAATGGTCTTCCGTGAGCTATATGCAGATTTTCGTTTTAACCGAAGCGATAATTTTCTCAATCATATATTCACAAAGATGCAAATAGGCTTCGCCACTCTTGATAATTTTCGATAAAAAGTTATCTCCCTCGTGGTCGAGATTCTGGATGGCTTGAGTTACACGCGCTTGGTAATAGCTAACAGTTGATACACTGTCTGCAGTCTTTCACCGAAATTCTCTGTAAAGACCGCCGATAAGTATCCCAATTACAGCTGCGATATTTTCAGCAGAAATGCTGCAACGTGGCCTACCAGACCTGGCAGCATCTCATGTTGTTCCATAAGCGAACAGCTAAACGTCATAGTGCTTGTCCAGTTGGTAGCGGACGACCGGAAAATCTGCGTCGAAATTCACACTGCGTCAACACCACCAACGAATTATTACGCAAAAAAATCGTAACAATTATTCCGCGTTCTTTAGGAGAATAGCGATTCATGTCTTGTTGACGTATATTTTTGTGTCTGTTTACTTCACAAAATTTAAAGGAGATATGACATTTGCCGTCATTTGCAAAAATTATAGCATCTTCTGATAGGGTGATGACTATACGTCAGCCGCTAGTACTATTTTGAGGTCGTATGGCATATATGTAAGGTTCCCTGCACTACCAAATCGCTGTTATATAATTACGCTCTATATGCCAATGCATTCCACTCCATCGAACTTAAAGTGATAAAGTAGTTGCTGAAGCGAAAATCCATAAAACTAGTTCAACATGTCTTGAATACACTGACTAAACGACAATAAATTCCATGATCCGTAGAGTCTTCAGTCATAAGTAAAAGAAGCAATTCGACAGAGAAAGACATCGCTTAAAACTACTTTCATTAGAACAATACAGTACTCGTATACATAGATTTGCTCGCCTATTCGTCAGGGTCATGAACCATTTTGCCACGTCAAGCAGAAAGCTTTACTATTGTTCAGTCTAAATCTGTTTCAGAACACCACTTCTTCTGCCCTTAAAATCCCCAGAACAATTTGAAATTTCAGTTTCCGATTACTCTGAGCATTTACATATGCATAGTTAGACCATAGCTCCCTTCTTACTAGTATGTTTGCATGTTCAACTAGTTACTTCTCAGATTATTCAAATCTCACATTCAACGTCATCATAATTTCGATAGCGTCGAACTTAATTCCCTCCATTCGAGGTTAATTTCATTTCAATAAAGTCCACCAGTGCACTTTGCAGCGATTTTGTTTCAACGCAGCTTAGTTTCGGAAATAGCAGATGCGTCATTTGAATAATCACATATACGAGTACGAGTACTCATACATACTCCAACTCTGAATCAAACTGCTCGAAAGCAGGAAATGAGATGCACATCCAGCATAGCGTTTCCCTCAATAGTCCCGCTTCCATAAAGTCCTAAATGGAATAACTTTCGCAGTAATAGTTTGGTCTCATAAATTCAATTGTTATCGCATCGCTGGTATTTTAGAGAAGTTCCACCCTAACTTGCACACATCCTGTCCAGACGGGCCGGAGAATTCCATTTTGCCTTTGTGGCCGAAAATGCAGAAGCTACGTTACCACTACTTTACTGGCAAAAAGGGCGCAAATCGATAATTTGTTGCATCGGTCGTAAATGAGGGACGAAATGATCCACTAATAGCTTTCACCCTAGGATTCGCAAATTTCCCGGCGACTCCATTCCCGGAGATGGCAACTATCTGATATTGGGATAATAAATTACTCTGGAATGTTAACAGGAATGTGATGCATGCATAAACCAGTACTCGTATACTCGTACATGCATGGATGGTGAAATGTTCCAACCGGGACGACCAGGACGACCGGAATGGCTGGCCGGCCTGCCGGTTATTGTAATGATGATGACATGCCCTCCAATGAAATCATCTACAAATTTCAATTTAACATTGTAATTTGGAAAATGATGCTGCAATCTGCGTTTCTACTTTACACCCCTATACTCTCACGCTTACAGTCATCGTGTAGTGTTCTTGTTTTGGACAGAATCGGTTTCGTCACATGCGAATGTAGACGAAAGGCCTCCTCTTTACCATTTTCTATCACTGATTCAGCTATTATGCGAGTGGCGTGGTTTCACTTAATAGCATTGTCTGCATTCTTGGGATTTAAGCTCGCCTTTCATTGTAATAATATATCCTCTTGGGATGACGAGGAGGACAGGAGCGACGACGATGATGATCCTGTTTATGAAGATACAAAGGCTGAGGAAGAGTGATTTACAGCGACTGGCCTGTGCTCCCAAAAGGTGTAATGGGATTCTCAGATTCTCTCAGATTGCCTAGTAATTGTGGTAGGTGTATGGTGTCCAATGTGTCCAACAGAATAGGTTCGGTGAAATATTCCATGTCGTCACTTACGCCATTAGCAGGGGAGCAAACAATATGCTAAAGTTGCAAGTAATTTACGATATCACACTAAGGGCGGGTGAGGTCTGTGCGAATATGGTGCCAGGGTGGTATTGTTGATGGTAGTCATGAGGGTAGTGACTGGAATATACAGGACAAGAGAGATTTTCCTGTGGACACAGCAGAGATACGTGTGGAAGGCCGCATGTATAATATTTTATTTATGACTTCTTGAGTTTGTGCAGTGATCAGATTATTTGATTAGATTGTGTTTACACATGGGGAATTTTCAATACACAGTGGATGCCATTTGACAGGTAGAAGTGCGAGTGTGTGGCTTTCGGGCTCGGGCAGTAAGTTAGGCACGATAATCTAGTTAATCAGCAATTAATTTTTAATCTACTTGAAATCTTGTTAAATACCCTTAACGTTAAATTTTGATAATAAACTGTTGAGTGTTCGTTTTTCTTCTAACCTGGATTTGTGGGATTACGGCTATAAAGCGAAAGTTCTTAAAATTGAAAAGGACGAAACCAACCTCCTTATGAAACGACCAATATCCTGTTGTGATTTTGATTACTTAGTGGTTATGATTTGATTACGGAGAAGTCAATCCCAAGGATATAATTGTGTTTCATTATTATAACCGCCTCAAAATCTGAGCAATTCTAACTTCGAGAGGCTGAATCGATTAAAGTACATTTCGCTGCTAACTATGCAAATCAAAGTAAAACGCTTTCAAAAACGCTTGACGTGGTCGTCATTTTGATTTAATTAAAAAGAATTTGTCTGTTGGAGCGGATAATGGAGACGCAGTCAAAATCCCAGCATTAATCAGGCCTCAGTAATCAAAAACATGCGAAAGTCTCAGGCAGCTAATATCTGGATATTGAAAAAAAAAAAAAAAAAAATTGATATCTATTAGTCACATGAACTGACCAGATTTTGTACGATTGTCAAAACTTTTGCTATGCATGTTCTCCTCTACTTACTTACTAAGGTGATGCTACAGTTCGGGGTGAACCTGGGCGTCGACCAACAAACCTCTCAAGTTAGTCCAGTTTTTAGCTAACTGCCTCCAGTTGAGCACTCTAGGTCGGTTGAGGTATCATTTTACTTAGGCGCGCCACCTATTTCATTATCCTGAAAATTGGAAGACTTTGCGGGCCGGAGCATTGGCGTCTATTAGCTCTTCATGTCCTAGCAATGTCAGGCGAAGGATACACACTTTTCTGGCTAGGTCGATGTCACTGTACAGCTTGTATGGATCGTTGTTGAATGTTCTTCTCCAAAGCCCGTCAACGCAAACGGGACTGAATATTTTTCAAAAAATTTTCTCTCGAAACAACTGGTCTCCTCATTTGATTTCGATGATGAGTGAAAATTAATAGCTACTTACACAAAGCTCTTTATCACAAAGCTTATGCAATCGCAAAATTCGTAAGATCCACTATAAAAGACGTTAGCCTAGAAGAAACAAAAAACTTACTGCTGTGATGTGTCACAACCACCGAATAGCCGCTGGGCCTCCGACATACACACGGTGTACACGGGTACCTTCATCATCAATCTATAGTTGAGATTTTAACAGTCAACATACACTATGGACGTACTAAGTGGACGACGACATTGGTGTAAGAATTTACAAGAGTTTACAGGATCAACCCAGAAATTGTCACTAATTGGATATTGGAAACTTCTAAAGCTTAGTACGGCAAAAATCACACCCAACCCATTAAAAAATCATTGAAGAATCTTAAAGCGACAGTATAAGCTTCTTCTGCTTTTTCCCTTGAGTTCTCAATACCGGAGCTAGAGATTAGCATCATTGCCAGCAGAAAGTCTGGAAAAGCTGCAGGGACTAATGGTACTTACCCCGAATTTATTTAAAAAGCGGCAAGAACGCCAAAGTCTGGTTGTGCAACTAAGACCATTGCGAGCCTTAAACCAGTTGCCCTCTAAGGCATTTCCTATAAGATCCCTGAGCATCTTATCTAGAAAAGGATTGTCGGGGCGATAAATGAATTAGATCCTATTGAGCAGGCACGGCTTTTAGATCAGGTCGGACCTGCGTAGATCAGGTACTAGCTCAAAAAACACATATCGAAAATGGCTTTGAAAATAAGCTTAAGGCAGCAGTTGTATTCGTATAAGGTTTTGAAAGTCATCCCCTGTTTGAAGATATCAAATCTAATTAACAGCATGCTAAGCAACAGCTCCCTTCAAGTTCATGTTAACGACACTCTGATTAAGCCTAGGCAACTGAACAATGGGTTACCACAAGCGTCAGTTCTTGTGCCACTTTTGTTCAACCTCTACATTCACGACCTTCCAGAAGTACAGTTAGCGCATGCTAACGACTTAGCCATAGCCGTTCAGTGACGAAACTTGAAGGTGGTTTAATGCGCGCTTATAAATGGCAGTTTGCAATGGCTGGCAAGATCGCCTGATTTGACAGCTCCATACCTTTTTTGTGGGGTTTTTTGAAGTCACGAGTTTAGGTCAATAAGCCTGAAACTCTTGAAGTCCTCAAAGAGATATTTCTGTCAAAAATGCGAGTATCTATTGCTATCGCTAGAAGTTCTAGCAAGAGTGATGGCACCTGAATAGTTTTACATTCTGGCGGATGCCACTTAGCCGATATCATTTTCTCCAATTAATGAGAAGAAAAATTGAAGACATCAACTAATCATAATCCAAAAGTAGAACTTATATTTTTCATTCATAAAAAAGATTACAAATAAAGAATATCGGGTAAAAACTTTTGCGCCACTTTGTAGCTTTGGCATGTTTATTTTATTTTATTTTTTGTAAAACTGCGGTACTTCATTCTTCGTGCTCTTACTTTTTTCTTCAGAGGACCTTTCATATTTTTGTCATATTTATTTTATTGTTAAGTTCGTCCTTCTCCTATGAGGCTGATGTTAGCTTATTTAGCCATTATACAATTGATCGTCAGCTGTTCGCTAACATGCCTGAAACTCAAGACTTTTTCATTTAGTCTTCTTCTGATGGCAAATCCGCATCGGTATAAACGCTGCAACTGGTATCCTTGAAGTGGCGGTTGTTTGTAGCACTCTCCATGGTAGATATACCGCTTTCCATCTTATTGCACTCCATGAATGCTAGTTATGCCTGAGTCGTAGCAGCTGAATATATCAGTTAGTTGTTCGGCTGCACGCTGTCTCTTAGAGGTCCGAACAGCCCACGGCAGAATGGCAGCGACACCCAATACTTTCGAATGTGGATGATTTCAGCCAGTACTTCGAACCACCTAAGCAAAATGATACCTAATGATGCTCGTGGTTTACTTCACTAACTATGCAAAGCTGATGAAAAGAGATGCCCTTAACCGCACTGGCTACGGTGGAATCCGGAATTTTAATGCCGCGTCCTAGTTCCTGTCCGTTTTTTTGAATATTTGAAGGGCTTAATGAAATATTCACCACTGACCAGTGGAATTTCATTCCTTGCAAGTTACAATGACTACTTTATATGAGATTCGTTTTGAAGCTATGCTTCAAACGTCAAAGACTTATTTGAGTTGGTGAAAGTTTTAGGGAATATAGAAATGTTGACCGTTAAAAACCATTGACCATTTTGAAAGCCGTTGAATAAAAATTGCTTACGTTTTTTGTCACTCAACATTAACAGTCACGAGATTTCTGTGCTCAGTATTCACAAAGTTATCCGAGAAGGAGATTTAAATAATGAAGACATCCTGACCAAGGCTTTCTTAACCCAAAAATACATTTAAAAAAGATATTTGAAGGGGTTCAACTTTAAAAAGATATAAACTCTCTTGAGGTGTGTGTGGACTGTGCACAGTGTAAATGTCATCCAACAAACAGTGAAATATTCTGCTAGAGTGCGTGTTTTTGGGTGCTTCTTTGCGTCGAGATTCGTGAAATTAGTGATCTGATGATTTATGTGCAAAGAATACTCCAATTTTACAAAACAGGATTATTTTCATCTAAAAGCATCGTAGTCGTATCCATCATTTTCAAAGGAAAGATGACATCAATATGTTGGATTGGCCACCTCAGTCTTCAGATGCCAATCCCGTTGAAAATTCTGGATACTTTGAAAGAAGACTTTCAGAGAAAATGATCTAAGAACAATTTAATGACTTTGTCTACTTTTTTAAAAGTGTTTGGCGGCAATTACCGCAAGACAATGGCTAATAACTAAATGTTGGTATACGTGTGAAGAGAAAACTGGGAATAAAGGAGTCTGGGGTATATATGTTAAAATGTTAAAACTTAAAAGAAATAACTTTACTTCCCTAAGTCAAGCGGTTACTTACTTTTAAGTCACACGCTTCTCTAAAATACACTGGATCGTTACATGGTTATTTATTCTTTAGGTTCGTTTGTATTTGTTATTATATCCTAGGATTTAATATGGCAAAATGGACAGCAACTACCTGGATTCCGAAGAAGCAAACTCGTTAAGCTAATAGGAATGCTGTCCAAATTGGAAGAGGCGTCAAAGTTGTGATGAATGAGCTAAACAAAAGTACCAGTGCCAGTATTTCACTTCAAAACCCGCTACTTTATCGTTCTTCCGAAGTCTTATATGTTTTAAACAACTGAGCACAAAGTTGCTCTTACAAATAGTGATACATTTTTGTGTGATTTTATTAACATTGGCCCAAAGTATGTTTCAGAAGTAAATTAAAATTGCTTGAAACTGAAGGAAAACCCATGCCTGTTGCTCACCCTTTTTCTATAGTACTATTGTACAACATAATTTCGAAAGTCATACAATTGCGTATCATGAATTTAATTCCCCTCTACTTTAAACAAACCTTGATTTTTCTACATTCCCAGTCTAAAGAGTTCGCAGACACTTCAACGTACCTTGAAAGAACTTACGAGCATACAAATATGTACACATATGTTGGCATAACTATGCAACTTATTTTCAAGAAATTTAATTCTCAGTAATTGCAAGGCTCTCATGCTGCCTGTTGGTAGAGATGCTTTACGTTACACACATCACATTATTATTTCAGCTTAACACTTCTCCACATGCACTCCAAGTGAAGCAGAGGAAAGAAATCCTAAGTAGCAGCTACGTATGAACAAGTACGTACCAAGAGAACAGCAGTAATTAGCTAGTTTTCGTACTAGGGACAATCTGCTCTTTGTTGTTAGAACCTTATGCTGCAGTACATCTGTCTAGTGTCTATCAACAGCAAAAACTACAATAGCAACGACAAACAGATCCTGAACGTATCCGAAGTATGTTTCCATGGTAAGCAAATCAGTCGCAGGAAAAGCGCTAGGTTAAACATATGCACACGATAGATTATGTAACTCAGTAGAAAGAGTTGCCAATTTAACTTATTCAAAGAGTTGAACTACACATACATAGTCCCAAAACAGATATATTGATGAAATATTCAAAAACACTTGTTGGGAGTACGTTTAGAATAAATGGATGTTTTTTAGAAGCATAAAT
This sequence comes from Volucella inanis, assembly GCA_907269105.1. NCBI lineage: Eukaryota > Metazoa > Arthropoda > Insecta > Diptera > Syrphidae > Volucella > Volucella inanis. The sequence goes on along the minus strand of OU026153.1, from coordinate 229,023,125 downwards.
AAGATTTAACCGCGGAGATTGATTGGGAAACAGTTGACTGTCCTATAACCTGGATTGAACATTATACTGTCTTACGCAGTCATACACCGTTTTAGGGCTCCTAACTCTATACGAAAGAGATTCAAAAGATTTGCCGGACCAATTCCATCTTCCATCCGCTGCACTACCGGGCAGCTTCCAGTTATTCAGACCAAAAGTTTTGGCATCTGTGATGCCAGTTAAGAGGAAATGTAGTCTACGTATTTTGGATTTTTGAACTACATCCACATCTTGATATAGCTCATAGAATTAGCGGTTGTATCTTCTTCTTATCGTTCAGCACTCGACGCCACAAAACACAGCTGGCAGGATAAGGGTGTTGTTAAACATACTTTTCGTCTTTCGAGTTAGGATTTTTGAATCCAATTGTTTTGCAGATCGAAGTAGCAACGGTAATTTTTTGTTCAATCTCCACTTGAATGTTATTCGTGGAGTTCACGTTTACTCCGTGGTAGATGAATTCCTTAATTACTTCTCAATTACTGCTATCAATAATCACGTTTTGTCCTAGGGGGTAGACAGATGCTGGTTTGTTTGTTGATAGCATATTCTTAGTCTTGTCCTCGTTTACTTCATGGCCAACAATTTTGCCTGCTCTTCAATGGTCATAAAAGCCTCTATCACGGCATGATGGAGATGACCGATTATCTACATATATCCCGCATGTTCCAGTAACTGAAAGGACCTGTTGAATATAGTGCCTTCTGTGTTGACACCTTCCCCGTGCACTATCTGCTCCAGAACGAGATTAAAAAAGTCGCACGATAGAGCATCTCCTTGCCGAAATCCGGTGTACGTTTGAAATAGTTCAGAGGAGCTATTTGCAAATTGCACATTGCAGCGCGTCTTTTCCAGCGCTTTCCTAATAGACCTCCTGAAGATGAATACTACCATATGCGGCTGAAGTCGATGAATAGGTGGTGAGTATTGACCTGAAATTCGTTGGTCTTTTTCAGGTTTTGTCCCAGCGTCAAAATTTGGTCTTTAGTCGATCTGCCGGGACGGAAGCCACACTTATACGTGCCGATTAGTGTGTTTCAGAAGTTCAGTTGGATAGGATCTTATATGCGACATTAATCAGAGATATGCCTCAATAGTTCTTGCAAGACGTAGGATCGCCAAATTTGTAGATGGAGCATATGAAATTGATAGTCCGCCACGCTTCCTTACACCAATATTTGGTGGATGATTTGGTGCATGCGCCTTACCAAAGCGCCGCCACCGTATTTGAAGAGCTCCGCTGGTAGGCCATCAAATCGTGTGGCCTTGTTGTTCTTTGCCTTTTTATTAGCTAAGCTGACTTCCTCTATACTGAACGGTAGAACTAGTTCTTCATCGAATGGATATAGGTTCTCTTCTTATGCTTAAACACATCTAATATCCTCTTTGCTTCGGTAACTATATTTTCTATGCAGTTTCGAAGAGCCTGTGTTTCGTTTTTGAAGTCAACTGCCAATTGCTTGACCTTCTAATAAAACCTCTGGATGTTGTTTCGATCGCGGGGCTTTTTAATCTCCTTGAGCTGGGAGGCTGCGTTGGCCCTCTTTTTTCTACGAAGGATCTTCTTTCCTTTTCTTCTCTTGTTTCGACGCTGAAGCGGGTTTTATTATATTCTCTGAGATTACCTCTTTAATGAATTCGCTATACTGGCATCACTAATTGTTGGCATTGGGGGTGGGTGACGGCACAGTGAAGAGTTTCTCACTAAGGCGCTCTTTGTAGACTCTGCCACTCTGGCTGCTCAAGGTGTGCTTAGACTTCCAACATCGAATTTCTTCTTCTTGGCAGTTCGCAGCTTCTTCTCGTTGGACAGTCTAGTTCTGCCCACCGCGAAACGTTGCGGTATGGATCCTTAGCCTCGGAGACTTAGTGCTGATTATCACCGTATTACGATCTTCTGCAAAATCGATTAGTCGAAAGCGGTTGTCTGTTACCGTTTCATGATTTCTGTGCCTACCAACTAATCCGGCAAAGATGTTTTGCTTTCCGACTTTAGCATAGAAGCCCGCGAGCATAATTTTAAAATCCGGACAGGCTCCATCCAGAAGGTCATAAAACTCTTCCTTGATAGAGTCTTCCGCCTCGTTGATAGGTGTGTGTGCACATATTAGACTTATGTTTTGAAAGGTGCCTTTAAGGCGGTTCACAGCCAGCCGATAAACTAAATAACTTTTTCCCTAAGCCGATTTCCCACGACGAATCCCCATCCAATACATGCAATTTTTAATGACAACAAAGGTGTATGAGTGCATATAAGGTCCATGTTAGCGAAGAGCACTTTTTTTATAATTGACATACCCTTAAAATGCTTGCACACATCATGAGAGAAGGGAAGTTATGGAGGATACCGATGCACGTTGGTTTTAAATGTTTGCAAGTTACAATGACGTGGACATAAAGAGCTCAGCAGGGCATTGCGTAAGCGAGTTGTATGGCTTAGCAACGTATCACGATATTTTAGAGTATGTCTAAAAGTGATGTGTACGTTATATATATATATACGTGTTACGGTTAAAAGTAAGAAGGAGTGAAGTGAGACCGAAAATTTGAATGGAGCACTGGTGGTGATAATAGTGATAGAAAAAGGTGAGGCAAGAAATAATTCGTCAGTGTTCGAGGTTGCCAATTAACTGGATGATATAAGCATTACCTTAGTGTCTTATCGCTTGGTTTTGAATCCTATCTAGCAGGTGAAGAGCGGTTTTGGGAGCACTTAATCTAATGTGGGTATTGTGCTGTAATTTGTGCGAATAATTGCTTTATATTGAGGCCAAATTAGAAGAGGTGAAACATTTCTTACATAGCTTGAGGCAACCTAGACAATTCGCAGCATTTTTGACCACACCAAATATGTGGTAAGTAAATTTTAAAGTAAATGTAAGTTTAAGCTGACACACATAACGAGAATGTGCTGTTCATGGATAACGGCTGTGTGACATTAGACAGCATTGTGTCTTAGAAGCATTAATTTCCTCTCTGTTGTTGACTCTCCATTTAGTAATGCTGTTTATATTGGAATAAGACGCTGAAGAGCAGGAACGGGAATGAATATGAATATGAAAAACAGAGAGTACTGTCATCAGCAAAGGGATATATTGGGTTAAAAGAAGTAGATAAGAGATTGTTGATGAAAATTAAAAAGAGAATCAGAGACAAAACAGAGCCCTGGGGCACACCATTGATTATTTTGTGAATATCAGACTTGACAATTTGAATTGAATGTTTCGAGATATAATTTCTAATCATTGAAGAAGGGTGTCAGCGATCTCATATGTACGTATTTTTGATAAAAGAGAAATATCAGGTGCAACTATTGTATCTTACTTTCGCCAGATTAATGTACGCTTTGGTTCCACTTCTCGGTGGGACATGCCATCAAAATCATCAGTGGCTAAGAAAATTCAAGGATTAAGTCCGAGTACATATGTTATAGAATAGAAAGGGCATCCAATGTCAAATAACAAGATCAACGAGCCGTTGGTAGAGCCAGACAGCACATTAGTATCTGGGTAGTAAAAGGCTTCCGCTACCTGGACAGCACTAAATTTCTCAAAAACGGCAGACCCAGACAACGCGAAAAATCAGACTTACAAATCGTCGTTATCTAAGACAAAGGATACAGTTAGGACATAAATCGTTCTCATGAGTAAACACGAAGGCGCTTTCCAATATACTTATCGACAAATTGCCTTTGTATAGTGCGAAGGAGGAACTTTATCAAAAGGGTATACAAATGTTAATGGTTACTTTGAGAAAGTGGTTTTTATAGTAAATTATGGTTCCGTTGGCATAAGCGCAAGAAGGTGGAAGTATAACTATAAAATGTAAGAGCTTTGCACTCACATTGACTTTCTCGGAACTACCACCATTTATCAGCTTAGACGGCTAGGACTTGCTGGGCGCATCTACTTATTAGCTTTTTAATACGGGAAACGATGATAGGCGGTGGACGATGAAAAAAAGCAATTGCAGAGATCTGTTGGCTTTAGTATGTAGCCTTTTGTGAATAGAGAATAATTGATCTTTTGGAACGGTTTTCAAAAATACATTGTATTTAGTTAGTAATGGATTCGGTTTTGAATTAACTGCCATTACTCATGAACCGACAAAGTGCAGTAAAATTTTTTGATTGAACGTATACATTAGAATTATTGAGAAGCAGACCATAAGTGGAGACAAGCCGTATTCATTCTATGGTCACATTTTTACTCATAATCAGCACTCGCAACCAAGGGCTTGATTTAGTTCTCAAACCTTGTGTTGTCTGACCAAGTTACAAATTTTGACAAAAGTTTCAATGTCAAAGGCACCTTCAATATCGATGAAAATGATCGTTTACTAAGTTCTTTCGAAACAAAACTTTTACTTTGGTTGGTAATGGGAAGAAGAATGTTCACTTTTAGCAGAGCATACAGCAGGAAGGAAATGTAAACTGAGTAGTCATATTGACTTATAACTACTCTCGCTTTTCTGGTGGGTCGGACTAGCATAATAGATTCTATATAGAGTTGTCAGCAGCCGACTTATAACTTTTCTAGGCAAACCGCATAAATGCCCTCAGAGGTTTGAAGAAATCCAGCTGCCGCAGTGTGTATAGCTTAGCTCATTTGCAGGTCCACTTAGACAATATTGTAAGGGTTACTTTATTCCGCGGAAAGGGATTTTTCTGAGGATCTTCAGTCTGGCTTATTGAACATAAAACCATTCTCGCTCTTAAGGACTTGCATAGGGCTTATTTCATCGGGGAGGGGCTTTTGAATATTTGCCATAAACCACAATATTATTCTTAATGCAAATTGCTATAGAGCAACGTATTTAGCAACTTTCGGTTTCTTTTAAGCTTAAATAGGCCATTTGCAGAGGAAATGTGAACTTTTGCCCATAGAGGTACTGATGGGAATGTCTAGTTACCAGAACTAAAGCCAGGAGCAAAACCGGATTGCATAGTAGTTCCGCTCAGGCCTAGAGAGTACTTTGTTGTAATATGCAACCAGTTTCTCTTGACCTTCATGAACTTGAGAGATTACAGCTCCAACCCCAATATTGCTAGCGCCTGGGAACACGATATACATTTTTCCAGGTGTGAAGAAAACCAAGATGGGAGCATTGCACAGCTGCCCTCTTAGTTTTAAAATGCTTTTTCACATTTTTTTGACCACATGAGCTGTCGGCCTTTTTCGTAAGTTGACGCAGCCTCAACACAAGCACACTCGAAACTTCTGTAATACGTGGTAAGTCGCAAGAAGCTGTCTTCGATTTAAACAGGTCCTTTTTTAACAGTCTTTACTCTTGCAGACAGAACAAGACACACTTTCCTAGGTTCTCAAACGCTTCTTTTATATTTTGGTTATGCTCCTCTAACGTCTTACCTATGATGATAAACTCATCCAAATCCATTAGGTAGGTTTTCCACATGAGCCCTTGCAATGTTCATTCTATTAATCACTGTATACTGCCAAAATCCGCTTTTAGTAATGAAGGCCGTTTTCTCATGATCTTTTCAGTCTTACGATCTGACAGAGTACCAGAATCCTGAAAACGTATCCAAAGGGTCATTAAATCCCGGTACTGGGTATTCGTCTATTTTGCTGACATGGTTGTGACATAGGCATTCTACACAAAACTTTGTGCTGTCGTCTTTCTTTTTCACGAGGACTACTAGGGATGCCCGCGGACTTTGCAATTCTTCAATCAGCACATCAACTTTCATAGTTAACACAATTTCGCCAACTTCTGTTTGCTTTGCCAATGGAGGACGCCTTGCATCTCCGGTGTCAATTTGGTGTTGAAAGAGTTGCACACGTCCATATTCTTCGTTTTGTGTATCAAATATATCAGCGTACTCTCAAACTAGTTTTTCTTCTGGGATACGCTCTTGATCCAAATTACAGAGGCTAACGATTTTGTTCTTTATTTTCATAATCTGCAGTATTGTGACTGGGTTTGCACAATTTGTTTCCATTGTGGTCGATAAAGACTTAATAAGTGTACATTTTCCAACTTTCTCTTCCTTTTTCACCTTCACACTGAATGTCTTTGGATTTACAATCCTTCTTGGAACTATGTTGTTCTTTGGTTCCACTAAAGTCGCTCTTATTCTCTGGTTCCATCAAATAAAATCACTAACTACCAGGACCGCTTTCCGTTTTTGCCCAAATAATTGCTTCCGACAAAGGCTCTAAAACCTGATTTCTGCAGATGGTTTTAGGTTTTTCGACCTTTTAATTTGACTTGAGCCTAGATGCGTCTCCATGTGATTCTTTTCGGAAGTCTCTCAGATCATCAGGAAATCAAACCAATGATGCTCAACGTTCCTACATATGTTAGTTAAACCCTTCGAACTCCAAAAATGAGAATGGTGCTGTGGGACAACTTAATGATGTATAGTGGCGGCATCAGCCTTATTTTGCTCTTCAATCCCTTTTTTTGGAAAGAAATCTGCAGTCTCAAATTAACTGAATTTCTTAAAATGGCAACACTGATTGCAATGCACTTCGTATATGTATTAGGGCTCATATACGGCCAAATGTCGTCGTAATACACAGCGGAATATTTAAATGATATCCCGCAGCTAGTTACCGTTAAATCTAATGGAAGCATTAGCATGTCCTGTGGAAACGAAAACATTCACACATAAACACTGCCGTTACAAGCCATGATAATAAGGTTTACCGCTACCGAATGTATCTGCAGTTATAAACGGATGTACTAGCATACTATGGATCGCATTGTATGCGAGTGGATGTAATAGGCTTTGATATGAATGTGTGGTAGGTAGCGTATCTCATAAAAGCCTCGAGTTTGGGCACAGCGTGCGCTGGTGTTTGGCGTCGATGGCGACGGTCTCAGATACGATGGCAACCACAAATGTTTGCTCACTAATCGGTGCAGACATGTGGTGTGTCTGTGACGGCAATACCAAGACCGGCAAAAGCATCTCGTATCCTTCCTGAAATAGAACACCCTAATTGCACATTAATGTTCGTTTCGTTAGTTTTCTCTTTTATTTTTTTCTTCTATCTCCATAGTGCTGTAGCTGCGCGTGTCCCTTAATGTTTTTTCTGTGCTAAAGGATTAAAAGGAAAAGGATGTAATACTTTGGTCTTATTGGGTCACATTAATGCGGCTTGTAGTGGGCAACAAGAGTAGCAACAGTAGCAGCAGATGCAATGGCTTGGTCTTTTATCCGACAGTTGATGGGTGAAAGGGGCCGAAAGCCTAGAACAGACACGACGTTAATTGGCCAAAAGGCTACTGATGGTCGTAGCATTGTTATTTCACTGAAAATGGATTTTAATTTAAATCACTGCAACTCCAGCAAATGTGGCAACAAAAGTATATGTTCACTGGTATGAGTACTTTTATTGGATTAAGATTTGCCTGCATAGAATGTAGCTACTCGTAGTATCTAAAGTAGCCAAAGTACTCGCAGCAATTAGCACGAGGTAACAGGAGGATTTGAGCAAGCTTAGCGGCAAAGTTTATTGATGGGGAATTATTTAGCGGGGGTCTATGCTCGAAAAACATGTTGACGTGGTCACAAGAGTCAAGAGCTCTAAGGAAATTTGTGGTTAGATTACTAGGAACATGGTTGTGATTTAAATACTGTAGACGATCTTCTTCTGTGGGGATTTATATACATGTATGGAAAGTGCTTTGATTTAAAGGGAATTCCAGTGAAAGAGTGAGTGATTTGCTCACTTACAGGTTTCGCCAGAGGGGACAAATGGATTAAAATATACAGTTTGAACATACGTTATGTTTTGCATAAAATTTTGCTTAGGGTATGTAAAAGTCACCTCTGATTGCGGTGCCATGAATACTTCCTTCAGAAGATTTAGTCGCAACACTATGTTGGTAAGTCTTCTTAGTTGGCGTGTTTGTTTTAGTTCAGCTTCAGGTGACAACAACTTTCTGTTTACTGAAAGGATCTTCTTTGTGATATACTGAAAGTTAGTCAGAACCTGTGCAAATGCATGGTTACTGTCAGCGAAGGGACATGTTCCAAGAACTTAAGCCAAAGGGTTTAAGATTTCTTCCTTCTTCTTCCACGTTCCAACAAGACCTTGAAGCCCAAATATACTAGTCTTGAGCTAGACAACGAACATTCCAAAAAAATACAAAGGAAGCCGTACAGTTCAGGCATTGTAAAGTGGACTAGAAGATATACAAGCACATCCACAATTTAAAAACAGGTAAAAAGCAATAGCAGAAGTGTAGTGAAATATATTGGACACCAAGAGGGATATGGTGCGGCGTCAATCTATTTCAGAACATCATGTTAATGTTTCTTGTGACCATGGAATAAGAGCAGTATCGCGTAACATAGTTTGTATGTGACCCATTCACCTTTTCGTTTACCATTGGTTTGCAGACCTAGGTGGCAAAAAACAGGTTCCACAAAGGAAATTGTGCACAAAATACATGATACATCATATTGGCGGACGGCCAATATAGCATGCATATCAACTGAAGTATTAGCCATGTCCTGCACGAGATTTTGGATATGAGAAAGCTGTCCGCACAATGGGGGCCGTATTTTCTCACATCGGAGAATAAGTGCAATCGTTAGACCACTTCAAGGACGTGCTTAAGCCTGTTTAATCAAAATCTGGAGGAGTTTCTACATCATTTCATGACCGTCGATGAGACATGGATTTAGTGGTACACACCAGAGACCAAAGATCAATCGAAACAATGCGCTTTACCCGGTGAATGTGCTACAAAGGAGGCGAAGATCGTTGCCTTCGACCGGAAAGGTAATGGACACCGTTATTTAGGACGCGCGAGATGTGATCCACGTTGACTATTTGTAGAAGGGAAAACATTCACAGAAGCATACTACGTCGATCTATTGGGCCATCTTCCGTATTCTCCGGATGTAGCTCCCTACGACTTCTTTTTTTTTTTCAAAAATCGCTCGCCGGAAAGAAGTACGGGTCGGGCGAGGAAGTCATTGCCGCCGCGGAGGAGTATTTAGTAGGCTAACAAAAGTCGTACTATACGGAGGGATTAAAAAAGTTGCAGCACCGCTAGAAAAAGTGAGTAGAGTTGAGAGGGGATTATATTGAAAAATAAACTGACAAAATCTATGACACCAGTTGTGCTTATTTTACCTCCTAATGGTAATCGCAGGGTACTGGCCTTATCCAACTAAGTCTGACTTCAAAATTTATTAGTGCAAATGTTACGCATTACAAAATATCAGTTACTGTCCTGTCGAAAATGACTTATACCCAAAAGAAGGAGTACGGCAGATGAATCCGCCTCCACAGTCAGCATAGGGGTTTCCTTAAATACCCGATTGAAGCTGAGCTCAATAAGAGTTTTCTAAGGCTAGTCAGAGTGTATAAGTAGAAATTGTGGTAGATGAAGAATCAGTGGCAACCTTCATATCCTTAAAGTAGAAAACTAGTTCCGAACCGTTTGGCCTCTTTTACCAGCTCCTGGAAAATGACCCTGCAAACGAAAGAAGGACAACGGCATTGGGATTTTCAGATACCAACATATGTTACATATGTACTTACGAATCAATCTAAAAGGCACGCACTACTAATTTTTTTAAAAATCTTTATTTTTTTATGGTGGAGGTACTCTACTTAATAACTATGTCAAACGAGTTCTGTTAATCAATTTGAAATCACCTAAGCAGTTCACATCAGTAAGGCTTCATGATTTTTACAATGAAAGGAGCTATTACACAAATTGTTTGTTTGACTAAAATTTTCTGTTGCAAAATGGAATCATGTGTGTCGCCTCAAATTTTAGAAAAGACTTCTGGTGAATCAGTTTTAAAAAAACATTAGTGAGTTCCGAAAAAGGTTATGCCTCATTCTGTACTACTGTCCTCATGTAGCAATGTCATCAGTTTATGCATGAACAAATTGGATAATTTGTGCCTCTGGTGTTAGCTTAAAGGTTTTGAACAATTTTTCAAAGCATGATGTTTAAGTTTTGACATAAAATGTTTTTGCAAAATTAGTTCTGATTTTAAGAGAGTAACAAGTTATCTCTAACGTCATTTTGCACAGTCTGTGTTTGGCAATAATGTCAAAATTTGACTTGTGTATACATTATGTCATATGTGTCCTATTGCTATTGGACACCCACTTCCTAGGTATCTCCGTATTCACGTTCAGTAACAACCTTAGAAGAAACACTTTTGACGAGACTAAAATTCATAGTCTGATTACAAGAGATAAGCTGCATAGCTTCAAACCAAACAAGTCTGCTACCAGATGATATAATACCTGCCGAGCTACAAATGTCCTTAGATATCATTTTTTCCACGCTGGAGAATATCATGAAAAGCTGCATAAATATGGTCGGCATTCCCCTGCTATGGAGAGAAGTGAATATAGTTTTCATTCCCAAAGCCAAAAATATTACTATGTTGTCCCAAAGGACCTTTCCTTCTAGAAACTGGTTGATATCCATTTACTATCGATCGACTTTTGTCTACAGCTCAACATGAATTATGTAAAGAAAAGTCAGTGTAAATAGCCCTACATTCGTTGACTAGCCACATTTAACGATGCCTACATTATTCTAGAGTAAACAATGGTCGGATTTCTGGACATAGAAGGTTCCTTTAACAACACATCTGTAATCACCACTGCTCTGTCAAATAAATAGCAGGATTATCAATTTTAAACTGGGATAAGTTTCTGCTAAAAGATGTGACAGAAAAGCTAAATCGTCAGGCCGTGTGGTAGCAGAGTGAATGCCTATGCGGAAGATAGCTAAATCTTAAAAGAATGGCCCGTTGGGCGGATCGTTGTGGATTGGGAGTAAACCCCTATAAAACTGATCTTTTGCTCTTTTCCAGGAAACACAAAATTCCAATTGTATCCTCTACCTCAATCAACGGGAGGTTAGTCTACCAGGTTAGTCTGCCAGGTTAGTCTTCTCTGATACAGCGAAATATCTGGGTCCTGGTGTTGATAGGAAACTAAACTGGAAATCTAATAATCAAGAGAGAGTACGAGTAAATAAAGCTCTATTTACTCTATTCTTTTGAAATCGATTCTTTTGAAAAAAGGCTCTAGGAACAAATAGGGCCTTCAACCTCGCATTACCTTCTGTCTACACGTCTCGGTTACAAAACCGATACTCACCCACGGGAAGTTTGTCTGGTGAAAAGTTTGAAAATGCAGTAAAATGAGCAAACTAAGCAAAGTCTAAAGGACAACTTATTCGTGCATAGGCAGAGATTTACGTACTACACCCTCCACGCCAATGCTTAACTTGACATCTTTCGAAATTTCAAGCAGATAGGTGGATAAAGATTTTCAAGTAAACTTCTAGATCTTTCTGGGAGGAAGATGATCTCATGCATTAGACGTCAGTCCATTTCAGACTTAGGTCTCTCCTTCCGTCTTCCAAATCACTATAGCATGTTTCAAGCGGAAATTTTGGCGATTAAAGAAGTCCTATCGTGGTTGATGAAAAACTTGATATCTGCAAAGGATATCCACATATTTTCGGTTAGTTAAGCTGCTATGAAATATCTGGACTGAGTCTCAAAAAATTCAAAAACCACTCTTGGCTGCTCATCATCTTTTAGCGAGATGACAGAGCAGTATGATATCCACCTATAGTGGGTGCAGGACCATAAAGATGTTCAAGAAAACTATAAGGCACACGAACTCACCAAAGTTGGTACCACTCTTCCTATCCTATCTGGAAAGGATAGCATCGATACACCAATCGCTACATGCAAACTTGTACTAAAGCTGGATACCATTTTCATAACAAATCCTAGGTGGACTATAGGGTCAACATGCATAGCGACCGAGCAAATCTGTCCAAAACTGGATATGAACCGGTCTAAGGGTTTGATTTTTCTAAATAGGAAACATCTCAGCGCTATCATAAGTGTCATCACTGGCAAGCATATAAAAAGTCATAACTTTCCACCAACTCATAAGCTAACTTTCTTTCCGATCAGTTTAATTGGGCATCGCCAGAGAGTCAACCTGGCTTATTTTGCGATTGGATATGGGCCCGCATCCGTACAAGATTGTGCTGTCGTAAGAATTGACGCCAGACGACCATAGACAATGCCGTGAGTTCGGTGGAAATGTTGACCGGAGATCCAAATTTTTGCCAAAAAATCATCTTCTTGGGCGAGGCCCATTTTTGGCTCAGAGGCTATTTTGACAAGCAAAATTGTCGTTATTGGAGCGAAGATGTGTTCGGCCAAGTATAAATGCATCCACAAGGACGCATTTTATAACATCCGACCTTATTTTTTTCGAAATGAGAAAGAAAACACCGTTATCGTCAATGGTGTTAGGTAAGGAGCGATATTAACTGACTTTCTGTGATCATAGCACAACAACATCGATATATTTAAGCTGTGGTTTCAACAAGACGGCGCTACATGCCATACAAGCGATGCAACCTTCAAAGTTGTGAAGGGGAAATTTGGTGGCTAGGTCATCTCATGCGATTTGACATAACTCGAATAAGTCCTTAGTGTACACTAACAAGCCAATCACTTTGGATGAGCTCGAGCAAACATTCTGCACAAGATTACCAGAATAACGCCGCCATTTGAATGATGTGCTATTCCACACATATCTTAACCATCTAACTGGACCCAACGGCCTTTTCTATTACAAGGTTAAGCCTTTAAAACTTATAAGACAGATAGGAAATTCAGTCGTGGCATTCGTGTAGTGTTGCCATTTTCTTCTGCTCCACAGTGGCAAGTCTAGCACAGCTGAAAGAGACCAGTACCGTGTGGCTGGGGGGTAAAATAACAACAATTAATTCAGGGTCATAATTTGACTGGGAATATCCAGGTTGACGACGCTCTGTGTCAGCCTTACACGTCAAACTCTCAACCACTAATTTAAATCTCAAGACAATGAAGGTTGACGTGGTGTAACTAACTCAGCTCCACCACAACATTGGCCACGTCTGATTTATGGACTCAGTTCAGCTAAAAAATCTGTCAGACAACAAATATTACACGCCTTCAATTTAGGGACTCGTAATTCCCTTGGCAAAAAGGGAAAGCCCAGACTTCTTACAAAATGCTGACAGACAGAAACAAAAACTGTTTTGTGTCATATTTTGTTTGTATTGTATAATTTGCAAAACTAACTAACCTTAGCAGCAAATCTGAACGTGGAAGGATAAAAACAATAATTAAGAAATATTTGCGTTTACTTTGTCTGCCCTCTGTTCCTTCTATCAAATGCAAAAAACCCAAAACCCTACCATCTAACAAATAAAACTTTAAACATACCTAGGAAAAGTAAATTTGTCCAGTTTACAACATTTACACGTCAGGGACTAACAAGATGTCCCAGTGCTAAACCCTGCATCCGATTGCCTTAAGCCTTCAACCCCATACCCACCTGAACACAGTCCTTCGTCAGAAAATAGTTTACGATTATAGATGTCCTACGAGTAATTTTACATCCGAACTCGTTGTGCTTGGTGGAAGGCACTAGTTGAGCAAATACCAGTACTCCTTTTCGCTTGACCCGTAGTCGGCTTCTCTACTTTACGCCCCTCCTGAACACAAATTGAAATGAATGTGCTCTAATAGTAAGTAGGTTCTGGTACTGCAGCTCCGATACTCTAAAACAGGAGTTGTCTTGTCCTACTAGAGCTCTTCGTGTTAGCAATCCAAATGGAAATCGGTTATTATGAAATATGGGCACAAGTGGCAGGAGTGGTGGAGCAGCAACAACGTCGCCGTTGACAGTGAGAAAACTTTATGTCACTGTGTAAATTATACATAAACGACAGACAGACACCAGACCCTTCATTCTTCCTTTTCGAAGTTAACGCTACAACGGATGCTGTATGGATTACGGGACAAAATTGTCTTTCTCCGATTGTACGAGTACTACTACTACTACTATGACTGCACCCTTTCGATGGGGAGCATTTACCATTTTGCTAGGAATTGCCCTAAGGCAATGACACAGAACAAGAGACAAATCCTGGTAATACAGTGGATATGAGTAACTCCAGACGGCCTGCACCCGAATCCTGCTGAATACATATGAGATAATATGTATTTCTATCTGGTGATGTTTGGAAAATATTTAGATGCTGACACAATCCATACTTATAGATGGGGCCAAATGCAGTAAGTTTTCCATGGGTCTAGTAGAGGTGTGGATGGACTGCCTTTAAAAGTTTCCATGGCGCGTCATGTATTCGTGCATATAGTCTCATGGGCTAGGTCAGAGCTCCGTCGTTGCTGTAGAAAAATGACGATGATGATGATGATGATCCTCCTGGTGGACTTATTGTGAAACAACAATCTGCTGCGTGTGGTTGTTGGTGGACTTTAACGATGACGCCGGATGAGATATTATGTTCCGTGGTTTGCTCCTCATCTTCTCAACGAAGAAAACTTTTATGAGTTTTCAACTATAACGAATTTATTGTTGTTGTTGCTGTTGTTATTGTTGCTGTTGTTGTTGTTTAAGAGACGAAAAGAGGATGTTTCTTGATGATGATTCTTGTTTCGTTCACGTCGAGTTGAGTTAACATTTTATGAGTGAACAATTTTTTTTTTTTTTTTTTTTTTTTTGCTGTCTTCCAAAGTTACGCACATGTGAGTTATTAAAAGTTTGTCGCTAACATTGCGTCTTGTTGCTCTTGGGGTGCGTCTGTCGTTATAAGATGATGAGGGCTGGAATGTCCTAACAAGTCAGTAACTTTCTTAAACGACTTAATTAGCTTTAAGTCGTAAGAAAGGTGCAGTATTGTTTTACTTTTAACATATTTTGTGTTGCGTGATTCCTGTAGGTTCAACCTCTATCGTAAGTAATGTATGTCAAGAGAATCTGTAAAAGTTTGCTTTTGGATTGCGTTTTCCGCCTTAGAAAGAACGCGAAGTTCTTTCCTGGTTCATAGTTGGTAGAAGGTATATTCGTTTATAAAGTTGACACTGACTGAGTTTGACAGAAGCTGGTGAATTGAGAGTATGTAGATCAACTTCAGGAATACGTGAAAAATCCGACAGGACAACTTACTCGCGAATGAAGGCTTAAAATAAAGCGGTTGCACACAAAGGATTGCCGTTCGAGAGCTTTGAAAGCGAAGATTTTTTGAAAGACCCAAGACGTTTGAATTTAATTTTCACTATCCAAAGAGTAGAGCAGCACAAAGATAGTGTAGATCTTTTAGCCTTGCAATATTCGAAATTTTAAGTAGACGCAAAGAACGATCGTTGCAGCGTCTGGCTTTGTGACCAAGAAGAGACATATTCAGAAGAATATGTAAGTTTCGGGCTATGAACTAAATGACTTGTTCCGCTTTTACTTTGTATAAACTTTAAGTATCCATCTTCTACTTCTCTACTTCTCAAATCACAGATTCTATTAACTACGAGGACGGTTGTCTTCGGTGGTTCTGAAAATATTTTCCTTAGGTACAAGTTGGCGCAAAAGTATAATTTGACATTTGTGAACTATATGGCTTCGGCACAGATTATCGCGACTGTGGCTGCCGATGTCGCTGAGAACGAAGAAACATCAAGCCATTCTCAATCTCAACAACGAAGAGGACGATTTTGTGTCGAAAATCATCATTAGCGACGACGTGTATTTCCACTTAAGCGGTCAAGTCAATAAGCAAAATCAAAGATTCTCTTATCTGGAGAATTCGCGCCTATTTGCTCGATTTGGGCGAGCCAATGCAGTCGACGGATTTTTGCTTTCTGTACTACATCTCGTAAAGTTGTACAGCTCGTAGAGTTCGCGGTTATATCTTCTTCTCCATTCGTCCTCCTCGAAGATTGGACCAAATATTCAACATTGAATTTTTCTTTCGAAGGATTCTAAAATTTGCTCAGCTGTCTTGCTTATCGTCTAGCATTCAGCTTCATTTAGCAAGACTTGTAAGATCAGGGTTTTAAAGGGCATGATCAGAAGTTTAGACCCTAGTTGTTTGGAAAAGTTGTTACGAAATAGCAGCGGTTGCCTAAATTTATTCTTCGTCGAATCTCGACAAGGGTGTCATTCGTGGAGTTTATATTTGCCCTGAGGTAGATAAACTCCTTTATTACTTCAAAATTATAGCTGTCGATTGTATGGTTCTGTCCTAGACCGTGTTTTTGGCCGAAAGCATGTACTTTGTTTTATCATATTTCATCATTAGACCAACTCGTTTGACTTGTTTTTCTATAACAGTAAAAGCCTGATTAAAAACGCACTGGGATATGCCTCGGTAGTTTTTACAAGACATAGGATCGTCTTTCTTATAGATTGGGGAGATAGAGCTGATAGTCCAATCGTCGGGTATGCTTTCGTCTTACCATGCTCGTACTTTGCAGATGATCTGGTACATGCTCCTTACCAAAACATCGATACCAGTTTTGAAGAGCTCTAACGCCACCCCGTCAGATCCCGTGGACCTATTGTTCTTTAACTTTTTAATGGCTGTGTCGACTTCGTCTAGGCTAGGTGGGACTACAATACTACAATACTTCATCGACTGGAATTCAGGTTTCTTTATACCCTATCACTTTTTAGGTCATGCCCATTCTTCGATATCCTTGAGCTGGGAGACTTCGAAAGCTTTATTTAATTTTCGCAGTAACTTTTTCTTCTTCCTCCTTCTGGCTCTGTACTCATCCCACGTTGCCCTGGTTTTTCTTTGCAACGTCTTCTTATATGCTTCATCTGTTGACTTCTTTATCTGGTGCACTCGACATCATGGATAACTTGTCAGGGATGGCTGGTGGTCTAGAGCTGATTCGGCTACTTTCTGAACGGTAGTGCAGCATTGTTACCACATGTAACAATGGCAATGGCATATTACAAAATCTTTCATCCAGTTGTTCTCTGTAGTCTTTGACTATCTTCGGTGGACTCATGGACCCAATTTCCTACGCAGTAGGAAGTAGCTGTCAGAGTCGATATTTGTCTCCCTTAATGTTTGCGCATTTAGGATGTTTGACGAGTGTCTTGCGTCAGTCACCACGTGGTCAATTTGGTAAGTGGTTCTACCGTCCGGAGTAAACCAGGTTGCTGGTTGGATTCTCTTATAAGGGAGTCTTGAGCTACTTATCACCGTATTACCAGCTGCGGCAAAATCAGTGGGTCGGAAGTCGTTATCTGTTGTCGTTTCGTGGAGGCTGTGTTTTCCGACCACTCAGCCAGCGATCGTAGAAATCCTCTTTGATAAGGTCTTCAGCTTCATTGGCAGGGGCGTGTGCACATATGAGACTGATGTTGTAGAATTTCACTTGGATGCAGTTCAGTTGCCTGGCTAATCGCTAATTGGTTTAAAATCGAAGACTTTCGATCTCAGTTGCTTTTCCATGACGAATTCGCATCCTAATATGTGTAACCTTTTGTGACAGCTGATTCTATCTGGCGCACTTTGTGCATCGTAGTAATATTCGCCTTATACTACGTGAGGATATTTTCCAGCTTTTGGAAAGAAAAGAACAACACTCTTACTCGTAAATCATTGTCCTTTTTCTTTCGATAATTTTTTTTTTTTTACGTGGTTGGGCCGTTAACCCCACGCACAACCGCCAAATCTGGTCGGGGTAAAAAAACATATCCTCTTGCCTAGAATACGGCTGCATACATTAGTTCACTACTTAGCGGCTGCTGAGATAACTATCCAGCCACGTAGAGGCTGTATATCAGCTTGAAATGTATAGTGACACGGATCGTACCTGGCATCCCTCCTAGTTGAGCGCATTCAGAACTTTACCCTATACATGTGCATTTCATGCCATTGGAGGACTTAAATCTACCAACTTAGCCTACGTGGCCCAGTACAGTTAGTTGTTGTAACTCCATTTTCACATTTCATTTATACAGATGAAGTTGTAAATCACTCATACAAATTTTTCTCTTAAACCAACCAGGGGAACAGCTTGAAGGATCTTCCTTCTTAAAGATCGGATAAATGATGTTGAGATTTCATTCAACAAACGTATGTTATTTTGTATGCAATACGTTTGCTTCTTGTCGTCTCTGAAGCTTAAATATAGCTATCCAGACTTTTTCTATGGCTAGAGGATCTTGTTCTGAGTCGATGTTTCATAAAACAGTTCGTACTGAGGATGTATGCAATGTGTTCAATATTGTTGACGGATTTTTGATGAGGTGGCTCTCGGATCCTCTTTATTAATCGACTTATCTGATTCGATTTTTAGAGCAGGTATCGTATGGGCTGTGTTGTTTCTTTGTGAAATTAAAGAAGCTGTTAAATTACCTAAACCATCTTAACGTTATTCTAAGGATATTGCACATATGTCTGATTAAGGGACTCGTCGTTTCGTCTCTGGCTATTATTGCTTTATTCCAAAAAACCAGATATTCATGTTGCTGCACATGAAATATGAGTGGAGTTAGCCAAATGTTCGATAAGATAGTGAGTATAGACTAGCAACGAAGATTCTCTTCAGATATAACGACAGCTGGTCTACAACAATTTGATGTAAAGACCCACACAGACCTTTAGAGATGAAAAAGGAAACTTTGTATTAGAGTCACAGTCGATGCTGACAATATGTAAAAACTTATTGTGCAAACTGTATGTATAAGGCCAAAAAGCCCAACATCTAACATCTAACAGAATGATATCCAAAAATGTTGTCCACCTGACCAAAACGACGTAAGAATAGCAAGATCTAAGACGAAATTTGTCGAAGCAGCTGGACCTAAGGGCTTACCGGTGGAAGTATTCAAAACTGCTGAAACTGATTGTGTGGAGGAAATAAAATGACTTTCTTCTCAGATCTGAATGGAATCTTAGCATCGTTTAGCCAATCCATTTTGTCAATGTCCAACCATATCGCTGTTTTTAATGGATGTACACCCTACCTGACTCGAACTGCAACTTTTTAAAATGCTATAATTTTTTTATTTTTTTAATAAAATGTTGGAAAATATATCGATTTTCAAATTGTGTCAGTTGTTTTCAATATGTATACCTTTGGCGCGAATAATGGCCTTGAGACGGCCGAAGAAAGCATCGAACGCTGCAAGTGGCTCTGCGGAATTTTGTCCCATTCCCGGTGAAGTGCTTATTTGAGGTGGTCCAAACTTTGGTATTTTTTAGTGCCAACCTTCGCCTTCAAATTAACCTAGCCAGAGAAATCCCACAGATTTGCATCCGGAGAATTTGCAATCCATTTTGTTGAAGAAATGAATTACGGAACATTGTTATTTAACCAATCTTGGTTGACGCGTGCTTTGTGAGACGGTGCCGAGTGTTGTTGAAATGTCCACGGTGTCCGACCGTGTTTGCCCAAGGCTTCAATACTGCCTCTAAGACAGTTTCACGGTATACGATCGCCACGGTCCAAAAATACGACCGAACAGCGACCAACGGCGGTTATGGCGGACCAAACCATCACCATCGGTGCTGCCTGCTTTCTGGTGGCCGTCCGAAGGTGTAAATTTTCGAAGGACCCCTCTGGCAAGTAAAATCGGTCGTTTTGTTTGTTGACGATGGCGACTCGTCGGAAAAAACCAAATTCGACAACTCACCACTTTTGTACAAGCGTAGCAACTTATTCGCTCTTTCGACTCTAACTTTTTTCTGTTGCGGTGTAAGATCGTGTGCTTTTTGCAACTTCAATGGCTTGAGCCCAAGCTCATTTTTCAGTATGTGTTGCATCCGTTCCAACCATGTGTTGAGCTCACGAGCCATTTTTCTTCCACTTCGACGCGGATTCCGCTCAATTTGAGCCTTCACTTACGGAACCATTTCTGCCGATGTTGCCATTTTTTTATGACCACCTCCATGGCATTTTGCAACGCTGCCAGTATCACGGTAACGCGGATGAAAATTTTTCAACACAACTGAGAGGCAAATCGTTTAAAAATTTGAGCTCATTGTCATGAACGGTTTGGAAACTATAGCAGTCTGAAGTTGGTTGCAGTTCAAGTCAGGCAGGGTGTAATGGTAGCTCTTGGTACTCTTCGGGTTGCTCATCAGCTTAAAATACGGCAATTTTGTTAGTTAACGTATTCATTGAGCCAGAAATGGGCTTTATCACTGAACAAAATTTCATGATAAAACAACGTATTTTCATTGAGTTTTTCCAGAGCCCATTCACAGAAAATATGACGCAAATTCAAGTCGTCTGGCTTCAATTCTTGCACAAGTTGAATTTTGTATACTTTTAGGCCGATATCCTCACGTAAAATACCCCAAGTTATCGAACACGCCAAGCCAAGCTTCTGAGAACGACGACGAATCAGTTCGTAACGGTCTTTGCGTAAACTCTCAGCTACAGCTGCTATAGTCTCTTCACTACGTCCTGGATGTGGTCTAACCGGTCGAGTATCATCCACTAATATAAACTGGGACTCAAATTTGCGAATGGTGTTGGCAATATTGGTTTCAGTAGGTCGACTATGCTCACCGTAAATTCCTCGAATCGCACGAAAAACATTTCTTACAGCACGCTGATTTTCGTAATACAGCTGAACAAGTTGGAGACGCTGTTGTAGTGTAAGTCTTTCCAAGATGACTTTTTGAACGATACTGAACAAAAATGACAAACCAGTTTAATAGGAGTCACGCGTGATCTCTCAAAAAAAGCCTATTGAAAATCAAACCTCACGATGAATCACCCCTTAGTCCTTTGTATTCACTATGCATTCTGTGTTCTCCGTATTCAAAAAACTTTTTTTCTCCTTATCCAAATTCCAGTCCTGGTGGTTTCTCTATGGTGTACATATCGAGTATATTTATTACTCTTTCTTCTCAGGCGCAAAAAGTATGTAAGTAAGTATTTTTTTTTACTTTGAACTTGAAATCCGTCCAAACCTAATTAAAAGTAAAAATTGAGTTCAATCGCTATATTTTCCCATTGTCGATCTGAAAATAACTCACGACAACCAACGATTGACAGATCGACAAATGTCGATCACAATCGACATTCACAATATTAACTTCAACAATCGACGGTCGACAATCGACAACAAGCACTTATCCATCAATTAATCGACAACCGCAATATGATGTTGTGGGAAGTGGTATAAGGAATCCAAGACCATTGCAGTCACAGATAAGCCTATTGTGATATCCTCCGTTTAAGGCTCATCTATTATGCTGCAATTTATGTCTTTAAGTGAGCTGGCAACTACGTCCGCCGCTTCGAATAAGAATTCACCTAGGTAACGTTGACGTGTTTTGATTAAACCATTGCAGCCACAAAGTGTGTGTTCTGCTGTTTCCACGTTCTCGTTGTACAGTCCGCATGTATTGTCTTGTGCTATGCCAAAGGTCATCAGAAAACCTGTGATCAGTTTAAGCTGACTTCCATTTAATTGTAGTAGTTGTTTCGTTTTTTGTGACAATTGCTTGGCATAAAGTATTTCTAAGCTTCTTTTCCTTTGGTCATGTTTTAATACTTCCTTTTATGGTATTTATGGATAGCCCACAGAATGGTCTTGGCATCGTGAATTGAGATGTAGTTCCTTTTCTGGCAAGTTCCTCTGCTTTTTCATTGCCTTTAAATCAAATATGTCCTAGCACCCAAGACCGGTAGACTTTAGTTTTTGGTGGCTAGTAGTTCTAGGAGTTGAAAGCAATCCCAGAACAGTTTTGATTTTTTTTCAAACACCTTAACTGCAACAGCAGCTGCTCTGCCGTCGGAGAGAATGTAAATGTTTTTGTTTGTAATAATTCTGCTTATATTCTCCCGAATGCAAAGCTCTAGTGCATGGATTTTAGTCTAAAATACGGAGCTGCTTGTATCCATACTGGCATGTACAGATGTCTTAGAGCGACGAGCGTATACTCCGGCTGCAACTCCTGTTGGTGCCATACATGTAAGTCCTTGGCCAGTTAAGACGCTCTGAAAAGGAAACCATAAAGTTGTGCCGAAGGTTATATGGTCTTAGAAATTTATCTATTAGGTGTATTCTAAGTAGTTCATTTTTCCTTGATTCATGAAGGATTGTTTTGTAGTATAGTAGTTTGAAATTTGATTCGTCTTCTGTGATGAGCATGTAGGCATTTGCTACTACTTCTTTTATGAGTTCTAGATGAAGTGGTGAAATAGCTTCAAGCGCAGTTGTTGGTGTCTTTGTTTTTGTTTTTTTTGTTTTTTTTTTAATTTAAGCTTATGTTTACCTTTTGCGTTGCGTTGCCACCAAACGGCGGTTGCATTCGTGATGAAAGGTCTCGTATTGGTATATACATCCACAGTGTCATTTTGGGCTCAAGTCCCCAGTTTTTTTCGACTAGATTATTTCTGATTCATAGTGAGGTCTTGGCCTTGTCAATAGTCTAAGAAAGGTCAGTGGACCATGGTGTTTCGTCTGAAAATATGGTAATGCTTTTGCGGTCCTACAAAGTGGGGAATAGAAAAAACTTGGATAACACATAACTAAGTTCGAAAAGAAGAAACCAAAACTTCTGAAAAAATTTCAGCACACAGTAATTTTATCATCCGATGAGACGATTATCTTATCTTCCCATCCAACCACAACGTTTGGGGTTGAATAAGTTGATGGCGTTGAGCTAGAAGAAATAAATAATTTGCGAGATATTCAAGTCAAACTATTTGTATCGGTGTCATTTAGATACGGTAAAAAAACGCAATATTGTTCAAGTACTTCTACACAGTGGAACTAATTAAAACTGATGATGATGTAGGCTTCAAATCTTCTAATTCATCTAACACATGCTTCCACATTGTCGAAAATGACATCAGCTCCGTACAACGAAGCCAAATTGTTAATATTCTACCAAAATCGATCAATCAATTTTACAAAGAGAGTCCTAGTAAAAGAAAAAGTAGTAACTTAGTTCACACGTACCTTTAAATAAAAACTTTTGCTTCCTTATATGATCCAAAAATGAAATGTTTTATCAAATATATACTGAATATATTGGTCATATGAAAAGTCTCCGCAGTTTTTTGGTACATTTTTGAAAAAAATTTCAATCATTCCAAAAAATTTCATCAAAATCAATTGCAGTCAAGTATAGTATATAGGCCATTATTATCTATGACCCTTTTGCCATTTTCCGGGTAGCTTCATAATTCCATCGGTGTATAAGTTCTGTGGCTTATCAACGAAAAACTTGGCCAAGTGATTTTCAGCGGCTCTTCGGTTGGCCAATTTTTTACCAAAAGAGTTTTGAAAGACCGAAACAAATGGTTGTCACGAGGTGCAAGGTCCGGGCTATACGGTGGATTTATTGAAACTTCATCATCAAAGATGTATGTGGCCTAGCATTGTCAGACAACTCCCTTTCTGTTGGCCAATTCTGGTCGCTCTTTCTTGAAAGTTTCATTCAAACGGTCAAGTTGTGCACAGTAGAGGATAGAATTGACCGCATTGCCACGTTCTAGCAGCTCATAATAGACAATTCGCTTCCACCAAACACTCAACATAACCTTGTTTGCGTCAATCCAGGCTTTGAAGTCATTTGTAGTCGGTCACCGGCCTTTGGCCATGATCGCTGGCATTCCATGTATGTAATCCATTTTTCATCGCCCGTAATGAATCTTTGCGTTAATCCATGTGCCACCAAAACATCGAGCTTCTTTGAATAACCTGCTCATTTAAGTTGATTCCAAACTGTCATACGATTAATGTTTAGTGACAGCTTCCTTACCGGTCTTGCTACATCAGTTGCAAAATTTCATCGACTTTTTCAGTGACAGGCCGACCAGTGCGAGGTGCATCTTTTACATCGAAATTTCCGCAACGAAATCGAACAAACCACTCCTGGGTCAGGCGTTGACTCACAGCATTCTCACCGTAAACTGCACTTTCGGCATGTTTTTGCAGCGATTTTCCTTTTTTAAAAGTAAAAAAGCATCACATAGCGTATTTCTTAAGATATTTCAGTGTTATTCAAACCAGTATAACTTTTAACACGAGCAACGAATTACACAGCTGTCTTCACAAAAAATGTAGCCTGACATGTCACCTTTCAAACACTTGTTCGTTTGATACAATCAGATAAGTGTTTCCAGATAAATGGACACCAACACCATCTAGTGATGAAAACCGAGGAGACTTTTTATATGACCAATACACTCGTATAAATTTGGGGGTTAAGATTACCTTAATCAATAGTCTAATTGGTTTCATACAGTCTGAGATATGTTTTTGATTATACATACTTACGTTCATTCCTTGGACTTTCTTAATAAGATTCTACGTCATGAATGAATTCTCTCCATTCACCCCAAATTGAACACTTTTGTGATATTTTCGATGCGGGATATGTAAACAGCAATTAAGAGTTGTATTAAGCTAAATTTTCATATTGTTTCCATGATAATTGTGTACATTCCTTATAAATTGTAATTAGTATTATACGAGTACGACAGAAAATACAAACAACAGACAGAAAATAAGGAGAGAAATTTGGGAAAAATATGTTCATGTTTACAATTAACCACTCTGTCGCTATTCAGAAACGGAATACCCCTATATTTTTCTGAAATATTGTAGTCGCCTTTCTTAATCAGTGGGAATGGGGATGGCGATTTCAGCTCTGTGTTGAAAAGTGTTGTGAAATGGTCCCTTCAGCTCTACTTGTGGTATATAGATTCTGAGTTACCACTTGCAAAGAAGTACAATGTTCAATTATGTACAAATGCAAATTATAAACCGCTGGGTATACGTAGGTCTTCAAGGGGAATTGACATTTAACCTCCAATAAGTGCAGAAATAAGAACCGCGATCCTACATCTAAAAAATAACAAAGAAAAATTTGTGCCAAATAATCGTCATCGAGGGAAGTGTTGATTTCTTCTTTCATTCAAAGAATATGGCTGCTGAATCGCATCGAGAGCTTCAAAAAGTTTACCGAAATGTTGGTCTTAGTAAAACAACGTGCCGTGACAAGTTCCATTGCTTCAAAAACGGTAATTTCGATGTTAACGACCGTCCGCGTAAAGGAAGGCCAAAATACTTCGAAGATTCTGAATTGGAGGTATTGCTCGATTAGGATCCGTGAAAAATGCAAGAAGAGCTTGCTTTAGCATTACAAGTCACCCCTTAGTCGTTTTTAAGTAATTTCATGCTTTGGAAATGATTTAGAAACAAAGAATTTGGGCTCCTTATGACGTTGAACATTGTTTTTTCGCCTGTGAACAACTGCTCTAGCGGCAAAAAAGGTACTGGTTTTCTTGACCCAGTCATGACGGGTGATGAAAAGTGGATTCATTACAGCAACTCGAAGAGAAGAAAGTCGTGGGGACTGCCCAGTTATGGTTCTAGGTCATCGGCTCGGCCGAATATTCTCGCTGCGAAGGTTATGCTGTATATTTGATGGAACCAGGTGGGTCTTATTTATTATGAACTGTTGAAACCCAACAAAATTGAGCCGTTTGAGGACTGTGTGAAAAACGGCCACAATACGATCAGAGGCACGAAAAAGTGATTCTACAGCATGACAACGCTTAGCCTTGACAAACCCGTTAAAATCTGCCTGGAAAGGCTTAGATGGGAAGTCCAACCCTACCCGCCAAATTCTCTAGATATTGCGCCCTCCACGCATTACTTGTTCCGTTTGATGGCACATGGTCGAAAGTAGTCGCCCCTAGAACTAATGAAGTGACATTGGCAGAGCTTCTTATGGAAGATGGTCTGAAGCCATCATCGAAGCCAGGACGAAGACCAAGGAAAATAAATGGAATATAAAGATAAGGAAAAAATCGGCGGAACTTTTTGATAACGAACACGGACTCTATTTGTTCAGCGGAACATGAGTATGCTCTACCAATCAGGAAAACTAGCACAGTTGACATCTGAGTGCAAGTGGCTACCTATTGACCTAATGGAAGTAAGTGAAATCAGGTGGAATAGCACTGGTGAGAAGCGTACTGCAGATGGTGATCTAGTGATCAAGTGATAAAAATTAAACCAGCATTTCCCGAATGGCAAGCAATATCTTAAAGAATTATAACAGCGCGACTTAATTCCAAAAGTCGTAAACTAACAATCGTCCAATGCTATGCTTCAACAGAGGGAAGCGAAATTTAGGCCAAAGAACAATTTTACAGCTTACTTCGCTGAATTACACGCAATGATCTGATTAAATTGCTGGGTGACTTCAACTTACGTATTGGGACCACCTGCATAGGAAATGAAAATGTGACCGGAAAGCATGGGATTGGTTTCTAATTGAAACATGTATCAACCATGGACTTATGATCGACGGTTTGCTTTTATCCACAAGGAAATGCATAAGACAACATGGACGGTACTAAACCGGGCACTGTTTGATAATCAGAATGAGCAAATAGGCAATCATCAAACTGTCACTGTCAATTTATTCAGAAAACTCAACATATTCATCATGGTAAGGTACACTAACGAGCAACGTCTGCAAATTATAAAAATTTTCTACAGATATTCGCAAAATCATCTTCAGTGACGAAGCTCATGATCACCAATTATTTTTGGCCCGAATTGGAACATATGGACTTAAACGACATGTGGTTTCAACAGGATGGTGCCTCAAGCCACGCAGCACTAGCTACAATCGATTTATTGAAGAGTAAGTATGGTGCCTGTCGATTGGCCGCCTCGTTCGTGCGATTTAACGCCGCTTGACTATTTTCTGTGGGGCTACGTTAAGTCATTGGTTTATGCCAACACGCCGACGACGTTGAAAGAGCTCAGAGCCAACTTTGAACACGAAATAGAATTCGCTTCGGCCGAAATGTGTATCCGAATCGTAAAAAATTGGGTCCAACGAATCGATCGCTGCAAACGTGCCCGCGATGGCCATATGAACGAAGTCGAGTTCCATTCATAAATATTTTGATTGTACTTCAAGCCAGTAATAAAGTTTTTGAAATATCTCAAATGGTTTGCCTTTTATTTAAAAAAAAGTTGTCAAGTCGTTATTAGAAAACCCTATAGAGGCAGCAACTGAGGTGCTGGGAAAGGAAACGAGAAATAATAGAGGATAGTTAAGTTCATCCTTTTGGTAACTGGGTGAAACCATGGAGTTAAATAAGGAAAAGCTACTGCGACAAGAAAACCAAAGGAGTGGCTACGAAGAGAAATAGCAACATTGACTAAAAAAATAAAAAAACGAGCCAGAGCAGATAAAAGGACATTTTATGAAAATTTGGCTTACGAAGCGGAAACAACAGCATCTAAAGCCGATCTACGAGAAGTATTCAATATCACCAGAAAGCTATCCAACGACAAAAACAATCGAGCTGTGCCTTTGAATTACAGCAACCGAAATATTATTACTATGGAGGAAGAATAATTGAAAGTATGGCGTGAACTTTTTAATAAGTCCCTTAATGTGATTACAAACAAAGATGATACACCAGCAGCAACTGGAGTGGAATAGCATGGGTCTCGGTGGTGAGCAAAGTTTTTAACAAAATAATACTACGATGGCGGTCCTAAAAGTACCCGGTCCAATAAAAAAAACACAAAAATTTTGGAAAAAAAATTATTTATTTTTCAACATAATCGCTTCGATACCCTTTTTATAGTAAGAACTGCCTTGCTCCTCAAAATAGCCGTTAACTGCCGACATCACTTCTTCATCGTTGGAAAATCTTTGACCACTGAGCCATTTTTTCCAAGTTTGGGAACAGAAAATAATCCAAGTGGGCTAAATCTGGCGAATAGGGTGCATGAGGTAACAATTCAAACTTGAATTCATTAATTTTGGCCATTGCAATAACGGATTTGTGAGTTGATGCATTGTCTCGATGAAACAACACTTTCTGCTTAGGCCGCTTTTGCTTGATTTCGCATAATACTGATATGCCTATGCATATGCATTGATAGTTTTCCCTTTTTCAAGATAGTCAATGAAAATTATCCCACGCGCATCCCAAAAAATCGACGCCATGACCTTGTCTGCAGATGAAACCGTCTTCGCCTTCTTTGGAGCCGGTTCTCCTTTTTGAATCCATTGTTTTGATTGTTCTTTTGTCTCGGGTGTAAAATGATGGACCCTTGTTTTATCTAATGTTATGAAACGTCTCAAAAATTCTACTTTGTTGCTGTAAAACTTTACTAAACACTCAATTCAAACATCTTCACGACACTGTTTTTACTCGGATGTGATCAAACGCGGCACCCTTCTTTCAAATAATATGCGATGTACCGCACTTATTGAAATGCCTACAATGTCTGCTAGCATGCGCACTTTTAATCGACGATCATTCAGTACCGCTTTGTGGATTTTATTCACCTTTTCTGGAGTCGTCACCTCATTTGGTCGACCACTGCAATGCTCGTCTTGGCAGCTCGTATGGCCTCGTTTAAACTCAGCAACCCAAAATTTTACTGTTGTTAACGAAGGAGCAGATTCACCCAGAGTTGAATCCAGTTCAGCTTTTATATTGGTTGGACTGAGGTTTTTCAAATAAAAGTATTGTATCACATGACGATGGCCAATGTCATCCATTTTTACAAATTCACTGACAACGCTCACTATTGATGGCTGCCAAACAAATACTAAACAACGTAGCGCTTTCAAACATGAAACATACGCTTTATAGACTGCGTACTTTCCAATACAGTGATATTTTTAAACAACTACCGCCATGTGTTGGTCAGGCCTTGGTCAGGTACTTCTGGGACCGCCCGCGTAACTTGAATTATGGATCCAATAAATGCACAACTTCGCAAACAACAATCAGGTTTTCAGTGAACA
Organism: Volucella inanis; assembly: GCA_907269105.1. Lineage (NCBI taxonomy): Eukaryota > Metazoa > Arthropoda > Insecta > Diptera > Syrphidae > Volucella > Volucella inanis. The sequence continues at coordinate 228,994,466 of OU026153.1, read as the reverse complement.
CGCTCATGCATTGATGACATAAAAACGAGAAATATGCGATTCATAACAGAACAATGCATCTAATTCAACAGCACTTTATATGCTGTATTCGTTGACTACGAGAAAACTTTTGATTTAATTAAGAGAGACTATATAGGGTGTCCCAGTTTAGCAGTATAATCCTTTAAGTGCATATTTCTGAAGTTCCGCCGAACAAAAAATTGTATGACAGGGTAGACATCCCCATCATCCCCATTTTAAGTTACAGCCCATCAAAGTAGGTGACCTTTAATATGGTGGTGTAATATCTTAAAACGCTTTAACTTCTTAACTAGTATAGGTACAAAAATATTTCGAAAAGATAATTTAGTAGTGCATACAAGTCTTAAAAGCTTTGGGTAGATCTGTGCTGCAACAAAAAAGTTATGGCTCGTTAAACTCAAAATGATGAAAATTTGCGTTTCACTTTTTTAACTTAAAATGCATTTTTTTCTTTAAATTTTCTGAAATTTTTTAATATTTTTATCCTTGCAAAATTTTCTAAAAACTATGTTTAGAAACTTTTTTACGTATAATATGGCCAAAAAGAAATGTACTAGGTTACTTCTAATATGGAGGTGTAACCATTTTAAACGATATAACTTCTAAATAATTTTTTATTACTATTTTTTTTTTTCAATTTGACATTGGGGTACATTTGCAAAGCTGTGACTATTATTACCACAGCTTTGGTAACGCACCGCAATTTTGTTTCAACTGATCTACAATCGACATTTTGCTCTGTAAGTGAACAGCCGATTGATAAGTTGTTCTCCACAAAATGTATGCAAAACGTGAATTCGCGGAGAGAGTGTTTGTGTACAGGTTCGCAATAGAAACGCTTCATTGGCAAGATTGGAGTACTAACGACGATACCCAAATCGTAGAACAATGTGCGTCCCACTATTCGCTGATACGTATCAGCGCCTCGTTAATACTGGGTTAACTGCACCAAAAAAAAGTTAAGGACGTTCAGACGCAGCGGTGAGATGTTGCGTGCTGTGGAAGCTCAGCCTTCAGTAAGCGTCCGCAGACTAGCTGTTTAGTTGGAACTTCCCAGAACCAGAATTCACAGGACTCAACAGAGTAATAGATTACACCCCTTCCATTTTTTTTTCTTGATACCGCGCGCGCACCAATGGGATACGAATACTCTTTTACTAGCTTTTCTCCAGGGCGCGGGCGGGTGGTGTACTAGTTTGAAACTCAGGTGTGTTTGGTTTCGATATTTTTCCCAGAGGTGCTTGTCAAACTAGACGGGACGAGCCAGTGCATCCTCAACTAGTGTTTCTTAGTACGTGTTAGTTGTTAGTTCGTTACATTTAGCCCAGCCAGCAACCACTCCAAAATCAGTGTTATGCCTTCATGTCAGAGTTGACGCCGACGGGATTTTCATATAACTTCATAAAAATTCTATGAAAAGTATTTTTCAGAGAATTCCCTTGCACGGGATTCGAACCCGCGACAGTCTGCTTGAGGAGTCTATGCATGTACCACTACACCACGGCCACCCTTTGACACCGGTACAGGATTTACTACCAGGTGATGCGCAAACATGCAGAGGACGTTCAATTCCTCAAGAACATTCTGTGGTCTGACGAAGCGCAGTTTACATGAGATGGGGTTACACACCACCATAATTTGCATCATTGCACAGTGGTTCAGCCGTAGGTCATAGGACCAAAATACCGATGTTGCAAATATGATGTTATTTTACCGGTATAGGAAACATAAAAACCCTTCTATTCACAGGTTTAAAAAACATTGCAATTATAAACACGGCACAGTTAATTTTGTGCACCGGAAGTGGTAACATATAATTAGTGCTCATTAGTTTATTTGTACACATAAATTGGTGTTGTTTTTAAAGTGTGTTTGTATGTGTGTGTAAATTGTGCAATGAATATTCAAATTGAAGGTATGTGCGATATTTTTAAAGAACTTATGTGTTCCTTAACAATGCGACTGTTCATATTCAAAACACACTTTTCACTTTTTATGTTTTTAACCATTTCTCATATTCAACTAAACTTTTACTTATGAAGGCACGAATCGCCATAAATGAGTCACATATCAGTATAATTTCTTATGTTTTTCCTTTGCAGGTACAACCATTACGTGTTCTTTTACCCGAATGCTGTTTTAAACACGTGGATAGCTTCAAAAAATAAAGAGAATGAAGCAGAAAGGTTTCGAGAAGTGTTTGGATCCATTGCGAATTCTTTACCGGATGCTGAAAATATCCAGACTGATTGTTTCGGAAATCTCCTTTTGAATCTCTGTAAACGGTTTGCCGCATTTTGGAAGCAACTTAGGAGATCAAAAGCTAAGCTAGTGGCCAAATACAAAAGCTGGTTAAATGAGACCGAAGTTTGCATACTTAAAGTATGTGATGGAGAAGTATGTGGAAACTACAACGACGAGCAAAAGGTAAATCTTCAATCTACAAGTGGAACGCGATACAGGAAAGAGTGTTGAGACTGCAGCAAGAGCTCCAAACGTCGCAGGTTTGAAATTTTATCACAGATAGACGATTTCGCTGTAACTACTTTACTTGGCATTTCAAATCAATCAGAAAGTTCTTTGGAATTTAGCACGGATGAAGTTGTTTCATTTATTAATGAAGCTAAGCACAGGTCATAGTGAATATAAGCAGAAATTTTCAGATTCAACTATCGAAGATACGAATTTATTTGTCACATCTTATGTACCTCTTCAACTTGTTTATAAACCAAATACTTGTGATGAATCAATCATTTGCAAAAACCCACGCTCTTTCACTTCTAGGTGGTGTAGACCAATTCGTTTTCAATTTACAAAAGAAACAAAGGAAGTCACTTTGCAAGAAGAAGTTTATTTCAAAAGCCAAATTGACCAGCTAGTCCCTACTTCAGTGCTTATTAGTGGCCACGGAATTAAAATCACTCATTCCTAAAAATTGGCGATGGTAGATGGTAAAGTTTGTTCTGCCCTTCTGCGAATTATCTACGAGTAGGTGTTACGTTTGTGGTGCAACACCAAAAGAGGTGAACGATTTAAATATATGCTTAAGAGAGGTCCCTGATACTAGTTAATTTGAGTTTGGCTTATCTCCTCTGCATTCATATATTAGATATTTCGAGTTTTTTATTCACATTTCTTATCGAATTAATATTAAAAAGTGGCAAGCGCATTCAGCAGAAGATAAAGCTAGTCTTGCTCAGAGAAAAAAAGCTAGTTCAACTTGAGTTTAGGGAAAAATTAGGTTTAATAGTAGACAACCCTCGAAGTGGAGGAAGTGGCACATCCAATGATGGATTGGATGGATGGATGGATTTCATCTAAAACAGCAGACATTAGAAAAGATCTTATTGACAGATGTAGTCACCTTCTGCAGAACCTTTCTTCTGGTTAAAAAATAAATTCAGAAAAATTTAAGAGTTATGCTTTTGATACTGCCAAGATGCTTTTGGGGGAATACAATTGGTATAACTTACCTTCATCAATACATAAAGTATTATCTATTGGTGAATTATCTGAGGAGGCCGCTGAGTCTTGTAATAAATTAGTCAAACTATTCAGACGCTATAATACTTGGAAATATTCTCGAGATGTTACTAAGCTGGCACAGGCTTCTTCTTAATTTCTAGTTTTTGAAAGTTGCAGTACAAAAAGAAGTCTGCGTTAGCAAATGTTAGGTAACAACATCGACATAAATTTAATAATACTCTGATTATATGCTCACACATATCTAAACACACGATGTCTTGCTATAAAATGAATTATATATTGAACTCTTTTTTTTATTATTTTCTATCTCTTTTTAAAATCACATTTTTGTACTTTTGAAATAACGTTTTGTAATAGCCTAACTTCACTTGCAATAAAGCATTCAATTGATCAACACCAACAGGTTATGGGCCCATCACCCTCTCTCTAGATTAGTCGGAATATTTAATCTTCAATTTATAATCTAATTACCAAGTTGGTATCAAAGAAAATTAGAAGTGATGACTACCTATACAGGAAGAATTCCATTGTTTAATGGGAAAAATTACTTTCCCTTTAAGCCCCAAATGGAGGCAATACTGCATAAGACTCATCTCCTGAAATTGGTTCGAGGACTGGAGCAGAAACCAGAAATAGACCCGATCAAAATACAGGAGTGGAGCGACAATGATATGGATGCTAAATGTGAAATAATCATTGCCATGGAACCCACACAAGTGTCACTAGTGCGATTGCTTAGAACAGCAAAGGACGTATGGGATTTCTTAGAAAAAACATTCGATCAGAAAGGAACTAGACAGAAAATCAAAGAATTTCGTAAATTGATCAATTTAACAATGCATGAGACTGAAAGTATGGAACAGTATTTAATTCATTTTAATTCTATTACTGCTCGGCTACGAGAAATGGATGTAAAATTGGACAAAGAGCTGCTTTTTGTGCTGTTGCTGGATGGCCTATCTGACAGCTACAAGGAGATACAAGCTGCATTTGACGTATCGAGGAATTTTCCTACTGTGGACGTGCTTCGTGCGCGGCTTCTATAAATTGGCGACAGGAGGAAAGTAAAAAACGAAAGTAAAGGAGACGCCCTGAATGTAAAACATTTTAAGAAAAACACTTCATTTCAGAAACCAGGTAGAAGTAATAATTTTCAATTTAATTGTCACCGATGTGGACGTAAAGGTCATATGAAGCGAGACTGCCGCGTTAACATACGTAATGAGAAGCTTCAGCTAGTTGAAAATTTAACTAAAGTGCATGAGGAAGGATTTGTTGCAAAGCAGTTAGAACAATCAGTTATTCATGAGGACAAAGTTTATGCATGCGATATAAAATTAGATAGCATTAGATGGTATATCGATAGTGGAGCCACTTCTCACATGTGCTGTGATAAAAATTTTTTCGTGGAGTTAGATTTAAACTACTCAGGAGCTGTGGAATAGCTAACAAGAAAATAGCTCAGGTTAAAGGCATAGGAACCGTTAAGTTAACAATTGAGGTTAAGGTTACCGGTGTCTTTTCAGTCCTAGTCTTAAAAGTGTCTTCTCTCAGCCAGCAAAGCAACAGACAAAGGTTATAGAGTAGTATTTAAAGGGAAACGCGCACAAGTCTTAAAATCACAAAAGGTTATTTTAGAAACAGTTCACTTAAAAGGATTATATCTTGTTAAAACAATCGCAGAAAGAGAATTTTGTAATAAAACCGAAACAGTGGTTAAAAATATTAGTAAAAGTAAGAATGAGAACACGTTGGAAATTTGGCACAAAAGGTATGGCCACTTAAATGTAGCTTCATTGAAAAAATTTGATAGATTGTCTAACCTGTATTCGAGGGAAACAAACAAGATATTCAACAAATAAATCTTCACAAGGGCTGTTAGACATCATACACACTGCTTTGTGCGGGCCCATGAATGTAGAATCAATTAACAAATATAGGGTTTTTCAATAGGGACTTGACAACTTTGAATTTAATTCGTGAACGCACTCTTCCACTAATCATCAAACTGTCACTGTCAATTTATTCAGTAAACTCAACATGTTCATCATGGTAAAGTACACTAAAATTTGCAACGCCTGCAAATTATAAAAATTTTCTGCAGATATTCGGAGTCGCAAAATCATCTTCAGTGACGAAGCTCATTTTTGGCTCAATGGGTTCGTCAATAAGCAAAATATGCGTTATTGGTCGGGTGAAAACCCACATGTGCTTCATGAATCACCACTTCATCCACAAAAAATAACTGTTTGGTGCGGTTTGCATGGCGGCGGCGTTATTGGGCCATATTGGTTAGCGTTATCGCGCCATTATCACCGAATATTTTTGGCCCGAATTGGAAGATACAGACATTGACGACATGTGGTTTCAACAGGATGGTGCCACAAGCCGCACAGCACACGCTACAATTGATTTATTGAAGAGTTAGTATGGTGAGCGTGCTATCTCAGGACATGGGCCAGTCAATTGGCCGCCTCGTTCGTGCGATTTAACGCCGCTTGACTATTTTCTGTGGGGCTACGTTAAGTCATTGGTTTATGCCAACACACCGACGACGTTAGAAGAGCTCACAGTGTTGTTGGCAACATTTCGGCCGAAATGTATGGCCGAGTCGTTGAAAATTGGGTCCAACGAATCGACCGCTGCAAACGTGCCCGCGGTGGCCATATGAACGAAGTCGAGTTCCATTCATAAATGTTTTGATTGTACTTCAAGCCAATAATAAAGTTTTTCAAATATCTTAAATGGTTTGCCATTTATTTAACAAAAAAAAAGTTTTCAAGTCGTTATTAGAAAACCCTATATCTGTATTTTGCAACATATATTGATGATTTTTCCAGGAAGGTGTTTGTTTAATTTTTAATAAAGATATTTTGAGGTTTTTAGACATTTTAAAAACCTAGTTGAGAATCAGACCAATCGAAAAATTTAAGCTCTTCGAAGCGACATGCACGGGAACTTCTAAGTGAAGAGTTTTCTACATTTCTATTAAATCATGGTATTAAAAGGCAGTTAACAGTTGAGTATTCTCCGCAGCAGAACGGTGTTGCTAAACAGATGAACCGCACACTGGTAGAAATGGCTTGTTGCTTCTTAATTGAAGGAAATTTTCCAAAATTTCTTTGGGCTGAATTTGTCCACACTGCTGCCTACATCCGCAATCGCTGCCCCACTTACCTCAACAAGCAAAAGACCCCGGAATAAATTTGGACAGGGCGAATACCAGTTGTCAGCTATTTTCGTCAGATTGGTTGCAGGGCTTTCGTTTTGAATAAAACTTTAAAAACTAAATTTGATCCTAGAAGCCTTGGTGTAATGGTATATGCATAGACTCCTCAAGCAGAGGGTCGTGGGTTCGAATCCCGTGCGAGACAATTCTGTGAAAATGTCTTTTCATAGAATTTGTATGTAGTTGTATGAAAATCCCATCAGCATCAACTCTGAAATGAAGGCATAACACTGATGTTGGAGTAATTGCTGGCTGGGCTTAAGGTAACGAACTAACAACTGGCACGTACTTAAGACCCACTGGTTGAGGATCTACTAGCTTGTCCCGTTTAGTTTGACAACCACCTCTGGTAAAAATATCGAAACCTAATACACCTGAGTTTCAAACTACTACACCACCCGCCCGCGTCCTGGAGAAAAAGCCAGTAAAAGGGTACTCATATCCCCTTGGTGCGCGCGCGGTATTATAAAAAAAAAAAGCGAAGAGTTTGTCTTAGTTGGTTATTCCGATGAGTAAAAGCATATCGCTTATGGAAGAGAGGCTCGCGAGCCAATGTAAAAAGCCGAGATGTAAGATTTATAAAAAATGCAAAAGATCAGAAGGAACATGGTTCTGTCGGACATCCAGAAGAGAATAGAATTTCATCAAACATGTATGATTTTGAGCAGAAAAATAAAACAGAAAAGGAAATATCCTTCAATAAAAGAAACATTCAAGCTAAGATAGACGAAGAGGAAAATGATAGTGAGGAAGAGTTTCAAAACGGCAGAATGCAAAGAATCAGGAGAGGGAAGCGGAGAGAAACGCAGACACGAGTGACAAGCAATGTGTAAAAGATTCAAATGAAATGAACAATATAAATAAGCTCAACATCATAAGGCGCGTACTAAGACCGAGAAAGAAAGCTAAAAGCGTAAGTGAGGTTCTATTAAGTACAATATTTAAAGATCCAGATAACTTTAATGAAGCGTTAAGTTCCCCACAGTCATCAGAATGGTTTCAAGCTATGGAGGTTGAGCACGAATGTCTTATAAAAAACAAGACATGGGAAACAAGCTATTGGGTGCCGTTTGGTTTTTAAAACAAAGTATGGATCAGTGAAGTAGAGCGTAGAAAGGCACGCCTCGTAGCCAAAGGCTACTCTCAGAAATTTGGCATAGATTATGTAGAAACAATAAGTTGTGCGTCAAAGTTCGCTTCGCATCATTTATGCATTATCAGTAGAAAATGACTTAAATCTTACTCATTTGGATGTGTCGACCGCTTTTCTGAATGGCGAACTTGAAGAGAAGATTTTTATGCAACAGCCTGAAGGATTTGTTGATGTCAATAATCCAAGAAAGGTCTGTCAATTAAAAAAGGCGATTTACGGATTAAAACAAGCAAGTAGACTATGGCACATGGAATTAGATTTAAAACAATCAAAATATGATAATTGTATTTATTTTAATATATGTAAGTAATAAAATATTATCATTGCTTCAAACTATTCAGCTAAAGTAGAATTTATAAAAAGAAAACTCTCCGACAATTTTGAATTACGTGATCTTGGAGAACCATCACTTTATGTTGGACTAGAGATTGAAAAGAAAAACAAAACAATTTCATTATTCCAGATAAGATACATACAAAATATAATTTACAAAACTCTAAATTAAGTAAAATTCCTATGCAGGTAAAACTGCTACCGAAAAATGAACCAACTATTACAGGGGAACAGTTGTACAACTACAACAGTATCAAGAACTCATTGTATGTCTAATGCACCTTGCAGTCTTTAGTAGTCCCGATATAGCTTTCAGTGTAAGTGCTTTCAGCTTTGTGGATGTTGCGTTACCTCAACTTTACAAGAAATGCAAAACTTATTTTCCGTAAAACAGGCTTTGTTGATGGTTGTTGTTTTATTCTTGCAGGTGATGCGATCAGCTGGGAATCAAGAAAGCATCATGTAGTGGCGACTTCGAGTGCGGAAGCTGAATATATTGCTCTTTCTGAAGCGGCTAAAGAAGTATGCGCTCTTCGTTTTCTTTTGGAAGAGCTGGGTTCTATGAGGAAAGTATTCACGTACTGAGCACTACGACTATAAGCCCCATTTCATCAGGGATACTGTGAAGAAGAAAAAATAGTTAAAATAAAGTACCTTCAAGTTGAAAACATGGCTGGGGATGCCCTAACCAAAGCGGTGTCAAGAGAAAAGCAGAAATGTTGTTTCCAAACATTTGGCATGTGTTTTTCTGACAATGTTGAGGAGCAGTGTTAGATAACAACATCAACATAGATTTAATAATACTATGATTATACGCTCACACATATCTAAACACACCCTGTCTTGCTATAAAATGAATTATATATTGAACTCTTTCTTTTTATTATTTTCTATCTCTTTTTAAAATCACATTTTTGTACTTTTGAAATCACGTTTTGTAATAGCCTAACTTCACTTGTAATAAAGCATTCAATTGATCGACACCAACAGTAAAAGAAGTGTTTTATGTAAAATATTACTTTTTGAGAAGATAAACAAAACTAATTTTATTGTTATTATAACCATTTTTTTGTCTTGTTTTAACCCTCTAGTAATCATAACAACCATTTTCCAGGCCAAAATGATATGACTTCATTGTAAGTCTGCCCAAAAACCCCTATGACCTGAACCCCTTTGGAACCTGAACCACTGTGCATTTGTCAGACTTCAATCCCTATTAAATACGCACAACTTCCTTTCAAAGGTAAGAATTTGATTATTGTAAACGACGTCTTCAAAATGTATTGTTTTTTTTTTTTTTAATTAGGCTTAGTGTAAATGTTTGGGCTAAATAAATAGGAAACACGTTAGTAGGCCCGTAGTTAATTCAAATTATTACTTGGAATTTTTTAGAGAGCGATTGCCGGAGCTCCTTGAAGATGTTATTCTTGTTCAGAGAAAGGCGATGTTGTTTCAACAAGATGGAGCACCTTGTCACATTAGCAGCAAGGTAACTTAGTTCCTCAACCATACTTTTAACGAACGGTGGATTGGTCGATTCGGACCCAACCATTGGCAACCCAGATCGCCTGTCCTATGAAAGAAAAGGTTTATTTTAGAGAAATGTCGAGTCTGGTAGCGCTCCAAGAAAATATTAGTGCCGCCTCAGAAAAGATAAGAAGAATTTTGCTGCCGTAAATTTGCCATCCGAAATATATAATTAGACGCGCCCAAAAGTGTATTCAAATGGAAGGAATGCACTTCGAACAATTTCTATAAACATTCTATAAACTGTTCCAAAAAGGTCCTTCTTAGGACCACAAAAAAATATTTAAGAGATTTTATGAGTAATTAAATAGGTACACTTGAGGAGGTGATTACATCTCCAAATTAGAGGTCACCCACTTTGGTGGGTTGTAAATTGAAATGGAATGAGAATAGGCCGCCACCCCCCCCCCCCCCCTCTGCCATTTAATTTATTGTTCGGTGGAACTTCAGGAATATGCCCTCAAATGATTATACTGCTGCACTGGGATACCCTGTATAGTCTCTCTTAATTAAATCAAAAGTTTTCTCGTAGTCAACGAATACAGCGTATAAAATGCTGTTGAATTAGATACATTTATCTATTATGAATCGCATATTCCTCGTATTTATGTTATCAATGCATGAGCTTATTCGCCGAAAAACTGGTTACCCTTAAACATCATAAGAAAAAAGTTACGAGTAAAGTGTCAAACAAGGGTGCATACTGCCACCTCTGCTATTTAATGTTATTTAAATCTGGGTGCTTGAAATTTTCAAGTAGTTACTAGAGGTATCAACTGGAGGCTTAATTCTAGCCTTGCAGATCTAGGGTATGGAGATGACATCGTCCTCTTCTCGCACACCAATCAACATATGCTTATGAATCCTCAAAAGTTGGCCTAAATATTATTATAAGAAAAACCGAACCCATGCGCATAAAATCTAGTAATGCAACTTACATTGTAATTCGTAACGAAGATGTAAAGGATGCAGAAAGTTTTACTTACTTGGAAAGTATTCTCCCTGTGGATGGAAGTGCAAAACAAGACATAAATAATCGAATTCAAAAAACAAGAGGAGCCATCGCAAAGCTACGTTATATATGGCGTGCACAAAATATCCACATAAATACAAAAAATAAAATTTTTAATGCATGCGTGAAATCTATTTTGCTGTATGGACCAGAAACTTGACTCGTAACAACTGAAGTTAAAATGAAACTACCGACAATCGTTCGTTACGAAATATAATGAAGCTACCCAGATATTTGAAATATCGTCCCGTACCTTTCGCTCAAAAGGAAGACGTCCGCCGAGAAATTGAACGATTGCGAGGACTTGGCATCTTACGCCTAGTCGAAGCGAGTCAATGGGCAACAACTATTGTTGTCGTGCGAAAATCGAACAGGAGTCTTCGAATATGCGGTAATTTCAAGAACATATTGGCCATTGTTATCTATGACGTTTTGCCATTTTACGGGTAGCTTCTTAATTCCATCGGTGTAGAACTTCAGCGAAAAACTTGGCCAAGTGATTTTCAGCGGCTCTTCTGTCGGCCAATTTTTTACCATTAAGAGAGTTTTGCAAAAACCGAAACAATTGGTTGTCATCGATGCATCGAAACTTTCGAACTAAGCTCCGTCAATTTGTTCCGGGTCATCAAAGATGTGTGTGGCTTAGCATTGTCATGATGGAAGACTACTCCCTTTCTGTTGGATAATTCTTTTTTTAAAGCTTCATTCAAACGGTCGAGTTGCGCATCGAAGAGGATTGAATTGTCCGTTTCGCCACGTCCTTGCAGCTCATAATAGACTATTCCCTTCCATTCCCACCAAACATTCAAGATAACCTTGTTACTTCAAGTGGCACCCAAACATCAAGCTTCTTTGAGTAGCCTATTCGTTTAAGATGATCCCAAACTATCTCCAGACAGCTTTCGTGCCAATCCTGCTCCATCAGTTGAAAAATTTCATCGACTTTTCCAGTGACCAGTGACCACTGGTCCGACCAACGCGAGGTGCATCTTTTACATCGAAATTTCCGGAACGGAATCTAACAAACCATTCTTGGGTCCGGCGTTTACTCACAGCATTCTTACCGGTTAAAACCATCACATAGCATATTTCTTCAGATATTTCACTCATTTCCAAATCAGTATAAGTTTTACCACGAGCAATGAATTACACAGTTATCTTTCCAACAAATTTAGCCTGACATTTCACCTTTTAAACAATCAGATAAGTGTTTCCATATAAATGGACACCAACACCATTTAGTGATGAAAACTGCGGAGTCTTTTAATATGACCTAATACAATCAGTTTATTGACAATTTCGCACAACTAGCAGCCCCGCTAAACCAATTCCGCGCTAAAGGCGAACCGTTTGTTTGGGATCAACAGAATTCTTTTGACAGCTTTAAAGAAACAATATTGAACGTCTCCCGGTTGGTTCTTTTCCAGAATGACTTACCGATTACATTGGCCTCTGATGCATCGGGGCAGTCATCTGTCACGTTTATCCTATTGAAACGGAAAAGCCAATAGCCTCCGCATCAAAAACCCTAAACGAGGCCCAAAAAAGGTATAGCCAAATCGAAAACGAAGCTCTTTCAATCATATTTGGCGTAAAAGAAATCAACCAAAATTTGTTTGGACTCCAATTCGAAGTCATAACCGACCACAAACCTCTGGTCACCATTTTCAGTCGCAGTGAAAAATTGCCTCACATGACCAACGATTGCAACGTTGGGCAACTATCTAAATGGGATATACATACACGATCCGTTACCGGCCAACAGCCTAGCACTGTAATGCTAATTGTCTTTCGCGTCTGCCAACTGGGCCCGATAAAAAGTTCAATCAGTCGGAGGACTCCTGTCATCAGATGGATCAAAGGTATACACATCACAGAGAACATTTGAGAATGATAATTCCAGCAGAGTTACAAGCAAAGGTTCTTACGCTTCTACATCATGGTCATTGGGGAATCACCCGTATGAAACAGATGCCTGGTTGATACTGCTTGTGGCCCAACATCGATGACATCATCGCAAATAACGGTGGCACGATGCAACGCATGCAAATTGAACGCAAGTCACTCATCAAAAGCGTACACTAGCTGGCCCTCCACAAAAGAAGTTTGGAAACGCATCCACATAGATTTCGCCGGACTGTTCCAAAAAGCTATGTGGTTAATCGTGGTCGTGGTCGAAATCCAAATTCCCTTTCGTTGTTCGGATGCCATCTATCACCGCTTAAGCGACTATTCAAGCGTTGCGTTCCATTTTAGCTTTGGAGTGAATACTCAACATAATCGTGTCAGACAATGGCACCCAATTTTTGCTTAAATTATTCAATACGAATTGTGACTTCAGCACCTTTCAACCTTGAGTCAAACGGCGTAGCAGAAAGAATGGTAAGAACTTTTAAGACCGCTTTTCTCAAAATTATGGACGACCACAAGAAAGGCGAGGATGTTTTGGCAACGTTTTTATCGACGTCTGGATCTACCCAGATGAAAACGGTATATCTCCGGCAAAGAGATTACGTGGCATACAAGATCGGACTTTACTACTCGCGCTTCTGCCTCAATCAAGAGGTCAAGACAAAAGTGATATACCTGGCAGACTTAAGTTCTCCATAGATCAACTAGTGTTTGTTCGACAATACTTGCGCCATAAGAATTGGGTTTCTGGACAAATAAAGAAGACTCTTGGAAGACGGCGAGCACTTGGCGAGCATCAAAACCAAATTCGATCTCGAGGTGACTAGAAAACCGTTTCCCTCTCCTGCTGAGGATACCATCGACTTACTTACTTACTTAGTAGTCAACATATCAATATATCCCTTCCCAGAGACACGTCAATTACCCACCAGCAAAGTTGTTTGGATGACTTAGAGCGTTTTTCTTAGTTCAATGATTTGGTCATTAGAAGTTGTCGGTGACAAAGACAATCTTCCGGTATCATTGCGGCTTTTATTGATACATACAGCACGATACCACAGTTCTTGCTATCAGCATTATCAATTTTGCATTCTCTGAATACAAGAAGTTATTGCAACCATGTCATGTCACGATACTTCATTCTGTTATGCAACTGCCTTCTTAGAAAGATGAATGAGAACTGTTGATAGTTACTTCTTCATAGAATGTGAGGATTCACTTACCTTAAATCGAATCTTATGAGATTCAGATCACCATCTATTTGATTTCGATTTAGCACTACTATATATCAGTGTAGTTTTTCTAAATTCAAAGGCCATCATATGATTTTTAGAGCAGTCACCACTGTTAAGCTTTTAACTATGATAGTTCTGAGTTCTTAAGTTTCGTATCTCTTAGCGAGTTACAGTGAAGTTATGATCATCCCGTCGTAAAACCATCTTTCTCCTGTAATCTGTCGACATTACTTTCAACGCCAGATATGAAAATACATTTTTCCATTCATTTTCCTTATTTCTAAAATCATCATCCACTTCCAGGTTTTTGCCGGATTTGCCCACAAAGCGTATCTATTGATTCAGATGGCCCAAACCCAACGAATTGTATGCTTAAAGTCTAACAGAACTTCTACAAAACTAAAAAAACAAAAGGGAAACGACAAACTCCTTTCCGTGCCATGCAATTAAATCAAGTACGTGACACACATTTTAACACTCCAACAAGAGCGTCCGGATCTCAACTTATTTCCATATCATCTACAAATTAGAAGGATACATCCTTTCTCTCCAGCAGCTGTGAGCATGAAACAATCCGAAAGGGTTCGAAACCCCCCAACAAGTTTCTCCCTGCACAACAACGCACCAATTCGTAGGTACGGGTATCTTTTAAAACAGAGAGAATGGAAACAAAAAATAAAATCCCCATAAATAGTTAATATCTCACTTCACACTGAAGAAATCTGACCTCCAACACTTCAGCCCATGTTCGAAAACAATTTGTATTACGTCTGCCATTTACACCCTTAAGCACTCACGAAATCGATAATTTACTTTAGTGCTTTTCTAAGACACAAGGAAACCGAAAGTCGCAAAAAAAAAAGAAAATAAAAGAAAAGGAAAGGAAGCAGTAGCTACGTATACTATACATAAGAATGCCACTCCTTACCTAGTGCCCTGGTTTGCTGGCATCAAAACGTCCTCAAGGTGCTATAAGCCGCCTCAATAATTACATCAAACCCTTGCCCCATCCGAAAGCAACCGATTGCGTACGTGATGAAGTATTGTTGTCGATTGAAAGAGATCCAAAACAACTGAACAACACGCCAACTGCACCACACCAAAATCACAATATACAGGGCGGAATGTAAATTTTCGAAAACTCCTTTCGATTCGAGACACGAATTGTGTGTCCCGAATTCGTCCCTTAACATTGACGTAAGGGCGGTTTGACTTTGTCGAACTAAGGTGGCACAAACTTTCAATACCCTTTGACTGCGCGAACGTCCGACCACAACCCACTTCATTTGGATAATCGCTTTCGTTATCGGTCGCTTGTCGGATGTTAACCTAACGATTTGATTCGAATACGCAAACCCGTAGCCATATTCCAACTTTTATTTTTCTATTCGTAGGGCGCCGTGCGTTTCGAGTTGAGTCGTGCATCAGAAAGCGAAGCCATGTAATTTATTCCGCCCGAGGACACATTCTTAATCCTTGAAAGTCCTAGTCGTTGTCGTCCACCCTCCCGGTTTTTACTCTTTCTCGGTAAACAATTATTTAAAATCAATGGTTTCATGAAAACTGAGGACAGTTCAATTCAGTAACCGTCGTCATCGTCGTCGAACGGGATTCAGATACCGTCAAAGAAAGAACTCAAAAATTTTGTAGAAAAAAAGACAATACAAAAAAATTCAAACAAAAAAGAAATTGCTCAAGTACTCGTACAGAGTCCTTTTAAAGTAGGAACCACCGCTAGATACATTAAGTTTGTGAATTGGAGAAGGAGGAGGAAATGCAAATTTGCAAGACGCAAGAGCTCGAAAGTACTTTTGAGAATTTTTCATCCTGTTTTCGATGAAATGCTTCCCTTTTGCTCAACACCGAGATACGAGTATGAATAGAGGATATGTCGGCAATATTGATTCAATATGACGGTTGGTTGAATAGCTGACTGTTGCCTTGGCTCAGGACTCTGGAGGATGCCAAAACGAGTACTTCTACTGCTAGTGGAGGTTGTAACATTCTAACGTTTGTCGATGTCAAATTAAATGTGCTGACATGACAATCCTAAGAGTTACATGTAAGTGACTTATTTGCATACACTCTTCAGTTTTGGCTATACCTATTTGATTCTTCGTTTGGAATGGGATTCGAGAAGGGTTGTTTTCACATGCCTAGAGATAGCTGCTCAAGATTAAGATTGCTTTTCTTACCACATTGCCACAAATGGATTGACATGGTTACAGAGGGAGGATCTCCAAATTCAGATTCACGTTCGAGTATTCGTAATCGTTTTATGTAGTCGTAGTGGTAGTCGTTGCTGTTGCCGGTAACGTTGTCAACCTAGTCATCGTCATCGTCATTGCTATCGCCATCGCCATAGCCATCGCCGACTTTCCTATCGTCCTCTCGTAGTCGTCGTCTTTCTGATGGATACGTCAATGCTAGTCGTAGGAAAATAAAATTTTTATTTACGGTATGATGTAGATGTTACCCGGTTGGTTGAACCTCATTATTATGAGATGATGATGATTTATCCATACGATGGAGTCGTTTACATAATATGTGTTAGTGGAGAATTATGTACTCAACAAGGTCAGGTGGTGGAGTTAAGTTGAGTGTTTTATGGTTTTCGCTGATGATTTCATGATTTTTAGCGACGTTACATTATTATGTTTCAGTGGTAGGTAGATATTGAATGGATATTGAATATTTTTGGTAACTCACTAAAATTTATTGGATTAAGTCTAAGTGGTTCGATATAACTTCCTACTTTTCGTGGAAGTTGTTTTGAGGAAATGAAAACTTATTTTCATCTCTTTTTGATGAGCTCAATAATTCTTATTGAATTTCAAATCGATTCTGTGAAAATTCTGAGTATCAATTTCATTCCGCTTCATAGCACTATGAAACGAATTTTATTTCCAAGAAATATGTAGCTTAAGGCGATAGCTTACCAGGTCTTTGTAAGTGCACTAAAACATTATCGTAAAAAGAAATTTGCTAAGTGAAAAGTCTAGTACGCTCTGAAGGACAACTAATAGGCACTTCAGGTTGAATTAGAGGTACTTTTTAATCAATAACGATGAAGAAAAATAAGACGGTAAGAATCACACTGAGGAATGAGACTGCTACTACTCCTGTTGATGGACTTTCTTGCGTTGGAAAGTTTAAATTCATTCGAAATTTCGATTTCGAGAAAAACGTGAAATTTCATAAGAGAGGAAATCGACACTGACACTGAGTACAAGCGCAAATTTGGAAATTTTCAGACTACCTAAGCTAACATGAGCAATTTCCTACTCCTACGCCTCATTACATTCAGAAGTCTGTGAAGTCCTGGAACAGATCCAGGATCGTTTTTGTGGAATAAAAAAACACAGATACTGTTTCTGTCGGCATCACTAAGTCTAGATTGGACTCATGTTCTTATCTGCATCATTAATGTGTTAATTTCCACTTTCCCAGTGCTGATATGATGTTTTTCTCACATATGTACGTCAATTATACTAGCCGCACTTTTAAGTTATTAAAATTCTAGAAAGATAAAACTTATCATATGTTGCGATGCAGTTTCCTAGAAATGTTAGGTGCGCAACTAAGTTATAGTTATATATTTGCAACTTTATTGTGAAAAAATGGTTACAAATGAATTATTCAAAGAATTGCGCATCGCTAGCTACAATTTTTTCCCATCCTTTTTTGATGTATTCATATGAGCGGAACTGCTGATCAAACAGACCATGTGCCATCGAACGCAACAAGTAATGCGCGGAGGACACAATATCTGAGGAATATGGCGGGTAGGTTAGGACTTCCCATTTGAGCGTTTCCAGGTAGGTTTTAACGGGTTTGGCAACGTGAGGCAGAACATTTTCATGCTGTATTATCACTTTTTCGTGCCTCGGCTCAATCGCATCAATTGAATTCGATACCTTTTCCCAATTATGGTTTTGTTGGGTTTCAAAAGTTCATAATAAGTAAGACCCACCTGGTTCCACCAAATACATAGCATAACCTTCGCAGCGTGAATATTCGTCCGAGCCGACAACGTAGAAACATGCCCGAGCAGTCCCCTTGACTTTCTTCTTTTCGAGTTGCTGTAACGAAGCCGTTTTTCATCACCCGTCATGATGCGATCAAGAAAACCCATTTCTTTTTTGCCGCTGGAGCAGTCACTCAATGTTCAACGCTCAACGTTCCTTGACTTTAAATCATAAGAAACCCAATTCCTTGTTTTTGAATCATTCCTAACGCATTCAATCAATCAATTTCAAATTCAAATTCTGCATCTTCAAAGAATTTTGGGTTTTCTTCAAATCACCGTCTTTGAAGCGACGAAACAAATCACGGCATGTTATTTCACTTAGAGTAGCATCTCCGTAAACTTCCCGCAAATGACGATTACCAACCAACTTTTGACATTTATGTATCAAAACAGTTTCTTTACCGTCTGTGTCTAGTACATACGTAATACCAATGTCTAAGCTTGATTCATGACGTTTTGGATATGTCAAAATCGCATTGCGCACCTAAATACTATATGAACGGATCGCGGTAGTAATGAAAATTACCAATATGGATAATTTGCGATGCAGTTCTAATCCTCTCTTACAAAACACAAGTATCACTCACCATAACGACTCCATAATCTTCTGAAACACGGTCACTTGGTTCTTCTACACTACATAGAATCTTCGTCGAAACTATATGGTGATTCATCATAAGGTTTGATTTATATTGTTAACTAAAGCATATAAATTTGAAAGCAAACTTAAAATGTTTACTTTCAGTTAAAAGAACAATCCATGGCATTTATTTTTTAAAAATCATATTATGTTAATGTTGGCCATGACTACGTCTGAGGTGGTCCATTCGGAAGGTCTAATTTTGGCTTACAAAGCGTCAATCTTAGCTGGTTCCTAAAGACCTGAGACTTAACATATCCCCAAAGAAAGTAGTTCAAACGTGTGATACCGCACGATCTAGGCGGCTAATTTACCGTAGCAAAACGTGAAATTAAAAGCTCTCCAAAATGATTTCTCAACAAGTTCATTGTTTCACTCGCTGTATGGCTCGTAGCCCCGTCTTGTTGAAACCAGAGCTCACCGAGACCATGTGCTTGAATTTCAGGAAGCAAATAATCCGTTAACGTAGCGCGATAACGGATACCATTGACGGTAATAAAAATATGGTACTCTTCGGGTTGCTCATCAGCCCAAATACGGCAATTTTGTTTATTAACGTATCCATTGAGAAAGAAATATGCTTCATCACTGAACAAAATTTCACAGTAAAACACCGGATTTCCATTGAGTCTTTCCAGAGCCCATTCACTGAAAATATGACAAAAATTCAAGTCGCCTGGCCTTAGATCCTCACGTAAAATACACCAAGTTGTCGAATACGGTCAGCAAAGCCGCTGAGAACAATGACGAATCGTTTCGCCACGGTCTTCGCGTACACTCTACGGTCTAACCGGTCGAGTATCATCCACTAATGTAAACTGGGACTCAAATGTGCGAATGGTATTGGCAATATTGGTTTCAGTGGGTCGATTATGCGCACCGTAAATTTCTCGAATCGCACGAAGAACATTTCTCACAGAACGCTGATATTCGTAAAACAGCTAAACAATTTGGAGACGCTCTTGTGGTGTGAGTCTTTCCATGATGATTTTTCAAACGATACTGAACAAAAATAACAAAGCAATTTCATAGGAATCACGCGTGATCTGTCAAAAAAGATCTATTGAATATTAAACAACACGATGAATCACCCTATAGATCCTCCGTTGGCTTCACATACTTCAGGCTCTTTTTTTATAAATTATCGGGCACGTAGTCTTTGCCGCTGCCAAAAGACAAGTCGTCATTACTGTCATCGCTAAAACTAGCGTTTGCTACTTTCGCAATCTCCTTTTGTTTCAAGAAAAGAAACATTTTCTGCATAAAACACAAATATGGTATCGCTATGTATTAAATTAAGTCATACCTACAAGACTGTTGGTGCAGATTTGTATCATTTAAAGGGCCGGGTGGTACACTTCTGTACCAAATAGACAAACTTTTCAAAGCTGTTAAAAATTGCAATTGAAGTAAATAGATTGAAGATACAAATTTTGAAATCTTTAGACTTCACTTAAGTCGCTTGACTTCAAAATTGAAATCCCAGTATTTTTTGAAGTCTTTAGTAATGCAATCACCTGAAACAGTCAAAACACTTGAAGTCAAAAGACTGCAATACTTTTTGATTGCTTGAATTCTTTGAAGTCTTTTTGAAGTCTTTTTTATTCTTTGCATTCTTTTAGTCATCTGAATGCATTCAATGCATTGAGGTCTTTTGAGTGCTTGAAGACTTTTGACTGCTTGAAGTATTTTGATTGATTTGAAGTATTTTTTTTTAAGAAATTAAGTATTCGGTTAAATTTTGAGATATTTCAGATAAAAGTTTAAAAATGTGTATGTATTCGAAGCAACTATAAAACCAAGTTAGGATTGTATCTCTTTGCATTACTAAAACATGCTGTTAACAGGTTTCTGTTAAGTAGTCAACAAAATTAATTTATTTCCAAACAATAAGAACGGTATACATTAAACATTTATTTGAAATGAGGTTATTTTTAAATTTAAATTTACAGGAGCATTATAAATAAAACAAAAAAAGTTCATCGAAAATTAAATTAAGTCACACTTTACTTAAGAACAGAAACGTAAAACATAATGTAGGTACAAAAAGTATTTAGAAATCACTTTTCACTTTCAGGATCAACAATTTTTTAAAATTAGAGTCCGAAGAAGCTCCACGCCTTGGAGCGTTTAGCAATCCGACGAATGAAAAAAGCCTTTCTACTGGTGTTGAAGGAAAGTGTTTTTTTTTTTTTTTTTTTTTTGGGTAAATATTTAATGTTTGGAAGAAAGTTGACTTCTGTGCAAGATACGAATCGTAAAATTCATTTTCACAATTGGTAGAAGTATCAAAATAACGATTTTCAGGAGCTGGTGCAGTAATGACTGGTGTAGTATCTTCGGCGTTCAGTTTTGCACTTATTTCACAAATTTTTTTTTTCTTTAAAATTTGGGTTGAGTGCAGAAATCCATTTTAATTTAAGTGACGGACAAAACACAGATGAGAGAATGGCATCATATATTTCCGGTGTCAAATTGAAATGATGATGAAATCGTTGCAGTAAAGCTTCTTCTAATTTGATTACCATGTCTACAGGGAAGATTTTCACCATACTTTTGATCTGAATTTTTTTTTAACTGAGTCCTTAGTGTCGCAAGAGCTGGCACCAAAAACCCATAGAACATTTCTTTTTATTTTTGGAGAAAATCTACCGCATCCGCAATTGGCTTTATTACGATTATAAATTCTTCTAGATACTCAAAATCAAGCTCAAGAAAGTGCGGGATTATAAACTTCCTGCATAAATCATTAATTTTGTTTTTATGTTCTATGATGTCCGTAACCGAATCATAAAGCGAGTTCCACCTAGCTGCAACTGGATATTTTAGCTGCGACTCTAAACTACAAAAATTTCTTCATAGCTCTTTGGTCTGTTCACCTTATTCCACAAATTTGAACATTCTTTCATTATCTTAAAAAAACAAATGTGCTAAAATCAAATAAAGGTCTTTCTAATAACGACTTGACAACTTTTTTCTTAAATAAAATACAAACCATTTGAGATATTTCAAAAGCTTTATTATTGGCTTGAAGTAAAATCAAAACATTTATGAATGGAATTCGACTTCGTTCATATGGCCAAAGCGGGCACTTTTGCAGCGGTCGATTCGTTGGACCCAATTTTCAACGACTCGGCCACACATTTCGGCCGAAACGGCCGCTATTTCGCCTTCAATGTTCGTTCTAAACTCTTCCAACGTCGTCGGCGTGTTGGCATGAACCAATAACTTAACGTAGCCCCACAGAAAATTGTCAAGCGGCGATAAATCGCACGAACGAGGCGGCCAATCGACTGGCCCATGTCTTGAGATAACACGCTCACCATACTTACACTTCAATAAATCGATTGTAGCGTGTGCTGTGTGGCTTGTGGCACCATCCTGTTGAAACCACATGTCGTCCAAATCCATATCTTCCAATTCGGGCAAAAAATAATCGGTGATCATGGCGCGATAACGGTGACCATTAACAGTAACGTGACGATCGTTATGGTCGACGAAAAAATATGGCCCATTAACGCCGCCGTCATGCAAACCGCACCAAACAGTTATTTTTTGTAGATGAAGTGGTGATTCATGAAGCACATGTGGGTTTTCACCCAACCAATAACTCATATTTTGCTTATTGTCACTGAAGATGATTTTGCGATGAAATTCCTCACCTTGGCGCATCTTCTCCATAACTCAATCGGAGAACGTACGTCGCTTCAAATGCTCCATCGGCTTCAATTCTTAAGTCAGCTTGATCTTGATGATGGTATTGATGTAAGCCAAGATCCTTACCCAAAATACGCCATTATGTGGTCTGAGCGATGTCCAATTCTTGAGAACGCCGTGGAATTGACTGATTTGGACCGTTTCCTACGGACGTCTAAACGGCAGCGATATTTTCGACACTTCGACCAACCCGTTGTCTCACTGACACGGCAACATCACACAACGAATATGTAGACTCAAATTTTTGTACTAAACTTGTTATTGCCTGTCTACTAGGGCGAGAATTACGACAGAAAATTGGAGTTAACGCTCTTAAAATTGCAGTCACCGACTCCGAATATCTGTAGAAAATTTTTATAATTTGCAGACGTTTCTCGTTAGTGCACTTTACCATGATGAAAATTTTGAGTTTACTAAATAAATTGACAGTAACAGTTTGATGAATAGTGGAAGAGTGCGTTCACAAATTAAATTCAAAGTTTCAAATTCAAGTCCCTATTGGAAAACCCTATATTTACTATCGAACTTCTTTTAGGAAAGTACCTTATACAGAACGTTACAGTCCTTATTTTTCATTCTACATAAAAAAAGTTAATTTTTTATTTTGAGAAAATTAACGTTAAGTGTTTTGAAATTTTTAAGTTTTGCCGTATAATTCGGGAAAAGTCAGTAGTGGCAAGGAGATTGAGAGTGTATGGAGCACACCTTAAATGTTTTGGAAGGGTGTTCTCAAAGACATTTGCTTGCTTTTGACATTCTAAATCCTCAGATTTATAATCATCATTTTCACTGTCGTCATTTGTGATGTCATCATCTTCAGCAGAGATTTTATGTTTTATGCCAAACTTTTTGAATGCCTTTACAGAGTTTGAGCCATTATCAGTCACAGTTGCTACAAATTTTCGCTTTTAATACATATTTAGCAAGAATTTCTATTATTAACATTTGGTTCTGAATTCGCAAATTTGACAACTTTTCTAAATGACTGACTTTCAACAATAGCAATAGGCAAGACATTTTCAGCAATCATTTCTGCTACAAGTTTTCGAAACTGCTGTGGTTTTGCTAGCAGTCAATTTGCTTTCTTGAAAAGCATCGAAAGCTTTACGATGCCTTACCTTCAAATTTCGGATATAACCTTTTAGTCTTGTTTCACATAAACTACATTCAACAAGCAATCCAACCCTTTTTCGCTGGAACTCAGTATCATTCAGCTAATAGGGAATTAAAAATATAGATTTTGTTTCAGTCATATACCTAGACATTTAAACTTAAATTTTTGAACTCTATTTGTAATTGTGCTATTTTCTTAGAATGACTCGCTTTTTTTTTATTGTTTTAAAGCTCTGACCATAAATAAAAATAATATCACGTTGATCATTCTCCTATTTGCGTTCATTATTCATTGAAGATGTTTCTTCCTCCGATGGAAAAACTAGTAAGCTACACTCAAGTCTTCTAATTTTATTTCTACGGACGCTGGAATCATTTGCATAGTAAGACGATCTTTTATATTTTTGTTTGTAGCTTTCAAAACAGAAGCAGGGATCGTCTGCATTATCGTCTGATGAAAAGTCTATGATTTTCAATACACTTAGTTTAACACTTAAAATCAAAAACGTTAAACTCACACGCGACTATGTTTACACCAGATAAGAACGTTACTTAGAAAAACTATTATACCTATTCTCCCAAAACAGGTAGTGAGTGATCAAAAACTTTAACCGTGGCTATTGGCAAAACGTACTCTAGTAATTGTTTGTGAGCTCAACTACGAAACTTATTATATACCAACTGCATATATTATTTTCAACGTCTTATCTGATTTCTTACACCTAACTCAAAAGAGAGCGGTACTTTAAGGTAGCTTGTATGTTGTGCCTACACTTCGCATTTTTCTTGATTAATTCTGTGTTGAGTATAATGTTCTTATTATTTTTAAATAATAAATTTTGTTGACTACTTAACAGAAAACTGTTAAGGGCATGTTTTTTAGTTGTTTCGAGTACATACACATTTGTAAACTTATATCTGAAATGTGGATTTCAAAATTTAATCGAATACTTAATTTCTTAAAAAAAAAATACTTCAAATCAATCAAAATACTTCAGGCAGTCAAAAGTCTTCAAGCAGTCAAAAGACATCAATACATTAAATGCATTCAGATGACTAAAAGAATGCAAAGAATAAAAAAGACTTCAAAAAGACTTCAAAGAATTCAAGCAATCAAAAAGTATTGCAGTCTTTTGACTTCAAGTGTTTTGACTGCTTCAGGTGATTTCATTACTTAAGA
This sequence comes from Volucella inanis, assembly GCA_907269105.1. Classification (NCBI taxonomy): domain Eukaryota; kingdom Metazoa; phylum Arthropoda; class Insecta; order Diptera; family Syrphidae; genus Volucella; species Volucella inanis. Next base: position 228,969,879 of record OU026153.1, on the reverse strand, counting down.
CTTCAGAAATTTTCGATTTTGAAGTCAAATAACTTTAGTGAACTATTTTGCTGAAATAGTAATAAGCAATCAAATGACTGTGACTACAGCGAATGCAATACTAAAGTATTGCAGTCTTTAACAGCCCTGAAATTTGCCAATTGCTCAACTAAACACAAAATAAATATAACATACAAGGTTGGGTGAAAAGTAACCTCCTTGACCGCCAGAATGCGCTGCTACTGCAGCCTTAAAGTTCGTTCATATATAAGCAGACATGGTAAATTTCAGTGCGATACTGTCTTTAGTTTTGTTTTGATAGCTGATTGTTGTTGACGTGTTTGGCATCATGTTGAGATGGACAAAAACGATTTTCATTCTCTCATAAAACAATATTTTTTGAGATTCAAAACGGCAAACCGTCAAATATTGGTTTCGAGAGTTTCGTGGTGGCCGCAACTCCACTACCGATCAAATCCGCAGCAGCAGGCCCTCCGATGCGGTTACAGAGGACAATGTCAAAAAAATACATGAAATGGTGTTGGCTGACCGGAAAGAGATGTGCGAGCTCGATGTGTCGGAAAGGTTATTGCGTCAGTTTTCTGGGATTGTCATGTCATTCGTGGACTACCTCGAAAAAGGAAAAAAAATCAACAGCGAGTATTACTGTGCATTATTGGAGCGATTGAAGGCCGAAATCGCTGCAAAACGGCCTCACATGAAGCGAAAAAATATTTTGTTTTTGCAAGACAATGCACCGGCGCACAAGAGCATCGCAACCACTGCTAAAATCATTGACTTACGGCTCCAATTGCTCCAATCCCTCTTACTATTATATCTTCCAAAAACTCAAAAGATGGCTCATCAATTAAAAATTGAGCTCACGCGAGGAAATCATCGTTGCCACGGAAAAGTAGAAAAAGTATTTTGCAGACCTTCCGGAAAATTACTTTTCGGACGGGATCAAGAAGTTGGAAAATCGCTCGAATAAGTGTATCAAACTTAAAGGGGACTATATTGAATAAAATAAAAAAAAACATTTAAAATTTTTTTTTTTTTTTTTCATTCCCAAGGAGGTTACTTTTTACCCACCTAGTAGATGTACCTTATAATTTGTAATCAATTACTTCAATTTGGTTTTGGAGTATTTAGCTTATTTTTGTGGCTCTCAGATGAAATAACTAGCAAATATCACAAAAGAGACTGCACACAGTGTACAGCCAAACTATGTACGAAAGCTTGCAAGTTTAAATGTGAATTCATCGAATGGTTGCGAGCTAAAGGATGTAGAAGTTATGTCACCAGGTATGTTTATAAGTTTTTTGGTACCAGCCTTACAAAAAAAATAAACGAAATCTAAGATCAAATCTCTATGAAGGATTGTAACGAAAGTTTTATTGGTACGCGACTATGTTGTTCAAATTTAAGTTTAACAATTGTTAGATACCCATTACTTAATAATAGAGAAATTCAATGACGCTGGTTTTAGATACAACATATCCGACTGGTTTGAGTCCCACTTGCTTAATTGAAAACAGCGTGCTAAAATAAGCGGCTTTATAAACAGGGAAGATTAGTGTCCAAATACTGGTGTACCAGGGGGATCAGTTCTTGGACCAATACTTTTTCTTGTTTCAAATTTAAATAAATTCAGTATTTAATATACCTGTTAATTGGATATGCTGACGATTCAGCACTATCTTAAGTAAACTATTCTTTGGGTAGGATCCGTGACCAAATAAAATCTGATCTGGATTTACTTAATAGTTGGCTCAATAATCATCAACTTGTACTTGTCTAATTTATTTAATTTATTAAAGGTATTACATCTCATCATGTTACTTGCGACATACTAAATTGCACAATTACTATAAATGCTTTGTCTTTGACTTTTTAAAAGAGTTTAAGTATCTAGAAGTCGATATGGATCACAAATTAAACTGGAAGTCACACATAATGTCTCGAAAAAAAAAATAATGTATGTATCACAGAATAAAATATGCTTCATTCGTAAGTTTGTCCCGTATAACTTAACATACTTTTAACTATTTACTTTACAATGGCATAATCACGTCTTCAGTATTTCCGTTCCTTTTGGGGTTGTGCCTGCATTAGTAACCTAATCCCTATTATTGCAGCACAGAAAAAAATAATTTGATTACTGCTATTCAAAGACAGATCTGAGCCCTAAATGCCCTTATTTCAGTTAGTGAAAAAAATACCACTTCGCTGCCTATTTATATACAAAGCTCTAAAAATGTTTTTTTATTAGAAGTGGTAATATTTATTTTAGAAGAAATGGGTCTACGGTTAATGTTTCTTGGGGTAATAAAGAGCACAATAGACTGTTCCTAACGTCTATAGTACCTTACATTTTTAACAAACTACCATTTGATATATCCACTCTTCTGTCACAAAAAATCAATTCTTTAGAAAAAAATCAGAGAGTGGCAGCTCTCAAGATCTGAAGTGGAGTCCCTTCTTCAAGTAATATTTTAACGTACTATTTATGCAAAGTATAATTGCTTCTTTGTTCGCCTTCACAAAAGGTGAATTGTTATTTTTTCTGTTTTCCTAATTTTGCTTTTGCTAAAAAGATATGATATTTGCTCTCCACAGTATATCGCGGTTTCCTCTTCAAATTCCCTTTTCGGCATTTTTGTAATTCGTGCGCTCTTAAAGGGTTAAGGTATCCTTAAAATGTTTGTATACAGCGCGGGCGAAGGAAACAAAGAAAAATGTACCGATGTACGTTCGTTTTGAAAGTTTAAAGGTTACAATGACTAGGAAATTAAGAGCTTGGCAGGGTGTTTCATAAGCCAGTTGTACGGCATAAGAAAGGACCACTTAATTTCAGAGTACGTCCAAAAGTGGGCATGAGGGTAAAATGATAAGCACTCATAATGAGACAGGAGTAACGGTTAATGTTTTGAAGGGACGGAATGCTACTGGCAATTTTATTGGAGCACTGGAGGTGAAAATAGCCAATGAGCAATGTAAGAAAAGAGACATTTCGTCGGAGTTCGAGGTTGTCAATTGATTGGGTGATATAACTTCACCTATGAGTCTTATCACGGTTTTGAATCCCATATAGCAGGTACAGCGAGGTTTTAGGAACACCTGACAGGATATGGGCGTTGTACTTCAACTTTGGGCGGATGAATGCGTGACCAGAAGAGAACAATAGGAAAAAAAAGGAACAACGTTGTGAGATATACGATTAAAATTGATTCTGGCTTTATTTTGAATCTTGATTCATGCCATTATGTGTTGAATACCACATCATTCAAATGGCTGTCCCGGCTTGTCTCATAGTGTGGTCTCCCCAATATATGCGGCGTTATTAGCGCAATAGCGTGTCGAATGCTGGCTAAGTAACGTAGACTAAGGACTTGACGTAGGCTCAGAGATAATCACATGATAGTGGCGGACAATTAATTCCATAAATTTACATTTATGCTTGCCCGAATACTTGTGGATTGTGTTCGCAATTTTGCATGTTGACTTAGCCACTGAGCCGAAAATGGACTTCCACTGAGAAGATGATTTTTCGGCCAAAACCCGGATCTCCGCCAAAATTTAAAGCGCACAGTTAGCAAACTTACGGCATTGTCTATGGTCGTCCGGGTTGAATTCTTGCGTCAGCACAATCTTTTACGGATGTAGACCCTAGGCCGGGTTAACTCTCTGCCGATGCCCAATTCAGCTGATCAGCGTTGAATCGACAGTTGTGGATCTTTTTCGATTTTGTTTACTTCATTTTTCACCAGTGCCTATCTGGTTGGTGTCTTAAGATCCAAAAGAGTGTACTCACGCTCACACTTATCCACTATGCGACGGACTGCTTGCACACTGAAGCCACGATGACGACCGGACTCACGACGTTCAGCAAGAGTGAAACGATGCATGATGAAATGGCAAACCTTACTGAATATTTGGAGGGCTGAATGTACTGGATGTCAAAACTTTAACAGCTGCTGAAAGATTACAATTGGAAAAACGGTCATTGCTACCTGATCACGCGTTAATACAAGAATTTATCAGTCTTTCATATAAAGATGAGTCATCGCTTCAGTAAAAATATGCCTATGGTACCAGTACCCTTCATAGCCGCCCTATATGACCGTAGACTAGACACTCATAGTGCCCCGGAACGTTGTCATCACTCTTACATCAAGTGTCGCAGACCAAAGTAAGCAATCTTCAGACTTTCTTGTAGAGAAATATTGACGTCGCTGAAATTTTACAAAATCAGAATGCATTCGTGTAGTCTGTCGGCAATTTGAAAGTTTCATGTAAGATCCAACTGTCAATTGAAGCCATAAAAAAGGACGTAGGCAGATCTAACATAGGTTCGGGTCAGAAAAAACTGAGCCTTTCCTAATTCATCGGCGATTTAATTTTTCGTGATCCTATTGTGATCTGGGACCCAAACAAGATTTAGTGATTTCAGTCTTCCGATGGCGTTCAGTAAGGTGTTGTATTCCCGAACTAGCTTGGAATCGTAACACAATTAATGAAGGCTTTATGGGCAGCTTGGCTTCCGCTATAGATGCAAATACTTTTCCCCATCCAACGATTTTCACAATATAGTTAGTTATAACAAGAATTGGGTGTATTTTCTCTTGACAGACAAACGCAAGTTTTTTTTTAATGAAACTAGTTGTAGAATCTAATGTTTTTGTGCTTAAGAGAGACAACAAGTCCACGTCGTTAATCGTTTTTGGACCAGTCTTTGAAGATACGACTACGTTTCTTTCCTGGACCGGATTCCATCCAAAATATTACTGAAAACAGGAAGAGTCGATTTCGTATTTCGTTAAAACTAAACTTCTTATGTTACCATAGTCAAAAGACAGTGAGCGGAAAATGTCATCAAAAGTTCGGTGAGTGTTGTACAGGCGCCAGGCTCTTTTGTCGTAAATGCGTGCATTTTGAATCGACAAACCTCTCCATTATTTTTAATTTTCATTAATGTGCTGCTTGTAACCATATATATATTTGCTGACGACAGTACTCATATTTGTTCCTTAACTGACCTCCAAGTTATGCTTAGCGTATGCTTAGCTCATTAAATTCCGATTTTAGCAGCATAATCACTTGGAGAACTATCAACAGAATGGGACTTAATGCTTCCAAGAACAGTGCTGTCTGCTGTAGTTAAAACAAAATTTAAACACCCAGCCATAATAACATAAAACTCATCGATGCCAGGTGGCAATGTATCTTATGGCCAATAAGTGATCAAACTCAAATATTGATACAATCTACAGCGCTTGTATTACTCAGATCACTTGCAGTTTCGTTTATTGGAGCAGGTTGTGAGTCAGTTTTGATTGAGTAATTGAGAGTCGTTTAGCCCTTCAGTTCAGAGGGAGCATTGACGGATTTGCCGAGCTCGTCCATGAAGCGCATCGATTTGGTTTTCTAGGATTCTTCACATTCAATAAGGCTAAAACTTCTCACACGATTCCGAATAAGAAGTTCCATTGATCTGAAATGAAAGCCTTCGATAGTACTTTCAAGCCGGTAATTTACTTCGCTTACCTGTTGGATAGCGCTAAGTCGATGTCTTATTTGCATAACAAATGAAGGTTAAGAGTTGGAGTTGGAGTTGCACATTGCATTTTGTGCATTATTCGATAAATAAGCTGACGCAATGAAAAATACGAGTATGTTCCATTTTCTTGGTTGCAAAATTGTCCAAGGTTAGTTGGTTGGAGTGAATTCGTCACAAAAGTTATTGGCCTATCCGATAGCTCGGAGTATAGGGTGTGAAATCTCTAAAACATCCCAAACCAAAGATACATTCCTGAAGGGATATTTTCTATTCAATACGAAAAGACTTCTATATGAAGATGCAATAGCAGACTTAAAATGTTCAGGGATGGAAGTAAAGTAGAAATTAATCCTTTTAAGGGACAGATAGGAACGAGAGTCATGCCTAGATTTAATGGTCTCGACAGACGATTTGTCTAAGCTCACATCAGGGGAAGAGCCGTCCCTGTTTTACTGATTCTTGCTCTACCCTTGAGAATAGATTGTTCAGTTTTCAGTCCAGGTTTCTGTTCCGTTTCCCTGAGTTGTCCCTGAAAACTAACAGTCTTACTTTACAGTAAGACTCTCAACCTTGTTAGACTTTTGTCATTACTATAGCCAGCTTTTCCAATTGAAATCTTTAGAAATGTTATATCGGTATCCCTTTAGGCAGATCGCTTCATCTGGTGCATGCCTCTTAAAACCGATTTTATATGGGAAAATCCGTCGATCGAAAGGCAGTGCCAGCAGTTTTTTATTCATCTTAGTTCTGATCGCGACAGTAGAAACAATGCAGTTTCAGTTCCGAAAGTTCATTTTGTATTTAGCCGTTAAACGTCAAGTCTAGATGCATTTAATGCTTAGTTCGATGTCCCACCTGGACTCTTTTTAAGGCCTTAGATGACAGGTAAACTTTCAATACAATCTCGAGGGATATAATTTTTCTTCCACTGTCTGCTTTAAAGTACCGAGCTGAGAGCAATATTTAATGGTATTTAAGCAACTCAAAGTAAAGGATACCTCGCCAGTACCACCAAATACTCAACATGACCTTTTTGGGATGCAAATATTGCTTACAGATCGATTGCGGTGTCTTATCAGGAGTGCACCATGACCTCTTACATCGAATGTTGATGTAAATCACCCAATTTTCGTGTCCCGTAATCAGGAAAGTTTGAAGCAAGTTCCATCTCAACAAAGACTAACAGACTAGTATGCAGTCCAAATGTTCTTTTCACTCAGTTCGTAGGGAGCCTAAACATCCACATTTTTTGACATTCCAAGCCTTTTCAGTCTCTGCGAAACGTTTGTATGGGCGATGTTAAACCACTGAGCGATCTTCTGTGTCGTCAGATGCTAACTGCAACCAAGATTTGATCATCGTCTGTGGCGGGGGGATATCCAGAGCGAACAGTATCAGCAAGGTCTGTTTTTCCTGATAAATGTCAGCGCTTAAGGTACAGCCGAATCTCCATACACGTTACAAATCTCCTGTTGTGCCTCTGTCGTTTTGACATTTTTTTCAAAGAGAAAGAACAAAATATTGTATACCGAAAATGCACTTTCTTATCCTCAATTAAAAAAAAAAAAAATAAAATATAGAGCACCTAGAGAATAAACAACAAAAATTGCATAACAATTTCAAATTAACAAATTTCATACACAGAGATTTTCTGAAACTATAAACACTACTTCAAAGAAAAAAAAACCGCAAAACTTATTGAACAACTCAATATTTTAATTACGAGTGTGCTTCAACTTATTTAAGTATTTCCTCATCAACATCAAGTCTAATTATCTAATTTTGCGAGCGTTTAACGTACAATTAACGCAGTTCAACAACTACGGCAATTCCCTGAGGGAATACACATTTTTTCCTTGTTAAAAAATTACGATCCCCAACGTGGTTGGCGGTAGTTTGGTATACCTCTGCAAACATCCCTTGTGAAATTAACTCCCCTAGGTATCTACGTTGCGTCTACGATTATACAAAATTCTCCCAAGGCACTTAACAGCACAGCACAATACAGTGTGGCTGTGAAGTTAAAAAAAAAAAATAAATAAATAAAAAATATTAAAAGTAAATTCCGTCGACAGTATACCATGCCACAAACTTTGCAGAGGGAAATTCTTCAAAAGAACGAAAATTAATACCTGAGTGCGTTATCCTAGTTTAGACTTCCTTCCTAAATGAATTAGTTCAAAATTTATAGGATAACAAAGTTTGAACTTATGACGTCAGACAATGGTGAATTGCGCGGGAGAAGCAGTGTGTCTGGAGCTAAGCCAGACAGGGGTGAAATGATTTTTCCTATCCATATTCAAAAAAGCGAAAAAATTACTCGGCTGCAGATTAATTTCGAAACGTGGGCGCTACCTTAGAAGAGTATAAATCATTAAATGGGCAGTCTCTCAAAAAAGACTTTCGGAGTGCGACGACCTTACACCCTTTTCTAGAACCAGAACAACCCCAAACAATTTCGCAACAAAATTGAAAGTTACTCTTTGCAGTTTAAACATGTAGTGGCATTTGATTGACCCCTTACCAGATACGAGTTTCTAGCTCTGTATAAATCCTGGAGGACACTTGATTAATTAATGCCAACACATCGTGGTATTAGGACAATATACGGCATCCTCTCGTTGGATGAATGTCCAGTAATTGTTTAACCAATCGTTGGTGGGCTCTGTTTAAATATTCATACTCCATCCTAGGCGTCGTTCCAATATTTTATTCACAAGAATGGGAATGGGAATGAAAACAGGAATCACTGTGATGGCGTGTCGAATCAGTTTTTTTTTATTCATGTTAACTGGATAGCCATTCCTGGTTACGGGAAGAAAATTATAATTGTCGTCCTGGGGTTTGCCAAAAAAAAAAAAAAAAACCAATGAAATTGCTTTTGCCATAGCTTGTGGTTGGATCTGACTCCTAAAGTACTGCCGTTGCGATTGCTCCACAGGGTAGTTGTGACAACACAAGTGTCTGTCTAGACGGATTGTAATTATTTTTTGATTAATGTTCGACCAAAAATTGTGATGGAGTTTCAACTAGTATGCGAATATGACTGGCATGGAAATTTGGAAAAATGCATTAACATCTTTATTGCGATTTAATGGAAATAATGGTTGTACAGTTCAATTGAATGGGGAACACAGGATGTTCCATTTGGTGATTTTCGCAGTTGTATCATAGTTTCGAGGAGCTATCCACTTTTACACAGGAAATTATGTTTTGGATTGGAGGCCTCTATGTTGTTTTCAAAAATGAATATTTATGCTGCCCATATACTAAACCAGATAAAGAATTTTGACGGTTTAAAAAAAAACAGATAGATAAGGTTCTTCAATAATGTCGGGATAGCTTTGTTACGAAGATACTACTGCAGTCGAGGTGGACTTGGAACCCAAAAAATGAATTTCACCAGGTAGTGCGGTCTCAAGCCAACTGTTTGAAGGTGCACTCATTAAACAGTTGAGGTCCAATTCCACTTAATTGTTCCATTTAAAGCAATGCCTTCTTATACTGCGTTGCTCACCGTATAGAAAACAAAGACCGCTCATAACGGCGCATTAATTTTCATTCGCTCTGCTGTACAGGCAGTCGAGTTACATGCTTTTCCTTTGAAATACGTCACTCAAAGATTCCTGCGTTAAAAACGGCCAATGATATATTCATATGCTTACGTCTACGAGTTCCTCGACAATTTCTTATTACTCAACTTTCCTCTTAATTCAAAGAAGCTGTGATTGTCAAGTGGAATCCCTCCGTTGTCCGATTCGTCGATGTGGTGAGTTCCTTCTCATTGACCGCATATACCTACTCGTATATATCATTATCGTCAGTTTAGTGTTGGCTTGGAGATCGCGCCCAATTTTTCAAGAGTGTTGTTAAAAAAAGGCGCATCAACTTGTCTACTCCAATTTCTATATCCAAGTTTCCGGCTTCTGACTTTTTCAAAGCAGCTATCATTCTTTATCTTTATTCTACACAATCTGGCGAGCTTGGGAGGGATACCAAGAGTCTGGCTCTGTATAGCTCACCTCTATAAATGTTGTCGTATGCGGCCTAAGAAATACTCATAGTGTAAAGATTTGGCGAAGAGTGGACTTATCAATAACATTGATTGAGGACAGTTAGATCTTTCACAAATATTTTAGTTTTTAGCATTTTCACAATACGGCAGAAAAGCTGTTATAAACTTTCTTAAGGATGCCTCTAAGAAGGTATCCTATTTGCAGATTGGACCAATTATTCCATATCCTCAGTACTAACAACGAATCTGATTCAAAATTTTCTTGCTTATTTTAACAGATTTTTTTCGGTCTTGTTAGCTTCACACGTCCTTCTGACATTTAGCTCATTTCCAGATCTCCGTGACATCGACGAAAAATATCTTCTATTCCTATTTTGGCATTGGTCTTATTTTTTTTTAAAAGGTTCGTTGGAGCATTTTCTGGTAACATTCGCTTACGAGTCAAATCAAGACTTACTAGGTTGGGTGAAAAGTAATCTCTTTGACCGCCAGAATGCGCTGCTACTACGAAAAGTGCCTTGAAGTCCGTTCATATTTAGGCAAACATGCCAAATTTCAGTGCGATACTGTCTTTAGTTTTGTTTTGATAGCTGATTGTTGTTGACATTTTTGGCACCATGTTGAGTATGGACAAAAACGATTTTCGTTCTCTCATAAAACATTATTTTTTGAGAGGCAAAACGGCGAAGGAAACAAAGAAAAGTTGGATAAATATTATGGGGCTAATGCCCCGTCAGATTACACCGTCAAAGACTAATTTCGAGAGTTTCGTGGTGGCCGCAACTCCACTACCGATCGAGTCCGCAGCGGCAGGCCCTCCGATGCGGTTACAGAGGACAATGTCAAAAAAATACATGAAATGGTGTTGGCTGACCGGAAAGTGAAGGTGCGCAAGCTAGCAGATAGCACAAAGATTAGTACTGAGAGCACACGCTATATTTTGGGCAATATTTTGCATACGTGAAAATTATCCTGCCTCTCACTCCTGACCAAAAACACGAAAGCGAGAGCACTTCGAAAGAGTGTTTGGACTTGCTGATGCGGAATCAGGCGGACCGAAGCAGCCGAGGGAGCTCGATGGGTCGGAAAGGCTATGGCGTTGGTTTACTGGGATTATCATTGCATACTCTTCGTAGACTACCTCGAAAAAGGAAAAAAAATCAACGCGAGTATTACTGTGCATTATTGGAGCGAATAAAGACCGAAATCGCTGCAAAACGGCCTCACATGAAGCGAAAAAAAATGCACCGGCACACAAGAGCATCGCAACCACGGCTAAAATCATTGACTTACGGCTCCAATTGCTGCCGCATCCACCGTATTCACCCGATTTGACTCCCTCGGACTATTATCTCTTACCAAACCTCAAAAGATCACTCATCAATAAAAATTTCAGCTCGCGCGAGGAAATCATCGACGCCACGGAGGAGTATTTTGCAGACCTTTCGAAAAATTACTTTTCGGACGGGATCAAGAAGTTGGAAAATCGCTGGATGAAGTGTATCAAACTAAAAGGGGACTATATTGAATAAAATAAAAAACATTTAAAAAAAAATTTTATTTCATTCCCAAGGTGGTTATGAAATACAGACAATACAGCATCTAGTATTGTCATCCTCTGACGACAAGAACAAATTTACACCCAAATGGACGCTAAATCTGTTCTCTGTAGCACTTACCTCACTCACTTTCATCTTCAATTAGGTCAGCATATTCCAATGCACTTCCAGAACGGCGATAATATCTACAGTCTAGGCCTGTGCTTGTCGTTTCATTGCAGATAAGAAAGTCGTATCCGTCTTTATCTAAGATTCTTCGATTCTTCTGAACAGTGCGTACAGTATATGACTTTGCAGCCTAAGACATAATCCCCAATAGCATGAATGTTGAGTTTGAGGGTTTTAATTAACTTTGGAGCGTTTGAATAAATCGTCTCTTGAACATGTTGAACGCATGATTTCGAAGGCACTGTAATCACCAATTTGAATGATAACTCGAAAAGCTTACTCTTCTTGCAAAACAGTAATGGTTTCGCCATCTCTGTGCCGCGTCATGCCATCTTGTCTAAAACAACCATAAGTATCTTCAAATTCCTGCTACATATACTCAACTCCACATCCATTCACAGTACTAGCATCACCCGATTCATTTTCGAAAAAATTAAGTCCAATGATTTATTTTCCACTAAAAATAACCCATTGGATATGAGGAGCTTTTGAGGTCTAAATGTGGCAATTAAGCTTATGGATCGAAAATGATTTTTCAGTTCAATTTCAGATTCGTTGGACCCAATTTTCAACGACTCGGCCACACATTTCGGCCGAAACGGCCGATATTTCGCGTTCAATGTTGGATCTGGCTTTTCCAACGTCGTCGACGTGTTGGCATAAACTAATGACTTAACATAGCCCTACAGAAAATAGTCAAGCAGCGTTAAGTCGGACGAACAAGGCGGCCAATCGACTGGCGCATGTCTTGAGATATCACGCTCACCATACTTACTCTTCAATAAATCAATTGTAGCGTGTGCTGTGTGGCTTGTGGCACCATCCTGTTGAAACCACATGTCGTCTAAGCCCATATCTTTCAATTCGGGCCAGAAATAATCGGTGATCATAGCGCGATAACGTTGACCATTCACAGTAACGTTACGATCGTTATCGTAGACGAAAAAATATGGCCCAATAACGCTGCCGGCATGCAAACTGTACCAAACAGTTTTTTTTTTGTGGATGAAGTGGTTATTCATAAAGCACGTGTGGGTTTTCATCCGACCAATAAGGCATATTTTGCTTATTGACGAACGCATTGAGCCAAAAATGAGCTTCATCACTGAAGATGATTTTGCGAATCCGAATATCTGTAGAAAATTTTTATAATTTGCAGACGTTGCACGTTAGTGTACTTTACCATGTTGAGAGTGTTGAGTTTCCTGAATAAATTGACAGTGACAGTTTGATGATTAGTGAAAGAGTGCGTTCACAAATTAAATTCAAAGTCATCAAGTCCCTATTGGAAAGCCCTATATGTTAAAACAGACTCAGCAATAGTTAGTCTGATATGAAATTTAGCGGATTTGACGGCCGCTTCCCATTTACCACCAAAGTGAGATACTACTGGGTGACTAAACAGCCATTTGCTTTCATCCTTAGCTAACATATATCCGATGTGCCCACACTTCTTGGAAGCAGATTCGAAAAGTCATTGAAGTTCTACGTTGGCTTCTATCAAGTTGGCACTACAATCGCTTGTAAGCGTGGCAGAGATACCTCGGCGACTGAACTTCCGTTAAACAAAAATTCTTTTGCCATTTCTTTTTGAACCGCAGATGATGAAAAGCAAACGAATACGATAGATAGTCCACACCGGAGTGTAAGAATGGTCGAGAAGTAATGGTGCGATTAATTGTAAGTTTACGCATTAGTTGTCTCGTTGTTGCAGCTTGATGACGGGCACAGATAACACAGCGATGACGAATGAGTGCACGTAATTACGTCCTTCTAGAACTCAATAAGTTGTTCTTAATGTTGCCAGCATCAACTGCACACCACCATGGAGGGTTGCTCGATATATATAGTTCAAGACAAGATTGGTGAAGATCGAATCTCTTGGCAGACTTTACGGCACTACGAAGCCGCGGCCAATTCGGAAAACTCCCTGTGAGTCAATAAATAAGCCGATTAAGAGAATTGCTTCGGGAAAAGAATTATAAACGAGATAGATGATTAATTTTAGATTTAAAATAAATGCTTTGCGTATTTTTTATCCAAATTAAGTTTGCTTCTCTAATATCAGCTGGTGTCAATGGACTTAGACTGTGTGATGAACTTGAGACTTTTCAAAACGCTACTCTTTTGCAGCACGCAGTGATTCGCAAAATTCTCGATAACGACGAATTAAGATACCTTGATAATGTAGTCGGCTTTCTTATGACTGCAACTAACAATTGTTGACGTTCTTCATGATCTACGCTAACATCTGGAATAAGATTGGACCACTTATCAAGAGTAAGTCGGAGCCATTGTAGCCCTTGTCACCAGAGACTAATCTCTGCTATCTAGCGAGGCGATGCTCTTTTCAAGGTGAGGTCCGCAGGTTTATCCTCACCTGGAATGTTATGCCAATTTGGTTAAGGTAGGTTAAGATCTAATAAAGAGCAGTACTGCAGTCAGTTCACAAAGCTGAATAGAAACTGAATGTAGATTGAGGACAATGATGAAATGTTTTACGAGTTTAGTGATCACCAGTGTTGCTGCTAGTTCTAGACATGGAATGGTGACTCGAGCAGATCTAAGTCCTAAGTAACTTTTGTTTTGAGTGATAAGATAGTAATGTGCGTTACATTTTTTTTTGGTAACAGCTTAGACATTCTAAAATATGCCCTGAAAAGGATTTTTCAAAATTTCAATTATTTGATGAGTTACAGCCATTTTTGTGACGTGATGTCTGCTCCGGTCTGATCGGAACAAATTTGCTCAAAACTTTAAACTCACGATATCTCTAGTTCTAATAAACCGATTTATTTAAAGTTTGGTGTGAATGTTCTTTGAACATTCCTCTATAGCCTCAAGCACGCTGTGGCGAAAGTTATTAATTTAACTATTTTTAAACAAATTCGAGATTGTTGAAAAAACATATCAAAAAGATGTTTTTTCTTTTTAAACGGCCGCCATTTTCTAAATTTGTTTTTACTTTTCCAAGGCTTAGGCTATAGCGGCATTCATACTAATAGTTAGAGATTAACATAAGCTATGCATAAGTATGTAAGCAAAGGCAATAAGCCACCTACAAATCTCTTGTATGTATATATAAACACGTCACCAAACCACATCAAAATCAACGGAGTAAGATGAATCCGAGAAAAACCACATAGCGGTGTCAACAAGTGCAAATAGACAAAATACATGCTCGCACATTGACCTTTCGTGCAGAGATACGGAACCTCCAAGAAATCATCCTTTGACCAGCAGATGTTTTTGGGAACGACCGCAACAACAACCACGTCAACCCTTTTCAACGCCATCATCGACGGCGCCGACGATCGAGAAACCCAAATTATCGACACACAAGTGCAAGTACGCACGTCTTACCTCTTTTCATAATGTCTCAACGAGCGGCACTTGCGACCATGAACAACGTCAGCGAAGGTCAGTGGCAAACACACCAACAACTTTGGTTGTGCTGTAACGAAGATGATGATAATGGATTCTGGATTCTACGAAGAACCCGCCGAATAGTGGAATTTGTTCCACCCGGAGCAACAAAGAAAAAAGCAATGCATGAAGCAACAACAGACAACATTGACTACAAGACGTTGTGCGGTATCATAAACTGGAATTTTCCTTAGTGTTTTTCCATACACTGATTTGAACACAAGTGCATCCGAGCGAGCTGCAAAGAACAAAAATACAGTCCACAATTATTTAATTATTATTATTATTCCTAATAAAGTTTTAACCTAGATTCGTGTGCATTTCATTTATTCTTTTTCCGAGTTTTGAACTCCTTATATAGGGTTTTCCAATAGCGACTTGACAACTTTGAATTTAATTTGTGAACGCACTCTTTCACTAATCATCAAACTGTCACTGTCAATTTATTCAGTAAACTCAACATCTTCATCATGGTAAAGTACATTAACGAGCTTCGTTCTCCGTTTGGGTTCTGGAGAAGATGCGCTAAGATGATGAATTTCATCTCAAAATCATCTTCAGTGACGAAGCTCATTTTTGGCTTAATGGGTATAATAAGCCAAATATCTGTTTGGTGCGGTTTGCATGCCGGCAGCGTTATTGGGCCATATTTTTTCGTCGACGATAACGATCGTCACGTTACTGTGAATGGTCAGCGTTATCGCGCCATGATCACCGATTATTTTTGGCCCGAATTGAAAGATATGGACTTGGACGACATGTGGTTTCAACGGGATGGTGCCACAAGCCACACAGCATACGCTACAATCGATTTATTGAAGAGTAAGTATGGTAAGCGTGTTATCTCAAGACATGGGCCAGTCGATTGGCCGCCTCGTTCGTGCGATTTCACGCCGCTTGACTATTTTCTGTGATGCTTTGTTAAGTCATTGGTTTATGCCAACACGCCGACGACGTTGAACGATTTCAGAGCCAACATTGAACCCGTTTCGGCCGAAATGTATGGCCGAGTCGTTGAAAATTGGGTCCAACGAATCGACCGCTGCAAACGTGCCCGCGGTGGCCATATGAATGAAGTCGAGTTCCATTCATAAATATTTTGATTGTACTTCATGCCAGTAATAAATTTTTTGAAATATCTGAAATGGTTTGCCTTTTATTTAAAAAAAAAAAGTTGTCAAGTCTTTATTAGAAAAGCCCATATATACAACACTATTTAAAAATCTGCTCGGCTTTTTTGTTTCAGATGACCAGAAGGGTGGTGGCGATGGCCTGATGGTTGGCTCACTAGCTGTCACGCCAACCTACCTGGGATCGAATCCCGGGAGGAGCTTAACAACAAAATTTTTAAATCGTCGTCACCATTTTGGCGAGCAATGGCAAACCTCCGAAAGTCAAATTCTGCCTATAAAAACGCTTCTCAGGAGAGCAGTTCGCAACCGGCAATAAACAGTAGGCCCTGCTCAGGAGTGTAAAAATTTACAAAGTGAGAAACATAAATGAGTGCGCGAAGATAGGCCTTGGCCCATCTTCTTGGCCCATGTCGCGCCAAAGTATTTAAATTTTTTTGTTTGACCAGAAGGGTTGAATTCATGCACGCATCATTTTTTGGACCCCCACTTTATTTAGGTTAAAATTTATTTTTTTTTTTTTTTGCGTTTGTACAGAGCTTCAAAAATCGCCCGAAATTCATGCCTCTAGACTAGAATACCCCCTTAAATGAAAAGTTTTGCCCTTTTGATCGAAAAGCTGAGCTATTCTCGATGTTGAGGCACTTTCTCGTTAAGAGTTTATATTTAGCACACCATATATGCAATTAAAATCCGCCTGCTTTTAAAAGATTAGAAATTTGGGTGAATCGATTCTTACCCTCTTTAATAGTAGATATCATCTACGTTAGTATATTTCTTGATAGCATCTTTCCGTAACATTCATGGCCCGAATAGCAAGAAATGGAGCACATTTTGTTCGAAACGTTACTCTAGTGAGTAAAAATTCTTGAACGTTAGAACTTTTGGTCCACAGAATTCATTGGTATTTCCATTCGTCAGGATCTACTTTGACTTACCCTTTATCATGGGCCAGGTAAAAATTCATCTTCAAGTTGTAGTAACTTTTCTTCAACTGCAGGATCGAAATTTTGAGTAAGAAAGGGGCCAATAGAGAAATTTAGTAGGTCATTCAAGTAAGAAGGATCTAGTATGAAGGAGTTGTTGGCAAGTGATTGTTTGGAAAATTAAAAAAAAAAAAAAAAAAAATGGCGATGGAAGGATAACCATCGGGCTTACTTTTGCAATTGACAAAATATAATAAAAAAAGGACTTGGGGTCATATATAAGACTGGTTTGCGCACTATTGAGGTAGCATTAATAGGGTGAGTTATAGAGTTCAATGAAATGAAGATATGTGCCTAGATAGTTTGAATAGTCGGAAGAAGAGTATATACGAAGGAATATCGCCCAGCACTTTTTTTTTTTTTTTGTGCGTAGAGGTCGGAGTCTACTATTATAACATACCAAGGAGGGGATTTAAAATATGGTATATGGCGGGATTATGGTACATAATGGACCATGGATTTGAATATTTCTCTGTAAAAAATTCAGGGGGCAGCGACCAGAGATAGATTGGTAAGCTCGAAAGAAGCCCTGCTTAGAAAGGTATGGATTTTACGGAAATTAGCTTTGTGAAAGTTTTGGAAGAAGGAATTGTGGGAGTAGTGACTGGAGGGGAGAGTTGTGAAAAATTGAAAGAAGTAATAAAGGATGAAAGTTATTAATAGCTGAAAGAGATAGGATAGTAGTAGTCTTGTTTGGTGAATTCACTTACTTCTCCGATGACTCGTTTATATATATCTTTGTTATTTTTTTTTTAAGTCTTTTCCTGTTCTTAGAGTTCTTCCCTTCATGGCTTCTTCTATTTTTTTTTTCCTGATTTTTTTTTCATATAACTCTCTATTTGCTTTTGTGTTTACTTGCAAAAGCTTTATTCTAGCTTCTTTCTTTTCTTTCCTTCGTTATGCGATTATGAGCCCAGCCAATCGGCATTTCTCTGAAAGCTTTCCTTGCCAAATGTCCCATATGGTGATTGCGGTCTCAATCATGTCCCATTTTTCGTCGATGCTTGCGGAATCATTTTCTTTTTGGTACTAATTTCTTCCAGTCTGTGTGTGCTGTGCTTGGATGTTCGCTGTTGCAGTTTGCTCCTTTACGTGTGCGTACAACTATTGTATAATGGACGAAGATCTTCTAATCGACATGAGAACAAGATCAATTTGGTTGACTAAATCTGAGCTTGCAGGTTCCCTTGTGTATATTTTGCACAACCTGAGTCTATTCACACGGTTTTGCGCATGTAATGAGAATTTCCCGGATACATTCTGTATGTGTTTTTCTCCTCAAATTTTTCCACCAAAAACAAAATAATAATAATATCGTTGCGTTTTATTTGCTCACAAGTTTCAGACAGTTTTTCATAAAAGAGATCCTTTTCATCTCCACTGCTGGCCTTCGCGGGAGCATATGCTGAAATCAAAGTTGTGTTCGAGAATTTCTCGGTTAGCCTACGTGTACAAATTCTGCTATTAAGTGGTTTAAACTCAAGAATATATTTTTTCTTTCGTTTATATATGATAAAACTAGTCTCATACATACCAATTCTTATTTCCTTTCCGCTATAGCAGGGCTATCAACCCAGTTTGTATTTTACCTTGTCGTTTGCTATTTCCTGCATTTTACCAATCTGCAGAATTGTTCTAACATTCCATCGCCGTTCCTTGTACAATTTCGAGTTTATATTCCGTTGTTTCCATTTAGTATCGAGGATTAACCCCCTCGAGGATCAGTTGGATGGGATGGGACGAATCTGTTACATCAAACCCACCTTCTTTACCCGGGCTTGAGACCAGCAGGCTACTAACGTAAAAAAAGAGGAGTTGCCGAAACACACCTGCTACAAAAAATTGGTGCAACATCTCTTGTCATAAAATCTGAGTTGTCCCCTAATACTATGAAGAGTTAACAGCCTAACAGATTCTTAGATTCATGTTTATATTAACCTTAGTATGCACAAAAAGGGTCATTTTGAGCTTCCACACACTGATTTTTATTATAACTCGAATAACTTTATTCTTTCAACTTTAGCCTCAACTGAGATATCGTTGATTCATTTTTACTACACTTTCAAAATTATGTATGTAATCAGAACAAGAATTGAATGTTCGACGATACCCCTTTAATGCAAAAACAGGGTCATTTTGACTCTAGCACTGTACTATGATGTCGGTCTGTTGTTTTTTTGCATGCCACTGGTTCATGCATCAGTAGCAAACAGTCGCCGCAATCGGTTCGTGTACCAATTAGGCTTTTGATAGCACGTCAAGAATCCCAGTGTTTTTTTTTTTTTTTTTTGGTCGACTGCAATGAATCTGCGTGGGAAGCATAACTGCTTATCTGCATTGTACGATTTTACAACTCTGTAAAATTCGCACCCAGTCCTTTTGTGATATTTAAGCGGTTCAGTTGCTTCACTAAATTCTTTAAGATATAATTCTTATAAGAATCTTCTTCCAATGACGCTGAAGGCACAAGACTTTGACAACCATGGAAATAGCTCATGGGCCGAATCGAGCTATGGAGAGTCTTCAGAAGATGAAGAAGTTGAGCAAGTTGTAGAACATGCAGTTTCACAATCCGAAAGCAATCTAGAACACATAATACCTCAAAGAGTTTCAAAAAGTGGTACATACTGACACGAGGGCCTACCTAGAGCAAAACAAAGTGGAAGTCATAATATCATTCGATTTCATTCCAGTCCAGTCGCAGGCACTAGAGCTGCTACGAAGAAATCTTGTCTAGAACATTTTGTTTCACTTCACATTTGTCAGGATTTAAGTAGCTGCACGAATAGAGAAGGCCGGCGTGTTGCAGCTGAAAAAAAATCATATGGAAGGACGTAGATGATGACGAGCTGCAAGATTTTTTTGGTTTATTACTCATAGAGAAAAAATGAGTTGATCCAGCACGAAAATTATTTACCAGCATGGATGTCAATCCCGGTAGGAGCACAACAGCAAAACTTTCAATATCATCATCAGCCTTTCGGTGGGCAATGTCAAACCTCCGAAAGTCAAAGTCTGCCTATGAAAAAGCTTCTCAGGAGAGTCGTTGAGAACTGGCAGAAGCTAGGCCTTGGTCTACACTGTGCTGTCGCGCCACTTATTTATTTATTTATTTATGTCAATCCGCACTCTAAGGCCACAATGCCTCTAACAAGGTTTGAAATAATTAAACGATTAATTCGCTTTAATGATTAAAGAACATGAAATGCTCGATTTGAGTATGCAATCAGTAACGTATGGTCAATTTTCATTGGCAACTGCCGAACGAAATATGTTACGTCAGAAAACGTGAATATTGACGCGCAACTAGTGACTTTCAGGGGCAGATGTCCATTTACCCAGTATATCCCAAGCAAACCTGGAAAATATGGAGGCAAAATATATTGGGTGTACGATTCAAACACTGAATACACCAATGATGATAAGATCAACTGTGGACGACAACCAGGAGAACTGGTTGTTGCTGATCTAAAAGCAACAATAGGAAATAGTGGTAAGTATGTAACAACTGATAATTTTTTTACTTCTTTGCCACTGGCAGAAGTGCTTCTTCAAAAACGACTGACTCTTGTTGGACAAAACAAATGTGAAGTTCCTGAAAGCATGAAACCAAACAAAAATCGTGGTGTTTTTTTTTAAGTTGCTTTGGTTTTCTTAGCAATTTTACCTTGGTCAGCTATGTTCCAAAACTAAGCCGCAGTATGGTTCAACTTAGTTCCATGCGCTCTGATGTTGAAGTTGCAGAGAACCTATTCATTCAGGCGTCAGACACGAAGATGGCCTCTAATGCTTTTTCTGAATATTTTAGACATAGCTGCAATAAATTTCTTCATTATCTTCACGGAGCTGAATCCATCTTAAGGACGAAAAGATATGAGAAGACTATTCCTCAAGAAGCTAGCTAAGGAAATTGTGATGCCTCATATGATGAGACGGCGTAAAACAGCACAACGCCGTCATGTCAAGGAGGCCATAAAGTTATGTGAAATTCAAATTGCTGGTCCATCAACCTCCATTCAACCACTTCTCAAAAGAAAAAGATGTGCGGAAATTCCACTTATGTAACAATTGCGTCTAAGGACTTTGTTTTCCAAGATTTTTTTGCTTTTGATACGAGTATATACACCCTGCCTGACTCGAACTGCAACTTTTTAAGATGCTATAATTTTTATTTTTTAATAGATTTTATTGTGCCAAAGCAAAAAATGTTGCAAAATACATCAATTTTCAAATTTTATCAGTAGTTTTCAATATGTCCACCTTTGGAGCGAATAATGGCCTTGAGACTGCCGAAGAAAGCATCGAACGCTGCTGTATGGTATTTTGGCCCATTCCCGGTGAAGTGCTTGTTTGAGGTGGTCCAAACTTTGGTATTTTTTAGTGCCAACCTTTGCCTTCAAACTTTCCCAGACAGAGAAATCCATCTGGAGAATTTGCAATCCATTGTGTCGAAGAAATGAAGTGCGGAACATTTTTTTTTAACCAATCTTGGTTGACGCGCTTTTTGAGACGGTGCCGAGTCTTGTTGAAATGTCCACAGTCTCCGACCGAAATGATTGTTTGCCCAAGGCTTCAATACTGTCTCTAAGATAGTTTCACGGTATACGATCGCATTAATTTTGACGCCACGGTCCAAAAATACGGGCGGAGAGCCACCATCGGCGGTTATGGCGGCACAAACCATTACCATCGGTGCTGCCTGCTTTCTGGTGACCGTCCGAAGGTGTAAATTTTCTAAGGACCTCTCTGGCAAGTAAACTCAGTCATTTTTTTTGTTAACATATTGCTCGATAACAAATGGCGACTCATCGGAAAAAACCAAATTCGGCAACTCACCACTTTCGTGCAAGCGTAGCAACTCCTTCGCTCTTTCGACTCTAACTTTTTTCTGTTACGGTGTAAGAACGTGTGCTTTTTGGAACTTCAATGGCTTGAGCCCGAGCTCATTTTTCAGTATGTGTTGCATCCGTTCCAACGATATGTTGAGCTCACGAGACATTTTTCTTCCACTTCGAGGAAAATTTCGCTCTTTTTTTGCTGTTTTTTTATGACCACCTCCATTGCGTTTTGCAACGCTGCCAGTATCACGGTAACGAACTATGGTTCGAGACACAAATGATTTATTCACGTTAAGGTGCTGCATCGCTCTAACGATAGCTACTTGTGGTTTCCAACCAAATATAAAGCAATCACACTATCACGTTTGAATTCCATCGCGGATAAAAGTTTTCAACACAATTGTCTCGCAAATCGTTTAAAAGGCTTACCAATAACAAAATTATCTGTCATCTGTCAAAATTTTAGCTCACTGTCATAAACGGTTTGGAAATTATATCAGTCTGAAATTGGTTGCAGTTCGAGTTAGGCAGGGTGTATATTTATATACATTTTTATGTATTTTTTTTTTCTTAAATACATATAATTACATTAAATACTATATTATTCCTGTTTTGTATTAAACAGGCATATTTTAAACGAAAATATAAATAAATCGAATTTCAAACAAATAGGGGTCATTTTGACCCTGTTTGTGCATTAATATTAAAAAACTACATCGTGTATTAGGATTAATAACCAGAATAAAAGTCTGTTTAAGACTTGAAGTTTAAATAAATACAACATATATGGATCACCAACGATACTTTGAGTGTTAAATCGAATATTGTCAATCGTTCAAAACCACCAAACTTAACGTTATCCTTGGGTTAACCTTAAACATATAAATCTTTAATTATGCTCTAATTTGACAACGTATCTCAGTCCTACTCTCCGTACAAGAGTTTCTTTAAAAATTCAACAGCACAACTCCACTTGTATGTAAACATTGACATCAAGTTGTGGCAAATTACGTATTAAGTAACGTCTCCAATCGAGAAATTCAATTTAAACCATCTGTCAAGGACCGAATTTGCTGGTGAATTTAGGCTTCAGATTGAATTTTTGGTGTACCACAGCAATCCTAGTGTCCAAGAGACTTCAAAACACTTCAACATCAATATAATCTTAATACCTGGTTCAATTCTAACCAAGTTGATCGAAATATAAGGATATGCAGGATTGCCATTACAACAACAATACCTTGTATACCTACGTATGTAGACATTGCGTTCGATAATTCAAATCGAAAGTGGCCACAATGCAATTGCTCTTCCGGACAACCTATTTCAATTGAATGAGGCATTGCTTGGTTAATGGCTCCTCAAGAATACAAACAACCTTTTCTCTTTTCGGCTCCAAGTAGACCTAAATAATTATCATTGCTATGTATAGGGATAAGGAATGATAGCCAGACCCTATTTGGAGGAGGGAATACGAGTAGAAATGATTTCTCTTCTAGGGCGACAGGATTATGAAGGCAAAATGCTATTATCCAGGAAACTGATTCTTTCCTATTCCATAGATCTTTGCAGTCAAGTTGATGGGAGTGTTGGCAGTAAGTCGATTATATTAATGGTTAGGACTTTCAGTAATTTATTGCCATACAACAGGATGAAGGGCTTATTAATGGCAATCACTTGAAAATTGGTCATAGGGAAAATTAATTATTCCACCCGATGTCGACGTTGTCATGAAATCAAAGTCTTTGTTCGAAATCAGAAATACTTGAGGGTCCTGAATGTATTAAATTTGTTCATTTTAATAGGTTTCATGCGGTTGATGGATTTTCCGGGGGAGTACAACACCGAGCGACAAGTTGTCTTTGGAAAACCTAATAGTAAATGTAGTTATGGATCTTTAAAGGGTAGTGAAAGTAGTAATAAATATCTAACCAGTTTTCTTTAGACTTTAAGTTGTTTTATGTCAGATACATCATGCGCCGACTTAAAGTGACTATTTTTAAGAATGTCTTACTTTTGTAGGGTCTGATTATTTCATATCTTTTCTTTGGCAGGATTGTAAAGTATTTTATGAAAATTTATAACGGATACAATTCAGAGGCTTTAAAGACTGTATGACGGAGTTGCTACACCCCAAAGGGGTATTTAATTGGTTATCTCCAAAATATCGCAAAGGAGTATGTTCTGACTTACTTTCAAATGATGATGCAAAATTTTATAAAAAAAAAATGGTCAACATTTAAGCCTCTCACAACCAAATAGAAATCTAGTTTCATCCTTTTTTTTGAAATCTTATCGTTTCAGAAAGGCTTAAATGTCAATGATCTTAAACTTCTGAAAAGAATCCAGGTAAGACGTCAAACTCAGTGCCAAAGATTTTGAAACTAAACGTATGGATGTGATCCCAAAAGTTTCTAATAGCATTAGAGACAATCCTTGCATGGTCTTTTTAATAGTACTCGAGACCGGGATTCTGGAGATCTTTCAATGCTTATGATTCCCGCGGCACCTTTGGTGCCCTTTGGGCAGAAACAATGGTAGAATTCAGGGAGGTTTAGCCTGTTACCTTTAACCATCATCGGGATATACAGTTGATTGGTCTTGATGTTGACAGTTTGTCTCTGAAGAACCGAAAAAGTCAAACCGTAGTGTATTGACTTCCAAATCGGACAGTTCGGGGTTCAGGTTCAATACCTTTAATACTTTTTTCAGGTAACTTAATCTACGTAAGATGAGTGATTGAATAAAATACAACAACAAGTTCAATTACACCAATAATTAATCGTAGGATGTCATTCATGGAGCAAAATAACCACTGAGCCCAAAAATACTTTCCTCTTCTTCCTGTCCCATTATCCTAAAAACCTAATATGTGCTCAGGCATTAGACTTAAATCATATCCACTTCAGTGTGAAGTTCTTAAAAAAAAGGGAGGGCTTCAATCTAAGTGGTATTTAAAAGAAGACGTAAGGCAAATCTCACTCCTCCAGCCGCAATAGAGAATACAAAGAGCTCGGCGGAAGTAACACCCACTAATACAACCAAGCTCTAGGAACTACAACTGTATCAGCTCCTTCTGTACTAAACATGGTCAAACAGTGCTGCAAAGAACAAGTGTAGTTTTACCCACACAAAATTTTCGGATAGGGCCGATGATGAAACCAGACAATCTCTTAGTTCACCAAGTCTGTTAATGCTCTCCCTGAGTATCGTGTTAGCCGTTCAGAACACGAGCAGCAACTTTATCAAGTGCTTTGAACTGACGTGTCAAGCCAGAAAACAATCTTTCAGATCAGAAAACTTGTAAGCAATTCATTTAAGACTAATTTGGAGAAAGACTGGAGTCCTTATTGATCGAAGCAAAAATAATATCAGAAACTAGTTCGAATTTCGAAGAGTGGCTCTTACAAAGACTTTTGCAAAAATACCAAAACTATTAGTGATACTGGTAAGCTAGTCAAATTCTTTAAAAGGGGAAAATCAACCAGGCTGGAATCGTTTAGACAATCTGACGGCACATAAGCTGATTTAAAAGCAAAGACTCTCTATGTCATGCTTGAGACTTGCTTCCCAGATAACCTAATCAGAATCAATTTAGAATCAGCTCCTATAAACAAAACAACAAGTTCGTTGAATAAAAAACTCAGTACTTGAAATCTCTCATTGGTTAAGGTGACGAACCACATCAAATGGGCTATTGCTCCCCTTGATGGCTTCAAGTCTCCTGGCAACGATGGCATATATCCATGCTGGTAACTCTGAAGTTGCTAGTCTGACAGTGGCATACATATCGACCAATGTAAAAACAGTCTTTGCACTAAAAATCTGAAAAGAGAATTTCACGGTCGCCAAAGGTTTTTTACATGTCTGATTTCTTTATCTTGGAGAGCATGGAGAAACATTTCAAACACCGTTCAAGAGAACGTAGATGGTGACGTCTGTCCTAAAGCCCTAAACGTGATCAACAATTGGTGCACTTGAAAAGGCTTTGTAACAAATACCATCCAATAGCCACCGAATTCACCTGATTTGGCTCCTTGTGACTTCTTTCTGTTCAACCGAGTTAAAAAAAAAATACGCGTTTCAGCAGCCGATAGGAAGTAATGGAAAAATCGCAAAAAGCACTGATGGACATACCGAAAACCGAATATAAAAAATGTTTCGAGGATTGGATCAAACGCTGGCATAAGTGTGTTGCAGTCGATGGGGATTACTCTAAAGGGGACAATATAGATTTAGATTAATAGACTTGTATATATTTTTAATTTTCTGAATAATTTCCGGGAACTTTTTGAGTTGGTGGTTATTATAGCCAAAGTTTCTAGCTCATAAAATAATAATATTTTGACTTTGGATCTGTGGCTGGCTTGGAAAAGAAAAATATTAGATGCAAACGTTTATCTTCCTGACGCTACTATATAAGAGTACTGAACCAAATCCAAAGCTGCTTGCATCACAGTGCAATTCTGTTTCAACATTTGGATTGTATATGGTGATTCATCATAAGGTTTGATTTTCAATAAGCTTTTTTTGACAGATTTCGCTTGACTCCTATCAAACTGCTTCATCATTTTTCTTTAGTATCGTATGGCAAATCATCATAAAAAGACTCACCTCACAATAGCATCTGCAAATTGTTCAGCTGTATTACGAAAATCAGCGTTCTGTGAGAAATGTTTTAAGTGCAATTCGAGGAACTTACGGTGCGCATAATCGACCCACTGAAACCACTATTGCCAATACTATTCGCGAATTTGAGTCTCAGCTTACATAAGTGTATGATACTCGACCTGTTGGACCACATCCAGCACGAGTGAAAAGAACGTGACCAATTGATTCGGAGTCCTTCTCAGAAGCTTGACTTGGCGTATTTTACGTGAAAATCTTGGCTTTAAAACGTGAAAAATTTAACTTATTTAAGAATTAAAGCCAGGCGTCTTGAGTTTACGTCATATTTTCAGTGAATCGGCTCTGGAAAAACTCAATGAAAATCCGGTGTTTTATCGTGAAATTTTGTTCAGTGATGAAGCCCATTTCTGGCTCAATGGATACGTTAATAAACAAGCCGTATTTGGGCTGATGATCAACCTGAAGAGTACCAAGAGCTACCACTACATCCATTAAAAACAACGGTATGGTGCGGTTTTTGGGCTGGTGGAATCATTGGTCCATCTCTAGGGACATGTAAACTCTCAGATCTTTGGGAAGAAGCCAGCTACGATTGACGCTTTGGAAGTCAACATTACTCGTGTCATCCGCGAGATACCAGTCACTTGCACAAAAGAGTCACCCAAAATTAGACCTTCCAAATAGACCACTTCAGACGTAGTCGTGGCCAACATTTACATAATGTCATTTTGAAAAAGTAAATGCCATAAATATTTCTTTTAATTGTAAATAAAAATTTTAATTTTTTTTTTTCAAATTTTTGTATTTTATTTTACATTATAAATCAAATCTTACGATGAATCATCCTATATATGCTTAGTAATGGTGAATCCAATAACTTTTTCTTAAGCATATCGAAAACCACCAATTCTTTTTCAGAAAAAAGAAACTCAGCATCTTTTTTTGCAAGATCATACAATGATTTGGAAATAATTGCCCAAAAAGGAATGCAAGTTTTTGGTGTTTGTAGGCCTAGAAAATTCTTTTACTGCTCGTAACTCAATCGCGCTTGGACCAATACCATTTGCAGAAACCTCATACCCCAAATAAGTTATTCTTTCAAATACGAATGATTACTTATCCAGCCGGAGCTGTATATTATGTTCTCTAACTATTTCCGTAACCTCTTTTAATACCTTAAAATGTTCTGCCGTGGTTTCCGTAGCAATAAACAGATCGTCAATATAAATTAAAAGTTTACCCGATTTATTGAGATTTTTAAATATTAAATTGATATACCTTTGAAAAACGGCCGAAGCATTTTTGAGTCCGAAAGGCATACGCAAGATATGTTTATATATATACGCCTATAGGCGTTATAAATGAGGTACATTTAATTGACTCAAGCGACATCTTAATATGTTAAAATGCACTTTAAAAGTCAAGTAGAAAAAAGTACTCTTTGAGGCGTAAGGTATCTTATTGATTCTCTATTAAGGGTATTGGAAAATTATCCTTAAGCGTTATGTTGTTTAGTTGACGGATATCAATGTACAGCCTCAATTCGAGGCTTCTTTTTCTTTACCAAGACAATTGGTGACGCAAAAGGTGACTTGCTTTCTCTAATAACTTTATTTTCTATTAAGTCATCTATTATCTGTTGTAACACATTTTTCAGTCAGTGCCGTTTTAGTGTAAAACACAAAATTTTTTAAAAAAATTTAACTTTATTTATCAATATAGTTGCCTTCGAAAGCGATACAGTGACTAAAACGATTTTTCAATCTTTCGATATCTTTCTTTTTAGCCTCAAAATAGGCCTCTGTTTCGGCGATTACTTCTTCATCGGTCTTAAATCTCTTTCCGGCGAACATTCTTTTGAGGTCTGCGAACAGGAAATATTCACTGGGGGCCAAATCTGGAGAAAACGATGGGTGGGGAGGCAATTCGTAGCCGAATCCATTCAATTTTGCCATTGTTTTCATCGACTTGTGACACTGTGTATTGTCTTGATGAAACAGCACTTTCTTTTTCTTCAAATGCTGTTGATAGTCTGCCCCTTTTGCAGATAGTCGATGAAAATTATTCCATGTGTATCCCAAAATACGGATGCCATAACCTTGCCAGCCGACTGTTGAGTTTTTGGTCATTTTGGACGAGGTTCGTCGCCTGCTCGCCAATCAGCTGACTGCCGACTTGACTTTGGTGTAAAATGATGGAGCCAAGTTTCATCCATTGTCACGTACCGACGCAAAAATTCGGCTTTATTGCGGTTGAACAGCTTTAAACACTCCTCTGAATCATCAAGACGTTGTTGTTTTCGGTCGACTGTGAGCAAACGTGGCACCCACTTTGAACAGAGCTTTCGCATGTCCAAATACTATACTAACTACATGCCAACACGCCGATGACGTTGGAAGAGCTCAGAGCTAACATTGAACTCGAAATAGCGGCTGTTTTGGCCGAAATGTGTGGC
Organism: Volucella inanis; assembly: GCA_907269105.1. NCBI lineage: Eukaryota > Metazoa > Arthropoda > Insecta > Diptera > Syrphidae > Volucella > Volucella inanis. The sequence goes on along the minus strand of OU026153.1, from coordinate 228,941,134 downwards.
TGAGTCGTTGAAAATTGGGTCCAACGAATCGACCGCTGCAAACGTGCCCGCGGTGGTCATACGAACGACGTCGAGTTCCATTCATAAATGTTTTGATTGTGCTTCAAGCCAATAATAAAGTTTTTGAAATATCTCAAATTTATTAAAAAAAAAAAGTTGTCAGGTCGTTATTAGAAAACACTATATATAAATCATTTTTCTTAATTTTGCAAAATTACTTACCATATATTGGGTATGTAATTTAATTCGTGGGTTTTTTTTTTTTAAAAATCTGAACGTTTACTTAAGAAAAACATGTACAATAGTATTATTCAAAGTATTGCCCATCTGAAGCTATGACTTTTTCCCATTTTTCTGGCAATTTGTGGATCCCATCCTAAAAGAACTGCGCCGGCTTGGCAGCCAAGGATGAATCAAGCCAATTTTTGATATTCTGCTCTAATGTGAACCGTATTTCAGTGAGTGCGTTCTGCACCGACCGGAACAAATGGTAGTCAGAAGGGGCAAGGTTCTGGGCTATAAGTCGGGTGGGGTAAGACTTCCCATCCACTGTTTTCCAAATAGTTCTTAACCGGAATGGCAACGTGGGGCCGAGCGTTGTCATGATGGAAAATTATTGCCTCGTGTCTGGACATATTCCGAGCGTTTTTCAGCTACTGCTCTCTTCAAACGGATTAATTATGTTCAGTAGCGTTGTCCATTGATGGTTTCACCCTGTTTTAGCAGCTTATAATACAGCACACCCATCTGATCCCACCAAATACAGAGCGTTACCTTCGCGCCATGAATATTCGGTTTTGCCGTTGATTTGGCTGGTTGTCCGGGTTCCACATGTGATTTTTTGTGCTTGGGGCTATTGTAATGGATCCATTTTTCATCACCAGTAACAATCCGATGCAAAAATGACTTCCTTTTGTGTCGTTCCAGCAGCATTTTGGACATGCAAAACCGCTTTTCGACGTCTCTCGGCTTGAGTTCATGTGGAACCCAAGTTCCTTGCTTTTGAATACATCCAGCTGCTTTTAAACGTTTTGAAATGGCTGCTTGAGTGACACCCAAAGATTCTGCGAGCTCTTCTTGTGTTTGGCAACAATCTTCATAGAGTAATGCTTCCAGTTTTCATCTTCAAACTTTTTTGGCTGCCCAGGACGTTCGTCGTCTTCGAAGCCAAAATCACCACTTTTAAATCGTGCAAACCACTTTTGGCACGTTCGCTCAGCTAGTTCATGTTCATCATAAACTTCCACCAAAATACGATGACTTTTAGCAACAGTTTTCTTCATGAAGAAGAACAAAAAAAATTATTGTTGTTTACGCTTCAAATGAATGACATATACTGAAATGACGTACAATGACAGTAGCTATCCAACGCATGTTCCAATGGAATAATACAAGTTACGCCATCTCTTAGAAAACCGCACGAATAGAGTTATAAACCCAATATAATCAACTTACTGCTTTTGATACCGATGAAGTCTTGTGCTGCGGATGTCATCATATATGGTTGGACATATTTCAGCTGAACGGTGTCAATCATAGTCATCAGCAGCTGACTGTAGATAGCCCTTGATGAGATGACCCATTTTTGCGCACCGAAAACATGAACCTTTTTCTCTGCGTGGCTTTGGACAGTTGGAAACGACATGGCGAAAGTCGTTACAGTTCTAAAACTTGATGCTGATTTTTTTGCGTGCTTGTGGCGTAAACTTTGGCTGTATCAGAGTTTTGATATGACTGCTTGTGCTCACAGAAGTTGACGCCTGAAATTCTGGTCTCATTTTCCCGTATTTTCTTAGTGACTTTCAACTCAGATAGAGTGTTAGATGTATAGTAAGTAGAATTTATTTTTTAACCATTGAATCGGGTGCACCTTTGATTTTATAATTTATGATGTTCTGGTCTTCTACGTCCGCTGCACTGGCGATTTCCTGCATGCTTAGGACAAAATGCTGGTAATTCTCATCCTTTTTTTCGACTGCTGATGAAACTTATTGAGTAAGGCCCTTTTGAATTTAATCCACGAATGGCATGATGTTGATTGTAAAAATAGTTTTGCGGTTCCCTTCAATAATTGCTGAGCGTAAAAAAAGCACTTTAATTCATCAAACTTATAGATGGATTTTGATTCTTCAAACGCTTTAATCCACCTCGCGAGAGTAAGGTTGTCGTCACCAGAAAATGTTGAAAGGGAATCTTCTATATCCCTAAAACATACACTGTCATACATACATACACAGCTGTAAAAGACGGGGTGAATATCTCAACAGGGCTATTTAACTCTGCCAGTCTTTTCTGTAATGCATGAATTTCTTCCTTCTTCTTCATGACTTCCCGCAAAGTCTCCAACTGTTGGTTTACCGGTCTATTCTTCTCTTCCAGCTCTGATGGATTTTTATCCTCCAATCGAATTTTAAGTGCTGCCTTCACCCCAGTTATAGATAAACCCAATTCGGCTAACTTGTCTTATAACTGTTGTACAGTTGCGATTTGCAAAAATCTCGCAACGCGTGTTGCTATAACAAATTAGTTGCAATGTTTTTTTGTCAATAATTAATCAAATCGAATCAAACATTGTAATGTAATTGTAATTGTATCTAATTATATGTTTCATTATTTAAGACAACATACGCTAGGTACATACATACATACGCTCATTTATAAAAAACATTCCAGTTGTCAGCTCTTTGGACAAAGCCAATCCACTTGTTGGACACTTTGCGGCTAGATGAATCTAGCAAGGCTACTTAAAGATCTGAATCTGTCTCTCCTCCAGCTGAAGAGGTAGTCTTTCATACTGGCAAAGCCTCGGCTTGTTCTATCGCTGTTTTCACTACCAGTGCTTCATCGAAGTTGCCAGTAGCATTCCGCTCATTCAAACTCTCAACGGTAATATCTTGAATGCTTATCAGTTTATCCTTACCCCCACTTTCGGACGTACTCTGGAATATCGTGGTTCTCTCCTATGTTGTGCAACCGGCTTATAGTGTGTCCTGTCGACTGTTCTAGTTATTGCAACTTACAAACATTTAAGATCAACGTACATCGGTTCCTCTGTTTTCCTCCTCCCTATCATTCCGTCACCCGCAAATATTTTGAGGGTACTAAAAATCCCTTAAACGAGGGCTAATTATAACAAAAAAAAAAAAAAATGCACATATTCATGGCTCTAAAATGTAATGTTTTAGTATATCCATAAAGAGACTTGTCTCTCCGCCAATCACTCAGCCATCAACCAAATTATTCACATTGTTTTCGATACGATACACTCCTCCAACATTCTGGATTTACAAAACCTCAAAGGATATACTCGTACTGATATCATAGGCACAAAGGAGTCAAGTACTCTTAGGTTCACCAAAGTTCGACGTTGAAAAGCCCCAATCGCAAGAGACCACTTTAGTGCTTACATTTCCCCGCACGGAAACTATTGAACGCCATTGGGAATGTTGTCAACGAGCCATCAAAGAAGCTGCTTCTGATATTATTAGCTTCAAAGTGCCGCCACAAAGAAATCTCTGGTTTTATGACGAATATAGACAAGTACATGCATGCAGCCAAACAAGAAGCATATACAGTTGTGCTGCATCAAAAGATGTAACCACGTTATCTCCACGAGCTGTAAGAGCTTATACTTTAACGTGTTTTCTTTTTATTTTTCACTTGAGTTCTTTTCAGGGCATAAGAATTGTTGACCTTTAAGCCTTCATGTCGTTTAAATTTTCCCAGTCTTAAAAATACGTTCACACCATCAGGTCAGATAGGACTTTATATTGGTTGAATAGAAAGGAATTAACCTCACCAGGCATTAAATACACTACTGGACTTTCCTATTATATAGTCGCAAAATCCTGGGTATCTTGGCAAAACTTTATTTAAAAAAAAAAAAAAAATCATTGAAATAGCAACGCTTTAAAAAAAATAAAGTGCTGTTTATTGTTGTTAAGTAAAGTGTAACCTTGTTAGGATACTCCTGTGAAATTGAAAAATCCAATGAAAGCCTCCTGCAACTCATTGTTAGGCAAAGCAATCCAACTAAAATTTATAAGATCTTCGATACGAATTCCTTATTTGAGAAATAGTCGCAAACGGAACTTAATAATTCTAACCCGTCAATCCGAGAAAAAATTATTCTTTTATCATACTGCTGGATACACTTTATCTCCAGCTCCTCCTTCTAAGCCAAAATCCTTGAAGCAGGCAAACTGACATCACAGAAAGAGGACATGATTATCATTTCCCTATGTTCCGACTTTTCTGGGTAACCACTTAACGATTGTCATGTTGTCACTTCCTAAGTTGTAGTTCAGTAACATTTATACTTCCTGGTTTTGTTCGAAACTTAATAGAGGAAACAACAGTTTCTAATGAATCCCAGAGGTAAGGATTCATATTCCCGTAATGTCCATCTATATGCCTTTCCCCTATCCAAATAATGACAAGTATGATGACATCGTTAATGATGTTGTTCTTATGAGTGCCGAATGCGAAAGTGAATATATAAATAAAAGTATCTTCATGCCATTTCGGCCCTCTACCTGATTAACGTAGTGACAAACTACACGCTATACTCCTTAAAGAAAATCTAGACAGAAAGGACACATAAGGGGGACTCTCCGCTATCAGTACTTTAAGTATATAAAAGCGTATTTAGATAATCAGTGTTGTTGCGCCACCTTATTTACGTCCTCCCTTAAATACACGAACAAGTAGAAAAGTAGAAAAGAAAAGTGCTAAACGGATGGTTGAATGGATCGCTTTCTTTGCATTGTGTTGATGTCAAAAAGTTTAGTTTACCTTTTTTTTTTTGACGATACATGACACGGGACACATAACCAATACAATCAACAGACTTAGATGTAGGAGTAACTAAATGTATCGCAGGAGCTGTTGTCATGAAGGTTTGAGTCAACATGGAACATTCGTTGGTTGTGCCTGACAAACAGTTGAGCATGCTGAATTTTTTGTTGTTTTTTTTTCGTTTGCCACTTCATGCATGCAGCACGTGACACGCATTACATTTCATTAAAGTTCTAAAAATCTAAAGCTGAAAAAAAGCCGACGAAAACCAGAAATATAATACAAGTCCTGCAGAGTATACACACGTCGAGCTTCGAAAAATGGATGATGACAGCGAGTTTAGTTTTATGTGTCAGCGGGAAACGTCTGTGCGCTCTAATTAAGCAACTAGACGGCAAGTAGTTGAAAATGTTGATTTTTAGCTCATTAAGTAGCATGCCTGTTCTGGTCCTTTCTGCCCAATGAGTTGCCAATGATAAATGAGAACTTTTTTTTCCGTTCCTTGATAAGTTGTGGGGAGACAAAGCTGTGACCGAAAGTACGAGTTTGTGCGGTTCCGGTGAGTCTGACATTTTGGCAAATGAACAGTTTAAATTATATTTTCTCCAAAAGGAAGTTTGCTGGTAGGGCATTTAAAAGCAATTTGACCGATTCAAAATTCTGTCAAATTGTTGTCCTTTGCAGATAACAAACCTTCGTTTAGATATTGGAAAATACGAAATAATTAAATGTTTCACAGTCTAAGAACTCTAAGAGAACCAAACGTGGCCAATTAGGCAATCTGACACCTGACAGAGTTGTGCCAGGGTTATTTCATCTATCTCTGTTTTATATCGTCTGCTCTTTCTAAGAATTCCGATCTCAATTGACCTTTTTGACATCTGATAACGTCTTAAAGGGCTACCTTGATGTCATTTGTCCTTTACAACATACAAGTCATCTCCTATTTTATATGCTAAAAGGCATGTGAAGATAGTTTCCATTAAAATTTAAGAATCTGTTTTTATCGAACCTTGTAAAATTGCTTACTAGAGGTCGAATGGTATAAGTTCAGCCCCCGATGACAACTAAAATGGTAGAGTGCTTTACTTCGAAGTTTATGTAGATATATATGTGATTCTCCATTGGTAAGCTACTTTTCACTTACCTTTAAACAAGATATAGTACACATCTTCGCATCTAATGCAGGACGATAGCGGTTCGTGCTGATCAGTATCTGTAAGCAAAAATAAGAAATAGCATGAGATGCGTGCGATCGAGAAATAGGGAGATACACATACTACTCTAGAAAAACCTTCCAAAGTTTCAAGCCAATGAAAGCCATCGTTTTCATCAACCTGACGGTAGAAATATCCAGACTTAAATCAATAGATCGCCTACTTAGCGATGTATTTGCGGCAGTAGGAAACAACTTGGTAGAGAACATACGCCAATGTGTTATCCATATTAAGTGGGAGGAAAAAACATCAGCATCATTTTCTTGCCCCAAAAGTAAAGAGTCACTCTGAATTGCGCCAACTGCAATCGTTGCAGTCGCAGTGTGCAAAATTGTTGTCTTTTTGGCTTTTATTCTTAAGCCAGTTACCTCCCCATTCTGTTGCAGTGAATGATACATTTGGTTAAGGGCATCAATGTTGTTTGAAAGGAAACAGATATCGTCAGCATAGTCCATATGTCTTAGCTTATCAAGCGGGATCCATTAGAAATAAAGTTTGTACATATCGTAGCAGTCTTTATAGTACATCTGGTTTCACTTCGTGTCGCACCTCAAATACATAGGAAAGCTGCCCACGAAACACCTTGCGCTCTAGTATGACTCTTAAATATTGTAATAGCAACAATTTTTTCAAAGATGCCTCTCATGAACGATTGTTCAAAAATGATTCGCAAGGTGTTTATATGATCATTTAATCAATCCTAGATTTTATCCTCGCGGGAATGATAGTTGCCATCTACTTTGGGAATACAGACAACACCAGTCAGTAGTTATTGCAGTTTATACAGGTCTTAAGACCGCTTTTCAGTGGTAATCTGATGGTAATCAGATGGGAATCTCATTCTCCCAAACATTCTGTATAAGTGGAAACAAAATACTGGCCGCTGCATGGCGATCCGTTTTCAGGAACTCGCCAGGTATGTCATCCAGTCCAGCTGCCTTGTAATTTTTTAGAAGTAGAATCGCGGTTCTTATTTTTGCATTTGTTGCGGAGTTAATGTTAATTCTACTGAAAGACCTACGTATGCCAAGCAGTTGATAATTTGCATTTGTTCTCTAGTCATCGTTGAGTGTCAGTGCACCCCTTCGCAAATGGTTAATCAGAATCTATATATCTAAAACGTAAATTAAATGATGAAATCAAATATATACCACCTTGATCAAAAGGTTCCCGGCGGCGTCAACGTGTGGCACTCCAATTGTTCCGATTTGAGCTCTGTTTTTTTTTTTTTTGTTAAGTTGGTACATCTATTGTTGATATTCCTTTTTAATCTTAGCATCTCTCTGTGCGTGTTGGCGATTTTTTACAATTTTAGAAATGGATTTAAATTTGCAACAACGAACTTGTATTCGATTTTGAGTAAAAAACGGATTTAATGGTGCGAGAGCGGTGGAGTTGTTCAAAAAAAGAAAACGGTAATTTACCAGTGGCACGAGCGGTTCGTTCACAAGTGGCCGTGAGTCAGTCGATGATGATGAACGCAGTGGTAGACTATCAACATCGAAAACCGACGAAAACATTGATGAAGTAAAAGAAATGTTGGTCAATAACCGCAAATTAACCATCAGAGAGATAACGGAGGACTTGAACATTGACTATGGATCCGTCCAAGACATTTTGGTTAATGATTTGGGTTTCCGTCGTGTAGCAGCAAAGTTGGTGCCAAAACACCTCAATTACGTGCAAGAAAGATGAGATGATTTGCGAAGCTAAATACGATCCCACATTCATCAAAGAGATCATTACTGGAGACGAGTCGTGGGTTTATGAATACGACACGCAATTCAGACATCAGTGAATGGCGTTCACCAAATGAGCCGAGACCAAAAAAAAAAAACACGTCAAAAAAGAAGGCAATGCTCACGGTTTTCATCGGTTACAATGGTGTAGTGCATCATGACTTTTTGCCAGAAGGCCAGATAGTAAACAAAGAGTATTTTTTGGGCATTATTGAGTGAACCAATTCGCCGAAAGAGACTAGAATTATGGCCAGAAAACTCGTGGATTTTGCACGATGATAACGCACCCTCGTACAGTGCCATCATTATTCGTAATTTTTGGCGAAAAATGGAACAAATACCATCCAATAGCCACCAAATTCACCTGATTTGGCTCCTTGTGACTTCTTTCTGTTCAATCGAGTTAAAAAAACCACTACGGGGAACGCGTTTCAGCAGCCGAGAGGAAGTAATGTAAAAATCGCAGGAAGCACTGATGGACATAATATATGGAAAACCGAATATAAAAAATATTTCAAGAATTGGATCAAGCGCTGGCATAAGTGTGTTGCAGTCGATGGGGACTACTTTAAAGGGGACAATAAAGATTAAGATGAATAAACTTGTATTTTTAAGTTTCTGAATAAACGTTTTGGTGAAGGTGGCAAATAGATAAAAAGCATACTTACCATAGTGCTAATCTGCTATTTCAGGCCCACATAATTAACCTTTCTCTTCTTCAAAAAGTGCCTGCTGGGCTGTTGAAGCTCTGCATTTTTCAAATTTGCTGCAGTTGTAACTCAAAGATAAGTCATCTGATCACCTTGCTTTTTTTATATGTTTCTCTTTACAATCACCGTTAAGTTTTTTGATTGTGTGAAATATGTAACTTTGACAGGCCAAAAACCATCAAACTTTTGGACAAAATTAGATTTATTTTTTAAATCCTGCCATTTCGTTAAATTTGAAATTTCTTACAATTGTTGGTCATTGTATAGGCAATACCTTCTAGTTTAGTAATCTATTTTATTTTATTTCATTATTTATAACTGAATATCGCCCAAATTTTAAAACATTTGATGCAGTAGTTTTCTTTAAAAAAATTTCCAAAAAACACCTTTTAAATAATAGCACCATAACTTTAGTATTTCAGTCTGTTAGCCGGCCTTTAGCCAAACTATCAAGACTAAGAATGTAAAATGATTGTAAAGAATATACTTTTTACGAAACAGTCACTAACTACTACTAGTACTGCATAACATGCAAAGACATTATGTAAAAAAACTAATATTTCATCACGAGCAACCTGTGCTGGGGTGATGAAGATGTTCATGAGAATACTACCAACTTCCTTTGCCACTGGCCGGCACTAGGTTTTACCTGAAATAAAATTCTATGAAGCCAGTTCCTCTAGGACTAAGAAGAACTATGTGCCAGATCCATGGGGGTTCATGGATTCTATGATTTGTGAGCCAAGACCTTTGTTTACTCTGATCAGAAGAGTAAGAACGTGTGTGTTAGATATTTAGTTCAGATAGATGTGTAGACCACAAGAAATGAAATGACATATGAAAAAATCAGAGATCTGGTGAAAGTTATTGACATTACTCTCGAGGTAATGAATTTTCCAAGTACACACCTGTGGTAAACTTTTCCATATTTCTCAATCATGCTCCTAACATCCTCCCCAAATGATGTCTTTATGCTAAAGCAAAGGGTAATCCTTTTTCATTCAATATATCGATAGCTTGAGAACTAAAGCATGTAACCCTGAAGATAACATTGATACTACTAATTCCCCTACCGACAGTTTCCAAACGATATTTACCAACATAATATATTTAAAAAAAAAAAAAAACTTTAAAAAGAAAAAATACAAAAAAAAAGAGAGGCGATTCGCATTCCCCGGAGCATACCGCATACTGACTATAAGTTTCCCTAGCTCTTCGTTTACCCAGCAGCACAACTCCATACCAATACCGTCCTCACTCTGCCGATACTCTATTTTAATATTTACGCAAATTTGAAAAAATCACCAGCATCCAACCCTTTGTTGGGCATGAACTGTTCTTCTAGAATTCCCAGGATAACACAAAAATGAGAGCAAAAATAAAGCAGAAAACAAAAAAAAAAAAAAAAAAAAAAAAAGAATAAAAACTAAATACGAGACTACGAGTATCTACATAGATCTCTAACAAAAAGAATTCGAAGTCTAAAATACCGAAAAACGGTTTATCGAGGTTTCTATCTCTGGCCCCGGATGGTATGTCTCTGCTCAAAGCGTGCTTAGGTCTCCAGAGGGAGTTGTAAATTTTTGCGGTTGATGTAGCATTGAAAACCACCTCCAAAGGATAGTTGCCTAATACCTTTGTCTATGGTGTACCAAAGGAGTATGGGCAATACTTTCCATCTCTACACTCTCGCCATCTCCATTCTCCATTCAGATCTGCCCCATTCTATCATACAATATATGGTAGAAGCTTCACAGTTCCGAATTGGAAATCTCTCATGGGGCTCCTTTTTTCCACTCAAAAACTTTTAAAAATTCATGAAGTCTGATTCGTTTTTGTTTATTCTAAGTGCAGTTGGAATATTACATGGATATTTGGTTGAACAGGTAGAATAACGAGGACATGGCAACCAGAACTGAGAGGGGTACTACAAGTATAGAACAGCAGCAGGATTCCAGAGTGTGAGAGTCATCTCAAGCGTAATCTCCTCCAAAAGTGATATCTAGTTGAAGTGTGTGCGAGTGGTTTATATTTGTTTGCTGGAATTTCCCTAGCATGAACCTTGTGCGGATATCTGTATCTGTATTTTTATCCAAAAATACAAGTACAAATGTAGCATTTGTCAATGATGAAGGCGAGAGGTGGCTAGGCTATGCATACGTTATATAGATCCTTTCTCTTTTGAGGTGCGAACGAGAATTGTAAATTTCAAGTGAGCATACAATTTTAATATCCCCAGTGAATCGAAGTACTTTTGTTGTTTCTGCTATTGGACTTTACTTGAGGGTGGCCGTCTATAACTCGAGAAATAAGTAGAGGGTGAGATGAATTAGGTAGCAGGATTGATGGCAACCGCGACGACTACGACGACAGAGGAAATTTGTAATACGAAAAATGACTTTGCCGAGTGAGCTACTCCTGCTACCTACAATACTTATGATTGACACTGTCTCGGCTTTTTAGAAAAACGAATGATAAAACAGGAAAAACATTTTAAATACCCAAGCCTCTCATATTGTATTCTGTCCCTTAGTTAAAACGTTATATGGGTTCTGCCATTTGAGAGTTAAGAAAAAAAAAAAGTGAGGGCTTACATGGCGTATGTGGAACATTTTGACTTCACAAAATTTCCCGTTGTGAATTAAACATGCCGTCAGAGGGTGTCGTTTTAAAATTCAATTTATAAACGTACAAATGACTTATGTCAACTGCTTCAGAGAATAGGGATTTGAAACAAAATAAAAGCAAAGTGATTTGGAAACGCAGAAATCGGCTTGTAATAAAGACGTTTTTTTGGAAATCACGTCAAAATAAGGACAAGACTATGCGGACATACTTTTACGAAGTACAATATAACTTCAGGCGGGTTATGGTTTCATTATTTCTACAAATGTTTAAGTTTATATGATGGATGCCACCGAAATCACCCGAAACAATATCCCTTTTGTGTTCATTGTCCAACTTTGCAATGCGTATGTTCAAAGTGAACGAATTACTATCGTATATAAAAACTTCTTAAGTTCCGTGACGTCTTTCTATCATAAAATACAGCGGAGCTTTCACGCTATTTAGGCCACTAACATACAGGTTTTATGTGCGACATCGTCATCGCAAAACTCTTATTGGTTAACGACATACCACAAGCTATTAAAATGTTTCGAACTTTGGCCCAATTGTAGTTTCCAACGACTAAATGAGAGACAACCGTTCTTCACAAGCTCAGTTTATTGGCTCATAACTTCTATAGGGTTTTCCAATAGGGACTTGACAACTTTGAGTTTAATTTGTGAATGCACTCTTTCACTAATCATCACTGTCAATCTATTCAGTAAACTCAACATTTTCATCATGGGAAAGTAAACTAACGAGCTACGTTCTCCGATTGGGTTCTGGAAAAGATGCGCCAAGATGATGAATTTCATCGCAAAATCATCTTCAGTAACGAAGCTCATTTTTGACTAAATGGGTTCGTCAATAAGCAAAATATGAGTTATTGGTTGAGTGAAAACCCACATGTGCTTCATGAATCACCACTTCATCTACAAAAAATAACTGTTTGGTGCGGTTTGCATGCCGGCGGCGTTAATGGGCCATATTTTTTCGTCGACCATAACGATCGTCACGTTACTGTTAATGGTCACCGTTATCGTGCCATGATCACCGATTATTTTTTGCCCGAATTGGAAGATATGGATTTGGACGACATGTGGTTTCAACAGGATGGTACCACAAGCCACACAGCACACGCTACAATCGATTTATTGAAGTGTAAGTATGGTGAGCGTGTTATCTCAAGACATGGGCCAGTCGATTGGCCGCCTCGTTCGTGCGATTTATCGCCGCTTTACTATTTTCTGTGGGGCTACGTTAAGTTCTTGGTTCATGCCAACACACCGACGACGTTGGAAGAGTTTAGAACGAACATTGAACGCGAAATAGCGGCCGTTTCGGCCGAAATGTGTGGCCGAATGGTTGAAAATTGCGTCCAACGAATCGACCGCTGCAAACGTGCCCGCGGTAACCATATGAACGAAGTCGAGTTCCATTCATAAATGTTTTGATTGTACTTCAAGCCAATAATAAATTTTTTGAAATATCTCAAATGGTTTGCCTTTTATTTGAAAAAAAAGTTGTCAAGTCGTTATTAGAAAATCGTATACTATTGATGTATACACTATCCGTTCTACATATATCTTCCAGCTGAAAACTCTTCTTCTACCACTTTCTCCGGGTTATACGGATCTTCTGTCCTGTGAGCGTTGTTAAGATGAAAACTATTTCTTTTGAAGTTTCTGGTATTAGTTTTAATGTAGAATGACCGAACGAATTCGGCGGCATTGGTGGATACCCGAATCCAGTCTACATCTTCAATTTTGGAGTATTTTGTATTGCAAATTCCATGTCGGTTGTTAAAGTTGTTTCCTTGTTTTTACCTATAAATTGGTCTTCAGTCTTTCTGATTGTAATCGATCGCTTGTTACCGATATTCTTGAGCGAACTTTTCATTCCATAAAAAGTTCTGCAGGACTTAACTCATTTGCGATTGGCGTAGCCCGGTTCTTCAATATACCCAACTGCGGATTTTCTACATTTTTGTTCAGAAGTATCCTTACAATCTTAACTGCTGACTCAATGAACCGATTACATTTAAGAAAACGAGGGTTTGAAGTGACATGCTTAAATTACTAGGATTTAGTTATTGGCGAAAGTCTGGTCTTTAAATTGTAGCGAACTGTTGCGAACTATGGCGAACTCTGACGAATTTTGGCTGTAGCGAACTGTGGCGAACTGTGATGAACTGTGGCGAACTGTGACGAACTGTGGCGAACTGTGGCGAACTGTGGCGAACTGTGGCAAACTGTGGCGAACTGTGGCGAACTGTGGCGAACTGTGGCGAACTGTGGCGAACTGTGGCGAACTGTGGCGAACTGTGGCGAACTGTGGTGAACTGTTGCAAACTATTGTAAACTGTGGCGAACTGCGGAGTATTATCGGATCTGACTACCTCCGGTATTCCAAATCTTGCAAAAATCGAGTGACACATCGCGACGTCTGGCTTTCTACCTTGGGAAGCCTGGAAAAATAATCGCTTATGACAAGAAAGGTCTTACTGTGACAACTGCAAAGGCCTATAGCTACTATGTGCAGTATTCTGGCAGTGTTGAACTAATACGTGATTCGTGCCTCATGATGAGATATTGTATACAAGTGGTGCTTACTTACTTACTTAAGGTGGCGCTACAGTCCGGGGTGGATCTGGGCCTCAACCAACAAGCACGATCTTTGGCCAGCTGTCTAGAATTTCGCACGCTAAGTTTATTAAGGTTCCCTTCCATTTACGTGCGCCACCTGAGTCGCGTTATTCCTCTATTGCGCCGTACCTCGGGAGTGGATTCTGGACCTTTCGGGCCAGAGTATTTGCTTCCATTTGCTTACATTTACTTGTACACGGATTTGTTTTGAAGCCTGTGGTATGATTTGCACTTTATTTGTTTACGAATTTCGATAGCACAAATGTTCTTCATAGTCGCAGCATGAATGAAGTTCAGACTCGCAGAATGTTGAACATTTTTTCGTGTCAAAGAAGAAGGTTTAAGGTATATCACATTAATGCACGGATTCTTAACCAAATTTAACTTGATTATCTTATATATCTGTTTAATAACTCTTCTGTTGATGTTATTTGTGTTGATGAAACATGGTTTGAACCTGGAATTGATAATTTTTTTTTATAAAATGGCTGGATATGAGCTCGTACGTAATGATATATTGAAAGCAAACTTTAAAGTGTGAAGTTATAAAAAAGTCGCTAGGAACCGATGGGGACATAAGATGTTGATCACGAGAGACCCATTTTCAAGGTCAAAAGAAGGACACTTTTGATTTTTCAAATGATAATTCCTGATTTTCATTGCTCAGTCGTATTGCTCGTAGGCTTGTCATTTGTTTTCACATACTGCGTTTAGCATAACCCAGAAACAACGACGTGGACGTAGAAGTATTTTGTTTCCTTCGGGGTGATTAATTAGAGCGGGTCCCCTTGCCACCCACTGTTGAATCATTGAATTCTTCCCATTTTGACGTCTATTTCCCGAGACTATTTCAACAAATGCTCGAAAATGTGACCATTCACTTCAATACACTTGTCTATCGGCACTCTAAATGAACCAACAGAACTGAGAAGTATTTCTGGCGTAATCTTCCGGTAAGTTTCAGTTATTCGTCTTTTCATGTCCTCACGTGTTATTGGCTTTTTTCTGTAAACCTCACTTTTTAAGTAGCCCCACAAGAAGAAATCAAGTGAAATAAGATCAGGTGATCTAGCAGGCCATTGCCTCGGACCCCTTCGTCCGATCCATCGTTGATGGTAAATATTGTTTAATACGCCCCGGACTACATGGGAATAATGGGCTGGACAACCATCATGTTGAAACCACATTGTTTGTCGCAACTCCAATGGCAGTTCTTCTAGTAATACTGGAAGATGGTCCCTCAAGAAATTTGCATACTTTTCGCCATTCAAGTTGCCTTCAATAAAATATGGACCTATTAATTTATCCCCAATAATTCCCGTTCAAACATTAACATTCCAAGGGTGCTGGCGTTCAACTTGTCGCAACCAAAAAGGGTTTTCGGTAGCCCAGTAATGCATATTATGTCGATTGACCATACCGGGATTGGTGAAAGTCGACTCATCAGAGAATAACACCTTGGCGAACAAAAGGGGGTCTCGTTTAATTTGCTGAAGTGCCCATTGATAAAAGGAAACCCGGTTGCGAAAATCCTCACTAGAAAGTTCTTGATGCATTGAAACATGATAAGGATGGTATTTATGCCGATGTAATATCTTACAGACAGTCGTTTGAGAAATTCCTGATTCACGACTTATTTGGCGAGTGCTAATGTGAGGATCGTGTGCAACGGCAGCTAACACTGCTATTTGATTGTCCTCAACAGCCACCCTATCTGATCGATTGCTGTTCTTTGGTTGCACACTTCCTTCACCAGTAAATTGTTGGATGACCCGATAAAAGGAAGCGCGCGATGGTATCTTTACGTTGGGCGTAAAAAGCAACAGCACCATCGATGTTCCTTCCACTTTCTCCATAAATCAATATCATTTCAATTTTCTCTTGAATTGAAACAGCCTGTATTATTAATCTGGAAAACGTTACTAATAATAATCAGTTCCTCAAAACAAATTTCGAAATTCTAAATGAAGTAAAGTTCCGTTCAAGTAGAAAAAAAGGGCAGAGTACACATCATACACTCTCAGATAAGTTTAGGACAATTTGTCTCTGAAATTTCTTTGAATTTTAATTTCACCGAGGCAATAATGACTTTCTCAAAACAAATCTCGACCTTCTAACGCCCTTACAACGTTGAAAACCGTTTAATGACTTAGGCGTGCCAGTGCACTGAATGAATAAGACCTTTGAGACAAAGTCGTGTGCCCCATTGAGGAATACGAATTATCATTTGAAAAATTAAAAGTGACCTTCGTTTGACCTTTAAGATGGGTCCCAAGGTCAAACTCGTGGTCACCATCTTATGTCCCCTTCAGAACCTTGTGACTTTTGTCTGAAACATTTTTCGCGATATTTCGCACTTTTCGAGTATTTTTGATGTCTCAAGTTTTATGACGCCCTCTGACGGGAAAAGAACGCATTTTTGAAAAAAGTGTTTCATGTAAAAGAATTGTAATTTTTCACGCACATTACGAATCTGAGAAAAAAATAGGAGTTCCCATTAAAAAATCAAAAGTGACCTTCGTTTGACCTTTAAAATGGGTCCCAAGGTCAAACTCGTGGTCACCATCTTATGTCCCCTTCAGAACCTTGTGACTTTTGTTTGAAACATAACATACAACGGAATTGGACGGAAATCAACAAGAAAATGATTAAGAAAGAAATAACAGAAAACAAAAAAATACATTTTTATTGGCATTTTTTTAATTAAATCACAAAAAAATATTTAAATATCTGAATTATACATACTAAAAGCACAATTAAATGTTGCGACATCTTAAATAAATAATTAATCTAAAATAATACTTTTTTTTCTTTGAAAATTAAAAAAATTTATGCTCTCGTGTTCACTGACTTTGGACTAGTGCAGTGGTCAAATAAGTTGGAGTAAAAAAAAAAAACAGTTTCTTACTCTGTGATAATGTGTCTACCGTTTGGTGATGGTTTTACTTCTTAACTTTGCAATTTTAAAAATCTACTTTTGTCTCGTTTTTGTATGCATTTACTACACTGTGCGACGTTAGATAACTTTCGATTGCTTCCCCTTCTAACTGACTCGGTGGAAACACCGAGAGGCTTTTAAAAAAAGAACAGATACACTTTATTGTTCATCGGGCACTTATCAACTAACTTAACAATTTTTATACAATCTTAAAATAACTTATTCTATTGTATTACAAGTTCAAATGTCGACTTTGCATGATTCCCACGATCATGCAGGAAATGCATTTAATGTGATCCCCAAGAATTTGCGAATATATATGAGAAGAGAAATATTCAAGGTAATGGACTTCATATGACATGTGACATGCGCATGTTCCGAGTTTATCATGGAGAGGCTCGGGTAACCCCCTTTAGAGTTAAATTCTCCTGAATCTTACAAGGCACTAGAGTTTCTTGACTCAAAGATTTTATTGATATCTTAAGTTTTTTACTCTTATTCTTTAATTTTAAAATAACTGATATGACAATGATTAAAATAAAAATGACAGATCAACTTTTAATGTAGTTATTATTCTTAAAAATTTTAGCAACTTGATGGGTTCCATGTTCACAACATTTTTAAGTATGATATCATCAAAATTTGGTTTTTTGATAAAATTATAATTTATTTCATCCAAGTAATAGAATCTTTCTTTGTATTTAATATTAGAATTACTGATTGTTGTATTCATTATCTCAATTGAATAATTATTAACAACTATTAAGTAATTTCCACTTAACTTCATTTTCCTATCATCGCATTTATTTATTATCTCTTCATCTTGCAAGTTTTTACATATTACAGTGCTATCATTTAGTTTTTTTATTTCTATTGCTTTATTTATCTTAGTTTTACAGTTTTTGTTTATATTGTAATACAGCTTTTAAGAGGATTAAGATTATTTATATTTTGAACATTATCTGAGAATTCGTATTTCGTGTTGTTTATTTCTACAAAATAGTGACCTTCTTCTTCAATTTCTGGGTTATTTACTGTGGGTATTGCTTAGATTAATTTTAAGTCAACTTACTGGTATCTATCTGGAATTTTTATTGCTAACACTAATGTATCTCTATTTCACGTTTTTAATTTATAAAAATCAAGTCCTGTTTCATTTATTTCTTCTGTCGTTAAAAGACTACGATGTATTAAACCGTGTTTAACTAATATTATACTATATTATCAATAACTTGATTTAAATGCTCTTCTAACATTCTTAACGTTATTATTTGGTCTAATTTAAGTTGCTGTAAGATGAATCTCCGTTCATTTTCCTCAATTCTACATATGATTTACTTAATTCTATTCTGTTTAATTCTATGACGGATTTGAGATTGGATATGCTTTCATTAAGTTGCACATTGATTTGTATCTGTTGATTAAGATGATTTACTATATTCTCTTGATTTGTTTCTAATACATTAAGATGGTCTGCTATTTCCTGTCTGTCGTTATCGTCCATTGTCCAGAACAACCATTTTTGGCCTTTCCCTATTATGTTAACTAGTCCTCTTTTTTGTCTTTTTCCTGGTTTTATGGCTGTTACTTTAGCATAAAATGTCTCTATTTCACGTCTAATAGCTGGATCATTAATACATGCGCTGAAAAGTCTACGTCTAAGTCTAAGAGAGAGCACCACTTAAATTAAATCCATACCATTTTCAGTTAGTACCAATCTTCAAAAGATACGTTTATAAATTTGAAAGCTGTCAGACGATTAGTTCTCGAGATATAGCTTTGTGAGTGAAGCAACTTTTGTTATTGTGAAAAAAAAATGGATTCAAAGCAATTTCGTGTGTTGATTTATCATTGCTTTTTGACGGGAAAAAATGCAGCCGATGGCTTAATAAGTGTTACCCGGACTCTGCACCAGCCGAACGAACCATTTGCAAGTGGATTGAGAAATCTAAAAATTGTCATACAAGCACCGAAGATGATGCACGCAGTGGACGTCTAAAAGAGGCTGTTTCAGATGAAAACAACAAAAAAGTACACAAAATGATTACGAATGACCGTAAAGTGAAGTTGATCGAGATAGCTGAGGCTCTGAAGATATCAAAAGAGCGTGTTGGATATATCATACACGAATATTTGGACATGCGAAAGCTCTGTTCAAAGTTTGTGCCGCGTTTGCTCACAGTCGACCAAAAACAACAACGTGTTGATGATTCAGAGGAGTGTTTAAAGCTATTCAACCGCAATAACGCCGAATTTTTGCGTCGGTTTGTGACAATGGATGAAACTTGGCTCCATCACTTCACACCACAGTCAAGTCGGCAGTCAGCTGAGTGTCGAGCAGGCGACGAACCTCGTCCAAAACGATTAAAAACTCAACAGCCGGCTGTCAAGGTTATGGCATCCGTATTTTGGGATACACATGGATTAATTTTCATCGACTATCTCCAAAAGGGGTAGACTATCTACAGCGACTATTACATTGCGTTGTTAGAACGTTTGAAGAAAAAGAAAGTGCTGTTTCATCAAAACAATGCACCGTGTCACAAGTCGATGAAAACGATGGCAAAATTGAATGAATTCGGCTATGAATTGCTTCCCCACCCACCGTATTCTCCAAAAAAAACTGGTATCGAAAGATTGAAAAATCGTTTCAATCAGTGTATCGCCCTCGAGACAACCATATTGATAAATGAAGTTGAATTTTGCAAAAATTTTGTGTTTTACTATAAAACGGCACTGAGTTTTCAGCCCATGTGTTATATATTTTAAGTTTCTTCGTATTTTCTACGAACATGTTAATGGTCTGCCTTATTTCTTTTGTATTAATAATATGTAGTACAATATAGTTTTTTTTAATTATTTCGGTCTGTCCCAATTGGTCTATTGTTAATGTCGCTGTGGTTTGTGTTGTTGGTATTGTTAGTATTAGATAAACTGATATTGTCGTGACATTAAATTCATTGGGTGTTCTCTATCTCTTTTTTTAATTCTGTATCTAGGTTCATTTTTATAGTAGTTTCATTTGTAGTTCTTGACTATAATTTCTCTTAACTCTCTAGATCCTTCCCTGTTTTGATTTAGTTTCTCATTTCTTTTTTCTTTTCCTACCTTTACTTGTCTTACTAAAGTAGCTAAATCTAAATACATTGCTTCCTTTGGGGACATTTTTAATGTGGAATGATACCTATTATTATAATTGCTAACAGCTCTATGAATTTTTTGAATAAGAGATAAATCCATAGTTCTCATAGTTACTAGCTTTTCTTGCAATGTAGAGTGAAATCGTTCGATATCGCTGTTTCCTGTATGTGTATTAGGCTTTGTAAAATGAAGTTCAGCTCCCTGTTCGTTTAAGAACTTGTTAAAATTTCCTGATTTAAGCTCATTATCGGTTATAATATTGATTGGTTTGCCAAATTTAGAGAAATGTCCTTCTAATACTTCTATGTTTTTCGTCCAGTTTTCATTGGGTAAGTAATAGGTATATGCCTTTTTAGTGAGTTAATCTATTAATATTAGGAATGGGTGCTTCATAAAATAAAACACATCCATATGAGGTGTTTCGTTGGGTCTATTGGGTTAAGTTTTATCGGTTTACGTTCGTACTTTGTTTCTAAGCGTAATTTACAACTAATAATAGTTTTTGTAATTTCCTTAACTAATTTAGGGTAATAAATTTTGTTTCTGAGGCTATGATATGTCTCTACTATTCCACTATGCATACTTTCTTTTGTGTGATACAATGCGATTTGTTTATGGACTTCATCTAAAGTTTTTATTTCTCTTGTTGTTGAATTTTATTGAAATCATGATATGATAACTCGGTGTATATTCCTGTCAAATATGGCTTTATGTATCTTCTTAGTATTTATTTTTTCTAGTCATATCAATAAATATTATTCTTCTGTTGTGTAAAATTTCTATCTCTTTTTCAGCGTCATTAGTTAGTATTAATTGGATCTTGTATTTATTGACTATTGTCTCTTTAACTGGTATGTGGTCTAATTGTTGTTCTGCCTGTGAGTGTACTGTTGCAATGTCGGATAGCTGATCTACTGATTGATTATCTACTGTTTCTTGTTTCTCGTTCTCGTTGCTATCAGGAATGCTACTTAAAAAGTCTGCAATTTTGTTCTCTTTTCCTTTAACTTATTCTATGTCGTATTGGTACTCTTGCAGTTTGAGTATCCAATTGATTCCTTTGACTGAACTCTTTTCCTGTGAAATTTTTCTTAAGATATTTAATTAATAGGTGGTCCGTGACTATCTTAAATCTTTTATCCCATAAATATGGTCTAAAATAAGTTAATGACCATATAACGTAACGCCTACAAATTCTTTATCTGTTACTGAACAATTTTTTTCATGGTCGTTCAGTGATCTTGAGGCGTAACAAATGGGTTGACCATCTTGTGTCAATACAAATCCGGAAACCTCAATATAGGATGTTTAATAATATTAAGCTTTAAAGCTTCCAATGCCTGGATGTACTCCGGATCGTTAAAATTGATCTTATTTCCTTTTTTTTTAAATATTTTATCATTGGTTTGGCAAGCTTTGCGTAATCCTCTACAAATTTCCGGTAGTAACCAGTTACTCCCAAAAAATCCTCTTAGTTATTTTTCAGTTTTAGGTAATGCAAAGTCTTGGATACACTTTATTTTGTTCGGATTCGGTTTCATGCCATCAGATGTTAAAACACGACCCAAGAATTCAGTGTCTTTTTTCAGGAATGAACATTTAGAGAATTGTAATTTAAGATTATGTTCTGAAAGTTTCTTGAAAATTAATTTTAAAGAGTTTACGTGTTCACTAAGGCTGGAGGAAAAGACGAGTATGTCGTCTAAGTACACAACACAAATTTTATTGATGTACTCCCGAAGTATTTCGTTCATCAACCTTTGGAAGGTTGCCGGCGCATTTTTTAAGCCGAAAGGCATTTTTACAAATTTGTACAACCCATTTGGTGTAACGAACGCCGATTTATGAACGTCTCTCGGGTTCATCTTAATCTGATGATACCCTTTTGGTAGGTCTAATGAAGTGAAATACTGGGCTCTTCCTAGTTTATCTAAGATACTATCAATATTAGGTAGCGGATATTTGTCATCAATTGTTATTTTATTTAGTTTTCTGTAATCTACACAGATTCTGAGTTTTTGACGACCCGATTTGTCTAGTTTTTTCGCAACTACTACCATCGGAGGTGCATGACTACTGTTTGACTTTCTAATTATGCCCTGCCTTTCCATTTCTTCTACTTGTTTCCTTACTTCCTCTTCATGCTTAGGTGGTAATCTACACAACTTAGCGAAAATTTGCTGTTCAGTTGTTGTTCTAATCTCATGTGTTATGGATTCAGTATTGGTTAATTGGTCACCTTCTTTAAAAATTAAGCTTTGAAATTGATGTAATAACGTTTGTATTGCTTTTCCCCCTTCATTGTTCAAATCGCTTAAATCTATTGGGTCTGTAACGTGCGGTTTGCTAAGAGATGGCGTAACTTGTATTATTCCATTGTAACATGCGTTGGAAAGCTACTGCCATTGTACGTTATTTCAGTATATGTCATTCATTTGAAGCGTAAACAACAATAATTTTTTTTTTTTTTTTCACTCAAATATGTCGAACTTTGTGCCTGAAAAAGTGGTTTTGCGGGGAGTTCTTCTTCATTACTTTAATATGAAGAAAACTGCTGCCGAAAGTCATCGCATTTTGGTGGAAGTTTATGCTGAACATGCGCTAGCTGAGCGAATGTGCCAAAAGTGGTTTGCACGATTTAAAAGTGGTGATTTTGGCTTGAAAGACGATGAACGTCCTGGGCAGCCAAAAAAGTTTGAAGATGAAGAACTGGAAGCATTACTCTATGAAGATTGTTGCCAAATACAAGACGAGCTCGCTGAATCTATGGGTTTCACTCAAGCAGCCATTTCATAACGTTTAAAAGCAGCTGGATATATTCAAAAGCAAGGAAATTGGGTTCCACATGAACTTAAGCTGAGAGACGTCGAAAGGCGGTTTTGCATGTCCAAAATGCTGCTGGAACGCCACAAAAGGAAGTCATTTTTGCATCGGATTGTTACTGTTGGTAAAAAATTGATCCATTACGACAACCCCAAGCGCAAAAAATCATATGTGAAACCCGGCCAACCAGCCAAATCAACGGCAAAGCCGAATATCCATGGCGGTAAGGTAATGCTCTGTATTTGGTGGGATCTGATGGGTGTGCTGTATTATGAGCTGCTAAAACCGGGTGAGACCATCAATGAACAATGCTACCGAACACAATTAATCCATTTGCAGAGAGCAGTAGCCAAAAAACGTCCGGAATATGCTACCAGACACGAGGCAATAATTTTCCATCATGACAACGCTCGGCCCCACGTTGCTATTCCGTTTAAGAACTATTTGAAAAACAGTGGATGGGAAGTCTTACCCCACCTGCCTTATAGCCCAGACCTTGCCCCTTCTGACTACCATTTGTTCCGGTCGATGCAGAACGCCCTCACTGAAATAAGGTTCACATCAGAGCAGAATATCAAAAATTGGCTTGATTCATTCTTGGCTGCCAAGCCGGCGCAGTTCTTTTGGGATGGGATCCACAAATTACCAGAAAGATGGGAAAAAGTCATAGCTTCAGATGGGCAATACTTTGAATAATGCTATTGTACATGTTTTTCTTAAGTAAACGTTGAAATTTTCAAAAAAAAACAGCACGAATTAATTTCTATACTCAATAACATAGTTCTTTTTCGTTAGAGATGAGCTCGAAACAATCAATGACTGTTCCGGTATTAGAAAAGTAAATGGGTAATTTGGTACCGTTATTTAGTAAGAGACATTTATTATTAAAATCAAGAGTTTTGACAATTTTATTGAGTATGTCCATACCAATGAGGACATCTTAGGGTTTATCTCCTAAATTTCGTATGTACCATTTAACTGCCCCTCGTGAGTCATATTTGAACTCTTTTGGGATGTTTGTCATTATTCTGTCTACCTTTTCTATAGTTATGTTGTTTATTGTTTGAAGTCGTAGTGTAGCTTGCTCAAGAATTCTATATTTCTCTATACTTTCGTTCGCCAATAGTCAGATCTAAATAAATTTTTTCTCCGAGGCCTAATTTAGAAAAAAATCGGGTTCGATGTTATGTATCTCTTCTGCATTGGAAGTGCGTTCGATGTTCTCATTAGATATTTGCCCGATAGACATAGGAGTTGGGGACTGAGTTCTTATACAATCTTAAAATAACTTATTCTATTACAAGTTCAAATGTCGACTTTGCATGATGCTCACTATCATGCAGGAAATGCATTTAATGTGATCCCCAAGAATTTGCGAATATTCATGGGGGAAGAAGTATTCAAGGTAATGGAGTTCATATGACATGTGACATGCTCATGTTCCTTTACCTTAACTTTAAACATTAAGAATTTATCATGGAGAGGTTCGGGTAACGAGCATGTGCAGCTACCGGATAGGTAACCTACTTAGGTCTACAATAAATAGATGTGAGGAGTTAGGTTTGTAGCTTCGGAGAATTGGCATTGCAAATGTTCAGTCTTAGTATGGTGATTCGTAGCCCGTTATCTTCTAGCGCCTTTTTTCAATTATTAAGAGTTGTTTTATGTCGTTGCCTATAATAGAAGAAGTTTCTCCAGGCTCGTTGTGCTGCTTCAAAGAAAAGCTTAGACGTCATCAAAGAGCAACAGACCTTTTACACTGCCTTGGCTTGCAAAAACTTTAAATGCAAATTCACCGATTATTCCCGCTGTACACCATATATGGCATATTATTCTTGCATACATCTCGGATACGTTTTGTAATCTTAGCGCTGTCGAAATAAGATCTCTTGGAACCTTTTTAAATTTAAATCCTGCGGAGCTTCACAATACTTTTCTATTTTTATTCGAAAACCTCGAATAGTGTTGAAGGATATGTTATTCGGCTTAACTGCACGCCTTTGGTTCATCCTTTTAACAGATTCACTAACTTCGGCGAAGTTTGGTTTTTGTACGTTAGTACCGAGGAAGTACCATTATTGAGCGGAAATTTTTAATTTTTTTTTGTCTATCGGAACAGAGTACTCAGCCAAAGGACTATGCCAACTCCTTGTAATTTCCTCTTAATGGAAACTTTCAGTCTCTCGAAGAAAAATGAGTTAGCGCTTCAGTGATAAAGTGCCTACACTACCACCACTCAATACGTCAACGCCGAGTACCTACAGCCTGATACGAGCGTAACCCGGAGGTTTACAAGGGTAGTGCCCCGCGGTGTTGTCATCACTTTTCCAGAAAGTATCGCAGGATGTTGCCTCAATCATGTCCAACACATTTAAGAACTTAGCAAAGTATAATGCCCTTTTAGTCAGCAAGTAGTCTTAGAGACGTCGGAAAACATTCGTTTGGTCTGCCTGCAACCATGTCATCAGCAGTTGTGCTCACACGAAACTCTAAATGTAAATGGAACTCTTTACCGAGTACATATGCAAACTAACGTAAGTTCTGGTACTGAAAAACTTCACCATTTCCTTCAGCCTTCGAACTAGCTTGGAAGTTGTAAGGCTCTAAGTTCAGCACAGCTTCCGCTACAGATGCAAATGCTTCGTCCCCCTACAATATTGTTCGTTACTATCAGTATTACGTATATCTCCACTTGAAAGACAGACACAAGTTTTTCTGATGAAGTGAGAAATCTAACCTTGTCATCCATGTATCCTTGGGGGTGACCGTATTGTAGTGGTATATGCATAGACTCCTCAAGCAGAGGATCGCGGGTTCGAATCCCTTGCGAGGCAATTCTCTGAAAAAATCTTTTCATAGAATTTGTATGTAGTTATATGAAGATCCCCGATGTTGGAGTGGTTGCTGGCTGGACTAAATGTAACTAACTAACAACTAGCACGAATTTAACACCCACTGGTTGAGGATGCTCTGGAAAAATATCGAAACCTTATATACCTGAGTTTCAAACTACTACACCACCCGCCCGCGCCCTGGTGAAAAGCCAGTAAAAGGCTATTTGTATCCCCTTGATGAGCGCGGGATTATAAAAAAAAAATGTAGCCTTGTTAGCAGCGCAGGGCTTTTCAAACGATTTTAGGATACTCAATCAGAAAAAGTGTTCACAACAAGAAGGTATAGTTTTTTCTGAGTCGATGTTAACTCTCCGGAAAATCGGACATCCATAACACTGGAATTGTGCCTTGCGTCGCTGACTATGTGATCATTCTGGTTAATTTTGTGTTGTTTTTGGCTCTAGTGGCTGCCATGTGCCTTTAGATGTTGAAGTCTGAGAAACATGTGTTAGCTATGATTATATTTCACCCAGCCCCACAGTTAATTACCCTGAATTTCTCTTAAGAACTGATGTCCAGTGGGCTATGTTTTCACCTTCAATAATGCTATCCTTTCCTACCTCGGCAAGGTCATCGTTTTATGCTGTTAGGACTAAGGAACGTATCAGGCTTATGTTGGCGAATTTATCCTATAATATAAGATGCCAGAAGCTTAAGATTTACTTCTAAAGCTTTCCTTTGATCACAAATTTACATCTAAGTAGGCTGCTCACTTTAGCAATCAGCGTAGTAGATGCCACGCTATTTCATCCTACTTTTGCCCGGATATCGATCCTGCTGCTTTCTGCTTCATAACGTATAGCACTACATGTGGTCGGGAATGTTGTCATAGCATGGCATATTTCTCAAACTAGAGAGCCAGGTCATTCAGAGGATAGTGCCAGTAGTTTAAGGGAGCTTAACGACTGCTATTTGCTAGCTTAGAACTCGCCCATTAGCATTTATTTTTCCATCAAAAAGGGTTTTTTTTTTATAAATAAATATAGGGTGCCACTTCCTTGACCTTGTAGTACCTTGAATGGTACTATTAATTCCATCACAGTCTCTGAAATTGTCGACGACATGGAGGACGCTGCAATACCTCAACAAACACATCCCAGCTGAACTAAAGCAATAACTTAACAATTTCGAATTGCTGCATACTACTGGCTACCCAAGTTGCTTCGTTTTTATTTCGTTGAATAAAAATTGATGAAAGTATTGTACAAATGAAAACTCATTGTTGCACTTTGTAGCACTCTGATTGAATATAAATGAAAATAAATGGAGAAAGGATCATCTACATCGTCCAAAGGGGTCCTAACACAAAACTCCTTATCGTTATCGATCTTAGATTTCAAAAATATTTGCAAATAATTCAAAGTAACTTTTCTCATTTTCATTTCAAGAAAAAAAAAAGAAAAATAAGAAAAACAAATCCATGCCAAGACTAACTGAAGTGAAAGGATACTGAGAATTGAGTGTCAATAAACAATACAATTCTGGATTTCTACAATTTTAATCCAACAGCTATACGAAAGAAGGAATCTTATGCCAAACTACAGCATTTTGGATTTGTTTTACGATACAGTTTCCTCTATATAAGTTGACTCTTTTTTTTTTTGTTTTTCATTTTCTATGAAAACTAAAATTCATTGGAGAGGAAGCATTTATCATGAAATGCAAACTTTGCTTCTGTTATTCAGAGAAATTGTCGTTCCTTATGTGATTCCTCACTGCTTCAGGGAATTCACAACTCTGTATTTTATCGTTCGCTTTTTATTTCACTTATGTTCGTAAGTTGTCTTTACTATCATTTTGAATTTCCCATCTCTTTTTGAATTTGCAGTTTTTTTTGGAGTATCGTTTGATGGATGGATTAAAGTTTACAAGCTAATACAATGGGAAATAGAGCAAAAAGATAAATGATAATTTTGTAGTATTTCAAAGTGGATCAAGTAAAAATTGGTGAAAAAAAGGAGATAAGTCTGTCTCCTAACGGTCACAATAAGCTCAAGATTATTAAAACAAATATCTCGGTATAGGATTTTTGTGTCTTACTTCCTAAGAAATCCCAAAAAAAGAAAAAAAAAATTCAGCAAAACTGCACCGATTGTCGCAGTCAGGAATAACTGATTTACCATATCTGCCCGAACAAAATATGAGACGAAAATCTTCTGACCCGCAAGCCTACAGGTTTCTGGTTATAGAAAAGCTCCATTTCCTGCGAAAAGCTCCCTTATATAGGGTTTTCTAATAACGACTTGACAACTTTTTTTTTAAAATAAAAAGCAAGCCATTTGAGATATTTCAAAAGCTGTATTATTGGCTTGAAGTACAATCAAAACATTTATGAATGGAACTCGACTTCGTTCAAATGGCCACCGCGGGAACGTTTGCAGCGGTGGATTCGTTGGACCCAACTTTCAACGACTCGGCCAAACATTTCGGCCGAAACGGCCGCTATTTCGCGTTCAATATTGGCTCTGAGCTCTTCCAACGTCGTCGGCGTGTTGGCATAAACCAAATAATCGGTGATCATGACGCGATAATGCTGAAAATTCACAGTAACATGACGATCGTTATCGTCGACGAAAAACTGTGGACCAATAACGCCGCCGGCATGCAAACCGCATCAAACAGTTATTTTTTGTGGATGAAGTGGTGATTCATGAAGAACATGTGGGTTTTCACCCGACCAATAACGCATATTTTGCTTATTGACGAACCCATTGAGTCAAAAATGAGCTTCGTTACTGAAGATGATTTTGCAATGAAATTCATCATCTTGGCGCATCTTCTCCAGAACCCAATCGGAGAACGTATCTCGTTAGTGTACTTTACCATGATGAAAATGTTGAGTTTACTGAATAAATTGACAGTGACAGTTTGATGATTAGTGAAAGAGTGCGTTTTCAAATTAAATTCAAAGTTGTCAAGTCCCTAATGGAAAGCCCTATATTTCCCAAAAACTTACAATGACTCGGAACTGTTTGGCTTGTTATGTTTCTTCAAAAGAAGTTCTATCTATGGTCGTTTTTGAAGTAACAGATGATGACGGCTTAAAGCAATCCTTTTCCTCCCTTTTATGAACAGAACAACCTTAGCATTAAAAGGATTGATAAAAAGTCAAATTGTGCATGCTTTTTAGAGCTATTAAGACAAACATTAATCAGAGAAGCAACCAACATGCAGTCAAGACTGGATGCATTCACAAAATAGTTTTATACACATGAAGATCAACTATTCTCGTCGTACTTTTCAGCTGGAAATGAGATCAGATTGATAGGTATGAAGCTCCTAAAGATTAAGTAGTTATTTTTGCCATAAAAAGGTGTTCTCACTTTTTCCCAATGTATTTGCCTGAAGAAAAGTTCAAAACGCAGTAAAGTAACTCTTCAGAGTTTCAGAATTGAGAGTACCAGATCTACACATTTTTGCAGCTTAGTTAGAAATACTATATCCCGTCGGTTGAAGACGACTTGAAGGTATTAAAGAACGCAGCAGGATACGTGAGTTCCACATTAACATATTGATTTATACAGAAGCTGATTTACACAATTTTTCTAAATCTGGCTCTGTCCTATGGTGTTGAATCCAGGAATGGAGTTGCATCAGCACATTCTGCGTTTTGCGGAGCGACGCAGAGATCCAGCTAATAGCGCGTGTAAATAATCAAAAATTTGTGGTTTCCAAAGAATTTTTGTTAAGTACTTGACTCTGGGAGTTCCATGTAGCTGCGATCAGCTTAACCCTCGTAGCTCAGACTATAAACACAACTAAGAAAAAAATTAGAAAAAAATAATAATTAATTTGTTTTATTTATTTATTTACAAAAACCATGATAATTTATATTAAAAGTAATTAAAACAATTGTTTGTTTTATTGTAGCATAAGCCTATTTCAGACTTTGCACATAACGTTTGTGTGAAAGCAGTACAATTGGACATTTTACAACGAATTCTCTTCTATCACCATACTGGCCAATGGCTGGTTTGATCCTGTCGAACTTACTTAGGGGGTGCGTATTGAGCAGTGCCTTTCTTTTTTTTCCGCTGAAGACCTTGCTCAACATCTGATGTTCTTTTCGTCGATCTTTGTTTGATGCCCATCTTGCACCATCTTGCAGTGCTTCAACTACTCCCGCTCGAAAGTCTGCTGCGCTTTAATTTTCAGATTTCCCAGTGTTTTTTTGGTGATACGGCGATAGCCATAATCATGTCAAAAAAATGGTAAAACCAACGCATATACCAAAATTTAATTTGTTGTCTATCAGTAATGCTATCCATCAAGTCCATGTCTCCCATGTTCGTTTAATATTTTGCCATATCGTTGAACATTGGAAACACTGGTGGAAACGCCAGTGAAACAATTGTTGAAATCGGAATCCCAAGTACACCTTGGCTGTTTTTTTTTAAAGGATTCATCAGGAATCTTACAACTCGGAACTCTATTTCTTCTCACTGTTCCAAGACTATGAATGCCTCTCCTAGTCAAATATTCGATAAGGTATAATAGTTGTCGAAGTAGAGCTTGTAGTTGCAATTGTTTGGTATTTGCCCCGCTAAATCTTGAACCTGTAGCCAAAACCACTAACCCCGAACAAAATAAATACTTTGAAGCCCCGTTTGTGAGGTTTAGCCGGCATGTATTGTTTAAGAATACTTTGAGCCTTGGTTGAGCACATCTGCTCATCTACAGCCAAGTACTTTTCCAGGGTCACTTTTGAAAAGCCCTTTCAATTAGTGGTCTTACCTTATAAAGCCTATTACTTCCGGGCTGGGTGTAAGGCAACATTTTGGAATTGTCATTGAAATGCAAATTCTGTTTCAAATGCTCAAATTTTTTAGTGGTATAGTATCTTGAACTATCAATATTCACATTTTATCGGACCAGTGACTTCTAACTAACTAATAGATGTGTATAAAACTGCTCCAACAAATTTACATATATCGATATTCATTCGGAAGATCCTCGTTGCCTAAACAATTTACCCGATCTGGATCGAGCTCAAGGGTTTTTTTTTCTTCCATATAACATTAGCTGATGCTGTCTTCGTTTCTGCAGTTCTTGAAATTTCTCGAGAAGTAGACGGCTGAGATGGAGGAGATGGGACAGTAGGATGAGGCAAAGTTTCTAATGGTGGTGGATTTTCCGATTCTTTCCCAGATAAGCTTTTTTTCTGTGGGACAAATGTAGTATCCTCATCACATTCATCGGACGAAAAATCGAGTTCGTCTTCACTTTCGCACCATGAACTGATTTTTTCTTGAAGCTGTTAGTCATTTAGAACACTTTTTAGATGTGGGCGCATTATTATTGCAGATGCAGATGCTAAAAAAAAAAAACAAAACAAAAACTCAAATTTCTCGCAGAATATAAACTTACATTGAAAATGAAACAACTTTTATTGAAAAAAACTGTTTTTAAAATAGTTTCCCAAAAATAATGAAATGAGCTCAAACACAAACGTGGACTTTATGCAAAATTTTAACTTTAACTGCGTTTAAAAGAGGTATGTTACGCTTCCACAACATTGCTCTGATTTGGAAAAAATAGGAACATACAATTCTTATACCGTTAAATAGACAATGTTGCAGATCTGCAACTTTGTACAACGAAGGGTTAATCGCGAAAATTCCTTTCTTCAGCTAGTTCCTACAATTGGTCTCCGCAGTATGTGCCAGTGGCAGTCTCAACAGCACAGTTATAGGTGAGCCGGTTTTTCTCCTTTAAGATTATGCAATTTTTGAAATTGTGAATTTTTTTTCAATTTTTGTCCACATGAACTGTACCCTTCTCTGGTTGCAGCACGGGATTTACTCAGACGAAACAAACCAACACCAAAGTCATAGATGAGATCGGGATCCGAAAAAAATATCGCTATCTATATGGATAGCTAGGCTGCACTCAAGGCAATGAAATCAACCAACATCAACTCTAATATGGTCAGAGGCTGTCGCACAATGCTCAAGGCACTATGCAGTCAGAACCGGGTAAGACTGTACTGGGTGCCGGATGAGCTTGCAAGAAAAAAGAGGATACTCAAAAATAGAAGAGAAAAAAACCACAAAGACAACCAAGTTAAGGTGGTCAAGTTTTGAAAGACACAGGGTATCCAAGGCTCTCTGGCCGCTTTTTGAAAGCAAAAGATCTAGAAAGCTAATAAAATTAAACAGGGATAAGCTTAGGATAGTACACTGTCTCCTGCAGAAACGCGCAAAGAGACTCAAGTTGCCAGATATGGATATTTGCGGATTCTTCGGCGATCTGCAAGCAGTTGAGAACATAACACACATATTGTGTGAATGCAAGGTAATATCATGTAGTCGAAGGAAATTTCTAGGGAAATACTTTTATGAAAACCTAAAGGAAATATACGCTACGGAATTTAAAGATCCCCTTGTGTGTTTCACCAGGGAGAATGTTTAAGTTCTTTACCATTTGAAGATAAATTCAACTTGTTCCACAGGGATCGCGATGGACCCGATTTGGTATTTAGTGTCTATGTGATGGTATATTCAACATACCCCTGTTAAGCCTAACCTAACCTATCCTAGATACATATAGACCAAACCAGTGTATTCTTTCTAAGAGGACCGCGGCATTCTTGACTCCCTTAAGCAGAAAACAGTATAGACAGCTTACTGGCATCTTAACTTGGCCCTATATTTTCGCTTTAAACACTTATGTATGGTAGTGGTCAGATCTGCAAGGCTAGCTGTGATAACGAAAAGCATTTCCTTTGTGAATTGCCGATATATATATAGTATCTCTGCCTCAGGTCGTAGTGTGTCCTAGTACTATAAGCATTTTGTCCATTAAGCCATCACTCAAATTTCCACAGATTGGATTGGGAATCATCTGACCTTGAACCCTTAAAAATGACAAGGATTAAATAATGTCGATGGTTCTATAGCTATACAAGCGGATTACCGACAGTTTGCTGATGAAAAACCGAAATACTGACACATTCATTGTGACATTTTTAAAAACCTGTCGCACAGGGCTACTCGTTTGAGTTACGGTTTATCCTGGATAATCTGTTGAAGTGGTCATTTTACGTAGTACTTTCTATATGAATATTCTCGCATCAACGCAACTCGTTGTCCTAGTTACACGTTCATAACTTACCAAATGAACAAGTTTGAATAATGCCTATAAGCATTACTTGTGATGGCATTGTGGCAGATGAACAAACATACATGGTTACATAAACAAGCAATATCTTTCAGATAACCTACCGCTGACAGGTACAAATGATAAAGCCCTACGGGTATCTAATTCCCTCTTAAATTACGATGATGTACTAACACCAATTTGACAGTCATCAATAGTATATTTGAATCATTGTTCTAACACATAAATACCAACATAAATCACACCGTCATAATAGCTTGCTTTTTATTGTATTTTATAATTCCTGGAAGCGTTTTGAAAACGCAATTCAAATTTGGAAACAACCTCGCCCAAAATTTAATTTTTCCATTACTTGGGGTAGAAATCTAGCTTCTCTCGTTCTTTACTTTTTTCTTCTGGGTTATGACTTCCGATTTCGCGCTTTTGGTGTCTACAACATAGATTTTGACTTATGAAAATTATTTGACTTCTGGTTTCTAAGTTTTGGTGTTTGGCTTCTGGTTTTTGCTATATGTTTCCTAGCTTCTTATTTCTGATTTCTGACTTCGGGCTCCCAGCTTCTAGTTTCTGGTTTCCGAATTCCGATTTTTTACTTCTGGTTTTTGGGGTCTGACTTCTGATGTCTGGTTTCTGGTTTCTGACTTCTAGTTTCTAGTTTCTGGTTTCCGGCTTCTGGTTTTAATGTTTTGACTTAAACTCTTTAATTTCTAGCTTATGGCTTTTGGCCTTCCGGTTCTGACTTCGGACTTTTAACGTCTGGTTTCTGGATTCTGATTTTTGGAGACTTCGGGCTTTGGTGTCTGGTTTCTGAATTGTTTTTTTTTTTTTCGGCTCTCGTTTCCATCTGGATGTCAGAGGTAGAAACCGTCAACTTGACTGTTGTATCGGAAAGTTCAATTTTACCGTACCTATCCATTTAAGGAAAGAAAATCGATTTGAGGCTGTATTTTCTGTTTCGATTAAAGGAAGAGGACTTGTCCTGTTTGTAGACCCTTAGAGTTACGGACGCAAATCCGAATCCAAATCGTGCCCTTAGGCCGAGTCAGAGGGTAAAAGGATTCCATAATTTAGTTTAAATTTTACAAAAGACATAAAAATGAAATGAGCCTTACACGTTTCCATGGGGAGAAGTAGGCAGCTTTGAACAAATGTAATTGTAAATTAAATTGAAACAAAGTTTTTTTTAGAAATATTTTATATGGTTTGGCAGCACTTTCACTTACACAACTGTCACTTGTTACCGCCGACGCTTGACTGCGCGCAATTGTTATACGAGTTAGTGTCAGATGAACTAGTTTTGAGGTAAGTGGTTTGGTTTTTCAGCTTATTAGTCACAATGTTTTATAATTCACGCAATAAAGTGGAGAGTGACAGTCATTTTGAGCTACCAGGGGGCATCTTTCAAAGTTGTTTAAAGCTGCCCTATATATCCTTAAATATTAATCGTATAACGGCTGTATTAACACTGTGTATCTGGTTTTTAAAGGTAACAATGGTTCGTAATTATAAAAAAAAAGAGAGAGAAACCAAATGAAATTGAGACAGGCTGCTGCCACCTACAATATTAAATATAATACCTTGCATTATAGAATCAAGAATTATAGAAAACATATATGTTACCGCTTACATTTGAAGAGTATACGACTAAATACTGTCTGCCAAGCGCTTAGATTTAGATTTAGACTTATTTATTGTATCATACATGCTTACACAGTAAGAATTCACTTATGTCTGTGAAAGATAGAAAGTTTTTAATTCATATTGGGTATATATTTTAATTCGTGCGGTTTTTTTTTCAAAATTTGGACGTAGTATTATTCAAAGTATTGCCCATCTGAAGCTATGACTTTTTCCCATCTTTCTGGCAATTTGTGGATCCCATCCCAAAAGAACTGCGCCGGCTTGGAAGCCAAGAATGAATCAAGCCAATTTTTGATATTCTTCTCTGATGTGAACCGTATTTCAGTGAGGGCGTTCTGCATCGACCGGAACAAATGGTAGTGAGAAGGGGCAAGGTATAGGCTATAAGGCGGGTGGGGTTAGACTTCCCATCCACTGTTTTCCAAATAGTTCTTAACCGGTATAGCAACGTGGGGCCGAGCGTTATTGCCTCGTGTCTGGTCGCATATTCCGGGCGTTTTTCGGCTAATGCTCTCTTCAAACGGATTAAATATGTTCGGAAGCGTTGTCCATTGATGGTTTCATCCAGTTTGAGCAGCTCATAATTCAGCACACCCATCTGATCCCACCAAATACAGAGCATTACCTTTGCATGATAGATATTCGGCTTTGCCGTTGATTTGGCTGGTTGGCCGGGTTTCACATATGATTTTTTGTGCTTGGGGTTGTTGTAATGGATCCATTTTTCATCACCAGTAACAATCCGATGCAAAAATGACTTCCTTTTGTGGCGTTCAAGCAGCATTTCGGACATGCAAAACCGCCTTTCAACGTCTCTCGGCTTGAGTTCATGTGGAACCCAATTTCCTTGCTTTTGAATATATCCAGCTGCTTTTAAACGTTTTGAAATGGCTGCTTGAGTGACACCCAAAGATTCTGTGAGCTCTTCTTGTGTTTGGCAACAATCTTCATAGAGTAATGCTTCCAGTTCTTCATCTTCAAACTTTTTTGGCTGCCCAGGACGTTCATCGTCTTCCAAGCCAAAATCACTACTTTTAAATCGTGCAAACCACTTTTGGCACGTTCGCTCAGCTAGTACATGTTCACCATAAACTTCCACCAAAATACGATGACTTTCGGCAGTAGTTTTTTACATATTAATGTAATGAAGAAGAACTCCCCTCAAAAACACTTTTTCAAACACAAAGTTCGACATATTTGAGTGAAAAAAAATTATTGTTGTTTACGCTTCAAATGAATAATATATACCGAAATGACGTACATTGACAGTAGCTTTCCAACGCATGTTCCAATGGAATAATACAAGTTATGCCTTCTCTTAGCAAACCGCACGAATTATAGTTATGGACCCAATATATATGAATGGTTTGAAAGTTAAGTTAAATTGCTTTTATATTAATTAAGCTTATTCTTATGTTTTGAATTTATTTTAAATTAATTCTAATTGAAATTGAAATTACTTGAAGTGGGATAGGGATGGGAAAAAGTTTGCTCTAGTTTCTAAAAAAATTTTGAAGCTCGTTTTTGAATCGTCGTGCATCCGTCAGCTCTCGCAAATTATGTGGGAGTGAATTCCAATGGCGGATAACAGCAACAAAAACTGTTTTTCGGATGTTAGACAGGAAAAACGCGGAAGAACCAGACACGAAGATCTGTTAGATCTGTTAGATCTTTTAGATGTCGGAAACTGGACTTTTTCATAAAGATATGAAGGTTGTCTATTTCAGATTATGTTAAAAAGAAGTATGAGTGTTCGAAATTTTATATAGTTACAAAACAACATGTTAACTAGGTGTTTTGCAAGATGTGAAACGTGATTATGTCTTTTTAAACCGTATACATATCGAACAGTAGTATTGAAAGCCACTTGAAGTCGCCTTCTACTCTCGGCATCACATCGCTAAAAAATTTCGCATCCGTGGATAAGTACAGGAATGACTAACGTTTTAGCAAGTAGCAGTCTTATTTCGAGAGGAATAAATTTTTGAGCAGTTTATAGGGTTCGTAGAATACCGTAAGTTTTCCCTACTAATGTATTTATGTGGTTGTTCCATGTAAGGGTTCTGTTGAAGACAAGTCCTAGATTTTTCGAAAACTCAACAAATTAGATTTCAGATCCATTTAGCATTAGGTGAGGGAAATAAGACAGATCAAACTTTTTTTTAGAAATAACTAAACACTTACACTTTCTTGGAGATCGTTCCAGATCCTCATTTAAAATACTGACGCAATTTTCAATTAGGCCTAAGGAACAGCTTTGATAAATTTGTATATCATCGGCATAGATATGCTTAGAATAACTTAGTATGACAGAAGCAATATCGTTAATATATATGGAGAACAAGGGTCTCTAGAATAGAGCCTTGGGGAACTCCTTGCATTAAGAAAAGAAAATCGGAAAGGTTGCCATCAAGTGACACGGCCTGTTTTCTTTCACTGAGATAGGATGATATTAGTTTAACAGCAGTGGAGGAAATTGAGAAAAAGCGTCTTAGTTTTCTGAGCAGAATCGAGTGATTAACCATATCAAAAGCTTTGGAGAAGTCTAAGAGTACCAGAAAAGTAACATTGTCCCTATCTAATTTGTCTCTTATATCTTCTATGACGTTCAGCAAAGCAATTGTACAGATAAAAAAGGTAAGATGGAGATTGGTCTGAATTCTTCACCTTTAGAGCTCTTAGGTATTGGAATTATTTTTGCTAATTTCCATTTGCTGCGAAAGATGCCGGTCATAAAAAACAGTATTAATGATATGAGTTAGAAACGGTAATAGTAACGGCAAGACCGCTTTAACAAAAATCGGATTCATCTCATCGACACCTACAGCATTTTACTTAACAGACAGAAAACTTTCTACTATGTCCAATTCATCTACCCTATTAAATACAAAAGACGTTTCAATCGGTAAAGAAGCATCCTCGAGTGAATAGTTAACTGCTGGAGCATTGCAAAGTTACTTTGACAAAAACGTTCGATTTAGTTCGTTGGAATCCATTGTGGTAGAATAAGCAGCTTTTTGTTTCCCGATTCCTAATGTTCGAATATCATTCCAAAGTTTATGACCACCTGAAGAAGAACAAAGTCGGTTGGAATAGAATTGTGTCTTAGCATTGCGTATTTCACGAACAGCACTATTTTGTCGACTTTTGTGGAAGTCCTTCTACCTGAAAATGTTTCCATCGTCGATACGCCTCATCACGTTGTGTCATTAATTCTCGAATTTCATTCGTTAACCAGGCTTTTGTTTGGTCTTTTACACTACCAAGTCGTAAAAGAAAAAAAAATTTACATTGTTTTGTAAGAACTTAATTTGGTCATTTGGAGAGGTCATACAATAGATAAGGTTCCATGGAATCCAATGAATGTGTTGTTCAAGAGAGGGCATATCAATACTTTTGAAATCCACTTTGTATAAGTGGATGCTTCTACATTATTTTCAATATCAAAGTCATACGACAGAAATAATAAATCATGCTTCGAAAAAGCAGGCGCAGATATTTGGTCATAAAATAATACTTTGTCGGGATTATTTACAAAAAAGACATCTACTAGTGTACTGAAGGAGCTGGTAAAGTGAATAGGGACTTGACAATTCACGGGTTTTAAATCAAACAATTGCATATTTTCAGTTAAATGTCTTTCACATGACAAATTACTATTAAAATCACCACAAACAATGATATTGCTTGCGCAAGTCGAAACTTCTTCCAAGACGTCGTAAACAGGTGTCAAATCAATACACCTATTTGGTCTATAAACAACACTTAAGCAAACACTCCTTTTGCTCCAAGTTATACATGTGAATAAATATTGAAATGCAGAGCCTTTTGGTGAGCGACATCTTTGTTGACAGATTAAGCCCATTCTAACGTATATCACAACGCCTCCACCAGTACGATCACATTTATCTGCTCGAAAAAGTTTGTATCCGCTTATATCATAGACAGCATCTTTCACATCATTATTAAACCAAGTTTCCGACCCGCAGATTGCATCAACATTTGAGTCTACAAATATGTCTTTAAATTCATCCAGTTTTGGGCTTACGTTTTGCGCATTCAAATGGCAAATCTTAAGACCGTAGTCATGATTACAAAAATGAAGATGTTAAAAGAATATCTTTTTAAAAGCTCTAATATGAATTATGACTAAACCTATAAACAAGCACGACAACTAGTATATCAATACGCTAGTGCCCTAAATGAAAATAGGCACTATAGAATGGTTAAAAGGCTTTATGAAAAGAAATAGGAAACTTTTGCTTCGAAAACCTGAAAACACTAGTTTGTCCAGAGCAACGAGCTTCAACAAACATAATGTTGCACAATTTTTTGACAACTATGAAAAATTTTTACAAAAATATAGTTTTACACCAGACATGATTTACAATCTTGATGAAACCAATATAATGACTGGTACAAGCATCGAATGATATTACTCAAACAGGAACAAAGCAAGTGGGCCAGTGTTTCTCTGCTGAACGTGGGCAACTAATAACAATGTGTGGAATAGGAAATGCCATAGGGAACTTCATCTCTCCTGTTTTTATATGTCCTAGAGATCGTTTTCATGACTCTATGATTAGAGGAGGACCGCCTGGATGTGTTGGTTATGCCAACAGTCCCATTAGTGTTTGGATGACTGGACCATTGTTCATAATAGTCCTTGAACATATGAAGAAGATAAGCAGATGCTCGAATGAGGACCCAATACTACTTTTGATGGACAACGACGACAGCCATTGTTCATTGGAGGCCATCAACTACTGTCGCGAAAATGGAATAGTGGTTGTCACATTTCCTCCGCATTGCACTCATCGTATTCAACCATTAGATGTGGCTGTTGATCGGCCTTTCAAGCAAAAGTTGGCAGTAGCTCAAAATGATTGGCTTGTTAGTCATTTAGGGAAAACCATAACTATTCACGATTTAGGAGAAATCATAACTCCGGCATATAACACGACTCATATTGCAAGAAATATGGTTGCAGGTTTTGCCAAGCCAGGCATTCATCCATTCTTAAGGAACGCATGTTACATGCCATGCCGTGTACCATGCATTTCTGCTGAGTCGATCTCTGACGTTCACCTGTATTATCAGCTGCTCCAAAAAAAACGATGATAAAACTGACTGTAAATATTCCGACAATGAACAAAGAATTAACGTAAATGATGACTAAATATCTATATCTGCTTCAGCCCAACCTTTAACGACCTTTGGAAACGTCAAACTTACCTGTAATAGCTGCATCGGAATCTTCGACTGTACATGTCTCTATGCCTCGATGCCTCCAACATCCTTATCCAAAACTTCAACTGTGCTCTTTGAAACTGCCGTCATACCGTTAACTATATTAGAACCTTCAATTTCTTTACCTAGCCATTCAAACATACTTGCTGTAACTGGTTCCGAAGCTCCTGCTATTTTTGTAAATTGTCCGGCTATATCACCACCAACGTCTGAGATTCCTACTGCCTTAAGCTCACAAACCTTAACAATGAATAATATGAAAACTCCAAGCGAGCACAGCATCGAAAAACATAAAATAACACCCGACATTCTTCAGGTGATGAATTCAGACATATATCAATTCTACCTTTCCTTGCCAATGTATGTGAACGAATTATGCATAAGCAAATTAATGAGTATCTTAAAAGTACTAACCTACTGGTTTCAGTAGTTTCATTTCGAGCCAAACATAGTCGTACTACTACTTTGATGAGTGTTTTGGAAGATATAAGAAAGGAACTTGATAAAGATCACGTTACTTTTTTGACTCTTCTAGATTTCTCCAAATCCTTTGATACGGTTAACCATTCTACTCTCATTCATAAATTACGTCATTGTTTTAATATGTCTCCATTTGCCGTTAAGTTACTCTCATCTTATCTAAAATAAAGAAAACAATCTGTTTCTCTGAAGTGTGTCCTATTAGAATTTCTTACTTCGGCTCGAGGCGTTCCCCAGGGGTCGATTTTGGGACCTCTCTTATTCTCAATATATAGGGTTTTCGAATAGGGACTTGACAACTTTGAATTTAATTTGTGAACGCACTCTTTCACTAATCATCAAACTGTCACTGTCAATTTATTCAGTAAGTTCAACAGCAACGTCTGCAAATTATAAAAATTTTCTACAGATATTCGGAGTCGGTGACTGCAACTTTAAGAGCTATAACTCCAATTTTCGGTCGTAATTCTCGCCCTAGTAGACAGGCAATAACAAGTTTAGTGCAAAAATTTGAGTCTATATATTCCTTGTGTGATGTTGTGTCAGTGAGATAACGGGTTGGTC
Organism: Volucella inanis; assembly: GCA_907269105.1. Lineage (NCBI taxonomy): Eukaryota > Metazoa > Arthropoda > Insecta > Diptera > Syrphidae > Volucella > Volucella inanis. The sequence goes on along the minus strand of OU026153.1, from coordinate 228,900,569 downwards.
GAAGTGTCGAAAATATCTCAGCCGTTCAGACGTCCGTAGCAAACGATCCAAATCAGTCAATTCCACGGCGTTCTCAAGAATTGGGCATCGCTCAGACCACATTATGGCGTATTTTGCGTAAGGAGCTTGGCTTACACCCATATAAGATCAAGCAGACTCAAGAATTGAACCCGATGGACTATTTGAAGCTACGTACGTTCTCCGATTGGGTTCTGGAGAAGATGCGCCAAGATGATGAATTTCATCGCAAAATCATCTTCAGTGACGAAGGTCATTTTTGGCTCAATGAGTTCGTCAATAAGCGAAATATGCGTTATTGGTCGGGTGAAAACCCACATGTGCTTAATGAATCACCACTTCATCCACAAAAAATAACTGTTTGGTGCGGTTTGCATGCCAGCTGTGTTATTTGGCCATATTTTTTCGTCGACGATAACTATCGTCACGTTTCTGTGAATGGTCAGCGTTATTGTGCCATGATTACCGAATATTTTTGGCCCGAATTGGAAGATATGGACTGGGACGACATGTGGTTTCAACAGGATGGTGCCACAAGCCACACAGCACACGCTACAATCGATTTATTAAAGAGTAAGTATGGTGAGCCAGTCGATTGGCAGCCTCGTTCGTGCGATATAACGCCGCTTGACTATTTTCTGTGGGGCTACGTTAAGTCAATTGTTTGTGCCAACACGCCGACGACGTTTGAAGAGCTCAGAGCCAACATTGAACGCGAAATGGCGGTCGTTTCGGCCGAAATGTGTGATCGAGTCGTCGAAAATTGGGTCCAACGAATCGACCGCTGCAAACGTGCCCGCGGTGGCCATATGAACGAAGTCGAGTTCCATTCATAAATGTTTTGATTGTACTTCAAGCCAATAATAAAGTTTTTGAAATATCTCAAATGGTTTGCCTTTTATTTTAAAAAAAAAGTTCTCAAGTCGTTATTAGAAAGTCCTATATATGTATCAATGATATACAAACGGTAATTTTGACGTCAACAAAACACTTTTACTCTTGGTCTTATTGAAGACTGTGGTAATGATACGAATGAAGATCTTCAAATGGTCGTTGGAAAATGGCCTTTCACTTAATCCTAGCAAATGTAAATGCCTAATTATTTCAAAAAAGAAGCTAGAGCTATCCTATTTTCCAGCAATCACTTTAAATAATTCAGCAATTGAATTCGTTGGATCTTCCAAAAATCTAGACATGAATTTCAATAGGACACTCACTTGGAACAACCACATAAATGCGATAGTGGATAGGACATATGGCGTTCTTCGAACTCTATGGACCGCTCAAAAGCTTACACCACCAAAGACAAGATTAACTCTCGCTTAAACACTGGTTATCCCTGTACTTATTTATGGTAGCGAAATATTTGCTAACTGTGATGCTGACAGTAAAAGAAAGCTTCAAGTTGCATTTAATAGCACTATCCGGTATATCTACGACCTCAGAAGGTTTGGCCATGTGTCACATTTGGTTAACAACGTGTTGGGTATGTCTTTTTAGAACTACGTTAAATTTCGTACTCTCGTTATGCTGTATAGCATTTTAAAAATAAGGCAACCAACGTATTTATATAACAGAATCCAGTTTTTTGCTTCCACCAGATCTGCATCTTTAATTATCCCGCAATTCTCTCGTCTAACGTCTGAAAGACAATTTTTCATTGCTGCCATCCGCCTGTGGAACTTACTGCCGCGTAACCTGAGAGAGCTGAATAGCACGAGTCGATTTAGAAGTGAATTACAGCGTTTCCTCAAAAATCAAAGCAACTAGAATTAAGCTTACCTATCCACTTCTTTCAAGCAAAATCAATTCTCAAAAAGTTTAACTATGCAATTTGGAATATGCGAGTATGAATAATGAAATGTAGATATTAATATTACTGATTACTTAAACTTTAATTTCCTTTGTAATTCATATATTATATATTAATTTGTTAATATGTTATTATTTATATTTTAAATCTATCTTTGATCTCTTGTTTTTATATTTATACCATTGGTTTATCTCTCACAGACTTAAAAGTGTATTCTTACTGTGTCAGAAGTACTTGAATAAATATTTATATTATTATTATTATTATTATTATTATTATTATTATTATTATTATTATTATTATTCTTAACAAGTTAGGCCATTTCCAAAAGCACAGCCTTGAATAGAGTCAAACAAAGGCAGGAAGAAAGGGAAATGCCGCATTTTAACAGATTCTCGTGAGAAAGACGAGTTAGTTAAAAAAAGCTTAAAAAGTCTCGAGAAAAGATATCAGGCCAAAACAAATATATATATATAAATATATATATAAATATATATATAATCGTTCAAAAGGGTCAAAACCCAAAATAACAAGGCGAAAAAAAAAACTAAAACTATACTGAGGTATTCTTTAGATTAAACTGATACAGAAATGAATTTTAGGTCAGAAAATGAAGTAACAATGGATTGTTAAAAGGACTTCGATATAACTGACTGTGAGGATGAAAGCTGTGATTGCAATTTACTAAATACTGGAGATTTTGTTTTGGCGCGAGTTTTATCTGAAAACAATAAAAGGTCATTTGTATTTGTAGGAAAAATTGTGAAAAAAATATGACAATCCTTACATCGGAAAGGTGTAATAAATAGATTTTTCTTTCCTGAAAAGGAGCACAAGTGCTACGTAATCATATCAGATATATTAATAAGATTGTCTCCTTCAATACAAGTCGCTAGCACGTCACGTACACAGTCTATGGTTTCGTTCAAATTTAATTTTTGGAAGTTTGAATCCTTACTCCAAATACTCCAAATTTATATATTTGTTTTATTTGTGATTTATTTCATTTGATCATATTTATTTTCATTATTAGATATATAGGTACGATTTTAAGCTTCTCAAATCAAGACTCTGTTGATATGAAATGCTGCTTTTATTTTTCTAAGTTAGTTTATATTTTCTTAATTTAAAGACTACAATTTTTAATGTTTAATGTTTATAATAGCTTACTTTGAATTTTAAACTTTATCTCAAAATTATTTCTAATATTTTTGTTCTCCCTTTTTGATCTCAATTACTCCTAGTTGTTATTTCATTGTGAAAAATGTTACTTTTTGTTTAAATTAAAAAATAATATACTGCAAAACTTTCTTAATTTTATATATTTACTGATAGTTGAAAACTACAAATTTGAACATTTTGATTGTAGTTGCTAAAACTAATATTCCAGTGTTGGTTTAAATTTATCGTCCACTAAGATATGGCCATTTTGTCAAATAATGGTCGGGTTAAAGATTGCAGGTCAAAATAAATAGAGTTCTTCGATGTGACACAATATTCAAAAAATGTTCAAATCTGTCCCCCCTCTCCCATATATATGTATATTTTAAAGATTTACAAGTTAATACGACAGAATTTAATTATAAATAAAAAAAAATCTGCGAAGCCTTAGAGGCTTTTTTGCAGAAGTTTATTCAAGAATATTTTACATGTTTACAGATTAATTTTTAAAATTTGTTTTCACATGAGGACAAAGATTTAGATCATTCTATACATTTATTGCAAGTTAAAACTGTTCAACAAGTTATATCTCTTTATGCTTCTGTTTCTTATGTGTATACGCATTCCACATAAAGAATGTGAAAGTTAGTTGAAGATAATTGGAACCACATAAGATAGTTGTTGTCTTCTTTATCAGTTATGAATCCTCGGTAATTTAAGATGACCTTCCGCTCTTGGTATTGTGTTGATTTTGTGACCGATTGGATGTTAAAACCGTAGGTCATATATTAAATTCAAAAGAAAAATTGGATTCAAATCTTCACTTGGATTATTGTAACTTTTAACATACCTGTTATCATACTTAGCTCGTAGTACAATTTTGAATATTTTGTGCTGTACCTTTTGAAGATCCATTGTTTTATACTGCGCTGTATTTTTCCAGGCTGTTATTCCATACTGAAATATATGGAATTCGACAAAGTATACTTGCTTCACAAGATTAATATAGTTGCTCAGATGGGTAAAGAGTATATGCAGATCGCCGAAGCCGCATGCAAAGATACTTTATGTGTCAGTCACATTCGAAATTGTAGTCTAACACAACAAAAAGGTATCGATACACGTTGACTGTTTCAATAAAGTCTGAAAAATTATCTGTAGAATTGCCAGAGGTTTGCTGTGACATGTTTTTGTGCAGGCACTTAAAATTGTGAAAATGTATTCCGATAGATGTTCTTATAATGTGGAACGATCGGATATGCATTATTTTAGTCTTTTTAGAGTTTATAATACATAAGTCCAATATCGTGATGCCAACAAACAATGCTATCAAGCTCTGTTAGCATTGTCGCAAACTATCGGTCACAAACTAGAAGTGTTTTCATCATATTGAAGTCCGATATCATTTCATAGCACGGAAAGCATATCGTTAGCGTACACAATGAATAGCAGGGGTCCTAAAATTGAACTTTGTGGTACTCTCATCTCAGCATTTTTCCGATTAATTAAACAGTTCGATATCTTTACCTTGAGACTTCTTTCAGAAAAATAGCATATCGGTGGCCCAACACCCAGCAAAGGTGAAGGTTGAACTGCACTGCCTTTAATGATGATTGGCGTTCAAGGGCGATTCTAACAGGGACTTGATAACGGCTTGACTATCCGAAAAGATGCGGATATCCTTTCCAGATATCACGACACAGCTTCTTTAATCGCCAAAATTTCCGCCTGGAACACGCTACAGTGATTTAGAAGGAAAGGCTTAGACTAACCTTATCTGAGAAAACACCCCTATCAGTCTCGAATTCATTAGAAATGGATTGACTTGTCATCCATGAAAGCATCTTCCTTCCAGAAGGATCAAATGGGGATGCTTACATGAAAGTCTTTGTCAAACCAATGTTAAGGTATAGTGAAATCGATGTTCTCTGGAAGGATTCCTAATAGATTAAAAATATTAGCGTTGCCAAACAAATTATTTGTCCAATCTGTATTTGCCTCCAGCTACTTGCCTCCTGAAGATAGCGATGGATATCAAGTTAAACAGAATCTCCAGTGCCGCGGAGGTAGCAGTTCATAGGGCTCCTCTTATGCATAGACATGCTCTTAATTTGACTCTGCTTAGTTTGCTGCAGTTTACTGCATTGTCTAAGACCATTCACCAGTCAATCACAATGTAAGCGAGACGTATAGTCAGTAGGTTATGCGACGTTGAAAGCCCCATTTGTTCCCAATGGCCTTCTAGCAAGAGATTGAAGCTATTATAGCTTTCTTGACTGTTTCTTAAATAATTGTTTTTCAGTTTATTTTCCTGTCAAAAATGAGATCCAGTTATTGTGTTGTTTCAGAAAACACTTAACTGGTATCCTTTGTTGAGGGAGTCTCTTTACCGAAAAAAAAAGAGGACAAGATTAGTTTAATAAGGGTTTACTCCCAATCCACTGCGATGCGCCTAACAAGTTAATCTCTTAAGAATTAGTTGAAGGAATTATTTAATGGTATTAAGATGCTTACCTGAGACGGCTGTATCAACGTCATCCGCATAGGCAATCACTCTGCTACCACCCGCTTCCAGGTATATCAGCAGTTTATTAACCACTAAGCTCCATAGAAGGGGAGAAAGGACACTGCCTTGTTTCGTACCTCTACTGACACATCTTTTAGCAAAAGCTCCACTCAGTTTGGAATTGATTAATCTGATATTTAGAATAAGTGAGTCGTCTGACTGCAAATTTGACAGCGCAGTCGTGAGGTGCTTGTTAAAGGCACCATCTATTCGGTTTCCTAAACATTGTCTACTCATTACATTGTAGGCATTATTTGCTGTGGCGATGTCAGTGAATGCAGAGTCATGTCCACCGACTGTTCTCTACATTACGAATGGTCGGCCGTTGGCAGAAGTCGTGAATCAATTTTAGATCGTATATGGATATCAATTAGTCATTCTAGAGGTCCTTTGGGGTAACATGAGAGCATTTTCCGGCTTTGGAAATGAAAACTACATTAACTTCTCTCCATGGGAGTGGATAATTTCCACACAGCTCTACATGATATTCTCTAGTGTAGGCAAAATAATATCTGAAAAACTTTGCAACTCGGCGGGTATTCAACCGTTCGAGCAGACTTGTATGGTTTGAAGCTATGCGGCGCCCAAAACAGCTTTCCTCATAAAATCAAGCCATGAATTTTAGTCACGGTTACAGCAGTCTTATTTTGGTGGCTACTGGCCACGAATAGGGAGCTGCCTGTAAAGTGGGTATCCAGTAGCAGGATGAGTGATTCATCAGGTTGTCCAAGAGCCATCGGTTTCTATGAAACAGCTAGACGTCATAGGATTTGTAGAGAATACTTTTCTTAGCCGCGATACGTTACAGGTTTCTGTAACTTTGCCGCAGAATGATCTCCAGGATTGTCGATTTTCCTTGTCAGTTCTTTTTTATACATTTTGAAGGATTCTGTGTATAAGTCCCAGTCAGTCACTTTTTTTGTGTTTTTTGCTAGTTTGAAAAGTGCCTCTAGGTTAAATAAGAGGGCAGTAGTCAGGCACAGCCTGTCACGCCGGGGACTTGAGATTTCAGAGAAAAGTATTTATGAAAGTATTCCTCTATATTTTCGCCAATTAGTTTTCCGATAATTCTGGAATGCTGGTTGACTGGGAGAAGCATCACTCAGGCTGAATTCGATGCATGTGTGGTCTAAAAATCAGTGTTTTGACGATACCATCCAGTTTGTTAGCGTTTGAATGATGTTGTCGGTAAGAAGAGTGATATCTAGCACTTCCTGTCGGTTTTTTGTTATAAAATTGAACTCATTGCCAATGTTGCAAATAATGAAATTAGTACTTATAATATAGTCAAAAAGTGACTCATCTATATAGTTAATGTTGGTATTTCCCCATAGCGTGTGATGAACATTAGCGTTGTACCTAATGATGAGGACAGTTTTTAGCCTTCCAGATTCCTGTAAAACCCTTCTGGGTTACCACCAGGAAAGGGGCTTACATGATCATGGCCAAGACATGCCGATGCCAGCCAGTAGGAGCCAAACTAAAGACTGTGTCTGACAACGGTTAAGTCGGATTCGCTGAAGTTAGCAAGTAAAAGTGTATTAAGGCGACATTTCACGAATAATTATACCTATAATAATATACCTTTATCTTTTGTATAGAGTGGAGCGTATACAGGTATCTCAACTCCACGAGGCACGCCCTCTATGATCCATGGTTTCTAGATTAGGATATTGTCTTGTGCGTCGGTTTTCAATTCCGGCAGAGTGTTAGAGCAGTAGACCGACGGCTTAGCTATCGCCTCAGATAAATTGGAGTCGTTGTTATCCATAACAGAAAAGCTTTTCGGTGCTAAAAGATCTGGAGTTGAATTTGCTAAATCGGTTAAAGGAGCAAGGGGTTGCTTATCAATATCCTCATCCTTTTTATAAAAACTTAGTTGTATTAATTCGAAGCAGAACCGAATCTTGTCTTTAGTCTGCGATAGAGGGTTAATGAATTGCTTATTGGTCAATCAAATCAAAACGCATTTAAAAGAGCCCCCAATTCATTCAGATTCACGACTTCCTAGTCATGAGTTGAAAGGGTCTGGTTGCTGAGCTTGAGGATCTCTAGAATGCTTTCTGGGGACGAAGGTTCGTGCTGGTTCTAGGTCTGCCTAGGGTATCCTCTTAAGCCATGACTTCGAGTTTTGCACCTGGCCAAACCTCTCCTAATCCACCTATGGCTGTGGTGTAAAGATCGAGAGATCTTTGATCGGCATATGCGATAAGTTTGACGTGGCCTTAGTGCCAGCCAGAGTCTCTGGTCTTTCAGGGCTTTCTCACGTGATGACAAAGAATATGGCTGAAAGCTTTAACTTGACAAAATGCCACCGTGCAGGTGTTATTGATCAGTTGGTATCGTTTTTATCGATTACTGCTTTCGTTATTGCATTTTAAATGACTTCGCTAAAAGACCACTTCAGATACGTACTTTTGGATGACCCAGGATTTTGGCCTCTTTTGAACCCGAACGGTTTTTTAGCTTTTAGCGCTTAGCGGCGGGCAAGTGTTTTAGTAGTAGCGGCAAGACTATGGCCTACCACAAACTTGCTGCTGCTAGGGGTGAAGGAAGTGATACGTCCATGGTTTACCATAGTCTTCGATGCAGTCACCTTTCTACCGTCCGGTATTAAAGTAGTACCGACCTGGGGTGTTGGTTTTTTTGAGATTTTGTCCATTGTTAAATCCTACAAGTAGTGAAGAAAGGATGGTCCAACTGTACAGAGATCCCCAACTCAGTTCGCGACTAAACTGGGCCGTCAGCCAGGCTGATCCTCGGCACGGGTCGTATGATACCTTGATCCAGTCCAGCGGAAAGGAGTGGTCGGGAAGGTGAACAAATTCGGTGCTCAGACTAGAGTTCTATAAACGAATTTCACCAAGAATTTAGGATTAATATCCTCTAGCGGATAAGCATTTGTTTATCAGCAATACAATAATTTTTACATATTGTATCTTATGAATACTGCATACAAATAAATCCCAGTGCTTTCTAAGCTATCTTATATTTAAATACAAACACAGGAATTCTAGATTTTTAACTTCGCAAGAACTTATGTCAGTAAGCATATTATGCACAGTTGACTTTTAACACAATCATTTTCTTTGCTGTCATAGTTGTCCATCATATTGATTGTGTTGGTCTGTTATGTGCGATAGAGAAGCAGATTATGCAATTTTGTTCACATCTTCAACATCCGCGATTCGTAGAATAGTTGCATCTCTGCAACTATTCTGCCTTTTGTTTTCCTGTAGTAGTAGTTGTCGTTTTGCTGCTGTTAGCTAAGAGATTATATAGATCGTACTGTTTAACATTTCGGTTTTTCTTACTTTCACTGAGGTTGTGCATGTTTGAAGGACTTAAGCGGTCCTCGTGCTCTAGCAGAACTCAAAATCTTTTGCTTGCATAACGCATTTGTGAAGGATATACCTATATGCGATAGACATCGTCTATATCGGTGTTATTTATTTCGGCACCAAGAGTCTGCGCAACTTCCTTTACCATTTCAGTTAAGTCTTCATATCTTGTGTGTAGTATATTTGTTATTTCTATGTTTTTTTGTGATAATTTCCTGCTCCATTGTGTTTATGCAACATTGGCATTTCCAGGACTTATTCTGTTCGTTGGACATCCCCCTGAAGGCTCTGGCTGATATGGTAGTATTCCTTGTGCAGGAAGAGCATCTTACACAGTCGCTTTTGCTGACGTTATCTTTCTCAGAATTTCCACACCTTACCATTGTGTTTTGTTTTTTTAATATTTCTTATTGCTTAATCGATAAAGTATTTCTAATAACTTTTATCAAATACACTTTGTACCATCTTTGTTGTTTGATTTTGAAATTTAATTTTGTAAAAAAAAACTAAAACCCAAAGCGATAAATTAAAAAAAAAACACGTCTTTTACTTTCAAGAATCAACTCTCAACTTCTAGTGTCTTCCTCCTGCCTTCTGGCTTGTGACTGCCAGCTTCTTACCTCTGCCTTTAGGATTCTTCTTCTAACTGCCATCTAACTTCTAGCTTCTGGGTTTGATTTTGCCTCTAAAAATTTGCTTTAACAAAAACAATATCCTTAAAATTGCCGCTATCACTTTAACTAACAAAAGAAAGAAAGGTTCTTGCCAACAGACAATTTATTAGCTACAAAACCAGCAGTTAAACAACATGCATTACAGATGGATACAACTTTTAAATACGGGTTACGTGTCCTTGAAAGAATATTCATAACATTAAAATACAAAAAGGAAAAGAACAACAAAAAACAAGAGCTTTCCACAGATTATTTAAATAGCCCCATCAGGGGAAAAACTTTTCACTCTTAACGTACATTTACGGAAAAATTCCAATGTGCACCACCACCTGTAACATTCAATTAGATTTTATTGTGAGGAAGAAATTTAAATTCTTGCAACGTACTTTTCACATTTACCTCTACCTATAGGACCCCATAATCACACATGTAAGACAAACTTCAAAATGTTTTTCCCCTACCCATCCCACAGACACACACACGCTAACTTTTGTTGGGGTGGAATATATCGTTGCTCGGACGGTGGCTACAAAAGACTTTCTTGTTTTTCCGTAGCCAGGACAATTCTTTAGGGGCATTCAGTTCAAGTTTGCTCTGTTTCCCTAAAAGGAAGATGTTTTTTGTTTTTCTGTTTATATTTTTCGTATTTTCTTTCTGCCCAGCTTATTGAATCTACTTCCGGAAGTCTAGGATTTACCTAGTCATTCCAAGTACCAGTATGTACTCCAACGGAATTAATATATCACTTCTGGACTTGGGGATCTTCCACAGATAATAAATAGTGGCCACTGTTGGGTGCCGTTTCTCTCCATGGACTGTCCTTTTTAGAAAGGAGGAGCATCCCGTTGTGAGGTGGAAACCAATATGCGGCAACTGAATACAAACCTGAAAATCTCCTTTTTCTGCAATAAGGAGAAAGAAGGAGCTTTATATCGCTGAGGGGTTTGCGTTTTGTTTAAATTCAGTAAAGTCAGGGTGGCAATAAATTTACATTTGGTCAACAGAAGAATGCATGAGGTAGAATTCCAGACGATGGAAAATAAGCCAAAAAGAAGTCACAAGACGTGTGTGTTTTGACAATTTAAGGGCGTTTTCTTACTTTAATGATTGACAATGTTGACTATAAAGCTAACGTACTTTCAAGTGGTTTTGAAGATTTTTTATCTGTGGCACTTTATATTGTAAACGGTTTCGTCTTTGAAGACTTATTTTGAGAGTTTCTTCCATCAAAACCTCGCCACCTTTAAGAATAACCCTTAACCAAAACTGCAAAAGGCCAGTTTAATTGGTGAATTATGTCCAAAGCTTCAAGAATTGTATACGTGAAATAAACTGTCGCATATTTCTATAGCCGGAAGTTCAAAGCAAAAATATTACTTAAATTTGATTTTGTTTGCCTTGGCCTGTCTGTATCTTTTAAAGAAATGTTGTGGTCCTTGATATTCCACCTACAATCGTTGTCAACAGAAATTCAAATCTAGTGAAGTGCGCAACTTTATCGGCGATGTAATTCACTCGGGGGAAAGTCTTTTTCCTACCAAATCAAAATATTCGTTGGATTCTAGCAGGAGAGTTAGAAATGATCAACATGACTTAAAAGGACGTCACGTCTCATCGTGATCCTGAAAAATTATAACAAAACAAAAATACAACGGCTTGTCAGAGCTTCTACCTGAAAATTTTCAATTATAAGTTGAACTAACAACCATCACTATGCATCACGCGAATCTTAGATCTTAGGAGACATGCAAATGCAACTATGGTATATCACTTCTATAATATAGAGACTTTCACAGACTTACTGCCAAAAGAAACTGCGATGGATAAAATGCGCCAGTAAATATCTGTCGGAAAAGAGCGGCTTATATAAACAAGATCCAGGGTCCTAAATTAAACACAAAGAAAAGTACTTAGGGAACTATAGAGACTGTAAAGTAGCCAAAGAATTTCAAAAAAGGTGCGGTGTAATCAAAAAAGCTTATTTCCGAACCCGAATCCTCAGGAAAAATTGAAAAATTCTAAGGGGAAAGCAGCGGCAGACAGAAAATTTGTGCCAGAAAAGTTAGAAAAGGAAAGCTATCATCTTCTGACGGGCAAACCTATGCGCAAACTGCGTCGCATTTGCTATAATTCTCGCGAAACTTAAGGAGCAAGGTGCAACAAATAAACTCTTATTTGAAAAATTGAACAATCTCGAGCATAAAACTCACAAAATAAGAACTCCAGTATGATTATGAAACAGTTCCTCAAAATATTAACGAATGCAAACGGACTGTTGGAAAAGATAAGTGAAATAGAAGTATTCTTGTGTAAAAACAATACTGACATATCCTTCATTTCCGAAAAAAAGGAATCTAGTGCAAAAATAAAAGGATACTGAGCGTACCATCCATCCGGAAAGTCAAGAAATGCATCTTTCCAATTCATCATTCTATAAACATCGTACAATTATTGAAATCACGTAAGAAATAGGCACTCATACTTTAATATCGCGTTCATTTATTACCCTCCTCGATACAAACTAGGAAAGACTGACCTTTTGACCCAGTTGGACCGAATTTTGTTGGTGATTTCAACGCGAAATATACCTTTTGGTTTTCAAAATATGAATAAACTAAGGGCAGACTATTTTACGGCAAGCAATTTAATGTTGACTTCTTTTTCCGGGAAAAATCGACATATTGGCCCAAAGACAGGGTAAAAACTCCAGACCGTAGATTTCTTCATTGCAAGAGGTATAGCTAGAGACTTTACAAACGTCGAGCAAAATTTTGATCTCTCTTCAGATCATTCAGCAGTAATCTTGCCAATAAGTGAGCGTCTTATGAAAAAAGATGGAGCCCCTAGATTAACTACCCACCAAACTAACCTGGACGGCTTTAGAAAATTTTGTTCTGAATGTGTTGCTCAAAACACTATATGAAATAGAATATGAAGTCGGCAGATTTATCGTTGTCATATGAAACGGCGCATGGAACAACAATCTTGTTAGGAGGAAGGAAATCGCAAATAAAGAAGGTTTATATACGTTTATATCCGCCGAAGAAAAAGAACTGATACGCCCGAAGAGGAGAGCACTCAAAAGATTTCAACAATACCGAGCTCCCCAGCATAAAACTTTTTTAAGCTATTTATGGAATAAGCTTACAGATTTCAAAAATCGAGAAATCTTTCCGTGTCTTGAAGGATTGACGAAAAAAGTTTGACCTATTCACTATGGAAATCATATGCAACCACTATCATTAAAAACAAAAAAAAAAAAAAAATAAAAATAAAAAATGGCTAGTGGACAAAAGGAGACAAGGAGAGGGTGGACTTATTGGCCGAACACCTGGAAGGAACATTTAAATCATTTGACGAACAAGCGTTAATACAAAATCTTGATGGTGCGATTCCTACACCTGAGAACTTTGTCTGTCGAACGTCCTTAAAATAACAACGCACCTGGATATGATTTAATAACCGGACAGATAAATGAAGGGCGAAGATTATTATACGTTCCAAGACAATGGAAAGTCGCCTAGGCTATAATGGTTTCAAAAACGGGAGAGCCTTCAAACGACAAAAAAATCGTACAAACCGATGTCGCTCCTGCATAAGTATCTAAGGTATTTGCAATTTTTTTGATTGACATTTGATTCATGACCATCAATTCGGCTTCAGAACAAAGCATTCCACAATTGACCAGGTTTATAGAATAACAAATTAAATAGAGCAAATCCTAAAGGAGAAAAAGATATATTGTAGCGCTTTTCTGGATGTTTCTCAAGCCCTCGACAAGGTATGGCATGAAGTCCTGAAGTTCATGTTAAGACTGGTTTTTTCAGAACAATTGTATGCGATTTTAGAATCCTATTTTACGGAAGGATTATTCCCTGCTAAACATAGCTTGGAACACTCCGAATTTGGAGTACCACAAGGAAGTGTTCTTGGTCGGGTCTTGTTCTTACTCTACACTCAAGATATACCGCAAGAAGAAGGCACTGTTGTAACTGCGTTCGGGGATGGCACGGTAACATTAACAACAGATAATTTAGTCGAGTTAGAATTTTTAAAGCTTCACGGAGCTTTGGACAAAATTTAAAAGTGAACAAAGACTTGGAGTATTACTCTCAACGAGAACAAATCAACTCATGTGAACTGTACTCACAAAAAAGAAAAAAAAAAAAATTAAAATCCTTCCCATTTTTATTAACTCTATACAAATACTGTCTGCATTGGAATAACACTCAATGCGAAACTCAAAATAAATTCGGACAAATGTATTGGTTACTTGGAAGACATTTCAAATTAAGCACATATCAAACGGGTTTTAGCAGGTACTTTTGCTGGAAATTAAAAACTTGATAGGGAAATTAAATCGTAGTTAATCAGTAGAATTGAGGTGTTGTTTAGAGAATAAATATCTTACACTACTATGTGCTCCGGGCACGTGGTATCTGTAAAGACGCTCAATCCTCTAAAGACACCTAAAGGCCTATAAGCAACTGACGCGAATAAGTCATCTCAACATCCTGGCTTTATTTTTGATCGATAAGGAAGTAATTCGAACTATGGGTCGTTAGAGTCAGGAACACTTCCGTTCGATGCCATTACAAAAACCGCATTAGCCAACCCAAAAAGAACATGCACAGTGGCGCTGAGACATTACTAGCTCATACGAGGTAAATATTTTGTGCGCTCAACGGAAACAAAACTGCCAAGATCAGTTGTACGTCATCGCGTAAGATGCACTACAATTTGGAAGTCAATTACTGTGGACAATTCTGAATTTACTGTCTTATGTGGCAATCTTCTACTATTTTGCCACCTACGCAGTGCATATATAGGGTTTTCCAAGAGGGACTTGACAGCTTTTTATTTAATTTTTGAACACACTCTTCCACTAATCATCAAACTGTCACTGTCAATTTATTCAGTAAACTCAACATTTTCATCATTGTAAAGTATATTAACGAGCAACGTCTGCAAACTATAAAAATTTTCTACAGATATTCGGAGTCAGTGACTGCAAATTTAAGACCATTAACTCCAATTTTCGGTCGTAATTCTTGCCCTAGTAAACAGGCAATAACAAGTTTAGTGCAAAAATTTGAGTCTACATATTCGTTGTGTGATATTGCCATGTCAGTGAGGCAACGGGTTGGTCGATGTGTCGAAAATATCGCTGCCGTTTAGACGTCCGTAGCAAATGATCCAAATCAGTCAATTCCACGGCGTTCTCAAGAATTGGGCATCGCTCAGACCACATTATGGCGTATTTTGCGTAAGGATCTTGGTTTCCAAACATTCACTGTATTCCTCTTTACTATACAGAACCAGCATGTTACCGACTGTCCCATTTTACACCTATACGATCTTCTAAACATCTATAACATATACATCTAGCTGAATCCATTTTTTTATACGACCATATGCCGGAATATGGTTTTTAACTCCTGCGTGCAAAAGGCATATCCGCGACTTGAAAGCGATAAGGGACAAGTACTGCGGTGAAAACATATGGCTCCTTTACTTTTTTCCAACTTGTATGAAGTTCCGATACTATTTGAGGCTCCATTTAGCAGCATAACGTAATCCCCAACTTTATACTGCTTAGCATTTCGATGTTTTAAATTCTGAGATAGTGCTTTAGAGCGCTGACATTTTGTAATAGAAAAGGTTGCTGCACTTTGAAGTGTATCAATATCCTCTAATTGTTGATTTAAACTTACTTCCTCTGATAGTACGTTATGAAATGGCTCACTATTAATTTATTGCCGTTATGCGTATTATTGATTTGCCATTGAACTTTTTTTTGTATTTTATTCCCATCGGTTATCAGGACTCGAGGAGAAGTTCTGTTGTAACATTCTACTTGCTCAATAGCGGGATATTGCGGCCCCGGACAGAAAAAGTACAAGAAGAAGAACCAGCGATGTTTTTGACAAAGGACTAAAAATTGTTACTACCTTTGAGACATTGTAATACTTGTTGCCTCAGTTTTTGGTCGTATTGGAATTTCAAACGCTTAAGAAAGACGTTGCACAGTCATTCCTGACTCGTTTGAACTATTTTCGGTTTTTCTCAGTCGGGTTGGTCTTGTAGGGCCGGGAAAAAACATTTCTCTAATCCTGAAACGTATCACTCGTCGTACCACTGTTGGTTTGATACTCTTCATCCGATGAGGGTTAAAGGATCTCATTTTAAAGATAATTGTGTAAGTGATCATATCAGCAGCGGCATCCACGTCGTTATCGAAGAAACATAACGATCTAATAAAATTCCCAAAGAAGGAGTTAAGTCTTCTCCAATCGGAGCAGGTTCTTTTAGGAATTTTTGTTCTAACTGTGTGGTCAGTATACGAGAAATTAGTTGACATGACACAATAGTCCGATGAGCCTAGAGAGGAGTGTACTTATCAGGGTGAGAAGTTAAAAAACAAGTCATGAGAACTATTTGATAAAACCACAAGTTTTGTAATAATAGTCTTGTAACTACAAGCGCAAATAAAGTATGGAGTTGTAATATTGTGTTTCGTAAACATATTTCCTCACTTGTAGCACAGCAGATTCAAATTATAAGCGTAGCGATCAAAGTATTACAAAACAATGTAGAAGTCTATAATCGTAAATACAAGTTAAAAATTATTTACGAAGAACTACAAGTCCGCAGCATTTTTTCTTTCATTTTCCAAGGAATTGAACTTGAAGTGCAAAATGAACTTCCTTCAGGTGATATGGAAAATGTAATAGGCATAATCCATCTGCTCTGTCTGGTAAGAAGAATTGTGTACATATTTAAATGGATTTTTATTTTAAACTTATATATCCTTAACGGCGAAATTGCACAATTGAAGAAGGAGAAGCTAGTGCTGGAGATCGAAAATTTAAAAAAAAAAAACAACAAAGCAAAAAACTTGATATGAAAATTGAAAAGTTGGAGTTGAAAACAAATTGGTGGAATAAGAGTGCAGTATTTTCACAGTAAAAAAGTACTAATGCAAATAAAAATTTTTCAAAACTATTGTCTAAATGAATTTATTATTTCTTGTTTTCTAATAATTTCATCTTCATTTCCATTTATAGTATGTGAAGTTAGATTACAAAGTGTTACAAAGGCTCTTATTATATTGCATTTGTATACAGGATTAAGTCTTAACTTTTGTAGATACCGACATTTTTCTTTCAATACACGAATTGCGTTTTTGATGAGCCGCCTTGTTGACTTATGTGCACGGTTGAACCTTTGAACTGCGTCATCATTCAAGTTGCTATTTTGTGATGTTATTAGCCAATCTGTACCAATAGTAAAATCGATCGTAAATGCGGCCTCCAACCGGAATCCATCTTAGACCATAGCACACTGTTCCGCAATACCCTTGCATCATGAACTTTTCCTGGCCATCTGGCACTGACATAGTAAAAGCGCAAGTGCGAGCCACATACAAGCACACAATTAATTGTCGATCAACGAAGCGATCTTCATACTCATTTGGAGGTTCTATTTTTTTAAAAGTTCTATCAATGCATCCAGCAACATTTGGAATGTCAGCAATAGAATATAATTTTTCGATCACAACCGAAGTATTCGTTGACCACTTCATCTGATTAGCGAATACATTTTGGGTGCTAGCATGAACAACGCTTTTAATTACACGATGATATTGAGACATGTTACTAGTAAAAGTTGATGTTTAACTGACAGAGCATGATTACGATTAGTTTCGTGTTGTATAGGGTTTTCTAATAGGGACTTGACAACTTTGAATTAAATTTGTGAACGCACTCGTAATTCTCGCCCTAGTAGACAGGCAATAACAAGTTTAGTGCAAAAAATTGAGTCTACATATTCGTTGTGTGATGTTGCCGTGGCAGTGAGACAACGGGTTGGTCGAAGTGTCGAAAATATAGCTGCCGTTCAGACGTCAGTAGCAAACGATCCAAATCAGTCAATTCCACGGCGTTCTCAAGAATTGGGCAACACTCAGACCACATTATGGTGTATTTTGCGTGAGGATCTTGGTTTAAGCCCATACAAAATCAAGCTGACTCAAGAATTGAAGTCGATGGACCATTTGAAGCTACGTACCTTCTCCGATTGAGTTCTTGAGAAGATGCGCAAAGATGATGAATTTCATCGTAAAACCATCTTCAGTGATGAAGATCATTTTTGGCTCAATGGGTTCGTCAATAATCAAAATATGCGTTATTGGTCGGGTGAAAACCCACATGTGCTTCATGAATCACCACTTCGTCCAAAAAAAATAACTGTTTGGTGCGGTTTGCCTGCCGGCGGCGTTATTAGGCCATATTTTTTCGTCGACGATAACGATCGTCAAGTTACTGTGAATGGTCAGCGTTATAGCGCCATGATCACCGATTATTTTTGGCCCGCATTGGAGATATGGACTTGGACGACATGTGGTTTCAAAAGGATGGTTGTCAAGTCGTTATTAGAAAACCCTATATTACCGGTCGAATGCTTCTTAGCAATTCCTTGTGAGCAGAGAATTTAATTCTAATTTTTTTCCTCAAGTGTATGATATGTTAAAATATTAAAATTGATACGCTCTTTAAAAATTTGCAATTCTCGTGTCTGATTGTTTTCGTAGAATCCATAGAATTCCCTAGTCATAATCACAAACAAACACAAAAAACACAAATACCTTTAGGTCATGTGACACAAAGTGATATTAATAACATGGTAGCACCAAACTACGATATTCCCTATCATTGTGTGTTCAAGATCGACAACAGCACCACCAAGCTTGATGCTTTATCAAAAAAATCATCAGGATTATCGTTAAAGGACATCATCTGTGATAACAGGATGTAATATTTTCATTACTGCTGCGTTTTCGCTTAACAAGATTTGTTTTTTTTTTTTCAAAAAATTAATCGGCAAATAGCCAATACATCCAGATGATAGAAGATACCAAACCACTGTATAAAGAAAAGACGAAAACGAGTCCTTACGCTATTACCAAGGCGACATGTTGACATACAGGACAAACAAAGTACCAAATCTAGATACGAAATATTTGCAACAGTTGTCCAAGGAAAATAATGAAATATTATCACTGGCTGCTCAGTCTCTAATTAACGCTTTTTATTTTGATGACTGTCTGAGTGAAAGCAAAAGTTCATTAACTGCCGTTGAAATGGAATATCAACTCACGTACTGAAGTATTACATATACGGTTGAAGAATTTTTATGGTAAAATTCTGATTTCGGATGACGATCAGATCATCTGTTGAGGAGAATATTTTCTTATAATCCCTGAATACTTTCACGATGGCACTATGATTCCAAACTCGAATGAGTCTTCGCAGGCTGAAGTTTTTGTACTGGTTCTGCTAACACCATTAGCATCCTTCTCCACTGACCCCGTAAATTCTCTACAGCTGATTCTAGGGCAATACCTCAAGTACAGATATCTGTTATATCTGTCCTAAAATCACAAGCAGTATCTTTCTCTTGGAATGGTCATTTGTTTCTTCAACCACTTTCGACAAGCTCGGGAGATAAGGCCCCTGTGTAAAGCCAGCTTGATTTACCAATTGATGACCAATTGGAAAGAGTAATTTTGCTTCTAATCTTTGCTCGTTACTGCCTGTAACTGCCGTAGATGATGTGCGTAGTTCTTTGTTGACAGCATGTTTTCATCTTCCTCTCGTTTACCATCTTGGCCACTCTCGGCTCAATACGCAAGGTTCATTAACGATTCGCTGTGTTCGTCTAAAAACTTCAGTATCATCTGCTCAAGCAAGTAATTAGGTGCACTTAAAAAAGATCGTTCCATTTTTGTTGGGTATTTATATGATAGACCATCGTCTGGTCAAAGATCTGTGATGACATTGAAAATATTTTTTACCTGTTGTATAGCACTGATATGGTCAAACTAGATCACTAATGAATGGTTTTAGACGCTCACATAAGAAAAAAGGTCTCTTGATCAAGATCAAGATCGGACAAACGATATTGAGATTCTATTCAAGCATGCTTTCGCCTGACCAAATCTTACAGATGAGCTTGTGCAAAACAATCAGGTCATCTGCAGCTCTTTTACATAGCACAGAAGGCAATCTGTCTGCGCCAAGCTTTCAGGAAGGCCTTAGTTCAGGGAAAATAGTTCATTTTGTCTAACAGCGGTTTTTTGATCATTAACACCGTTATGCTGTATGCAGAAGTCAGAACCAACTGCGACTCTATTACTAGTTGTCAATACTCATCTCAACTGGCTTCAATTCTAGCTTTGCATCCCTAATATGAGATATGTTTGAGAATATGTTTGGTCTGTAGGGTTGTAGAATTCATCCCTTATTCTCTCGTCTTTATGATGTGTAGCATGAATGCTAATCAGGCCTATATATTATATTCGAACTTTTACTGTATGCGGATTGTTGTGAAGCAAATCCACGTTCAAATAAGCGTAGTTCTCTTTCTGTGTAGTAGTCACCCTAACACAGAAGCACTTCTCGAATTCCTTATAGCTAAAATTCATAGCCCTTTAAACGTTTACTGGGAGAAGGAATCACATTTTTAAGAAACGATTTCCAGCTCAATCGGTGGAAGGACTTACATAAGTTAATAAGTATTTTTTAATCGTTCGGATTTTAAGAAAATTGCGGCAATTGGCCCGTGGAACAATCTTCCTCACGGATTGCGCAATATATATTCGTACACCGTCTTTCAGAAAATGCTTTTCCGCTATGTTTGGGAAAACAACATCAAAATGTAGAACAAAGATACGACATTTCATCTATTGTATTTCAAATCTGTATATACGAGTACCTTTCTTTGAATTAGAGTCTTTATTTCCGCTCACTATTTATAAGACAAATAATATATCAAACACTCAGTGGGTTCTTTTGAACATTTGACTTTCAATTTAAGTTGACAAGGAATTCACTTCCAATCACAACAAGAAAGCGTGCCACCAATCACTGTGACAATCCCTGGAGTTACTAAACTTAACTCGTGTCGAACATATAAAACAAAACACCACACTAAAACTTTTAATTAATTTCAAAGTCCAACAAAGACAGAATACGACAAGGGAACAAGAGGAACAAAAATGCTATTTTTATGTCTCCCTCGCTTTGTTGGCATTCCTTTTAGACTGGGGGAAGGACAGAAACAAAAAAAAATTAATTAAAAAGTCCAAGAAGATTCCAGGATTTCGTTTTTGGATTTTTTTTTCCCCAAACAAATGCAGCAATTCCAGGATAGACAAAGTGCCTTTGTCAAAAACCAGGCGATTGCACTTTGCTTTTACATTAAATTTCCATGAATTTGCCGGCTTCTTCAAAGGTCATATTTCCTATTTTGTTGCTCGTTTTTCTACTATTCTGCTCTTTCGTTTATCTTTTGAATTTTTTTTTTTTTCTTATTTAGAAATTTCATCCCTCTAAACGTGAAAAGGATATTCAAACATGGAAAATGTTACGGGTCATGTCATAGGCATTTTGGAAGTGATTTTCTGGCCCATTTGTGCTTGTAGTGGATGCCTTTGAGGCTGCATGACTACGGCTGATGTGTGCCCGATATGTTCCATGAGAATGCAAACGCATGCTTTTGAATCCTATATGGGCATACTGTTGAAGTCAATCATTCCACAGGCGGAATCAGGAATTCATAAATGAGAAAGGTCGTAGCATCTGGTATCATTTGAAACGGTCAGTTAATAAGAGCTTATTTTGACCCTTAGGCGGATACATACAAATGATTATTCCAGGATGTTAAATATTAGGCACAAGTAGCAATAGGATTGCCATAATGACAAAGGAAGCATTTAACGAGAAAGCTTAATGAGTTCCATTAACAAGTCATTTAGTTCCAAAGGATACGAAGCTGTCGTGCAGATGAGATACAGCAATTGGCTTTCAGGAATTGCTCTCCCTTTTGAATGGTGGCAACTCTGTTTAAAACATCAGCTCTGACGTGTAGTGAAAAAAACAACTATTGTAGATACTCCCAACTTGAACACTAAGAGGGAAGAGTAGAGAGTTGAGATTTTCATCCGCAGAATTATTATCTGCTGTGCTCTTGTACAACACGCAAATTATTTTAATTCACTACGAACTGCTTCTAATGTTGCATTAGAGTGATTAAGACTGACTTATTACAACTCGTTAAAGTTTTTGTAACTATGCCGAAATTCTGAACTTAATTTGGCGATAGAATCAGCTAGAGAGATAAGCTACTACACTTTATCACCAGGCATGCACAATGACTGTGCAATTAATTGACCCCTAGATAAACAGGGTGCCGCCAACATCGAACAAAAAAGACCAGTGTCATCACCAATGCAAATGAGCAATCACAGAGATCCCCAGTGATATACTGGGTTTCATCCCACTCCAACAACGAAACCCTTGGATCTGATTGGAATGCTGACAAGTATATCTGGAAAATCAACAGATCTACCGAGCGGTCCTGCAAAAAAGGAAAATAGGGGCTCGCGAGCTCTACGAGCAGAAAAGAAGGGAAGAAAATAGGCTCTTAAGAAGAAAAAGAAAGAGAATACCAGCGAATGAAGTTCGGAACTAAATATGAAACGAAATTTTCCGAAGCTTTACTGCCCAAACAGACGTCTGCAAGGATTTAGAAGGAAACTTCATGGTAGAACCTCTCGGCAATGAAAATCTGGAAAGATTGTTTCTTCAGACTGGTATACGGCGATGATGAACAACATCCCACAGTCAGACAGAACGAAGCATTCAATCTGGACGGCGACAAACAACATTTCCGTCTACCCAATTCTGTTGCGCTTAACTGCCAAGCTGTTTAAAGTAACAGGTGGTGATTAGATACAGATCATACATCAATTAATCTTCAAAATCCATGTCTGTGAAAGTACGCCTGACAAATATAGGGTTTACCAATAGGGACTTGACAACTTTGAATTTCATTTATGGACGCACTCTTTCACTAATCATCAAATTGTCACTGTCAATTTATTCGGTAAACTCAACATGGTGAAGTACACTAACGAGCTACGTTCTCCGATTGGGTTCTGAAGAAAATTCGCTAAGATGATGAATTTCATCGCAAAATCATCTTCAGTGACGAAGCTCATTTTTGACTAAATAGGTTCGTCAATAAGCAAAATATGCGTTATTGGTCGGGTAAAAACCCACATGTGCTTCATGAATCACCATTTTATCCACAAAAAATAACTGTATGGTGCGGTTTGCATGCCGGCGGCGTTATTGGGCCATATTTTTTCGTCGACGATAACGATCGTCACGTTACTGTGAATGGTCAGCGTTATCGCGCCATGATCACAGATTATTTTTGGCCCGAATTGGAAGATATGGACTTGGACGACATGTGGTTTCAACAGAATGGTGCCACAAGCCACAGAGCACACACTACAATCGATTTATTGAAGAGTAAGTATGGTGAGCGTGTAATCTCAAGACCTGGACCAGTGGATTGGTCGCCTCGTTCGTGCGATTTAACGCCGCTTGACTATTTTCTGTGGGGCTACGTTAAGTCATTGGCTTATGCCAACACGCCGACGACGTTGAAAGAGCTCAGAGCCAACATTGAACGCGAAATAGTGGCCGAAATGTGTGGCCGAGTCGTTGAAAATTGGGTCCAACGAATCGACCGCTGCAAATGTGCCCGCGGTGGCCATATGAACGAAGTCGAGTTCCATTCATAAATGTTTTAATTGTACTTTAAGCAAATAATAAAGTTTTTGAAATATCTCAAATGGTTTGCCTTTTATTTAAAAAAAAAATTTGCCAAGTCGTTATTAGAAAACCCTATAGAACACCAGCACTGTTAGTCTGATCCTAAAGAAATGTGATTTCCTGAACTGCGTCAATTACAAGTCTTTCCAACAACGTACATAAAATTTTGTCTTCCATACTATATGAACGCCTAAGAAGCTTCGTCAATAGTCTGACCGGCCCCAATTTATGTGGTTTTAGACCTTAGATCAAATTTTCATATTACGTCAGATCTGAGAAAAACATCGATTTCAATGCCGCATATGGCAGCATAGCAGTAGCAGAGTAACCTTTTTAAGGCAAAAAAGAATTGGATATACATTTGCAATGATATTTTTTTCTAAGCCGTTTTCCCCATTTAGAATACGAAAGCCTTCATCCGAAAAGAGAGTGCTTTAACATAAAAGCATTGGGCAGGCTCCAAGAAAATATTCTTGTTCTGTGGTTGCATCAGGATCAAGAGGATCACAGATCTACATATGTGGCAACACAATGAGCCAATAGGTATAAGTGGGTAGGTCCTTTCCAACCATAGTTGCATCACTTCCATCAGTTCTATGTGGGGAATTTTTTTTAATTGGGGCAGTTCGACAATATTGTACTGATTACCTCTTATGTATTCCGATCAAGAAAATAGTTCTGATCCCTAGGGTTATGGCTCGAAACTTTATAGATGCTTCTTATTTGGCTTTCTTTGAAATAACTCCCCCGCGATGAATATTCTCACGGCCCAACCTATTCCATTTGCAAAGAAATGGAGGTTCCGATTTTTAAGGTACATAGCAAATTTATGGCGAAGACGATGGCTTGGTTGTGATAAAATTTTCAAGACATATAAGAAGTATAGTCTAAGCGTAAACACATGGAGCAATGTCAACCCAATTTCCAGTTTCAACATGTAGTTTGGAGTGTTTTCTGGCACTCAGAACATTTTCTTTAGGAAGCATCGTTCTTTGTTTAACCTCCTCGAACTGCCAGATACCCCACACTTTACATTCGGCGCTATTTCATTTTTTCTCAAGATCCTGCTCTTGAAGGAGCGTTCTAGAAGATAATTGTGGGTTTAGCAGTACTCTCAGCTATTTATATCCATATTTCATCCATTGCATAGTACCCCCATTAGCTCCAAAAAATCATCACTTTTGATTTGTTGGTGTTAAGTATAAAATTTCATATTTGATGCTTCCTCTAGTATTGCGATATCGTCAGCGTAGAGCAAGAGATTTATACGTAATCCACCGATCGTCTAAGAAGACTGAAAACAGACGAGAGCTTAGCAGACATCCTTGATTCACTCCAGATTTTGACTAAAACTAGTTAGACAAAATGTTTCCATCCCAGACGTCTGTGGTGTTATCTCGTTACATTTTTGTAGCACTCTTATCATTTTTGTCTAAACTCTCAGGTCACCTTAAGATCCACGAAGAAGGCATACAGTTTTGTACCCTTATCCAAAAACGTCTGGGCGGTGATTGTTAGCGAGAAGATATTGTCGGCTGCGTAATAATCTTTTGCAGAAACCCGTTTAAAATTCACTAAGTATGGCAGCATACTTGGAGATAAACTACACTGAACCGTTTTTAGTTTTGATATGCCTGCCAAGCATATTTGAATATGCAAGGTGACGGCAGAGAATAAATTCTGCTCCATCAAGTTAGGTAATGGAAACCAAGGTCCTCGATATCTAAAAATGAAGATGAATCACTCTTTACTTATGGCTCCTTTTTTGGGCCTAGAAGGCAATTGAGTAGTAAAGCCTTATCTTGAGCAAATAAGAAGACATTATACAATAAAAAACACTGATCATACCAATCCTGCTTTACGGCGCAAACGCGTGAACAATGGTTTTTGCGAGAAAAGTTCGTCAGGTAAAGCTGGACTTTGATGTCGGCCTCGTAAAAAAATGCTCGAATAACCCGGCTTAGGTAGCTATGTCACCTTGAGCGCATGAACATCGGCGTCCTAGCTCAGAAAATATTCGATTCCAACCCAGAGATGCAACGAAATCGATGACGATCTCATCTTACGTGGTGCACACAAGTAAACCTCAACCAACTTCATCTTCAAATATAGGTAAGTGGCAAAAATAATTGGGCTGCTGAGCGGGCATGTTAACTGAAACTCTAGTCCGCCCCGGAATTCATCGCTATCAAAAGATTTGTTAAATAGTACCTGTGCAAGGAAGTAGAAGGAGATATTCTAATGAGATTGGCGCTGGTAAGATAGTGTTCATACCAAGAATACACCTAGTTCTCAATAATTTGCGTCTTTACCTTAAACGGTTTCTCGTGAGGTAAAGACGCAAAGCAAGCCATAACAATAATTAACTCAAGGCTTTAGCATCGATTAATGGCCAGTTTCAATTTTTAAACAATTTAATTATTAAAAATTCAATAAGAGAAAAAGTAAATGTATGCCACGTTAACGTTTCACTATGGTCGACCGAGATATGAGCTATCATCTAGCCATCACCATATGTATGCCTGGGCTAGTGTATCTAAATGTTCCTCAAACAAAAAAACAACTAGATGGAGGCGAAATGTAGGCAAAAGTCTTATTATTAACTAGACAAATACAAATAAAGTTAACATCGTTCATTGTCAGGATAAATAAAAGAGAACCAAGATGGCTACCTTAAGTTGCACCAGAAATCGCTTTAATGAGCTCGAATATTGTGGACCTTAAAATTGAAGAGCATTTTTTTTCATATAAAAACTTGTAGACACGATTACAATTTTCCATCAGCCCTGCAATCTTTTGGTATAGTACAATCAAATTGACAAATTTTTTGCCCGCAATTAACCACAAAATAATCCAAAATGTTTGACCCTTCCTAAAAGGTAATCATACAATAAAATTTCAAAAAGTTTAATATCTTTCCGACAATCCTTTAATGACAATCTCAAACATCATTTCCAACATGGGCACTGTATTCGTATCGCATCTCACAACTCACAAAGGACATTCGAATATAACGGTTATGTTAGTCGTTTACGGTCCATACAACCATCATAAACACAGCTCAACCGCACAATTATGTCATTCTATCGTGGTTAATTATTTTTATTTAACAATTATAACTGTCAGCTAGGTTTCGGTTGACATTTCTCCTATCATAGATACAAATATATATGACTACAATCATCCGCACCCACCTATAATGTCACCAGCAAGAATTTCAAATGTGCGGCAACGGCATGGCTGAGGTTTTGACACCCATTAAAATGTTGACACTTAAGTCCATCATGGTGAGGGATTTTAGTTGTATGTATGAGTATTTGCACGCACAAGTACCAACGCCAATGCCAATGCCAGTGTCAGGGACATTAGTAACTTACCCACCTAGCCACCCATGCAATGCCTTCCCTTAGCGCACAAGTAAGTAATAATGAATGGTAACCTGCGTAGGATGGACCCTTTTTGGCTCGGTCATTGGAATAATCATCAACCGAACTCTCTGAGAAGCCACAATTAAAATACAATATATTCGCATGAAGCAATGGCAATGCGCTGGATGTAACAGCACCAGTAGCAGGAGCAGTTCCTTCGGAAAGGATACTATAGTAAACCTCAAAAGGGACATGTAAAACGTATAACAGTACTTGCGGTTACACACGGATTTTAAGTCAGATAGCACTGTCGGAGAATGTGTCGTAACATCATTACAGTAATACGAATACCTGTGAAGCTTACATTGTCCAAATGAACGGCAACTAGAAGGATTGTGAGAAGGAATACATATATCATTGCTACCCCACGGGACGCATTTCAAACCGTAGATTCTTATGCGATGTCCATGAAGTGAACATTTTAGCCTCAAGTGATTTACAAAAGTAACCGCTGTACTTTTGTTTGAGAGCTGAATAAGGCTAATTGGCAAAAACGTTGAATCCTGTTCTGTTGTCATCTGACAACAAACGTAATGCAAAGAGTTGAAAATGTATATATTAAGGGTACATATGTGAGTATATAAGTTTTCAGAAGTACTCGCATATAAGATTGTAGCAATTTAAAACTTGAGATAGTAAGTTTTGGTTTTAGTCGAAGGTAAGAGTTTAATGGGCACAAAATAGCACTTGAGCATTCTTTAACGCTGTGAGTAACAAATTCGTAATCGGCGAAAAGTAAAATTAGACTCATTAATGTAAGTTGACTAAAAATCGAACTA
Source organism: Volucella inanis (assembly GCA_907269105.1). Lineage (NCBI taxonomy): Eukaryota > Metazoa > Arthropoda > Insecta > Diptera > Syrphidae > Volucella > Volucella inanis. Next base: position 228,873,104 of record OU026153.1, on the reverse strand, counting down.
AATAACTCCCATAGGTATCATGATGTATCAGATGTAACAGCCCTTCTATAATTCATAGCTTCGTATCCGTTATCACCTATCAGCATCTTCTAGTTTGTCATACAAAAAAGTACCTACGACCTATCCGAAGTGGATGAATTAATAAATATAAATTTTTGTTTTGTTTAATTCAACACAAAACGAACGTCTGCTCGCTTCAATTTGAATTTGATAGCATATTTCAAGTTGAACATTAAGAACATTTTCTTTTATGATACCCACAGCAATTATATAGGGTTTTCCAATAGGGACTTGACAACTTTAAATTTAATTTGTGAACGCACTCTTTCACTAATCATCAAACTGTCACTGTCAATTTATTCAGTTAACTCCACATTTTCATCATGGAAAAGTACACTAACGAGAAACGTCTGCAAATTATAAAAATTTCCTAAAGATATTCGGAGTGGATGACTGAAACTTTAAGAGCGTTAACTCCAATTTTCGGTCGTAATTCTTGCCCTAGTAGACAGGCAATAACAAGTTTAGTGCAAACATTTGTTGTGTGATGTTGCCGTGTCAATGCGACAACGGGTTGGTCGAAGTGTCGAAAAAATCGCTGCCGTTCAGACGTCCGTAGGAAACGATCCAAATCAGTCAATTCCACGGCTTTTTTATGAATTGGGCATCGCTCAGACTACATTATGGCGTATTTTGCGTACGGATCTTAGTTTACACCCATACAAGATCAAGCTGACTCAAGAATTGAAGCCGATTAACCATTTGAAGCGACGTGCGTTCTCCGATTGAGTTCTGGAGTAGATGCGCCAAGATGATGAATTTCATCGTAAAATCATCTTCAGTGACGAAGCTCATTTTTGTCTCAATGGGTTCGTCAATAATCAAAATATGCGTTATTGGTCGGATGAAAACCCATATGTGCTTCATGCATTACCACTTCATCCACAAAAAATAACTGTTTGGTGCGGTTTACATGCCGGTGGCGTTATTGGGCCATACAGCACACGCTACAATCGATTTATTGAAGAGTATGATGAGCGTGATATCTCAAGACATGGGCCAGTCGATTGACCGCCTCGTTCGTGCAATTTAACGCAGCTTGACTATTTTCTGTGAGGCTACATTAAGTCATTGGCTTAACATTGAACGCGAAATAGCGGCCGTTTCGGGCGAAATGTGTGGCCGAGTCATTGAAAATTGAGTCAAATGAATCGATCGCTCCAAACAAGCCCTCGGTTTCCATATGAACGAAGTCGAGTTCCATTCATAAATGTTTTGATTGTACTTCAAGCCAATAATAAAGTTTTTGAAACATCTCAAATGGTTTGCCTTTTATTTAAAAAAAAAAAGTTGTCAAGTCGTTATTAGAAAACCCTATACATGTGAAAAACTAAAGGGTGAGCCAACAATTTATGTGGAAGTTTTTATTAAATTCTGTACATATAAGTTATAAAATTAACACAAAATTTTATTTGTTAATAAGGTTTTATCTTTGGCAATTATAAATAAAAGACAAAAATGTTCATTTTTTTACCATGATTTTTATTACAAACTACCATCCGAAGGTCAAAATTATCGTTAACTTGTTGAAGAATAAGTGGGCCAATGGCCGCAATTTCAGTTTGGATGTTTTGTTTCAGATCCTAGATTGTCACTGGGTTATTGAAAATTAAATAACTCCACAGGAAAAAGTTAAAAGGTGCCAATCCCATGACCTTTGAGACTAATCCATTTCTTCAATCTTCTCAATAGGAATAAAGCGCTCTTTAAATTTCGAACGCAATAAATTTATTGATTGATGGCTTGTGTAGACGGTGGCACCATCCTGTTAAAACCAGAGATCGTCCAGACCTAATTCATTTAATTTTGGAAAAAAAAAAATAGCCGGTCAACATGTTGCGGTAACGTTCTCCATTCACTGTAACTGTCCTTCCAGCCTCATCTGCAAGAAAGTTAGAGCAATTGATCCCGCCAACCCATAATCCGCAACGTACAATGAATTTTTTGGGATGCATCAGTTTTTCGTGACACAATTTTGTTTATTTACGTACCCAACCATCCAAAAATGGGCTTCATCGGAAAAAATCAAATTCAATGACAAATTGTCCTGGCAATCCAACATCCATGCCATTTTATAGGCGTACAAATGACTTTTGAAATTTTCCGTAAAGGGCTATAACTGAGGCCCAATCGTTGACTTCGACGACGAATTCAGGTGTCTGGCTGGTTTTAAACACACATCACAGTGGTGATGTTTTAGCGTCTACGTACTGCTCGAACATCCTGATATAGAGATTGGTCCAATACCGAATCAGTTTTTTCAGAACGCTTCACCATTGCACAAATTCCGGGCTCACTAGGCGATTATGCTTAGCAAAAAATTTAAGAAGTTAAGAAATGTAACTTTTACAAATCGCCCATTTTCGTAATAAGATTGAATAACAAAATGCGTTATTGCGTGATAAACGACTCCATGATTAAAATTGCCAAAGTTTGTATGAAATCTGTCAAAAAGATCAACTACAACGAATCCAGTGAATGGCAGTAATATTCAGCAGCCAATATTCATACCATCTGTTGGTTCACCCTTTATAACAATCAGAGGTAACACACAAGGCATTGAAGAAATGTACGATGTGGAAGTTAAGATTGAAGAGTGGAAAAGGATTTCATTTTTTAAAGTTTATGGGATTTTTAATATCCCTGATATCCTGGGCAAGTGAATTCCATACTCTTAAAGCATAAACAAAAGACTGATGTGTCAAATATAAGTAATTATAGAGTTACAACCCATCTATAAGATTTTTATTTCTTTGATGTCGCGCAAATTGTATTTTATTATATAGGTACGATGGAGATTTAATATTATTGACCTGATGTAGATAAATGCAGTTTCGAGCACTAAGATATTTTTTCACTAGTGATTCACTGCAATTTCCAGTAAAATTACGCCCCTTTAAACCTTCAAACGTAATTAAGTCTCGCTATGAATACTCATCAGAATGGGGCCTTCAACTGCAAAGTCTACTGCAGCAAACTAGCACGCACTCGATATTCTGTTTCACTTGACACCCGTCGATATCTTCCCCAGTCAAGTAGTTACGACTGCAGCTATTCATCTTAAACCGACCACGTAGTGAACACGTTAATACTCTTTATATATTAGGAAGCCACATAGAGAACATCGATTACATCATACCTAAACTTCGGTTTGACAAAGATTTTATGCGAGTTTCCCCTCAAGATCCTTCAGGGAGGAAGATGCTTTCATGGAGGGCAAGCCTATCCACTTCCATACAGATGAATCTAAAACTGATAGCGGGGTTGTTTGTTGTGCTTTCTCAGATACGCTAAATCTAAGCTTCTCCTTCCATCTTTCAAATCACTGTAGCGTGTTCCAGGCAGAAATTTTGGCAATTAAAGAAGCTCTGTTTTCGCTGAAGGAAAACGTGATATCTGCAAAGGATATTCGCATCTTTTGGGATAGTCAGGCCATTATCAAGTCCCTGGACTCAATCTCATTAATTTCTAAAACCACCCTTGAATGCCGAACATCTCAAGCAGTTCAAACTTTACCTTTGTTATTTTCCGAGCGACAGAGTTATTCCAGGAAATTGTAGGGCGGACGAACTCGCCAAAATTAGAACCACTCTGCCTATTCTACCAGTAAAGGGTGGCATAGGTATACCAGTCTCTACGTGCAAATCAATATTAAGACTAGATGCTTATAAAAGAAACTTAGGTGGGCTGTTGGACCAACATGTTTAGTGACCAAACAGATATGGCCAAAGCTGGATCTGAATCGCTCTAAAAGTCTGATCCTTCAAAACAGGAAAAATCTCAGTGTCATCACTGGACACTGCCTTATATGTAAGAAGGCCTAGCGCCTTAAAAATCGATTTCTGTAGAAGTTGCATGGATGAGGAGGAAGAGGAGAGAATCCTCTACCTACTCTGAACATGTCCAACTCTCTCCCAGGGAAGAAAGCTTCACCTAGCAGCTTTTTTCTACAATGACTTAAACATTCTAAAGAATATGGACCTTAACAGTCTCCTACTCTTCATCACAAGCTCAAATTGGTTTCACTCAAGTGGTAGTGGACTGGCCTCAAAATCTTGAGGTTCAGTGTTTGAATCCCAGCCTCGCCCAAAAGACATTCGTTTTTTTTTCAGTTAACAAAATTCAATTCCAATTTCCCGAAAAGCTTAACACGTGCTCCGGCATTTTAAGAGTAGTAATACCCTCTTGAGTGTTAAGTTCTTAAAAAAACAAAAAAGGTTTACAGATCCACGTGGCATCACAATGGGCCAATAGGCCTAAGTGTGTTGGACCTACTTTTTACCTACCTACCTAGGGCAACGAACCTAATTCGCAGCTTTCCGTCAAATAGATAGGAGAAAGTAATTACGAGCAAATCTGTTTCAAAAAGTGTTCTTCAGAGGTCGATGTTGGCCCCAATTTTATCCCGCATATTTTTTTAAGACCTTCTCTCTATATGCAAACATAGTTCAGTTCACTTTTATTCTATGATGTTTTCAAATTCTATCCTTCACATCACTGAGCTAATCCAACACATGAATTTTGAATGAAGAGTTTGGCAGTACAACCTGTTGGGCCACTAGTCTCTTACTGAATCCAAGAAAGTCTCAAATATTGCCCACATGTTACAAAAAAACATTTGGCTATCTGACGTCAAATTAACCACTGCCAAATCGATAACCCGTTTAGGATTCGTAATTGATCACAAGCTGTCTGGGTATTCTTATATTAATTCTGATATTCGTCGTGTCTATGGAAGCCTTCGTAAGATATGGTTAACCGCGGCTGTTACCTCTGCCGCTACAAGGCAGAAGTTCGTCAAAACACGTATTTTACCGCATATTACTTACGCTGTAAATGTCTGTAGATACTTTTTCTGTATCTACATTTCTTTCTTCTCCCATCTATTCCTTCCCTATTCCCACTAATATTATCTATATAACCAGCTATATGTGTAAATATTAAGTTTAAGCGTTGTAGTATTAAGTTCTATGTACTATAATAGAAACAATCCATTTATTATATAGGGTGATTTATCGCAAAGTTTGATGTAAAGTTTGAATGTAAACTAAAACAAAAAATTTATAGGTGACCTTAAAGTTTGTATTACTAGTTAAAAGAACAATTCATGGCATTTATTTTTTAAAAATGATATCATGTAAATGTTGACCACAACTACGTCTGAGGTGGCCCGTTTGGAAAATCCAATTTTGGGCGGCTCGTTCGAGCATAGCGACTGGTAACTCGCGGATAACATGAGTAATGTTGGCTTCCAAAGCATCAATCGTAACTGGCTTATTCCCGAAGACCTAAGACTTTACATATCCCCAGAAAAAATAGTCCAAAAGTGTGATATCGTACGATCTAGGCGGCCAATTTACCGTAGCAAAACGTCAAATTAAGTGCTCACCAAAATGTTTGCTCAACAAGTCCATTGTTTCACGCGCAGTATGGCTCGAAGCGAAGGTAACATTCTGATTTGCCTAATTTTTGAAGAAATATGGACCAATGATTCCACCAGCCCATAAACCACACCATGCCGTTGTTTTTAATAAATGAAATGGTGGCTCTTGGTACTCTTCGGGTTGCTCATCGGCCCAAATATGGCAATTTCGTCTATTAACGTATCCATTGAGCCTGAAATGAGCTTCATCACTGAACAAAATTTCACGATAAAACACCGGAATTTCATTGAGTTTTCCCAGAGCCCATTCACTGAAAATATTACGCAAATTCAAGTTGCCTGGCTTCAATTCTTGCACAAGTTGAATTTTGTACCCTTTTAGGCCGAGATCCTCACGTAAAATACACCAAGCCAAGCTGCTTAGAACGACGATGAATTGACTCGTCGCGGTCTTCGCGTACACTCTCAGCTTCAGCTGCTATAGTCTCTTCATCTACTACTATATACTGAGACTCAAATTTTCGAATGGTATTGGCAATACTAGTTTCAGTAGGTCAGTTATGCACATCGTAAGTTCCTCGAGTCTTTCCATGATGACTTGCCAAGCGATACTGAACAAAAATGACAAAAAAGTTTGATAGGAGTCACGCGTGATTTGTCAAAAAAAAAACTTATTGAAAATCAAACCTCCCGATGAATCACCCTATATATAAATAAATTTAAATTGATACTTAGAACCTACCGCAGTAATCCACACATCAATAACTTCTTTCTTTATATGCGTCTTGCCTGATACGAACTATTTTAGTGCTGTGCGGTGGTGCGGACTATTTTAGCTTTCAAGGTCGATTGTGTTCTACTCATTCGGATTTCCACCTTCACATCGGTACTTTTTTTCGTAGGAATCTCTGGATTGCAATCCCCTCAGTTGGCTTACAAGAGTTCAAAGCCAACCTTTCGAGAGTTTCGGTTTAAAATATCTAACAAAATGCAGCGACTTGTTCTCAGCATTTGTCATTTCCCAAAAACGCAATAGCAAACGAAAAGGCATATGAGTAATAACTAAAACGAAAAGAAGTGCAATCTCAAGAAAAATTTCTCAGAAATTGGATTCACAACAACTAACAAATTCCTCATAATCCTTGGTAAAAAACGTACCATTTGGTACTAGCTAAAACACTGCAATAAAGTCTTTAAGATGCTAATATTCCATCGTAAGGAAATCGTATAAAAAGTTTTGCAGGAACTCCATTAGAGCAAGTCATCGTTTGTTGAAATATTTTCTATAGAAAGATGCCAAATATGCCAACATTGATATCGTACACCACTACCTATTCGTGAGTCAAATCAGAATGAGGAGCAACCACAACCACATTCACTGCAATGAACTGGAAAAGATGCCAGCATCATGGAGTATTAATCGATCAAGGCTCACAGTCATCTTTTATTATCCAAGATGCTGTTCAGAGAAGAAATCTTAAAAAATCACGAGCATATGTTTGGATTTTAGGCCATGCTGCCGAGCTGACCATCGACGAGTGCACTAGCAAAATTCGCTCCTTCCGTTGAGAAAAAAAAGAAAATATGAATATGACCAAAAAAAAAAAAAAATCCTTTGTGCGGGAAAAAAACAACGCGTAAGTGCAGTATTATTGAAGGTACGAGCATCCCAACCTTTCTGCTCCTGTTCATACTGTTGTTTGCACTCAGTAACTGCCATTGATGTATTACATTGTCATACAGCACGGAGAGTGATCTTTCTTTGGAATGAGATCATTTATCCCTCATCGCATGACGAGTATCAAACCAAAAGAAAAGGCATGATACGACTCGGGCTGTAAAGAGGCTATCTGGGTAAGAGAAAAGTTTGTTCGTTACTTCAAGACCAACCCGACAGAGAAAAACCGAAAAAAGTTTAAACGAGCCAAAAATGACTGCAACGTCTTTCTTAAACTTGTGAAAATTCAATACGACCCAAAGCTTAGACGAAAATACCACAAAATACTAACAAAAATAGTTAGGCCTCCTTAAAAATACTAGAAGTTCTGCCTCATCCTTCATCCCAACGCTCATTTACAATGACATACCAGCTGTCGAATCTTTGAACAAAGCCAATCTGCTGCACTTCCAGATTGTGCTTTGTCCCTGCCTACACTTTCGCACTCGTGTAGTAGCAAGAGTACTTAAAGATCTTAATCCGCTGGTCTAGATAGTATATCTCCCCTTCTTCTAAAAAGGTGTACTTCCTCGCTGGCGATACCACTGTGTAAGCTTTTTCATCAATCCAACTCTTTAGGACTCTTTTCGGAAAGCTGGAAAACATCATTTATCCAGCTCGTCCCTAAAAAAGGAAAATCTTTTTCTCTCTTTTCCTACGGACCCATTTCACTTACGTCCCTTCTTTCCAAGGTCATGGAAACACTGACAAATCGTCAGGTCATGAAATATCTCGAAACACGGAATCTTCTCAATGACCGACAGTAGGTCTTTCGTAGCAACAGGTTCACTATTGAACTGATGGGATGTCATACCGAAAATTTGAACCAAAGTGTGCATCAATCTCAGAAGCAAGACAGTCGCACTTGATATCTCTAAAGCATTTGACAGAGTTTGGAATTAGGCTTTTATGTCGTAAATTTTTGTGATAGATGACTTTCTTCTTCAATGGATTCAAAATTACCTTCCGGATCGTTCAATTTAAGTTGTCTTGGATAGTTTCAAGGTTGATATTCACAAAATAAATGCTGGTGTACACCAGGGCTCCGTTCTGTCTCCGACACTCTTTTTATTATTATTGTCAGGTAAGAAAAGGGAACAAAAAGTTCCCGGAAATTATTCAGGAAATTAAAAATACAAGTTTATTTATCTAAATCTATGATGTCCCCTTTAAAGAAATCCCCATCAACTGCAATACACTTATGCCAGCGCTTGATCCAATTTTAGAAACATTTTTATATTCGGTTTTCGGTATATCCGTCAGTTCCCCGTAGTGTTTTTTTAACTCGGTTGAACAGAAAGAAGTCACAGGGAGCCAAATCAGGTGAATTCGGTGGCTATTAGATGGTATTTCTTGCATTTTTCGTCAAAAGTTACGAATAATAATGGCACTGTGCAATGGTGCGTTATCATGGTGCAAAATCCACGAGTTTTCTGCCCATAATTCTGGTCTCTTTCGGCGAATTGGTTCACTCAAACGTCTCATAACGCCCAAAAAATACTCTTTGTTTACTATCCGGCCTTCTGGCAAAAAGTCATGGTGCACTACACCATTGTAACCCATGAAAACCGTGAGCATTGCCTTCTTTTTTGACTGAAAACGAGGTGGTTTTTTTTTTTGTCACGGCTCATTTGGTGAACGCCATTCACTTGCCTGATGTCTGGATTGCGTGTCGTGCTCATAAACCCACGTCTCATCTCCAATTATGATCTCTTTGATGAAGGTGGAATCGGATTCAGCCTCGCAAATCATCTCTTTTGCGACGTCAACAAGGTCTCTTCTTTGCATGAAATTGAGGTCTTTTGGCACCAACTTTGCTGCTACATGACGGAAATCCAAATCATTAACCAAAATGTCTTGAACGGATCCATAGGCAATGTTTCAGTCCTCCGCTATCTCTCTGATGGTTAACTTGAGGTTATTGACCAACCTTTCTTTTACTTCATCAATGTTTTCGTCGGTTTTCGATGTCGAAGGTCTGCCACTGCGTTCATGATCTTCGATTGACTCACGACCACTTTTGAACCGCTCGTGCCACTGTTAAACGACCGTATTCTATAGAGAATCGTTGCCAAAACACTTTTCTTACATTTCCAATGTTCGCGCACCATTAAATCCGTTTTTTACGCAAAATTTAATACAAGTTCGTTGTGGAAAATTTAAATCCATTTCTAAAATTGTAAAATATCGCCAACACACACAGTAATAGATGTACTTTTGGCTACGTAACTTTTGCAAATGTCAAGCTACATTTCATTTGTGATCCGATATACCTGATCTATTATCGAATGATTGATCCTAGAGCCGAACTGGTGATCCGGAATTAATCGTCTCACTTCACTTATACGTTTCAGCCGTTTAAGCAAAATAATTTCGAATACTTTGGAAGTTATCGGCAGAGAAGCGGGAAGCTTTTTTGGTATCTCGATCGTAATCAGATCGTATCCTGAAGTTTTATCATTTTTCAACTTAGTTCACTCAGTGACACGTATTTTGTTCTATTAATTTCAGACCTTGTGCTGACATCGCGATCTTCAGTAAGTTATCGTCCTTCGAACGGTTGAAAAGTTTCTTTCAAGTGTTCGGCAAATAAATTTGTTTTCTATACGTGTCCTTTTGCCCATTCGCCGTTGGCTTTCCATATTGGCGGAGAGTGCTTTATCGGTTTCTTTTTAGACTTCATGGCTTTCCAGAGCGAGTAGTTTTGTGTTTTGTCGGCAGTCAAGCTTCCAAGGTAACGTAATCCTGAAATGCTCCAGCATTTGTCTTACTTTTTTTGAAAGGTAGTTTAAATAGAATTTATATAGAGGCGTACGTGATTTTTGCCACCTCTTTCGTGTTTTCCTTTTCTCACGTAGAAGGTCCTCGATGTAAGGCAGATATATTTGCCTTTTATTTCGTATCCGTCTTCGTATAAAAAAAGCTATTCTAGTAGCTCTTTGAATAGCCTACTACAAATTATTGGCTTCGTTTTCTATCTCCATAGGAGTCGTAAGTGGTACGCTTGGGACAATATTTTCTTTTTAGTTTTTTCTAAAGCCATCCTTGTTCGTTTCCTTATTCGTTAATCTAGGTGCTCTTTAGATTTAAGCAATGCTCCTGACGATTTTTAGAACTACTGGTGAATGATCTGAGCAGAGATCATAGCATTCTACAGTATTCGTCAGGTACCCCTTTTGCAATAAAAAAGTCGACGAGGTGAGGAATTTTATTTGTGTCGGTGGGCCAATATGTTGGCTTAGCCGTCGAAAAGAAGTCCAAACCACGTGAGATGCATCTTGAGGCTCAATACGTATGTTTCACGTTGTAGTCTCCACCGGGCAGAAGAGCCAATCAAGGTCGTTGTTTGTCATCCCATATCTCGGAGGGAAATAACAGGATGCTATATTGTAGTCTAAGTGATTTATTTCTACAGAAATTAAACTAACCTGCATAGATTCGAAATCTATTATCATGTTCTCGGTGTGTTTAAGGCAATCTTTGATATAAGGTCGGTCGGTGAAGAAAAAGTATTTTACCCGCTCCTCGGATGTAGATAGGGAATGGAGTCGCATGTAAAACACGTTAGATTATGATATTAATTGCAACTGAGGAACAATCATAATTCCTGATATAGTGTCTTTCGTCATCCTTTATTCACTACTCTCTGTTTCCAGATTGGTGTAAAGGGCAGTCTATGTTGAAATGGCTACGTATATTATTAATTCAAATTTTTCTTTGAAGGTTATCCTAAAAATGTTTTCTCAGTTTGCTCGCATACTCGCAAGGTACATTTCGAATCATATTCTAGTCATCTATATCTATCCAAATTATCAGATTTTTAGAATATTTCTTGGCAAAATATTTCCACTTGATATCTCTCATTACTTAGCCGCTTTCCATGCATTACAATAACCTATTATTTACTATTCAAAACCGATTTCGTTTTACAGAAAATTTAATTAAACACACAATAACTAATTAAACGCATTCCAGCTATTTTTCAATTACTTTTATCCGAGCCCACTTCAGAGATACAAAAAGATACCACCACCATCAGGGGAGAAAGGGCAGTAGCAGCAGTAGGATATTCTCTCTCTAACCAAACTTTAAATTGCCATTTAACAACCACTTAAGGATTTTTGGATGATAGAATAATTCGAGTACAAAGTGTGCACCGGATATAGAGTTTCGCATAGAAACGACTATGGAAACGGAAAGGAAAGGCAACGTAGTATGATACGTCCCCGTAGTTGTACACCAGAAGAAGATGCGGTGAAAATCCATTTAAGTATTATTTTCATTTCAATGGAATCCTTCCTCTGGCAGCTTTTCCCGCATTACTCTTTCTTTCATCACCGCCCACTGTACCGCCGCTACTTTGTGAATCATCGTTCGTTGCATTATGACCAAATGCAATTATCTTCGCTGAAATTTAATTAATTTTTCAAGTCTTGCCCGCAATGGTACCGCAATGGCTACACCCAGAGAAATAGAAGATATGTGTTACCACAACGGATCCTATAAATGGGATATCTTCATTTTCTATAACGTCCTTCTCGTCATCGTACTCGTCGTCCTTTGCCAGGGTGATCCTTCTTTCTCTTCGTGTATTTTTTTAATAATCACTTCTAAAATACTCCTGCTCTACTTCACTCCTCATTTGATGGCTTTAATTCGTACCACCATTGGATATAGCTTCAAACTGTCCGCATGGTGGAGTGAAAGCTGCTTCCGACGTAAATCATCCTGGAAGATGATTGTGGGTTTGGAGAACTGGGGTAAACCATTCGGAGGCTAGCCAACTGTAACTAAATGAAGTTGCTAATTACTGTAATCTGGGTTTTATAAAATCATCATTATTGTCTACTTTAACGATGGGGTGAACTAGGATTATCTGAAGGGTGCCCAGAGTGCCGGGCGAATGAATCGAAAATTTAATTAAATGTGATAATGTCATTTGGAAACGCAAAGCTACGAGTCGAGTTATGCTACTTACGACTGCGTGGCATAAAAAGAATCTACGTATGCAAGAGACAGTCTGATGAAGGTGGTGGAATAAATTGTTATCCACTATTGATTCCTTTTTTGTGTTCTCGATTTGAATGCTTCACTTGTGATTCTGATTTTTCTAAAAACTTTTTTCTTGACTTTCTAGTTGCCCAGAGTTCAATTACTTGTTCTTTCGGATCGGCATTATGGCATTTAATTTTGGTATAACTTTTGTCCCCCTGATGTTTGTCAGTATACTTGCCAGTTAAAAAACCAATTCATGCCACTCATATCTGATTTTCTGAAGTTAGAGGGCAAGTTGTGTCCAGGTTCATACCTAATAGTTAGGACATGGACGGAAATCCCTCCGATATAAATATAAATACCGAAACCATTGACTTCTACGTCAATGGCAGGACCCTGCAAAAGATTTTCCTAGACTATTGCATCTAAAGACCTTAAGTTCTGGAACTATAAACATTTCTCAACAAATTTGTAAAGGTCGCGGATATTTTGGAGCCCAAAGTATTGTATTTAGTAATTAGGGCTTACTAAATTGGAAACAGTTGTACAAAAGCTTACCTCTTCACTTCATCATTGAAACTCCTGCGGAAATCATTATACGAAATACTGCGTCTGTTTTTAGTGAGCACTGCATTTGATTTGAGTTTGTGATTTTAAGGACATTAGTCTCCCTTGGGTTGAAAAAATCTCTAGATCCTTTGAGTACAAGTATGGGCCATCGAGAGACTAACAATTCCAGAAATAAGTCCATCTACAGCAACCTTTTCAGAGGGCTTTAGAGTGCGTCACCTGTTTGGTGTAAGACAATGGTAAAGTTCACACTTTACCAATTGGGAAATTAATCAGTCGCGCTGTTTGACTCTTTCGTTGAAAAATACGTCGTTAACGAGGAGTTTGATCGCTACTTGCCTACCTATGAGTATAAGCATATCTATCGCAATAGGATAACTGAAGCTGGTCTTAAACACATCGTCTTGCCTTTGGAAATCTGAACAAATAGAGATGAGAACTTGCGTGGGGATTGATCAGTAAACTGTGGACTATGCTATAACTTGAATTGGGTCAAGTACGGATTTCTAAGGTTCCAGAAAAATAATAACGTCGAAAAGCTCGCAAGAGACCGCCAAAATCTTCGCGAACGTGTATCCCGATGGCTCTCAACAATTCCTATGCCGAGCATCAAGTACTGAGGACCAGTGGTAACGCTGTTAACGTACCAAGACCACCACCGAGAAATTCCTGGTTTGGTAAAAAAAATCCGGCAAGCACGTGCAACTAAACAAAAAGCCCGAAAAGCGGAATTGTAATAAGGGACGGTTGCTGCTCGTGAGTTCTATTGAACGGAAATAACATCAACTTCTCCGCAGAAAGAAAAGGGAGCACGAGAAGGGCGCGCTCGAAGATATTAAAAGTTTGCACTCTAGGAATAACGGGTGGAAGTTTTACTAATTGGTAAAAACAATTTGTCATGGCAGGAGACCCTGAAGAGATGAAGAAGGAAACTTTGTTGTAGAGTGAAAGTAGGTGCTGAGCATATCGAAAAACTTCTTCTGCAGACTGAAAAGCGTCGAAGAAGCCCAACATCCCGCCGTCGAGCAGTATAGACCATTCAACTGAGCCGATGAAAACCAAAACCTCCATGCACCTGACCAAAATGAACTCACATAAGTATAGCAATGTCTAGGTTGAAATTCAAAAAAAATTGTTGGACCTGGTGGCTTACCAGCAAAAGCATTTAAAACTGCTCTAAATGACTTTAGGGAGAGCATACACCAACTCATTTCTTAGACCTAGTCAGAAGAGTGTATGCCTGATAATGGAATCGAAATCATTTAGTCGATCTACAAAAAGGAGACCTTCTCAGTGCCGCCAACTATAGACTTATAAGGCTCCTTAATGTTGGGCGTATTTTGTGAAAGTCTGAAACTTTCCTTTAACAACCTGATTGGTCCCTATCAGTCCGGTTTCAGGCCAGGAAAGTCCACAGTTGACTAAATCCTCACATTCCGGGAGACCCTGAAAAAAACTAAAGAAGCCCAAATCAATACCCACTATCTCTGTCTAGTCTTGACATCTCTTCCAAATTCGTCCATCAGGGCAAAATGACAATGAAGAACGCTCGTTGTTCCATCAAGGTCCAAGTGTTTTGATGTCAAAAAAGGTTTAAGATGAAGTGACGACGCTCTCTGTGACTTCCTTAACATCATACCGGAAAGAATTGTGTGAAACTCACAAGATTAGGCATCTACGTACGTAGATGTTATCGGCATATTTCAAAGAACACAGCGGCCTACAACCGATTCGTGGTGGTAAGATCTGGAAAAATCTTTCGGAAAATATTGGGTGCTCCTTTGCCCGTTTGAAGAGCTTTTGAGGATAAAATTGCTCGTAACGGGTTGCTTGCTTGCTTGCCTCTTATTCCAGGATTGATCTGTTTTGTGTATACAACTATATTTACCTACATGCAGATATTGGCTAAATATCTAAACAGATTTTACGAATGTATAGCGAGATATTTCTGCCATTCTCTACCAATTCAATTCTGTGTAGACACCAAAGGAGTCTAATTCCCTGTTTGACTGCTCCCTGCTTTTGAGCAGGTGGTCTGTTTGACTTGACGTTAGAAACTGACTTGCCAATGGACCTCTCATATAATTCATAAAACCTGAGAAAGCCACGTCTTTGGAATCCAGATCCAAGTGTTGGATGGGGACCTCTGTTCATATGTCAGCTCGTGTATGTACCAATCCGTTTAAAAATCGGTCAGAATTTTGCAACTCCTTGTACTCTTATGAAAAATGTGGGGATCTGAGGCCTATCTACAAAATGTAGGGTACTGCAATCGGATAAATGTTTGAGGTACCCTTTCTATGTTCAATCGCATAGTTTCTAAGCTCCACCTAGCCAATTTGGAATTTCTTTGAGTGGCTAAGGCCATATAGCTCATTTCAGTATTTGACTCTGCATAGTCTTGCCCAGTATCTTATTTGCTCTTTTAATTCGTTATTACTAAATCCAAATTTTAGGTAGTTGTCAGAGCATTTCACATGAGATCTGTGAAGGTAATCTGCATAGCCTTTAGAGTTCAGAAATTCCATGAAATCATTAAGAAGTATCGACCACAAGAGTGTAGTTCACCCTAGGGAGAGCTCTTAACACTAATGATATTCAATTACTCGTGGCCCAGTTCTTATGTTTATATAACTGCTCCAACTTCAACTCCTTCTGTCGCCGTCTCACGCAAACTTGTTACATAGTTTAACACGACGTACATGCTTTCAGAGTGGCAAACCAGGCTAGACTGACTCCGCACAACGAATAGGACGTTCACCACCCTACTCGTCGAATTTGACCCAAATTGCGCTGATGTTGCTTGGTTTTCTGAATTCTTCAAGAAGAGCTATGGCATGACCATCAGCGAATGCACAATATCCCCAACATTTCATCACAAAAGCAAACGTAGTTACCAGCTTAACTTACCGAATAGATATGAATGGTTATTTGTTAATCCATCCAACACCAACCTTAACCCTGAAAAGATGCGGGTCCTCAAATGGACGGAGCAACCGATCACCTAATAAACATAATCATAAATCTCCCAGATCCATTCTCCATTCACATTCTAAACCTAACCCCAACTGGAGACTTAAAACCAAAATATTTCCCACTTTCTCCTGTCCTATCTATAATACCCACCTAACAAAGGTACCAATTTCTTCTCTTCCATTCAAGCCCCAACATCAACGAGTTTCTTTAATTCAACCCCTGCCCTGATATTGTCACTGCTTAACTGCCCATACCTCTTGCTACGAATACTAATAACCGCTTTTCCAATTCCGATCTTATAACCGTAGCCAAATATCCAAACTTTATCAGTTCACATATCTTAAGTCCCGCTTCTAAGTGGTCTTCTTCCTAGATTGTTTATCCGCTTAAGCCACCGGATATTAAATTCGTCCAAAATAATATAGATGTCACGGAATTCCGTTGCGCTCACGATAAATCTGATTCTGTTTTCCTTGAAGGAAAAACCAAAACAAGTGTCATGATTTCCATCCAATACGCCTTTCTACTGAAGAAACTAGTCTCAGGAATCGTTACAACAGGCACCACGAAATTTTCAACACAGCTCCCCAAAAGGTTAGGGATGACTTCGCTGATTTCCCCAACTATGTACACTCTCAAAGAGTCTTTCACCTTAAGCGTAGCCGAGCTGGCCATGACAAGTTTTTTCGTTCCCAAATTACCTTCTTGTCTGAATCTTATCTGTACTCTCCTATTCCTCCAAGCAACAAACTCCCTCCTACATTTTACAACCAAAACCTAAGTAAGAAGCTTGTGTTATTGACCTCCCTTTCAACGTCTATACTCTTACAGAAACCAATCTTATCCCCAACATAAAGAACAAGGTATTTTCCGAACTACGTATAATGTTTTCCGGGTTGACAATCACTCTCTCCATATCATAATAGTTGATTCTTCATGGTGAGGTATCCTACTTGCTATTCAAGTAGTAGTAGCCTCAACTCCTCTCTCATCGCTATCTCTTCTTTTGTCAAACTTGCCTTTGTGTCAGTTAAAATAACACTTTCCGAAAGGTCCCTGCACGTAATGTGTTGCTACATTCTCCCAGCTAAAAAAATCGAATCATACATTCTTTCTATGAAGGTAATTGATCAACTTATTGACCTAAGTTATTCCATCGACGATATCCTTATCTTTGGTGACTTTAATCTGCCTCTGCTGAGGTGAATTCCATCGGATGATCATTTCTTTTTCACTGCATCAATAGCTAGTTCACCCAAGGAGTGTATATTCATTGGTCGTACAGCAGACTTAAGCCTATGCTTATCGAGCACACTCAACAACATTTCTTTTGATTTGCCCTTCGAGGACTACCCTAGGATGACCTCTTTATTTTACCTCCCTATCGTGAACGCCTCAATTTCTTAACCTGAATACCATCGAAAAACGCAGAGATATAGCTGACATTCTCTTCATTCATCGACTGCTCTCTGGTTCTGTGGATTGCGCTTCCCTTTACAATTCTTTTTCGTTCAACAATAAGCCTCTTAGGTAATTTAGGATGTAGTCGCCTCTTCTATATTCCAATGTTTTCTTATGACTCCAAAAAAGCAATCTCCCGCATGTTCCGTAAGGTCCACTCAAACATCCACCTTTTTGATTTTAGCCCGAGGACTTCTCGTTTCAAACTTGATTTCCTCCACCATTCACTTATATCCTGAACTTTAATTTTTGTAAGTTTTTACGAGGTGTGTTCAAAAAGTAAGGAGACTTTATATTTTTATAAAAAAAAATATTTATTTATCCATCAGTTTTAATGTTGTCCCCTTCAAAGTAATCCCCCTCAAATATATTACACTTGTGCCAACGCTTTTTGCAATCCTCGAAGCACTTTTCACAAGCACTTCTTGGTATAGACTTGGGGTCTTCCAGCGAAGGCCTTTTTATTTCGTCAATCATTGCAAATCTTCGTCCATTCATAGGTTTCTTCAGTTTTGGGAGCAGGAAAATGTCCGGTGATATGGTGACTGAGGCATGAATGTCGTATTGTTTTTGGCCAAAAAATCTCTCACAAGCAACGATAAATGAGCAGTTACATTATCGTAAGGAAAAAGCCATGAATTGTTTTCCCACAACTCCGGACGTTTTTTTTTTCGTATTGCTTCTCGCAAATGGCGCATAACTTCAAGGTAATACTCCTTTTTGACCGTACGACCTTGAGGTAAAAACTCCTAATGCACTACGCCACGGTAATCGAAAAAAAAAAGTGATCAAAACTTTGACATTTGATCGCACTTGGCATGCTTTTTTCGATCTTAGCTCTCCTGGGTATTTTCATTGAGAAGATTTGGCTTTGGTTTCGACGTCGTAACCATATATGATTCGTCACCAGTGATGACCCTTTTGAGCAAGTCAGATGTCATTCAAGAGCTCCTGAGCTATGCTCATGCAATGGTTCTTCTATTCAAAAGTAAACACGAGCCGACTGATATGCCAGCATCCTCAGCAACTTCTCTTATGGTAAGTCTTCGGTTTTCCAAAACGATTTTCTTCACAGCTTCGACGTTATCATCTTTTATTGATGTGCTGTGGCATCTACTAGGTGAAGTGGAAAGTAATCTCCTTACCGTTATGGTGCCTTGAAGTCTGTTCATATTTAGGTAAACATGCTAAATTTCAGTGCGATACTGTCTTTAGTTTTGTTTTAACAGCAGATTGTTTTTGACGTGTTTGGCATCATGTTGAGTATGGAAAAAAACGATTTTCGTTCTCTCATAAAACATTATTTTTTGAGAGGCAAAACGGCAAAGGAAACAAAAGAAAAGTTGGAATATTATGGGGCTAATGCTCCGTCAGATTACACCGTCAAATATTTGTTTCGAGACTTTCGTGGTGACCGCAACTCCACTACCGATCAAGTCCGCAGCGGCAGGCCCTCCGATGCGGTTACAGAGGGCAACGTCAAAAAAATATATGAAATGGTGTTGGCTGACCGGAAAGTAAAGATGCGCGAGCTAGCAGATACCACAAAGATTAATACTGAGCGCACACGCCATATTTTGGGCAATATTCTGCATATGAAAAAGTTATCCTGCCGCTGGGTGCCTAGCTTACTCACTCCTGACCAAAAACACGAACGCGAGAGCACTTCGAAAGAGTGTTTGGACTTGCTGATGCGGAATCGGGTGCGGAATGAGTGCCCGGCAATGGACTGAAGTCGGCACGAGTGCTCCGAAGCGGCCAAGGGCAGCTCGATGGGTCGGAAAGGTTATGGCGTCGATTTTCTGAGATTGTCATGGCATTCTCTTCGTGGATTACCTCGAAAAAAGAAAAACCATCAACAGCGAGTATTACTGTGCATTATTGGAGCGATTGAATGCCGAAATCGCTGCAAAACGGCCTCACAAGAAGCGAAAAAAAAAATTTGTTTTTTCAAAACAATGCATCGGCGCACGAGAGCATCGCAACCATGGCTAAAATCAGTGACTTACGGCTCTAATTGCTGTCGCATCCACCGTATTTGCCCGATTTAGCTCCCTCGGACTATTATCTCTTCCCAAACCTCAAAAGATGGCTCATCAATAAAAAATTCAGCTCACGCGAGGAAATCATCGACGCTACGGAGGAGTATTTTGCAGACCTTCCGGAAAATTACTTTTCGGACGGGATCAAGAAGTTAGAAAATCGCTAGAATAAGTGTATCAAACTACAAGAAAAGGGGACTATATTGAATAAAATAAAAAAACATTTTACAAAATTTTTTTTTTTTATTCCCAAGGAGGTTACTTTTCACCCCATCTAGTAGAGCGAGGTTCATCATTGGCATCTTCCCGGCCATTTTAGAAGAGCTTGTACTACTTGTAAACAATTTTTTTTTTACTTAGAGCATACTCATCGTGTTCATTCACTCAACACTTTTCAAGTGTTTTAGGGCACTTGAGTCCATTTTTTACACAAATTTTAATGCAAATTCTTTGCTCCATTGTTTTTTTTAAACAATAATTGAAAATCGCCGAGCGGACCAAAACACATCTAACGTTTCTATCTGTGAAAAACATACTAATTATGCTGTATACTTGAAACTGTATATTTCACAAAAATATTTCATAGACCAGTGTGCTTAGCAGAGCTGAGTTTGTGCATTTGCACAAAAAGGAGTTCTAAGTCATACATACATATGTTCTCCCTTATGTATAGGTCAATTGGTTTTTCATTATCTTGCAACCAGGAAAGTGGGTTTGCAGAATGAGCTTTACTGCCTCATTGGAGGTACCCGTAAGGTTCCCTTCTGGACCTTTTGTGTACATATGGGGTCAGCATACTCTTTCGATAGCGACTTTTGTATTCTAGCAGTAGTCGGAGTATTTCTAAATTATTCAAAAAAATTGCACCAAAATTCACTCTGGGATTTTCTGAGTTCTTTGCTATACATTGTGATAGACTTTTTGTAGTCCTCCAAGCTATTTATTCTTTTAGCTTTATTGAATTCCTATAGAACTTTGTACCTTGTGGTTCCATCAAGGAGATTCTGAGCATATCGTCACCAGTCATTTATTTTTGGGCTCCTAGAGATTCCAGAACTTTTCATCCTAAGTAGAGCAAACACTTTTGGTCAGATATGACGACCTCATTGGAAACCCTCCATTTTATTAGAGGTCTAAGACCTCCTGCAATTATTATTGGGTATATATTTTAATTCGTGCTGTTTTTTTTTTGCAAAATTTTAACGTTTATTTAAGAAAAACCTGTAGAAGAGTATTATTCAAAGTATTGCCCATCTGAAGCTATGACCTTTTCCTATCTTTCTGGCAATTTGTGGATCCCATCACAAAAGAACTGCGCCGGCTTGGAAGCCAAGAATGAATCAAGCCAATTTTTGATATGTTGTGAACCGTATTTCAGTGAGAGCGTTCTGCATCGACCGGAACAAATGGTAGTCAGAAGGGGCAAATTCTGAGCTATAAGGCGGGTGGGATAAGACTTCCCATCCACTGTTTTCCAAATTGTTCTTAACTTGAATAGCAACGTGGGGCCGAGCGTTGTCATGATGGAAAATTATTGCCTCGTGTCTGGTCGCACATTCCGGGCGTTTTTCGGTTACTGCTCTCTTCAAACGGATTAATTGTGTTCGGTAGCGTTGTCCATTGATGGTTTCACCCAGTTTTAGTAGCTCATAATACAGCACACCCACCTGATCCCACCAAATACATGGATATTCGGCTTTGCCGTTGATTTGGCTGGTTGGCCAGGTTTCACATATGATTTTTTGCGCTTGGGGTTGTCGTAATGGATTCATTTTTCATCACCAGTAACAATCCGATGCAAAAATGACTTCCTTTTGTGGCGTTCCAGTAGCATTTCAGACATGCAAAACCGCCTTTCGACGTCTCTCGGCTTGAGTTCATGTGGAACCTAATTTCCTTGCTTTTGAATATATCCAGCTGACTTTAAACATTTTGAAATAGCTGGTTGAGTGACACTCAAAGATTCTGCGAGCTCTTCTTGTGTTTGGCAACAGTCTTCATAGAGCAACGCTTCCAGTTCTTCATCTTCAAACTTTTTTGGCTGCCCAGGATGTTCATCGTCTTCCAAGCCAAAATCACCACTTTTAAATCGTGCAAACCACCCCGCAAAAACACTTTTTCAGGCACAAAGTTCGACATATTTGAGTGGAAAAAAAATTATTGTTGTTTACGCTTCAAATGACATGTTCTGAACTGACGAACAATGACAGTAGCTTTCCAACGCATGTTCCTATTTAATAATAACAATGGAATAATACAAGTTACGCCAATCTTAGCAAACCGCACCATATAACTGGTTAGTATGAATGATAAGAGCAACTCAACAGTCACAGTCACTGATAAGAGACCTTTTGTTAGTTAAAGAATATTCCACAAGTACGTCGACAGTGTCAGCTGGTGCTAGTTCAGAGTCATCTGGAAAGTAGGATTAGGCAATACCGACCTCTATTCGATGTTATCCTCTAAATGGTAAGATTATATTGTCAGTATCTATAACACAATTATCGTAGCCATGTTCTGGCTGCAGTTTCATCATAGATTATCTGTGCATTTTGAGGCCTTGTAAATGGCTTTTGTTGATCCATGGTTGTTGTAGTAGGCCTATGTTGGTTATACCACCGACAAACCCCTGTTAATCTCCGCTATTACTGCTTTAATATGCTGGAGTTGTTGACACTAATGAATTTGTTTTGGTGTCAGAGTCACTGAGAGATTGTATTATGATGTATTGGACCTCTTCTCCATTGA
Source organism: Volucella inanis (assembly GCA_907269105.1). NCBI lineage: Eukaryota > Metazoa > Arthropoda > Insecta > Diptera > Syrphidae > Volucella > Volucella inanis. The sequence continues at coordinate 228,851,152 of OU026153.1, read as the reverse complement.
GACTTTTATTCTACCCCTGTACAAGGTTCACGCTCTTGGTGGTAGGAACGCTGTGGAGTCGGGGAAGTACCTCACTGCAACCCATGAGTGAGGTATCTCTACTCCTTTGTGGTTCACGGCGACACATTTATTATGGTGGCCTTGACTTAACCCAAATTTATGTCCTCCGTACAACGCAAGAATTTTGTTTTAATTGTGGTCGGGGCTGAGGCCCCCATTTATTTGGCTTAATCTACACTTGCGGTCATAAAAACCGCACCATATCAAAATGATTGAAAAATTGTTAATAACTACGATAAAAATTTTTATAATGAAATGAAATTTTGGTTGAGTACTCCGCAGTAGTTTGTAAGTATTTCTATCTAATTTCCATCTGTTTATTGAATGTGTGAAAAAAGATATTAACAAAGAAAGAAAAACCAGTAAATTTTCTTATTTTTTTAAAATATTTTCATACAGTCATTGGTTAACAAAATCAAACGATATATTTTTTATGTATGTGTATATAAGATGTTTAGATATGCCACTTTTACCAAAAAATTATCAATACCGAGTTGCTCCTCCTTTGGCGGTTATAACCGCTTTTATTCTAGAAGGCATCGAGTTTACTAGAAGTAATATCCCTTGAAATTTCAGTATTCCGTACATGATAAAGAACTTCATTTAGCTTTTTTTTACCCTCTGGTTTATTTTAAGCCACCTTACGTTTCATTACATGCCACAAGTGTTCGATTGGGTTTAAATTGGGCGAATTAGCTGGCCAGTCTAGTCTAGTAATTCCGAGGTCATCAAACGTTATCTTGAGCTGAAAATTACTGAAAGACTGTAGTTACTTGTCTGTTTATTATTTATAAATTAGACATCTAGAAGTTGATTTGTAACACTTTACTTACGGATTTGGCGAGGTGACAAGGTGCATCTTGAAAAATGCACTTGTCAGTATACGAATAATGCTGTTCAATTGCTGGTACCATAAACTCCCTTACTACTTCTCCATACTTTTGAGTGTTCATAGTTCCATTAACAAAGTGCAAAGAGCGAAAAACTTAAAAAGAAAAACATCCCCAAACCGTCTGGCTTTGAGGAAACTTCTCTGTTTTGACTATGCACTCGTCCTTGAACCTTTCACCTGCTGATTGTCGTACGTATGGCAAATTGTCGGCACACAACAAATTAAATTTTGCTTTCATCGGACCATATCACACATCGCCAATCATCCTGCGTCCAATCTTCGTACTTTTTTGCCCACATCAAGCGAGCTTGTTTCATTTTTGTGGTTAGGAGAGGTTTTTTCGCTGGTCGTCTTCCATATAAACCTATCTCCCGTAGCCATCGGCGTATGGTTTCGGCGCTTAGATCAACTTGATGAAATTCACTCAGCTCTGCTCTTATACGGAGAGCACTTTTAAGCGATCTTTCATGATAATTCGTTGTAATACATTGTCCGTCTTCTGGGTTGTTTTACGTTTTCTTCCCGAGCCATTTTTCTTTTACAGTGGATCTAAATTTTCTTTTTTCTTCATCAGTCGTACGATAGTTGAATGACAGCATCCTATTTTAACCGCAGTTTCACGATAGCCAAGCCCTTCTTCGACTAAAGTCAATATTTGAAATTTTTCGTCCCGAGTCAGTTGATGATATTTACCAGACATTTCACTTTTTTTTACTTGTTACCGTCACAACTCAATTCAAACTGATTTTTTTTGCACAGAATACGAGGCCGAACTCAGCTATGGGAAAAACCCTTACTATCTGATGTAATGAGGCATTTTTTCAGAACTCATTAGGTGGTGCGGTTTTTATGACCGCAAGTGTAACTTGAACAGAAAGACTTAAGAGCCAGAAAAGGAGTGCTCAGTTTGAAATCAAAAACGGAGAGGTTTGAGTTGACCTTTCGGCATGATTGCTTTCAAAATTACTAACTTGACGCCTATCAGTAGGTCTGTGAAAAAAAGCAGTAGTCCACTTCCCATTTATTTCTTTATCCAAAACCGCCTTAAATGTAAGGAGTTTATCGTCACTTTGCTGCTTCTTGCAAGATTTGGTCTATGCCAATAGAGGATGCCTTCACAACCTTTTCGGTTTTTGTGCCAAAGGGTTTCTGTGGTCTAGCGTACAGTCCTTCTTTCGTCATCCCTCCGCTTAATCTTTTAAAATCGGGCCATCTTTCTATAGTTGTAACATTTTCATCATCTATGGGTTTGCTTCAACACAAAGCTCTGTGCTGCTTCCTTCGTTTTTTGAGGTACAGTGACCTCTTTTATTTGAGAAGCCTTTGTAGCCGTATTCGAGATTTATTTATTTATTTTTTTTTTTTTTTTTTGACATTTGATTGACTCAATCATTTTATTGACACAAATGAAACGGTATTCAGTAGAAAGAAGGCCGCGTCTATGCCAAGTCCGAATTCTAGTGACTAGACACTTCATTATCCTCGATTCCGTCGGGATTGGGAACTTTAAGGATTTCACTCTTTTCGCCTACATATAATCGCTAAACCCTGGGCTGCGGCATTTCGGACAGGCAAGCTGTTACGGCACAGAGTCAACGAAAAAACAAAAAAAAATATTAAAATACTTTTTCGTTTCAACAAATTTGTTTACCAGAAAGTTGCTTGAATATTCAGCAACATCGAGTAACACATATAAAATGACAATGTTCCAAGTTGTCCGGAAAAACGACCCAACCATCATTAGATTTAAAATTCGTTAATTCATTACAACTGCCATTGCCATATTACCGCTAAGGCTTACGAAAATCGTCATAACGTATTATTCGTTCATTAATTTCAACCCCTACCCCCAAACAGATTAGACAAGATTTCAAGTTGACTTAACGTGTATTTGTAGTTAGACGGAACATTCGTTTATAGTTTCGTCGTTTTTGGCACAAATCCGTTCACTTCAGTGGCATGAGTTACGAGTTAATCCACCCAAAAAGCAGGCAACACCGCCAACGGATCATTTGTGTAATTTTCGCACACTATAATCACAAAAGTAGGCAAAACCAAAACCGTCCAGCACTTAGGAGTAAGTTCATTAATTTTCCTTTCATTCATTAACACTCTTTCGAGGAAGGCGAATCCGGGCACGAGTACCGGTTTGAATCGGGATTCGGATTCTAGTTTGGGTGCCATAATTCGCAGTGTTCACTGAATAGCAGATCTGCTCTATCAAAATAATTAAGCACGTGAAAATCGCACAACAACTCTTAAAATAATTGACAAACAATGGCCAAGTGTCATAGGGTGAAATGTGAAATACGTATAATTACCACGTCGGCTGGTAAGTACTCGGCACTGGAACCAGTCCCAAAGCCGGATCTATAGTGACACCCTTAATCCCTAGTCTGTAGGCGGAGTGCTCGGATAAGTGGTAATTCACAATCAGGAAATCAAGTGACATTCTATTAAATGTGATTGATTATGGACAATGACTGAAAGCACAAGTTCCGGTTGCCATCGGAGTAAGTTTTCCTCGTCATTGTCGTCGTCGATGTTGAGGGTCTTTTTTGTGTTTGTATCTTTTGGGGACAAAGTTTTCGACAAAGTTTTCGGGTTAGGATTCAGCCAAATGAAAAAGATGGTTACCATCCCTAAAGGGACGATTAGAAAGAATAGGAAGCACCCTCCTTCCTGAAGAATAATTACACTTGTTTATGGGATGTACCCAGGGTGTACTGAAAGTATTCTATACTATACACTGTATACGAGCTCATGAGTGATTGATCCTCTTGGACTGGAAACGAATCATTACTTGTCGACGACTTTGAGTCAGTAATTACCGTTAGTAAGTCGTGATTTAATGAGCAGCAATCCGGTGGTGCTTGTAAGTATGTAAGTATAGCCGCCCAGACATCTCACATCCGCTTGACGCACAAAGTGCGTGACGGAAAGGTAGACATGTTTTACTCCTGAAGGTCACCATAAGTCAATGGCCAAACACTGGGGATAGCTTCCTGGTGATGTGTGATATTAATTTTTACGTTCCTTTCAATTTTTTTACTTCTTTTTCAGTTTTTGTTTCTTTTTCTTTTATTCATTTCTGCATTTTTATGGTTAATTTTTTTTTTCTTTTTTTTATGAACGATGACAGTAACGAACGTGCTTGGAAATTATTAGGTTTTTCGTTTGTAAAGTTTCACTTTTACTATCCTGGGAGTTTGTTTTTGCTGTTGCTCTAGTAGATATTGCGTGCGCACGTGAGAGAGTGTGGCTCTAAGTGAGTTGCTGGAATTATAATAGAATTTGTTTGGTGTATTACGAAAAGAGGGTGATTGAGCTGTTGCCTAGCCGGGGATGAAACAAAATCGTGTTTTATTATGAATGGAGATTAGGTTTCCGTTTTTAGTACAAAAGTTGTTGTACTCGTTAATGAGGTTAAAATGGTCTTAACTTGTCGGTGTTTGATATCAGTGTGAGAGCTTTATGTCGCATGAGTGTCACCTGCCGGAATTTAAAGAGTGTAAGGCTTTATCGAAAATCCAACAAGGGCTTCGTTTAACTAAACGACTGTTAAAGACTAAAGGAATGATGTTTTCAAATAGGTTTACATACGTGTTAACATTTCTTGCTATTAACACGTATATGAGTTTTGAGAAGAACGACAAACCATCAATAAGATTATTTTGAACTATTTTGGATTTCTTTGAAATATTTTAGGTAATAAACCATACAGCTAGCTCAACCTTTTAGACAACCTGGGATCCACAAGGGCACATAGCGCTCTTCTTATCAAAATGCAAATAAATCAGATTGATAACATTGCTGTAGACAACAAAGTAGTAGCCAATAGTGCAAGTATCAAAAGCAGTGCAGCGCCAAGAAATTACAGTGAAGACACTTAAAGTCGGGTGGCGTCAACTGAAGAAAATCGTGTTTCCTTGAAGGACCATCATAATAACTCTTCAACTACATCATGTGCGGAGGACCAGTGGCAATGTATTTGTTCAGTTGGTGAAAGGCAACAAGACCTGTTCTCTAATGAGAAACATGAGAAAAAAAACCCTCGCCAAGTCTCTAGAAAAATTGAAAATTTCCAATTTCAATTCAACTTAGCGTATTCATTCACCAATCTAAATCAGCACCATAATGTCTAATTTGAGGAGACGTACCTTTCCGCAACCGGTTCCGTCGTTACAGTAGAATACGTGTCTGAATCACCTATGTACAAGTTGGTGTGTGTCGGCTACTTAGAGATAGTGGGTAAAGTCATTCGCCTCGAAGGTTGAATGAGCACCATTCAGGTATACGAAGAAACATTTTCAGACCACAGATACATCCAATTTGGATTAGATGATGCTCCTCCTAGCCAACCAGCAGTTATCGGAAAACTGATTAACCAACATACAGGGAAATACTAGAAATCCTATCCTTTGATCTCTTAAATCCCCAATTAGCTTGATATGAAAGTCAATGAGTACACCCTCATCAGACTATGGCTTCTTCACGCGCTCTTATTTTACCTAGAGACACAAAAAAGTCACACTGCTAAGAAACGCTTCCAGAAAACTTTTCAACGTAGCAAAAAGCACAAGAAAAGTAACTAACTGGGACTCATGCAATGATATTTTCTGAAAAACAATTGAGTAATGCAAGGCGATAAGTCATTCTGTAACAAAATAACAAAAATCTCTGAGGCATCGCTGCTTAGATAATTCCTCTCTACAAATCCTATGATGCCTAGCTGTTTGAAAGAAACCAATGGCTCTTGGACAAGCTTAAGTGATGAATCACTCAACCTGCCACTGAATACCCACTTTCCAGGTAGCTCCCTATTCGCGGCCAATAGCAACCACAACAGGACTATTGCAACCGCGACTAAAATTTACTGTCTGATTACAAGAGACAAACAATACAAGTCTGCTGTTTCGGACGGTATAATGCTTGCCGAGCTACAAAGGTCTTCATATATTATTCTGACTACGCTAGAGAAAATCATGAGGAGTTATCCTTGGAGGAAAGTTTTTGTTTTATAATTGGCGCGACCCCAAGAGATTTTATATACTCTTAAGCGCGGCGAAAAGAAGTTGGGGAGTGATAAAAGAGAGATACTGTTGTGTGAAGGTTTTAAATGTTTACAACTAATGACTAGGAAAGAAAAGATTTTTCAGTGCATTCAATAAGCAAGTAGTATGACTTACAATCACGATATTTCAGAGCACGTCCGAAGGTGGGCTTGAGCTTGTTTTGGCGAGCATTCATAGCGGGACGGATGTTACAGTAAAAGTTTAAAGGGGCACTTTTGGTGAAAACAGCCATACAACGAGATGAGACAGATGTTACGCAAGGGAAAGTCTGTGGAAATGGCCCTGTATTCATTGACATTTTGGTTAATGATTTGGTTTTCCGTCGTGTAGCAGCAAAGTTGGTGCCAAAATTGAATTCGATCCCACATTCATCAAAAGGATCATTACTGGAGTCGAGACGTGGGCCTTTGAGTACGACAAGCAATTCAGACATCAGGCAAGTGAATGGCGTTCACCAAATGAACCGAGACCAAAAAAACCACGTCGTTTCTAATAAAAAAAGAAGGCAATGCTCACAGTTTAGAATGTAATAAGCAGATTTATTCACAATATTTGATAGCGTTTATCATTTCTCCTGGTTGAAGAAATGAAAAGTGGATTGGTTCTTTCGATGTGCACCAAATTGTCACCATAACTTTTTTTGGGTGAAGATCGGGCTTGAAGCTGTGTTTTGGTTTTTCATCTACCCATGTCAAAAACGTGCAAAACGTTTAGTTTCCTTATGCAAGCGATGCGCAAATTTCTAGGCGCCGTAGTTTTTGGTATTAGTTCGGTTCATAGAGTACCCACTTATCGAGTTTCTTTACTTTTCCTATAAAAGAAAGATATCGACTTATTGTCATTGGGGATACTCACATGCTTTGTGCAATCTCAATAGGTCCGCATCCACCGTTGCTCTTAAAACATCATCGTCAACTAACGCGTTCGGCTTTCCACGTGATTCACTTTCGAGGTTGAAATCTCCCGAACGGAACTTTCCAAACCAACGTCCAACGCATTAACTTTTTGTTTTTATTTGAAGAAAAGTGCTGCAAGGTCGCATCGAATACTTGTCGAGGCATGCTCTATCAGAAGCAACATGCAAAAGATGGTTTCAACGGTTCAGAGATTACGATTTTGATCTGAGAAGTGAAGAACGCAGAAGACCACCAAAAAAGTTTGAAGACCCCGAATTGCAAACAATATTGGATGAAAATAACACTTTGAGTCAGAAACAAATTGCATACATGTTAAATGTTGCACAACAAACAATTTCTGACCATACAAAAGCTATGGGAAGGATCCGAAAGTCTGGAAAATGGGTGCCACATGAATTGAATGAAAGACAGATGGAAAACCGAAAAACCACTTGTGAAATTTTGCTTCAAAGACACGATAATAAATCAGTTTATTGTTACTGGCGAGGAAAAACAGATTTATTTTCAGAATCCTTAACGGAAAAAATCATGGGTAAATCCGGGACAACCATCAACTTCGACTGCAAAACCATATCGATTCGGCAAGAAGACAATGCTGTGTATTTGTTGTGAATAGAAAGATGTGGTGTACCATGAGCTCCTTAAACCTGAAGAAACAGTTAATACAGATCGCTACCGATACAATGATTAATTTGAATCATGCATTGATCCAAAAACGACCAGAATAGGCCAGAAGACACAGGAAGATAATTTTGCTCCATGCCGTTGCACCTGCACACAAAGCAAAACTGGTTCATGATACAACCAAAGCACTTGCTGGAGCTGCTATCCCACCCGCCGTATTCACCAGACCTGGCTCCTTCCGACTACCATTTGTTTTCATCTATGGGATACGCATTAGCTGAGTAACTCATCGAATCCTACGAGGAAGTCGAAAAGGTTTGCTTCAAAAGACGAAGAAATTAATTGGCGTGGAATCCATAAATTACCTGAAAGATAGGAAAAATATGTAGCTAGCAATGGCCAGTACCTTGAACAAAATGTTTTTTACTTTCCCATTCAAATTTAGTGTTTTATTTTCACAAAAAAAAAACGATCATTTCATACCGGTACGCCTGGTATGAAGTGTGTTCGAAAATTTAAGTCCGAAACGGCTGCTATTTCGCGTTCAATGTTGGTTCTGAGCTCTTCCAACATCGTCGGCGTGTTGGCATAAACCAATGACTTAACGTAGCCCCACAGAAAATAGTCAAGCGACGTTCAATCGCACGAACGAGGCGGCCAATCGACTGGCCCATGTCTTGAGATAACACGCTTACCATACTTACTCTTCAATAAATTGATTGTAGCGTGTGCTGTGTAGATTATGGCACCATTCTGCTTAATATTACAAAGGCCTTGTTGAAGTCTAACAACATAACTAGAACATCTTGGTTTTTGTTTAGACCTGCGTTAATTACATTTGCGAGATCTCCCAGTAGTAACCCAATGCTCTTATTTTTTTTTGGTTTGACTGTAAAACCTAATGTTTTTCTGTGAAATTTGTTAGTCTTCCTACTATTATTTCCTGCATTTTTTTACAACAGGCAGGATTGCAGTGGGCCCACTGTAACATAGTTCTCTATCTGGTTTTTCCCTCCCCCCTTGTATATAGGACGTATTATCGACGTTTTTTAATAACTTCGGAACGCAAGATAACCCTAGTTTGATCGGTCTAATATTATCTGCTACTGGTCCCCTGTCGGTTTTTAAACTGCACAACATTCTGTAAACTTCTGCTTCGCTGGCCTCCTCTACATAGATTGATTGTGCGAGATGTATGTTTTCATGGGACGAGGTTTTGTGAGAGCATCTATGCACTTTCTTGGATGCTTGACTAGTGAATTGTTCCGTAAATTTCTCAGCAAAGTTCGTTAGTTTCGTATTCACCGGAAAATTGTTCATAACTATCTCATCTATCGATCTATTTTTTTGCCCCATAGAAGTTAGTCTTATTCACAACATTTCTATATTTTTTATACTCAGTTTCATATCCTCGGTTTAGTAGGTTGTTTTTCAATTTCCTATAGAGCTCGTCTCTTCTTTTGCATATTCTAGCTACATTAGAGGTTATTCATTTTTTTTTATTTGCGATTTTTCGTATTTGCTATTTTTGTCGTTTGCGTGTATATATCCTTCATTTTGCTTACAAATCTTGGGTATGTAATTTAATTCGTGCGGCTTTTTTTTCAAAATTTGAACGTTTATTTAAGATAAACATGTACAGTAGTATTATTCAAAGTATTGCCCATCTGAAGCTATGACTTTTTCCCATATTTCTGGCAATTTGTGGATCCCATCCCAAAAGAACTGCGCCGGCTTGGAAGCCAAGAATGAATCAAGCCAATTTTTGATATTCTTCTCTGATGTGAACCGTATTTCAGTGAGGGCGTTCTGCATCGACCGGAACAAATGGTAGTCAGAAGGGGCAAGGTCTTGGCTATAAGGCGGGTGGGGTAAGACTTCCCATCCACTGTTTTCCAAATAGTTCTTAACCGGAATAGCAACGTGAGGCTGAGCTTTGTCATGATGGAAAATTATTGCCTCGTGTCTGGTCGCATATTCCGGGCGTTTTTCGACTACTGCTCTCTTCAAACGGATTAATTGTGTTCGGTAGCGTTGTCCATTGTTGGTCTCACCCGGTTTTACCAGCTCATAATACAGCATACCCATCTGATCCCACCAAATACAGAGCATGACCTTCGCGCAAAAATGACTTCCTTTTGTGGCGTTCCAGCAGCATTTCGGACATGCAAAACCGCCTTTCGACGTCTCTCAGCTTGAGTTCATGTGGAACCCAATTTCCTTGCTTTTGAATATATCCAGCTGCTTTTAAACGTTTTGAAATGGCTGCCTGAGTGACACTCAAAGATTCTGCGAGCTCTTCTTGTGTTTGGCAACAATCTTCATAGAGTAATGCATCTAGTTCTTCATCTAAACTTTTTTAGCTGCCCAGGACGTTCATTGTCTTCCAAGCCAAAATCACCACTTTTAAATTGTGCAAACCACTTTGGGCACGTTCGCTCAGCTAGCGCATGTTCACCATAAACTTTCACCAAAATACGATGACTTTCGGCAGCAGTTTTCTTCATATTAAAGTAATGAAGAAGAACTCCCCGCAAAAACACTTTTTCAGGCACAAAGTTCGACATGTTTGAGTGAAAAAAGCTATTGTTTCTTACGCTTCACATGAATGACATATACTGAAATGACGTACAATGACAGTAGCTTTCCAACGCATATTCCAATGGAATAATATAATGAAAACTTAATTCAATTAATTCGATTCTCCAAGGGATTCCATATTAGACCTGTCTTTTTATTTAAAATGTTAAGGGATAGAGTACTGCTTTTATTGCATCGAGAGAAGAAGGTATCATATCGACTAGGCGTGGACAGTGAAAATAAGCAGCAATCGGAGTTCGATCCCGAATATACCTGTACTACTTTTCAAATTATAACTTCTGTTTCTGTTCATTTGCTCTATTTTCGCAGTATACTTTGGCTCTGCAAGACACAAGGATAGTGATTGGACTTGGGAACAATAATACACCATGTTATCTTCTCCACAAATGTCTGACCTTACTTTGTACCTTTAACTATAGATTAATGTTTCGTATTGGCAACTCACATTTTATGTCCCTCACGTTTCTTCAGACTTCTTTTGCAAAACAAAGTTAAAGTTTCACCTCAAGTCCTGAGTATGACGACTTTTAAGCTTTTAAGAATACAAGATTAAATCATCAGGACAAGTTTATAACTTACTTTGTCGAATTCGACGTTCTTAATACAGAATGATAAGCCTTTGTTGTCAGAGGCGAAAGATGATCACATGAAATGCCTTCTCAATAAGTTTTCCACATGATTGCAATAGCAAGGCGAACAAAATAAAATCAAAATCAAAACCATACTATAGTTTCAATTCAATCGAAAGCACTACCAACTGTTACCAATCCGCTTCCCACCCCTCATCCTGTACAGCAGATGCAAAAACTAAACAAGAAAGCCAAAGCAATTTCATGTAAACCACAATTGAACGAGAGAGAAACCGTAGAGAGATGTTATCCTCTGGCTGTGCTGACAAAAGCAATCCATGCCCTAAATTAACTTTAATAGAATTTCAACTGAAATCTACTCTTTTACATACCAACATACATACTGCTATTTGGAACTCTCCTCCAGAACAGTCCCTAATATTCATTGATTTGAAAAATTGTACATGCAAAAGTTTCTTATTCTTCTCCGCCAACAGATTAAACTCCAACACAGAGCACGCTGAACGAAATCACTTCTAGATACATTATCAAAAGCAGGCATTATGCAAATATTCTCAAAATTTATCCATTTATTTCGGAATCACAAAAAAAAAAGAAAAAAAAGAGAGAAACGAAAAGTAGGAGTATCATGGTATTCACATAGATCTACAAGGAACCATTCCTACTCAAATCCCACGGCAGCCTCGAGACAGAATCCAATGAAAGAAACTGATGACATCACCAGTTATTATGCCGGATGATTCGAACCACACATAGATACGAGTTAATACCTTCTCGAACCCGTACCCATATTCGAATCCCAACACGAATCGGAACCCTATTCCGAATCTGAAGCCGAGGCAACCCACTAAATCCCATTATGGATTACAAGGCTTTAAATTGCCAAAAGATGGAATCTGCAATTCATATCTATTTCTCAATTTTCCGCTGATAAGTTAATTTAAATAAATTCGCCTACTTTAGCCTGCTTTCGCCTATATTTTTGGGAAGGCATTTAAAGGTCGTTATCATCGTTGACTATTTCGGGCCTTGTGTACCTTTATTTGTGGGTTTTGCTGTTATCCCTTTGATCGACGGTCCGGAATGCGAAGAAGACAGGCTTAGTATGTCCTTGCTCGGGTAGTATATGGAATTACCTGGAAAATTTTCTTCCGATGATTTTGTTGTCCGCATTTTTTTATTTTTCTTTTCAAAGGAAATATATTTCGTCCATATACCACTGCGTTTCTTCGAATAGACTATGAGTTGCGAAAACAAATTGGCCTTTATATTGTTTACGACCTAGGGACATACAAATGCACAGTAAATAATTTATGTGCAGAGGGTAGAATTATTGTATGTAGGTGAAGACAAAAGGCGTTAAAGTTCAACTGGCACAAAAAAAAATCGTATTCTTCTGTTCTGGGTTCCTTGTTTCTACAGTTTTATTGGATTTTATGTTGAAGTGGAAAATCATAAATTTCCTTGAAGTAACACTTGATGTTAACACAACTTTAACTTGACTCATTTGTTTAAATTTTTTTATTTGCGTGATTTGTATGTTATTAGGGTGATTCGTATGGAAAACTTGTCGTTCACAGACCGTCGTCGTGGAGATAAAACGTGTTTCGGCTTTTCGCAAAAGCGGGAATAGAAATTTTCATTTTCATGTTTTATATATTCCTATGTAAACAAATCAAAGTAAATTAAGGCAAAGTCAACAATGGATGACGAAGAGCGGTCCGCTCCCCTTTAACGGGGATAGCGGGAGGCATGACTACAGCTGACGTTGGAATACTATTAGACTACCATTGTTGTGATAAGAAGAGAAACAGCCTTCGCTGTCAGTTTCATCCAAAAGTCTTTCAGGTAGAGCGGGCGAAGGGGCACCTTCAGCATCAGCAGCAGCGAAAGAGATGTGTCAAGTGTCCGAGTGCGATGAGTATCCCATACATCTCCGATGGTGGGGAAGGACGTTATAACAATAACTTCGTCGGACTCGGAGAGGAAGTAGAAACCAAGCAAAAGACACCTGCAGCAAAGGGTACTTGCCATAAAGGTTAAACAAAGGGAGAAAGAGTGTCATTTAAAGCTACAGTGCAATGTTTTACAACTTTAACAAAACCAAAATGTATCACAGATAAGACAAATGAAGAAACAAGTACAGCTGCAACAGAAATAACAGCCTAAGTTACAGGGGCAACAACAACTCTAATAATACCAAAAGCAACCACAAAAAAAAGCAAAAAACAGGCCATAGGAAATAACTTTTTATCAAAAGATTAAGCTGTATGGAGTGCTATTTAAAAATTAAGAACTTTCTGAAGGACAAGATGACGGAGTTCTTCTGCTTTGCACCAAAGTGTGAAATGGGGTAGAAAATTCTGATAGGGGGGATGGCACCGTCTACCAACCCGGAGGAGCTTCTCGCATTACTCAAATAGAAAGGGTGCGACGAGCTAAAGGAGCTAAACCATTCACCACAGCTGGGGCAAAACGAGAAAAGCGGAAACTACCATTTTTCCTGGTCCAGCTAACTCCCAACAGCAAACTGGATGGTCTGAAGAGTATTAAAGTCCTATTTAAGAAGAGCGAAAATATTTTACAATGTGTTCGCTGTCAAAGGTTCGGGCACCCCGCATCTAATTGCGAAATGCAACGGCGATGTGTTAAGTACGGAAAGGACCATCAGTTCGAGGAATTTGCTCTGGGTAGTGAAGAAACGTCAGATGAAAGCCGGTCACCGTGCGCCTTATGTAAGAACACGGGGCACACCGCCAAATTTATCACAGTTGTCCTAAGCTCCAGCTCATAGGGAAAGAAAATCAGGCTCGGCAACAAAAGGTGCTGGTTAAACCAACACAAGCCCTCAGTCAAACACTAGCCGTCACTACCTAAATTATCTACGCCCAAATGACTGCAAGCCACAGTGTCAAGAGCATTGGAAGCTTCATCTGATATGATAGCTATTTAACTGTCTATACAGGGTCAAATAGCTTAGCTAAAACTTCAGATTCAAGAGCAGAGTATGAGTGTAGACTAAAGCTATGCAGTTCTGCCTGGCCTAACGCACCTCCAGTGGTAATGGGTACGAACTCGGCGGAAAGAACCTTAAATGTACTTGCATTGAGTGCAAGTTCACTTACAAAGATCGAAAGTAAATAAAGCCCTTGATGTGCTTTTGGTTATCGAGACTAAGCTTACCAAAGAACACAAAATGAGGCACAGAATATAAGAATATACTCAAATTCACATGACTGGTTTTGGCATCGTAACCACATAAAGCATAATTACAATGCGGAACGCTCCCTGCTTTGAAGTCAAACAAGATCTAAACAAAGAAATGTGCACCACACATCAACCACCAGCTGGACAATGGACAATAACCTTTTTAGAAAAGCCCTCAGAAGCCTCAGATTGCTAGAGCATGTAGAACGAATAAATATGAACGGTCCAAGCTGAAGAGTCTTCGGTTCCTGGCCAGAGCAATAGCGCAGTAGAAGAAAACTCATCTTTAGATGGCGCGTATAAGTGGAAGGGGACTTCAACAATCTTAAAGAACTGAACTGGAGGCGGTTGACATGACTGGAACCGTGTTTTATTGGTTAGGGCCCATGTCTATCCCAAACTAAGCAAGTAAGTTAGAACTTTTATGATACCGCGATGATTTTAAAGAGAACTTTCACGGCTTTTCTCTTCTGTGTTACTGCATCAGACAAAAACATTACAAAATACATAAGTGAATGACATATTCAGACAACAAGGAATGTTCTAACCTCTGCTATCCCGAAAACCACTAAAACCTTTTCGGTTTTTAGACAATCTGCGAAAGAAAACGGCTTTACCTCCCTCCAAAAGCAATCAATTCGGTATCGATATGAAGAAGAAAAAGAAATGAACTACCATTCAGACGTCAATTCTTATGATTCCTAAGTGCCAATAGCTCTAATTCCGTCATCGATTCCTATTACTAAGTGCCCATAACGCTTGACTGCAATTTGATTTCCATTTGATTCGCTAGACTCAAAGACTCATTTTTTATTCCAGTAACTATTTATCTCAAGATTTTGTTGTTGTTGTTTTTTTTTTTTTTTTTTTGGCTGCTGTCGCCTAACAATGATGATGTCAAACAATGAATACGCACTCTAGTGTCGTCTGTCATCGTCAAGGATCGAGCCATCAGTCTCATCTTTTGCCACCGTCACTACCACCGCACCCCCTTTACCAAATTACTCAGATTCTTTGCACGTTTGCTTTTTGTTTGGTGCTTCGTTTTCATTTTCATGTATCGTATTTTCGTTTGACATTGCAAACACAATAGCAAAAGGAACATAGAGTAGGCAGCCAACCACCATGAAGAATGGTGAAAACTCATAGATGCTGAATGAGGAGAGCGAGAGAGAATTTTAGGATAAAGGATATTCCACGAGCGATAACAAATAACCCAACAATAAATCCCACTACCTACTACGCTTGATTCCTTCGAATTGTGGGGTTGCAAAGAAGCATAAGAAGTACAGAAATCCTTTTAAATCCTCGCATTGGAACGCTATGGCGTAAATGTCTCTAAGGTGTCAGGGATAAAAGATAAGACACGTCGAAGAATTTTTTCCTTCCATCATCGAATACGACGCGCCAAAGGACACATGGAGCGAAGAGGATGTACATATAGTGGGGTTTAGATGATGCGCGATGGAGAATGATATGTGAACACTATCAATCAAAGGATATATGATTGAAATGCGCCGGCTTGTGAATACGATGAGTACGAGTACGAGCACGAGACAAGCACTTATTGTATATGGGAATAAGCTTGGGAATAGTCGAACCCAACCACCGAAGTGTGTTTTGGTGTCGTTTTAATGTTGTATGTACATATGTATAGAGGCAGATTTGTTCATACATGTGTACCACGTATCGTTGTTGCTTTTTTTGGTTTTATCTCACGTGTGCGGTAATGGTGAGATTGGGAATCTTTTTATCCTTACCATTAACGGGTCATGGAGATAGCTGTGTTCTGAGACTTTGATAATTGTCGTGCCATGTTTTAAAGATGTGAATGCGCTTAAAACTCAACAATTTTGAGACTGGGGAAACACGTAGCTTAAGGACTTATTTTCGATAGCTTTGATAGCTATTGGCACAAGTAGTTTTGATGATACGGGTACCTAAGGGGTGATTCATCGTGAGATTTGCTTTTCAATAGGATTTTTTAGACAGAACGCGCGTAAATCCCATCAAACTGCTTTATCATTTTTATTCAGTATCGTTTGGCAAGCCATCATGAAAAGACTTAAACTAATACATTGGCTGAAAAGTCAGTGCCGTTTTATAGCAAAACATAAAATTTTTGCAAAAATCAACTTTATTTATCAATATAGTTGCCTTCGAGGGCGATACACTGATTGAAACGATTTTTTAATCTTTCGATACCAGTTTTGTAGTACGATTTCGGTTTAGACTCAAAATGGGCCTCTGTTTCGGTGATTACTTCTTCATCGGTCTATAATCTCTTTCCGGCGAGCATTCTTTTCAGGTCTGCGAACAGGAAATAGTCGCTGGGGGCAAAATCTGGAGAATACGGTGGGTCGGGAAGCAATTCGTAGCTGAATTCATTCAATTTTGCCTTCGTTTTCATCGACTTGTGACACGGTGCATTGTCTTGATGAAACAGAACTTTCTCTTTCTTCAAATGCAGCCGTTTTTCTGCGATTTCGACATTCAAACGCTCCAACAACGCAATGTTGGTCGTTTTGGACGAGGTTCGTCGCCTGCTCGCCACTCAGCTGACTGCCGACTTGACTCTGGTGTGAAGTGATGAGGCCAAGTTTTATCCATTGTCACATGCCGACGCAAAAATTCGGCTTTATTGTGGTTGAACAGTTTTAAACACTCCTCTGAATCATCAACACGTTGTTGGTTTTGGTCGACTGTGAGCAAACGCGGCACCCACTTTGAACAGAGCTTTCGCATGTCCAAATATTCGTGTATGATATATCCAACAAGCTCTTTTGACATCTTCAGAGCCTCAGATATCTCGATCAACTTCACCTTACGGTCATTCGTAATCATTTTGGGGTCTTTTTGATGTTTTCATCTGAAACAGCCTCTTTTGGACGTCAAGCCATTTCTTTGCATCGGCTGCATTTTTTCTCATCAAAAAGCTATTATAAATCAACACACGAAATTGCTTTGAATCCATTTTTTTTTTTCACAATAACAAAAGTTGCTTCACTCTCAACGCTATATCTTGAGAACTAATCAGTTGGTACTAACTGATAGTAGTTTAATTTAATTTAATTTAAGTGGTGCCCTGTCTTAGAAATGGCACGGACTTTGTGTTACAATAACGACTCCAAATTGTTCAGCTGTATTATGAAAATCAGCGTTCTGTGAGAAATGTTTTTTGTGCGATTCGACGAACTTACGGTGCGCATAATCGACCTACTGAAACCACTAGCGCGTAGTGAAGAGACTATAGCAGCTGTAGCTGAGAATGTACGCCAAGACCGTGACGAATCGATTCGTCGTCGTTCTCAGCAGCTTAGTTTGGCGTATTTTACGTGAGGATTGCGGCCTAAAAGCGTAAAAAATTCAACTTGTGCGAAAATTGAAGCCAGGCGACTTGAATTTGCGTCATATTTTCAGTGAATGGGCTCTGGAAAAACTCAATCAAAATTCGGTGTTTTATCGTGAAATTTTGTTCAGTGATGAAGCCCATTTCTGGCTGAATAGATACGTTAATAAACAAAATTGCCGTATTTGAGCTGATGAGCAACCGGAAGAGTACCAAAAGCTACCATTACATCCATTGAAAACAACGGTATGGTGTGGCTTATGGGCTGGTGGAATCATTGGGCCATATTTTTTAAAAAATTAGGAAAATCAGAATGTTACAATCAATAGTAACCGTTATCGCTCCATCTTAACGAACTATGTGCTTTCTGAAATTCAAGCACATGATCTCGGTAAGCTCTGGTTTTAACAAGACGGCACTACGAGCCATACATCGCGTGACACAATAGACTTGTTGAGAAATCATTTTGGTGAACATTTAATTTCACGTTTTGCTAAGGTGAATTGGCCGCGTAGATAGTGCGATATCACACCTTTGGACTATTTTTTCTGGGGATATGTAAAGTTTCAGGTCTTCAGGAATAAGCCAGCTACGATTGACGCTTTGAAAGCCAACATTACTCGTGTTATCCGCGAGATACCAGTCGCTATGCTGGAAAGAGTCGTCCAAAATTAGACCTTCTAATTAGGCCACCTCAAACTTAATCGTGGCCAACATTTACATAATATCATTTTCAAAAAGTAAATGAATTGTTCTTTTAACAAATAATAAAAATTTTACATTCGCTTTCAAATTTATGTCTTTTATTTTATATTATAAATTAAACCTAACATTGAATCACCGTATTGACCCCTGTAAGAAATTTAATTTTCTATTTTTTTGATAGCATATAGAAGAAAAACATATAATAAACGTAAATTTCAGATTCCAGAATGTACGCAAATGCCGAGTCTAATTGTGACCTGCGTTATGGGGTCGCTAATATCTTTTGTGTTTTTCAAGGAAATTCTTCAAAAATTTTGTAGTATATACTTAAATATATGTACAAAATATTCACAAGGCTTCAATAAATTATACTCATTTTTATACTATAAAAAAAATTCATGAAAATCATTGCGAAAACGCTGTCTTAACCTTATCTCTTCCCTTGAAAGAAGCTGATGAAATAGATCTGTGTTATAAGCCTTTCGTGACTTTTTCTTGTATGGCCCTGAAGAAATAGTTTGAAGCTTTTATTTGTGGCCCCTGCAGCTTCTTCAGATAATTCTTCTATTGAAAACAGAGCATGAAAGATTATGTCTGATCCATGAATCAAGACATTGTGGACTGAACTAGGGAGATTATACCACCCATATTCTTCAATAAAGAGTCTGTCTGTTTACAATGTGAATTTTTTTTTTAAATTTTCGCAATAAATATCGAAGCCAGAAAATAAGGTGATAAGTATTGTGGGACATTGCTTAAAAATGTTCTTATCGATTCCCGTGATTTCAGGAGAAATTGAAGTATTTGCAAAAAAATTACGGGCCGTGTTTCCATTATTAGATGTTCCACTTCCGCCACTTCTATCACAGAAGATAGACCACGCCGTCTACCGATGATATGCCACAGCTTTTGTCGAAAAGTATCCTGAATATATTTTTTTCTGTCTCTGAAAAGGGCTTTGTCTTCCTTTGATCTCTCTTCTTCTAAACATTTTTCAATTTTATTTTTTTATTTATTTTTTTTTTATGTAGCACTTGCTTGATGCAGTTTTATTTAAGGCACAACAAACTTTTCCTTCTACCATAGTGAGTTGTTATGAATATATGCAAAATAAATGGATTCAAATTGGAAATTTTATTTTTAATAATTCTTCTTGCAAACATCTTTTTAGTTTCCTTTGAAAATTTGAAACGAATCGAGTAGATGAGCGGCGTGGATTTTTCTAGAAAACCTAAAGACTTAAATATCAACTGCAAAGGAACAAATAACGTCAAGAACAAGCTACTGTCATCATCGACAGTATCTAAAAAGCGCTGTTTGTATTCACTTTGTCCAGTGCTGCCATCGAACCCCCATTTCCCGACTAAGACCATATTAGTGAAGATTAGGTGAAAAATGTTACAAAACCGGAAGCACTAATCTTGTTAACATCGCCTAAAAAATTCTTTCTGCCATATTGTGTGAACACTCGAAGCCGTTCTTCAACAAACTGATTAGTTCATATCAGTGTGGCCTCAGACCAGGAGAGTCCACCATCGAACAAATATTCACACTGTGGCAGATTTTAGCTCAAAATCGATACACATCACTGGTTTATAGATTTTAAGGCCATGTATGACTGTATCTATAGAGACGAGCTATACAGAGCAATGTATAGTTTTGACATCCCTACAAGTTAGTTTAAGTAGTATGATGATGGAGAATGACGCTGCTTCATCGAAGAACTCACCGAGACCTTTGATGTACAAAAAGGATTTACACAGAAGGACTCGATGTCATGCGATTTCTTTCACATCATTCTTGAAAAAATAAATAGTGTACCACCCAGGCACCAACGTAAGAGGCACAATCTTTCATAAATCAGTCAAATTACTCTCATACGTCGATGACAGTAACATAATCGGAAGAAAGCAGCGTGATATCGGTGGCGTTTTCGCTACTATTGAGGCGGAAGCTGTTAAGATCGGTTTAACGGCCAATGAGGACAAGACCAAGTATATGCTGTCATCAAGAAAGAACACGCAATACCGACCCTTCGGACAGAACGTCACCCCCGACAGATATTTAATAACTTTGAGCTAGTTAAGGGCTTTGTCTACTTAGGCTTCGCTATCAATTCATTAATTCAGACAACGACACCAGAACTAAGATTAAACTAAAAACAACTCTTTCTAGTTGCTACATCTTTAGACTAAGGAGGCACTTGACTAGCACAGGCTTATCTCTAATAACAAAAGTGACCCTATGTAAGACCTTAATAATCCGAGTCCTGTTCTTTGGCGGAGAGCCATGGACTTTACCAAGAGTGGATAAGGGTACCCTTGACTGACTTAAGAGAAAAATTCTTCAGATTATTTTCGGTACAACGACGAACTGTACGAACTGTACAGCGACATCGACTTAGCCAGAAGAGTCCAAAGACAGGGTGGCAGGGTCATGTGGTATGGACAGACACCAATGCTCCGATCCGAGCGGCAAATGTCACTTGTGTTTTTCGTGAACTCCTGTCTATGTAGGCTTAATTTCAAGGGATTCCCATACATCCATGCGAGCAAGGATACTCCTTGCTATCGCTTGCCGTCAATTCTTTGATACCAAAGCGGAACTCGAGTTGAAGGCAAAAAGTTCTACCCTAGAAAAGGTTCGAGGCCGACCTAAAACCTCTTACTGCTCTTATCAGTATATGCATGGATACACATCAAGTATCTGTTGTACTTACGTTGAATAGTAAATATATCCACTCGTGCTTTTAGTTCAAGCTCCGGTCCGAGCGGCAAATGTCACTTGTGTTTTTCGTGAACTCCTGCCTATGTAGGCTTAATTTCACGGGATTCCCATACATGTATGGGAGCAAGGATACTCCTTGCTATCGCTCGCCGTCAATTCTTTGATGCCAAAGCGGAACTCGAGTTGGAGGCAAAAAGTTCCACCCTTGAAAAGGTTCGAGGCCGACCTAAAACCTCTTACTGCTCTTAGGGTCACAGCACCCGGTATCTTGCAACCCGGGTCTTTGGGTTTAAACCACAGCCACCAAGACGCTCTCACAAGAAGGCCTACCTCAAACAAGTCAGGCCCGGACCGAAATCCGGGGGCTCCTAACTCCCATGCTACCGTGTTTTAAGTCCTGGTATAGACTATCGGTCCCAACAGGACCTCTGACCAGCCGCTTGTAACTGTTCAAATCGTAGCAGCATTAGAAGGCGTTAAGTACCTAAAACCTTTACAATAAGACTCTGCCAACGCTTTTTATTAGACAACTTCATTGATGGACGAAGCCTTGAAGATTGGGAGGCCCCCCCCCCCCTGAGCGGATAGTGCAATAGAGGAAGACCACGACTCAGGTAGCACTTACAAGTGGAAGGCGACCTCAACCAACTTAGCATGCCATACCGGAGGCAGCTGGCTAAGAATCGAGCTGGCTGAATATGCTTGTTGGTTAAGACGCAAGTTCAACAGCTAACAAATGTTAGTGGAAAACCCAAAACCGGAAAAAACATAATCCAAAAACTCACTGAATTAACCTGGGGTTCAACTGCATCAACGCTTCATACTGCCGCATTTACACTCATAAGCTCCACAGAGGAAACTCCACTTCTGTGTGGTTGAATAGTGCATATATGTGGAAGGTGTACATCCAACCCAACCAGATCATGAGACCAATTTCGGGGACCATAAGATTAATCCTAACACTATGACTTCCTGTGCTGTGCAGCAGTGCATCACCTCATATCCGATGTTTAAGCACATTATTGAGGGAACGTACTAAAGCGCTGGCTAACTCTGAACTACCCATCCACGACGACACGAGACTCAGTTCTCGGCAAACAACCATATAGCTCGCTTAAGAACTTGCCTATGATGCTTCCAAAGTGAGTACTACATATACATATACATAGTTGGCCAGCAGAATAGACAACATCAATGCAAGCTGATAATATCACCATTCTAAATCTGTCATGCCGACCATTCGGTTTTGACCTACCGCGCAATCTCTGTTCGATGTTCAACAGGTTCCAAACTATTGAGATCTTATGTGTTCAGGTAGTAAACCTTGAACTTGAATGGTCAGATCCGTTCTAGTGCCAGTTGGGGACAGATATTCCGGGGTCAGTAATCCACTTCAGAGATGTTAGAACTACCGTCGCCCATTTATAGGTTTATCTGGCAATGTTTTTATTTCAGCACACTATATACGAGTAGTCCTGAAAAATCCTTATAGTTTAAGAGCAATTAATGTTTAGTTAATATATAGTCAGAAGGCATCGCCGTTCCATGTTTATGTTACAGCCAAAATTGCATGTATGTCATTCCCGATAACCAACCACTATAACCATTGGCATACTGACACCTTACAAGCCTTGCTTTTTGCTGAGATGTTGCTTTCTGAAAAAAAATATTTAAAAACAAAAGCCCCTCTCTTATTCATTCTAGATTCTAATATTTCAAATCGTTTTGGCCTCCATGAATAATCCTTTTTCAACAAAAAGATTGTCCATTAGAGAAATTTTGATTGAAGCATAACACCACATATGTACGAGTAGCACGCTCTTTTATGTATTCTTAATTACTTCTGACAAAAAATATTAAAAAAACAAGAAAATAAAAATAAATAAAAAAGTGGAAAACAAATTTAATCACCGACGGATCCTTACCCATCAGTTGAACACTGGTAATCTGCAAGGTATCACGTGCGGAATCTGAAGCCTGCATAGCTTCCGGCAAATGGAAAATGGAAAAAGGAAAATCCTTTATTTTCTTTTAATTCAAAATAACATAAAATAAAAAATAAAAAACGAGAGAAAGACCTGAGCAAACATTTTACAAATTAACCACAGACACCATACGAGTGTGAGTACGAGGACGAACATGAGTCCTCATCGTACAGTATAGCCACTGAATAAGGTACCAAACATGAACGTCACAACAACTCATTCCACTGGCAGCTTAGCTGTGGTTATATTCATACCCGAGAACACATGGTAGATTTAACACCTCGGAAACAAGGAAAATCTCTCCTGCAGCATTCACTCTGCTCCTCTGCATTCACATGCCAGTTGCCATTGCCATCCATCCGAGATTTAATTTTAGATAATAAAATCCCCATTACTGGTTTCAAACTAACGGTTTTTAGACTTTCAGTTTTCACAAGAGAGTCTGAAGAGATTTTTGTGCTGCTGTTACCGTTGCTGTGTGCTACTTAAGTTGCATTGTTCGTGATGTCATAGTGTGCATTCAGTCAGAAGTTTGTGAATAGCGGTTATTATATTCATAAGCTCGTAGGCAGCGGCAGCAGGCTAATCGCAAAAATAAGTTAAATGAACCTTTACTTGATCACTTGTATGGGCCGGATTACATTCTGGAGGTCTGTATTTTGAAAACATATAAAGAGGCTTTTATTCAAAGTTGACGAAGATGAATATGGATTTAGGGCATCGCTCAGAGGTAAACTGGGTCGTTCTGAGGTGTCACATGATTGCAAGATGTCAAGAAAAGATGGCTTTTGTAAAAGTTATCATGTATCAGCAAATGCATGAATACACACCAAGTATCTGTTGTACTTACATTAAATAGTAAATATATCCACTCGTGCTTTTAGTTCAAACTGTACAAGTATGATATCGAATCATTTTCAAAACCAACTTAATATTACGATTTTGCTACAAAGGACTATTTGTCTTATAAAAAGGACTAAATACAGATGGGTGTGTAGACAGCATTTATTTAATTTGCGAATGAGCTACGAGCAAGGTTTTAGGAAAACAAAAAATTTTTCGAGTCCTCCATAGACCAACAAGATTTTTTTTTCAGGTTTTTTAATTGCTAGTGGCTTTGCAACAATTTATAGGTATTTCAAATGCCAGCTTGTGAGTAAATAGGCATCATTCTGTAGCACTTGAGTGAGTAGAAGCGAATGATTCTTCTATGAAATATTATTAATTTATTTTATGTGGGGTAAATTCAACAAAAATTAAATAAAAACTAATATGTAACAAAGGCTATAATAGAAAATAAATTAAAGATATGAAAATCCAACTAAAAAAATAAGAATACATTGAAAAGATAGATTGCAATTACAAAATTGTGTTAAAATATTTTTTGGCCGTTGAACTATCCAGACCAAAACCAAAAAATAGTGTCGGTTGCCCAATCGATCTTAATACGATCGGCAATTCTGTTGTCGCAGAATAAAATTGCGAAAAGTGCGTTTTCCTAGATAGAGGAGTATTTACAAAAAAATATCATTTGCTTTTAATGCGTACACATTCGAGCTCCTGAGAGTAGTGTTGTAGCCACTTCGCATGAAAAAAAAACTTTAAAAATCTTAAAGATGTAAAGATGCTTTATCGGTAGAAAAATAGAGGCCAATCCTAATGAGGTGTTTTTGGGCAATGTTTAATGTTTCCATGATGGTATTGTAAGTTCCACCCCAACATATTTTTGTCTATTAACACTCCTAGATACTTATAATTTTCAACACCTTCTATTTTAAAACAATTTGATCTACACATCCTCGTAAAAGTTTTTTTGTCGCATACATGGACAGATAGGAAGGAACTTTTTTCGCTTATTAGCAACTCAGGTGTATTTGGTTTCGATTCTTTTCCCAGAGGAAACTGGACGGGACAAGCTAGTACATCCTCAACCAGTGGGTCTTAAGTACGTGCTAGTTGTTAGTTCGTTACATTTAGCCCAGCCAGCAACCACTCCAACATCAGTGTTATGCCTTCATGTCAGAGTTGACGCCGACGGGCGTCAGTATGTCAGTTGAAATACAAATTCTATGAAAAGACTTTTTCAGAGAATTGCCTCGCACGGGATTCGAACCAGCGACCCTCTGCTTGAGGAGTCTATGGATAGATTCATCATGAGATTTGATTTTCAATAGGCTTTTTTGACAAATCACGCGTGACTCCTATCATGCTGCTTTGTCATTTTTATTCAGTATCGTTTGGCAAATCATCTCGGAAAGACTCACACTACAATTATGAAAATCAGCGATCTTTAAGAAATGTTTTTCGTGCGATTCGAGGAACTTACGGTGCGCATAATCGACCTACTGAAACCACTATTGCCAATACCATTCGAAAATTTGAGTCCCAGTTTACATTAGTGGATGATAGCGGTTAGACTACATCCAGCACGTTGTGAACAGACAATAGCAGCTGCAGCTGAGAGTGTACGCGAAGACCGTGACGAATCGATTCGTCGTCGTTCTCAGCAGCTTGGCTTGGCGTATGCGACAACTTGGCGTATATTACTTGAGGATCTCAGCCCAAAAACGTACAAAATTTAACTTACATTTTTAACTTGTGCAAGAATTGAAGCCAGGCGAGTCTAATTTGCGTCATATTCTCAGTGAAGGGGTATTTTATCGTAAAATTTCATTGTTCATTGATGTAGCCCATTTCTAGCTCAATGGATACGTTAATAAACAAAATTGCCATGTTTCGGCTGAGTACACCCGAAGATTACCAAGAGCTACTATTACATCATTTAAAAAAAACGGTATGGTGTAGTTTATGGGCTAGTGGAATCATATATCCATATTTCTTCAAAAATAAAGCAAATCAGAATGTGACCATCAATGGTAAATTCAAGCACATGGTCTCGGTGAGCTCTGGTTTCAACAAGACGGCGCTATGAACCATACAGCGCGTGAAATAATGGATTTGTTGAGAAATCATTTTGGTAAGCACTTAATTTCACGTTTTTCTACCGGCCGCCAAGATCGCCAAGATCGTGCGATATCACACAATTTTTGGACAATTTTCTCTGGGGATAAGTAAAGTCTTAGGTCTTCAGGAATAGGACAGCTACGATGGTCGCTATGCTCGAATGAGTCGCCCGAAATTGGACCACCTCAGACGTAGTCGTGGCCAACACTTACATGATATCATTTTCAAGAAGTAAATGCCATGAATTATTCTTTTAACCGATAATAAAAATTTTAAGTTTACTTTCAAATTTATGTGTTTTATTTTACATTATAAATCAAACCTCACGCTGCATCACCCTTTATATGTTAACGCGATATCGTCAGCAAAAATACGACTATTAAAAGTTTGATTAAATAAAGAGTTTATACATATATTAAAAATAAGATTGTCCTCAAGACCCATCCTTGAGGTATGCCAATGGTTGTTTTTAATTCATTACTGAGAATTCCATCAAGTTTTACTCTCTGACTTCTCCCTGACAAGTAAGAAGAAAGCCAATTATATATCACACCTCACAGTCCAGCTTTGTACAATTTATCTTAAAGTATACCATGATTGGCCATATCAAATGCTTTTGTCATATCTATGAAAAGAACTATACCAATTTTTTCATTATTAAAACTATCACAGATTTCACTTCATAATTTAAGTACGGCATCTTCAGTGGATCTACCCTTTCGGAAGCCAAATTGTTATTTACTAAAAAACTTGTTTTTATTAAAAAAAAAATGACACTATACGTACTTTTACCAATTTCTCAAATACGGGTTGTTTACAGAACGTTGGGAGAATGAAAATAGGCCTATAATGCATCATTGAGTTTCGGTTACTTTTTTTAAAAAGAGGAATGACTTCAGTACATTTTAAAGACGAAGGACATATACCACAGTTCACACTTATATTAAACAAATGACACAACACATCGACAGTAAACAGGGCAATAATTTTCAAAAGACATTTAGTAATGTTGTCTGAGGTTATAGAGTTTTTTTTTTATGAAGAGACATTATACGCTTACGGATTTTATACGGAGTAGAGCGCTCGAAAACAAAATTGTTACTTTGAAATGTATCTTCAGTGATATCTGCATATAGATCGCAACTACAGTTGTATTGTGGAGGATGAGGTTTCGATTGACTCGCAACAGACACAAACAATTGTTTAAAATAATTGGCTACGTCCAATGGGTTAGGTATTATTGCATTTTCAAGTTCAATTTTATGGATTTTTTCTTTATCATTTAGCTTATTAAGGTAATTATTAACTACTCTCCATTCTTGTTTTATATTACTCTTACAATTATGATGTTTATGAGCGTAATTATCATGACTAAATTGAACCTGCTTTTTTACCTCTCCATTTAACTCTAGATGGTATTTTCTTTTTTTTAATTCCTGATTACAAGGATGGGGTTTGCATTTTTTTCGAATTAATTTTTGTTTAGCTATTTCAGCTGGCAATTCTCTACTTATCCACGGTCTAAGATGCTTTATTTCCTTTGTTTCTCTTTGTTTGACAACTTCAGAACAGCTTTTAATGTGGGACTTTAAGATATCAAGAAAAACAGGTTCCCAGAATTCAAACGTTAAGTGTAGGGCTATAGATGTCCCTTGCCAGCGGTAGGGCTTGTCACCAATAAAAAAAACGTAAAATCGGGTTTATAGCACAACTTTACTGTTCTGATGAGGTTGTACTTCGAGAACGGGAGATAGTTCAAAGAGGAATTTATTACTAGATAAAATGTCTAAGTGGATTCCTTTGTTTTTTCTTCTTGTTTTTGTCAGTGGCATCTATAGTAATATGTCAATATAGAATTAAGGGCTCTGTTCATTTACAATGTATTTTAACCTGATCATTGCCGGCCATCTTGCACCACTGTGTGCAAATTTAAAGTTACCTATCACAAATCTACATAGTTAAAACTCATTGGCTGGGGAAAACACAAGGAACTCCACTTATACTCATAAGATTGTTTACATTTAATTATTTGAAAATAACAATAATAAGAATTTGTCTTAAATTACGTAATATACTAGGTGGAGTGAAAAGTAACCTCCTTGACTGCCAGAATGCGCTGCTGCTGCCAAAAAGGTAATGGTACTTTAAAGTCCGTTCATATTTAGGCAGACATGTCAAATTTCAGTGCAATACTGTCTTTAGTTTTATTTTGGCAGCTGATTGTTGTTGACGTGTTTGGCATCATGTTTAGGATGGACAAAAACGATTTTCGTTCTCTCATAAAATATTATTTTTTGAGAGGCAAAACGGAGAAGGAAACAAAAGAAAAGTTGGATAAATATTATGGGGCTAATGCTCCGTCAGATAACGGAAAAAAAACATCAACAGCGGCCTCACATGAAGCGGAAAAAAAATTTGTATTTGCTAGAAAATGCACCGGTGCACAAGAGCATCGTAACCACGGCTAAAACAATGACTTACGGCTCCAATTGCTGCCCCTTCAACCGTATTCGCCCGATTCGGCTCCCTCGGACTATTCCCAAACCTCAAAAGATGACTCAGGAATGAAATAAGGAATTCAGCTCACGCGAGGAAATCATCGACGTCACGGAGGAGTATTTTGCAGACCTTCCGGAAAATTCAGACGGGATCAAGAAGTTCGAAAATCGCTGGAATAAGTGTATAAAACTAAAATAGGACTATATTGAATAAAATAAAAAAAACATTTAAAAAAAAGAATTTTTCATTCCCAAGGAGGTTACTTTTCACCCCACATTGGCGAACAAAATTCAAAAAAAAGTGCAATCCAAACACATATTGTTATACATGGTGAGTTTTTTAACTTGAGACATCCAAATTACTCGAAAAATACGCGATATCGCGAAAAATGTTTCACACAAAAGTCACAAGGTTTTGAAGGCGACATAAGATTGTGACCACGAGTTTAACCTTGTGACCAATTTTCAAGGTCAAACGAAGGTCACTTTTGATTTCTCAAATGATAATTCCTGATTTTCATTGCTAAGCCGTATTGCTCATAGGCTTGTCAGTTGTTTTTCCATACTGCGTTTGCATAACCCAGAAACAACGACGTGGACGTAGCAGTATTTTGTTTCCTTCGGGGTGATTATTAGAGTGGGTCTCTTTGCCACCCACTGCTGAATCCCGAGACCATTTCAACAGATGCTCGAAAATGTGAAAATTCACTTCAATACACTTGTCTATCCGCGCTCTAAATGAACCAACAGAACTGAGAAGTATCTCTGGCGTAATCTTCCGGCAATCTTCAGTTAATCGTCTGTTCATGTCCTCACGTGTTGTTGGCTTTTTTCTGTAAACCTCACTTTTTAAGTAGCCCTACAAGAAGAAATCATGTGACGTAAGATCACGTGAGCTAGCAGGCCATTGCATCGGAACCCCTTGTCCGATCCATTGCTGATGGTAAACATTGTTTAATACGCCCCGGGGTACTTGAGAATAATGGGCTGGATAACCATCATGTTGAAACCACATTGTTTGTCGCAACTCCAATGGCAGTTCTTCTAGTAATACTGGAAGATGGTCCCGCAAGAAGTTTGCATACTTTTAGCCATTCAAGTTGCCTTCAATAAAATGTGGACCTATTAATTTATCCCCAATAATTCCCGCCCAAACATTAACATTCCAAGGGTGCTGTCGTTCAACTTGTCGCAACCAAAAAGGGTTTTCAGTAGCCCAGTAATGCATATTATGTCGATTGACCGTACCATGATTGGTGAAAGTCGACTCATCAGAGAATAACACCTTGGCGAAGAAAAGGGGATCTCGTTCAATTTGCTGAAGTGCCCATTGACAAAAGGAAACCCGGTTGCGAAAATCCTCACTAGAAAGTTCTTGATGCATTGAAACATGATAAGGATGGTATTTATGCCGATGTAATATCTTACAGACAGTCGTTTGAGAAATTCCTGATTCACGACTTATTTGGCGAGTGCTAATGTGAGGATCGTGTGCAACGGCAGCTAACAATGCTATTTCATTGTTTTCAACAGCCACCCTATCTGACCGATTCCTTTTCTTTGCTTCACACAGAAATCAATATCATTTCAAGTTTCTCTTGAATTGAAATAGCCTGCATTATTAATCTGGAAAACGTTACTAATAATAATCAGTTTCTCAAAACAAATATCGAACTTCTAAATGAAGTACAGTTCCGTTCGAGTAGAAAAAAAGGGCAGAGTACACATCATACACTCTCAGATAAGTTTAGGACAATTTGTCTCTGAAATTTCTTTGAATTTTAATTTCACCGAGGCAATAATGACTTCCTCAATACAAATCTCGACCTTCTAACGCCCTAACAACGTTGAAAACCGTTTAATGGCTTAGGCGTGCCAGTGCAGTGGTATCTAGCACTGAATGAATAAGACCTTTGAGACAAAGTCGAGTGCCCCATCGAGGAATACGAATTACCATTTGAAAAATCAAAAGTGACCTTCGTTTAACCTTGAAAATGGGTCCCAAGGACAAACTCGTGTTCACCATCTTATGTCCCCTTCAGAACCTTGTGACTTTTGTCTGAAACATTTTTCGCGATATCGCATATTTTTTGAGTAATTTGGATGTCTCAAGTTAAAAAACTCGCCCGGTATAACAGATGTAAACTTTTGTTAAGAGTCCCACAACCAATTTGTTCACCACACATGATTTTTGGTCAAACAAAAGTCACCACACAGACTAAAGAAAGGCAAATGTCTAGGAAACCGTTTGACATAGCAACCACGCTGAATCAAAGATCACGTGAACACCCCTAAGCGACGCTGAAGAATTGTTACCGATGATTATAAAGCTTTTTGTCCTGTTATTCTCCATGCTTGTGACGTATTTAAGTTTTTCAGATATTGTTATTAACTCTCTTTTGTTCTGACCAGCGTGCTGGAATCTGAAAACTTTATTTAAACCTAATAACTACTTAAAAATCTTAAAAAAATAAAGTCAACAATCATTATTCAATGGTGATCTGTGTTTTATTTAAAAAAAGAAAAAAATAAAAGATAAAGAGAAGAATTTTCTTAAGTAATTATATTTATAAATAGTTTCCTTTGGTATTCATGTGTACTACTAATAACAACTCAATTACAAATCGCATATTAAGAAAAAAAAAAATCAAAGTGAACTAGGACGGCATTAAAATGTAGATTAGTTATTGGACGAGTTACAATACCGAACTTTGTTCGAATATCGGCGACGCGAACTCGAGTGTCGGGACCAGGATACGTCTTTACTATACGTCCCATGCACCATTCATTCGGAATAAGAATTTCTTTTTTTTATAATAACTAAACCGTTAACAACTACATCCCTTTTTGGGTATTTCCATTTGAATCTTTTTTATATTTTTTCCCATTTAAACATTTACACATTTACTTATTGCTCTAATAAACTTACAAAACTAAACTATTATAATGTAAAATAAATGATCAGAGGGGTGCGCAATTCTTATTCTATGATTTTTAATAAACTAATTTTAAGTTTTTTTTTTCGACCATCTTATTTACAGTTCCTTTATAAAGCTGGTCGTTGGGAAACATTTGAGGATACAATATTTACTTGTATCTTTGATTTAGCTCTTTAAGATACTCATCTTTCCATCGACGGCAGAACTGATGATACAAAATCTAAACCTTTTCATATCGTTTTACATAGATAAAAGATATTTCATCTATTACTGGTTCGAGAGGGGTTAGTAAGGGATCGCCACGAAGAATATAACCCATAGTTACCGGAAGAATGTCAACAGCGTTTTCATAAATAGGGGAGATACCATAGGCCGAGAGTTAAGACAAGCTCCTATTCTTGCGAAGAGGGTAGAAAATTCTTCAAAAGTAAATTTATTAGTTCCCACTACCTTTTTAAAATGGAGTTTAAAACTTTTAACTCCCGCCTCCCACAACCCACCCATATGTAGTGCGCCAGAAAGTATGAACTTCCATTCAATATGATGATCTTTATATTTTTCAGATACATCTGACGAAACGATTGGCTCCTACTAAATTTGAACCGTTGTGTACACGCATTGACTCCTTAAGCAGAGAATCACGGGTTCGAATCCCCTGCGAGGCAATTCTCTGAAAAAGTCTTTTCATAGAATTTGTATGTAGTTATGTGAAAATCCCGTCGGTGTCAACTCTGACATAAAGGCATAACACTGATGATGGAGTGGTTGCTGGCTGGACTAAATGTAACGAACTAACAACTAGAACGTACTAAACCAATACCCACTGGTTGAGGATGCCCTGGCTTCAGTTTGACAACCACCTCTGGAAAAATATCGAAACCTAATACACCTGAGTTTCAAACTACTACACCACCAAAGCCAGTAAAAGGGTATTTATATCCCCTTGGTGCGAGCGCGGGATTTTAAAAAAAAAGCTAGCTGTGAATCCGCTAAGGGCAGCTAAAAAGGTCTGGGTAGTCAAATCACTAGTCGCCTCAAGATGAATAGCCTTATTAGCAAAACAGACAAACAGACACGTATATCCCTTTATAATACGGAAGTTTGTTCCGGAAAAATTGCAGATAGGAAATGGTCCCGCAAAGACGAGTCCATTATTGGTGACAGGTTAAGAAATTGTGGTTCTTTCAAGTGGCAATGCACCCATGATTTGGTTAACCATTTTCTTTCTTTGTATTGTGTAAGGCATTCTAATGATTTTTTTCACTAATTTTTTTTACTTTTGGTATCCAAAATTCACTTCTAGTTGGTCGAATTACTAATTGGTTTTCACCGTGAGTCGAAAGTCCATGTATACCTTTTACTATGTAGAAGGTTTAAGATTTGGGCGTGATAGAGAAGAATGATGAATACCCTTCACTATAGGTAGAACATGTCAGCCTACCATTTGAACGTATAATTTGATTTACCAAAGGACTTCTTCTTGGAATTGATTGATTATTTGACAACCGTAAATACTCGACTGAATAAAAGCCGAATTAAGTTAAACGAATTATTAAAGTTTTTGTCTTAGGTATTACGGACTGCGAAAGCGATTTAAACTTGTTGGAAATGGAAAAAACGTACCATGTAGGAAATGAAATAGGAAACTTTTTATAGTCTCCTCAATATAAGATGTTAGCATTGAATAATTTACCTAGACTGGTCTAAGTGCAAGATTACCGTCAACGGGATACCTAAGAACCGACTGCGGCCATAAGAATTGTGACTTGCAACTAAGAAGGCCCTTTGCACCACATATTATTTGATTGGAGATCTACCGGCGATAGGCCTCTTGTGGCCAAATCCGCAGTATTATCCGAAGTAACAACATGCTTCCATTTGACATTCGGAGCATATGTTTTAATCTTCGAAATACGGTTTCCCACAAATGTTTTCCAAGTATCAGGAGGTTTTTCTAATCACGCTTAAACAATCGAACTCTCTGTTCAAAGAAATACTTCATGGTAAGTTCCAGGATAACCTTATGAAGAAGTTTACTGAGCAAAACAGCTCCACATACCTCTAATCTTGGTAAAGATAACTGTTTCACTGGAATAACTTTTATCTTTGCACAAAGAAGGAAGGAATACCACATAGCTTTATTATGTTCAATGCGTAGAAAGAATGTCGCTGCATATGCTTTTTCAGAAATCATGTATCTGGGTGGGATTATCTGGACAATAACGAATCCACATTGGAATACGAATATTCTGAATAGCTGGAAGTGCGGTAAGGAAGATCTGCCAGCGGTGAGACGTAAGAGGCGCTAAATTTGCGTCCCAAGACGTCCCATTACAAGCTCCAACTATCCCGCAGGATCAAAAAGCCTAGAAATAATTGATAGAACGGCTCTCTTTGTGACCTTATGATATGCGTCATTAATTTTAAAAATTAACTGAAACACATGTTTTTTTAGCATTTCATTAATTACCAAGTGTTTTTGAGACACTTTTATCTTCGAGTAGTAGAAAATCTTTATTATAGAGATAAGTAAAAGGAAGTGTTTCGAGGAGATCAGATGAATTAGATGTCCACTTCTTAAGAGGAAATCCTCCTGAGCCCAAAGCTTCTGCCAACTGATGCTGTGCCTATAAGGCTGTATGTAGATCATGAGCACCAAAAGGAACATCATTAACATAAAAGTTTTCTTTAAGGATCTTGGGTGCTAGTGGATGTATTTGTTTCACATCATCGGATAGTTGTAAAAGGGTACCTATAGCCAAATGTGGCTGCTTTAAGTTCATAGTCTTGTAAAAGATTGTTAATGTTAGGTTTGCGATACAAAATTCTTTGATATGATGAATCTTTAGGCTGAACCAAAATTTGTCGATACATTTTTTCTATATGGGCATTAAAAACAGATTGGAAAAGAGGATGAGAACGGTTTGTAAAGTCGGGCCGGTGTTCAACATATCATTTAAACTAACTTCAGTATTGGACGAAATATAAGGTGTGGAAGATAGTATGAGCATAGCTCATTGTTGTGCACGATTGCTTTGGAGGATATTTTGACCATGTGCCCAAAATTGTTTTCGAGCTATATCTCTTGAGTGTATAAAAGTTGAACGGGGTATCTTAAATGGAAGACGAACTGTGTAGCGTCCATCTGAGTTTCATGTTTATCGTTTTTCGCAAAATACATATTTTTTCAGAAAGAGGTTTTCTATCAGAGATCTCTTCGATCTTCCAAAATTTTGCAACTTGTTGATCAATTGAAACTTCATTAAAAAATGAATGAAAAATACAAGTTTATTCATTTAAATCTATATTGTCCCCTTCATAGTAATCCCCATCGATTGCAACACAATTATGCCAGCGCTTTATCCAATCCTCAAAACATTTTTTTTTAAATTCGGTTATCGGTATATCCATCAGTGCTTCCTACGATTTTTCCATTACTTCCGCTTGGCTGCTGAAACGCGTTCCCCGTAGTGGTTTTTT
This sequence comes from Volucella inanis, assembly GCA_907269105.1. Classification (NCBI taxonomy): domain Eukaryota; kingdom Metazoa; phylum Arthropoda; class Insecta; order Diptera; family Syrphidae; genus Volucella; species Volucella inanis. Next base: position 228,816,539 of record OU026153.1, on the reverse strand, counting down.
GACTCGATTGAATAGAAAGAAGTCACAGGGAGCCAAATCAGGTGAATTTGGTGGCTTTTGGTTGGTATTTGTTGCATTTTTCCTCAAAAAATTACGAATAATGATGGCACTGTGCGACGGTGCGTTATCATGATGCTACAATTTTTGGCTCTTTCGGCGAATTTCTTCACGCAAACGTCTCATAACGCCCAAATTATACCTTTTGTTTACTATCTGGCCTTCTGGCAAAAATTCATGATGTACTACACCGTTGTATCCCATGAAAACCGTGAGCGTTGCCTTCTGTTTTTATTGAAAACGACGTGGTTTTTTTGGTCTCGACTCAAAAACGACCTTTCATGTCTCAAAATCGCCCGAACGACAAACAACGAAAACATACTTTTGGCAGCAGGCATAGATCCAAATGAGGCTGTGGAGGATGACAACTTCTTTGTGATCGAGGATCCGCAGGAGAAAGTTGAGGCTATAGGAGCGACTTTTCAGGAAGTATATAGGGCGAATTATATCATTGGCCCTAACCACGACTTGGAAAGTCGAGTCCTTGCGCACAATTTCTACCTTCAAAACGAAATAGTGAACTGGCGAATCGAGAACTCGGGTTTCACCCAGTTCAGTGACGAGAATATGGCAAATAATGTCATCGCCAATGAAAGGGAACTTCCCCCGTTCATTTCGAAGGAAGAGCTCCAAATGATCTTCGACACAATCAGAAAAAAGAAATCTGTGATAATCAATGATATACCAAACATTGTGCTTCGACATCTCTCTCTAGAATCTTTGGACATTTATACCACCCTGTTTAACAATGCAATGAATAATGCACATTATCCGACGCATTGGAAAACTGTGGTGGTACATCCCATCCCCAAAAGGGATAAAGACACCTCCAATCCGGCGAATCTCCGGTCGATCAGTCTCCTTCCAAAAATCAGCAAGGTTTTCGAGAAGGTTATCAATAGGGTTCTGACTAAGTGGGTTGAGGACAAAAATATAGTTCCGGATAATCAATTCGGTTTCAAGACGGGGCATGATATTATTCACGCCACGTCTAAACTGGTTTTCGACATCCAATGGAACAAAGCCAAGAAACAGTGCACTGGTGCCTGCCTGATTGACTTGGAGAAAGCCTTCGATACCGTATGGTTAGAGGGGCTCTTCTACAAACTGAACAGGCTGGGCATTAGCAGACCATAGCTGTATATTCTTTTCAATATGCTCACAGATAGACAGTTCATCGTGAAGAATGGCGATGTGATTTCTACTGGAACTTTTCATGTTAAAAACGGTCTCCAACAAGGTGCGGTTAATTCGCCGATTCTTTTCAACATTTACACAAGTGATTTGATAGGTTCACTTCACCATGCCATAGCGTACGCAGACGACATAATCGCGTACAGATCAGGTCCAAAGATTGAGGTCATAAACATACTCTTGCAACGTGACTTCGATAAATTTAAACAATATTGCGACGACTCTAAGTTGAAGATCAACTTTCAGAAGTCGGAAACCATTCTTTTTAGGACGCCTTTGTCTGGGGCCTCTGCGGATACCAGAAAGAATTGGCGAAAGTTTCAGATCGTCGGACAGTACGGTCAACCACTTGCTTGTCGAAATGTAGTCAGATATCTTGGGATCTGGCTGGATCAATATCTGTATTTTAATAAACATATAGATGTTGCTCTGGCCAGAGCCAGAGGAGCTTTTGCCCTTACAAAGAGACTGTTTTATAGCAGACAACTCGATGCGAGGGTAAAGGTGATCTGCTACATGGCTCTTATTCGGCCTATGCTAACATTTGGTTGTCCCGTGTGGTTCAACGTGAGAGCAAGTCTTTTGGAAAAGATTCGGGTGTTTGAGAGGGCTTGCCTTAGGGCTTGTCTTCGCCTTTAGAGAACACCAGAGTCTGAGTCGTGGGTTCGAATCCCGTGCCATTCAATTCTATGAAAAAATCTTTTCATAGAATTTGTATGTAGTTATATGAAAATCCCGTTGGCGTCAACTCTGATATGAAGGCATAACACTGATGTTGGTTTGGTTGCTGGCTGGGCAAAATGTAACGAACTAACAACTAGCACGTACTTAAGACCCACTGGTTGAGGAGGATGTACTAACTCCTCCCGTCCAGTTTGACAACCACCTACTGGAAAAATATCGAAAACTAATACACCTGAGTTTCAAACTACTACACCACCCGCCGGAGCCCTGGAGAAAAAGCCAGTAAAAGGGTATTCATATCCCCTTGGTGCGCGCGCGGTATTATAAAAAAAAAAAAAAACACGGTGACGCTACCGGGAACATTTTGATCAAGGTGGTAGATCAGCTCTGATGACTACATCGATCTTAGATGTTTTGTACGAGTCTTAACTTAATTCGTACAGATATTTCTTCACGACGAAGAGCGCATGCAAGTAAATCACCAGTGAGATGTTTCAACACAATTGCTTAAGAGGCAATTGTGAAGGGCGGATAATACTTAGAACCGTGACAATACCATTTATGCCAGATATCTGAGCTTATATTGGTTTGATAGGAAGGTTTAAATTTATATGCGCCTTTTCATATAGAAAGGTGAACTCCGGCCCAGTGTCTATAAGAGCATGGAACTTGAATGTGCTACCTAAATGATGAACGTCAACCATTGCTGTTGTCAACAAAACGCTTTTGCAATTTTGTGAAAAGGAAGACTGAATTTGAAATTCGTTTGAACTATGAGTGGACTGTAAATTTTCTTGTTGGGTTTGGGAAGTTCGTGCAATAAATTCGCGAGAGATCATTCCACTAAACAACCGACGCAAGGAATATAATTGGCCTTATCACAGCCGTGTAAATCGAAATCTCGGTGACAGGCCCTATGTCTTGACGATAGCTCCTCTGCACTGCCAGACAGCCAAAAGCGCTTTAGATGATTTCGACGTTACATGTTTAGTCTAGAAAAGTTTGTTATCCAGGATAGCACACATATACTTAGCTTCTTTGGAGAATTGGATGGTGATGATGGTGATGGGGATGGTGAGTCAAACAAGCCAGCTTACTCCTTCTCGTAAAGGCAACCACCTCAGTTTTGAGAGGATTGACTGAAAGCCAATTGCTAGTGCACCAGTCGGCGATCACCGACGTTAGGTCTATCTGTGTTCTCGGTTAGAATTTCCTTGAAGCAAATCTGCAGATGGCATGAATCTTCGAATAGTTCCAGACGTCGCTAAGAGGTCAGCTCTTGGTTGGACTTGTTCCTTATCTAAATACTCTGTTTCGATAGAAAAAAAAAATATTAAAAAGTTTGCGACAGGAGCGAATTAGCCAGAATTCAAAGCATAATTATTGCTCCTTTTCAACAATAATTTTTCAGTTTACATGCCCTAAATAGGTAACGTAATGTTAATAATACAACATTAGAGATACTCAGAAAAACCTCAACCATATTGTGTCAATTTATAAAATAAGTGAAATGAAAATGATGTAAGAGGCAAAAATTTTGCAATGTTGATCTTAACTGAAGGAATGGACATCAAGGATCATAGATAGATATCTTATGGCATTTATATTCAACTGAAGAGGAGACTCCTCTTTTCAACTATTTTGGAGGGAATGCTTCTCTTCCAAGGCTTGATCGTTACGAGCATTTTTAGGAAACTAAGAAACCAGAAAGTACCAGGTCTGGATTTTAGAACTTAATAAAATAGGAAACCCCTATTGCATTGACATTCTATTGATTTTCATTCGCACAGCAAGCAAAACAGGTCCATAAGTCGAAAATGTGTATATTCGATTCCGGAGTCTCACATATTAAAATCGTTGACAGACGTCCGCATCATTCCAAATTTATGACCATTATTACTGTCACTTATCCCAAAATTCACTTCATGCGAGAGATAGGCAATAAACTGAAAAAAAAAAAAAAAGAGTAAAACACATTTCATTCGTTGTGTCCCATTACAGATAGAGTCCTTGTTTTTATTTTCATCCCAAATGCACACAAAGTTGGCGGCTCCACTTTCAGTTCACAAGAAATTTACACACAAGGACCCTTGAATTTCCATCCCCCACATTCAAAAATAAAAAGAGTCCTCTTGTTGGCAGGAAAAAAAAAAAAAAAAAAAAAAAACCAAACCGTGCACCCTGAAAATGATTTACACTGATAGATGGATGTACTGCCAGAGCCTCGGGTATAAAGTGGGCTTCCTCCACACACAAATTCATGACTTAATGGAGTAATGTCGTAGGATTTTCACCCTTACCATTGGATTGTTCCGAGCAGGGGTACAGAAGCGAGTAGCGCCTGATGGATGTGGCACGCGTTTAAATAAAAATGAAGTTGTTTCTAGGGCATGCAATTCGCGATTTATGTCGTTTTTTTTTTTCGATCTGGATTCGCATTATCTAGAATTTCATGATACTGCCGGCAATGATGGAATAAATTTGCCACACATGGTCATAGGCAGAATAACCCACCAGTTGGCAACGAGTCACCCGGCTATCTGCCGACAGTCGTTGCTAGTTGCCCACCACTCACCACTCAACAGTCATTCAGGCAGTAAGTTAGTTGCTTTCAGTGTCACCGATTTGATTTTGGACTTGAAGGCGGGGGCAGCAAAAAAAATCAGCGAACAGCGATGAAAATGAAACGAGAGAGCAATCATAAAAATGCGATGCTACTCGTACAATACTGCTTTATTTATGATCCCTTTGCCACATAAAAATGCTGAAATACTGAAATACGGAAAAACTCGTGTTCGTATTTGTATTTTTGTATCTAGAGATATTTTCCGCCATTACAAAGTAGAATATTCGAATGTATGGCTGTTTTTTTGTTAGAGCGCGCGGAATTGTAGTATTCGTAAGCGCATTACCAACTTTCTGTTGTATTGCCGGGCCAAGTGCATCCGAGCTCACCGCAATGCCCAGCACAGCGAGTTGCAAGTCTATGAAGCGTAATTTGCTTTTTAATTAAAATAATGTTATATGGACGATGGTTTTGTAGGCCAAAAGGTTCCAATAATTTATTTACAATTTTAGAGCTACACTGTGAACCCATCACGGATACGCGATATTATGTGATGAAAAAAACTCTCCCGATGGCAGGCTATGGAAAAATTCAATTTTGTCGCAATTAATTCAGGATGGTTTATGTTCCAGTTAATTTTTTTATTTTTTATTTTTTATATTTTTTTGTAACACTATCGCAATTGAGCTTGAAGTAGATTTATGGATTTTTAAAAGTACTTTGAGTGGTTTCTATACAAAAAATTGAAAAAAAAAAACAAACACTAAGGTCAGTGACGGAAATTGGATTGAAAAATTGAGCCCTTCCAATTATTGCCGCCAAATGATTATTTATTGCCGAATTAAATATAAGAACCAGACTTAAAGACCAACATTTTTTTAATAAAAAATTTGATTTTTCTTAAAACTTCCTTTTCAAAACACATAACATGTTGCAATTAGCCTTGAATCTACCACCACCACATATCGGTCAGACAAAAAACTAGCCCATTCTACTCTTTAGGCATCCTCGAGAAAAATGCTAACTGCAGTTATGCTCATAAGAAGCAAATGCCAAGCATAGCCCTGATTGGAGTAGCAGTCTCTGCGCAGGTCCAACTTCTAAAGAAACCCTCCCTGAATATTTTGACCCAAACAAGACTAAAAAAATGCAGACTTGTAACTGCGTTCAGAAAAGCTTGAAATTCAAGTACTAGCTTGGGAATGGTGAAATGGTTCAGCAAGGCCTTAAGTGGAGCTTGACTGTTGCTATAAACGCACACACTTCGCCCTCCACTTGCAACAGGATTGCCAATTCGGATATTTATTTCTAACAATTCATTTTGAAGTTTCCAGAATTTTTACGATTTTTAATTCTGTTCGGTTTGTCTGCACAAAGGCCAGCGGAAAACCTGTTTTAGAAATGCAGTTGTGACCTTCCGCATCGCTTAGAGATGATCGATGTTTAGTGTCACTAGTTTTTATGACGTCACTACATTACTCCCCATTCAGTGTATGGACTGGATATCCGCACAAGACGATCACTTCGAGACCTCGTCGTCATTTGCTAGTCGTTTTCACTAGTTTTTGCAACAGTTGTAGATGGATTTCTTTTCTTCGCGATAGCTATAGACAGAACTCTTGACGAAACGGTTGATTGCATTTCTTTTGGACCCAGTCAATAAAAACCTGGACTGACTTTTCCTTGGAAAGACCAGAGTAGTACTTCCCTGTTTTGCTCAAGACAGTATATGGTATATGGTGGCGCAAGCGCTGCCCAAGCTGCATTATTCCTTATAAAGACACAAGAAAAATGTGTTATAAAAAATATAGCTCTTTCGTGGCGAGATATGCTAGTTGGTTTAAGTTGTTGCATCTTTTTTGAAAATCTTTTATAAAATCAGTCTGGCTTTGAGAATTCTCCCGATAGGCGCAATATAATGCACAAGATATGTTCAACTACTGATGCACTTAAGTCCAGTTTTAACTATGCGCGAATACCAAGCAGAGCTAGGGGCAGCACTTCTCACCAGTCCAGCTTTTCGTGATACAGTATTGCCTTTTTCAGCGAACGATGAAGACGCTCTTTTGTGCTAAATAATCGCCATTTTCGGAAAGTGTTGGTTTTCTTTTTTCATTCGAAGAAAACGGCTGAAACACATCAAGAGCTTCAAAAAGTTAACGGAGATGCTGCTCTAAGAGAAACAATGTGCAGTGATTAGTGACGGTGATTTTAATGTTTACGACCGTCCGCATGAAAGAAAGACAAAATCCTTCGAAGACGCTGAATGCGTCATGCCAAATGCAAGAAAAGTTTGCTTCAGCAATAGGAGTTACCCGTGAGGCCATTACCAAGCGATTGCATGATTCAAAAACAAGACACTTGGGTTCCTTACGATTTGAAACCAAAGGACGTTAAGCATTGTTTGTTCGAATGTGGAAAATTGCTCCATCGTCAAAAAAGATAGGGTTTTTTCATCGCATCCGGTGATGAAAAAGGATTTATTACAGCAACTCAAAGTGAACAAAGTCATGAGAACTGCCCAGTAATGCTTCGACGTCGTCGACTATTCGAATATTCACGTGCAAAGGTTATGTTTTATATTTGGTTAGACCAGGTCGGTGTAATATATTATGAACTGTTGGTGCGATTGAACAGAAGCAGAGGCACGAAAAAGTGATTCTATAGCATGACAATGATCGGCCTCAAGTTGCCAAACCCTTTAAAACCTACCTGGAAACTCTCAAATGAGAAGTCCTTCCCCAACCGCCATATTCCTTGGATATTACGCCGTCCGATTATAACTTGTTCCGTTCGATAGCACATGGTTTGGCTGATCAGCAGTTCTACTTATAGAAGACATCAAAAAAATGCTTGAATCGTGAAAAATCTCAAAGGATAAACAGATAACCTTCACAATTAAGTTTAATTTTCATAAAAAAAGAGCACCGAGATCTGTTGTGATTTACTAGCAATTCATCGGGCATAAGCGTCTGGCCACTGATACTGCTGACATGTATTCCATCGGAATCACCTCAGGCCACCGCGTATATGTGAAAACTTTGGCCTGAGGCTGAAATTCGTGAGATAGGGAACTTGTTATGCGTGTGAATTTTCATCTTTTGACAATTTAGATATTTCTTAACGAACGTGGCGCAATCGCTTCGAATATGTGGCCATATGTTACGCTCGGTTATCATTTTCTTATTGGACTTCACCTCATCCCAGGATGTGATAGACCGTGCAGTTTTGCAAATATTTGCAGCGTTTTAGGCACATACGGTCGACAGCGACCATAGCCTACTTCCAGCTGAGTTGGGGACCTTCACCTACTTTAAGCTCCTCACCGCACCAAACAGTTATTTTTTTGTGGATGAAACACATGTGGGTTTTCACCCGACCAATAACGCATATTTTGCTTATTGACGAACACATTGAGCCAAAAATGCGCTTCGTCACTGAAGATGATTTCGCGAAGAAATTCATCATCTTGGCGCATCTTTTCCAGAACCCAATCGGAGAACGTAGCTCGTTAATGTACTTTACCATGATGAAAATGTAGAGCTTACTGAATAAATTGACAATGACAGTTTGATGATTAGTGAAAGATTGCGTTCACAAATTAAATGCAAAGTTTTCCTATTGGAAAACCCTATATTAGTTTCTTTTGATCCAAATAGGATCGCAGCCCTTCACCATGTGCCTGAAATGCTTTACACTTTCATACATGGCTAAGGGTTCCAGATCGCAAGTAATGTATCCTCTCCAAGAGGTGAAGTGAGTCCATCCACCTTCTTGTGTTATAAAGCCCCGATAGCTCTATTATATGCATCAAAGGACAATGAAAGCACCCCATTTTTCACGGGGTACTCCAGCATGGAGGCATTGACTAAGTCTGCTTTACACTTCTCAAAGAAGTTTGTTCGTCTCACTCGACTTTCGTGCGGTTGTTTTAATTGTAGCCCTTAATAAGATTTTGTATTGTAGCATCTGCTGATTGTATACCGCGAGAGGGATAAACTGCTGGTAAAAGTTAATCATTGCTAGAAAACTCTTGAGGTCTTTTGCAAATTCGGGTGTTGTAAGGAGACGTATGCACTGTTCTTTCTCGGGTAACGATTTTATTTCATCTTTGTCTACTTGATGGTTTCCTTATTCAGTTCACATTTGGATACGTTAATACTCAAATTATGTATTCTGCCGAAACCTCTCAAAAATTTCCCTTAAATGTTTTTTTGGATTCCCGCGTACAAGTGGACGCAACGCAAAAGTCGTCGATGTATGCGAAGGCGAATTGATGGCATACACTTAAAATCTTGTCCATATTGCGCTGAAATGTTTGCACCGCACTCGTAAAGCCCGAAAAGCGTGTTGATGGCCGTTTTTGGTATATCCGGTTCACCGATGGGGATCAGGTGGTATGCCTTCTGTAGATCAATCACCGTTGATGTATGTTTCGTATGAGGTATGTTTCGCTACAATGTGCATGTGCTCCGGTATTAAAAGTAAAAAAAAAAAATAAAGATGTGGATCTAGTTACTCCACGCAAAAAAAAAAAAAAATTGATTCGAATATTTACTTCGAACTAAAGGCGATTCATCGTGAGCTTCAATTTATAATGTAAAATAAAACACATAAATTTGAAAGTAAACTTAAAATTTTTAGTACCATGTAAAAGAACAGTTCATGGCATTTATTTTTTGAAAATGATATTATGTAAATGTTGGTAGCGCTTAAGTCTGAGGTGGCCCAATTAGAAGGTGCAATTTTGGGCGATTAGTTTGAGCATAGCGGCTGGTATCTCGCGGATAACACAAGTAATGTTGGCTTACAAAGCGTCAATCGTAGCTGGCTTATTCCTGAAGACCTGAGACTTTACATATCCCCAGAGAACATAGTCCGAAGGTGCGATATCGCACGACATAGGAACGTGAAATTAAGTGCTCACCAAACTGATTTCTAAACAAGTCCATTGTTTTACGCGCTGTATGGCTCGTAGCGCCGTCAAAGCTCACCGAGACCATGTGCTTGAATTTCAGGAAGCGCATAGTTCATTAACACGGCGCGGTAACGGTTACCATTGACGGTAACATTCTGATTTGCCTCATTTTTGAAGAAATTTTGACCAATGATTATACCAGCCGATAAACCACATCATACCGTTGTTTTAATGGATAATGCATACTCACTTCTTAGCAAAAACATGAACGCGAGAGCACTTCGAAAGAGTGCTTGGACTTGCTGATGCGGAATCGGGCGAACTTTTATCGTCAACTGGTAACTGTTGATGAAACTTGGATGCACTATTACACACCAGAGAACAGAATGAGTGCCCGGCAATGGACTGAAGCCGGCACGAGTGCTCCGAAGCGGCCGAGGAAAGCTCGATGAGTCGGAAAGGTTATGGTGTCGGTTTTCTGGGATTGTCATGGCATATTCTTCGTGGACTACCTCGAAAAAGGAAAAGCCATCAACAGCGAGTATTACTGTGCATTACTGGAGCGATTGAAGACCGAAATGAAGCGACATGAAGTGAAAAAAAATTTGTTTTTGCAAGACAATGCACTGGTGCACAAGAGCATCAACCACGGCAAAAATCAATGACTTACGGCTCCAATTGCTGTCGCATCCACCGTATTCGAACGATTTGGCTCCCTCGGACTATTATCTCTTTCCAAACCTCAAAAGATGACTCATCAATAAAAAATTCAGCTCACGCGAGGAAATCATCGACGCCACGTAGGATTATTTTGCAGAACTTTCGAAAAATTACTTTTCGGACGGGGTCAAGAAGTTGGAACATCGCCGGAATAAGTGTCAAACTAAAAGGGGACTATATTGAATAAAATAAAAAAACATTTAAAAAAAAAAGAATTTTTTCATTCCCAAGGAGGTTACTTTACACTCAACCTAGTAATGGTAGCTCTTGGTACTCTTCGGGTTGCTCATCAGCCCAAATACTGCAATTTTGTGTATTAACGTATCCATTGAGAAAGAAATGGGCCTCATTACTGAACAAAACTTCACGATAAAACACCGGATTTTCATTGAGTTTTTTCAGAGCCCATTCACTGAAAATATGACGCAAATTCAAGTCGCCTGGCTTCAATTCTTGCACAAGTTGAGTTTTGTACGCTTTTACGCTAGGCCAAGCTGCTGAGAACGACGACGAATCGATTCGTCGCCGTTTTCGCGTACAAGCTCAGCTACAGCTGCTATAGTCTCTTCACAACGTGTTGGATGTGGTCTTACCGGTCTAGTATTATCCACTTATGTAAACTGGACCCACATTTGCGAATGGTATTGACAATAGTGCTTTCAATAGGTCCGAAAATTTTTTCACACCGAACACTGATTTTCGTAATATAGCTGAACAATTTGGAGACGCTGTTGTAGTGTCAGTCTTTCCATGATGACTTGCCAAACGAAAAAAAGCCTATTGAAAATCAAACCTCACGATGAATCACCCCTTATTTGTTTTAAAGTTTTCAGAATTTTTAGGATTTCTGCATTAATTTACACTCTTAGATGAATGTGGGTTAAAATTATTCGCTTTGTTTGCACAAAGGGTGGCGGAGAAAAGAATTAAAAAGATCGTTTGTATCGTGACAGAAATGCAGTTGTCACTTTCCGCACTCGCTAAGGTCAGTATGACTTCACCACACGTACATCTCCTCTCTCGCCACATCTGTGGTCTTCCATCCATTACGGTCCCGAGCGTGCTGCTTCCAATTGGAAATACCAAGCTGCCTTGTATCTGCGATCGCTTGATTTTAAACCGGAGGTTCAGTCTTCTCGAACCCTGTGGCTTGGATTCTAAGGCACTCTTAGCTAAAGCATTATAGTCCATCCACTCGATGTCGATGCCTTCCATACTATGTTCACACTCTTGTACAGCTCATAAACTTCGCGGTTGTGTCTTCTTCTCTCCCTCACAGACAGGACCAATTATTTGACGAAGGATTTTTCTGTCAAAAGAGCCTAAAATTTATTCCATTGTTTTACTTATTGTTTAACGCTTTGTAAAGCTCGATTTTGACTCTTTGTCGTTTGTGCAATTAACATTTGCCCTGAGGAAGGTGAACTCCTTGTCTACCTCAAAGTTATAGCTATCGAAGCTGACATTTTTTTCTAGGTGATGTGCACTTGAACGATTTTTAGTCGGCAGCGTATATTTCGTTTTTTCTTCATTCACCTTAAGACCAACTCGTTTATACTCTTCTTCAATTGCCGTTAAGGCTTCAACTATAGCACGTTGGGAACGTGCGATTATATCAATATCATCCGTGTATCCCAGAAGCTGAACGAAATAGTACCTTCCGTGTTGACTTTTGTCTATCGTCCTATCTGCTTACGTAATAAATTGAAGAAGTCAAACGACAGTGCATTTCGGAGGTTCGACTTCCACTCTGCATGGTGCATCTCGAGACTTCCAGTGTTATGCGACACATCCACATCAATTTTCCCGGGATCCCGGGAATATACGGGTTTGAAGACGATAAAGAGGTGCCGTGTGTCGACTTGGAACTCGTTGGTCTTTTCCAGGATTTGTCTTAAAGTGAAAATTTGGTCTGATGTCGATTTGCCGGGACCGAAGACGCACTGGTATTGGCCGGTTTGTGAGGTGTAGAACGGTTTTAGACATTCACACAGTACACTGGATAGAATCTTAAAGGTGGCGTTAAGTAGGGGTATGCATTGATAGTTGTTATCGGATCGCCCTTCTTGTAGACGGAACAGATATTCCAGTCATCGGGCAGGCTTTCGTCCTCCCATGGTTTGAAAATAATCTTGTGCATGCTATTTGTTAAAACACATCAGATGGAAGGCCATCAGAGCCAGCAGAATTTTCGTTCTTTGGCTTTTGTATAGCGGTGCCGACTTCTTCTTAGTCTAGCTGGGCGGAAGAACTAATTCTACGACTGGAGATGTATTTTATTTTTGCCCTATCACCCGCTCTTGGTCATGTCCATTAAGCAACTACTGGAATTGTTGCTTAAATACATCTACAATTACCTGTTAGTCAGTGACGAGATTACATTCCTAATTTGGAAGTGCTTGGAGACCCATATTAAGGCCATTGGCCAGCTTTTTGGCCTTTTTAAAATCTCCTGGTGTCTTTCCTTCCCCAGCAAGCGGTCCTGCAGTAAATCATGAAATCCCTTCAAGATTAAAGCTAAAAATATTAAAAGCTAAAAAAACTTGAGCCGCATATCTTCTGCAGTTGGAGCAAAACTTTGCATTATATTCCAAACAACGTGGTTGAAAATCACCTAAGTATGTATGCCTACTCAGTTAGATTAGTGCTGAATTTCTGGAGTCACTTCAGAAATTGTATGATGAAAAAGTCTTTCAAACATGTACCTTTTAATGAACTATTACAAAACTTACCAATCATTTCAAGAAAGCCCAATTGTATGAAGAAACGATGAAGACATGCATCGAACTAAAAAATGGGCTGAAGAGGTCACAGAAATAAAAGCGTTCAACTAAGTAACTAATCGATACGGATAGCAAATGGTAGTAGTTGTAAGAGTTAAGCAACAAATCAGCCTATATCATGTCCGAGGTGAAATTCCTCATCAGCGCTATCAGTGTTTTCATTTCCGAAATAAAACGATGTGCAAAATGTTTTTCCTGTCAGGCAAATATTGTGTTAAAGGCAAACGCCCAACCAAAATGTGTCATTTTCACTCTACGAGGAACTTCGTAAAATCGACATACAGACTGTGCCACTAAATGACCTTAAACCAGTGAATTCAAGCGAATGGGCATCACGTGTAGGCAGCCAGTTGTTAAGAAGACCAGTAGGAAACTTAGAATACCCGCCGACTTCAAGTCAGCAATGATGGTAGAGCTTTTTAACAACCTAAGCTGTGGAAAATTATTTTCAAAAATTAACCTCAATGACGCTTACTTTCAGATTGAACTTACCGAAGCCTCCAAGAAATTCATGGTTATTAATGCGCCTTCTGATTTTCTTATAGGAAGGGATAACAACAGGTACTCACATATCTAGTTGTGGGGTCTATCTTGACGAGCATGAGCATCTTAATAAAGTAAAATAACTTTTCAAACTTTCCTTGCATAACCTTAAGTGCAGACAAGAAAAATGTAATTTGGCGACATTGATGTCGCAGGCATAAGATCATTGGAAAAAATGGTAGAAGTCATAAAATTAATGCCAAGCCCGAAGAACTTAACCTAACGTAACCTCGAAGACTAAACAAGATTAATACAAAATACTCCAAAATTGAAAGAGAAGCGCTATCCAATTATATTCGGTGTTACCAAATTCCATCAATATTTTTGAAGACAAACACTTGAGCTCCTCACCGATCAGCAAGTGCTTATCACCCTCCTCTACCCATCCATTGAATAAAGAAACGCAAAGCAACATGCCGATGTTGACGTATAATCGGAACTTCCAAGGAGAGGAGAATGAAATGCTGATGGTGGACCATATTTACGAGTCGACGATTGCCGGTAGATTTTATAAATTTTCTCGTAGACGTTCCATAAAGTTAGCTTCTTTCCTACAGAGTGGAGTCTTACTGCTTCCCACCGATCGCATAGGTGTTGTGATACCCACATTGCTCGAAGCAAAAATTCTCGAAATGTTACACGGAGGCCACTGTGGCAAAAACAAATGAAGCAATTAGCGCACAGGTATTTTTGTTTAGCCAACGTTAATCAAGAACTCAATCAAATACAGAATGAATAAGCAATTCTCTTCCTGGCGTAAAGAGACTGGTATTTGGGAAAGGATCGACATAGATTTTACAAATCCGGTCTTTTCTCAAATGTGTGGAACTTTCATCGACAACTTCATCATCAACAATCTTCGCACTGCAATAAGATTTTCATGATTGAAGACGATCTTCAATGACACCGGTCCACAATTTACGTTCAACAAATTTAAGGAATTCTGCCATTTGAACTCTATTGAGCACATCACAACATCTCCATTTCTTCCAGCTTCAAATGGCTTTGCCGAGCTTGCAGTAAAGAAAATCATGGAGGACGAAGACTACAGAGAAAAAACTCTATACAAATACTTTATGACATTTATGACACTTCCCAATCAAGAGTCTATTCTTCTATTAATCCCGTTTGTATTAATAGGACAAATATCTAACGAAACAATGAAACGACACAAAAATCATCTCTAAGGAAGGTATCAGGAGTATTCAGCGTCTTCTTCAGTCTTCATAGTGGTTATGATGGCATTGAAATTGAATTGCATTCATTACTAGCAGATGTAAATAACCAACTTTTTCACTCCAGATCCAGAAGTCCAGCCTAGCAGGAGGCAGCCACTACACCATTAACAGCACCCTACCGTGTCGTAGAGGACTAGAAGGCAACCAGACTGTTTTCAACTGGTCAAAAGGAAACAATAATGCAACCCGACTCTAAGCCTAACGTTGATTCTGACACGTGTCTCCTATCACTCATTTTACATAAATTTTGACTTTGTTAGTCCTTAAATCATAAAAGCTGAGGTGAAAAGATCCAATTCTCGCCGAAACCACTTTTTATGGCCAGAAAAACATTGGACGTTTTCCATCCATCACATTTGGCCTAAAGAAGTTTGTTTCCAGAGTGACACCTAAATCTTTTACTTCTCGTATTTGGAAAAACGGATGGCGGCTTTTAAGCGCTAGATAAGTCAGAATAGTGATCTTCCTCCTTCCCGCAAAAAGAATAACATCAGTCTTGATGGTCGACCAGGTCCAGGGGTACCTGCGCTTTAGAGCACTGAGCTACAACCAATGATTCATCAGCAGAATAGTTACGTTATTAGCTTATGCCTGAGAGTCGATAAACGTGCACTTTAGCAGTAGAGATGACATATTAAAGCGGACATCTTCTGTTTTCATATTGGCGTCAGCCAGCATTTGTGATCAGGGTTCTTCGGTTCACTAGCTTTGCTTTCATTAACACAATTAGTGATTCATCTACGCCGAGCAAGATATATTCCGTCAAAAGTTGATGAGAAGATGTAAAGTGCGCCTTCAATTTTGTCCTGAACAGTCTTACAGGATCTTGCGCGTTTTGTGGGCATGTTGCATCTTAGATATTGGATGCATTCGTAAGGCATCGTTAGTCACATTAAGCTTTACCACTAACACCGTGCGCTTTAACATAGCAAAAGTCAGACTAATTGCTCTGAAGCTCTCGGCAAGTTTGTATTCATTTTTTATGATTTTCCAAATAAATATTTCACTCATTGTGCATGCCAGTACCAGACAAGTAGTAAACATTCTCTTCACATTTGCCAGCACCTGGTCATATTGTATGTAGTTTAACTGGATGTATCTTATCGATGCCAGGCGAAATATTGTCTCGAAAGGACTTACCGATAGAAGATGCGAACTACGTCGGCTTGTCTACTAGTCAGTCTTAAGTAACTTACATATTTAAAAGTTATCGGATGTCTATACGTATTCCCTAAAAATCTGCATCCCTTTTAGGACAGGCCACTTGCAGTAGTTTTTCCTGGCTGCACACGTTACTTCAAAACATTTGGTGACGGCTCTGTTCTAGTTTTGAGCATCCTCCTTTGGCTTTTGTTTTGTTCTGAATTTAGGGGTAACATTAACAGACTTTCTGATCACGTCCTTAAAGCATGTCCAGTAGGTTCTCCGCAGATTCCCCTGCTTGAACGAGATCAACACTTCGCATCCAGTACTGAATTCTGATATGGAGAACTCCGATAGTACTTTTCACTAGGTAATCTGCTTAGCATATCTGTTGGATATGGTTATGTCAATTAGTTGCAATTAAGGCTTTTAGCCGAGCTCTCAGTTCAAATGAAAGGTCATCGATCCTTCCTATTGTTTGTCACGTAATGAAGTGCAGCCCCTTAAACATTCAAAGCCGTGTTTGTTTATTTAACAAGGAAAGCACATTTGGAGTAATAGAGGTTGATTTGAGTAACTAAAATAGATAAGTTGAGAAATGGTTTTCTGGTCTGTCAAAGTAGACTGTGTAAGAAGACCTCCCGTAAATAAATATATATATCATACGATAATTTCTACGGACCAAGTCCAAGCATTTAAGACGCATATTTGCAAATTTCAAGTACCGCAGATTTCACCAGTACAACTAATAGGTAGGGTGAAAAGTAACCTGTTTGGGAATGAAAAAAAAAAAATTTTTCATTTTATTCAATTTAGTCCCCTTTTAGTTTGATACACTTATTCTATCGATTTTCCAACTTCTTGATCCCGTCCGAAAAGTAATTTTTCGGAAGGTCTGCAAAATACTCCTCCGTGGCGTCGATGATTTCCTCGCGTGAGCTGAATTTTTTATTGATGAGGCATCTTTTGAGGTTTGGGAAGAGATAATAGTCCGAGAAAGCCAAATCGGACGAATACGGTGGATGCGACAGCAATTGGAGCCGTAAGTCATTGATTTTAGCCATGGTTGGGATGCTCTTGTGCGTCGGTGCATTATCTTGCAAAAACAAAAAACTTTTCGCATCATGTGAGGCCGTTTTGCAGCGGTTTCGGCCTTCAATCGCTCCAATAATGCACAGTAATACTCGCTGTTGATGGGTTTTCCTTTTTTGAGGTAGTCCACGAAGAGTATGCCATGTCAATCCCAGAAAACCGACGCAATAACCTTTCCGACACATCGAGCCTCCCTCGGCCGCTTCGGTGCACTCGTGCCGGCTTCAGTCCATTACCGGGCACTCATTCTGTTCTCTGGTGTGTAATAGTGGATCCAAGTTTAATCAACAGTTACCAATCGACGCCAAAGATTCGCCAGCGCAGGATAACTTTTTCGTATGGAGAATATTGCCCAAAATATGGCTTGTGAGCTCAGTACTAATCTTTGTGGTATTTGCTAGCTCGCGCATCTTCACTTTCCGGTCAGACAACACCATTTCATGTATTTTTTTGGCATTGTCCTCTGTAACCGCATCGGAGGGCCTGCCGCTGCGGACTTGATCAGAAGTGGAGTTGCGGCCAGCACGAAACTCTCGAAACCAATATTTGACGGTGTAATCTGACGGAGCATTAGCAACATAATATCTATCCAACTTTTCTTTTGTTTCCTTCGCCGTTTTGATTCTCAAAAAATAATGTTTTATGAGAGAAGGAAAATCGTTTTTGTCGATACTCAACATGATGCCAAACACGTCAACAATAATCAGCTGTCAAAACAAAACTAAAGACAGTTTCGCACTGAAATTTGGCATATCTGCCTATGAACGGACTTCAAGGCACCATTACCTTTTTTGCAGTACCAAAAAATGATGACATTGATGGCATTGTCTACCTCGCAGCATCGGCAGCTCAAGAGGCTTGAGAATTACTATTTCACATTTGCTAGCCTTAGAACTTTTTCCCCGACTCCTTGCTTATTTACAGTAAAACATTGGATTTACAAAATTACTTTAGTGTCCGTGTAAAAAATCTGCTTATTTTCACTCTAAAGTCGTACAAATTGTCCACTAAACGAATCCAAAACTGTTTCTGTTAATAATTCACTGAAAGTAACTAGTTCTTGTAGTTCATGGTCATTCTGAACTACGGCCATGATGACAACTGAAATTCAATTGGCGGCATTTTGATCCCTATCAAGTGAAACAAATAGAAACAGAAAAAGGACAAAAAACACCAAGGTGATATAAAAGAATCAATGATCCACCAGGAGAAATACATTCGCACCCGGAAATGAATAAGTAATTAAGTAAGTTTAAAAGTCCCCTCTGCAGCGGTAGCTGAAGTAGAGAATCAGAAGCATCAACAGCAGCAAGGACAACAGCGAACAGCAAAATGATAAATTACCATGCCAACAGGCCGGGCTGGCCCAGCCCAGTCCAACTCAGTATAACCGGGCCTCACCGTGCACTATTTTTGCCTTTACAATTCACAGGAAGTCATCATTCATCATGATGATTAATTTGATTCCTTGGCATCTTTTTGTGATACGGTAATATGGCCCATTGGCCAATTAAGCCGTTATACAAAACGAGCAATTCATTTATGGTATATTGGTGCGGTAGGTGCAGCAAAAAAAAAGGCCGAGAAATATGAATAGCGTCATAGACGGTATAATGTTACCGTGTGACTGTGTGAATATGTGACTCAACTTTCCGACAGTACTCGTATCTCTGAGATGTGAAATTAATTTCTCATTTTCTTCCGGTATGACTCTGTGAAAGTATGATACATCTGATATGACCCAGATGTAACAATATCCTTCCAATTATCCTAGCAATTTTATTGTTTTTTTTTTTTTTTTTGGTTCGTACCCTTCCCTTTCGGAATGTATTCAATCATTTACATTCTGTGAGTAGAGTATTCCACACTTTTTCATCAGACAACCAAACAGATATACTTCGATGCTAATATAATCAGGATACACGTGTTGCTTACTAATGCTAGTAACTGATTTAATTACTATGCGATCAATCCATGTGAACAAGTGCTTTTTGAACATTCACTTTGTGTTACATTTAATTAAAGCAATATCTGTCTATGAGAACAATATTGGAAATCAAATACGTAAGACCGGCCATAATCACATAGCCAACCATGTTAACCATGGAAATTATAGAGTTTGTGATATTCGACAGCTTAATCAAAAAGTCAGAAAATTATTGATGCAAACGTACTTTTTAGATGTCATTTGAGATGATTATTAAAACGGTGACAAACCCACACAGGAGACCAAACTGAACAGCTCGTTTTCATGGTTAAAAAATTACAACGAACGGAATCGGATTTTATTTAAATTTGGCCTAGTCTAGTGTTACAGAGTTGTAACTTGAGACCCATATTTATTTATAATTAAATCGCTATTCACATTAGGATAAATCTTATAAATTAGTGAAAGCCTTAATATTAAGTTAACAAATTTTAAATAGGAATATGGAACGTTATGAACGAGAAAAAAAATAATAAAAATTACGATATAGGGTTACTAATTATACAAACTGGCTAAGTGCCTCAAAAGTAGAGACTTAAAGGCAAGGAGTTCCACAGGCGGACAGCATGAACAAAGAACTGCAGTTCCGAGGTTAGGCATGAGTATGTTGTTGGAATCAAAGCGAAAATCCTTTGCGAGCGCGGAAAATATAATCTACAATATAGATACTCAGGTTGATGTGTCGGTGTTATATAATGCAAACAAGATAGAGAGCGGAAAACTAAGAGGTTGTCAAATGAGCAGAACTTTTGAATAAGCTGATACGTGATCAATTCTTCGAAGTAGCGAATGATATCGTTGTAGATAACATTAAGCCTTCTTTTACTTCCACAATCAACCTTACCATAAACCTCACATCCATACAGTAAAATTGGCAGTAAGAGCGTTTTTGCCAGCATTTTCCTTATTGTTGGAGGTGTATACAGTTTCATTGACCAGAGCATTAATATGGTCATCCCAGGTAGGTGTGTCATTAAAGGTAAGTCCAAGGTTTTTAGCAGTTCTTACATATGGGACGATTTATTGACCAAGTTTGATCGGCGGCAAGGGTGAAACATCTAGTGCCTTCCTATTTATGGCTAGGATTTTCGATTTTGTGGGATTTAAGCTCAAGAAGTAACTTTGGGCCCAGAGCAAGACATCATTCAACTCTTCGTTAATTTGTGCAACGACTTCGTGCAAAATATCAACAGGACCACTCAAAGACAATTGGACATCATCGGTAGATATATGGATCAGGGAACGTCGAGAAATAAGAGACAAATTGTTGATGTAATATTGAAAACAAAATTGGACCAAATATTGATCCTTGTGGGACGCCACATGAAACTTTAAGGAAACTGGAAGACTTTGCGTTAACCACGACACATTGCGATCTCTTTACTAAGTCCACACAGCTAACTCTTTTAAAAATTTGTACATGCTCTGAAGTTTTTGACATTGCAGAACGTGGTTCACCGTATCGAAAACTTTAGAAAAGTCTAAAAATATCAAAAACGGTACAAATTTTTTATCCAGCGACTTACTTATATCGTCAACTACGGACAACAAGTCAGTTTTGCAGCTGTGTTTAGTTTTTTCGTTGTCAAATACGTTTGAATTTGTTTTAAAATTATTTTTTTCGAAAACCTTACTCAAAAAAGGCAGAACTGCAATGGGTCTGTATTCACTACGTCCTTTTTTGGAGATTGGAATAATTTTTGTCATTTTCCATTCATGCGGATATTCAATTTCAATTCAATTTCAATTTTATTTGGCAAAGTACAAATAAAAACAGAAGTCTTTTATAGTACATACAAGCTCATTCAAAGTAGTTCACTACATTAAATTAGTTTATGCAAAAAAAAAGAGCACAATTAAAACCTTAAGTGAAAGAATAAACTAAATTTAACAGCTTTTAAATCAAATCTTAAGCTAACTTAAAAAATATTCGTTACTAATACTGAGAAAAGAAAAGGGAAAACTGAGGAAGGGGAAAGAGAAGAGGGCAAAGCAGAAAGCTGAAAATAAAGGTGAAATAAAGAGCAGATGAGAAAAATAGCTTACAAAGATGTGTAATAGGTTCATATAGGGCAGTGAGTTCCACAGTCTGGAAGCATGAACAAAGAAGAGGCGTGACGAGTACAGATATTTACAAGAGGGCAAGATAAGATTGAAAGTTTTAGGTGACTAAAAAAATTTTAATTTTTCAAATAAATACGGTGGTGATTGCTTATGTATTAATTTATGTAAAAACACACAGCATCTTATTGTCCAAAAATCAGAAAATGAACACCCAAGGACATACTTATGGCAAATGGTTATATGGTCGTATCTTTTTATTCCAAGGACATATCGAACCATATCGGCGAAGAGAATCTAGTTTATAGTAGATAACTATGGTATAATCAAAAATCGACAAAAGAAATGGACTTAATCAACCTCAGTTTGGTGCTAAGAGGTGTGAAACTAGAAAACAGCCAGAGCTTTCGCTATAATTAAGTTTACATGATCAGTGGCAGAAAAAGACCGATTTACTTTATATCCAAGACTCAACACGGTTTCAGAGAAGATTAGCCTTGTGGAGTTGAGAAAAATGGGTGGTAACTCTTCGACATTGTAAAATTTTTTTGAAATTGAAATTATCTGACTCATTTTTGGATCTAGAATCAGACCATTGTCTTGAGACCATTTTACAATGGAAGACAAGTCCGAATTAAATCTATCCACAAGATCTGCCACCAGGCCAAGTGGTCGAGAAAGATATATCTGCGTGTCATCGGCATACATATGTACACATGTATTTCGACACACTTGAGGTAAATCATTAATGAAAAGACAGAAAAGAATTGGGCCAAGAACTGAACCTTGGGGAACTCTAGAAACTATATTTTTTGGTTGAAAGTATTTTGAGTTAGCAATAACTCTTTGAATCACTCATACCAAAGTAAAGTTTCAGTTTAGTGCAAAGAACCTCATGACTGATTGTATCGAAGACCTTCGAGACAGCAAGTAAGCAGAGCAATGAAAGATATTCCTTGTCATTATGAATTCTAATATCGTCAAGTACTTTGATCATAGCTGTAGAACAGCTATGGCCAGATCGGAAACCTGACTGCACTGACGATAATAAATTGAAACAGTTGAGGTGGTTGGAAATTTGTTTCGCAAGAATTTTTTAGAAGATTTTGGAAAAACAAGGTAAGATACTTATTAAACGGAAATCCGTTACTAATAAGGGGTTATTCTTTTTGGGCACAGGATTGATCTTTGCTTTTTTCCAACAATCCGGGAAGGTTGAAGAGATAATCCAGAAATTATATACATGAGTAAATGAGCTTATTAAATGGGGAAGTATTATTTGAATAAAACGCAAATCTACTCCGTTCTCACTAATCGCGTTAGATTTGACAGCACGAACCTGTAGGATCACATCCGATTCAGATATTACGACGAATTGCAACTAGGGTTAGGGGAAAAGGCATCAATTAACCCATCTGCATCTGGCATTTTACATAGTTTGTATATGACTCTTTCCTATCCCAATAGAACTGAAATTTGCCCAAAGTTTCTTAGACGGTTTGTCAATGCTGAGCTTAGACAAAAAATATGTTTTTTTTTTTTTTGCTATTCTGGTGACAAATGAAGAGTAATTTCTTGCTCTGCGAGACATTTCCCAATTGTGACTAGTGGAAAGTTTTTTGAATTTAGTATATAATTTTCGACGATTTTTGATAGCATTATGCACCTCGTGGTAAACCATGTGCATTTACTGTGCACTGTGACAGTCTTAACAAGAACATGTATATTAAAAAAAATTTTAATTAGGGTCTGAACGATTTCTACTTTATCATTAATGTCCGGTAGAAAGTAGCGCCAATGCCATGGTAGAAGGCTCGCATGATGGTGAAGGATATTATGATTTATTGTTGTGAAATCACGAAATTGAAAGGTGTTCTGAAGGGAATTCGAATAGAAATCAATGTGATATGTACAAAGCAAAAGACCATGGTCTGAAACTCCTTCCAGTGACAATTATTTTTGGAGTAGAACGTTTGTATGGTCTGAGACAACCACCAAGTCAAGAAGACTTAGAGGGGTGTCAGGGCCAAAGCTAGTCACATGAGAATTAACGGCCACAAGACCACACAATGCAATAGCATCCAAGAGTGAACGAGATCTACTGTCATTATTCAGCAAATCCGCATTAAAATCCCCGCATAGTATAATATGCTCGTATGATGCGAAAAATAGTTGTATGGTAGAAAACATTGAATCAAAAGAGCAATTACGGATGGGGCTATAGACTAAAGCAATAATACACTTCAAATTTCCATTGGAAATTTCTACAACAATGTATTCAGTGTCATTTCCCAATGACTTTTCCAACATTTTACAAGTCAAACCTGCTTTATGGTAAATGGCTATCTCCTCACCTGTAGTTTCAGTATTTCTTGTATGCGGAACTAAGAAGTAACCAGGAATGCCATAAATATGGTTGTAACCATTTTCATCATCAAGACTTTGGAACAATGTTTCGCTTACATAAATAACGTCGACACGAACGAATCATTAAAAATATGCCGGACGTAGTCAAGTTTTGATAGGCTAAGACTACGAGCATTGAAATGGCAGACTTTAAATCCTTCATAGGCATTTGATAAACTTTTTACTATCGTCTGAACCGCAACCTCATTCAGTGTCTCAAACACAGAGAAACTATGAGCCATAATTATGAAAAACACCACAACCAAGAAATAGCGGCCCAACTGAAATAACTGAAATGGTGCCTTGAATTCAGTGCGATACTGTCTTTAGTTTTGTTTTGACAGCTGGTTGTTGTTGACGTGTTTGACATCATGTTGAGTATGGACAAAAACGATTTTCGTTCTCTCAAAAAACATTATTTGTTGAGAGGCAAAACGGTGAACTAAACAAAAAGACAATATTGGTTTCGAGAGTTTCGTGGTGGCGGCAAATCCATTACCGATCAAGTCCGCAGCAGCAGGCCCTCTGATGAGGTTACAGAGAACAATGTCAAAAAAATACATGAAATGGTGTTGGCTGACCTTAAAGTGAAGGTGCGTTAGCTAGCAGATACCACAAAAATTAGTACTGAGTGCACACGCCATATTTTGGGCAATATTTTGCTTGGGTGCCGCGCATACTCACTCCTGACCAAAAACACGAAAGCTTCGAACACTTCGAAAGAATGTTTGGACTTGCTGATACGGAATCGGGCGGACTTTTGCCGTTTATTGGTAACTGTTGATGAAACTTGGATCCACTATTACACCCCAGAGAACAGAATGAGTGCCCGGCAATGAACTGAAGCCAGCACAAGTGCTCCGAAGCGGCCAAGGGAGGCTCGATGGGTCGAAAAAGTTATGGCGTCGGTTTTCTGGGATTATCATGACATACTTTTCGTGGACTACCTCGAAAAAGGAAAAAACCATCAACAGCGAGCATTACTGTGCATTATTGGAGCGATTGAAGGCCGAAACCGCTGCAAAACGGCCTCACATGATGCGAAAAGTTTTTTGTTTTTGCAAGATAATGCACCGACGCACAAGAGCATCCCAACCATGGCTAAAATCAATGACTTACGGCTCCAATTGCTGTCGCATCCACCGTATTCGTCCGATTTGGCTTTCTCGGACTATTATCTCTTCCCAAACCTCAAAAGATGCCTCATCAATAAAAAATTCAGCTCACGCGAGGAAATCATCGACGCCACGGAGGAGTATTTTGCAGACCTTCCGAAAAATTACTTTTCGGACGGGATCAAGAAGTTGGAAAATTGTTAGAATAAGTGTATAAAACTATAGTCAGTAAAATAAAAAAAACATTTAAAAAAAACTTTTTTTTTTATTCCCAAAAAGATTACTTTTCACCCCCCCCCCCCCCTAATAAGCTAGTATTTGTTTGCTAAATCCATTTTATTTTTTTTGTATTGTAGTTTTGAGTTTCTTATTTATTATTATTGATTCAATGAACGCGGAACAATTGACAGCGATAGTTGCCGCTGCAGTTCGGATTGCAAACGAACAAGCTCGAGAAGCGTTTGATGTGACAGTTAATGAACTTACAACACGACTTAGGGCATTAGAGACTTCTACACGCGTTGTGGAATACCGCGAAATTTCAATTGATCCCAATATAAGTTGCAACGTATCGTTGGACTTGGTGGCCATAATAAGGAACAAAATCTATGGCTCTGCGGATCAGGTTGCTGGCATCCTTTAACACTGTGTTAAATTTTAAAGCCATAACCGCGAGATTAGATTTCACCTATGCAGATAAGCGACCTGTTTATCTATTGGAGCAAGAAATGTCCACATCACATCAGGGGAAAATGTCAATAGTTGAGTTTTACGATGCTGTAGAAAAAAGTTAACCTTAATTGTAAACAAAACTATAATGCAACATGAGGGTAACAAACCACTGTGTGATTCCTTAAGTCAGAAATATCCACAAGATGCTCTTAGAATTTTCATTTCAAGCCTTCGAAAACCTATGTCTGACATTCTGTTTTCACCCCGTCCTACCGATATGCCAAGTGCCCTGGCTCTTGCTCAAGAACTAGAGGCAAATCAAGCAAGGTATGCTTTTGCAAACTCATTTTCCAATAGAACTGAACTTTTTGGAGTTAACAACGTAGTGCCTAGATAGCCATACAATCCTAGCGTTAATCATTCTCCTCATTACACACCAATCTCATCTAAACAAATAAAGCAGGCACCAAATACAATGGACTTAGATCCCACCGTTTCTTATGAAAAAAACCCAAATTACTTTCAAAACCAAAATAATTCCCAATATCCGGTACAAAATTTCAGTCAAAATTTTCAAAATTCTTCTCAGAAACACAGTATTTTCCAAAAACCTCGGGAAAAGCCAAATCAGCAGAGACATTTCCCAAGCTTGAAAGAGTAAATCACCTCAATCAACGTGATCTTACACCTAACACCACTGCGAACAGTGAATCAGAATCAGAACACCTGTTCTGATGAAGCGCAATTCAATAACGACAAAAAAAGTGAATTTGAATATGATAACGCAAATAATGTAGTCTCTGAAATATCAGCTGAGATCGATTTTTTAGGGGTAGGTCCCTCCTACCGTTCATTACCAGAACACTGACAGGAGAGGAAATAAAACACTTAGTTGATACTGGTGCAGCTAAGAATTGTATTCGAGCTAGTAAACAAGCCGTTCTCTGTTAAATCTATTCATGGAACTACCCAAATAACATCAAAATGCACTGTGAACATTTTTGATAAGAACACTTCATTTTTCCTACTTCCAATACTTAAAACTTTCGATGGTATTATTGGATTTGATCTTTTGAGGGAAATAGACGCCAATTCAGATCTTAGAAATGGAATTTTATGGTACAATGATGTTAGACAGAAATTACTTTACTTTTACTGTAGAGATGTGAACAGCATCTCTTAAATGAACAACCCAACACTATCCGACGAATTGTTGCTTCCATAAGGACAACTGACAACCTCCCTGTTTTTTCGAAAGCATATCCGTATCCTATGGCTGCAACCGAGTTCGTTAACAACGAAATTGCAGATTTGCTCCTTAATGATATAATAAGACCATATCGATCTACGTACAACAATCCAATTTGGGTTGTGTTGATGAACTTGGCAATTGTAAAATGCGTCTAGTCATAGACTTTCGAAAGCTAAATACTAAAACAATAACCGATAAGTATCCAATTCCGGATACCGGGGTAATCTTGGTAAGGCATCGTTGTTTACCCTTGATTTAAAGGCTGGTTTTCACCAAATTAAACTTTCTGAGCGTGACAGGGACAAAACTGCAATGAAAGTAGGAGTTTTCTAGACTTTCATTTGGGCTAACAAATGCACCCAGCATATTTCAAAGGGCAATAGATAATGTTTTGAGAGAAGAGATAGAAAAAACTTGTCATATCTACATCAATGATGTTATCGTTTTCTCAAAAACAGAGGAAGACCATATAAAAAAGCAAATATGAGAGTTTCGCTTGAAAAATCAAGATTTTTGATGAAAGAGGTTGAGTTCTTAGGGTTCGTTTTGTCTGACAAGGACATAAAAACTTGCCCTCAGAAAATAAAGGACATTACGAGGCTACGAGGTCTGCGATCTTTTCTTGGATTATCGGGGCTTCGGGGTACCGTCGATTCGTCAAGGACTATGCTCAAATCTCAAAGCCCCTTACAAAGTACATGCGCGGTGATATCGGAAATGTAAAAAGCAAACAGTCCAGGAACACCAAAATAGAGTTAGATGGCGATGCATTGCAAGCCTTTGATAGGATTAAAGAGATTCTTGCTTCAGAAGATGTACTGCTTCTCTATCCTGACTTTGACAAGCCCTTTGACTTGACAACAGATGCTTCATCCCAAGCGCTTGGTGCTCTTCTCTCTCAAGGGGGTAGACACATAACAATGATATCCCGAACGTTGTCGTCTGCCGAGGAAAACTACGCAAAGAATGAGAGAGAGCTTCTTGCCATAGTATGGTCACTGCAAAAACTTCGGAACTATCTTTATATAGTGAAACAACTAAACATCTATACAGATCACCAGCCGCTCACTTTTGCCATTTCTGACAAAAACCCTAATACGAAAAAAATGAAGAGATGTAGGGCATTTGTTGAAGAATCCTCACCAACGTTTTTCTATAAGCCTGGGAAAGAGAATCTTGTTGCTAACGCCTTATCGCGACAACATATATACGCTCATTGGTCTGCGAGCGAAAATACCCAACAGGTTTTGGCAGATAATTTTTTACCTAGTATAAGAAAATTTTTAAAGCAAATTGTGTCAAATTGTAAAATTTGCAATGAGGCGAAGTATCAAAGGCATCCACCAAAACCCCAAATTGGAGAAATGCCCATAC
The DNA here is from genome assembly GCA_907269105.1 of Volucella inanis. Classification (NCBI taxonomy): domain Eukaryota; kingdom Metazoa; phylum Arthropoda; class Insecta; order Diptera; family Syrphidae; genus Volucella; species Volucella inanis. The sequence continues at coordinate 228,788,734 of OU026153.1, read as the reverse complement.
CATCTTGCATTTGGATATTTATACAACTGCCGGTTCACATTTCCTTACATATTTAGATAAATTTTCAAAATTTGCTATAATCAAATCAATTAAATCGCGCGCGATAGTAGATATAAAAGAGCCCTTTTGGAAATTCCTAATATTTTTAAAGACACAAATACAATTGTTTTCGATAACGAACGGCCTCTTAACTCAGAGACAATAAGATCATTACTAACAAACCACTTTTCAATAACAAGCTTCACCACCCCACCTTTCCATAGTACTACAAATGGACAAATTGAAAGGTTTCACAGCACTCTATCTGAAATAGCTAGATGTACAAAAATGGAGCAGAACATCAGCGATACAGTTAATCTCCTTTTACTTGCCACGGTTAAGTACAACACGACGATTCATTCGGTCACCAACTTTTAAGGATAAGATAAGGCAAAACATTGTTGAGAAGAAAACCTAGAGCATCACAACAAAAACAGACAAACTCAGACCTTTAGACCAGGTGACAAAGTTTTTGTACGAACGAACAGACGTGTTGGCAATAAATTTTCAAAGATTTTTGTTGAAAAGACTGTTCAAAAAGATCTGGAAACTAAAGTTCTCATTGCTAACAGAAAAATCAACAAAAGTAATCTCAGATAAACTCGGTATTGGACTTTTTCCGGCTTTCAAAATTGAATCAGTAATTCTAAATAAGATCTAAGTATGTATTTGTAAAATTTAAATCTAAAATATTGAATTTTTCGTTTCGGTATAAAATATTGTAAGCCTAGTATTAACGCTGAAAGCTATCAAAATTGTAACCTATTTATAATTAAAATTTTATGTGGTAATTAAGAACATTTTATATTACAATATAAAAAAGCAATGTAAACGATTCACAAAATTACTGCGCCAAATATGTAAACATAGCTTTTCAATCAAAGCCTATGTGACTAACAAAAATAAATTACAAGAAGCCGGGAAGACTTAATTCGTGCGGTTTGCTATGAGGTGGCGTAACTTGTATTATTCCATTGTTATTATTCCATTGGAACATGCGTTGGAAAGCTACTGTCATTGTACGTCATTTCAGTATATGTCATTCATTTGAAGCGTAAACAACAATAATTTTTTTTTTCACTCAAATATGTCGAACTTTGTGCCTGAAAAAGTGTTTTTGCAGGGAGTTTTTCTTCATTACTTTAATATAAGGAAAACTGCTGCGAAAGTCATCGTATTTTGGTGGAAGTTTATGGTGAGCATGCGCTAGCTGAGCGAACGTGCCAAAAGTGGTTTGCACGATTAAAAAGTTCTGATTTTGGCTTGGAAGACGATGAACGTCCTCGGCAGCCAAAAAAGTTTGAAGATGAAGAACTGGAAGCTTTACTCTATGAAGATTGTTGCCGAACACAAGAAGAGCTCGCAGAATCTTTGGGTGTCATTCAAGCAGCCATATCAAAACGTTTAAAAGCAGCTGGATATATTCAAAAGCAAGAAAATTGGGTTCCACATGAACTCAAGGCGAGAGACGTCGTCGAAAGGCGGTTTTGCATGTCCGAAATGCTGCTGGAACTCCACAAAAGGAAGTTATTTTTGCATCGCATTGTTACTGGCGATGAAAAATGGATCCATTACTACAACCCCAAGTGCAAAAAATCATATGTGAAACCCGGCCAACCAGCAAAATCTACGGCAAAGCCGACTATCCATGGCGCGAAGGTAATGCTCTGTATTTGGTGGGATCAGATGGATGTGCTGCATTATGAGCTGTTAAAATTGGGTGAAACCATCAATGAACAACGCTACCGAACACAATAAATCCGTTCGAGGAGAGCAGTAGCCGAAAAACGGCCGGAATATGCGACCAGACACGAGGCAATAATTTCCATCATGATAACGATCGGCCCCACGTTGCTATTCCGGTTAAGAACCATTTGGAAAACAGTGGATGGGAAGTCTCACCTCACCTGCTTTATAGCCCAGACCTTACCCCTTCTGATTACCATTTGTTCCTGTGGATCCAGAACGCCCTCACTGAAATACGGTTCACATCAGAGCAGAATATCAAAAATTGGCTTGATTCATTCTTGGCTGCCAAGCCGGCGCAGTTCTTTTGGGATGGGATCCACACATTGCAAGAAAGATGGGAAAAAGTCATAGCTTCAGATGGGCAATACTTTGGAGAATACTTCTGTACATGTTTTTCTTAAATAAACGTTCAAATTTAAAATAAAAAAAAAAAAAAGATTTTGAGTGATCAAAATCTTTATTTAGACTTTTACAATTATTCCTCTTTAGTGAAACAGATGATATCCGCCTGGTGGCTGCCGCCAGTGTAGATACACGTTTGTGCCCGTTTTATCGCATTTTTCATGACTTTCCGCAAAATTGCCGGTAATAACTGGATTATCTAAAGCTTGTTGCCATTAACCCGAGACTTCAAGTAGCCCCACAGAAAGAAGTCTGGGATGGTTAAATCGGGCGATTTTGCCGGCCATGACATATCGCCAGGAATATCACAATATCCTTTGTGGCTCGTGCTGTGTGTGCGGTTGCACCGTCTTATTGAAACAACATGTTCACCAAGCCCAGCTCATACAATTGCGGCAGTAAGAAGTCATGTACAGGGCCATGTAACAGTGACCGGATTTTCAGTTCTCAGTGACATCAGCAGCCACAGCCGCAATATTCTCGGCCGAACGACCAATCCGTTAGCGGCCACACCCTGCATGGTCACCTGTGGTTCCACTCTGTTCGAATCGAATAGCTAAGCGCCGAAATGTTTGCCCAGTTGGCGCGACACGATTAGGAAATCGAAGTTAAAATTCACGCTGCGCTAACACCACCGACCGATTATTGGTCAAAAACATTGACACAATTATTCCACGCTCTTGCGGAGTATAGCGCTTTAATCTGTCTGTCTGTTTGTATACTGCGGCTGTTAAGTTCACAAATTTCAAATATGATTGACCCAATTTGCAAAAATTATACCATCTTCCGATGGAGTGAAGAAGGACATCTTTAAGGGGACAGTTGGTAAATATAGCCTAAACGATTCTACCTCTGGCAACGTGGTGGGACGAAATTTTACTATAGCAACCACACGGGTTCCTCATCTCGTTATACGCAAAGCGACATGGCGGCCTCCGGATCATCAGACTGCAAACAGTGCCGCCGCAATTGATATGTTTGATTTCACCTGACCTCCACCAAGAAATCCCTGGTTTAATGAAGGGCACAGAAAATAACACCGGCTTCTCCAGAAGAAGAAAAAGCACGGAGAGCAAGCACGTACGGATTTTAGGAACAGGTGAAAAGAACGTATCAAGACAAGGAAACCTTGTTATGGGGTCACAGTCAATGTTGGGAAAATGGAAAAACTGTAGACTGTATAACGGCGAAAAATAATAAGATTCCGCCGTCAGGCAGAGTAGACAATTTCCCTTTGACGGTGATATCCAAAACTTCCGTCCACCTGATCAGAACGACCGCAACGTAAGGATAACAATATCTAAGCTAAGATCCAACAAATCATCGGGGTTTTGTTTTATTTTTTTATAATTAGCGCGCGCTTTAAGGACTTGTATACCCTGTAAATGTTTTTATTTAAGTTATCGCGCGTTCAAGGTGTCAAGCTACCCTTAAAAGGTTTGCACACAGCGCGAGCGAAGGAAAATTAGAGAGGAAAGAAAGAGAGGTACCGATGTACGTTGGTTTTCAATATTACAATGACTAGGAAATGAGCTCTCCATTAGCTATTTGTACCGCTTAGTAATGAATCACGTTATTTTAGAGTACGTCCAAAATTGATCGCCCTGTAGACCCACTGGTTTAAATGCCAAAGTTTGCTTTTAAGAAAACGAGGCTTACAGAATAGTAACATTTGAGTTTCGGGGTAAAAACTAAGTTTACCTCCCTCCAGGTTTGAAGGTGGGTAGGTAGGTAAAAAGTGGTGGTGGTGGTTAGAAAGATCAACCAACTTAAGCCTATTGGCCCATTGTGATCCCACGTGAATCAGTGATCATCTTACTCATGGAACCAATTTGAGTTTATGAAGAAGCGGGGGAGACTGTTAACGTCCATATACTTTAGATCGCTTAAATCATTGTAAAAGAAAGCTCATTAGTGCAGTTTTTTTTTCTCTGGGAGAGAGCTGGACATTTACAGAGTAGGTAGAGGATTGTCACCTCTTCCTCCTCATCTATACAGTTTCTAGATCCATAGCCCAGCCTTCTTGCATGCTTGCCTATAAGGCATTGTCTTGTTATGACACATATTATGGATCTGAGAAGTTTCCTGTTTAGAAGGATCAGACTCTTAAAGCGATTCACATTCAGCTTTGGCCAGATCTGTTTAGTGGCTAGATATGTTGGTCTAACCGTCCACCTAAGGTCTGTTCTTTTATTAGCATCCAGCTTTTATATTGATTTACACGTAGCGATTGGTATAGCTATGCTATCTTTTCCGGTAAAATAGGTAGAGTCGTTCCAATATTGGCGAGTTCTTCGCCCTAAGATTCCCTTGAATGTCCCTTTTGCCCGGAACCCAACAAAGGTGAAGGTTTAACTTATCTGCCCTCTCCGTAAGGGATGATTGGCATTCAAATGCGGTTTTAGAATTTAATGACACTGATTCCAGGGGCTTTATAGCGCACTGACTATCTGAAAAGATGCAGATTTCTTTTACAGATATCACGTTTTTCTTCAGCCAGGACAGAACTTTTTTAATTGCCAGAAATTCAGCCTTTCATGGTTACTAATACCATATATTAAGTATATTAGCGTGGCCAAATAAATTATTTGTCCACTGTGTAGTCGTTTTAGTGCCAATAGCTGCAATCGCAACTACTTGTCTGCTGAAGATTTTGAAAGGTGTCAAGTAAAACAGAATATCTAATAGCGCGGAGGCAGTAGAACTTACGGCTAAAGTTGACTGCATTGTCTAAGGCCGTCCACCAGACAACAATCTCGTAAGTGAGCATCGGTCTTATAAGCAAGATGTGTAGCAAGTGGGTTATGAGAGGTTGAAGGCCCCATTTGCGGTTTACATATTTAGCTTCCTGTCAAAAATTAGACTTGGATATTTTGCTGTATCGGAAAACTCTAAACTGATACCATTAATTGGAATTTTATATTTCCTGGAAAACAGGACAAGATAAGTTTTATGAGGGCTTACTCCCAATCCACAGCAGTCTACCCAACGGAATAATCTGTTAAGATCTAGCTGAAGAAGTTCTTTGATGTTATTTAGATGCTTACCTTAGATGGCTAAAATAGACACTAGGTCACTAACATTTGCTGCGTTTAGAAATAGAGTAGAGCTTAGGAAAGGATCACAAGTAGAGTTCTTAAGGTTTTTTGTTGACTAGATGTGAATGTACCAACTGATTTGAGATAAAGACCCATGCTGTTTGCTGTTTATTTAGAGAGAACTTTTTGATGATGGGCGATAGCCCGAATTTTTTCTAATCTTTCGCAATTCTTTTTCCAGGTTTTTTCTTAATTTTTTAGCTCTGTACTCAATTTGGTTTTTGTGGACCTATAAGTGTTCTATGAATAGGTGCGTTTAGTTTTATTAAAAAAAAAAAAAAATCTCACACTTCTGTGCAGTTGTTCCACTTTGGCAACTGATACTTCAGCTTTGATATTATAGCTATTTCTGAGGAATCATTGAGCTGAAACGATGCCTCATCTACCTCATCAGTGTAGTGTTGTGATATAGTCAGCACTGATAGATTGTATATAAAAGAAGATGAGTTATGCACAGTGTGGGCTTATTACCACGATTATGAATTGGAATAATTTTGCTAATAATGTATTCTGATTAGCACTCACCTCTTTTGTTTGTATCACTACTGTCCCAGATAATATTGTGGGAGTTGATACCACATCCATAGACCACATGTCATTAGCTGCTATAAGGTCCTGTAATGAAAGAGAAGGGATATTGTGCCCATCGCCGGGGAAGTAAGCGAAAAAGCACACAAACTTTTATAAAGTCCGCATGTCCTTCATCCCAATTTTAGAATGGCAGAAATATAATTTTATTGTTCATTAACAAAGCAGCCTTTCGTCTGAAATTTCCTCGCGCGTATTTTAGGTTTTTGTCTATATTATTGACACGAAAAACTTGTCATTCGTAGTCCAGAGCTCTTAGATAAAAAAGAGCTATGCTGTCATGGAAACAGTGTTTTCTAAATATGTCTTTGGCACATAAAGTGATGCAGCTTACCCTTCAACACTTTTAGGTGGTCATCTTTGGCAGCATATTCCAGGTTACGCATGCGTTAAGGTTTTTTGTTACCTTTTAGACGTATGTAATACCCACGGAAGAGTGACCCATAGTGCGTACCATATTTGTGGACCTTGGAGGTTGGCTCCCGATTCGGAAGCTCAAGGATGGCTGCTGGTGTTACTTGACGCTGCAGTTAGCTCAAGTGCTCTTCTACTTCTTGTACCGGCAGCAGTAGCGGGGTTACTCGTTACGGTTTCCAGGTTACAGGGACTCTACTCTCGTGAGCTCTACTAATGGCAGAAGTAGTGATGCTTAAAGTGATGTTTTTCAGCCTTTTGATATTGTTACTAGACTTTTTCGAAAGTTTCCGATGTTTTATCGGAACACTTTATTATTATCTTTCGGAATCCGTAGTTGGCGTAACCCTAGCGTCACTCAATCACTTTATGGAACCGTGATTTGTGCGTCCAAGGATGCTGGAATCTTCTTGTTTTTTTAATTCAGCACTTTGTGGAAAGAACACTTTGATGAAATATATGTACTTTTCGAAACGAAACTTCTACTACTAACGTCACATCCAAACGGCGTTTTTCTTTAACTTTAAAGAGCATGGAATATATTAACAGGCCACTCACTGCTTTGGGACTCGAAATGAAGAAAGACGGTTTTGACTTAAAATTGCGGAGTGCAGTTTATGGAGGTCATACACACTATACTAAGGGGGTTGAGATTTATGCCGGTTGGAACCACACATTGACATGACTTTCGAGTAGGTACTATATTGATTCGGATCGGATTTTTTTTTTTTAAATAGAGCGCGCTCAAGGTTTAAGGTACCCATAAAATGTTCACATATAGCCCGTGCGAAACAAAATTAGGTAGGTACCGATGTACGTTGGTTTTAAATGTCTGTGCGTTTCAATGATTACAAAATAGAGAGCTCAACAGGACATTTCACAAGCAAGTTGTTCGGCTTAAGAACGAATAACCATATTCCAGAGAATGTTCGAAAGTGGGCTTGAGTTAATATGGTTGAAGGTTTGAAGGGATCGAATGCTACTGATTTCTATAAAGCGCTGGTGATGAAATTAGAGATGGAACAAAGTGAAACCTGTTCCCTGTGTTCGAGAGTGTCCATTGACTCAGTGGTATAAGCATCATCTATGAGTTAAATCGCGGGGTCTTGAATCATATCCGAAAGGTGCGGAAGTGTTTTAGAAATATAAATAAAAATATTTCGTACATCACTTGAGGAAACCTAGATATTTCGCAGGATTTTTATCGATATCGGTTATGTGATCATTCTAATGTAGGTTTTCGCTGACATACATACCAAGAATGGAAAATTTTTCGTTTTCGCCGATGCAAGTGCATTTCATGGACAATGACTGGGTATTAAAACTTCCCTTTAGAATCAGCAAGACAGTATTGTGTTTTGAAAAAATTAAATTCCACTCCGTTGATAGTTCCCCAATTGGTTGTGCTGTAAATATCGGGATTTAATGAGCTTAACATACAGCCGAGGAACAGTGACGTGACTCTGGGAACAAATATAAAAAGCAGGGAGTACTGTTATCAGCAAATCAAATATATTTGATTAGAAGTAGCAGGCAAGAGATCATAAATGAAAATGAAAACAAAATGTAGGAGACAGTACAGAGCCCTGGGGCACACCATTATCTATTTTATGAATATCAAACTTGAAACCATTCAAGGCCTCTCGAATTGAACGTTCTGAAAGGTAGCTTCTAATTTATTAAAGAAGAGAAGCATCGATCCCAAAAGCACGTATTTTTGACAAAAGAACCTGATGCAAAACTCTGTCAAATGTCTAAGAAATGTTATCTTGCTTTCGCCAAAGTAATTTACACTTTGGTTCCATTTTTCGGTGAGGCCTTCAATTCAATTCAATTCAACAGGATACCTATTGCTATGGAAGTCGGACTGCTGGTCAATGAGAAGTTTCGAGATATTTCATGAGCTGACGGTTTATCAACTTTTCCTCCTTGAAAAGAAGGAACGCAAGTGCATTGGGTCTGTAGGAGGAGAGAAAAGAAGATACCCCTTTTTAGGCGGAGTAGGACTGATGCGAAAACTTACGCAATGGTTTTGCCAGTGTGGAAGGACATCTCTTCAGAAGAAGGGGAGATATAGCATCTGGACCAGCGGATTTGCGTAAAGTAAGATCTTTAATTACTCTTGCTGCTATACCAGTGCAAAAGTTGATTCGTCCCATTGAAGTCTCATCTCAGTCAAGTTTGGGGGGAACAAAGCACAATCTGAAAATGTTGAGCTGACCGCAAAGAGTGCATCTAGCAGACTGGCCTTGGGATAGAAGGTGAGGCAAAATCCCTTTTTTTTAAAGAACTACCAAAACTATTTACTACCATTGGACATTTTGTCTCAGTTTTTGGTTGTATTGGAATTTTACACGCTTAGCAAAGATATTGCAGTCATTATTGGCTCGCTCAAACTTTTTTTTTGATTTTCCTCTGCAGGTTGGTCTTGAAGGACCGAAAAAAACATTTCTTTATGGCTCATATCGTTTCTTTCCTTTTCTTTTGGTTTGACACTTTTCATCCGATGAGGGATAAAGCATCTCATTCCAAAGTGTCTGTGAAAATATCAGCAGTGGCATCCACGTCGTTATCGAGGAAACCTAACGACCTAATAAAATTCCTACAGAATTTGTTAAGTGTACTCCAATTGTCTTCCTGGTATTGCCATACGGTTCTTTTAGGAATCTTTTCACTAACTGTGTGGTCGGTGTACGAAAGGTTTTGGCGGTATGACTGTCAATGTCTGACATTCGTGCGGGGTTATTAACAAGCCGGATCAAGTTATTTTTCGCAGCGAGGATCTTAACACACCCTCTGGTGTTGTCTGTCCAGAATGTCGAAGCCAGTTAGAACTGTGTATATTGAATCCGCACATAATCACGATTTCAGTAGGAGAATACAGGGAAACAATTCTTTGTATGGAGTCGAACAGCGCAGAAAACTCGTTAAGGATTGCACCGCTGTCCAGTTTGGGGCTTCTATAGATAAAGCAGTATTGGATAATTTGCTAACGGAAATGGAATTTTAACCACATGAAATTGATCTCCGAATGGGAACATGTATCACATTGTGGTGGAGTTTGGTAACCTTGATCACTACGCACGTATGTCACGAGACCGCAGTGAGAGAAGAATAATGACACTTATTCGTAGCCAAGTTTTTTATTCATCCTTGATTCCCGATTAAGTTAAATCTTTGGATCGCATACGCTTGACTTCAATACTTTTATTATCAAGTGGTGAGGTGGCAATTTCTAAAGTACGATCCGAAGAGTTACTATTAGTGCTAGTTTAAAAGTTTCCAAAACGAGAGTCTCAGCTTAAAATATTCAAAAGATTGCTCTAGAAATTCATAGAGATATGGTCCGACAGTATCCTTATTGCTTCTTCACACAATCTATTCGAGTCAGGGTAGAAATTTCCATCTTCCCATTTCATCTTGGTGACAGAACCAGTCTAGTAAGGATCCACAATAGAGACAAGAGAGCGCAGTTGCGTCCCTGGAATTTGACTCATTCATAGAGGCTAAGTCACCGGCTAATGGCTGATATTGGGGTCGGAGGCTGCCTGGTACCCAAAGTTCCTGAAACACCAATGTGCCACAACATGATGTGAAGACAATTGTATTGCAAAATATTTCGCGAAGCTATTCATTCAGAAGAATGGATCCTAATTTAAGCAAGCCACTAAGTAACTGCAAATATTTCGGCTCATCAAATGGCCTATTCTAAACGAAGCTAGTTATTTCCTTTGGAAAGTTGCCAACAATGAATTATCACTTTTGTGAGAAGCAGATGTTTTCAATTACAAGAATTAAACCCTTATTGATGACTCTGACATTAAAGTTCCGACACATGCCATTTGCTCTTCAATTCCACTCTGAATATTTGTTCCAAGCATTGATTTATTGAAATGCTGCCCAATTTTATTTTCGTTTTGCATAATTTTCTCATTCACAATAAATCTCCACAACCATGAATATCGTATTTATCTGTCCATAAACGATCCCATCTACCTGTGAGGTAGTTCATTATCTGTTGTTTTACTATACAAACCATAGAAACCACAATAACTTAACCCTCACCGTCAAGGTTTTGCATTTTTGGTAAGTCGTTTCGGCCAAAAAAAAAGAAAAAATTTTCTGCAAATTTAATGAACTTTAGCTAACTAAAGCACCATTAGGGGATAAAACGTTAGGTGTACATTAGTAGGCAATTGCTTAGATTGACCGGCATAACAACTTAAAATAGGCACTTGATGCTTGCAAAAAAAGCCAACACCATTGACTTTCAAGAAGCTGGGAAGCTGAAGGCTGCCTGTACATCCATAATACAGAAGCCAAATAGTACTTCCAGCAAAGTGGTGATGAATGGAATGAAGCCACCCTAATGATAATGGCAGCAATATCACTTTATACTCGTAGTTCGTCGGTATCTGTAGCAGTACCATTGCCCAGTAAACAACAGTCAGTAGATAGTATAACCCTGTATCTATGTAGTACTCTCCGTAGTCAGTATTCTGTATCCATTCTCTACATGTGTTGTGTGATAATGTGCGTATGAAGTTTTCTATTCTTCTTATCCCCATAGGGAATGTAACAAATTGCCGACGTTCATGGCTTTATTAGGTATTTCCGGTGAATTTCGGTGTGTGTTCCTTTTGAGTACAATGCCTCCTAGAGGTTGCCACACAACACAAGACTGTGCGATAGGTTTTTAATAACAATGGCGCTAATAAATTCCCCGACCGTTTACTCGTACACACACACACACATAAAAAAAAACTCCTAATGTCAGGACCAAAAAAATCCAGAAAATCTAGAAAATCAAACAAAAAAGTAAAGAAGAATGAAATACAGCAGCCGTCGCCATTTGCCACTTGGTGTTTGGCTGCAAAATCCTGTTAACGTGTAGAAATTTATTTACATCACGACAAATTATTTATTGCTTGTCAAATTTATTGCCTAACCTTTGTTTTCAGGAGGGTGGTTTGGCTATAGCTGCTGTACTGTGGCTGCCCCCGAAACTGGTTACCTTCAGCCTTCAGCCTTCGGCCTTTCCGAAATGGTATACATATATGGGGGGTGGTATGGTACGTGTATACCAGGACAATAGAGAAGGTTAGCAAAAAATTGTTGCCGCCATATGCGTTGGGGGTGGAAAAAAAAAAAAATTGGATTGAATGGAAACACCAACACGGCCGGATGAAAATAGGGTAAAGGGTTTTTAGCAGTTCGAAACCAATGTTTAGCACTGATACTGGGATATAGAGTTGTCGGGCAAACTGAGTATACTGCGGGATGCTGATCTGTATTGGTTGACAGCAATGTGTTTTTTGTTCACCATCAGCAATGCCTCCTCTTCAGCCTACGGTACTGGCTGTGTTGTGACATAAAATCTATTCGCATGAGTAAACGTAAAATATTGTTTTGTGCAAAGAAAGCAGAAAATAAATAAATATTGAGGCCAACACACTGGGCTGGCGGTTGGGTATTTTGTTTTTGAAATTATTGCGACATTTTATGAGGCATATGGTCAATTTGGATGTTTTATTGGAGTAAATTTGTGATTTACGGAATTTCAGTTATTTCCTATTTTTTTTTTTCCTACACCGAACGTTTTTTTTTTTTTTTTTCTTTAGGTTTTTCTTTAATGTTTGTGGTTTTCCAATTTTGTCAGAGACATGATTTGGAATTCGATTTAGATCACACAGCCTGGCTTGAGTTGATTAAGAGCAGTAATAAATTGATGGTTAGCCAATTGGGGTATCCGGTAGATTTCACAATAAATTTAATTAATTTTGGCACATAAAGTGGAACTGAATCGCTGTTTTTGGTAAATTGACTTTTTCCCGGCAACCTGATACGGCTCACATGTTTTATTTTTATTGAAATTATTGAATTTATTGAAATTATTAACTCCATATACGGGCGGATGTAATGTTGACGAGCGCAGTAAACGTTAACGAATTTTACATTTGCACAGGTAATTTTAGGATCTTTAACAGACCCGTGCTACTGAATAACTTAGCGAGACCGAAGACTGCTAGAACAAGATATTACCGCAACCCAGATGTGAGGGCCGGGCAAAAATCAAATGAAAAACTAGACAACTGCTTATTTGAATGCTGATTTGGTATTCGAGAAAAGCTCAAGCTTAGATTTCGGCATGTAAGCGAACGAAATTAAAAGCATAATTTGCGTTCATGCCCCTACAGAGGATAAGGATGACATCATCAATGACGAATTTTATGGTCTTCTACTCCGGCAATATTCCCAGTGTCCCAGTTATAATACAAAAAGTTTGCTATTAAATCTTAACACACGCCTGGGTAATGAAGCAGACTTTGATGGGGTTATTGGAAAATACATACAGTCATCATAAGACTACTACCAATCACAAATTTAGGCTCTTCTTCTAAAAGCCAGCACTCGATTCCCTCCTCCCAACATCCATAAAGGGACTCGGCTATCCCTGATCAATTATCCGTCAATCACATCGATCATATTGCGATTGACATCAGACACTCTTTCAGCATTCTTGGTGTCTTAATAGCTAGGGTACGAATGCGGATATCACAAGGACCACGAAGTCAAATAAGACCAAAAAAGTTCGATCGTAAAGACCAGCAATCGCAAGAAAACGCTTAAAACTTTACACACTCTCTAAATTCTAGCCTTCATACCTTAACCGTACAATGCCAATGGAAATTCTGTCAACAAACTGTCAGAAAAGCTGCAGCTATAAAACGAAAGCTGCTCGTGAGCGCTACGATCAAAAAAGAAGAAAGAGCATAGGCGCACTATAAGAAGCGCGTGATCGAAAGAATGACATTTGAAGTTTTTTTTTTTTTTCAGGTTATGTCGGGGATCTGCGTGACGATTGAGATGGAAACTGCTCAGTGTCCTGAGCTTGGATTGGTCCTTACTTACTTACTTACCTTACCTCACCTCCAACTGACAATCACTGGCCTTGGGGTCACAATTCTAAAGTGATGAACCAACTAATGGATTCGGATCAAAACGTTTCAAATACAAGCACTTTCGGACTTGCACTTGGAACAGACACTTTTTTGAGGTATCACGCAAATATCACTGCCCTCCAGATAATGCGATGGGATGGGCCGGACATAAGAAGGATGAAAAACATGAAATGAAAAAAAGGAAAAGTTTACACGAAGGTGCACGAAGAACACGAATGCACGGAAGGTTTACAAACTGGTAAGAAGAACGTATGAAGGCAACAAGAACCTATAGAGATGAAGAAGAAAACCTTGTATTGGAGTCACATTCGCTGTTGAGAATATGGAAAAACTTATCCTGCAGACTGCATAATGGTGAAAAAGCTCATGATGCCGCCGTCGGAGAGAGTAGACCATTCAACTTTGATGATGATATCCAAGACTTTGTCGAGAGTGAGAGATGAGTGCTTTATTTCGACCTTTGTAGACCTCTATTATTTTGGTCATATCATGGTCACCGTCGGAATACGGAGCGAGAGGAGATGGAGTATTATGTATTATGTGCTTAAGAAATTTTGTGTCATGGAGGGGCTTTCCATTTGAAATTTATTCCGACAACGGCATCAACTTTCGGGCCAAAGGGAGGGAACTGCGCGAAGAACTAGCAACACTGGAACTTCAACCCACGATCTACACCTCAAATGTGTTGCGCATTCGAGCGCCTTATACGTTTGGCTAAGCAAAGGCTATACAACAACCTTTCGTGCTATAAGGTTGGCAAAGAAACTCGGGAAGCCACTCTTGCTAAACTTAAGAACACAATCAATTCGAGGCTAACCCTCGATCATTTTTTTCTTGGAGCCTCGAATAGATTCAAGCCTTGATTTGAAATAAACTGGAAGTGCTCAAAGTGGTTCGCAAGGACAAAGCCGATTGAAAATGGGGAACTGGTAATATTAGTGGATGAACATCTGCCAAGAAATTGTTGGTCAAGATATATAATGTGGCTGCCACGGAGGGTTCAGGTGAGATGAGTGACTATACAAAACTCCGGAGGAGTCTTCGAGCACCCTATTTCTTAAATTGCTGTTCCAGACATGCCATATGATCGGTTTCGACCAAAAGAGTAATGCGAAGATGAAGACAACTTCAGCTCCACTTATTGGGAGCAGTATGTTGCCGCCACCATGTTCACTTACTAACAGCAGCGACAACTAGTAGCGAAACTCTCACATAGACATAACCTTTATTTTGGTGAAGCCCGTTCTTTTATCGGATTCTGTTAAGCCAATTTTTTTTAAAAGTATCTCGCTTTTAAATTTAGTTTTTGTTTTCAAAAGTTACAAACGTAACATTTCTTGTCAATGACAACAGCAACAGGTGGTGGCTACCTTGAGCTCCAACAAGGCGGGAAATCTTTCTTCCAACCATAAACATACCAGTACTCAACGGAAGGCATAAAAAGTGAATAACATTTTGGAAAATATTTGAACGACTAGTTCACAAGAATGGATCGTTAACTAATCTCAAACGCATTAAATACTTGAGAGGCAATCTAATGAGAGAAGCAGAGGGGATTGTCAAACAACTGTTACCGACGTCAAGGAATTATGCAAATGCTGTAGAATTATTAACAAAAAGGTTTCAAAAGCAGGCACTTTGGTCAACAACTACATTCAAAAATTCCGGATCAGTTCGTAATAAAAGTGCATTCGACTTAAATACCGTCATGGATACGTCAAAAGAAATCCTGTATAGTATTAACAACTTAAAAGTTGACGTAAGCTCTCTGGGTCCATTAGTCATTCAATTGTTTTGTCCAAAACTTGCCCCAGAATCCAGAAAATTGACAATAGGAACCTCAACGGAAATTCCAAGACTTAGAAACCTTTTTGAATTTATCGATGGAAAATTTTGAGTATTGGAAGGCAGTCGTGAATTCAATCGTGATCACCAGTCCCAACCATGCGTTGTATGCAGCGAACCTCATCAACCATAAAATATTCGGTCCAGAGGTCGCAGCCATGTTTTAACTGTTTGCAAGATGGCATTCGACGAGGGAGTATTTGACAAAGAAAAGTTGCAAAATATGCATGCAGCAGCATATAATCTTTGCTTCATTGTCCTCGACGTGAGAATGCAGGCGGAAGGAAGAACACCAAGAAAAACACCAATAACAACACAAGTGACCACAGCATATCATAGTTACAGGATGGTACTGCTAGCCACACCCATGGTAAACATATGCGTTGTGTTAGAGGACAACTTACACCAACTCATTCCTCAGATCCGGTTGAAAGAGTATATGCCTGATGAGTGGATTCTGAGCTCCATATGGCCGAACCACAAAAAAGGAGAAAAACCAACTGCCCCAACTATAGCGTTAAAAATCTGCTCAACGATCGGATGCAAGATCATATTTTTTATATTGTTTAAACGTCTGAAACCCTTCGCCAACAAACTGATTGCTCCATATTCTGATAACAACACCTCTGCAGAAATAAAAGAAAGAATAACTCTTGCCGATTCCTGTTTCTTTGGGCTAAGAAGGCAGTTGAGTAGAAAGCCCTTATTTCGAAAAACTGAGGAGGCTCTAAATAAGACTTCAATCAGCACTACTTTATGGCGCTGTAACATGAACTCTATCGAAATTGGAAGAAGATATCCTCAGTTGTTTCGAAAAAAAAATTTTTCGAAAAAAAATATTCGGTCCCCATTCTACGGGCTTTGTAGAAGTAGATTTAACGATGACCTGTACAGCGACATCGTTTTAGTCAGAATCTAACTCCAAAATACAACGCAGTAGATGAAGACCTCATCTTAGATGGCGCGCACAAGTAGAAAGTGCTCACAACCGGCTTGGAGTGTGCAACTGGTTGCAGTTAGCCTAAGATTTGACTCTCTGGAGAGGCTTATTAATTAAATCCTAGGTTCACCACGAACTGCAGTGCCACCTAAGTAAGTAAGTAAATAAGTAAAACGAGCATGTCAGGACTACAAATCCAGAATGGAATCCTGCAAAAGTAGACATGGCTGACCAGATGGAAATGATATTTTTTCCAATTGTTATGTTTCAGCAGCTGTCAAAATATTCAATAAGGTTTGTCATTTCATCGTGAATTGTTTTAGGCTACATTTACGTTACGCCGAACACCTCAAAAATTATTAAAATAAATTTAATTTAATTCATGGCCGGTCGTCATCATGGGTTCAGTGCGCAAGCAATCCGTCACACTGTGGAAAAGTTTAAGCGTGAGTTCACTCTTTTTTATCTCATCCAGACAAAAATTGGTGCAGAATGAAGAAAACATAACCGCCGTAGTAGCCATTATCAAAGAAGACCCAGAAATGTCGATTCAGCGCCGATCAACTGAATTCAGCATCGCCAGAGAGTTCATTCATTCATACATTCGTGTTAAATTGTGCTGACGCAGGAATTACAGCCGAGCGATCATAGACAACGCCGTGAGTTCGCTAATTGGGCACTAGAAATGTTGGTCGGAGATCCGAATGTTGACCAAGAACTCATATTCTTGGACTAGGCCCTTTTTTAGCTCAGCGGTTCAACAAGGAAAATTGCCATTTTTGGGGCGAACACAGTGGACAAATGTTCAGCCAAGAATGAATGCATGCACAAAGATTGACTGCTTGGAGCAGTTTATTGTATGACATCATCAGACTTTATTTCTTTCGAAATGAGGAAGAAGACACCTTAACCGTCAATGGTCTAGGTATAGAATGATGTAAACCGATGTTCTGTGCTCAAAGCCCGACAACATCAAAAGATCCGAGCTGTCTAACAATACGGCGCTACATGCGTTGTTGTGAAGAAGAAGTTTTGAAATTTCGCTACTGGGTCGTCTCACGTCGAGCTTTGGCCGCCGTGATTATGCCATTTAACACCACTCGATTAATTTATCTGGAGGCACGTCAAGTCCCTAGTCTACACTAACAAGCCAACAACTTTGGACAAGCTCGAGGCCGACATTCGACAGACTTTTTCCGGAATAACGCAGCACATATTGGACTGAGTCATCAAAAATTGAATCAACCGCCAGCAAAGCCAAGCCGGCCATTTGAATGGTATGCTATTTTACACATAACATCATGAACGTAGCCTCAAAATAAAGTCAGAATTAATTTTATACCTTACACTGTTGTTGTTTTATTTCATTTTTTCACATCGTTCTTATATGGTCACCCTATAGTAGAGTCGTAATCGGTACTAAATCAGTGAAAAAAACTACTTCTACTGAATGTACACATATATTTTTTTGTCCACTTCAAAGCCGCGTGCATAGCGATGAGTTATATAGCTCAAACTCGTCAGAATGTCCATAATAATTATGGAAACCTCTCTCTGGTCCATCAAAGTCGGTAGAGAATTTACCGAGACCTTCAATGTCAGAATGATTTTAGACAAGGCGTTGCGTTGTCACATGAATTTTTTAAAATCGCCTTAGAAAGAATCTTCCAAAACTCACTGTTCAACAAAATGCCCAGTCTATTTTAGGTTGGCAAGTTTCCTAGATCCATCCACGGATCCATCGTCTGAGATGGTTGGGCCATGTTGAGTGAAAACCCAACATGGGGTTCTAACCTAGAAAGCAACGCAACAATCGTGTCGCACGCAAGTGGAAGAGGAAGTGTGGCAGTGGAATATGGCGAAGGAAGATCTTGCTAGCTGAAGAGGTTTATTGGTTGAGTTGCGGGCTCACCTTCAAAGTGTAGCGCCATCAGAATCCATACCTAACAGCAATCAGAAATACGGATTAATTTTCACTTCAACTAGTACACGATTTCCTCATCTCTACATTCACAAAGGGACATAGCAGTCACTTTGTACTAAAACAGTCAACTAAATCAATCATTTTAAGTATTCTTCCAGTATTATAGATTTTCAAACAGTTTAGGCGGCCAATAAAGACACAAACCACTTTCTAGTCGCAGCCAATGTACTCCAAGGCATATTCCAATGCGGACGCTATAACAACCATAAGAACAGAGGAAATAGGAAGGCGCTTTACTAAAAATTAAAAGAACGCGTCAAGTAAGCAGGATCTTAGTAGAACGCAATAGAGAAAACTATTTTGCAAACTGTCAAACGATATGAAAGCTACGATGAAATTACGATAAAAGCTAGCACTTCATCCAAATGACATCAAAGATAGATATATCTAAGCTGAAATATAACAGCCGGAGATGACTTGGTACTGACCATACACCAACTCCTTTCCAAGATTTGACGGAAAAATAGTTTTTCTGTTTAATGGGGTCTCTGCATCATTCTCTTGTTCTTCATAAAAGAAGATAAGCTAAACCAACTATTTAATCATAAACTTTTTCATACGCTGATAATCGAACTGTTGAGAAAGGTTCGCATCAGTCGCTTGTCAGAACAAAACATTCAGTGACTAAGCGTAGGCCAGACATTCAAAGAGTAGGAACTCCACCCTGTCGTCATCATTTTCACAGCCAGCGTCGCAGGATGTTGTGTCATTTTAGTGCGCCATCAGGACGCCAGTAAGCAGCAGGCAGCTTGTAGTCTTTCCTTCTAAGGGACTATAGGAAAGCTGCCTTAAGGTCGTGGAATTTGTTTTGTCTGCCGGCAACCTGGAGAATCACTCCATCTACAATCACGCTCATATAAGACCCAACTGTCAATGGAAGCCCTAACTGAGGACGCGGACAGACCTAACGTAAGTTTGAGTCCTGAAAATCTCTCCTTTCAACCTCCGCAGCAGAAGTTTTGGTGCCATTTCATTAGAGGTATATCCATAAGACCAAAATCAAAGAACAGTCGGCTCACTAGATTATCAAAGGTTCAGTGCGTGTTGTTTCACCCCGAACGGTTCTTTTTAAATAAAAGATGGCTCCGAGATTGCAACGTATTATGTGAACATCAATGGGAAGTAGATTCATCAGTCCGTCTGGAGATATATGTACTAGGGAAAGCCCCCATGCAGGTGAGACAGAGCATTCTAGTCAGTTGTAGTCTCGGTGATAAGTGCAATGTCTTGCCAACAACTGCTTTGCACTGCCAGAGGGCTGACAGAGCTTAAGATGCTTTCAACCTAGTTAATCAAGTAAAGTGTGCTATCCAGGATGACACCCAAATACATAGTTTTGTTGAATGGTCATGTCTTTAAGAAGTAGACAAGCAAGACCAATCTGTTTCCTCCTTCTCGTTAAGAGACATATTTAGATTTTAGAGGATTGGCTGAAAGGCCATTCATAGTGCACCCATATTCAATCATATCTAAGGAAGTCTGCATTTCTAGGATGACTTCACAAAATATCGTAATTCTGAGGAAGGAAGTCAGACTTGTCGGTATGGAGCTCTTGGCGATCGTGTAGTCCTCTTTTTCGATGAAAACCCCGAAGAGTCTTTTATTTCATCCATGAGGGACTACGCACTAGGAAAACCCCGCGTAAGGTGACGCAAACGAGTTAAAAAGAAACTCAAACATCATAAATAACTTAACTGAAGGCAGTTGGTAGAAAACTGCGCTAATATGAGGAGGTTTTTTGGTTGAGTCCCAGATCATCGCCATCTCCGAAAGTAAGACTCCAACTTCAGGAGTCAAATAAATTAAACTGAAACGTTCCTTAGTTGGTTTTCAAGCTTGGACCTCTAATTTTTTTGTTTGATTACTTTTTAAGACCAAGGTTTTGTATTAAACTCTATGATATAATCCTTCACTGTGTCCTTTAAATTTCAACATCAAAAATGAAGCCATTAAGCGGTCGTATACCATATTTTTATAGGTGAAGTTATTCCCTCTTATGATTCATTAATTTGTTATCGAGGATAATCACAGTTATACCACAATTAAACTCACAGTTGTATGCGTTAATAATAACTCATAATTAACTTTAATTATGAACAAAATAAGGGGATTAATAGCATAAATATCCCAACAGGAGGCGTCTAGCAGTCCATAGTCTTTAATTACCCTCTCGTGTGCACGATTTCTAGTAACCCAGCAGCTATACAAATCGCACTTAAATAAATATTTTGTCGGATATAAAATCATGCTTAATACCATCTTTCCCACCCGGATACCAGGGGCTTCTATTCGAATGCCACTTGACGGATTTCAATCAGCAGCAGGCCAGGATAAATCACAAATTTCAAAGCTCTGTCATTCCATGAAGCTCAAGCACCATTATTTGAATGCTATTACAACAAACACAGCGAACGGCAAAAAACTGCTATTATCCGTCAAAACAAATAAATTTTGCACCTGCCAATTTGTTGTCGATTTTAACCCAATTCCAGGACGAGAGCAGGACGAATCCTTGCCACCAGAACGCACAATGTGGCAGTGTGTGAGCCGGCCTTTGGCCACCATCAACGACGACATACCGCAGCGAACCGATGTTGATTTAGTCGTTTGAGTTAAGAGATCTGGGTGGTTGTGGAATGCGGTATACGGATTGGTGGTGCCGCTGAACGTTGTCATCATGATGACTTCCAAGTGAATTTATGTGGGCTGGTAACAAATGAGGCCAAAAGGCCAATAAATTTCACACTTTGGTGTAATCATAAGGGGGCGGTGGGTCTGCGCAGGAGGTAGATTTATTTATTCATGTGAAAGTAGGTCATATGGAAGACGAGGGTGGATTCAACATTAACATGTCCATTCAGTTGATGTTGCAGTGAGAGTTGCAATTGATTGTCATGCGAATATGACTTTGTCATAAATTTGTATTGAATTGGTTACAATGTTTGGTGACATTTTATTCGTAATAACTGTTTACTGATGTATGTGTGTATAAATGTATTGTTGACAATGTAAGCGCACGACTGTAAGCAATGCTTAGGTGGAATTATATGGAATGATGATGATCGGAATGATGTGAAGTCTTCACTGAAATAAATAAGTGGTAGTCCAACCTTGCTGGTATAGACGAATCGCGGGCATACATATATTTAATACTGGAGTATATGAGTTAGTAAAAAACACGTCCTCTTAGTTTGGAGGCTAGCAAACTTGTGTCGCATTCCATATATTGCATTATTTCACTTATTTTCTACCTTAAATGTTACTTAAACCAATTCGCTGTCCAAAGAGCTGTATCAGTGAAATTTTTTCAGCAGGTTCGCAGGCAGGTGTTCCTTGCGTTTTACTGCTAACGTGGGAATATTTGGTTCCCACAGTGCTGCGCTTATTTGAGAGCATGCATGTTAACTTACGTACTAAGCTACACCTACTTCGCAGTTCTTATATGGAACATATGGTATGTCGTTTTTATTATCGCTTCGCCTCTTCTTGGTCACTTAGCTCTTTCAAGGTCCTTCTGGGCATGCGTTGTAATGAATAATAAAACCACATCGTTATTGCGCGATATCATGTTCCTAGCTATCTGGAATTTTTGCATTTCCCCATTTGCAGCTTTATGAATATTCCAATCCAATCCAATCCGACCTTCTTGTTACCATGAAATGCAATGAAATCCTATCAGTTCACATCTCAACTTCGGCAAGTAAGTGTTTCTTCCCAATGCGTCTCTCATATCTTTAGAGGAGACGAGAAAACTATAATATTTTGACACACGATTTAACTTGACCCAGATGAGATTTTACCTCTACTTACCTGGATACTTGAATGAAGATGTTTGGATATTTGATTGTGCTCTCTTTTCCACGACGAAAAAAAACAACAAAACGAATCAGTCTATAGGTTCACGAATTCAGGGAAGGGGTTAATTGCAGACAAACTTTCTCGCGAGCTCATGTTACATGCCAATTTGTTTCGAAATACCCATAAGTGGTTCAAGATCCTGAAATATTATCCAGAATCCTGTCCCCTTATCCATCAATCCATCGACACAGAAACAATGACTAAGACAACAGACGAGTGGGGCCTTTCAGTTTCCCTTCGTGACTTATGTACCAATTTATCATATGCCCGGTAATTTCTCTTTATCTCCCAATGCCATAAGGAAATCTTTCCATGCTTCTGCTTCTGCCACGATCCTCCGGTAAGACCTCCTCGATGCACAGCTGAATTTCGATTTGGATCTTATCGAGCAGAATACTAATCAGAATATAGGTGACATCCATTACAAAATCTGCCTGCTTAGTATGCACTTGTAGAGGAACATAAAGTTATCGAACAACACAGACCTGTTAGCAACTTACGTCACAGGGGACCCTTACTCATTGGGAGCATGAACTGCTGGTATTTTTTCCATTCAAGTATGGAAAAAGTTCCTACAACTATACTTCTGAACCAACAATACTTCATCTTCATTTCCACACAATTAGGAATCTTGACTTTTCCGATTATCTTACTAACCCACATCCTAACAACTTCTCTTTATTGTATGACTCAACCCGTAACTACCATGAGATTTAATCTTAGCATGCAGTCAACCAGTACAAGTCTGAGCTCCCGGGGCAGATAGCGTAGGAATGTATTGGGAGAATTTTATGACTAGCAGTTAGCCGGGCAAGTCTTACCACTTGGGCCCTCGGTGCAACATCGCCCAAGGAGAACTACCGATGATGACATTTCCCTAAATTACTCTTTGCTCTTCGACCTCATTTTACCAATCCCTATATATTGTGTATGTAATTTAATTCGTGCGGTTTTTTTTTTTTCAAAATTTGAACGTTTATTTAAGAACAACATGTACAGTAGTATTATTCAAAGTATTGCCCATCTGAAGCTATGACTTTTTCCCATCTTTCTGGAAATTTGTGGATCGCATCCCAAAAGAACTGCGCCGGCTTGGCAGCCAAGAATGAATCAAGCCAATTTTTGATATTCTACTCTGATGAGAACCGTATTTCAGTGAGGGCGTTCTGCATCGAGCGGAACAAATGGTAGTCAGAAGGGGTAAGGTCTGAGCTATAAGGCGGGTGGGGTAAGACTTCCCATCCACTGTTTTCCAAATAGTTCTCAACCGGAATAGCAACGTGGGGCCGAGCGTTATCATAATGGAAAATGATTGCCTCGTGTCTGGTCGCATATTCCGGGCGTCTTTCGGCTACTGCTCTCTTCAAAAGGATTAATTGTGTTTGGTAGCGTTGTTCATTGATGGTTTCACCCGGTTTTAGTAGCCCATAATACAGCACACCCATCTGATCCCACCAAATACATGGATATTCGGCTTTGCCGTTGATTTGGCTGGTTGGCCGGGTTTCACATATGATTTTTTGAGCTTGGGGTTGTCGTAATGGATCCATTTTTCATCACCAGTAACAATCCGATGCAAAAATTACTTCCTTTTGTGGCATTCTAGCAGCATTTCGGACATGAAAAACCGCCTTTCGACGTCTATCGGCTTGAGTTCATGTTGAACCCAAATTTCTTGCTTTTGAATATATCCAGCTGCTTTTAAACGTTTTGAAATGGCTGCTTGAGTGACACCCAAAGATTCTGCGAGCTCCTCTTGTGTTTGGTAACAATAGAGTAACATGGAGCAATGCTTCCAGATCTTCATCTTCAAACTTTTTTGGCTGCCTAGGACGTTCATCGTCTTCCAAGCCAAAATCACCACTTTTAAATCGTGCAAACCACTTTTGGCACGTTCGCTCAGCTAACGCATATTCACCATAAACTTCCACCAAAATACGATGACTTTCGGCAGCAGTTTTCTTCATATTAAAATAATGAAGAACTCCCCGCAAAAACACTTTTTTAGGCAGAAAGTTCGACATATTTGAGTGAAAAAAAAAAAATTATTGTTGTTTACGCTTCAAATGAATGACATATACTGAAATAACGTACAATGGCAGTAGCTTTCCAACGCATGTTACAATGGAATAATACAAGTTACGCCATCTCTTAGCAAACTGCTGAATTAAGTTATAGACCCAATATGTAGTCATATTCACATTAATTAATTGTATAACGTGGGGCAAAAGTTTCCATCCGAGGTTCTTTCGCTGTAATTTTTTTTATGAATGAGTAACGTTGGTTCTGTTTTTGGATTTAGTCGAGAAAATGATATCAGCTAAGTAGCCGCCGCCAGAATTAATGACCACAGCGGAGACAACTTTTCATTGAAAATCATCATGAGCGACGAGGCCCATTTCCATCTCTATGGATATGTGAATAAGCAAACTAATCGTTTCTGGGGCATCGAAAATCCGTTTATAACCAACGAAGAGCCATTATATCTGCTCAAAGTTCCTGCATAATGTGTTGTTTACGCTGGAGATATCATAGGACCTTATTTTTTCGAAAACGCCGTGAGCCAAACATGCTCAATGACTTCATCCTTCCTCAATTGGATGAATTGGAACCGGAGAAAATATGGTTCCAACAGAATGGAGCAACAACGCGTACTGCACGAGCCAGAACCTAAATTCTGAGGGCTGCATTTCCGGGTCACCTTATCTCTCGTTTTGGCGATTTGTACTGGCCTGATTTAACTGCTCTCGACTTCTAGAGTTTGTGCAACGACCTATAAACGGAAGTTCTGGATACAAAAGACTGATACAAAATGCCGCAAATCAAGCCCAAATGATCATCAATTTAAGACATCAAGTAAACATAATCCAGAAGCAGAACCAACGTTTTTTATTCATAAGAAAAGTGGCAGTCAAAGAATATCGGCTGGTAATTTTTGCGCCACCTTGTATAAACCTATCAGCTCCCTATATCATATGGTTTATTGAAAGTTGCGGCTGGTACTTCACCGTTTTTGCAAAAAAAATCATCCCAGAGTTTCGTTCATATGGATTATCAATAAACAAAATTAAATAAAGAATGTTAACACAAATTTTAAGAAGGATTGGTCAATAACTTTTCAAGCTAGAATTCTCTCGATTTGAAAAAGAGTCGTTTTGAGAAAAACAAAAGTCCGGGCAGTAATAAATGATTTAAACTACTCACCTGTTAATCAGCTTTTTTAGCAACACTTTTACTTCTTCAAACGCATCAGTTAGGGCTTGCATCTCGTCTCGACGAACTTGCCGAGCTTCCATGGTCTCCAACGCACTGTATCTGTTCTGTTTTTTCACGAGCCGCTCGTCCATTTCCTGGGCAAAATGAAAGCTCCGTTCATTACCACTCTAAGTACTGAATTTACTTCATTGAATAACGCAGTAGCCAAGAATGCTGCAACCTGCAACCAATCGTCAAACGGTCGGATTGATAGATTTTTGTATATTGGAAGAATATCTTTCTGAACGTCAGGGCGCACCTGAGGCTCCGTTCCAAGTGCCTTAGATTGCTACCGCCTGCACCAACTGTCAATTCCCTCTGGACAGGAAGATTGGATTGTGGATTGTCGTCTGTGGATATCATGTGCTGAAAAGTTGCCATTATGGCATTCTTCATGTCTTTGATGCTGTTTGCATGTCTTCTAATCGCTAAGCCGTAATACAATACATGCTGAGCTTTTTCACCAAAGCCTCTGTCAAATTTTCCTTTTCGCCCAGTTTTTTAGCTTTCCTGATGTTTTGGAGCCTAGCTCGCATCGTTTTCTGCACGTGGAATATGCTTTCACTCCTAATAACTGTCAGTTCTTAGCGGTAAGGATTAAAATTAACAAATGCTGTGAACGTTTTTAAATTTACATCACCGATTTAATTGCCGTATTTTACACAATATAGTTCTTCCAATCTAAAAAACACCATTTTCACAGATTCACTTCCATGCTTCCTGAGGAGCTTTCTCCGTCATGATCCTCTTTCCATGTTAGATACTCAGCTGAGTTTTTCGATTTCTTGTTCCCATATACACATAATTGGCAGGAAATACTTCATACAACCAGATCGATGACTTTCCTAGAGTAATGCTCTATAAGCGTTGTAACACCAAAAAGTGATTTAAATCCTCGTTTTTTCAAACTTCCGACACCAAATACTTTCAAATTCAAAATAGGTCTCTCGCGTTTCTCGTTTCCTTTCTTTTCTTATTCTACAGCTTTCTGACAGACGAATTCATACACTTCCTTCACAGCGTAAGTTTCTTCAGCTATACCATCGCCGATGTCCATGTAATTGCAAAATAAATTGATTCCTTGTCTGCCAACACCTAAGAGTCGCATGACAAATAAAATCCCACGATTTATCTCAAATCCAGTGTTGACAAAAGGACCAGAATTGATTTGTCTCCATCCATAGTTACAATCGACAACAAACCTGAAATCAAAGCCACGTTTTCCATTTTCTTGAAATTTCACATTTTGTTTGCAATTTCGACAAATAAGAATGTCCGAGAAGTCTGTGAATACAGTGAAAAATTCGATGAGCCTATAAGAATGTAGTTACATTGTCACTGGTAGTATTTGAAAGTTTTCTTGCGTTGGCACTTTCATCTTCACTAACACTTGATTGACTTCTGGTGTATCGATTTCAGTGGAAGGATCTCTTACGCCGTTTACCATGTCGTTCGTTGTTCTCACAATCACCTTTCGGATACGCTAACATTTTTACTTTTAACTTTCAACATACGCCAGCAAGGCCGAAGCTGAGCTGACCAAACTCGATGGTCTGTCGAAATATTTCAAAGCTTCATGTACCTTCTACTCAACGCCCCAATGTTAGAATATATAATCAAGAACATCTGTCAAAACCCCCGCCTTCATCTCATAACCCGTTGTACAGAAGTATTGAGCCAGGTAACTGAATAAGGGATCTCCTAGCCAGCACTTCGTTTTAACTACGGGCATTCACTCCTTTGTCACTTTTGTTCAGTATCGGTTGGTAAGTCAACATGCAAAGACTCACATTAAAACAGCGTCTCGAAATGTGAAAACGAAAATCAGCGTTCTGTGAGAAAAGTTTTTCGTGCGATTCGAGGAACTTACGGTGCGCATAAACGACCTACTGAAACCACTATTGCCAATACCATTCGCAAATTTGAGTCCCAGTTTACATTAATGGATGATACTCGACCGGTTAGACCGCATCAAACACGTAGTGAAGAGACTATAGCAGCTGTAGCTGAGAGTGAACGCGAAGACCGTGACGAATCGATTCGTCGTCGTTCTCAGCAACTTGGCTTGGCGTATTCGACAACGAGAGGATCTCATCCTAAAAGCGTTTATTTTCAGTGAATGGGCTCTGGAAAAACTCAATGAAAAACCGGTGTTTTACCATGAAATTTCTTTCAGTAATGAAGCCCAGTTTTGGCTCAATGGATACGTTAATATGAGCAACCCGAAGAGTACCAAGAGCTACCATTACATCATTTAAAAACAACGGTATGGTGTGGTTTATGGGCTGGTGGAATTATTGGTCTATATTTCTTCAAAAAAATTAGGCAAATCAGAATATTAACCGTTATCGTGCCATGCTAAGGGACTATGTGCTTCCTGAAATTCAAGCACATTGTCTCGGTGAGCTCTGGTTTTAACAAGACTGCGCTACGAGCCATACAGCGCGTGAAACAATGGACTTGTTGAGAAATCATTTTGGTGAGCACTTAACTTCACGTTTTGCTACCGTAGATTGGCCGCCTATATCGTGCGATATCACACCTTTGGACTATTTTCTCTGGGAATACGTAAAGTCTCAGGTCTTCAGGAATAAGCCAGCTACGATTGGCTCTTTGGAAGCCAACATTACTCGTGTTATCCGCGAGATACCAGTCGTTATTCTACAACGAGTCACCCAATATTGGACCTTCCGAATAGACCATCTCAGACATAGTCGTCAAAAAGTTCCCGGTGGCGTCTCTATGTGGCGCTTCCATTGTTTCGATTTAAGTTGTGGTTTTTGTTAAGTTGGTACATCTGTTGTTGACATTGCTTCTAAATCTTAGCGTCATAGCTTGACATTTGCAAAAGCTACGTAGACAATCTGTTTCTCTGTGTGTTGGCGATTGTTTACAATTTTAGAAATTAATTTAAATTTGCAACAACTAACTTGTATAGGGTTTTCCAATAGGGACTTGACAACTTTGAATTTTATTTGTGAACGCACTCTTTCATTAATCATCAAACTGTCACTGTCAATTTATTCAGTAAACTCAACATTTTCATCGTGGTGAAGTACGCTAACGAGCAACGTCTGCAAATTATAAAAATTTTCTACAGATATTTGGAGTCGGTGACTGCAACTTTAAGAGCGTTAACTCCAATATTCGGTCGTAGTTCTCGCCCTAGTAGACAGATAATACCAAGTTTAGTGCAAAAATTTGAGTCTACATATTCGTTGTGTGATGTTGCCGTGGCAGTGAGACAACGGGTTGGTCGGAGTGTCGAAAATATCGCTGCCGTTCAGAAATCCGTAGCAAATGATCCAAATCAGTCAATTCCACAGCTTTCTCAAGAATTGGGCATCGCTTAGACCACATTATGGCGTATTTTGCGTAATGATCTTGGCTTACACCCACACAAGATCAGGCGGACTCAAGAATTGAAGCCAATGGACTATTTGAAGCGACGTACGTTCTCCCATTGAGTTCTGGATAAGATTCGCCAAGATGACGACTTTCATCACAAAATCATCTTCAGTTACGAAGCTCATTTTTGGCTCAATGGGTTCGTCAGTAAGCAAAATATGCGTTATTGATCAGGTGAAAACCCACATGTGCTTCATGAATCACCACTTTATCCACAAAAAATAACGGTTTGGTGAGGCGTTATCGGGACATAGTTTTTCTTCGACGATAACGATCGTCACGTTACTGTGAATAGTCAGCGTTATCGCGCCATGATCACTGATTATTTTTGGCCCGAATTCTAATATATGGACTTGGACAACATGTGGTTTCAACAGGTTGTGCCACAATCCACACAGCACACGCTACAATCGATTTATTGAAGAGTAATTATGGTGAGCGTGTTATCTCAAGACATGGGCTAGTCGATTGGCCGTCTCGTTCGTGCGATTTAACACCGCTTGACTATTTTCTGTAGGGCTAAGTTAAGTCATTGGTTTATGCCAACACGCCGACGGCGTTGGAAGAACTCAGAGCTAACATTGAACTCGAAATAGCGGCCGATGTGTGGCCGATTCGGCGAAAATTGGGTCCAAAAAATCGACCGCTGCAAACGTGCCCGCGGTGGCCATATGAACGAAGTCGAGTTCCATTCATAAATGTTTTGATTGTACTTCAAGCCAATAATAAAGTTTTTGAAATATCTCAAATGGTTTGCCTTTTATTTAAAAAAAAAGTTGTCAAGTCGTTATTAGAAAACCCTATATTAAATTTTGCGTAAAAAATGGATGATACGCGAACGTTGGAAATATTGGAAAAATGTTTCGGCAACGATTCTCTAAAGAAAACGGTCGTTTACCAGTGGCACGAGCGGTTCAAAAGTGGTCGTGATGATGAACAATCGAAGATGATGAACACAGAGGCAGACGATCGACATCAAAATCCGACGAAAACATTGATGAAGTAAATGTTGGTCAATAACCGCAAATTATCCATCAGAGAGATAGCGGAGGACTTATACATTGCCTATGGATCCGTCCAAGACATTTTGGTTAATAATTTGGGTCCCCGTAGTGTAGCGGCAAAGTTGGTGCTAAAAGACCTCAATTTCATGCAAAATAGAGACCCGGTTTGACGTCGCAAAAGATATGATTTGCGAGGCTGAATCCGATCCCACATTCATCAAAAGGATCATTACTGGAGACGAGACGTGGGTTTATGAGTACGACACGTAATCCAGACATCAGACAAGTGAATGACGTTCACCAAATGAGCAGAGACCAATAAGACCACGTCGTTTTCAGTCAAAAAATAATTCAATGCTCACGGTTTTCATGGATTATAACGGTGTAGTGCATTATGACGTTTGCGTGAAGCAATTCGCCGAAAGAAACCAGAATTGTGGGCAGAAAACTCGTGGATTTTGTACCATGATAACGCATCGTCACACAGTGCCATCATTATACATAATTTTTTGACGACACTGAATTCACCTGACTTGGCTCCCAGTGACTTCTTTCTGTTCAATCAGGTTAAAAAAACACTACGGGGTACACGTTTCAGCAGCCGAGAGGAAGCTATGGAAAAATCGCAGGAAGCACTGATGGACATACCGAAAACCGAATATAGAAAATGTTTCGAGGATTGGATCAAGCGCTGGCCCATCAAAAATACCAGCTTTCAATCTTTCTTTACGTAATCCTGGAAACTTGCGTGAAAGAAATTTGAAATATTCGTCACATTTGTCAAGCACCAAATTTTTTATGACCAATGATGTTGTTTGTCACGACTGTCCCAGAGGCACATGAAACAAGGAAACTTTGTATACCCCCTTGTTGACCTTTTCAGATCAACACAAATAAACCAGTTGTAGTCTTGATATTTAATTTTTTCCATAACCTTCGAAACATTTGCGTATTCTTCTTTTAAAGTTGTCGAATGTGGAATAGGTATGGATCCGTACTTGTTACCATTATGAAGCAAAACACAATTTAAACTTCTCTTGTTGCTGTTTTTGCAATTTTTTAATTAAAAAAGATTGCTCCTTTTTTAAACCCATCTGTTGCAAAATACTCTTCAGAAAAATACGGTAACAGATTTTTTTCTCGGGTACGACAAAATGTGATGTTGGTATCCGAAGTAAGCAAATTTTTTTCTTTTAAACGAGATGCTAACATTTCAGAAGCTTCTTTCAGTAAGTGTAGTTCTTTCTGATTAAATGGTTGAGATTCTGAAAGGCTACATATGATGTCTAGATCAGAGTCTTCACTTAATGTATTTCGTTAGGGTTCACAGAGATTTGTATCACCACAAGACTTAGATGTTCTGGGTTGTACCTCTCGTGATCGTCGTTGAGCAGCAGATAAGTTAGGATATGACAACTTACTGCGATTTTCAGATTTAATTCCGTTTATTTTCACAACGTAGAAGTAGCAGTTTTCATGATAGTTTCGAGGTTCTCGCCAAATCATGAGTATTGCAAACATTATTGCATTTCTTTTTTCACTGGACCGTAACCGTACCATACATTTCTGGCATACAATATGAGGAACCCATAGCTTGTCCTGCTCACATAATTTTATTTTAAAGTATTCATGATACGCAGTAGTCAAAAGATAGTGAAGCGATTATATGAGAACACAGGCGTCTAGCCTGTCTCACTAGCCTCTCACTATCAACTCCTACTCTCACCTCTACGTTGGTGATAGCCGGGTGCCTAGTACCTCGACTGGAGATTGGATACCCCTTTCGAAATTCGTCGGCGGCAGCGGTCGAGAGAGGGGGGAAGGAGTGACTATTCACTAAAGCACTTCCTCTTGTTTCTAGGCGGCAGCTTACAAAACCTCTAGATGGAATCAACGGTGGCGCCTACATTTCTAGTCAGGCAGAACTAAATAGTGACATCCCTATAAGAGCTACTTCGACGTATTCGGATCCCAGGTCTATAGGGATCTCCAATACTACACCAGGGTATGGAAAAAGAGTTGGTGGTGGACGAACTCTTAATGGGTCAACGGCAGCGCTCAAATCCCCTCGTCCTAGGGGTAATAATATGGAACTGGTAATCTAGGTTGGGGGTTGTGCGTCGGGGTCACTTCCCTACCACGGGAAAAGAAATGCATGTTATAAAGCAATAACAAGTCTCGAAAAAGGACGGATTTACTGTTGTCGACCTTGGAAAACGAAATAAGGACAACGACCTTCGAATCTGAACAACTAGCAGAGGCCCTAGACTGTCACAAGGCAGACATAACCGCTATCGAGGAAGTGCAATGGGATGGGCCAATCAAAAAACGTATGAAAAACTGTGATATATACCACGGAGATTGCTATAGACAGCAGTGACAGCGTTTTTTTGGATGTGGATAGTCTTGAACTATCGGCACGTTAGTGAACGACTTATGACAATACGCATCAAGGCAAAAGCTTAGAACATCAACCTACGAGCTCCTCGAAAAGACCTACGAGTAATGCCCCAAGCACGACGATAAAATCGTACTAGGCAACTTTAACGCTAGAATAGGCAGGGAAAACATCTTTGGTAGGACAGTTGGCATACACAGCCTACATGCCAACACGTCTGGCATCGGAATTAGGCTAATTGACTTTGCTGCGGGGCGAAATATAGTTATAGCAAACACCAATTTTCTACATCTCAATATCCATAAGGCGACATGGCTGTCTCCGGATCACCAAACTGTCAGCCAAATCAACAACAGCTAGTGCAGAAGGCCAGTGGCAACACTGCCAGAAAGCCATCATTAAGGCAGCGACGGATGTGCTGGGTTTCACCCGACCACCATCACGAAACCCCTGGTTTGAAGAACAATGCCGACTAGCAAACGCAGTAAAACAAGAAGCATATAAAGCGGCGTTGCGATAGAGGACTAGAGCTGCTCACGAGCTCTATGAGCAAAAAAGACGAGAGGAACATCGGATCCTCAGAAAGAAAAAGAAAGTGCACGAGAAACGTATAATCGAAGAAATTGAGAGATGGCACTCCAGGAACAATGTATAGAAGGTTTCTCGTACAGAAACCTGTAGAGATAATGAGGGAATCACAGTCGGTGCTGAGAATGTGTAAAAATTACTTCTGCAGACTTCATAATGGTGACAAAGACCAAAATCGCGCTGTTAGACAGAACGTACCACTCAATATAGACGATGATAGACAAAACTTCCGTCCACCTGAAAAAAGTGAAGTACGGATAGCAATATCTAAGCTAAAGAACAACAAATCTGCGGGGCCTGATGGTCTACCTGCCGAGCTTTTTAGAGGACCTGGAGATGACTTGATACAGAGCATGCATCAACTCATTTCCAAAATTTTGTCATATGAATGCGCGCCTGATGAATGAAATTTCATCATAGTTTGCTCGGTCCACAAGAAAGGAGAT
This sequence comes from Volucella inanis, assembly GCA_907269105.1. Classification (NCBI taxonomy): domain Eukaryota; kingdom Metazoa; phylum Arthropoda; class Insecta; order Diptera; family Syrphidae; genus Volucella; species Volucella inanis. The sequence goes on along the minus strand of OU026153.1, from coordinate 228,755,756 downwards.
CCCTTCAACTGCGCCAACTACACAGGTATCGCAGGTATCAGTTTCCTTAACATCGCATACAAGATCCTATCTGCCATATTGTGTGAAAGCTTTAAACTCTTCCTTAATAACCTGATTGACCCCTATCAGTGCGGTTTTAGGCCATGAAAGTCCACCGTCGATCAAATTTTCACACTAAGGCAGATCCCGGGAAAAACTTAAGAGTTCCAAATTGATTCCCACTATCTTTTCATCGATTTCAAAGCCGCGTACGATAGCATCTATAGAGACGAGCTACACAGAGCCATATCTAGCTTTGGCATCCCTGCAAAACTCGTTCGTTGTAGGATGACGATGGGGAAAGCTCGCTGCTGCATCAAGGTCGGTAACGACCTAACCGAAACCTTTAATGTCAAAAGAGGACTTAGACAAAGTGACGCGCTGTCGTGCGACTTTTTCAACATCATACTTGAAAGAATTGTCCGAAACTCACAGGCCAACACACAAGGCACGATCTTTCAAAAGTCCGTCCAATTGATTGGTCAACGAGGACAAAACCAAGTATATGCTGTCAACAAGAAGGGGCCTGGAATCGGGCAAAACGTCACGATCGACAGCTATAACTTTGAGGTAGTGATTGACTTGGTCTACCTCGGCTCTGCTATAAATTCTGACAACAACATCTCAGAAGAAATTAAACGAAGAATAACTCTTATCAACCGCTGTTTCTCTGAGCTAAGAAGGTAATTGAGTAGTAGTGCCCTATCCTAAACATCGTAGGAGATTCTGTATAAGACTTTGATCATTCAAGTTCTGCTTTATGACGCTGAAGCTTGGACTCTATCTAAAGCGAATAAAGATATCCTCGGCCGCTTCTAAAGAAAGATTCTTCGTAAAATGTTTGGTCCCGTCTGCGTTGACATGCTTTGCAGAAGGGGATTCAACAACGAACTATACAAGCTATACAGCGACATCGACTTGGCCAAAAAACTGCGAGTCATCGTTTAAGATGGCTAGGACATGTAGAGCGGATGGGAACAACTGCTCCGGCCAGTGGAGTCTTCGAGTCTAACCAGACTAACCCGGAAAACGCAGTAGAGGAAGACCTCGCCTTAAGTGGCGCGCGCAAGTCGAAGGGGACCTCAACTGACTAGGAGTGCGCAACTGGAGGCAGTTAGCTAAGGTCCGGGCTAACTGGAGAGGTTTGTTAGCTGAGGCCTCGGTTAGCCCCGAACTCTAGAGCCGCCTGAGAAGAAGAAGATGATACGCAGTTTTCACAAAGTCCGATATTTCGATATTTTTTACATACATATTCACCACAAATATAGCAAAAACAATCTGAATTATGCACACAGCATCTTCTTGACGTAGCAATATCATGATAACAAGAAATATATTTTAGTGTCCAATAAAAAACGAAAATCTGAGTAAAAATTGTAACTGAGGGTAATTAGCTATAACTCAAAAACAAAAGCCGTTAGAGAAAAATTGTTGCCGTGTTCAAAAAATACGCGTCAATTTAAGATAGAATCAAGAGAAAAATTACAGGAAACATTCATTTTTTCTTATTGACCATGTTTTTTGGAGGTCTTGCTGTTGTAGGCTTCATCAGTAACACATGCGTCGAGAAAGTTTAATGATTCACGTTCTATGATAGACCTCTGAAGGTCTTGATGATGATCTGAGTTGGATTCCTTCAGGGTTACGTCATTATTGGTGATGGTCGGAGTATTGATGAATTTTTTAGCTTGAGGCGTCCTAGGCTGTGGTAATCTTTCAGTGGATTCGCGAATTCACTTACTTATGGGAAAATTCGGTAGGGATATAGAGCCACTAGTTTTCGGTGTGGAGTCGAATGTCGTTGGATTTACTCACATCCTAACATAAGTTTGGGGTTAGGTTTGGGGTTAGGTTTGCACTCGAAATTGCTATTCACTGACTTTGGTAGTGATCCTTTTAGAAAGTCTTTCCTTCTCCTTTGTTAGATTATTTTCGAGTGAGATCATATCCGATTTCAGTTCATTCAACTGAAACTTGGTTTTGACAACGGACACAAAAAGTGGGTTCGATCCTCCTTTTGGTCCTTAGGTGCTGCCTGATGCTAACTGATAATCAAATCTGTTCAGTGACATGAATTACTTACACAGAATCACTCCGTTCAGAGCGTTGTGTCTTATCTCGGACTTTAAGGGAGTTTCTCACATTTAATTTAAGTTCAAGGTTTGATAAATCAGGGTTAAAGTCATCTTCTTTCTCGTAAAGGGATGTCATGTGCGGTGAAGTATTTGGACTATTGATCGATGATTTAAAAATTGAAGGTCGTGGACAACTTGGTAATGATCCAGCTGTGGATATGATGATGAATTTCTTCAGTTTATCTGTGCATAATCTATTGTTGTTTAGATTTTGGAAATGGTATTGAGTTAGTCATGTTGATTCTAGATATTGTTTCGCCGTTAGTCTTTTTTTTCCTTTGATAAGTCATCCAATTCTTCGTCTTCAAAGTCATAATCGGCTCGTGTGAAGCTTGCAAATGTGGCAATATCGGAATCTCCATGAATGGTTATAGACCAGAGAATAGGACATAACATATCACTTCAACGCTCTACATGTCTGATTGGAACCCAAAGGTTTGTAATTGATGATTTCTGGAGGAATAAATGTTGCTGTGCCAAATTTTACCCTTACCGAGTCTGTGTTCAAAGCTGGGCAAATCCAAAATCAATGATTTTTATTTGATTACTAGTCCTGGTATGATACATTATATTTTCCGGCTTAAGATCTAAATGCACTATCGACTGAGTGTGCATATAGTTGACACCTTCGAAGAGTTGTCGAAAAAAATAAAATACAGTCCCGTTCTGTCAATGTAAAGTCATCAGAGACAACTCGCTCGATGAGTTCTCCTCCGGTTATATATCCCATAACCATGATGATCTCTCGTTGAATTTCGAATGATGCTACCAACTGAGCTTTGGATGCTGCAGACTCTGCATAATGATTATCTTCTCCTGAACCTTTTGTTTATCACGCGATTTAATACATTTTGTGACCTCAGTGGCAAGGATTTGGACTTTCTTTTCTTTTTTTCTTCGAGAATTTCAAATCGGCTCTAGAAATCTCCATTAGCTTTGATGAAGGTTGTCTTTTGGATGTCTTCACGGGAAACTTCTGGATCGAAAGTCTCAACTCTATTGCTAGCAAGTGGTGGTTAACTTCTTCAATGGATATTTTCAGCTTGAACTCGGAAACAGTGGACACAATGTGGTGTAAGGTTCTTCACTGTGTAAGCAAGGGAATCTCCCACAGAGGCTATTTCTTTCCATTCACCTTTACTTTCTTTTTGCATTTTAATTATTAATCCTGTCAACATGCAGTCATTATCGTGTGGTGATCCATATCATGTAACAGGTCTTTGGAAAATACTTGGCTTACTTCTTGGTAGCTCTGAAGGGTCCTCTACTGCCACAGAAGCGGTCGCAAAATCAATACTGTGATCGTTAATAATCTCTACCGTATATTCGCCATTGTCATCCATAGTGATAGATGTCAGCTTAAGTATCGACTTAATTGTTCGACCCGATTTGAACCATTTACCAGCAGGGGCTGGATAGCCCCTGAATGTGACACGCAATCGTACTGCCTCGCCAACAAGGGCTGTGCAATCGGTATATCCTTGACTGATGTAAGGTAAGTGACAATGGTATCCAGTTTGATGTGTGCCTTTGGCAGTCCCGGAAGGACAGCAAGACTTGTGTAGATTGTTATGGGATCAGTATTTGGACGACTGGGTTTTTGTACGGTTAACTGCTTTTCACCACTGTGACTGTGTTCCAAACCGAGAACGTATGAGATTTTTACTCCATCCGAGTTCGATCTCGGATCTTCTGGATGAGATAGACTAAAAACCACAAAACGGACATTTTTTCGAATGCTTTGTGGCAAACATTTCGTAGGCACGTATCTTAAAACCTTTTAGTTTACGAAAGAGTTCCGCGGTGGAGCACTGACAGATTGTGCTGTCGGCTATAATAGATCAAAAAGACTGATCGATGGCGCACTCTATCTCTTATTATTGAGTGGATAACTACGGAGGTATCGTCGGCAAAGCTTCATTTTAACTTTTTGTTTCGAGGTTATTCACAACGATCTGTTATATAATACGTTTCACAGCTTAGCTCCACGGATCGACCTCTGTGTGGCACTTGCACAACGACAGTGTCGGCCTGATAATTCAACTTCCTTTTGATGGATCCATTCGTGGCCAATATTACGGTTAAGCATAGTGCTCAACTGCTGCTTCAGCAACTATCACCTTTATGACACTGAGTTTTTACTAATGGGAGGAGTCTGCCATTTAGGATATATCCTAGCATCTTTCCCATTATATCGAGCTGGTACGTACTTGTTTCGTACAGTTATTCTAAGCAAGTCCCCTTTGTGATGGTACAAAAACTATGTGGTCTTTGGAAGAATAGATGGTCTACTATTGTTTTCAAAATTGCAATTTGTAAATTAAATTTGTGAAGACCCACAGCCTTCTAACTTATTTTTCTCCATCCTACAATATATGCCATCCCGCTGAGGATTTTCACAGGATTGGCATAGCACTTAGCCAAGAATATTGTGTCACCACATCAGGGCCGAGTATCTTTCAATAGTGATAGTAGTGCCTATTAATAATGAATACATGTTAGCCCGAGGTACCGCAGATGGAACCGGTATCAAATCGAATGACGACTGCAGCATGTGAAAAGCAGCAGCAGCAACAACAGCAGCGACAACATCAATAACAAAACCAGCAGCTTGTAAACAAGGGGAGGGAAAGATTGCTTCCCATAAATGTAAGTAATTTAGAAAGTAATGATAGTATTGGTTATGTAAGCTAATAACTAAAAATACAAGAAGTTACGTATCGCCCTAGGAAAAGGAGCGACCACGCCGCAGCTAATTTCAATATTCAAAATAGATGCGTTAAGTACGATAAGGACCACAAATGAGGAGAATATCCTTTAGATAACGATAGAGTAGTGGATAGGGATCATCTCTTTTGTGTACCCTGCAGGAACTTGGGGCATCCTGCCAATTTCAGGGGTTCTCCAAGGTTCTAGGAGCTGAAAAAGAAGATTTAAGCTCGAAAACAGATCATCGAAGAAGAGAAAGAGTCAAAAGAGTCGTGCTTTCTCTAATTTTTTGGTACGCAACGTATCCTTTGCCCAAATGGTAACTGGATCGAGTTAACTCACAATTATAGCAAAAAATACGCCAAAGGTAGCCGAAAAAGTGCCCGAAGCGGATCTGGATTTGAAAGCAATTCTTCTTTCGATCATTAAATGAACAAGCGACTGGAATTTATGTCAATTTATTTGACCCTGTTTGAAAAGCCTGGCACGCCGATATTATGTCTGCTACGTTGAATCTACGTTAATCTGAAGATCCTTGCGTTAAACGTTAACTCGCTAATAAGGGTCGAGAGAAGGGGCAACCTACAAAATGTGTTGTCAAGTGAGTGCCCAGATGTGCTTTTGGTAAGTGAAACTAAGCTTAACCAGAACCACTGAATTTGCTACAGTGACTACAATAAATATATTTAGGAGGGACCGTTCACACTTCTCACGAGGGGGTGAGGGTTGGTATCTTAATACGCAAAGGCATGCGCAATAGAGTCAAGTAAAAATTAGCGGGAATTTAATAAGGTTCCGGCTCTTGGAAACTTGCATCATATTCAATCCTCTTCAAAGCCGAAGACGAGTGTACGTGGGGTCGCTTTATAGACCTGAATAACCTTATCAATTTAAAAATTTGCTGGAAATACTTTTTTGTTGCCTTCAGCTTAAATCAGAAGAAAATTATAATTTTTTAGCCGAAAATCTTAGCACCAGACATGTCACAATACGGACCCCAAACGAGCAAACGCTGCTGGAGCAGTACGATCAAGTGACTCATATGACTACCGTAGAGCACGGTGGTCATCCTTCTCCAGAATCTTAAAGCAAAACGAAGAAATTAACCGTAATTTACTGACGATGCAAGACGTCGTCAAACAAACTATGCAGCAGACCATTCCTCGGGTAGAATACTCTGATGAAAGCACGTTCATCAGCGTATTGTACGCACACAAAAGTAGATTGCTCTCGAGGCTCAAGCAGCTGTACAGACAGTTTACTGATAGAAACGACTCGGAAATAAGAACACTGAAGTCACTGATCAAAATCCGTAAACAATTAATTAAACAAAATTTCAATAAATCTGTACTGGGGCAATTAGATCCCAGCTTTAAAATCCAGTAGTCCGAATATGTTCCCGCAGATAATAAAATTATTCAGGCGGAAGGATTACAATGGCATTCAGTGTGTCCAAAATCCACAAACGACAGAAAACAGACAGACACTACTAACCATTACTGGCGTAAGTCCAGAGAGTACCGACTCAGACGACGGACAGGAGAAAGTGGATTTACTGGGAGCCTTTTTCGATGCCGTGAACCGGATGGTTCACGGATGGATGAATGGATGGATGGATGGATGGATTTTGTTCATTGACAACAGGACCTACGTAAGTCACAATTATCTGCGCAATGAACTTCAAAAGTGGCGATCCGAGAATCACGGTTTCAGCATATTCAGTGAAGAAAACGCCGCAAATATTATCTTTGCCGATCAACAAACTTCTCCGTGTTTGTTCGTTCGTAAAGATGAACTCCTGTGCAGGTTTGAGTCCCTGAAAAACAAAAAGTCGGCGGGAGTATACGGTATTTGCACACACCTGCTCTTGGAAGCAGTGGATTTGTTTACTACGCTATTTAACAATGCGCTGAATAATGCATACTATCCGACGCACGGGAAAACAGCAGTAGTACATCCAATCCCGAAAATTGATAAAGTTAGAACTAACCCTGCTAATCTTCGGTCAATTATTGTAGTTTACTTCCGAATATTAGCAAGGTATTCGAGAAAGTGGTTAATAGAGCAATATTAAGGTGCAATGTACAGGTGTCTGCCTCGTTGATTTTGAGAAGACCTTTGACATCGTATGATTAGAAGGAATTTTCTATAAGTTGACTAGAATAGGCATGTCGAAACCTCTGCTATATATGATTTAGGACATGCTTATGGAAAATAAGTTCGTTTTTAAATGTAACAACGTCATTTCGAGCAAGATCTTTGACATTAAAAACGTCTTACAACGGGGGTTGTGATTTCTCCGACACTGTGTAACATTTACACAAGTGATCTAGTAGATTCCCTCAATCATACGTATACGATTTAGTGACGTACAGATCAGGTCTAAAAATCGAAGTCATCAATACTCTTCTGCAGCCTGATTTCGATCATATTAAGGCATATTTCCAGAAGTCGGAAACAATCTTGTTTAGAACTCCATTTAGATTAGCTTATACGGATACCAGATATAACTGGCGAAATTTGGCCATTATTGGACAACATATAGATGCTTGTCTTGTTGGGGCCAAAAAGGCTTTAGCTCTGACAAAAAGACTGTTTCAAAGCAATCTAATCAGGCCAGTCATCGCACATGGTTGTCCAATGTGGTTTAATGAGGCGTCGTATCAGATGGAAAGGATTCTGGTATTTGAAAGGCAGTATCTTATGACCTGTCTCGGTTTGTACAGAGCACCAGAGTCACACTATACAAAATATTATCCCAACAAAGTCCCTTACGATGACGCTAATATGATGAATAGGGTTGACAATTTTCTAATTAAGGTGATTCGAAGACACGTTGCAAAGGCAATGACTAACAACAATAGCCTAATCTTTGTGGCTTATTACCGCAATCAAATGTACCACGAGAGTACCGCCCTTGAAAAGTGACCGATGCTTTACGGCGTTGGTTAAATCTCGGTGATGCATGTGCGCAATGTTGACGAATTCCAGGTGCTCACCAACCCAAATATAGATAAGCTAGGTTAAGTAGAATAGGGACATAGTTTTAAGTTTTACACAAATTTCGAAAGATATAGTATCTAAGTTTTTGTTATTGAATATTTGATAGATAAAATTAGTACGATAGTTTTTATGCCCGAAAGGCAAACTTTGGATAAAATTATTTAGTTAAGAGTGTTCGGTTAGGGCCGGAGTAAGCTAGAATAAGTAACTGTTGTTGTCAAATTAGATTTAATCATTTTTGTCTAGGATGTAAGTTAAACAATAAATAAAGCAAAGCCAGCTTAGCCCGGACATTCACAGAGGTATTATTTCTCGGTGTTGTCATCACTTTCATAGCAACCACCGCAGGATATATTTTGTCAGTATCCTGTTCGCAAGGATTGGTTTTATTCACAAAACTTAAATCCCGGAAGCTACAAATTAATTTGTATTGTTCCCTTGATAATAATTTTAGGTTTACCGATGAAAGTTATACCCCGCTTATCATCAAAAACTCTTAACTCTATGTATTCACTCTGTATAGAGGGTGACATAATCGGCTTGGACAGCGGTCCAGACCAAGTTAGTTCAATCTCCAGGCATGAGAAACATAGATTTAAGACAATATCTGCCAGGATTCCCGTGTTTATTTTTCCATCACTCAAAAAAAACTATTAGATGTAGAACATTAACTGCTAATGCTCGTTCTCTTGTTACTCTTCCATTCATTAAGAAACTGTCACATAAAACTCCCAACTTCGGATTTTATTGGATACAACCTCCACCAGTAGCACGTTGTTGTGCACTTGATCTGCGTTTGGAAGAACAAACAAAAAATAGAAATAAAAATAAAAATAAAAAGAAAAAATCAAAGCTCTTATTGTTCATTCTGCCACATGCATTTATCCTATCGCACCATAAGTCATTGTTATCCATCAACACCAACCAACGCCTGACAATACGTGCACACATATCCTTAGTGACTTCTGCTGGTTGCTTCAAGCTCCCGTCATAGATTCTCCGTCTATGTCCCATTTCACCATTATAACTGGAAAAATAAATCAACATAATCCATCAAATTGACACTAACAATGCGTTGTTCGCTTTGGATTTGTTTCCTTTCGCCTACAGCGAACGGGTACGAGTATATGGCAGGACTAAAAAAAAAAAAAAAAAGAAAACAGAAAACGAACAACAACAGCAAAATGGAAAGCAAAGAAATAAAAACAAAAAAAAAAAAAAAAATCAGGGAAGAAAATTTCAAAAGGCAAATGCTCTCAAAGGAAAGCTGACAGAAAAGCCATTAACATGTATTCTGTTCCTTCTAATTGGGCCTCGAGTTACATCATCCAACCCAGTCTCTGGCATCTGCATTTGCATCCCCCTCATTTGCCAGAGGAAAAGATAAATCACCTTTCGTCAACGTGAATGTGAACTGCCGCAACTTTGTATCATACGTACGAATATTGTCGACATAACTAGAAACAGGATATACGAGTATGGTATGTATGTTTGCATTATCCTTTCGACTGACAGAGGAGCCGAACAGCTGAATAGCTGAACAATTATTCCACATTCTGTGGATGCACATTTAATTGGCACTAAAAGATGCGTTGCCTTCGCCTGTCGTCAGGAGTCAATTCGCCATGGAACACATTACCAATTCTGGTTATTTGATTAGGTGGAGACTGGAGAATCCTAGTTTCCTATTCCCATCTCTAGCCCTGAAGAAAGTAATACACAATTTGTTTTTGTGCGACTGAGCACGAGTAGTTTCCGATGCTGCTCATTACACAACCCCCGAGGAAATCAAAATATGGCCTGACAAAGCTCAATTGTATGAATTTTGCAACTATATTACGGATATGCATGTACATAGGTATACGAGTATCTATTCTTGCATATCTATCTATAGAATTTGGATTCCCAATGAATTATTTTACGCACGATGCGTTTAGCTTGAGTTACACATACATTAGCTCAAACCCTGAATGATAGAATGAACAAATATACGATGGAGATACGAGTATTGTGTTGAGTCTCTACTGGAGGCTGCGACAAGGTTATGTTAATAAGCTAGCTTTGGATTTCGCAATAGCATTTGAGATGCGATATTTCTATTAAGTACATCTATTAAGTGTTTTGTGGTATACGAATAGTTTAAATTGAAATAAGTTCTGATGCCTTTCGGAATCTATTGTAATAAAATAGTTTAGCAATACTTTTGAGAGTACTCCATTCGAATAAGTAGTTGAGTAGCCATCGAATCATGGTATCTGCCTTAACCGTTAAAATTTCTCAGTTTTTATCTGTTGTTACAATGTGTAGAATTCCTGATGAAATGGATCTGTCTTGGTTATCGATTCCAATGATGCAAAACTAATGTGTTGAGAAATTCTATATACGAAGTGTGTTCAAAAAGTAAGGTGTCTTTATATTTTTATGAAAAATATTTATTTATTCATCAATATCAACATTGTCCCCTTCGAATTAATTACATTTGAATATTGTTAACTTTATTTTATTTTATTTATTTAATAATGATGTATCTCTGTGCAATATTAAGCTATAATCGACTTTTGGTTTGCACATGTTTCAAAGCAATCAACAGTGCATACAAATTATAGTTTAAAATATCACAAAAACAAAGAAAAAAAAAATAGAAATAGAAATAGAAATAGAGGAGGATATGAAAGAAGAAAGAAAGTAGAGAAGTGAGTAATTCTATGCAAATTTAAATGCTTCTTCTTAAGACTTCAAATAATTCCTTTCTAAAACTATTCTCTGTCTTCAGCCTTTTTAAACTTGAAAGGAGTTGATTCCATAGATGAATTGCATGAATAAAAAACTCGCGGCTACTAATTAAATATCTTGCACAAAGCGTAGTTTCGAATATAGGTAATGTAGTGTTTTGCTTCTTATACACCCTGACTAACTCGAACTGCAACCAATTTCAGACTGCTATAATTTCCAAATCGTTCATTAGTGTGAGCTCAAATTTTGACACATGACAGATAATTTCATTATTCGCAAGCCTTTTAAACGATTTGTGTCTCAATTGTGTTGAAAATTTTTTATCCGCGATGGAATTCAAACGTGATATTGTGCTTTATATTTGGCTGGAAAACCACAAGTAGCTTTCGTTAGAGCCCTCCGGCACCACAATGTGAATAAATCATTTGTGTTTGGAACCATATCTCGTTACCGTGACACTGGCAGCGTTGCAAAACGCCATGGAGGTGGTCATAAAAAAACACCAACATCGGCAGAAATGGTTCGGAAATGGAAGGCTCGAATTGAGCGAATTCCGCGTCGAAGTGGAAGAAAAATGACTCGTGAGCTTAACATATCTTTGAAACGGATACAACACATACTGAAAAATGGGCTTGGGCTCAAGCCATTAAAATTCCAAAAGGCACACGATCTTACACCGCAACAGAAAAAAGCTAGAGTCGAAAGTTAGTTTTAGTTAGAAAGTTAGAGTTAACTTGCCAGAGAGGTCTTTCGAAAATTAACGCCTTTGGACGGCCACCAGAAAGCAGACAGCACCGATGGTGATGATTTGGGCCGCCATAACCGCCGATGGTCGCTCTCCGCTCGTATTTTTGGACCATGGCGTCAAAATTAATGCGATCGTATACCGTGAAACTATCTTAGAGGCAGTATTGAAGATTTGGGCAAACAATTATTTCGGTCGGAGACCGTGAACATTTCAACAAGACTCGGCACCGTCTCACAAAGTGCGCGTCAACCAATATTGGTTAAAAAACAATGTTCCACATTTCATTTCTTCGACAAAATGGATTGCAAATTCTCCGGATGCAAATCCATTAGATTTGTCTGTCTGGGGTATTTTAAAGGCGAAGGTTGACACTAAAAAATATCAAAGTTTGGACCACCTCAAACAAGTAATTCGCCGGTAATGGGCCAAAATACCGCAGAGCCAATTGCGTGCAGCGTGCGATGCTTTCTTCGGCGGTATCAAGGGCATTGTTCGCGCCAAAGGTGGACATATTGAAAACTACTGATGTATTTTCCAACACTTTTTGCTTTGGAACAATAAAATTTATCATAAAATAAAAAAAAATATAGTTAAAAAGTTGCTGTTCGAGTCAGTCATCCTGTAATTTTAAAAAATTCGAAGACAGTACGAGTTTTTAAGAAATTGGTTAACCCTAGACCTGTGTACTGGGCACTCAGTGCCCTGTTTAAATTTCAATTCTAAATTATATATTAGGTCTATAACTTAAGAGATGGTAAGAGATGCTGTAACTTGTATTACTCCATTGGAACATGCGTTAGAAAGCTACTGTCATTTCAGTATATGTCATTTATTTCAAGCGTAAACAACAATAATTTTTTTTCACTCAAATATGTCGAACTTTGTGCCTAAAAAAGTGTTTTTGCGGGGAGTTCTTCTTCATTACTTTAATATGAAGAAAACTGCTGCCGAAAGTCATCGTATTTTGGTAAAAGTTTATGGTGAACATGTACTAGCTGAGCGAACGTGCCAAAAGTGGTTTGCACAATTTAAAAATGCTGATTTTGGCTTGGAAGACGATGAACGTCCTGGGCAGCCAAAAAAGTTTGAAGATGAAGAACTGGAACCATAACTCTATGAAGATTGTTGCCAAACACAAGAAGAGCTCGCAGAATCTTTGGGTGTCACTCAAGCAACCATTTTAAAACGTTTAAAAGCAGCTGGATATATTCAAAAGCAAGTAAATTGGGTTTCACATGAACTCAAGCCGAGAGACGTCGAAAGGCGGTTTTGCATGTCCGAAATGCTGCCGGAACGCCACAAAAGGAACTCATTTTTGCATCGGATTGTTACTGATGGTGAAAAATGGATCCATTACGACAACCCCAAGCGCAAAAAATCATATTTGAAACCCGGCCAACCAGCCAAATCAACGGCAAAGCCGAATATCCATGGCGTAAAGGTAATGCTCTGTATTTGGTGGGATCAGATGGGTGTGCTGTATTATGAGCTGCTAAAACCGGGTGAGACCATCAATGGACAACGCTACCGAACACAATTAATCCGTCTGAAGAGAGTAGTAGCCGAAAAACGCTCGGAATATGCGACCAGACACGAGGCAATAATTTTCCATCATGACAACGCTCGGCCCCACGTTGCTATTCCGGTTAAAAACTATTTGGAAAACTGTGGATGGGAAGTCTTTCCCCACCCTCCTTATAGCCCAGACCTTGCCCCTTCTGACTACCATTTGTTCCGGTCGATGCAGAACGCCCTCACTGAAATACTATAATTGATAGCGTTCTCTAATTGCTAAAGGCATCTTGCAATCGAGAATTGACCGTAGCAGAGCAGGAATTCGTTGATGAACATTACTCTCGGCTTGCGCTAGACGCAAAAAGTGAAGTAGCTGAACAAAATGAATCAGATGATAAAAGTGACAAAGAGGAACAGGAGGCAGAAAGACAGTAGCAGCATTGCAGCCGGCATGGGCAAGTAGGAGAAGAAGAAGACCAAGACCCTGTTGCAAATAAAAGAGCTATGCGTTATGTAGCAAAGAATAGAAAATTCAGTGATATTTGGTGGTCCATGCCAAAGAACAATCATGCAACGCAATGAAAGAATGAGATATCTTCCAAAATGATCAAAAATGTTTTCGGGAAAAGTTGACGCTTTCAAATCTTCTGGTTCCCCAAATATTATAAAAAATATTGTTATTGAAACAAACAGAAAAGCTAAGAGAAAATATGAAGAGAAACATTTGTACAGCAACCCAAAGCAAATTCGCAGATGGTATGACACATCTGAAGTAGAAATCTATACCTACATTGCCATCTTGTTGTATGCTGCTGGAAGCGAAGGACCTTTTTAATCAAACTAATATGGCATTCTACCGCGCCGCCATGTCTTTGGAAAGGTTTGAACAAATACGACGTTGTATACGTTTTGATGATAGAAGAATTAGAGCGTTTTGTCTTGAAACGGACAAACTGGCTGCTTTCAGGTATACAAAACAGATTATTTGATTGAAAGGTTTGGCACATAATTTGTTTCATCAATTCCGTAGCTACGTTTGGAATTTGTTTCAGCAGAATCTTTTTGAGTTTTATAAACCATCGAAGGAGCTCACAGTTGATGAACAATTGGTCATGCCAAATAAATCTGGAAAATATGGCATACAAATTTTTTGGATTGTGGACTCTGCAAGCAGCTATCCTCTTCAAGGTGAGATTTATGTCGGCCAGCAACCATGTGATAGTCGTTCTGATGGGATATCGCATCAACATGTCATTAGATTGGCACATAGATATTTAGACATTAATTACAACTTAACAACAGATAATTATTTCACATCGGTACCATTAGCTTTGGAGCTGATGAGTAGAAATACGACTTCCATTGGTTCGAGAAAATCCAACAAGCCGCAACTGCCTAAAGAGTTTACACGACCCGAAAAATTTTTCAAACGAACAAGGGAGTAATTTTCCACAATCTTTTGTTACTACCGGTGTATGAAACTGTGCAGCTATTAGAATAAGACGAAAAAAAATGTTCTTATTCTGTCAACTGCTACAATATTGATGAGGTCTCCAAAAAACCGTCCCTTTTTACGGATTACAATTCAACCAAAGGTGGAGTTGACACTTTCGACCGTATGGTGACAGTTTATACCTGTAAACGTTATTATATAACCTTATAGATTGTGCAGGGATTGCATCTTAGAGGATATTTGATATCTCTCAGCCTTATTGGTATAATAGCAAAAAGAGGTCAGAAAAGAGGAAGAAGTTTTTAAAAGAATTGGCTTCAGAACTGGCAGATTATCATATCAAAAGTCGTATAGCTAAACCAACTCTCCAAAAAAATATTAAAACGGCTATGAAGTTGACCGGTTACTAGATAAAAAAATTCTATAAAGCTTCCCGAAATTCGAAAAAATAACGTGAAACAACGTTGTGAAACATGTAAAATAGAAAAAAAGACAATAAAACTACAGCAGTCTGTGATATGTGCAACTTGCACTAAACATTACATAAGAGTGTACGAAAAATGCTTCGTTGGTAAAAACACACACGATTTTGGGAAAATTGAAGAAAATGATCATTTTGATGACAATTCGCTTCCATCCACTTCATTTGAATCACCAGCAAAGCGCGAAAAGAAACGTAATACGACCTAACTCGCAAGATTTAGTTCTAACTCTGTTTCCATGTTATTTACAATATTCCATACAATTTTTTTAAATAAATTAGAAACAAAAAGTTTTTGGTAACAATGTTTATTTCAGATATGTTTATGTCAAATTTTTCAGATAAATCATTAGTTTCCAACTACGCGCAAACTAGAAATTTTTAAGTACACGGGTCTAGGGTTAAGGAGCAGACAATGATTCATTTTACATAAGAAGAAATGTGATTACAGCGACGGATATTAAAAATATACCTGGTAGAGTTGTTAATGGCGACTTTTAGCTTTCTGGTATATACGGAGTCCAGTTTCGAGAAAATTTCACATCCATAAAGGATAATAGGTAAGACATATGCCTTAATAAGCTTCAATTTAACTTTGATAGGTTGACATTTCTTGGTGGGACTTAGTCCAAGGAGAATACCATATATTTTGGAAACAATGTGGTTCATCTCACATAAATTTCAAATTAGACACTCATTACAGTGTGACTGACTCGAACTGCAACTTTTTAAAATGCTTTAATTTTTTTATTTTTCGATAAATTTTATTGTTTCCAAGCAAAAAGTTTTGGAAAATACATCAATTTTCAAATTGTATCAGTAGTTTTCAATATGTCCACCTTTGGCTCGAACAATGCCCTTGATACGACCGAAGAAAGCATCGCACGCTGGACGCAAGTGGCTCTTCGGCATTTTAGCCCATTACCGGCGAAGTACTTGTTTGAGGTGGTCCAAACTTTGATATTTTTTAGTGTCAACCTTCGCCTTTAAAATACCCCAGACAGACAAATCTAATGGATTTGCATCCGGAGAATTTGCAATCCATTTTGTCGAAGAAATGAAATGTGGAACATTGTTTTTTAACCAATATTGGTTGACGCAAGCTTTGTGAGACGGTGCCGAGTATTGTTGAAATGTCCACGGTTTCCTACCGAAATGATTGTTTGCCCAAGGCTTCAATACTGTCTCTAAGACAGTTTCTTCTAATTTTGACGCCACGGTCAAAAAACATGTTGCTATTTTTTTATGACCACTTCCATGGCGTTTTGCAACGCTTCAAAGCTATGGTTCGATACACAAATGATTTATTTACGTTGAGGTGCTAGAGGGCTCTAACGATAGCTAATTGTGGTTTCCCAGCCAAAAATAAAGCAATCACAATATCACGTTTGAATTCCATCGCGGATAAAAATTTTTCAACACAACTGAGACGTAAATCGTTGAAAAGGTTTGTAAATAATAAAATTATCTGTCATGTGCCAAAATTTGAGCTCACAGTTATGAACGGGTGGGAAATTATAGCAGTCTGAAGTTGGTTGCAGTTCATGTCAGTCAGAATGTGAAGTAAATACCCAGATTTATGAATTTTTCCACAAAGTCGCGAAGGAATATCTACAAACGTTCTATTGAAGGACATAGATTTGGTTTTTTATGTTTGGACCAGGTATAGACTGCATTGGTATTTCCGTTCAACTCATTCATTGCAGTTAATGCTTCAGATTTCTTGAAACTTTTTAAAATCTGTACATCATCTTCATAAATATGATGCTCACATCTTTTGATACACTTCGATATGTCATTTATAAATAATATGAATAAGAGCGGACCAAGAATGGAGCCCTGAAGCACACCTGACACGACATTTAGAGTCGTTGAGACTTTACCTTCACAGACAACTGTTTGGTTTAATTATCGTCGGGTGCACACTTGTGCCAACGCTTTTTCCAATCCTCAAAGCACTTCCCATAAGCACTTTTTGGTATAGCCTTAAACTATTCCAGCAATGCCGTATTTATTTTCTCAATTGTTGCAAACCTCCGTCCTTTCATAGGTCTCTTCAGTTTTGGGAGAAGGAAAAAGTCACATGGGGCCAAATCCGCTGAACATGGTGGCTGAGGCATAATTGTCGTGTTGTTTTTGGCCAAAAAATTTCTCTCAAGCAATAACGAATGAGTGGGTCTGGGATAAATGGTTTTTAAACAATGTTGGACGTTATTTTTCGTATTCCTTCTGGCAAACGGCGCATAACTTTAAGGTAATATTTCTTATTGACCGTACGACCTTGAGGTAAAAATACCTGATGCACTACGGCACGTTAATCGAAATAAAAAAAAAAGGTGATCAAAACTTTTTTCGTTTTTGGCTCTCCTGAGTGCTTGCATTGGGACGAATGGGCCAAGCTTCGTTACCAGTTATGACCCTTTTGAGTAAGTCAGGATCATCAAAGTCGTCATTCAAGAGCTTCTGAGCGATGCTTATGCGACGTTTCTTCTGATCAAAATTAACAAATTTGGGACTAACTTCACTGACATACGACTCATACCTAAAACATCCGAAAAAAATTGCATGGCACGAGTCGACCGATATGCCAACATCGTCAGTCTCTTATGGTAAATCGACGATTTTTCAAAACAATTTTCTTCACAGCTTCGACGTTATATTTTTTTTTGTTGATGTACTGGGTCGTGCAGAACTAGGTTCGTTCTTGTTCGTATTTTGTTAACAGAAAATTTGATGCAAATTATTTGCTCCATTTTTTATAATAATTGAAAATTGCTAAGCATACGTTACATACACGTTTTACCTTTCTATGTATCAAAAACACATATCGTGACATGTGTACCAACACAGCAAAAAAAAAAAAAAATCCATAATCAAATGTATACATATGTTGCCCGCATTTCAAAAGTCATATATGTTACTACACATAACCTTCCTGGCAATAAAGCGATTGGATGGCATACCCCCATTCATTTGAGGAGTAAGAAATCAGTGGGGACCGATGGTATTCCGAACAACGTGCTTCGACATCTTCCTCTAGAAGCGGTGGACATTTACACCACCCTGTTTAATAATGCAATGAGTAACACACTTTATCCAGCGCATTGGAAAACGGCGGTGGTTCAACCTTTCCCCGGCGAATCTCCAGTCGATAAGTCTCCTTCCGAATATCAGTAAGGTGTTTGAAAAGGTAACCAATAGAGAGAGATAGAGATCCCCATACTATTGCGTACGCAGACGATTTGATAGCGTATAGAACAGGTCCAAGAATCGAGGTCATTAATACTCTCGTGCAGCGTAACTTCGATAAGATAAGACGATTTTACGATGACTGGAAATTGAAAATCAACTTTCAAAAGTCGGAAACCATTCTCTTTAGGACACCGTTGTCTAGAGCCTCTAGGGAGCCTCTAGGGATTGGCGAAAGCTCTCTATCATTGGACAACACAGTCAGCCTTTTTTATGTCGAAAGGTAGTCAGATACCTTGTGATCAGGCTAGATCAATTTCTGTATTTTGACAAAAATGTAGATGTTGCTTTATCCAGAGCTAAAGGCGCTTTTGCCCTTACAAAGAGACTGATTTATAGCAGCCAACTCGTTGCAGCGAGGGTAAAGGTGACCTACTACACGGCCCTTATCAGGCCCGTGCGGTTCAATGTACGAGCAAGCTTAATGGAAAAGATTCGGTTGTTCGAGAGGGCTACAAAAAAAATTTATCCTAATGAGGTCCTTTACAACAGGGCGAACCTAATACTAGTGGACAACTTCGTAATTAAGCAAAAGCAACGACCTTGACGAATAACCTTGTATCTGGGGCTTACTACCCCAATTACCTTTACCATGAGAGTGAGCGGAAGCATTCCTCTACCTAGATCAGATAGGGTTGATCCAGGATAGAGCAGCCGTCCCGTTAATCTTCCATGTCGCTCAGACAGCTGGGGAAAGGCGACTCAACTACACACTGCACACAGCAGTCTGGATCGTATCAGGTTCAGTAGGGCGGCGGGGAATCGCGATTATAGGGATGTCGTTCAGCAGCACTAGCATCTCTGGGGGTTAAATGATGGAGAAGATGGTTCGTCACCGAGCCTTGGTGACTAGACAAATAAAAAAAGATGTATATCCCTTTGTTGATGTACGACCTCTTCCCTTAGAAGGCAAAATATTGAAAGGACCAGAATAATCCATATCTGTTGCTGAAAATGGACGAGCAGGGCGAACACACTCAGCAAGTTAGTTGCCTATTAGATGCGTGCAAGGTCTCGATCTATTCCGGTCCATTCAAAATACAAAACTGTCTCCGGATATGATATGACGTAAGTGTCACACCTTCATGTAGAGTAATAATATGACTATAATCAGCAATCTGTTTTAGTTGGTAAAATGATGTTTCACAGGTAGGATGTATTGATGTTTTTGGTGCTAAGACAACAGGGCATGGTTTATTTATTTATTTTTTTTTTGCACATAATTTTATTTGCACATAAATTTTCTATGACTCTACTTTACATGATGAAATTCAATAAAATGTTTTTTAATTTCTTTTTTTTAAAATTAGGAATAATTTTCAGTAACGGTAGGAGTAAATTTAACAATTTAAGAACAGTGCATCGTAGTTCTTTGTCTCCGTACGAGTTGTAAGCTGTCAGAATTTCTAGCATCCCTTTTACACGTCTTAGGGTGTTTAGCGTGTGGTTGATGGGTTGAAGAAACCGTCGGTCGTCCATGTAAGTTAGGAGTGTTGTCATCTGGAAGATTGCCTTTACATCTAAAACTTTAAAACTTGATTAAGTGTGTCGAATAATTTTAACAAAACGATCTTGTAAGTTTGATATCTTCTCCAGGTGGGTTTTTGCTGCATTTCCCCAGAATCCCGTATCTAATGCGTGATTCTGCCAACGAGTTGTACACTTGCTTTAGTACCTCCATATGTGAGTAACTCTTAAGATATTGCAAATATAGTGCTCTTAAGTTGAAGACGCGGTACGTTAATGTACTCACGCTATAGGAAATTCTCGTCAATGGTAACTCCGAGGTATTTAATGGTTTTAATTACCTCGATGGTGCTGCTGCTCCTCAGTAATGGACAACGATCATTTCGATGAAAGATTTGAATAACTTCCGTTGGCTTCGATGGAGTCCAATAACACATCAACTTAGTTTTATTTGCGTTGATCACCAGGCCGTTGTCATGACACCATTCAGATGCAAGGTTGAACTCGTGTTGCACGACGATTGCGATGTCATCAGTAGCTTTTTTAAATGTTCTTAATAGTTCATTTGTGAACTGTATAAATAATATTGGGCCCAGTTTGGAACCTTGTGGCACGCCGTATTCGATCGTTCTTATTTTGCTAAATGTGTCAGATATCTTGACTTGTATTTCTCTTCCACTCAGAGAGCTTTTAAGCCAGCTTGCCAGCACTCCTCTCAGTCCTAGTCTGTTGACGCTTTCCACAAGTTTTTCAGGAGTCAGGGTATCAAACGCTTTGCTGAAATCTATAAAGAGCACAAGTACGTGGTGGTCTTTATTTAGTCCAGCATTCACGACGTTGGTAACTTCCCACAGTAACGATTGAGTGCTCTTGCACTTTTGAAAACCAAATTGGTTTAGATGAATCACTTTGTGCTTCGACATAAAACAATTAACACGATTAACAACTACCTCTTCCAAACATTTTTCAACCGCTGGTAGAATTGAAATCGGTCTATAACTCTCCGTATCTTTTTTTTATTCCTCCCTTGTATATTGAGCGAATTATTGAAGTTTTCATTAGTTTTGGCACACAGGATTGACACAAACTACGGCTTACGATCTTCGTGATTATAAGAGTGGGACACATAGAATTTATTTTGAGATCAACTGGTCTAATGTTGTCTGCTGCAGGACCTTTTTTGTCACTCAGTTGACACAGTATTTTGTAAACTTCAGGCTCTGTTGCTTCCTCTATGTAAATACTTTTTTGAAGTTTGCCAGTTCTCGTGGTTTGAGGTTTTTGTATCACAGATATGAATGATGTATGCCGCTTGATTTGAAAACCGCTCCGCAAATTCCTTTTAAGCATTTCTTTCTTCCTAGCAGTTCACTCACAATACTCCACGTTTTCCTCGGGTCGTTGTTGGCATTTAAAAACTTTTGTTTGTAGTAGTGGAATAATCATTCTCTCTTTGTCAAAGAATGGATTAAGCGAACACAAAAAACTATTTTCCGGAAGGTTTTGCGCTAAATAAGTCGAACGATTGTTATAACTTCTATGTTTAACTCATAGGTTGATAGTATCCCATTTGATTTTACCAAACCACATGCAATATGAATATATTCGTGTCGTTTTAAAAAATAATGACCATTTCTTAAGAAAAGGGTTTTATCAGTCTTAGGTGTCAGAATGAAAAAAGTTTTTCTTCTTCTTCGACAGATTTGCACGATATGTTTAATATGGATTGGGGCCACTTTTTAAATGATAACTGCAGAAACATTGGACCATAGCACCACAAACTACAACCTGCTAGTCGAAATAGAGCTATCCCACTACTAGAAATATCGACCGAATTATTTTCAAAAGCCACGTGTCGCCACTGGTTGACAAAGGATTTAGCTCTAATTTTTCGAATATAATTCGAAAAAAAAGTTTCCTTTTGCTGGGATCTGCTCTAGTCCAATTAAGGACGACAGAAGAATTGGTTCATAAGAAAGTGTTTGAAGAGTCGATACCCCTACACAAATGTTGCTTTATAAATTTTGAAAGCTTAGTGGTCGAAACAACTTAACACAATTCCGCTCGAAGTATTGTTATTTTCGTTTTAGTAGGACTTTCTTTACATTTCGCCGTTAACAAATTAGTAGTAAACTTGCCGTCATTCTAAGATACGCAACATGTAGAATTCATGCACTGACGCATCTGTGTAATTCGTAGACACTCCAAACGCCATTGGAATTAAACTATCGAAGATCATCACCAATTCCTTTGAATTGGTGGTCGGTACGTACTTGCGCATCCCAGCCAATTTTGCGTAACCATATATATTGCAATAATATCTTCGCCCATGCTATAATTGGATTGAAGCAGCCCAAATGGTAAAAAAGACGCGCGATAGGTAACAGCATTATCCCTTAAGTTTAGGTTCCAATACATCCTTAACGCTCTTTTTTATCCGATTTGTGTCGGCGAGTGTATACCTGCATTCCGCAGAGATATTATCCAATGACCTAGGATGATTGCTAGGTGATTTTCGAAATTCGAAACATCTGCTACGCTACATGTCTTCAACTTGCTCGTGTTTACTAAATGCAACCTCAACTGAATCCGTAGGAGACAGTATGTCATCTACATGGTCCGGGGAAACATTTTACGGAAAAATTGCTTGTTCCGTAATCAAAATATTATTCAGCGACCAGCCATTTGATGTTTGTGTAGATGCATCGAACACAATTCGTACCTTTGTGTTTCCTGACGACTCCTTCACAACTGGATGTTGGGGAAGGTATCAACAAGTACATCGCTGTTCCTTATTATTTTCTACAATGCGGTATTAAACTTCACTAGTTTGAACCGGCTTCATTTGTCCCATTTTTAAATACTCATTGATAAACTCTATTTAAAATCGCTTTAACTGGCTATCCTTTTGCAAACGCCTTTCTAAATAAAGCGCTCAAAGCGCTTTGTAGCAATCGATCTTAACTTTCCGATAAAATAGGATGATTTAATCTTAAGTGACAGTTTTACCAGATATTTGCCGTTTTTCGCCCGATAGCGCAGATGCGTGTAATTGGTTATGACAACTCTTTTATCCGGTAAAACACCACTTACCTTAGGCAATACATATGTCAAAACTTCATATCTCAGTATCGGATCTAGCTTTGAACCAATAACGACCTGTAACGACCAATATTGACTAAGATCCTGACAGGCCATTAACGTTAACGCAAACTTTATCCCTATGGACGCCCAACAGTTGAACTACTCTCACCGTCACAAGTCGCCACATGCGTAGACAAAGATGCCTGAAAAGTTGTTGCGGAAACTCGGTCAGTATGGCTATGATGCTTTCCTCCACATTCACCGCAAGTTCGACTAAGGCAACCGTTGGAACAAAGTTTAAAAGCTTCTACGGTAGCTCGCTTTTCTGTTACACTCATTTCGGCAAATTTTTTACACTCACGCATTGGATGATCGGCTTTCCCGCAAACGGCGGATGTTATTGTTGACGTTCTCTTTACCGTGTGCATAGATTTATGTTCCCTCTTCCTGCATTATAAGTTTCCCGTAGGTTTAAATGCTTACTATTCGACCATGAAAAAGATACCATCATCAGATATTGTTCATCCACTATGAAACAAAGTTTTGTAAATGTTAGAAATTATTATTATTTTTTTTCTATAATTAGCACACGACCAAGGAATTTGAGTATCCTTAAAATATTTGCACACACCGCAGGTTCGATACTCATTGTTCTTAAATGTTTGCAAGTTATAACGACTAGAAAATATAGAGCTTATTAGGGCATCCCGTAAGCAAGTTGTACTGCTTGGGAACTATCTAGCAGGTGCAGATATGTTTTAGGATAACTTCACCAAATACCATATGTGCATTGTACTATAATTTTTGGCGGTTGAAAGCCTTATATAATGAGGCGAGATCAGAATAAGCAAAGTATTTCTTAAATTGTTTTAAAAAACCAACCAAACTAATGGCTGGATGTATGGATTTCACTTTAACGACAGCAGACAGCATTGTGTTTTAGAAGCATAAAATTTCACTCTGTTTATAGTTCCACAATTGGTTATGCTGCTTTTATCGGAATTTAATGGGCCTGACATACGCTACCGTTCACGTTCTATAGCCGAAGAGCAGGGACGTGAATCCGGAAACGCATATGAAAAGCAGAGAATATATTGGAATTAGAAGTAGCATACAAGAGGTCATTTGAAAATTAATAAGAGTTTCGCAGACGGAACGGAGCCCTGGAGCACACTAGCATTTATTTTGTGAATATCAGACCTGAAACCATCCAAGACAACTTGAATTAAGCGTTCCAAAAATTAATTTCTTATACATTGAAGAAGAGAGTCATCGATCCCAAAAGCAAGCATTTTCGACAAAAGAACCTGATGCCAAACTCTGTCAAATGCCTTAGAAATATCAAGTGCAACGATCTTGATTTCGCC
The DNA here is from genome assembly GCA_907269105.1 of Volucella inanis. Taxonomy (NCBI): domain Eukaryota; kingdom Metazoa; phylum Arthropoda; class Insecta; order Diptera; family Syrphidae; genus Volucella; species Volucella inanis. The sequence goes on along the minus strand of OU026153.1, from coordinate 228,731,773 downwards.
AGATTGATGTACGCTTTGGTTCCACTCTTCGGTGAGACATGTCATCAAATCACCAATGAACCTACTACTGCTATTGCTGACTTCTCGGTCATTGAGAAGTTTTCGTGTTTCGAGATAATTCATGAGCTGATGGTTTATCAGCGTTTCCATGACCCTGAAGAGCGAGGATGTAACTCCAATAAGTCTGTAGGAGAAGAGAGAAGAAGAATCGCCTGTCTTAGGACGGGCTGGACAAATGCTATTTTCCATCTGCTCGGGAAGTCTCTTTCAGCGAGTAAGAACACCTCTTCAGAAGAAGGGGAGATATTCCATCTGGACCAGCGGATTTGTCTATATTTGTCTACTCTTGCTACTAGATGGAGAAAGTGCATTCGTCCCATTGAATATTCGACACACTCAAATGTAAGTGGGGACAAAGCACCATCTAGAAGTTTTGAGCTGGCCACAAAGTGTGCAGCAAGCAGATTAATGTAAATGAACGTTGGGATAGAAGATGAGGCAGAATTTCTAATGTTTTTGAAAAACAACCGAAACAATTTCCATTGGGAAATTGTAGTATTTTTTGCCTCAGTTGGAATTTCACATGGTTAAAAAGAACATTGCAGTCAGGTTGGTTGTCGTGTTGGTCTTAAACGACCAAAAAAAAAAAAAAAACCAAAAGAACATTTCTCTAACCCTGGGTGCCTCTTTACAGCTCGAGTTGTATCATGTACCATGCCTTAGAAAGTAGTAAAGAAGTTGAGTTATGACAACTGATTTCAATAAGACTTTTGATAAGATATATCATATTTTGATAAAACGAATATCTTCTTACCTGGAAAATCGTTTTTAATATTTTCATTTCAAGACTGTCCTATCGTTTCCTTTCCTGGCTAGATCACCTCACCAATCTCACCAAATGTCTATTGATTACCTTCTCACGTAAGAGGTGTGTTCAAAATTTTTTTTTAAAAATATTTATTTATCCGTTTACATTAATATTGTTGCCTTCAAAATAGTCCCCGTTATAATATAGTAATTCTGCATCGTCGTTGACTCCTGAGCAACTTCCATTCCCTGATGTTTTTGTTCAAAGTTCAACAGCATGGCATGAGCCAATCGATATGCCTTCATCATCAGCGACTTCTCTGATTGTGACTCGGCGATCATTCATAACCATTTCTTTCAATTTTTACGTTTTCATCGGTTGTTGATGTGTGTTCGTCATCTACAACGTCTTCATGGACATCTTGGAAACGCTTATAATAATCCTAAATTCTTGTTTTACTTAAAGCAAACTTACCATAGGCCTTTATTAATATTTCACACACTTTGTTACACTTTATTTCATTTTTTACGCAAAATTTAATACAAATTCTCTGATCCATTTCTCTTAACAAATAAAAATCGCCGAGAGCATATGAACACGTCTTACCTTTAACGGCAGCTACAGGCACAGTAAGCAATGAATTCAGCTGAAAATTTCATCATACTTCAGGGGCATGCATACCAACATAATAAAAAAAATTTGACAATCGGACTCTCCACGCCCACGGAATTTAAAAATTCCTGTTATTTTCTGAGCAAACCTCGTAAGCGCAACAAGTCTCTTCCTCGAATTTATCTTCTCCACGGCCTACCTTGGAATATTATGCAACAGATAGCTTAATTCACGCTCGTATATTGATGAGATAATTACCAAAGCAAACTCAGCACTTGGCTTCGTTAAAAGAAGGTCCAAAGAATTCTGCAACTCATACGTGACCAGATCATTGTATATCACATTGGAATGATCAGTGATTTTACCTCTTCTTCGAAACCGTCTCAAAATCATAAACCTGAATACCCTTGAGGAACGCAGGGACGCATCAGACATTCTTTTTTTTTTTTTAAAAACTAAAAAAAATTTTTTTTTATTTTATTCAATTTAGTCCCGTTTTAGTTTGATACACTTATTCTAGCGATTTTCCAACTTCTTAATCCCGTCCGAAAAGTAATTTTCCGAAAGGTCTGCAAAATACTCCTTCGTGGCGTCAATGATTTCCTCGCGTGAGTTGAATTTTTTATTGATAAGCCATCTTTTGAGGTTTGGGAAGAGATGATCTTCCGAGCTAACCAAATTGGGTGAATACAGTGAATGCGACAGCAATTGGAACCGTAAGTCATTGATTTTAGCCATGGATGCGATGCTCTTGTGCACAGGTGCATTGTCTTGCAAAAACAAAATTTTTTTCGCTTCATGTGAGGCAGTTTCGCAGCGATTTCGGCCTTCAATCGCTCCAATAATGCACAGTAATACTCGCTGTTGATGGTGTTTCCTTTTTCGAGGTAGTCCACGAATTGTATGCCATGACAATCCCAGAAAACCAACGCCATAACCTTTCTCAGCCATCGAGTCTCCTTGTGCAGCTTCGGTACCCTCGTGCCGGCTTCAGTCCATTGCCGGGCACTCATTCTGTTCTCTGGTTTTCAACAGTTACCAATCGACGCGAAAAGTCCGCCCGATTCTGCATCAGCAAGTCCAAACACTGTTTTGAAGTGCTCTCGCGTTCGTGTTTTTGGTCAGGAATGAGTATGCGCGGCACCCAGCGGCAGGATAATTTTTTCGTATGCAGAATATTGCCCAAAATATGGCGTATGCACTCAGTACCAATCTTTGTGGTATCTGCTAACTCGTGCACCTTCACCTTCCGGTCAGCCAATACCATTTCATGTATTTTTTTGACATTGTCCTCTGTCCCCGCATCGGAGGACGTGCCGCTGCGGACTTGATCGGTAGTGGAGTTGCGGCCACCACGAGACTCTCGAAGCCAATATTTGACGGTGTAATCTAACGGACCATTAGCCCCATATTATTCCAACTTTTCATTTGTTTTCTTTGCTGTTTTGCCCCACAAAAAATAATGTTTTATGAGAGAAAGGAAATCGTTTTTGTCCATACTCAACATGATGCCAAACACGTCAACAATCAGCTGTCAAAACAGCAAACAATGCAACATATAGTTTGCATTTAAAAAATCAAGTGGTAGACGAAGATAAAACAAATAATGGGTGATTCATCGTGAGGTTTGATTTTCAGTAGAGTTCTTTTGACAGATCCCGAGTGACTCCTATCCAACTGCTTTATTACGTTTGTTCAGTATTGTTCGGCAAATTATTATAAAAAGACTCACGTCATTGCTTACCTGTATTAAGAAAATTATCGTTATATGAGAAATGTTTTTCCTGCGATTCGACTAATTTACGGTGCGGATAATCGACCTACTGAAACCACTATTGCCAATACCATTCGCAAATTTGAGTCCCAGTGAATGGACTCTGGAAAAACCCAATGAAAATCCGGTGTCTTATCGTGAAATTTTGCTCAGTGATGAAGCCCATTTCTGGCTCAATGGATACGTTAATAAACAAAATTACCATATTTGAGCTGAGTACCAAGAGCTACCATCACATCCATTAAAAACAACGGTATAGTGTGGTTTATGGGCTGGTGGAATCATTGGTCCATATTTCTACAAAAATGAAGCAAATCTGAATGTTAACGTCAATGGTAACCGTTATTTCGACATGTTAACGGACTATATGCTTCCTGAAATTCAAGCAATGGTCTCGGTGAGCTCTGGTTTCAACAAGATGGCGCAACGAGCCATACAGCGCGTGAAACAATGGACTTGTTGAGAAATCATTTTGGTGGGACTTAACTTCACGTTTTGCTACGGCAAATTGGCCGCCTAGATCGTGCGATATCACACCTTTGGACAATTTTTTCTTTGGATATGTAAAGTCTCAGGTCTTCAGGAATAATCCAGTTGCTATTGATAGTCTTGCTTTAGGAACATTTTCAATCTCTACGAAGGATATAAATTTGTATGTACGTAGGCCTTCTCTTCATTTTTCTACTACAAAACCTACAAATTTTTGGAGGGTAAGCCCCATACACTAAAACTACTAAGCAATAGAAAAATTGTCCGTTTGCCTTATGAATATTACACTTAACTAAAATGTAGAAGTATGAATTTAAATTCACCACCAAGGGTATCTATAACGTCTGTAGACCAATTTGCTTAAATTAAAATGTATAACTTCAATTCACAAGCTGTCACTTCTTAAAGGGAGTGGGACAGTTAAAAAATCTATATCCAAGCTTTGGAACCACCCACCCATTCACCCATTTCAAAGCCATTTGCAAAAGCAGATAAATATTTACCATTAAAAATTCAAATGGAAATCCTTTGCATTTCACAACAAAAGAATATATAAACTTCCTTTTTTCGGCAACAAACTTCTTCCTTTGCCGGTCCTTGTTGTCCTGGTTGTCCTGATGCTCGTATTCGTTCGTAATACTGATAGTCCTGTTGGTGTTCAGCTTTTTGGATTACTTCGGCACTCAGGCAGCGGACGGATGAATATGTATTTATATCTAGGGTTTGAGTTTTACCAGAGTTATTTTGTGTGGCGAAAAACTAACTTGTCAAAGCCAAGCAATGTCTTCCTTTTGGCTCCTGCGAGTACGGATACGAATATCTAGGTTTTTTTTTTCTTTTTATTTTTTTGTATAGTTGGTTTCTTATGCTAAGAGAGCTATCTCGCTAGCGCAAGTGTCGTCGTTCTTGTCGTTGAAATGTATTGTCCTGTCCATGTTGGGCAACATTGGTTTATAGTCAGTCACCTTTCTTTGGAGTGTAAGTTGTTTTCATTTGCGAAAATCCTTGTCCAGGAAACAAAAATGATTTTCCTTCCAATTACGTGGGTGAACAATTGGATTCTTATTTTTCTTCTTCTTCTTCGTTTTCTTATTTTTCTTCTTCTGCTGTCGACCAGTAAATTGGCTTATCTTTCCAAAACTCACAAAGCAGGCTACCTCTGCATACAATGGCATTCTTATAATTGTATGTGTCCCTGACGTGTCCTTGTCGTCCTTCCGGCAACAAATTAGGACAGCTGTGTGATATAAATATTCATATTTCAATTTTGTTTTTGTTTTTTTTCTCTCTGTGTGTGCTCGGTAGTTTTGCCCCCCACTTCTTGATATATATTCAAGCGATCATCATGACCCAACAGAAGTGTCAGAGACTGTCCGATCCGCAAAACTCAATTAAAACCGTTCGTCTGAATACGAATAAAATTGGTCAAGGGATGGAAGCTGCGGATGATTATATATATTTACGTACGAGTATGTTGATATATGTCTATGGTAGGTGACTACCTTTCTGCCACACTGAAACCCAGTACTGATAGATTATGGGAAATTTCGAATATGGTTAGAAGGCGAAAGATTTTGGATACGAAACTCTTAAAAACATACCCAACTACTTAAGTTATTCGCAGAGACATCATGTACATTAAACATACCATTGCACAGTACTGTCTGCTTATCTGCTACTAATTTAACTTCAGATGGGGTTACAGTACGCGGTGAGCCTTGGCCTCAACCCAGGAACCCCTTTCTATGTGTATCTATGTGTATCTTAAGCTTGTTTTCCCAGTCACGGATTATGAGTTGACTGAGGTCTTTTTTCGTGTCCGGGGCACCTAAGTCGAGGTCTTTCTCTACAACGCCATTTCTCTTATGAGGATTCAAAGATTCCCTGGAGCTCAGCTCTACATATCCCGGTTATAGAAATCACCACCCTCATGGAACTATTTTGACGACGTAAAATCGCTGTACTCTTCATCGTTGTATCCCGTCTTCCACTCAACATCTATGTAAAGAAGGACGAAAATAAAATCATGAACGAGGTTGTTCTTTGGTAAATTTTTGATGATATGGGTCATACCAAAAAGCATATAGCAGGTACCAGATAGAATTTTACTTACGATGTTTAGGACACTTATGTTTTATAGGTACTCCTATGATTGACGTAGTTTAGGATGTTACTTCTTTGAGAATCGGACGAATAATGCTTTCTTTCATCGCACATACTATCGAAACTTTTGGATTTTTACGTGTGAAGTTACACCAAGGCACAATCCCCTACCTGGGGGACCAGATCCCTAGTTTTAACTCCTGGAAAAAGGGCTCAGATGTTCCGATACCAGTGAATGACTTGGGGGATGTGAGCGCTTTTGGCCCATCAAGGGCTCCTCCGAGATAATCTATTTTTTCAATACACTGCCTCGGTCCTGAAAGTTGCTTAGTGACTTGAGTTCCAAATAGTCCGGCTGTGGAACTTTTTTTTGTCGGAATAGAGTACTCAGGCAAAGAACTAGTCCATTGTATGATAGGTTCCTTTTAATGAATTTCCTAATCTCTCGAAGAAATGCGTGTGAGCGCCTTAGTGATGAAGTGCCTACAGTACCAGCACCAATGATGTATGCGCTGAGTACTTGCAGCCTGACGTGAGCTTAAGCCGGACATTCAGAGAAGTAGTGTTCCGTGGTGGCGTCATCACTTTCACAGCAAGTGTCGCAGGATGTAATGTCACTTATGCCTAGCATCTTTAAGTGCGACCGGACAAGTCCGAACCCAGACAGCTTTCCGATTGCGTTCAGTGCTGTTTTGCATTTCCGAACTAGCTTGGAAGTCGTAAGGCTCTAAGGGTAGCTTGACTGTCGTCGCTACAGATGCAAATGCTTCAATCCATCTAACAGGTCCTTACAATATAGATATCTCGTTTAATTAAGAATATCACTGCTGTTGCCGAGGTCGTCTGACGAGAAAACGATGTCCACATCTTAGCATTAGCAGACGTTCGTTACGTCGAATTTTGGTGAAAGACCTGAAGATGTCCCTTTATAAAGTGCAATCCGTTCACCAATTGCTGCTTACTACTGCTGCTCTGTTAAAAGAAGATACATTCGTATCCAAAATCAAAACTAGGGGCGAAGCCCATTTCCACTTAAGTGATTATGTGAATAAACGGAATTTGCCTTTCTAGGATTGAGAATCCACATGAAATGTACGAAGAGGCATTGCATCTCTTCAAAGTGATTCTTTGGTGCGGCATTTGTAGTGAAAAAGTGATTTGCTCTTATTTTTTTGAGGACCCCGACGGCACCACCGTAACCATAACTGGTTAGCACTACGGACAATTTTTTTAACCGCAAGTTCTGAATTAGATCTCGAGGATTGTAGGTTCCAGCAGAACGGGGCAATCCCTTACACAACTCGGGCAATGGTGGAGATTTTGAATCACCAATTTCCCGCTTTGGTGATAGAAGCTGGCTTGCCAGGTCTCCAAATTTGGCGGCGTCAAACTTCTTCCTTTGGGGATTTGTAAAACCTCGCGTTTAAAACAACAAAAAAAAAAAACAAACCATGCAAGTTTTGAAAGCCAACTCTGAAGAAGAAATCACCAATTTGGAGCCAGATGTTTTGCAAGCAACAATTCAAGACACTGTAAAACGAGCACAAATGTACATCATTTGACGGAAAAGTTAGTTTCGTTGCCACTAGGATTGCCTATATTTTAGCTTGGAAGACAGACGCAAGTTTCCTCCAGAAATATACCAGCCCCACATCCTGAGTCAGTTTTGGAGCCATCCGTGAAGGCACGACTAAATTCATTTCCTGGCTCAGATTCTGGCCGAAATCAGTCTTCGGCACAGGGAAAGCCCGTTTCATATTTTTTCTGCAGCAGGAGTTCTGATGTCATTGCATTAGACAGCGTGTCCGTAACAGCAAAGTCAAGGGAACAATGTCATTACAGTTGTAGTGCGTGTCGGCATTGAGAATGCATCTCATGTAATGAATATCAAAGGGAAGGACATTCATTAATGCGACTCGAGCGGGGTCAGGCGTTCATGGGGAAAGGCCAGATGTAGCAGCTATGACGTATTTTTTTGAGAGCTTATTCCACCAAACAACCGACGTAATTGGGCATATCATGGCTGTGTAGATCGAAAGAATTTTCCTCGGAGATCGGTTTCATGTCTTGCCGACAGCCCCATTGCACTGGCCGAATGCCGACAGTGCTTTAGAGGCTTTCCGCGTAATATGTGTTATAGAAATATATAACAGGTGACACAAAAGTCATCGCCCTATCGGAAGGACCGCAAATGTCAATTCTACGTTGACATTTGAGAAGTAAGCAGATATAAAATACCAGGTCAAGTCGCCAGGTTTGGCCGGCACCGGAGCAGCTGCTCTGTTGAGAATATCGCAGCTGTAGTTGAAGATGTCGAAAACAACCCCAGAGTATCGATCAGATGACGTTCCACGCAATTGGCCATCAATCAGCGGTCTTTACAGATAATTTTGGTGGAAGACTGTAAGATGTTCCCTCATAAAGTGCAAACAGTGCCTCAGATGTTAGCTGTTAAAGTCTCCACAGACTTATGTAGCCCTCAAAGTGAATATCCGCGCTAGGAATGCAATTACCCATCGCCGGAAGTTCTGCCAAGAGTGATGGAAAATGTCACAAATCGGGCCCGAATGTTCATTAATTCTAGAGATGGCCACTTACCCGATATTATTTGCTCGACTTAGTAGAAAAAAATTTAAAATATCAAGTAAACATAAACCAGAAGCAGAACCAAAGTATTTTATTCAAAAAAAAAAAAATAAATAAATAAATAAAAAAAAAAATTGAAGCCGTATACCTTGTACTTAGCTTATTTGGAGAAATGCATCGTGATGGTTTTAAACACTAGACGAGTCCAGAGGTTGAAAGCCAATTTGAAGTGCTCAGGGCTAACTGAGTCCTAGAACACAGTCACTAGACACCATCCAACAGGCGGATGTAGACGTTATAATTGACTCCATCGAAGGAAATTCTTCCGCTGAATGTCCTCCTTCTGAGTACCTCTTATTATACATACATATGAGGGCACTTTTTATCAGGTAAAAGCAAGAGATGCGTCGTCTGGAGTATGTGTGCTGAAAGTCACCTGGGTGAAACTGCGCTTTTCCGAGTGTACAGCTTTATTTATACAGTCAGACGGTCATCGTACGGTCATCGTTTGTTCGCTACTAGATAGCTATTCAACAGGCACAACGTGGAGGTCGTTTTGCTCACACATTTGACCATTCAATTTAGACGACGATAGCCAAAACTTCCATTCACCTGAACAAAACAAAGTAAAGATGTCAATATCTTGGTTAAATCCAACAAATCTGTTGGACCCAACAGCTTTCCCGCCGAAGTATTCAAACCTACTGGAAGTGATTTTTTAAAGATCAAATCATTGTTAAGTTCTGGTCAATTGTCTGGTTCACAAGAAAGGATTCTCCCTTAACGGCACCAGTTTAAGAGGTATAAGTCTCCTTAACATTGCGTGTGAACATCTGAAAACCTTCGTCTTATCGTTCTGATTGGCTCCTATTAGTGCGGTTTCATACCAGAAAAATTAACAATCGAACAAATTTTCACACTCCGGCAGATACTGAAAAAAAAACTCAAGATGTCGAAATTGGAACCCATCATCTCATAATAAATTTTAAGGTCACATTGTCCAACATTTATCCTCGTAGCGACGAGCCATGTGCAGTTTCTCACTCGCTGCTCCGGTCAAGGTAAACATTTAAAGTGCCTGGGCTCGTTTTAAGTTTAAAAAAAAATGGAACAGGGAGAGAGAAAGAAACATGTGATAAATAAAAATGCCAACAACAACTCTTCCCAATTGCTGTTTCTTAAAGCTAGGAAGCCAATTTTTAGTAAGGGTCTATCTGGAACAGCTGAGAAGGCTCTATATATGATCTCGATCATCTCAGTCCTTAAGGCGCTGAAGTGTATCAATTCTATCAAAAATTAACGAGGATATCTTTAGTCATATCGAGGCAAAAACTCTTCTTAAGATATTCGGTCCTATTTGCATTGATTTGGGGGGAGATTTAACGAACTATACGGCAACATCGATCTAGTCAAAAACTTGGGCATCAGGCGCCTAAGATGGCTAGGACATGTAGAACTAATGAACATCAATGGTCCGCAAAGTCTTTTAGTCTGACCTGGAGGAACACCGCAGTAGAAGAAGACCTCTCCTAAGTTGTCGCGCATAAATATACGTAGAAACTAGAAAGTGACCTCAACCGCCTTAGGGTGTACAACTGTGGGAAGTTAGTTAGCGATTTAGCTAACTGAAAAGGTTTGTTCGTTGAGGTCCAGATTCACCCAGCTCCTACCCACAAATCCCAAGTTTGTTGATATTATTTCATTTTCACGGGCTTTTCAATTTACAGCGAAGAATAGGTCTTAGATTTGTAGACATTTCAGAGAGGAGCGGTGGTGGTCAACACGTCCTAGCTATCGGAGCCAATTCTAGCTCTCCTGACAGTGTCAGGTTAGTGTCGTTATGAGGCCCATACTATTCGTTATTTAATCTTCATTTCCAAACTCTAGTTACATTTTTTCTCAAGGCTACCTAGAGAACTTTTGTTCGCTTTAGAATAAAAATTAGCTAAGGATGTCAAAGGTAAATCCACATTTTAATAGGCTTGCTTTTCTTTCGTTACTGACAGAGAGTCAGTGTGCCGCCGTCGTCCCTGATGGCGCCACCCCAAATCTGGCAGGCTAAATTTTTAATGACATATCAGTGGCTTTCTTCAGGGTAGTGAGTGTAGTAACTGTTGGCTTATTAAGTGGTGGAAATTAGTTTGTACTGAGCTCCGAACATGACATGTTTATGCTGACTTAAGAAAACTGGTCTTACCAACCAGTTAAAGTCATGATCTCCCAAAAGTCGTGGTTACTTTATTTTACGTGAGGTCTGCTTCGCTTCTTTAAACACCCGTTTTGGGGGCTTATTTTTTGTTGTATGAGTTTATAGGCATTTTTTTATCAAACTGATAGTTTCGCTGCAGCACTCAGGTGAAACATAACATCTAGAGATGTTATCCTGGAACTTTCCTAGAGATTTTGAAATATCCAATCAGAATAGGCTCCGGCAATTTCTTGCATTTCCAGTTCTTTGACATTAAATCACAATACCTTTTCTGTCTTTCAGTATCCAGAAAATAGTTGATTTTTATGTCGCGAGATAATCAAGAGTTTTAGTTTTGTCTTATATAGAATTTTCTAATAACGACTTGACAACTTTTTTTTTTTAAATAAAAGGCAAACCATTTGAGATATTTCAAAAACTTAATATTGGCTTGAAGTACTATCAAAACATTTATGAATGGAACTCGACTTCGTTCATATGGCCACCGCGGGCACGTTTGCAGCGGTCGATTCCTTGGACCCAATTTTCAACGACTTGGCCACATATTTCGGCCGAAACGGCCGCTATTTCGAGTTCAATGTTGAATCTGAGCTCTTCCAACGCCGTCGGCGTGTTGGCATAAACCAATGACTTAACGTAGCCCCACAGAAAATAGTCAAGCGGCGTTGAATCGCACGAACGAAGCGGCCAATTGACTGGCCCATGTCTTGAGATAACACGCTCACCATACTTACTCTTCAATAAATCGATTGTAGCGTGTGCTGTGTGGCTTGTGGCACAATTCTGTTGAAACCATTTGTCGTCCAAGTCCATATCTTCCAATTCGGGCCAAAAATAATCGGTGATCATGGCGCGATAACGCTGACCATTCACAGTAACGTGACGATCGTTATCGTCGGCGAAAAAATATGGCCCAATAACGCCGCCGGCATGCAAACCGCACCAAACAATTATTTTTTGTGGATGAAGTGGTGATTCATAAAGCACATGTGAGTTTTCGCCCGACCAATAACGCATATTTTGCTTATTGACGAACCCATTGAGTCACTGAATTCATCATCTTGGCGCATCTTCTCCAGAATCCGATCGGAGAACGTACGTCGCATCAAATGGTCCATCGGCTTCATTCTTGAGTCAGCTTGATCTTGTATGGGTGTAAACCAAGATCCTTACGCAAAATACGCCATAATGTGGTCTGAGCGATGCCAAATTCTTGAGGACGCCGTGGAATTAACTGAGTTGGATCGTTTGCTACGGACGTCTGAACGGCAGCGATATTTTCGACACTTCGACCAACCCGTTGCCTCACTGACACGGCAACATCACACAACGAATATGTAGACTCAATTTTTTGCACTAAACTTGTCATTGCCTGTCTACTAGGGCGAGAATTACGACCGAAAATTGGAGTTAACGCTCTTAAAGTTGCAGTTACCGACTCCGAATATCTGTAAAAAAAATTTATAATTTGCAGATGTTGCTCGTTAGTGTACTTTACCATGATGAAAATGTTGAGTTTACTGAATAAATTGACAGTGACAGTTTGATGATTGGTGAAAGAGTGCGTTCACAAATTAAATTCAAAGTTGTCAAGTCCCTATTTAAAAACCCTATATTAACAACAATGTGATTAATTTAGCCAAGTTATCCACAGCTACAAGCTACCCGATTGGAAATTTTGTTTATGATAACATACCGCTCCACAGAAATGAGTGTCGTGCGGTAGTATATTTTTTAATGGTGAAACGTCGCTGCTCGCGCTTTAAAGTCTAGAATTGCTCGCACGCCTTATCCAAGAGCAGATAGAAGCAATTATTAGTCCTTGCGGGGGTCTATCAGGCATACACTAGCGCATTTAGAACTGATGCGCAAGTGTTTTCACACGTCCACTAATATACCTGATGTTGAAAGTTTTTTGCAGTGTCAACAAATGTCGATGATGTTTTTTCACTTTAAAGCAATTCATAGGTTTTCGTTCTTTGCTCTTATCCATACGGTGCCTTCTCTGGCAGTAATTTCGATCTTTACTTGGAAGTCTGTCCATTTCGGTTTTACGTGAATACCCCTTGTACCTGAGTTTTGGGCGAAATCCAACAAAACACAAGCACAAAACCAACAACAGCAACTACATGGTCCGAAGGCAACGACGGCAGACCACGGAGCCGCCGTATGGTAGTGGTAGGTGGAGAATGAGTAACCAGATGGAGAAGTTCATGCATAAAAAATTCAGTGTTTTCCAGTGTCATCTCAAACTGCCTACTAAGGTAAGCACACTACAAAGAGCAGAATTTGTATGCATGTATGCCATATTAGCAAAATTTACACACCATGCATGCTAGACCATAGGGATCTGATAGTTCTGGTGTAGGATCTATTGCTATCCACAAAAGATGTTCTACGAACTTGGAACGTTATCAACGGCAACCACAGACGAGGTTACATAATAGCAAACAGGGAAATCACAATCACGGACAAGTACACATTATATTGAGAAAATTGGCGAACAAATTAAAAAAAAAAAAAAAATTTTTTACAGAATCCATCTTTTTTTCTTAATTAAAAGACAAATGAGATTTGTCGTTGAAAACAATTTTTCGATAAAAAACCAAATCTTCCTCTTACTTTTCCGAAGCCCAATCACCGAAAATTCGACGCTGTGGCAGTTCGTTCGGCTTCAGTTCTTACATGAGCTGTCTTTTGTAAGGTTTTGGACCAAAATCCTTGCGTAAAATTGAATTGCTTGAATTGCTTGCTCAGTAGATTGATTATGAAGGCCGTAAAATGGTGAATCTGCCCGAAAAACAACGCACGAATTTTGATAATAAAATTCAACAATTTATATGCGTTGTTCGGATGTAAGTCTTTCTATGATGAAATGGCAATGCTACGAGTAGATAACTGAGGATGTTTGACTTTGAAACTCTAGTGTCAGCTAGCAAAAATAGAACACTGAAAAACCAAATATAAAAACCTTTATATCGCAGAGCAACAGAATTATGTTTAAAGTTGTAGTTCAATGCACAAGGAAGCTTGAATGTTAAAGTAAAACAGGCCTCCTAGGCGCACCTTTTCTTTCACAATAAGATATATAAATTGAACTTTCTAAAGTCCATGACAACGGCAAGAAAAGTGTCAAGGTTCAATAAAATGTTGAATCCATATCGTAAGAATGTCCCCTCTATTCATTCATGTAACTGGGCAATTTCGATGTAACACCCTGGCAACACTGTTTTAACCCCACGAACGACCATAGAGTGAATTCAAATAATTTTTGCAGATTTCCCATAAATCACAGTTATTACTCGTTTTTCAGATGGATTCCTGGTAGCACTGACGGTGGTAAGAATCCACTGGATAGAGATGGATCGGTGGATAGCTGCATTTAAGCTTCACCCTGTTGTTACTCACTTCTTGTTTTTGTTTACTTTTTTTTGTCTTCTCTCGTTTTTTTTTTAGTTTGTTTCGATGTAACTACGTTTATTCACCGGCGCCCGCATATCCATACAAGAGAAAAATTAATTTATTAGCGGAGCCAGGCAGCGAATTAAACTGACAGAATCGCGCAAGGATTGGCACTTTAGGGTGGCCGGGTGGATTGGTCAGAACCTGACTAGTGGTAGAAGGGTAGATCAGAATCCTGCAGTTGTTGTTCGATGTTGTGTACGGATGATAAATGAGCGAATATATTTTTTTATGTTTTTGGTTTGGTGGAGGTTTGATCATATCGCAAAGTTGCTGGGGACGAGAGTACTGGGATACATGAAGTTTGTGCATAACCACAGTTGCGCTTCGTTAAACTGTTAATTTTGCTGGTGCTACAGTGTGGTTCTTTTGAGAAAAACGACTGCAATCAGTGTATCTTTAATGCCATGTAACATAATTTTAATTAATTAATAACTATGCGGACAGTAACGACTTAGCTTTATAAATTGAACGCTTGCAGATTATTTACTGTAGCTGGTAAATACCCGTACATCGACATGAATCTACTATAACAAGAGGTAGACATTTTTTTCATATACCATACGTAATGAAAGATAAACTCAATCAATTTTTCTTTTTTTAATTACGAACGCTGCTTTATAAAATATCTTTAAACTTTAAAAATTTTTCCTTTATAATAGGGTAAAATCTCATTTGAATGAAGAGTGTATACCCGAAATTTTAAAGTTTAAATTTCAACAAAAATATACGCGAAAGCAAAAAAAATTTCAATAACAAACATGCGAAAGCAAAGTGTAAGCGCAATGGCCGCAACTTCACAGCGGAAGTCTTATTGGGTTTGATTTGTTTGAGGATTTTATTTGACTGCGGCTTGAAGTATTCCCAACAAAAACAAGTCTCATATGTGTGGTTCGGCTAGCAAAGAAGTTGGCCTAGAATAGTGCCCTTCATGATGATGAAATAGTGACCTTTTGTTGTTCCCGGAAAACAGGTAAAAATTGTACAACACACTGTGGCTATAAACATTATTGATGGACGTTATCTAAGCTTTTTAAGACAGCAGTAAGGCATGTCAGAACAGAGCACTCAGACAAAGAACTAGTCCATTGTACTCTTTGTAAAGTTTCTTCTAATGAAATCTTTCAGTCTTACGAAGAATGAAAAGTAAGCGCTTCAGTGATAAGCACCGTCTACCTGTAGCCTGATGCGACCATAATAATGGTGGTGTAGTTACCCCCTACACGGCTGTCCGGAAGGCGGTGTTGTGTCTACATTGCTATGGTGTATGTTGGTCGACTTACTGCTCAACGCGCTGAATAGTTCTAACGTCTATGCACAAGCATACGCGGATGATGTAAATGTACAGTCTGTCGGATCGTGAATGTCTGCCCCAGCAGCCCCGCCTGCTCTAAACGTGCTCGATGACTGGTGCATTAGTGATGGGCTTTCTGTCAATCCTCTCAAAACGGAGGTTCATCTATTAACCAAAAGGAGGAAGCTGCTTGATCTGACTCATCTAGTGCTTAAAGGCATCACCATACAATTCTCCAAAAAAGCTAATTATTTTCCTGGATAACAAACTTCTCTGGACTAAATAGGTTACGTCGAAAGCATCTAAGGCGCTGCCAACCTTCTGGCAGTGCAGAGGAGCTAACGGCAAGACATGGGGCCTGTCACCGAGAAGGGTCCTTCCGATCTACATGGCTATGATAAGGCCAATTATATCCTATTGTTGCGGTAAATTTTCCCGCAACAAGTTTGGATCTCTTTTTCCTTACAATTCCCTTCGGTCCCTCTTTTCGTTGTGTGGCAACATCCAGCTCTGGCGGAGGTGGAGGGCAGCCATGGTTCCATCAGCCAATGGCCCACCAACCCCAGACCTCGGAAAACAACCCACATAGGTACACGGGCGGGTTTCCCCGCAGAGAAGTACAACGAGGTTCGGTTGGTGAAGCCCTAAGGACAGTAGGGAGACTCACGACGAACCAGGAACCCCAGGGTGCGACAGGAGGTCCACCAGGAACACAGTTGCCGGAGCCCATAGATCGACGGGAGACTCGCAACGGGCAGCATCAGACTGGACGTCTGAAAGTCGCCGACGGGTGGGGACGGACGGTCCTTTCAATCTAGACACCCCAACAACAAAGAACACTAACCAACAACAACCAGCAAACACACAACAAGTAACGATTGTATAAGAAAAAAAGAAGTACAAACTGGCAAAGAGGCCAGAGGGCAGAAGGGCCCGACTACAAAAAAAAAAAAATAAATAAATAAATAATTGTAAGGAGTGACACGCTGTTGGTCAGTCTCCATACCCCCAAATCCGAACGCCAATTCACCAAGCTTCGCGTGAAGGGGAAGGAAAAGAAGAACTATACAGGAGCAGAGGTAGCGGAACAGAAGGACTAAGGGACTGTGCCAGAACGGGGCACAATACCGCTAGAACCCAAAAGCTAAGTATAGTAATAGTGCAGTACAGCGTCGTGGGGAATAGAAAAGCGTTTTTTTTTTTTTTTGTACATCGAGACTCCGGCAGGCCGCTCGTGCGAGAATTCCGGAGAATAGACGGGACACGCGACCCGTTATCTAACGTTTTTTTTTTTTGCTTTGCTTCGGAACTGTAAAAATAGCGGGTCACTCTATCGACGAGTGCACCGCTATAAAATTTTTTTAAATAAATCGTCGAGCCCCAACGGTGAGAAAAAAGAAAGTTTTTTTTTTTTTTCTTCTTGCATTTCCATTTCCGTCGAGTTTTTGGAAAAGGTTTCGTGATTCCGGCGAAAAATCACGTAGCGCCCTTTTGATACTACCCAGGTTTAGCTGTCATCCAAGCGCTACCTGGTGGGAACCTACCGCGGGGATAGTTAGATCCCAGAAACAGAAACAGAAAGTGCTACCGTTTGGTTCGGGGTATCGTCGTATCGGTGCCGGGAATCAAACATAGCACTATGCGTCGGTTTTCTGGTGGAATAAGCTCTCGCGAATATACATACGTGACTGCAGTTTTTACTAGACTCCAAAGAACGGTTTATCTCGAATGCATAAGCGCCTTTCCTAGTACTTCTGGCTCCGCTATAGACGCATTGATGAATCTCTCTCCCCTTGATATTAATATCATGGGCTGCACTCTCAAAACCACCTTCCATCTGAAAAGAAGTGGTCTTTGGTACAACACCTACTGGAGCTACGATGACCTTGCGCGCCGGCTGTCTTATAACTCCGGTCTTACAGACATGCCGTCCGATGTAATGATATCGGAACACCTGTTGCGAAAAAATCGGAAATTGACTTTCCTTGTGTCCAGTACTGGCTTCGGCCAGAATCTACGCCGACGAAAATGTCAGATTTCATTTCATGTTATGAAAACTTGCATCTGTCTTCCAAGCAGAAATTTACAAAATTCTGATGGCAGCGAACTATGGTACATTAGGGAGATCCACTGGAAAGGGCAAAGCATATGCATCTGTAACAACAGCCAAGCTGCACTTAAAGCCTTGCTGAAGCCTCTTATGACTTCCAAGCTAGTTCGAGAATGTAAGAGATCACTGAACGCAGTCGGAAGGTAAATTAAGTGACCCTTATCTGGGTCCAAGGTCACAATGGGATCACGGGAAATGAAATCGCCGATGAACTTGCCAGGCAAGTTCTTTCTCTTCGATCTTTCAGGACCCGGATCTACCTGCGTCCTCGGTTAAGGCTTCCATTGACAGTTGAGTCTCATACGAGCACAAACGAATGTCTCGATGTATCTAGGAAGTCAGCGGCCTTTCTGCTGTCCCACAGCAGAAAAGACTGCAGGTTGCTTACTGCCGTCGTGACGTGGCATTTCATTGTGCTTTGTGACATAACGTTCTGTGATGCTTCTTACGAAAGTGATAACAACACCGCGGAGAACTATCTCTGTAAATCATTATCATATATTGACGTAGTTTGTCGCTGGCCTTCCTTATCCAATAGAAGTTCAACGGATGAATGGATCGACGGACACATCCGATATACTCGTAATGCTATTGCATAACAGCAGTTGTTGGTGTTCGAGGGTGGATGAATGATTAGATATTAAAATTAATGCCGGGTAAGCTTAAATTCACATAAAAATGGGCGCTGAACTTCCGTCTCTCTACTTTTTTTTTCCCGACAGCTTGAGAGTGTTTGTCTTTTTTCCTTGTCCTCGTGGTTGCAACCAACCTAAATTCTAAAAAGTTTATAAAAAAAGAATAAATATTGCTTAATTCAAATAAATAAATTAAATCTGAAGTGTGAGCTATATAAGCCCATTTAAATAAAACTTCGGAAACAGTGGATTTAAAAGGATGAGCAACAGGGAAACCAAGGCGCAATTGGTGGAGGCACTTTAGCAAGCAAAGGTGCAATTTCTGCCATCAGCTACATTACTCTAACTACGTGCGCTGTATGAACAAGTGATTGCTGCTACCTCCGAAACTGAGTCGACAGATACAGCTGCCACTTCTGTGGAAGCTATCGACTCCACGAAAGGTGTTCCACTCGCAACTTCAGCATATATATCAACTTCTGTTGCAACTAAGTCAACTAACTGACAGCCTTCAGCTTCTGAAATTTCCGCTTAAGGCTATGAAGAGAAGGAACGAGGGCAAACTTATGGAATTACAACGATAACTCAAAGGAATCGAGCCTCATATGCCATTACCATCAACCGGACGTAAAGTTAATTTTTCCAGAATGCGGCTCCATATTTTACCGACGATGACAATTATGGTGTAAGAAAGTGGTTAAGTGACTTCGAAGATGTGGCCGACTAACTCAGGTTTTTTTAAGGGCCACGGCACTATATTTATACAACGCATCGCTAGAGTAGATTCATGGGATGCTCCCAGAGAACTACTTTTGTGTGAATTCGACAAGCGCTTTACCCAACAATAAATTTATAAGCAGCTATCTCAAACAAGAAAAAGTCTAAACACAACAATAATTAGGAGAGGTACATAAATTACTTGGTGAGATGTTTGAAAGCGTTGGGTTGGTGCTCATAGTTAGGAGAAGTAAAAGTACAGGGCCGAGCTACTGTAAATACCGTGTTGGTAAGTTTAGAAGGAGAATCCAACATTGATGACTTCGAGGTATATCCTTTTTGGGTAGACCCTGCTTACGAGGGTTGTTTGATTACAAATGACAACGCAACTTTGCTAAGTTTTGACAATTTATTTTTCAATAAAATCCCCTTTCTACTCGATGCCCTTTTCACAGCAATGCTGCAACTTTTGCACCCCTCCGGCCTGCAAAATACTCCACCACTGCGGCGATGAATTCCTAGTTCAACCCTGACTTCTTTCTGGCGAGCGATTTTTTAAGGTTTGGGACCAATAAGGGAAGATATAAAAAATAAAACCGCGAAAATAGTGAACGCAAGTGGAAATCTATAGCTATAATTATATAACTATATCAAAAGTTACACAAAAATAAAATTATTCTAAAGTGAACAACTACAATAAAACAGTCGCGATCAGCCTTAAGAATCATATAAATTGGCAGCTGGAGCTGAAACCTTTGATATTCAAAGGATAGGGATCCGGATAAGTGCTAATTTTCATCATTTAACTGTTCATTTAAGTTACTTAAAACTTATTACCTTTATGAGTTGTGATTATTAGTTGTGATCGACGTCGTTGATCATCCGTTTTTCTATCGCGTGCTTATCGTCTGTCTGGTTCGTGGCTACTGGCCTTGTATGTATCGTGTAAATAGTTGCACGTCGTCTGTAGGTTATCATCTCGTAATTTGTCCCAATCCCACATTCGGCTATCTTGACAACTCATTCGACTTCGAATGAATAAACCCATTTTTTTATATTCTCCGCAATTGTATTTGTTGTTATTGGGCCTAAATGATCTCCTATCTTATGCACTTCGTATATTCTGTGATTTAGTACTTTAGTTATTATATAGGGTTTTTTAATAACGACTTGACCACTTTTTTTTTTAAATAAAAGGCAAACCATTTGAGATATTTCAAAAACTTTATTATTGGCTTGAAGTACATTCAAAACATTTATGAATGGAACTCGACTTCGTTCATATGGCCACCGCGGGCACGTTTGCAGCGGTCGATTCTTTGAATCCAATTTTCAACGACTCGGCCACACATTTCGGCCGAAACGGCCGCCATTTCGCGTTCAATGTTGATTCAGAGCTCTTCCAACGTCGTCGGTGTATTGGCATAAGCCAATGACTTAACGTAGCCCCAAAAAATATATACAAGCGGCGTTAAATCGCGCGAACGAAGCGGCCAGTCGACTGGCCCATGTCTTGAGATAACACGCTCACCACACTTTGGGGGTGGCCGTGGTGTAATGGTATATGCATACACTCCTCAAGCAGAGGGTAGCGGGTTCGAATTCCGTGAGAGGCAATTCATTGAAAAAGTCTTTTCGTAGAATTTGCATATAGTTATATGAGAATCCCGTCGGCGTCTGACATGAAGGCATAACACTGACGTTGGAGTCGTTGCTGACTGGGCTAAATGTAACGAACTAACAACTAGCACGTACTGAGACCCACTGGTTGAGGGTGCAAAAAAAAAAAAAAAAAAAAAATACTTACTCTTCAATAAATTGATTGTAGCGTGTGCTGTGTGGCTTGTGTCACCATCCTGTTGAAACCACATCTTGTCCAAATCATATCTTCCAATTCGGGCAAAAATAATCGGTGTATTGTTAAGGGTCTGCTGCACTTTTTCGACATGTTTGTACCAGTTCTTTGCACTGCCTTGGCAAGCCTTGGACAACATAGGTATAATTATTCTGTTTATCCTCTCTACCTGACCGTTTCCTCTCCTTCTTCCTCCTTTTCTTCCGCTTCTACAGTAATCCTTGGAATATCGTTGAGGTGAGCGCCGTGCCTCGGTCGGATACTATTCGACTTGGATTTCCAAAGGTGCTTGCTTTACCCTTCAGTCGACTTACCACCTCGTTTGCTGCAATACTTTTCGTTGGGTAAAGCCAAACGAATTTGGAAAATGTGTCTACCACTACGAATATATGGTTATTTATCTTTTGGGTCTGTTCAATTGGTCCAACGTGATCCACGTGATAGGTGCCTAGCGGCTTGTCTTCTTTGTCAATTGGTCTGAAGAGGCCTTCCTTCTTGCCCGCCTTGGCTTCTGCAATGATACAATTAACACAGCTCTTAATGATATCTACAACCTCTGCCGTCAAGCCTGGAATGAAAAATGTTTTTTTCTACTAAGTCCTATGTTCTCTTAATTGAAAAGTGCCCTTGGTGGTGCACTACACTGATTATAGTGTATCACACCGGCTTTCACGAAGAAATCACCATACTCTTCTCTCTCAAGGATTTTTATCACTGCCCTTATCCATTCGTCCTTTATCTGGGCTTCCTTCAATCTGTAGTTTAATGATTATTAAATTATAAGGCATGATACTCGACTCAAGGCTTCTACGTGATTCATCTTGGATCCTGATCGGTATTCTATGATGTACTCGAACTCTTGTAAGAACATTGCCCACCTCGATACTCTTAGTGGGACATCTTGTTTCGCCACATCATTGCAAACGAATTACAATCCGTTAAGATTTTGAATCTACTTCCGAGCACGTATACCCTCCATTTCTTTAGGGCTTCCATGATCGCCCACACCTCCAGTTCATAAGAATGGTATTTTTCCTCGACAACCGTCGTTTTTCTGCTCATATATTGCAACGGATGGAATTGTTGGTCCTCCAGGTATTATATCCATATTTGCTGGCGTCCGTTGGAGTGCTTTCTTATTTGTCGGCAGAGGGAAATCGAACTGACCTTCTTGCGTTACAAACGAGGTATACTTCTGAGAACCCTGTTCCCTCGGAACGTGGAAGAATCCGTTTTTCTAATCCAACGTGGTAAATACACTTGGGCCTTGCAAACGTTCTAGCACGTCGTCCATCAGAACTGTTATCCTCGACGATCTTCGTGTTTAGCCTACTGTGGTCGCAGCACAGCCTTTTTGATCCATCTTTCTTAGATACTAGTACGATAGGCGACGCTTACTCGCACGAACTTGGTTTTATTATCCCTTCCGCTACCAAGTGTCATGATTTTAGTATTTCCTAAGCCCCATAAATGTTTTCTGTTAGCTTCGAGCTCTGGGAACGTCGCTACCGGTATTCACCAATGCTGACACCGAAATTCCGTGCATGGAAATATCTTTAAGAATGCGGTCAGATCCAATCTCTAAAGACACCCTCGCTTCCGACCAAGACTCGACTACGTTGTCCGTTGATGCAGTGCGAACGTTAGCCCCATCGGCCCTTATTTGAGGATAATTCTTTCGGTCCTCTTGACACTCTGCTGCACGATGTCTAATACGTCCATACTTGAAGCACTTAATCCTTCTAATCGAACAAATCTTAGCCAGATGTTTTGTCTCTCCACACTTGAAGCATCTTCGTTGTTTCGTCTCTGCTTTCACAGTTTCAATGGTATTTCCTTCCTGGGGCGATCTGTGGCTCCCTCTCAGGCTTGGTTGCCGTGAATGAGGCCCACATATCTTCTCGTAGAGATGTAATTGCTCCTTTGGCTAGCGGATGTTTCTTGCCTGGTTCAACATGGCTTTGTTTTGGTTGCTGCCCGAGATTCCCGCTATGTAGTACTCGACTAAATTTTCTTCATCTAATTCTATTGGGCTTGAGATTTCCATTAATGCATAGAGATACTCTATGAAATATTCTGACGATGGACTTTTACCAAATTCATCCTTTAAGGCGGTCTTTAGCGACTTCCAGCTCTTGACGGCAGGTTTACCACGAACAAACATTTTCGCTGCGCCCATAAGGAAGCTGCTTCCCATAAACATATTTTTGCGTATCGTCCCAACCTACTGTGAATGCATTATCCTCGAACTCTTGTCTCGGTTCCATTGAATGCTTGTAACGATTCTCTAATATCCATAAGTGTAAATAAGCAGCTCACTCTGCTCATAGTTAAACCGCGCATTTCGTCGTTATTTTCTTCTTCTGTAGGGTCAGGTGTAGTGTTATCGCCGCGGGATAGTTCGGTCGGTCCTTTAATGACGTTTTAAGACCAGTCGTCGGTAGGTTTAATTGTGTCAGTCGTTCCCTAAGTCTTTCTACCGTCAATATCCATGATAATACAACAATACAGCAATAATATGGTAATAATAGAAAATTAAACTTCAGATACTTCCCTTTAACAACGGGTTTGATGACGACGTTATCGTCCTGTTCGCCTACACAGCTTGGCACTTAAGCAACACTGCAAGTCAGCTATACCGCAATCAGCAACACCGCAACTCGGCAACACAGCAAATCAGCAATCAGCAACGGCATATCGACCAGTTTATTGTTATTATTTTTTCGATACAACGCACGCGCTTTCAACTTAGTTATTCTCATCTTTTAATTTAATTTAAGAAAATTTGGTGTATTTATGTCTGTGAAATCCCGGTTGAGCCCCTAAATTTGTGGATCCCAGTAAGGAAGAGCAAAAACACTGTTTATTTAGTATTTTTTCAGTTTATTAATTATTACATTTCAGTTTATTATTTTACAAATTCTTTTCTTTTCTCACCACAATGGCTTTCTCGACTGTACCATTCGACTGTTTGAATACGAATGCCGCCTTTCTGGTTTGTGCTGTACGTCGTATGACTATCGTCCGTTTTTTCTACGCGTGATCATCGTATGTTTGCCTTGGTGCATTTCTCCTGGTCTTGTGTCTATTGTGTAAATAATACATAAGTCCATGCCGTTTCTAAGAGAGGGCACCACTTGAATTACATCCATACCATTTTCAGTTAGTACCAACCTTCAAAAGATACGTGTATAAATTTAACAGCTGTCAGACGATTAGTTCTCGAGATATAGCGTTGTGAGTGAAGCAACTTTTTTTATTGTGAAAAAAAATGTATTTAAAGCAATTTCGTGTGTTGATTTATCACTGCTTTTTGATGGGCAAAAATGCAGCCGAAAGAAATGGCTTGATAAGTTTTACCCGGACTCTGCACCAGCCGAACGAACCATTCGCAAGTGAATTGAAAAATTTAAAAGTGGTCATACAAGCACCGAAGATGATGCACGCAATAGACGTCCAAAAGAGGCTGTTTCAGATGAAAACATCAAAAAAGTCCACAAAATGATTACGAATGAGCGTAAAGTGAAGTTGATTGAGATAGCTGAGGCTCTGAAGATATCAAAAGAGTGTTGGATTTATCATACACGACTATTTGGACATGCGAAAGCTCTGTTCAAAGTGGGTGCCACGTTTGCTCAATAAATTTGCAATAAAGCCGAATTTTTGCGTCGGTATGTGACAACGGATGAAACTTGGCTCCATCACTTCACACCAGAGTCAAGTCGGCAGTCACCTGAGTGGCGAGTAGGCGAAGAACCTCTTCCAAAACGATCAAAAACTCAACAGTCGGCTGGCAAGGTTAGGGCATCCGTATTTTGGGATACACATGGAATAATTTTCATCGACTCTCTCCAAAAGGGGTAGACTATCAACAGCGACTATTACATTCCGTTGTTGGAGCGTTTGAAGGACGAAATCGCAGAAAAACGGCCGCATTTGAAGAAGAAGAAAGTGCTGAAAGTCGATGAAAACGATGGCAAAATTGAATGAATTCGGCTACGAAATGCTTCCCCACCCACGTATTCTCCAGATTTGACCCCAGCGGCTATTTCCTGTTCGCAGACCTCAAGAGAATGCGCGTCGGAAAGTGATTTAAGACCGATGAAGAAGTAAACAGAGGCCTATTTTGAGGCTAAACCGAAATCGTACTACAAAACTGGTATCGAAAGATTTTGAAAAATCGTTTCAATCAGTGTATCGCAAAATATAGCAAAGTAATCAATCCCAATGTTGCCAATGCAATTCATTGCGACTTTACGATTCTTGCGCAAATTCAAGGTATACTGATAAATATGTTTCTGTTGGTAAAATTTCTTCACGCAATAATCATGGTTACTGACATTTTCAATCCAAATGATCAAGCTGAGATACTGCACATTGATATTTGTTCAACTGCAGGACCTCATTTGTTGACATGCTAGTTTCGCGGTTGTAAAACCAATTAAATTGGGAGCTATTGTATAATTGGGTTCAAAGAACCGGATATAGAAATAATCAATCTCTTTAAAAACATAAAAACAATTGTCTGCGACAATGAGAAATCCTTTTTTTCAGAAAGTATAAGCAAATCACATGCAACAAGATTTGCAGAAGATTGAAACCCAGCAACAGCAAGCTGGTCACTCAATTTTGTTAATTTGTACGAACACTGTATACCTCAGGTGCTACTTAAATTTTGAATTTGTCCTCAGGCGGTACAAGACAGACATAACCACGATCTAGGACGATGGATAGAAACAAATAAGATAAAAAAGGAAAAATTGCTACATTTATTACAGCTGTCATAAATAATTGCACTCGTCGTAGGATATGGGTTTAGAGAAAAGGATATGGATTTCAAGCTAATAAGTGTTCGCCTGGCTGTGATCCGCATCAAAGGTACCTTCCAAAATCAGAAAGGATTAGTTGATAAGCAGAGAATTCATGACACCACAACAGACAATGGCTACCGACTAATCGACTTAGACCAAATTTTTAACACAAAGACGAATCCTTGAAAAGACCAACGAAATTCAAATCGTTACTCACCACCTATTCATCGACTTCAAAGCCGCATATGATATTATATAATTCATCGTTAGGAGCTCTATACGGCGATGGCTGAATTCGGATCCCGGCCAAACTGATATGCATGACGCTGGAAAACACGTGCTTCAAGGTGCAATTTGGCAGCAGCTCTTCCGAACTATTTCAAACGTGCAGTGGATTTCAGCAAGGCGATGCCTTATCATGTAATTTCTTCAATCTCGTTCTGGAGCAGATAGTGTGCAGGGCAGGTGTCAACACGGAAAGCACTATCTTCAAGCACTATTGGTCGTTCCCAGCACGCCATGTAGAAACGTTCATGGCCTTCGGTCTGGCAAAATAATTTTGTTCAAAACTTTCAAAATTGCTTTACAAAACCCTTACTCTGATAGTTCTGCCGAATGGCGCCGATTGCAAGACGATAAGAAGGAAGGAAGAACTTATTTCTTAATAGTTGAGTTTCTTAAGATGATCTCCTGTTAAGAGGAATTTGATTCTTACAAAGCCTTTCCACTAGCATGTGATTCAGTCCCAATTACCATTCTCTGAGTATATCGCCACCAGATGAAGTAGACTTTCTCTCTATAAACACTACAACTGATAGCATCAAAACCACTGTCAACAACCATATACTGGCATAAAAGACATCAAATTGACATTTCGTAATAAACTTTGACATTCATCATGGATTCTAAAGTCGAATCCATTAAATCAATTAGAGTAAATCTTCTCTTGCAGATAAGGCCCAAATACAAAGCATTTCATTACCAAACAGAAAAAAATCCCTCAATTCGGAATGACCACTCGACCAGTGACAGGATAATGAATTGCTCTAATTAATTAAACCAACTACAGTGAATGGACTGTGTCTAAGCATAACAATCCCCTTCCACAATCAAAACTTCCTCCTGATTTGTAATTTCTTTTTTTTTTTTTCGTTTTCGTGAATAAAGCAAACCACAAAGGAAACCATTCAAACATAAACCGTCAACAATTTATCCGAACGCGAAAGACCTAAAAAGAAGAAAAAGATTCACAAAGGTCAAGCCATTAGAAAACCTCAAAGAAACAGCGACCTTCCTCTACCTACTTCTGGTCCACCTCCTTTCACAACCCACTTTAATTACGATAAATACTCGTACAGAAGAAACTGAAACCTTAAACAAGAAAATGTTTCCTTTGAATTGAGATACACGATATTTGGATCATTTAGTGCAAGTGACTTAAATTGTTCCAACCTCACTCTGCCTACCGCTGCTTTTTAAGCGATGAACGAGGGGTATGGAAACCTTCTCAAAGATAGACCAGCATTTAGGGAAAAATCAAAGGACATGTTTTTACGTAGTTCAGGTAAAGAAGAACACTACCCTCCACGAAAGCACAAAGATAACAGTTTTTGGATATTCCTAATAATCTAATGGCCATTGAAAGAGGCACTGAAAAGCAACCATTCCCTCTGGAAAAAGATTTTTACAAAAAGGCAAAGAACAAATCCCAAACTGCGACTGACTCAACACCGAGTACGAACCTTCTTCACTAGTTGCTGTGCCAGTATGTAAAGGCTACAGCCATACGGCCACCTTATATGGCATCATACCGTCTGCAACGTTGACGTTTATTCACTTAACCGCCAAGTGAGCGGAAGAGAGAATTCCAAAAAAAAATTCCCAAAAAAAAAAAAAATTCTGTAACCAAAGGAGAAGCAGATGCCACAGGAATTTTTCAAATGGTAAATTTTAAAGCATCGTAAATCAAAGTGGTTACCAACGCAAAAGGATATTCGCCACAGGACCGCCGCTAATACCAATGCTATGCTGGAGGAGATCTTTCCATAAAGAACGTTGTACTGAAGTCGGTTCCAACTTCGACTGGTTCTCGTACCTTTGTGGCGGCAAAGTTTCAACCAGAGTTGCATGTGTACTGGGTTCTGGCGTTCTGGCACCATGGTAGCCACAGTC
Organism: Volucella inanis; assembly: GCA_907269105.1. Classification (NCBI taxonomy): domain Eukaryota; kingdom Metazoa; phylum Arthropoda; class Insecta; order Diptera; family Syrphidae; genus Volucella; species Volucella inanis. The sequence goes on along the minus strand of OU026153.1, from coordinate 228,704,136 downwards.
GTTTTCGAAAAACAAAAAATCCTTCTTTTTTTTGCTGAACTACGATTTCAGTTGTGATGATGTAGTATGAGAGAATTTTTTTTATCCAAGGACGAAAGTCGGCACTCACAAAAAAAGTGGGACAGTTAAATTCACTTATGTGTTTGCACACAATGTCGTGAAGTCATTACTCATAGTAGGTATATCCATGTTCCGGGACTACTTGTATGATGAGGCTTAGACTCGCTGTCAAGGCTGCGGAATTTCCAAATGCAATTTTAAACGGCGTTGCAACTAGACATTGTAAAAGAACAATATTTCGGGGAAACTGTATACGGCAAAGTCCTTACAGATAATGGTTAGTTTTGAGAAGCCCGTTATAGGTGTTTTGGGGACTTAACTTGTCTCATAGGCAATTAATTTCAGCCTTCGATCGATATGTTAGAAAAATTTACTTTTGTCTCAACAAAAACGTCTTACACATGAAGTTTACAAAAAATCTAATGTTTCCGGGACATATAGTACTTACTTTTTACAGAATTGTTCCTTTGGTAACCTACGTGTTACCAATCCGTCTTCGTTTCACCGTTATTTTAACTGGAACTCATGTTAAGGACTTGTTTAAGGGGTAAGACACTATTTTATTAGCAGTCATGTCTATGGTAAATTCTGATAACTTTGCTACAAGGATTTAATTGTGGCAGGCACACGCTACGAAAAGAACACAGAATGGCACAAATTCGTTGTTGTATCGGTACTATCGCTGCCGCTGATGGCAGTAACCTAAATCTTTGAATACTGTGATTCCAGGAAGGTGGGGCTCATCATTTGCTGCTTGCTTATCCCCTGAATACTTTTTGGACACTAACGTGAGAGGCAATTAACTTCTAAACTTCATAATATCTATCTGAACTGGTTGTCAACAATGTTGACTCTCAGTTAAATTAAAACAACAAGAAATTGGCATTGCTTTATCCAACAGATACTGTAAAGAGATTATCGGCTGTGTACTTCTGTTGAAAGGTCTTCTATTGTAAGAAGCAAACCGGAGACACTTCAAAGAGGAATGCGGCAAATCTTCCAATGCTCCTCCTAAACTGAGAACGACAGAACGACAGCCAGCAAAAAGCCTTGCATCAACTACGTACACAAGCCCGAAAATCTCTTAACAGGTCACTAACGACTAACATAAAGAAATATAGAGTTTTCTAATAACGACTTGACCACTTCTTTTTTTTAAATGAAAGTCAAACCATTTGAGATATTTCAAAAACTTTATTATTGGCTTGAAGTACAATCAAAACATTTATGAATGGAATTCAACTTCGTTCATATGGCCACCGCGGGCCCGTTTGCAGCGGTCGATTCGTTGGACCCAATTTTCAACGACTCGGTCACACATTTTGGCCGAAACGGCCGCTATTTCGCGTTCAATGTTGGCTCTGAGCTCTTCCAACGTCGTCAACGTGTTGGCATAAATAAATGACTTAACGTAGCGCCACAGAAAAGAGCCAAGCGGCGTTAAATCGCACGAACGAGGCGGCCAATTGACTGGCGCATGTCTTGAGATAACACGCACACCATACATACTCATCAATAAATCGATTGTAGCGTGTGCTGTCTGGCTTGTGGCACCATTGTGTTGAAACCACATGTCGTCCAAGTCCATATCTTCCAATTCAGGCCAAAAATAATCGGTGATCATGGCGCGATAACGCTGACCATTCACAGTAACGTGACGATCGTTATCGTCGACGAAAAAATGTGGCCCAATAACGCCACCGGCATGTTATTGATTTTGCGATGAAATTCATCATCTTGGCGCATCTTTTTCAGAACCCAATTGGAGAACGTACGTCGCTTCAAATGGTCCATCGGCTTCAATTCTTGAGTCAGCTTGATCTTGTATGGGTGTAAACCAAGATCCTTACGCAAAATACGCCATAATGTGGTCTGAGCGATGATTGATGACTGATGACTGATTTGGATTGTTTGCTACGTCTGAGCGGCAGCGATATTTTCAACACTTCGACCAACCCGTTGTTTCACTGACACGGCAACGTCACACAACGAATATGTAGACTCAAATTTTTGCACTAAACTTGTTATTGCCTGTCTACTAGGGCGAGAATTACGACGGAAAATTGGAGTTAACTCTCTTAAAGTTGCAGTTACCGACTCCGAATATCTGTTGAAAATTTTTATAATTTGCAGATGTTGCTCGCTAGTGTACTTTACCATGATGAAAATGTTGACTTTAGTGAATAAATTGACAGTGACAGTTTGATGATTAGTGAAAGAGTGCGTTCACAAATTAAAGAAAACTCTATACTTGAATCTCAACAAATCCAAACAAAAAGAATACGAGTATCACTTCCTGTCTCATGATCGAGATTGACTATTACCTGTCACTTAATCTGCAAATGAGGTAAGTAACACAGCCCTCCATAGTTCGGATTAAATACGCTTTTGAGTCCTTCAGTGACAAGGTACAAAAATGTATAAACCGCCTGCTGGTATTTTTGAAAATAACCTTTACCTCTAGCCTTCTTCTGTTACAGAAAGAGCAGAACCAATAGTGAATCATTCTCCAAGACCTTCAGTCCAATCAGTTAGACATCCTTCTTGTCGAAGAACTTGGAGAGACTGGTTAAGCTTCATGTTAAGAAAAGAGCTCACACAGGTCATCTCCAAATGGACTACGGGTTTTTGACTGTGCTGCGGGAAGGAATATGATAAGAATCACACGGACTCCTCATTTCAAAATTCACAAAGGAACATGTTGAAACAGTTCATTGCATTTTTTGTATGTCTCTTTATTTGAAATATCTCAGCACCCACTGGTTCAGGCGCCGAGTACTTGAAAGCCATTCATTGATGACATTATCGTATCTGAGGATTCTGAGGTAAATTCTGATTTCTTGAACTAGAGGCGGGATTTTCGGATTTTATAGTTGACAAAAACGGGCGAAGGCTTGGACCAAAAAAATTGCCGCAAAACAGTAGGACCTCAGGACAATACTAACATATGTACGACCAATTTCGATTACCAGTTTATTGCTAATGTCCTCGAAGTACGTGATTCATGGAGAGCTTGCTCAGAAAGGATGTAAAGTTTTGTTGGTTGGATGAGTGCTGTACTATGTTTATCAGGGGCCGTTCTTAGTGTGTCCTGATCCAGTTAAGAACATCATGGTCGTTGGAGATGCATCGAAAGATGATATTGGTAGTGTAGTCCTACATAAATTTTCCAATGCTTCAAGGTCATTGATTTAAACGGAGCAAAAATATAGTCAATTCAAGAATGAAGCACTGGTTTAATAGATTTCTACCTCAGATGGTTCATCGATTGCAGATGTGGGCAATATGACTTATTTGAACCAGAAGAACCATTAGTTCGTAATATGGCTAACCGTCCAATGCGACGTCCACTTTCACCAAAAAAACTGGGAGTTCCAGACTGATACACATACACAAGCATAAAGCTATCTCAACGACATCTAGTACTTACTGAGCAACCAACGAATTAAAGTAAATTTATGAGTGATAGCTGTTGAATTCAGACTTACATACACAACAGGAAGCATTCTGCTAAATATTCTGCTGGGAAACAGCAGTATACCGCAGACCTTTTGGAATAATCAAGAAACATTTCTTTATTCGGTCCTCGTTCCAATGGGTTATATCACAGGCTGTTATATTATCGAGAACTTAATTGAACTGTGGGTTCATGTCCCGGAAAGCTATTATGTGAGAATTGCCTAACAAGTTCGATGAAGATTAAGAGTCTCGCGATCCTCTAGTGACCCGAAGTTTAAACAAGTCCCATATTTTCGAAGAACTACATCGAAATGAAAAACTAATGCGGAATGCATGTTGTACTAGACCATGATGTGAATGGTAAAAATGTGTATGACGTAACATTTGGTATAGAGAAGGCTATATGAAAGCCGAGTGGATCTCTTTCGATGAAAAGCTCCATATTTGCCTTAAAATGCCAGAAAACTAAAAGTGGTTTCACTACAACATGTTGAGTTTCAAGCAATTTGCACCCCGGTCAAACCAAGTTTCCTTAGAAAAACGGGCGGCAAATCCTTTAACGATTGTTTGAGTATGACTGCTTCCTTTTTCTTTCTTCTGCGAGCGTAGCATTTCTTTGTTCTACCACCAAACTGAAAAGTGATTCCATCTGCAGTTAGGTCTATAATACAACTGTGAGTGAAAGCCCCCATTGAGGACGCAGCCAACTGTACAAGAAACCTTGCCTAGCAAGTTCGCCGGGGTTTTATTTACCCATAATCCCATTGTGACCTAGACCCTAAGCAAGACTCAGTGAATTCAGCCTTCATAATACCTTCATTGAAGTCTTGCTTTCGCAAACTACCTTAGAAGTCGTGAAAATATCCAGCAAGGCTCTCAGCGTCCCTTTGCCGTCGCTTTGCCACCTTTACCGTTTTTTTACAATACGAGTATATGCAGTTCGTTACCATCAGGATTGCGCTTGGAAGACAGACCCGAGTTTTTCTAACGAGAAGTGAATTTCAATATTGCCGTACTCCAGAAGGGCAAGTCGAATCTATGTTCTTCCGTAACAGGAGTTATGATGTCGTTACTTTAGGTGGTATGTCCACAATGTCAGAGTCCAGTAAGTGTTGTATTAAATAAAGGGAAGGGGGGTTGGACATCAGTGCGTCTAGAGTTGGGTAAGGTACACCGCGAAAAGTCCCAATTCAACCGAGAAAACTCATTCCTCTGTAGCCCGTTAACATCAGCAGTGACGTATTTCCGTGAACAGTCACCAGACAACCGACGCATACGACATAAATGGCCTTCTAGCCTATATAGCCTATTTACTTACTGACGTATTCGGGGTGAACTTGGGCCTCAGCTTACAAGCCTCTTCAGTTAGCGCGGTCTTTGGCTAACTACCTCCTTATTTCTGCTAAGGTGTTGTTAGCAGAATTGATAGCATAGCCAAGAGAAAGACAAAGTCCCTTACTACCTCAAGGTTATAGCTGTCGACTGTGACATTTTGTCCATTTTGTCGATGCGTCTATATAATTGGATTTGCTATCATTTACTGTTTCGATACTTCCAAATTCACCAGTGATAGCCCGCTTAATTCTATCAATTATTTCAATATCATCGGCATACGGTAGTCACTGCTCAGACTTTTGAAAGATTCAGCTTACGACGTTCGCTTGCGGGTTCCGCATAATTCTTTGAAGTATCATGTTAAAGAATAAACAGCATATCACTTTGTTCAAAACCTTTTTTGACATCAAAGGCGTCGGTTAAGTCATTTCCGGAGTGAAAGAGCGTTTTCCTTGGTTATTCTCCACAGAGGAATGAGTTTAGCAGAGATACCCAAAGTAGACTTGGCTCTGTAGTATACAGGACGTCTCTATAAATGCTACTATATGAGGCCTTAAAATCTATGAAAAGGTGGTAGGTATCAATTGGAAATCATGAGCCTTTCCAAGATCTACTGGAGTGAGAAGATTTGGTTCAGAGTGGACTTTCCTGGCCTGAAACCGCACTGATATGACCCCGCAAAATTTTTGACGAAGGGTTTTAGATGGTCACACAATATGGCAGATAAGATATGGCATGTCCCCTTGTGTATAGATATTTATATTAAGATAAGGAATCCGTGTGCTTGCCATAGTGACATTTTGTCTCGCCGCAAAGTCAATAGCCATAAGTCCCTTGCCAGACGTGGTATCTATGTTTACCAACTGTCCTTATATCGACGTCCTCCTTTGCTATCCTGTCACATATCGGACATTGCTCATATGTTTTTCAAACATCTGGTAGTAATACTCTTTTGTGTCGCCGTCCTTCTTTTCCGTAGGGGGACGGTTCACGACGGATTTACGGATCACGACGAATGGCAGTTAAAACCACCGTAGTGGAAACCACTTAAGAGTGGGCCGCTACCTCCGTCTTCCCGAACGATTAAAACATTTTTTTTTTTTCCTAGCGGGTCGCGTGTCCCTTTTGCCTTTCTTTTTACTGGAGTAAAAAATTTTTTTTTCTACGCGCACGAAAACCTACCGGGATCACACTATACAATATTACAACACAATATTTAGCTGTTGTTTGGTATCCTCCTTTCCTTGTCTTCCTAGCTCTCCCTGTTGTTCCTTGATCCTGTACTCTTTTCCTTTGACCTTCCACCTAAATTTTTTTTTCTTTTGTTTTTCTGTTTAATTTCTCCTGTTGTATATCAAATCCATCTTCTTTCTTTTGTTACTTAGACCTAGATCTCGCTTTAATAAATTCTTTTTTTTATAAACCTCTATAACGCATTGTGGTCAACCAAGAAGTGGCCGCCCTGATTCTATTTATTTCCACTCAGCCCATTGATCCTCCACCCACACATTCGTGCATTACATCTACTTGGTTAGCGCGCCCAATGTTTGGTATATGTGTACAGCGCTCCGCTACCTAGAGAATGTAACTATGGCTTGCAGCACCGCTAGACCGCTTTTTCATACATTCAATTGTGCCACTTTTACTACCCAAATCTTCGGGGAAATTTCCGAATTCTGGGAATTTCCTTTGACCTGAGTGAACATTTCCCCTGAATTGTCTTGGGTTCAAATAAACCCTTTTTTACCCGAAATTGATCCCTGAAGTAAGTCGGAGTACGAGTTAGTAGGTCATTTGAGACTAAAAAAAGGGGAACCAAGTCAGGATCTAGGGATTTCAGGTTAAAGTGTGTTTAGCCCTTGTTACGAAGGAAGAAGGAAGCTTTTCTCAAATTAACTTCACCTATGAAAGGTGGACCCGGTGGACTTCCGTGCAGTTTTTAATAACACTGATGTGTTTCGTTTGCTCCTGTTCTTTTATGAATGTGTGTAGTGGGTTGCAGAGAGTTGCAGACAGTTCGTCTGGCTCTAGGTAGCTGCTGCAGGTTATAAATTTTTTATTTACACAGAGGGTTCCAGACCGTCCATCTGGCTCCAGGTGTGTAGTCCAAATAATATGTTTGTCTGCCATATGTTCGTAGTGTTCTAGGCCGTCCATCTGTCTCTGTCTTTCCCGGGTGGACCTACTGGTTGTCACTTCCGAGGAGCGTAAAGGCAGAAGTCCGAGATTGGAAGAATCCACAGGTTTTTTTCGCGAATACGTTCCTCCAAAGGACACGACAGACGTGGTGGGTCAAAAAATGAAGAGGTTAGGAACTGGAAGGATGGAGCGGATGCCTTTGCTCCATTTTGGGAAAAGGGTCGGCTATTTTATGTTGTACCTATAGCGCTTTCCTTGCGCCCTTCTGCTCTGCTAGGTTCTTCCTAGAGTTTTTAACCGTCTGTCGTACCTATTTATGTTGTACTTCCAAGATGCTGAGAAAGTGCACCAATGGCTGCCCAATACTCTCTCAGAATTTTATGGGAACAACTGTTAAAGGAAAAAGGTTCGAAGGAGTGGGGCGAAGGTTTTAAGGAAACAGAGTCCAGCTTATTGTAGTAAATTTTACCGCAACAGTTTCCCAAGGAATCTATCCCAATATATATCTAATAAACCCTCCTAGGTGGCAGGCCCTATGTCGTGCACTAAGGTCCTTTGCACTGTCAGGTAGGTACAACCACCTTGGAGGCTTTCGATGTGACGTGTTTAATTCAAAGAAATTTCTTATCCAGAATTGCACCCAAATACGGAAAAGTGGATAAGTCTGACCAGTCAGCTTTCTCATATCCGTAAAGAGAACAACTTCATTGATAGTGCATTAATCGTCGATCATGTCTAAGGCTGCCTACGTTTTAGAGCAAATAGTCGCTTAACTGATTAAACTGATCATGTTCCGATCGATTTAACGCATTCCTTTGATGTTTTACTCATAGTCGTCCAAAAATGTTGATGAATGAATATAGACTCGGAGCACTACCTAACTGTAGCCAAGGTAAATCTATAAATATCTCAGATGCCCAGAGAACAAATAAATGCTGTGAAAGGACTGAACGGCGAAAATTGCTGTTGCATGCAAATCACACCCTTGTCCCTTGTCCACTTGTCCAACTGCTGTCTGTTGACCTCTTCTTTTCCCTTCCCCTTCTGGTGTTGTTCCTTATTTACTTCCTTCCCGTTATGTTCTGGATGTCGCCGTACAGATGGGACTCACTGGATCTACTTCCCTCTCTCAGCCTACCGCTTCTGAGACGACAATTTTGGTACCCTGCATAGAGCGAGGCCGACGGCCTGGAGACTTTGGCGAACGGGCGGTCTGCCCCCTTGATACCCTGAGAGATCAGCAATGATCGTGAGCCCAACCTGCACCTACATTATTTGCAAATGAAAAAGAAAACATGTACAAACTCTCCTACCCCCACAAAAAAATTCAAAGCATAATTGTAAAGGAAAGCCCACAGTCGTTCTTTTGCCCCCGCAAAAGGTTTACGGGCCCCCCATGAAACAGCTTTCTTATAAGAGGCCTGGCCTCGAACCAAAGCAATCACTTGGTCTACAAGACAAACAGGACTAACCAACATGTCCTACAAACGTAGAACATCGACTTGTATATTTGGCTGGGGTTCCGATGAGAAGTTGTTGGAGCTATGGTGTGTTCCCTTTGCTCAACTAACGGAACCCTATGTGTGCTTGTGTGTGTATGTGTGTTTCTTTGGTAACGCCGAAGGGATGTGCAACATCTCATAGGTATCAATGACCCGTTTCAGAGCCTTACTTTATTTCTTATTCAGGTCTGCACCTACGTACTAATACCTCATCCCGCACTTCTATATACCGCTCACACCGCGGGACTGCCGTTAGGTACTATTTGGTTTGGCTAGTAAGCAAATCATGCTATGCTTTGTGTCACGCTTCTAGCTCTTTGCTTTTTCGATGAGAAGCATTTATTCCTTTCGTCGTTTGCTATTCGGTATAATTTGGCGACGCTGATTAGCTTATAACGCTTTACGTCTTCTGATAGCCGCTACCTGCCCCTTTCATATTAGATCCGGGGGTTTTGAAATTGCGGCTCTATTTTCCTTTTCGACTCTTCTCAGTTCGACTTGCACCCTTCTTATAAGGGAGCAGGTCTCTGACCAGTAGTGGTCAAAAACCCGTCATATAGCTTATTATAAGCTGCGGGATAGGCAGGTTAGCAGCGCACTCTGCGAACCACTTGCACTGGAATATCACATGTTCCACATCTTCTTCTTGGTCTGGACATTCATGACAGTAAAGTGAGCTATCATGACCAAATCTGTGGAGATACATTCTGTAGCCACCATGTCCGGACCGAAACTGTGTGAGATAATAGTTGCAGTCTCCTCTTGTTCTGTTTAGACAGTGCTCGATGATGGGTATCAACCTATAGGTCCATCTACCTTTTACGGTGTTATCCCATCACTTACACTTACATCACTTTACTCTGCGCCTTTGGTATACCGTTCGCATCTCATTTGCTAGAATTTCTATGGAGACCATTCCTGCTATCACAAAGCGACTTTGTCCGAAATTGTTCGGATTCCACTTATTGCTGTTATTGCGCCGATCATATACGTTCTTGACAGTTCTCACCAGCCCAATCCGGTGCTCCATATAGCAGGACAGAGGTCACCACTCTGGAAAGCAAGATCTACCAATATTTGGCAGCATCCGTCCAATAGCTGCCTGCATTACGATACTTAGAACGAGTTTTGGTTCCATTTGGGTTGGTGGATTTTGAATAGGAAAACGCTCCGAACTGTACAGCGATTTGGACGAAGGCAAATATAGTAGTCTACGTTAATCCCCTGATATTTGAGCTCAACCATGTTCGCACTTAGAAAAAATTTGGCAAAAAACCGCGCTTACTGTAGATCTTTATTGGTAGAAACACAGGTATTATAGTGCCACCTGACCATTTATCGAATTCTGTAACATATCCTGGATCTTAGTTTTTAGTGGAGCTGCAATGTGTTTCTTTTACATATATCGTTCAATGTTTTTTTTTTATTATTAAACAGCGAGGGCATATGAGTATTTATTGCTATAAAAAGTTTCTAATAAAAGTTGCTTCTTTATTAACATATATCTAACTAAAGCTCACCGATTTACTTCCTGATATCTGTCAAATGTACTGGTCTTATCGTTAAGGTTTTCGATACTTACGCCTTCGAATGCTGCTACGATTTGACCAGTTACAAGCGGCCGGTCAGAGGTCCTGTGAAGTGGCAAGACCACCGGTAGTCCATACCAGGACTAAAAACACGATGGGATTCAGGAGACCCTCGGATTTCAGTCCGGTCCTAACTTGTTGAGGTAGGCCCCCTTGTGGGAGCGTCATGGTGGTTGTGGTTTAAGCCCAAAGTCGCGGGAAGGGTCTTGACCCAATGTAGAGTTGCAAGATACTGAGTGCTGCGACCCTAAGAGCAGTAAGAGGTTTTAGGTCTTCCTCGACCCTTACCGCTTTGGTATCAAAGGAATGACGGTGAATGATGGGCAAGGAGTATTCTTGCTCCCATGAATGTAAGGGCATCCCGTGAAATTAAGCCTACCAGGCAAAAGTTCACGTTAAACACTAAAGACATCTGTTCATCTCTAAAGACTTCAGTTCAGGGTTTGTATCCGTGGTATGTTTTCTTTACCTTTTGATAAAATTTCCGAATCTTATATCTGGAGTAGCATTTCTCAATTTCCTCGACCGCGAGTTTCCCATGCTCCTTCTTTTTTCCCGCTCGTAGAGCTTGTGAGAAACTCTAGTCCTTCTATGCTGCTCTGTATGCATATTCCTTAGCTGCATGTGCCTGCCGGCACTAGTAGTTTTTTTTTTTTTTTTTTTTTTTGGAACAGAGTACGCGGACAAAGAATTAGTCCATTGTACTCTTTGTAAATTTCTTTTAATGAAATCTTTCAGTCCTACAAAGAAATATAAGTGAACGTACCAGTGATAAGGTACCTACAATACCAGCACCCACCACGTTAGCACCGTGTACCTGCAGCCTGATGCGAGCGTACTTAAGCCATACATTCAAAGAGATAGTGCTTCGCGGTGTCGACATCACTTTCACGGCAAGTATCTAGAGAAACTATATAGAAAGTATCATTGTAATGATCATATCTTTTTGTCACGATTATTAAATGAGGTCTAAGTTTGTTCTTTATTTCACTTGTGTCATATGCATCCAAACCAAACAACACGACCTTAAATGCGAGAACACAATTATATGTTTCGACAGTATCACATATTATTTTACTGCCGATAGACCTTTTCTTATAGCATGCACTTGTTTCGCTGCACTTCTTACCTTTTTTAGCATCAATTTAAAGTCAGTGCCCTTGAGCATTACTCGCATATTTTGTGAAAAAAAAATTGTCTTTTGCAAGAGTGCTTCTTCGTTTCTGAGTTATGGACGTATGAGAAGTTCGTATACTTATTTGAAAAATCGGCGTCGTGTTGATTTTCAGGCAGCCAAACATGAACAGCTTTCCAGTGAAAATTAATTAGAATAGTCGGAAGTCTATAGAATACTAATGCTACATTCCAACTTCAATTATATTAACAAAAATGAGCAAATATTGCATAGAAAAGTTTACTTTTAAAATCACCATTAAGTCTTTGATCATCTTTTATTAAGGACCATCCTTTTACATAACATAAAGCAAGACAAGGATAATAAAACCGCGTGAAATACTCTGCTTTAGAACTGGCTGAGAGGACTCAGATAACTCAAATATTTCAAAGCCAATGAAAAGAGTGACAGTGATTCACTGTTTAAGCTAGTTTGGCGTCATAATCATCGCCAATCACAGGCTAGAAAGATATAACCATTTTCTATTTTGGAAGAACCATGTTTTCTCATTGATGTGACGATATTGTGCTACTTTCAAGTGTCAGCTTACTCGTATATACTTTTTGTCTTATCCACGCTCAAACCAAGACCTATATTTTCGTGTTTGTCGGTATTAATATCATCTGCAAAGTATAGTTCCGCCTATTTCGGATCTTTTTCTGTGGATAAAAAATGCAACACAAGCTAAAGTGGACTTCCTTTCTCGGACTAATATTCTTTTGCAATTCCAGATAAATTGCATCCTCTTAGACGTAGTCCGGCAAAATGAAGGTGGCCATCCCAATAAAGTTAGAAGGCACCCATTACAACTGCTCGAGAACTGCCATCTGTACATATAAGTCCCATCCTTGACAGTACTCACAGACTGAAATAAAACGAAAATGTTGTAAAACAAAACGAAAAGGATGTAGTTGCCCTCTACTCATGTTAGATGCTTGAATGCTCAATGTAGAGTCAACAATCCAAAGTCATGCACTGGGTCTATACCACGCTCTTGAGACCAATTTTCTAGCCTGTTCTGGAGAGTCGAACTTACTTGAACCTGATAAAAATCGCAAAAGTATCATTGGCGCGTTTAGGTAGGGTTCTATAAGCATTGCTCCTTTAGACTTGATTGCAATTAACTCGGCCTTCATTAGCACTCAGCAATAAAAATAACTAAATGTGGAAGCAACGCGGACTTCCCCAATCAATCGACTTCACTGGGGAACACACATTTCGTTGACTAAGACCTGACGCTTCTTTTTGACTTATTTCTGGCATCTGAATGCGAAAATGATTACAGTTTATGTCTATTACGTCACCTTTTTAAGCTATAGGATATCATATTTTCGTTCTAAGTAATATACAAAATGTGCATCTTCACCTTCATCCGATACATCTTGGTGGAATCGCTCACCCTGGTCATCACTGACTGCATCTAGATTTTGCGTGAAGTCAGTATGATGATGCAGAAAATCAACCTTGCAACCAAGCATTTTGAAGTTTTCGACAACGTTTTTGAACGTCAACCAAGCATTCTTTTGGAGTTCTGTCATTGTCCCAATAATATGTTCATCTTTAATGAGCTGCCGAATCTGTGGACATTCAAACACACCGGCCTTTATTTTTTCAAAATATAGGCGATTAAATGCTGAAATATGGTACTTGAAACAATCCCCTTCAGTTGGCAAAGCTTTAACAAATTGCTTAATGAGGCCCAGTTTTATATGTAGAGGTGGAAATATAATATCTTTCTGTCAACATGCGGCTGATGTAGACTGTTTATTTTGAGTTCAGATCTTGGCGACCAATTCGACTGTAGCCAATGCTTCTCACAATCTCTACTGTGCCACATACCTACACAAAAAACAGTGATACTTGGTATATCCGCGTTGCTGGCCAAGAAGGAAGCATATTATCTTAAGGTCAACACAGATGATCCATTTGTGCATCTGGTATTGCAACAAATCAATGACTCTCTTTATGTCTTCACTGAGTGGCCTATTGGGACTGCATCAAATAAGTTTCTTTTGTAGAGGAGGACAAACTTCAAGCTATATTTTGAGCTATCAATAAAAAGTCGCCATTAAGTTGCGTTATAGGCTAGAATTCCAAACTACTCCAGTAAACCATTTATGTTATGACAATACACAAATTCAGCGTTACTTCGAAAGTATTGCAGAAATGCAATTTCTCTTGATCGAAAGTAGAATACCTTAGCTCCTTTTTCAAGGAACTTTTTCTCATGAAGTCTTGATGCTAAGAGCTCTAAAGGCTTTTTAGATGGTCCCAAATCCCGAGCCAAATCACTTAACACTTTCTAATCAAATCCCTTACGAATGGAGTCATCTTCCATTTCAAAATCTTCATCGTTGGTGTCACTTCGATCCCACCATACTCGTATTCTTGTAATAAAAAAAGGTGGTTCTTGGAAAACTGGCACTGAGCTGAATGAGGTATGGCTGATGATAAACTCGGATACTCTATTTCTTGTTAAATCCGGACGTTTTCATTATACAAAAGTAACAGTCACTAATATGATCCTTGGGCTCTCGCCAAACCATAGGTACAACAAATTGCAATTTATTTCGTTTTCCCTTTGTCCACATGCGTAAAATCTCAAGACACTGTTTGTACACCTTGACAGGTGCCCAACGCTTATCTTGATCTCCAATTTTTATTTTAAATTATGCAAAATACGCTTTCCTGACAAATACGCTGATGGTTGTTCTTTGATTGGGAATGGTAAAACTGCCACATATATAACAAAATAAATCAGGGCTATTTAAGCACTTGCGGTGCGAAAAAGTAGAGTCAGATATGATCTAAATTCTAAAGTATGTATGTAAATAAAAACTTAACTCTGCTTAATTCACTATTATAGATACTGTAAATATAGGGTTTTCCAATAGGGACTTGACAACTTTCACTAATCATCAAACTGTCACCGTCAATTTATTCAGTAAACTCAACATTTTCATCATGGTAACGCATACTAACGAGCTACGTTCGCCGATTGGGTTCTGGAGAAGATGCGCCAAAATGATGAATTTCATCGCAAAATCATCTTCAGTGACAAAGCTCATTTTCGGCTCAATGGGTTCGTCAATAAGCAAAATATGCGTTATTGGTCGGGTGAAAACCCACATGTGCTTCATGAATCACCACTTCATCCACAAAAAATAACTGTTTGGTGCGGTTTACATGCCGGCGGCGTTATTGGGCCATATTTCTTCGTCGACGATAATGATCGTCACGTTCCTGTGAATGGTCAGCGCTATCGCGCCATGATCACCGTTTAGTTTTGGCCCGAATTGGAAGATATGGACTTGGACGACATGTAATTTCAACAGGATGGTGCCACAAGTTACACAGCACACGCTACAATCGATTTATTGAAGAGTAAATATGGTGAGCGTGTTATCTCAAGACATGGGCCAGTCGATTGGCCGCCTCGTTCGTGCGATTTGACGCCGCTTGACTATTTTCTGTGGGGCTACATTAAGTCATTGGCTTATGCCAACACGCCGACGACGTTGGAAGAGCTCAGAGCTTACATTGAACGCAAAATAGCGGCCGTTTCGGCCGAAATGTGTGGCCGAGTCATTGAAAATTAGGTCCAACGAATCGACCGCTGCAGACGTGCCCGCGGTGGCCATATGAACGAAGTTAAGTTCTATTCATAAATGTTTTGATTGTACTCAAGCCAATAATAAAGTTTTTGAAATATCGCAAATGGTTTGCCTTTTATTTAAAAAAAATAAGTTGTCAAGTCGTTATTAGAAAACCCTATATATTAGGTGATTCATAGTGAGGTTTGAATTCTAATAGGCTTCATCTCAGCAGCTTGGCTTGGCGTATTCGACAACGAGAGGATCTCATCCTAAAAGCGTTTATTTTCAGTGAATGGGCTCTGGAAAAACTCAATGAAAATCCGATGTTTTATCGTAAAATTTTGTTCAGTAGTGAAGCCCATTTCTGGCTCAATAAATACGTTAATAAACAAACTTGCCGTATTTGGGCTGATGAACAACCCGAAGAGTACCAAGAGCTACTATAACATCCATTAAAAACAACAGTATGGTGTGGTTTATGAGCTGGTAGAATCATTGGTCCATATTTCTTCAAAAAATGAGGCAAATCAGAATATTTACCGTTACCGCGCCATGTTAACGGACTATGTGCTTCCTGAAATTCAAGCACATGGTCTCGTTGAGCTCTAGTTTCAACAAGACGGGGCTACGAGCCATACAGCGCGTGAAATAATGGACTTGTTCAGAAATCATTTTGGTGAGCACTTAATTTCACGTTTTGCTACGGTAAATTGGCCGCCAAGATCGTGCAATATCACACCTTTGGACAATTTTCTCTGGGGATATGTAAAGTCTCAGGTCTTCTGGAATAAGCCAGCTCCGATTGACGCTTTGTAAGCCAACATTACTCGTGTTATACGCGAGATACCATCGCTATGCTCGAACGAGTCCGAATGGACCACCTCAGACGTAACCAAGGCCAACATTTACATGATCTCATTTCCAGAAAATAAATGCCATAAATGGTTTTTCTAACTGATATTAAAAAATTTAAGTTCACTTTCAAATTTATTTGGTTTCTTTTACATTATAAGTCACACCTCATAACGAATCACCGTATATAATACATGGGCTCACTTAGTCCGTGAAGTTTCTAAGAAAGGGCACCACTTGAATTAAATCCATACCTTTTCTAGTTAGTACCAATCTTCGAAAGATACGTGTATAAATTTGTCGGCTGTCGGAAGATTAGTTCTCGAGATATAGCGTTGTGAGTGAAGCAACTTTTGTTATTGTGAAAAAATTGGATTCAAAGCAATTTCGTGTGTTGATTTATCATTCCTTTTTTAATGGAAAAAATGCAGCCGATGCAAAGAAATGGCTTGATAAGTGTTACACGGACTCTCCAACCCGAACGAACCATTCGCAAGTGGATTGAAAAATTTAAAAGTGATCATACAAGCACCGAAGATGATGCACGCAGTGGACGTCCAAAAGAGGCTGCTTCAGATGAAAACATCAAAAAAGTCCACAAAATGATTACGAATGACCGTAAAGTGAAGTTGATCGAGATAGCTGAGGCTCTGAAGATATCAAAAGAGCGTGTTGGATATATCATACACGAATATTTGAAAGCTCTGTTCAAAGTGGGTGCCGCGTTTGCTCACAGTCGACCAAAAACAACAAAGTGTTGATGATATAGAGGAGTGTTTAAAGGTGTTCAACCGCAATAAAGCCGAATTTTTGCGTCGGTATGTGACAATAGATGAAACTTGGCTCCATCACTTCACACCAGAGTCAAGTCAGCAGTCAGCTGAGTGGCGAGCAGGCGACGAACCTCGTCCAAAACGACCAAAAACTCAACAGTTGGCTGGCAAGTTTATGGCATCCGTATTTTGGGATACACATGGAATAATTTTCATCGACTATCTCCAAAAGGGGCAGACTATCAACAGCGACTATTCGTTTGAAGGACGAAATCGCAGAAAAACGGTCGCATTTGAAGAAAAGGAAAGTGCTGTTTCATCAAGACAATGCACTGTGTCAAAAGTCGATGAAAACGATGGCAAAATTGAATGAATTCGGCTACGAACTGCTTCGCCACCCACCGTATTCTCCAGATTTTTCCCCCAGCGACTATTTCCTGTTCGCGGACCTCAAAAGAATGATCGCCGGAAAGAGATTTAAGACCGATGAAGAAGTAATCGCTGAAACAGAGGCCTATTTTGAAGCTAAACCGAAATCGTACTACAAATTTGGTACCGAAATATTGAAAAATTGTTTCAATCAGTGTATCGGCCTTGAAGGCAACTATATTAATAAATAATGTTGAATTTTGCAAAAACTTTGTGTTTTACTATAAAACGGCACTGAGTTTTCAGCCCATGTGTTACAAATATGGATCGAAGCACAACGTCTCTGTAGCGAAAAAACTTGACATGATAGAAGAAAACTAAGCACAGTTTTGTAATTAGCGTACCTATTTAACTGTAAAACAGCTTAAAAGTTTAACTCAACAGAATTTTTTTTTAATTGTTCCTCAGTGCTTTCAATTATCTAAAAGGAAAAAAAATAAAGAATGGCGACTACGCGAAATCTTTCCTAGTAATTCGATTTTTATCTTAACAGATTCTAAGATAGCCGAAGATTTTGGAGAAAGACTTTCCTCTTGTGAAACTTGCATGCACAAATACTTAAGTTTCTGTACATACCGCACTGTCCTCCAAGCCAATGGTATGTCTTTTCATTAGGCAAGCTGAGTTTAATACCCGATTAAGATATTGGATACAGCCCAACATCAATCAGATCCTTAACTTTGAACACTACAAATTCGAGAATGGTTAGAGACCGGCACGTATGCGAAGTGCATTACTGATGAACAGATCAGATTCCAGAGCTCTAAAAAAGTTAATTGTGCTTCTTTTAGAGGTCCGTTTATTTAAAATAAAATAAATCGCACATAGTAGCGACCATAGTATTGGCTTTAAATCAAATTATTGATAATATTTCCGATCAGCTGGCTTCTCGGCGTAGACTAACGAATGTTTAACGTGTTAAATCAAAGACAATTCAAAGTTTGTGACTAGTGAAACCATAGCTCTAAAGGGTCAGTAATCATGGATCTATAATGCTTTGCATTGGCTGGAAGAAATATGGACCAATATAACTACTATCCCATAAAGCACACGAAACAGTGAATTTTTCTTAGCGTCTCATATCCATGAGACATCCATGACATCCATGACATATCCATTCAATAGAAACTAAGTTGAAAAATAGAACAAAAAAAAAAAAAAAATCTCTACGTATTGTCGAAAAGAAAGAAATCCTGAATCTCGCCAGAGCTAACGGACTGTTTAACATAACGGGTACTTACATTCCGAAGGATACGATAGAACGCAACCTCCGATACAGTAATTTCAAGCTTAACAACAAGGAATGGAAGATTTCTGAAATGGGGAACCGCATCAAAGATGATATGAAAGTTGTGGTTAAATTAATTCACAAATCTATGCCGCTACTACGTAAAGCCAAGTAGAATGTCAGGTCAGGATAACCCCATCCAAAATCAGACTTTGGACAGTCGACCTGCGTAGGAAGACGAAGAGGAATACGAACGATAATCGACAAAAACTACACCGATGCATCGATAACACCTGGCTATGTTAAAATTATCGCTTTTACCGATCAAAAATCTCTTGATCTTTACATCAAACCAATAGGTGTGTTAGGAAAGATTTGGCCAGGTGCAAAGCTCGAGGTCGTGGCTAAGGAGGATATCCCTAGTAAAACTAGAGCCCGCACTTGGATCCCAGCCGAACTCTCCTTCCCAGAAAGTATAGTGGAGATATTATATAGATACGTGGCGCTTATAGATACGTGTTAATTTTGATCATTAAGGAATCCCTTAACCCTCTAACGCAGACTTAAGGCATGCTTCGGTTTGGTTACGAGTAAATTCACTTAACGGGTTATAAAAAGGATTAACTGGATGCTGAAAAGCAATCTCCTCCTTCTTTAACCGATTTGCCAAATTCAACATCAGATTTTGGAACGTCGATATCTCTTCCTGAAATGTGTAGCGACGATTCCAATTTCAACCTAGCGACAACCAGGTCTTTGATTTTCTCCTCTGACACGCTTTTGGAAATGGAAACCAATGACAAATTAAAAAGAGATCCTTCACGATTAGAAGGTGAAGATTAGCTCTTGGGCATATGTTTAAAATCGGAGGACTCGAATAGCACCGTGGTGGAGGCTACTCTGGTAAATTGTTATAGAGATGCGATTTCTCTTTAATCTTTAACACTCAAAAAAGGCTTCAGCCGCACTTATTCTGATGATGATGTCAAAAAACGCAGACGACATTAACCTAATCCAGAAATCATAGATCGCAGAAGACGTGGTTCGTAGTCCTGGCACACCTGTATACGCATCGCTCTGTACAGGAGACAAAGGTAAGATTAGAATTTGTATATTAATGAAACGTAGCCTTAATGTATGCTTACTTTCGAAGCTCCGACATAACCGTTGCCAAACTGAAAACTGACAAATGCATCTACTGGCTGGTATCGGCCTATTTTAACCGCGATAACATTGGTGAAAACCAAGAAAGGGGGGTATTGAAAGCTGGAAGGCTTAAAACTGGACTCATCATCGAAGACTCATCACAAGGTATGGGATAGTACTAATATCAAAGTTAGAGGTGAGTCGCTTTTTGAATATATTATAAGTACTAACCTCTTTGCTTGCAAAATTAACAATGAGCCCACTTTCACAACAAAAAACCCACAGAAAGCGCTAGATATCACTCTTGTCTCTGACAACATCATTCAAATGATAACGAACTGGATGGTATCGTCTGAACACTTATTTTCAGGCCATATTTCGGAATTATCGGAAAACTGATTTTCAGCACTATCCGCTGAACTGTTAAACCCGTCACATAAGTCCAACAAGCTTGACATGAAAGTCAAGGATTTCACCCTGGCTTTCAATCAGGCAATGGCGGCTGCCTGCCTTCTTATTTAACCTAAAGGCACTAGTTGACATCAGCACTGGGACCGCTTAGTAACGCTTGCTGAAAACTTTTCAACTAAAAGCAAAAGGCATAAGAAAAGTGACTGACTGGAACTCATGCAAAGTACCCCTCAAAATGTATAAAAAAATGACAATCCTGGAGGTCATTCTGTGCCAAAATAACAGAAACCTCTGAGGCATCGCGGCAAAGAAAAATCCTTTCTACAAATCCTATGATGCCTAGCTGTTTCATAAAAACCGATGACTCTTGAACAATCTCAAGTGATGAATCAGTGAACTTGCTACTGGACACTTACTTTGCAGGTAGTTCTCTATTCGCGGCCAGTACCAACCACAACAACTGTGACTAAAATTCATGGTCTGATTTCAACAGACAAGCTGCTTTGGGTGCTCCATAGCTTCAAAGCATAATACCCGCCGAACTGCAAAGTTTCTCAGATATTATCCTTCCTAAAGAATCATGAAGAGCTGTGTAGAATTAATCTATATTGCGCGGTCATCTAGAGAGAGCCCCATCAATGACATTGTTTAATGAAAAGAAGGGACAGAGCAATGTACTGGCCTTATCGTAAACGTTTTCGGTACTTAACGCCTCCTAATGGCTGCTATGATTTGACCAGTTAAAAGATGCCGGTCATAGGTCTTTTTGGTAGCAGGACTACCGGTAGTCCCTACCAGGACTAAAAACGCGGTACCATGGGAGTCAGGGAGTATTTCGGTTCGGTCCGGGCGTGACTTAAGGAGATAGGCCCCTTGTGGGAATGTCACGGTAGCTGTGGTTTAAGCCCAAAGTAGCGGGAAGGGTCTTTGACACAATGTGGAGTTGCCAAAAGCTGGGTGCTGTGACCCTAAGATTAGTTAGAGGTTTTAGATCATCTTCGACCCATACCAAGGGTGGAATATGTGCGTCCAACACAAGTTCAACTTTGGTATATTTTCTTAAATAAATAGCGATAGCAAGGCGTATCCTTGCTCCCATGGATGTATGGACAACATGTGGAATTACGTTTTACATAACAGGCGTCCACGTAAACCACAAGAGACTCTGTCATCGAGAGAAGAAACTGATCTCATGTTATCCCAAAGGACCTCAGATCTATAAGTCTATCATCGTTCCTTCTGAAAACTCTAGAACGACTTATTGTTATCCATATACGATCTAAAATTTATCCACGACTTCTATCAATGGCTGAACATGCTTACTGTAAAGGACAGTCGATAGAAACGGCTCTGCATTTACTAAAAGGTCAAATCAAAGGATCTCTACAATATAGAGAGTATACAGGTCGCAAGGCGGCGTTCTTTCAGGACTTTTGTGGAACTTAGTGGTTAATGAACTGCTGATGTACCTGGAAGTGGGTGGTAGCAAGGTATGTGCTTATGCGAAAGACGTTCCTATAGCCGTCTCAGGTAAGAATCCTAATACCGCAATCAACGGTACCAGTCAAGTCTTTTCCGATACAGCAAAATATCTGGGTCGCTTTTTTGACAGGAAACCAATATTCAAGAAAGATTCAAGAAAACTGCAGTAGCTTTATTTTCTTGCAAAAACGCCAATTAGAACAAATAGGGCTTTCAACCTCACATAACCTACTGACTATATATCTCAGTTATAAGAACGATACTCGCTTACGAGGTGGTTGTCTTGCAGACGGCCTTAGACAATGCAATCAACTGCAGGAGACTAAGCATAGCCCAAGGGCTTATGCGTAAGTGGAGCCCTGATTTATTTTTGGCCACGCTAATGTTTTTAATATTCCAGGAATCCTCCCCGAGTGCATCGATTACACTATACCTCTATACCTATACTATCTTAATAAAAGTCATTAGATTCTATTAGATGTCTACTTCAATCTTCAAAAGTAAGCAGTATAGTACAATACTAGAAACTGATCAATACATGACTTACCCTATATCCATGGCAACGGTTACGAACAGTCTACCAATCAAGTATGTGTCTTTGTGCCAGAAAAATAACATGGATTGGCCATTTGAGTTTTAAAGTTTTCCATGTACAATAATTGCGCACAAAATGTCGCTTCAATTAAAACAAATAAAATTAAACGAAATAAAAACATGAACCCAAAAAACAAATATCATCGGGCAGAAAACCGTCAGGCATTAAATAATTCTGTATATGTACCTTGTGCAAACTTTTGTTTACTTTTATTCTTAATAAATTGATTTGCAATTTTTACTTCGTAGATTGTAACTACATAAAGCAATTAAATCATATCACTCAAATAAACTTAAGGAAATGAGTGAGGTACTATCTTGCCTACTTTTACCTTATTTCTTAGGGCAACGCTGCAATCAATATTAAATCAATGCTTGTGAAGCGCTGTCGTAAAGAGCCTAGGACTCCGCGTTCAGCATAAGATTCAGCTCTGCTGGCTCTATGGCCACAAACGAGTGGCAATGATAGAGTGGGAGGATACCCACTACTTTCTACAGTCCAGTCTCATTAATACGACACCACTTTAAGGCTAACAGGATTGCTAAGATCTACTCAAAGACCAAATGTCAACCAACGTCAGATTAATAGCGGAAAATACAATTAGCAATCGCAATCCAATTTTTATCCCGTCCCGATTCGCCCTCCTGTGCTCCTCAATGATTCTACAAAGACCCATATGTGATGAGGTACTACGGTGCATACCTTAGCATATCTTTATTTAAAGGATTGTAGATGGAAGGTAGGAAGTAACTTTAAACTGTTTGTTTAGACCAGCTCATCAATTTCGCGTTATATTTTGTTGTTGAATATCTTCCTCCAAAGACTGTTAATACAAATGGGACTGAGTGTCTTACGAAGGATTTTTCTCTCAAAATGACCGAGGATATCCTAATCCGATTACGAGCGATTCCAACAGGTAATTGAGGAGGTTTCATTTCTGTATAGTAGGCACACGTATCTGAGTTTTCATTCATCTGACCTACACTCTTCTGACTAAATCATAAAAATTAGTTGGTGCATGCTCTCTATAAAGTCATTTCACGTCCACTGAACCGTGGGTTACTTTGTTGGATTTCAGCTTTCATATTGCTATTCTTACTTCATTTTGGTAAAGTAAAAGGAAGTTTTAGTTACAATCGTCTAAGTTTAATGATGTGTTCTGCATGACGGCGGGATGTTGGGCTTCTTCGCCTTTATATAGTCTGCAGAAAAAAAAATTCCATATTCTCAGGAATAAAGGTTCTTGTTGCCTTCATACGTTCTTCTTACTTGCTTCCGTACGTTATTTCTGAAGCATAAGCTCTCAATATCTTCGATCGCGCGCTTCCCATGATCTTTTTTCTTCTTCTGGAGCAGCCCGTCACTTCTGCTCATATAGCTCAACAGCGGCTCGTGTCCTTCGTTGCAGCGGTGCTTTATACGCTTCTTGTTAAGCTGCAAGTGCTTTCTAGCATTCGTCATCAAACCAGAGATTTTTTGGTGCGACAGTTGCGGCATCTTTCATGGCACGTTGCCATTGTTTCCGATATTATTTGGTATTTTATGCTGACGGCATAGGAGTAGTTAAGAGGTTTCGGGAGATCTTGCCATTGCAGCTTCTCTAAGTTATATATTCACACAGTAATTCTTCTTTGTTGTAGTGCTTACGAATTACACATTCTTACTTGGCTGCAAGGTAGTAATCCGAATCAAAACCAAAGATGTCCTTTCCTATTCTGGCTATCCTATTCTCATGTCTATTGTCGAAGAGCTCGTTAAAATATTCTTTTGTGGCGTCATCCATGGTACGAGCATGGTATTGTTAGTGAGTTTAGCCTTGATGCTGATTTTAAAAACACACTCACTTGTCGGAACTTGAACTTCCGAACACATCTGTACCCTATAGCAATTCACTATCGTATACACCCAGCCCATCCCGTCGAACTTCCTGGATGGCGCATAATAGTAGTCAACATCGTCTGCTAATTCTTCGACTGCACGTAGCCTCTTAAGGATCCGAACATTGGGCGTGCATATCAGATAGTCGTTGTTCTGGGGGTCCAATGGTAAAGTCATCCATTACTGAGGCTTGTTTTACTATGGGACCTTTTGATTTTTCCATGGAAGGGATGCCCAACGTTCAACCAGGAGAGCCAGTTTCTTGGTTTTAGTCCCAAAATAAAAGGCCGGATTCTTAGTTCGCCAGTCAAGAGATCATTTGCAAGCACCTCTTTTTCAAAACACTGCCTCAGTCTTGAAAGACCCTTACTGACCTGCATTAGCTGAAATAAAGCTTTCGTGATCTGACTGCATACATCACAGTTGATTCCATCGAATGGATTTCTCCGTTATACGCTCTCCTTCCGAGGAGCTCTTGTTAGACATCTAAGCACATTTGCCTATCAGGTCAGCAAGAAACGCTTCGTCCGGTATATGTATGTCACCCCACTGAGCTGGCGCTTAGATCCCATTTGTAACTTTTTGGGCTATCCCCCATGTACTAGGCCATATGGGTCGGGTATCTGTGATAACTAATAACACTTAAATCTGAGCTTAAAAAATTAGCAAAGAAACGAAAACTATCCGATCTGAATACATCCCGTACGAGGTAAAGATACTTTAGTCCTCCTGTTACCTTTTAAAAGTAATTGAGTAGAACTACCAAAAAAAAAAAAAAAAATGTAAATAACGCTCTACTTTACTTGCTATTGAAATTGTTCTTTTTCGGAAATATAAAGTCAATCCTTGAAGCTGTTATGCGAATAGTATCCACTCATTGTCAGTCCGTGCTGTCATCTCAACGAGCAACCTTTCAATAACATGCAGCTATGAGTATTTTTCGGTTAACCATTACCTTCTACGTTATCTTCGTCATTTAAAACCGACAACTTTCTACACTTTACCACATCAACCGCAGAATCACAAGCACTCGAATTTTGAATATCACTCCAACAGCATCCAACCCAATCCACGCAATTCTCTCCTTCTTCATCTGGGTCCCATATCCAGCAGACTTTAACAAATTTACGCTTCTATTAGGTATACAAGTATAAGTATCAGTTCGACTAAAATCCTTCCTCGGCAATTCATATTATTTTATAGTTCCATTCCATCCATGGGCACATGGCTCCATGATTCCATAACACCATGACTCCATCACTCCATTGCTCCATTTTTAGCTTCTCCATACTGTGGTTTATGGTGTTTCTCTTTTCGAGAGCAGATGATGATTTACATTTCATTTAAATGAAACGCTACACTGCTGCCGTAATGGTTAGTGTTCTCGTCAGTAATCTAAGCCGTCACCACCTCTGTCAGCTAAGGATAGTGCTTTCCTTAGTTTTATGACGAGCTCTTAGGGGAGACTGCTGCACAACGCCCATAACCACTAAAACGACCAACCGACTACAACTACGATGACGACGACAATGACAATGACGACGACGACGATGATGATGGGGAGTGGACCGGGACGTTAACTCTTAAACCCTGCTACACAAACTCAGTGAAAGGTTAGTTTTAAAATCAAGTCGCGTTATCTTTACCTTTAAGATGACAACTCGAAGAAAATGATGGGACCAACCACAGGAAGATCGAGAAGACCCTGGGCCCATCTCTTAAAAAAAGGACAAAGACGTAGGGGCGCTCAAATAAATAGATGGCAGCAGGAGATTCTTAAAGATATGGTTGATGTTCTTGTATCTTGTATTTGGTGTTGGTGTTGGTATTTCTGTTTCTATTTCTGTTTATGTTTGTCGTTGTAGTTTTTGTTGTTGTAATTAATGGCACTCCTGAGAAATTACCATTTAATGGAAGATTTGACAAGGGTACTTACTCCGTTGGTTGTTCTTTGTGGTTTGCGTTGAACTGAATCCTGTGCTACAAACAGACAGACAAGACAACACAGGACGTCTTATACTGAGCGGTTTTTGAATAGTAACAGCAAAATGTGTGCGAATAATGATGGTTGTCTTTGCATTTTTTGATTAGGGGTTGGGGGTTGTGGGTTGGATACTGGGCTGTTAAGATGTTGTTGGTTGGGAATTGTAAATTGTGGGGTTGCGAATCCGTTTGTATCCGCATTGGTTTGCGTTGTTCTGGAGGCAAAATGAATTGCAGGGATGTTCTTGATGCTGATGAGTAATTTTTTCGGTATTTGTTCGGAAAGGTAATAAATTCGCAGCTAAATTGTATTATCTTAAGGAATTCAAAGCTGAATTGCATTTAATCAAATGATAGAGGGTTTGTTTGCTAAGCTACGTCAAGTTGACAAGGGTGTAAATTGGTTTACACTTTGAATTAAAAGGTGACTTTAAGTCACCGTGGAGTTTTATGTCGGATAAAGCGTTCTTATCTTCGTTTTCTTGTTCCTGTAAGGAAATGTCAAGTTAGGTCCCCAATTATGCAGAAAACGCTCATTATCCTTCAGCTGATTGAAAATGTGTTCTTTGTTCTTTTTGGATTCAGACCAGATCTACCCAGGCTTGACGTTAAACCTACATTACAAAGTATCAATATTCTGTTTAACATTTATTATCCAGCTAAAGTTTCGATAACAAAAACAGAATGAGTAGATTTTTCTTAGTTTTGAGAGCTCTAACCAGGGACGTAGGCATTCTTAGAGCAGGTTGGAGTCATTAAAAGCTCTCCTGCGAGCCTTGGCTAGTAGCTCTTAAGCGATATAACTTCCCGTGTTTCCATTGTCATCTGGAACCTTAAACAAAATTCAGTTAATTCAGCCTTCCGACGTCATGCAGCGAAATCTTGCTTTCTCAAACTAGCTGGGAAAATGTTGAATTTGAAGCAAGGCTCTAAGCGCAACTTAGCTGTCGCTAAATATGTAAGTACTTCGTCCCATCCACCGACTCTTCACAATATACAATAGTTCGTTGACATCAGAATTGCATACACCTCTGCTTGTAAGAAAGATGCAAGTTTTCCTAACGAGGAATGAAAAACCGACTAGGATCTTCCTGGGCACGAGCAAAGTCGATATCGTATTTTTTTTTTCTGGAGCAGAAGTTCTAGAGTTATTGCATCAGATAATATGTCCGTAAGACCAGAGTCAAAAGATAGCCGACGCACAGTGTCATTAAAACTATAGTGAATTGATCCACCTTCCACTGCCATGGAGAAAACTTAATGTAGTCTTCATTACCAAGGCCGGAATATGCTCTCATGATGTCCCAAATCACCTCAGATATATAAGTATATCATATTTCATTGTAAAAAATGTAGAACGACATGCCTACTCTAAAAGTCAGTAGTCAGCATTCGCTGACTAGACACATCGAACGATCGCTACAATACAAAGAGGCGCCTTTAATAACGTCAATACATCCGCAATCACGACTGCGCTATCATATCTGCAGGTAGGCTACTCACTTCGGAGTTGATCAGTGCTATGCTAAATAGCAGGATAATCAGCTCTAAATTGGGTGGGACTTCTGCTAAAAAATGCGGTAGTAGAGGCACGCCGCAAGGTAGTAAATGAACTGCTGATATATGGTACTTGAAAGCGGAAGGGAGCAGGGTGATTGCCTATGATTACGACGTTGCTATAGCCATCTCAGATAATTATCTAAATACGATCAAAGAACTCCTTCAGTAAGCTCCCAAAAAACTGAACTTGTCCTCTTTTCTAGGAAACATAAAATTTCAACTATAGACCCTCTCTCCATAAACGATACCAGTTTAGTGTTTTCCGATACAGAAAAATATTTTTGACTGGAAACTAAACTGGAAACCAAACATTCAACAAAGAGTCAAGAAATTACAATGAAAATATAAATACCTCTTGCAAAAAAGCTATTGGGAACAAATGCGGTCTTCAAAATCACATAACCTACTGCTTGTTCTCATTTATAAGAACGATACTCACCTGCGAGGTTGTTGTCTGGTGGACGGCCTTAGACATTGCAGTCAACTGCAAGAAACTACGTCGAATCCAAAGAACAGCATGCCTATGCATAAGCGGAGCTCTACGCTCCACTCCCTCTGCCGCGCTAGACATTCTGTTTCACTTGACACCCATCGACATCTTCAGCAGGCAAGTAGCTGCGACTGCAGCTATTCGCCTTAAAGCGACTACACAGTGGACAAATAATTTATTTGGTCACACTAATACTCTTTATGTATGTATTAGGAATCCACATAGATAATAGCGATTACACCATACCTGAATCTAGATCCTTCTGGGAGGAAGATGATTTAATGAACGACAAGTCTATCCACTTCTTTACGGATAGATCTTTAACCGATAGCAGGGTTGATGGCAGTATTTTCTTAGGTAAGCTAAATCTAAGCCTCTTCTTTCGTCTTCCAAACCACTGTAGCATGCTCTGTCCTGCCTGAAGAAAAACTTGATATCTGCAGAGGATATACGAATCTTTTTGGATAGTCAGGCCGCTATCGCGGGCCACAGGGACATTACAGGGAATTGTAGGGTCAACGAACTCATTAAAATTGGAACCATTTTACCTATTCTACCGAAAAAGGGTAGCATGGGTATAGCAATCGCTACGTGCAAGTTATTATTTAATCTGGATGCTAGTAAAGGACCGACCTTAGATGGACCGGTGGACACCGGTAGCTGTCGTCACTGGACGCTGCCTTATAGGCAAACATGGAAGAAGGCTTGGCACAGGCTTTGCACTTTTACAAGCGATTTCTGTAGAAGCTGAATGGACGAGGAGGAAGACGAGAAAATCCTCCACCTTTTCTGTACTTGTCCAGCACTCTCACAGAAAAGAAAACTCCACCTAGGAGCTTTCTTCTACAAAGACTCAAACGATCTAAAGAATACAGACGTTAATAGTCTCCTGCGCTTCATCATAAGTTCAAATTGGTTCAATGAGTAAGGGGATCATAGATCTACGTGGCAGCACAGCGAGCCAATAGGCCTAAGTGGGTTGGTTTTCCAACCGTCAATCTCACCTAACCTTACCTTATTTTAATTATTATAGAAGAATTTTTTTTCAAAAAAGTTTTGAACTCTAAGACCCTTGTTTGGAACTACTACAGTAGTGGCAATCACGTTTGTCTGCCCGTTTACAAATCTAAAAGCTTTTCAAGAGTCTGCAGATGATCTCAAAATGTTAACCACTTCAATGTTTTTTTGCAAAAGCACCACCTTCTTTGCAAGACAAATCCGATTAAAGTCCATGTTCGCTGGTACATGGTATATTTTAAAAATAATTAAAATGTCTTGGAAATGCAACCGACTTATTCTCAGTATTCTGTTCTGTTTGCATTATCTGCTTTATTTGGTGAAGTATGTCTCTTTAATGATTTCTGTAAGTAGTAGGATATTTGGCTGTATATAGTCTTTGAAGTTCCACATTTAAATTATTTTGGTATACTCGTATGTTTCGATTTTTGTCATTCAATGTCAATTCCGAAAGAAAACTTTATGTGTTTAGGTTCTCGTCAACTTTAATTAATTTTGATTGGCATGTCATGTATAGCAGCTATTTGAAAGTATTTTAAGAGATTGTTCCAATATAAAGAGATAGGGCAGTAATCAATTACCGAACACGCAGATCCACGGATAAATGCTTACTGTGCGCAAAAATTCCCTTCGAAACTTTTGTTTAAAATATAACAGTCGAATGGATCCGTCATTTCAAGGATTCTAGCCCCCTCGCTATCACAGGCCACATCTTTAGACTTCCGGATTATATTCATATCCGCTAACAAAATTGTTATTTACGTGCCCTATTCTTCCGTTAAGATAACCAACCATCATGAAACTCACTGCTTTCAGAATTAAAAGTATGGTAGATCGTTCAGTTTATCGTAATCATGTTGCCAGTGACTGCCATTTAAGTAAAGCGGCACTATGGCAAGATCCTTATTATCTACCTTAACAAAAAAAAAAAAAAACAAAACGTGTGCTTCTTCTATTTTCCTCAGTTTGACAACTGCACCACCTTCCAAAGTTATTTGACTTCACTCCATTAATCCATTCTTATTCATAATTTGCTAATAAATGGAAAAAGGATATCAAAACTCTTTATGCAGTTAAAAAAAATTCTGCTTATACCAATTTATTTGTTAGACTTGCTACATTATAACTTAAAATTCGTAATTCTGAAAAGCTAATATTGTTTTGGTGACAGAGACCACTCATTGTCGTAGATTCAAACTCTTCACTGCGGTTAGTTTCTTGTTTGCATCCAATGTAGGTTCTTGGTTATTAAATGCAGAATCGCAAACATCGGTTGACATTAATGAAGAGGATCTTGCCACAAACTTTCAAGGGAAGGAATCTCTCCAAAAATTCCCCTAAGGTTTTTCTCACCACACATCAACTACTCTGAAGAATCGCTGATTAGTATCTTATTAGTGACATACTGTCTGGCATCAATTTACGTAATTTTCACAGTTGAGTTGATTCCACGAAGTCCTTTTATAATTGGGAGAAGTTTGGCCCTTCTCTGTGTTGGATATCCTTATGAAGGTATCTTCATCGCGTTGCGCAGGATCCTCCAGGCAGCATGTCGCGATCTTATCTTAATCATCACTATCGCTGTACGTGGATTTAGACCTGGCATACTGTAAGATGATTCGATGCCGGTTTTAGAACCATTCTGATCCAGCAGTCCAGAGTAAATATCTTTTGCTTTATCCTTCATGTCAATATTGCCTTCTGCAGGTAAATGTACGACAATGCTACATTCTGCGTTTTTTTTCCATAAGTTTGTCTATCTAAGACTTGAAAAGTCTATTTCGCAATTGGTAAATTTTATAGAAAAAATCATTTTGTACTAGATCCACGTTTACTTTACGTCAAAACTCTCAATCTCCTTGAATACTCATTTTAGTATTCTCCGAGTTCCGAGAACTTTTTATGTCCTAAACAACGAAGTTGTTGTATTGAAATTCTACTGGCAAAATTCATGGCTTTGCGGATCGTATAGTACTTGTCCTCACATCATTAGGACAGGTTGATCCAACAATCCAATAAGGTATTTTTCACCCGAAACAGCCAATAGGTTTTCAAACCGGTATTAATAAAGTCCATGTATTTACACACTAGCTTAGGACTCTAAAGATAAAGCTCACCTTAGTTGAGCGAGAGAGGCCTGTTTGACGCGTTCTTAATGTCATAATCTTTATTTTTAGCGGAGCCTATGTAACAGAAATGACGTTCCTTACCACCATGAAGTTACACTTGCCTTTTATGACGTTTCGTACAGTAGTTCTTCTTTGCTTGAAAACACATTACTCAAGTGGCGCTCACTTAAAGCGCCTCTGCTTCAATACTTGCAAACGTACCTATCACAGCGCATTTAATTCTTCCCATAATAACACTTTTGTCCTCGTAAGCAAGCGCAATTGTTTCAAGAATGATATTAAAATAAAATCGCTTGACAGCTTTTCACCTTAACATTTTGCATTGAAGTCTTTAAATCTTTGCCGACTTTGACGAAACGTGCAAATTTTCCATCTTCACCCTATATTGTCATAAGCGTTTTTAAGGTCAATGATACGAGAAAGGTTTTATTTATCAATTTTGGAATTTGGTTTTCTCCACGACTATTCTCAGTGTAAAATCACAGTGGTATGGATGTATTACGTTATTAGCATCGCTCATCGCTAACACTATGAGCTTTAAAAAGCCAAAACACTAAGACTTTCCTGCCCCAACTGCATCGTCTTAATGGACAATCATCCAGTCAATCATCTTCAAGAAACAGATCCAAAATACTATAAAAGGAAATTTGAGCCTTCGATTTATATAGGGTGATTCATCATAAGGTTTTATTTATAATCTAACATAAAGCATATAAATTTGAAATAGA
Source organism: Volucella inanis (assembly GCA_907269105.1). NCBI lineage: Eukaryota > Metazoa > Arthropoda > Insecta > Diptera > Syrphidae > Volucella > Volucella inanis. The sequence continues at coordinate 228,672,581 of OU026153.1, read as the reverse complement.
ACTTAAAATTTTTATTATCTGTTAAAATATCAATTCATGGCATTTATTCTTTAAAAATAACATCATGTAAATGTTGGCCACAACTATTTCTGAGGTGATCCATTCTGAAGATCCAATTTTGGGCGACTCGTTCGAGCATAGCGCCCGGTATCTCGCGGATAACACGAGGAATGTTGGCTTCCAAATCGTCAATCGTATCGGGCCTTTTCCGGAAGACCTGAGACTTTACATATCCCTAGAGGAAATTGTCAAAATGTGTGATATTGCACGATCTAGGCGGCCAATGTACCATAGAAAAAACGTGAAATTAAGTGCCTACCAAAATGATTCAAAAAAGCCTATTTAAAATCAAACCTCACGATGAATCACCCTATACATGAAGTCTGTATGTGTACCAGAAGGCCCATTCAACAAGACTGGAAGCAGAGCGGTTGAGATTGTCGGGTGTGGCCGTCTATGATATCCCAGAGAGGATACTGGTTATTAACCAGCCCAATTAGGTGTCGAGAAATTCACTTTGGAAATCCAGAAACTTGTGACGAATTTGATAATCACCTTGAGTTCGTTAAACCTTCATTATGTGCCTCAGTGCGTCGTATTTTGGCCTCAGCATCTATCAAAGACTAAATTATATTAGATTAGTTTAAGGAAGTAACTGAAGCTGACTCGAACCGCAACTTTTTAAAATGCTATAATTTTTTATTTTTTGATAAATTTTATTGTGCCAAAGCAAAAAGTGTTGGAAAATACATAAATTTTCAAATTGTATCAGTAGTTCTCAATATGTCCACCTTTGGCGCGAATAATCTGTGGTATTTTTTCCCATTCCCGGCGAAGTGCTTGTTTGAGGTGGTCCAAACTTTGATATTTTTTAGTGCCAATCTTCGCCTTCAAAATATGCAAAAAATGTAGAACATTGTTTTATAACTAATCTTGGTTGACGCGCACTTTGTGAGACGGTGCCGAGTCTTGTTGAAATGTTCACGGTCTCCGACCGAAATAATTGTTTGCCCAAATCTTCAATACTGTCTCTAAGATAATTTCACGGTATACGATCGCATTAATTTTGACGCCACGGTCCAAAAATACGAGCCGAGAGCGACCATCGGCGGTTATGGCGCCCAAACCATCTCCATCGGTGCTACCTGCTTTCTGGTGGCCGTCCGAAGGTGTAAATTTTCGAAGGACCTCTCTGGCAAGTAAACTCGGTCATTTTGTTTGTTGACATATTGCTCGATAACAAATAGCGACTCGTCGGAAAAAAACAAATTCGGCAACTCACCACTTTCGTGCAAGCGTAGCAACTCCTTCGCCCTTTCGACTCTAACTTTTTTCTGTTGCGATGTAAGATCGAGTGCTTTTTGGAACTTTAATGTCTTGAACCCAAGCTCATTTTTCAGTATGTGTTGCATCCGTTCCAACGATATGTTGAGCTTACGAGCCATTTTTCTTCCACTTCGACGCGGATTTCGCTCAATTCGAGCCTTCACTTTCCGAACCATTTCTGCTAATGTTGCTGTTTTTTTATGACCACCTCCATGGCGTTTTGCAAGCTGCCAATATCACGGTCACAAGCTATGGTTCGATACATACATTATCTGCTTAATCGGCTACAGAGCAGAGGATATGTTCTGTGGTTTCTTCGTCCTCACATGCGACAGTTGTTTTCTTGTGCCATTTTTTGAGGTTATATCAGAAGCAGTGTTAGTAAGTAGGGCCGCTTTGTTGTCAGAGAAAATATAAATGTTCTTGTTGGTGGCAAATATATTTATGTTCTCCCTTATTCAGAGCTCTAATGCGAGTATCTCAGCTTGAAATATCGGTAGTTTCTCGACTAACTCCAACTCCTTGAATCCGTTGGTAAAGGCCCTGTGTGAACTATTTTGGAGTCATTCTCATCCACTGAAATAAGCATGTAGGCGTTTCTAAACCTTCTATCTGTATTTGGAGATGAAGAGTTGGTAGGCTTAGCAGAACCGGTGCGATGACTGCTGTTCTCATTGCACCCGTAGTTTGTACACAGGTAAGTCTTTGAAGTTTATTTAGTCCAGCCCGTGTAGTTTTGTGCTATTAACCTAGCAAATATTGTGTACGTCCACAGTGTCATCTTTGGGTTTGGGCTACTTTTCGTAGTCCATTTTGATATCCTAGCTTTTTCTTTGGTTCGTTGGAAACGTTGGAAGTGTTTTCTTCTCTTGGTGAAAGCAACCATGGTGTTTTTTTGGGGGGTGGGAGGGGGGCTGACGTTTAGCCCAACTTTCTTGCAGCAGTAAGTAACAAGATTGTATGGCGTTTGAAGGATCTCCGAGATAGTTTTTTTCTCCGCTTTTTGCCTCTGATAAGGATGACATTGCGAGACATCAGCGTATCCTTGGACATAGAAACCGTCCTTGGCAAGTAATTTACTCCGACGGACGCCTGTGAATGCCGTAATCCTGGTTCTGTCAGTAGTTAATGTAGCGGTGATACCATATTTCTATCATATAGCTAATCATTAAGTAATCCAGTTTAATGTAGTATTTCCTACTCCTGTGTTATGGAAAGAAGTAGCCCACAGCAATTTCTTTTTCTCTGATTTCTCAGTCTTTGTGGTGAGTTCCTGAAGAATATGTGTTTTCAATTTTCCTGGTAGATAGCAACAATGGGTTCCTATATGTTGGATCACCCCTGATATGTCTATCAAGTATGTTTTCCATTGTTTTCAAGAAACAAGAAGCTTTATAGGTCTGTATGTTTTGGGTAAGTCAGTTGGACCCTATCTGCTTTGGGTATAAACTTAAATGCTACCTGTTTTTAACCTTTCGGTTTGTAACCTTAGGCATTGCTGGTTCTGAATACAATAACGTAAAGCCTTTTTGGAGAAATGCTGGGAAGATTCCATCAACAGGGTCTTTATATGGGTTAATGGCTCAATTTATTTTGCATTCATAAAAAAAAATCCTTTTACCTCTTTCGGTCCTTTGGTCTGGTTGGGCTATATCTCTGGAGAGGTGGAATTTGAGAAATGGGTTTCGACCGCATTCCACATAGGTGCCATTCTGTATTTTTATTAGCCTAATACGGTTTGTGTGCTGTTTGGATATAATTCTGTGGATACGAACGCTGCTTCAAATGTCAGGTAGATCTTGGCATAACTTTTTCCATTATTCTACTTTAGATCTTCCAATTTTTCGGTTATACTTTGTGAGTGATTCATGATACTTAACCCATGACTTGACTTCACTTGACTTGACTTGACTTAATACCGCAGAGGCGGCATTTGCATGCTGTAAATAAACTTGGATGCACCGTAGTCCCATAATAAGATCTGTTGTTGGGATATGTCGGCAAAATTGTCTGCACTTTTAGCTTTCAAAGTGGACTGGCTGACTTCTGAGGTCTTAGACTTTGAAGACAAGTCTTATGAAGTTTTTGATCTTTGAGGCTCTTTAGCCGTATTAGCTGAAAGACAAATTTTGGATAAGCTAGCACCCCAGCTAGCTAGGACTCCAGTCGTCTTCTTTTATTCTAATCAAGATCCGCGGCCTAGAGTGTAATGCTTAGAAAATTCTTCCACTGCGAATATAATGGTTTCGCCTCCACTCTTCTATTTAATGACCCTGAGGACTCGCCATCTTTTTGTGGATACGCCGGAGTTTTGTTCTTAAACGAAGACAAGAACGAATAACTTGCGAATCACACCAGAGTAATACGCAAATTTACGTCTTTGTATGGATATGAGCGAGTTTTTGGTAACCGTATCATGACAGATCATCGACCACCATCAGTTTCTAGCAGATGTGGCTAAAAATCTTAGAATGAGCCAATTTTTGTTGGATGTTTCGATCTCTTTTTATAGTCTCTTCTCTGATCTCCTGGTTCGTTGGGATCTTTTCTGGTTTAATCCCTGTAGGAAAGGTCTGATGTGTTAGGTCGCTCCTGTGCAGTCTCCATCTCGCCGAACTTTTTAGAAATGCTTCCTTTTATTTTGCTTCCACTTGTGCTCTTGACCGTAATTTGTTTGCTCAGAGTTGGAATTATGAGAAGACTCCTAGTCTTCTGTCTCTAACTGCCTTTAAGTGACTTGTTTTTTGTTCATACCTGCTATACGACCTGCCACGTTTGCTGGTGTTGGGACCACTTTTTTCTTCTTTTTTTTTCTTCCTCTAAGCGAAAACTAGCTCATATCTGATTATTTCTAACGTTCTCGGGTTTAATTTCATCTCTAATGGGACCAGTTACTCATCGCTTTTAGGCCCCAGTGAAGTATTCACATTTTTGCTGGTTCTTTCTTACATCAGTATTTGCCATCATCTCGATGCTTGGTAAATTTTCTTCCTGACGATTGAGAATCAGATGTGGGCTGTGTGGCATAATTTTGAGATAAGATTCGTCGCTTCTGTGTCCATATCAGAAATTGGTGAACGGAGTAGAGATTCCTCATATGACTCCGTTAACCTTTTTGTCATTTTCTTTCTTTTTATTATTGTTGTTCTTATTTTTCTTAATGTGTGTCCTAGGAGTAAGGCAAGAATGAAAATTCCGCAATTGCAGAGCTCCCGTGCAAGTGTCGCTCGATATCTCATAGGGACATTACATTCACGATGCATGTTGTTCAGTTCCCTGCACCATTCAGACCACGGCACCTATTCCAAAACACCTTGACTTGGGAATTTAGATTTTTGGTCCGCTGAGGGGTGAGAACGTCTACCACACTTTATGGGATTCTCCTATCTACCACATAGGGACGCTCGAGAAACTCGTAATTTTCCTCGGTTAATCAAAGACTAGAGAAGCTGACAATCTACAGGTTTCCCAGAATAAAGTAAAATAGTATTACTGGAAGTTGTTTTATCAATCTCTTGCTAATGACTTACCTTTGACTGGAGAACGTCACCTCAGACTTGCATTCAATGAATCTAAAGAAAGCAAATTCCCCCAGCTTGGCATATCTAGATAAAGTGGCTTATCCCTTGAACCCACTTAACTTGAATCATTCTGAACTTTCTGCATTTAATCGTCTTAAACTACCCCCGTCTGTGTCAAGGTAACTGTAACACTTAAGAAATAATATATCCAATCTTCTATAAGTCAAGCAGTTTTCTTCGTTCCCTTTTAAATGTCAACCTCAAACAAGGAAAATAAAATTGCACCCTTAACTATGGGCAGCGCCTGAACCAGGAACTCCTCCATGCACCCTACAATTATCCAACCCTAGGAAATCCAATTTCAGAAGTACACATTAGGTGCAACAGCTATTCCGCTCACCATCAAGTGGCACACCGTGGGGAATGGTAGGATACAAAAACCTACCTTCCAACAGACAGTTGAGTATTTTATTTGAACGACCCAAAGTATCTGTTCCCGTCACTTGTTAGACGTTCAAATATTTTTCACCCATCCCAATGAGCACACTCACGTACATATTCGTATATTGTTGGGATGTAATTAATTTAATAGCTCAAAATGAAAGCCATGGCGCACACAAAAATGCCACATACACATGTCTGAAGGAAATTAATTTTGCCACTCAGGAAACGTATTCCACACCCACAAGTCCTTGAGCAAGAGCACCTATTGACTTGGCTTCTATTACACAACTCACGACTACTTTAGTGCTTCTGGTTTTATTTTCCAGTCCTCTGTTTAACTTTTCGCTGTTCCCTCTCACTGAATCGGGTTCTGCTGCATGATTACGTACTATATCCTTTTGAATTTCATTCCATTACCTTTAGTTTCATTCCTTCATTGTTCTTTTTTTTTTTTTTTGTTTTGTTTTGTTTTAGTTTTTTTTTTTTTTTTTTCCTGGAATTGAAGGGAATTCCTAATAACAAAGATGTCATCTCAATGAACTAAAAGAATATGGGATACATGGTTAAGGACTCATAGACAAGCTTTTAATTGCAACAAAAGATGCCCTCTAGTAATTAGATGCAGTTGACTTGGAATGTAACTGATCCTATTCGTATTCTCTGGTGAACTGTTAGTCTGAAAGGTTTGAGTTGAGAAATTGCGCCATGACACCACCGTTCCGGTAGGTATTCAGATGGAACTTGTGTGTACTAACGTACATAGATGCAAAATCAACAAAACAAATCTTTCACTTAACTTTGTTGCATCCATAACGACGAAAGATTTATAGATGCAGATACAACAATAGATACAGAATCGTACAATATAACATATATATGCATATGTATCTATGGATTGAAGGAGCTTGGATGGATGAAAGAATCTATTGTTTCTTTGGCAAGCCATAATCGTCTGCATCTACTATGTCTCCTATGAAGGTCTGAAGGCATTGCAAATGGGAAAAGTTTTAACCGATCTAGTAATTACAATTCATAACGAGTATGTGCTCCTTTTATCATTGATGTAGAACATGACGAAACAAATGTGCAAACAATTATACGAAGTTTATGACAAACAGTAACAAATGCACTACGAAACTTGTATTGTACTTGCCTCGTATTGCAATGAAGTCAATAACTCTATAGGTTTTCATTGAGCTTTACGTGTATATGTAGCTGTGTTACTATGCAAAAAATCTATCTACTTCCTTACATGTTGTAGCGAAACAGTTCAAAGCAAACCTGGACTTCAACAAGAGCAAACCCCTCTATTTATTTTGAGCCCCAAATATGGACCTTACATTAGTTGAGGTCATTTTCTAAGTCGTCTCCCCATCAGAGGCGCGTCAACTAAAGTGTAGTTCTTTTATTTGAGCCCCAAATATGGATTTTACATTAGTTGAGGTCATTTTCTAAGTCGTCTCCCCATCAGAAGAGTAGAAACTTTAAAGTTCACCCGCGCTATATATCGTTTCATCATAGACTTACGACTACTTTCTTAGATGACGCTATAGTCCAGGGTGGACCAAGACCCAAATTAACATGACTCTCAAACTAGCTCGGAATTTTACTAACCGCTTCCGGTTGCACACAGGAAGTTGGTTGAGGAGCCCTGCCCCCTGTGTGCGCCAACTCAGAAGTCATGCACTACTGTGTTGTCCCTCTGGGTTGCAGTTGGAAACTTTTCGGACCGATGCGTTAATGTTTATGCGTTCAATGTGACAAAGCCATCTAAACCTGATTGTCTTCATACAGTTCGCTGTTAAAACCCGAAGAACTTGTCTCTCGAAGCGTCCGATAGTATTTTCCTCCACTTTCTTGAGTGTCCAAGCTTCTGCGCCATAAAGCAGAACTGAGATGATTACTGGTTTGCATAATGTATATATTTTATATATATGCTCTTTATGCCTAACGATGCAGCTACTACCAAGGGTGATTCTTCGCATGATTTCCCCGCCGGTGTCGTTCCATACCGATGGGAGACTGTTGACGATGGATTCTAGGTTTGGCATTCTTCGTCGACATTGATTTACGAAGGGAGTTGTTCCTTGACAGCCGATATACATTCTTTTGGGCTAAATTGTTATACACACCGAATGACATACAGCAAGGATCTACATTTACAGATCCAACGTCTACAAGGTTTGGGCAATGTTAAGCGAATCGACGTCACAGCTCCGATCCAAAGTGTCTTCAATTCTAACTCGTAGGAACGCCGCAGTAAGGTGGTTTAAACTCTACATGAGTGTACACCTTGTCGCGGTGTAGGATCTCAGTAGAAATCAAAGTTCTCAGAATTATTATGATGAGACACGAGGGCCAGGTTATAGCCAAATCCAAACCTCTCATACACACTTTCGTTTGTTTCCGCTTCTCGCATGCACTGGGCTGAGTTAACGTGCCATACGACTCGTACCGATAATCAGCCTAGCTGATAGCCAAGTAGAAATAGCTCAGTCGGGAACAGAGTATCTGGATACCTGGCGACTTCCGGATCAGCTAACCTTCTCTGTATAAGCGGATCTCAGTACAGATGAACCTTTCTTTCTCCATCACATTAATTATGTACTCTAAAATGTATCCAAAAAATAAGCAAAAATTTAATTTTGAGGCTGGCGCTCATAAAAGGGCTCTCAGCCCTCCACAGCTACAAAATCACCAAGATCAGAAGCTTTAGCTACCGGTCGATGTAATGCCAATAATCGATTGGAGCAGAGCAATACCTCCTCCTCTATGACAACCTCGATTACCTGCTGGATTAACCCAGCCTTTACTAATTATAAACTCTCACTAACTAGCTAGGCAAAATGCACTCAGGATATTGGACCGTTTTGGCAAGGGTCCAGAAGAGAAGAGATCAGCCAGACTGACATCCTCTCTTACATGGGCGACAAGGATCGCTACTGCCTTGCTAATCCAGTACGGATTTAAGTTCCAGGCGCCCCAGATCCCCAAAGTTCACACGCGGCTACTACTGCACCTCCAAATCTCTTCATGGGAGTTATTGCCACGGGTGATGTCGATGGCAGTATCACAGTAGAAGTTAAGATGACAGTTAATTTCCTCCAAATTCTGCGGGACAATTCAGACCCCGCTCCTACTTGTTTTGAAGGAGGTTAGTACAGCTTTCTCCTAAGCTAGCAATACCTAAAGCAGCCGATGAAGGTCGTTTCTACCGACCAGATTTAAAGCGCCCTAGAACGCGCGAAATCTTCTGAAACAGATACAATACCGGAAATTATAAGAGTTGAAAACCTTTCTTTCTCAACCCAAGATAGGAAGGGGATTCTAGATCGGCAATAATCGTTAAAAATGAAGAATCCATTTCTTCTTTTGGTATTATCAATTACGGTAGGGAGCCATTACTCACAAAGTCTACAAGAAGTATGCAGAAACAGGTACAGAAAGATCGTCCACCTCCGAATCTTTGGATGAGAATAACCTTTCACCGTCTAAACAGAATGACGGTCACACAACCGTTATAGAGTTTGATGCATTCAGCGATAGCTGAATACCTCCATCACTCCAAAGCGGCAATCGTCGCTCTTCTTCTTCGTTTTTGGAACAGCGGAGAAGATTTTGTGCTGATCTGAACTCTAACTAGTCTGACTAGTCATCTGGCCGGTTCTCACCCTTCGCCAAGAGTTAGATATATAGGCCAGTGTCAGACTGGCAATGAACATTTTCTTGTGTGTTTCGATGTTTTCAAAGTCTCTATAGATGGTTCTCTTCAAAATTGCAATTAGCAATTACAATATTTTATCATCTCATAAGCCACAAGTCACCTGTTTCTTATTGTAGCTGCTGCAGATCTGCATTCAAAAATAGAACGCGACATCTACCGGCCTATTTCCTGACAAGCCACGTCAGCTCAAAACATTTGGTGAGGCCACCGTTCAGACTCTAAACAGCTTCCTCTAACCTCTACCTCGTTTTGAGCTCCTTCTATAGCATGTCCAGTTGGTTTTTCTGACATTTTTACTGTGCAGTATGATCAAGACTTTGCATACGAGTGTACCTTTGTACCTTTGCATACCCATGGTGGATCATGAAAACTTTCAAAAATTGTATACCTGTATATCCAAAAGCAGTATACGTTTCGATTTACTCTTTGACCTTCTTTCATAACAAACGTCGACTTGGAGCCAACATTGTTGATAACCTCGTCAAACGATAGTATGAAGTCAAGGGAGATGATTCACATTGCACTTGTTACTGTGTTAAGATTTTGAGCATTATAACAAACGGATGAGCTGGATGCTGATAAGCAAGGAGATAGCTTTCCCCCTTTAAATGACTGAAAATTCAACCTAAGATCTTGGAGAGTCGATATCCTTTTCTGAAATGGAAAGCGACGACTCCAATTTATCTGAGGCAAGAACTTATTCGTCGAACTCCTCCTTTGACACTCTGTCGGGAATGGAAACCGATGACGAACGAGATCCTTTGCAATCACAGGAAGAAGATGAGCTCTTGGGCACATTTTCAGAATCGGAGGACTCGAACAGCATGGTGGTGGAGGCTACTCTGGTAAATTATAGCAATGATACGGTTTCTCTAGATTAATCACATTCACTCAGAAAAGGTTCTTAATCTGCTTTTTTCCAAAAACGTAGAAGACATCATGCTAGTCTAGGAACCATGTATCATAGGCGTGGTTCGTGGATTCGGGATATCTGTATACGTTCCGCTCTATACAAGAGACAAAAGTAAGATCAGAATTTGTATATTAGTGAAAAGTAGCCTTAATGTATTCTTACTTCCCAACCTCAGTGACCTCGACATAACCGTTGCTAGACTGGAGACTGCCAAAATAACCAGCTGGCTGGCATCGGCATATCTTGGCCACGATCATATGAGTCTTCTTCCTGGTGACAACCCAGAAAGAGTGATACTGGAAGCTGGAAGACTAAAAACTGGTCTCATCATCGGATGCGACACTAACGCTCATCATACCGTGTGGGGCAGTACCGACATCAATAATAGCGGTGAGTCACTTTGTGACTGATGTCTAGCTGTCTAAATGGCTCTTGGACAGCCTCAACCTGCTATTGGACACAGGTAGCCCCCTATTTGCGGCCTAGCAATTATAATAGAACTAATGCAACACTGACTGAAATTCACGTCTGATTACAAGAGACAAGCTGCTTTGAGCGATGCATACCCTTAAACAATACAAATCTGCTATCTTGGACGGTATGATACCTACTAAGCTACAAAGGCTCTTAGATATTATCCTGCCTACGCTGGAGAATATTATGAGGAGCTGTGTAGAAATGATCCACATTCCACTGTTACGAAGACAAGTTAACAAAGATTTTATTACCAAAGCTAGAAAGTGTTCTATAGGACCTCAGACCTATAAGTCCATCATTTTTCCATCTGAAAACTCTAGAGCGACTGACTGATATCATTTTGATATCATCTTGTATCTTGATTGATACAATCCAAAATTGATCCATGACTTCTGACAACGGCTCAATATGCCTACTGTAAAGAACAACCATTGGAAACGCCTCTGCGTTCACTAACTGGCCACATCAAACGATTCCTACAATATAAAGCGAACACAATGGCAACTTTTCTAGATATAGAAGGTGCCCTTAACAAAGTCACCACATCTGCAATCACGATTACTATTTCAAATCCACATGTAGACGACTCATTTAGGGAGTTAATCAGTTTTATGCTAAATAGCCGTATAATCAATACTAAACTGGGTGGGGCTTCTACTAAAAGAAGTGTCAGCAGAGGTACACCATAAGAGTGTCCTTTCACCCCTACTCTGGTAGTAAGTGATTAATTAACTGCTGATATACCTGGAAGAAGGTAGCAGCAGGGTGATTGCCTATGCGGATGATGTTGTTGAAGCCGCCTCAAGTAAGCACCATAATACTTAAAAAAAAAAAAACCCTTCAGCTAAATCTTAAAAGATTAACACATTAGGCACAACGCTGTGGATTGAGGGTAAGCCCCCATAAAACTGATCTTGTCCTCTTGTCCAGAAAATACAAAGTTTCAATTAGACCACCCTCTATCAATGGTATCAGTTTAGGCTTCTCCAATGCAGCAAAATATCTGGATATCATTTTTGACAGGAAACTAAACTGGAAACCTAATATTCAAGAAAGAGGAAAGCTACAGAAGCTAGGAATCCTCCAGAGATCATCGATTACATTATACTCCAAAATTGGTTTGACAAAACTTTCATGTAAGCATCTCCTCTAGATACTTCTGGGAGGAAGATGCTTTCATAGAAGGCAAGGCACTTTTATACAGATGGATCTAAGACAGATAGTGCGATTGTTGGCGACGTTTTCTCACATAAGGTTAATCCGCATGTTCCAAGTTGAAATTTTGGCTATTGAAGAAGTCCTGTCCTGACTGAAAAGGAAAGTGATATCTGCAAAAGATATCCGAATCTTTTCAGATAGTTAGTCAGAACCGCCCTTAACTCCCAATCAACTCTTAGAGAGAGGCCAGAGCAGATCAACCTTCACCTATCTTGGATGCTTGCCTAACGAACTCGCCAAAATGCGAACCAGTCTACCTATTCTACTGGAAAAGGTTAGCATCGGTATGCCAACCGCTACGTGCAAAACAATAGAGTAGACATTAAGTGAACTGTAGGACTAACATGTCAAGCGACCAAACAGATCTGGCCAATCTGAATCGCTTTGAGAGTATGATCTTTCTAAATATGAAACATGCATGCAAGAAGGCTTGGCGTCTTTACAAATGATTTCTGTAAAAGATACATGGCCTAGGGGGAGAAAGAGACAATTCTCCACCTACTTTAAATATGCCAAGCTCTTTCCCAAAACTACAAGATTCACTTAGGAGCTTTTTTCTACAATGACTTAAGCGATCTAAGGAATATGGACATTAACAGTCCCCACGCTTCATCATAGGTTTAAATTGGTTCCAAGAGTAGGAGGATCTCAGATCTACGTGGCCTTACAATGGGCCAATAGGCCTAAGTGGGTTAATCTTTCCAACACCCCCTTTTATCTAACCTTATCCAACACATCTTCCTGGCATCACAATATTTAATCAAGGGTGCAACCCAAGGAAACCCCAAACTTATGCCATTAGCCCTTTTCTACCCTTGCTCTACGATAATTGGTGATGGAATAACGTGTTAAAGCTATGCAATTTTTATCCTTTATTCCTTTCTCTCACGATCGTAGAATCGTATTAATATACATACTTGTGAAATCGTTTTGTAATTTAGAAGATACGTATTGTATTTGCAAACGTTTCATTAAAACGTGACGCTTGATTTTCTAAGCGTACTGTCGGCTTAAAAATAAATAAGTCAAACGACAGTTTTAGAGAGATTTACTCTTGTGATTCATGGATTAAATAATTGAAAATAAACCTTCATTGCCTCGCAAGCACTATAGGTGCTGCCTCTATTCTATTTTTAAGGCTTCCAGAGTTCAAAACCACTGGAAATTCTTTGAGAGCGTTAGTACTAAACAAATCTCAAGTCTTGTTTAAAGTGAATACAGTTACTTTTCTTTGTAAAGTTTTTCTGTATAAATCATAGATTGAAGTGATATCTTAATTGTCGGTATCAAATTTTATTTCAGCGAAGCATCATTATTGAAACACCAACAAACTTTATAAAGATTTCCCATATCGGGTTCTGAAAAATCAAATTCAATATCAACTCCTAGGACTTTTCTCTAACCAAAAGAACTTGCAAATGAAAATAAACAAATTTTCTAAACCAACTTCGAGAAGAACAAAATTACTTTGAAAACTTATTCACAAAACGCATCCCACAATTATGCCAAAGTATCGACACAGCTGCTGTATTTTGTTCAAAAACCAAAAAAAAAAAAAAAAAAATCAAAAGACTACTTCTGTTACAAGTCTCTTCATAGGGAAGGGTAAAAATATTTTTGAAAAATTTTCCTACCAAACAACTCCCGAAAACTAATTCAACCAACTGTTTGTGTGGGAGGAAACCAAACCCAAGGTAGCCGTAGTAGTAGAAGAACAGCAGTCTGCTGGAGACACACTATTCAGCCTGCATTTCGAGAGCCCAACGCCTTTCTGGTCAGGAATAAACTTTTTAAATTGCTTGCGAATTTCTTGAATAGTTAAAGTGGTTGGTGTGTTGATAAAATAACATGCAGCCACATCTATTCCTTGTGCCTCGCCACAGTCATCTGTGGCCTGAATGTGGCTCCTGGGTTTGGGTGCATTCTCTTATATATATATTCATCCCTTTTGGAGAACACCTGTGGGCCTAACAATGCACACACACGTCTCTATTTGCAGTGGTTCTGCTGCAGCCTCCAACTCATGCTACTTTTTCATTTCTGTGGGAGTTCTAAAGAAACCATGTTCACCAAAGTTTATGGGTTTGCATATTAAAACAATAAACAGACTTGTTATGCAACACGAAGAATTGGACACAGAATCTATTCTGCAATGTTGATTTAGCCACCTGGTAAAGTGAACACGTTTAAATTTTGTTTTCGAAAAGCTGCGGTTTTAGAAAGTTGTGTTCTTTATTTAGTGGAAAGGTGCTTAAAGGTTTGTCTTGAATTTGTTTGTGAGTATTCGAACGTAAAGGAGTTTAGACTCTTTCATGTTAATAAGGTTTAACTGCATTTGATAAACCTAATGCGAAGCCAAAAGCTGGACTGTATACATACGAGTATGTGTACCTCTATCTATTTAATCCGGACTTCAATGCACTTCAATTCAACTCTACCCCCAGCGATGGGCGCTCAAAATGTTTTACAAACGGAATATTAGAGAGTAAACGAGATCTCTAAGAACGTAAGTAGTCCACACGTCAAAGGAGTATAATGATAGAACCTAGCTGTTAGATATGCGGAAAAGTGTCTAAGTGCTTTCAACCAGATTATTGCCATCGTGATAGTTGTTCCTTATCAATCAAAGTTGACCCACACCTTTCACGTGAATAAATGTGTGTATCGAACCGTCTAAGGACTTAGAGTAGAGTGTGTCTCTCTTGTGTGAATATCTATTATACATATCTGAATCGTTCGAGTTTTGTTCAGAACGGATGCCTCTGTCCAATTATGTAAAATAACTAATCTCCATCAAATAGGTTGGACGGCACAGGCATAAATTTATAGGGCAACCTGCGATAAAGCACAAATTGGAAAAAGTATTTGTGATAAGCAAAAGACTGCAGCAAATGTCACAATAAAAAAAGGCTGATCCAAACTGACCACTCTGAACAGTAGGATCCTTTGGGAGTGTTACGGAGGAGGAGGAATAAATACAAGATTACTAGTAGAGCTGCGAAGGCATAAGAAAAATATTTTTAGGACTTTGTAAAGGTAAAGATCTTTCTTCAAGTGTGAAGAAATTCATGAAGAGAGGAAAACTATGTTAATGAGCGAATCTTTTTAAAGTAAAAACAAAGATTGTATTTTGTTTTGTATGAGCTGCCGCAGTTAGTCAAGCTATATTGCAATTTGAATTGCCTATGTCGGTTATGCTTGCTTGATTTTAAACTCGGAAGTTCACATTCTCTGCGGCTGTGTATTAGGGCAGACTCAGCCTTGTCGTCAACTAGTTCCCCACCGACAGACTCCAACCAATCCCTGGTCGTCGCTACACCCTGTAGCGGTCTTTATCTTGTAATAGTCACAGAACTACATTGTACATTATGTTTCTATGTTTCGAAAGACAGAAAACGACGAGGTGAAATGGCATAAGTATTCTGGCTACGTATTTCCTCATGTTCAACTCGATAAAAGACAGTCTTAACGTTAAGCGCATTTACCGCGTTGTCCCCTATCTTTTCTTTGGCCCTACATTGCTTTGACTCTTAAATCTTCTACCGCCTTTATGGCATCGAAGATAGAACGCGATTTTTTGAAGACCTGGTAAACACATCCGGAGGTATATGCTGCATCCTACTATTCCTCGCTATGAAGTACACAGTAGTTGGAAGAGATGCTCTACTATCGTCCTTAGCATGTCCAGGCAAGATAGTTTAGGAAACATGCTACTTTTAAGCTTCCTCATCACTACTTTTTAAGATGTGCCTCAAGGTCCTAAATCGGCCTCGGAGCAAAAAATCTTTTAATTTGTTATCTTTAATGGTTCTTACCGGGTGGTGTGTCGCCAGTTCGAAAAGGGTTAGTCCTCCCTGGACGTCTGCCGTTGAACCTCTGGGATCTGCATCTTGCCTGGAGGCACTTTGCTTCAGTAACAGAGATTCTGGCTCTGGCCTTGAGAGAAGACTCTTCCGTGTTTTGTTTCGGATTTCCGATGACCTGTCGCCATGTTATTATTGACTTCTTGGCTCTTTTTTTGTGGCCATGGCTTAAGTGCTAGTGGGCTGTCTTCCAAATCAGAAGGTTTGGTATTCGAATCCCAACCGCGCTCGAAAGACATTAATTTTTTCAGTTAACAAAAATCATACAATTCTCAGCAATATAGGTGTACTAGCGCAAACAAACAGCCATTAGTACGACTAAGAGTATCACCATGCAACTGCAGAGGCATTGTAGACAATGACAACGCTACCTATGATACCAAGAAAAAATAAGAGAAAAGGGACGTCTTTTCAGATTCAGGAGAAGAAAAGTAAAAAAAAAAACATGATTGCATTGATTTTAAGGTGCTTGATCAGGTTCACTATAAGTAGTTTGTGCCATCTTTATTCTGAAAAAATACCCAAGTCTGTTCCCTTTACAGTGGTGGCTAAAATGCGTACTTTAAATTCTCTGCGCTACACGAACCACCTTAAGGTATCAAGGAAGGACCACGTAAAATGGCTTCTGAGCTTCTTTTCTCCATGCAAATCTCTAGACATGGCCTTGTTGATTATTTTTCTCTATTGAAAAATATTGCCCATTAGTTATATGCGAAGTACTCAAACCCTAAGTCTTTCGGTCTTTCGGGCCCTCTGAAGCAAGCTGTTGTTTCTTTTTCGGATACCCGCAGTTCGGAGCCCAGTGCTATCTTCACTTTGGCAGTGAACCTGATTGGACGTTCTCTTCCGATCTTACACCCGAACGAGTCCAAAAAATCTACTTGATAGGCTTAACTGCCGATCTTATTTATTTACTTAAGTTCGGGGTGGAGCTGTACCTCAACCAACAAATGTCTCCATCCAGCTCGATCTTTAGCCAGCTACCTCCAGTTTCGGATGCTTAGTTCATTGCCCTTCCACTTGCGTGCGCCACCTGAGTCGCGGTCATCCTCTACTGCGCTCATTGGAGGATTCAAGGTTTTCTTAGACCGGAGCATTGATGTCCATCCACTTTACATGATCAAACCACCTTAGTCGTTGGATCTTCACTCCTCGATATAAAATCCCTACAGATCGTCGTTGCATACACTCCTCTATCCACCGTCTATGCGGACAGTACCGAAAATCACCCGAAGAACTTTCCTCTCACTCTCAATGCAGCAAAGAGCACCCTCATCAATTATTGATAAAGTCAATGATTTTGCGCCATAAAGCAGGACTGTGATTATTAAGGTCTCACATAGGCTTACCTTTGTTGTTTGAGAGAAGGCTTTGCTAAACAATTGCCTTGTTAGCCCAAATCAGCACCGATTTGATTTTGGTTACGTTATCTGAATTGATAGCGGAGCGGAAGAGTCCTGAACTATCTCACAGTTATATGGTATCTGTCGAGGGTGACGTTCTGTACAGTACGTTGGTGTTAGGTGTTCTTTCTAGTTGAGAGCATATACTTGGTCTTGCCCTCATTGGCTGTACCCATCTTTTACACATCTAACTCAATACTCACGAAAGCGTCAATGATATCACCCTGCTTTCCCCCGATTATGTCAAAATCATCAGCGTCTGCGTTTAATTGAATGCACTCTTGAATAATAGTCCATTTCATGTTGGCGCGTGAGTTTTCCACTATTCTCCCAAGAGTGATATTAAGGAAATCGCAAGACATCGTATCGCCTTGTCTTAATAACTTTTGGACATCAAATGTCCCGGTGAGTTCCTTATCGACCTCGATGAAACAGCATGTATTCTCCATCGACATCGACATTGCTCTGTTTAGTTCATCTCTATATATGCTGTCATACGCGGCCTTGAAGTTGATGAATAGGTGATGCGTATCAGTGTGTTTTTTCAAAGATCTGCCGTAGGATAAATATTTGGTCGATGGTGCACTTTCCTGGCATGAAGCCACTGATATGGACCAATCAGGTTCTTGACGAACGGCATGAGGCATTCACACAATACGGCAGATAGGATCTTGTAGACGATGTTACGAAGACTGATGTTTATGTGGTTGGTTGCAATTCAAAGGGTCTAATTTCTTGAGGATCGGACAAATAATGCTGAGGTTCCATTCAATGGCCATACTTTTTTCCGACCATATTTTACAGTTGAGTTGGTGTATGCTGTTTAACATGTCATCGCGTACCGATTTGAAGAACTCGGCAGCCCTGCCATCTGCTCCAGCAGCTTTGTGAGGTTTAAGCTTAGATATGGCTTTCTTCATCTAGGTCGGTTGGACCGAATTGTTTGACTACATTGTTCAGGTTGAAATTTTCATTCTGCCTAGCAGCGGTATTTGCCTCGTCATCGCTGTTTTACAGTCTTTCCAAATCATCAGCATAGACTACGACTCTCCTACTGTGCTTCCTTGTTTGTCTCTCTTTGTGTCCGTGGCATGTGTTTTTACCTTACAGTACAACTTCCGAATCTTAGTAACGGAGTAGCATTTTCAATTTCCTCTGCCACGCGCTTCTGATTCTCCGTCTTTTTCCTCCTGATAAGCTAGTATTCGTCACTCCTTTTGGCAATGTTGTCACTGGTATTTGATACTTGATGCTGATAGCATAGGACATCTTAAGAGATTAAGGGAGACTCGACAGTAAAAGGATTTGGCGATCATTTGCAATTGTAGCAATGTGTCGTCAGACTTAATCACAGTATTAGCTTGCCTTTGTTATGTTCGGAATATCTGTAACCGTACCTTGGCTATAAGAATGTAATGCTCCGAGTTGTTGACCTTTCGGACATCCATAACACTGGAAGAGTGCCTTGCGTCGATTGCTATGTTGTCAATCTGGTTGATGTTCATTGAATATTAAGAGACCGCTTGCTAGCTTTGACAATATTTCGACCCGCCGCAAAGTCGATTAGCCTGAATCCTTTATCGGAGGTGGTACCGTACAGGCTATATTTTCCGACATTACTAACAAAGATTCCCTCTCTTCCTAGTTTAGCTTTAAAGTCACCGTGTACAATTTGAATGTCATAGTCATGTCAGCTTTAATACGAATTTTAACAAAGGGCTACGGTGAGTTGTCGTATAGCTTTTCAACTCGTGAACACTTCGATAGCGATACCAGCGCGGAAATCATGAAAAAAAATACTCTTGCTGATCGATGCGTATTTGAGCTTAGAAGACAATTTAGCAGTAAAGCCCTCTAGCAACCAAAAATACTGTGAGAGAAAAGTTGTTTGGATAATTTTCGGTCCCATTTGCATAATGGAGCATGGAGGAGAGGTTTGAACAGCGAACTGTAGGAGTTGTACCGTGACGAAGACCTGATAAGAAAAGTTTAGACGGCCGGACTTATTCCAGATGGTTAGGTCATCTTGAACACATGGACACCAAAGTACACACCACCAGTTGTCGACTCGCACCCAGATGAATAACGCGGTAGTGGGTGATCCGATGTTAGGTGGCGCAAATACAATAGGTAGAAATAAACCTCAGCCAACTTCGTGATTTGTTAGTTCGAAGGATCATTTTTTGGGAGACCTTATGCTTGTACTAGATAGGGTGAAAAGTAACATTTTTTTTAAATGTTTTTTTATTTTATTCAATATAGTCATCTTTTAGTTTGATACACTTATTCCAGCGATTTTCCAACTGCTTGCTCCCATCCGAAAAGTAATTTTCCGGAAGGTCTGCAAAATACTCCTCCGTGGAGTCGATAATTTCCTCGCGTGAGCTGAATTTTTTATTGATGAGCCATCTTTTGAGGTTTGGGAAGACATAATAGTCCGAGGGAGCCAAATCGGGCGAATATGGTGGATACGACACCAATTTTTTTTTCGTTTCGCCGTTTTGCAGCGATTTCCAATAATGCACAGTAATACTCGCTGTTGATAGTTTTTCCTTTCTTGAGGTAGCCCACGAAGAGTATGCCATGATAATCCCAGAAAACCGACGCCATAATCTTTCAGACCCATCGAGCCTCCCTCGGCCGCTTTGGAGCACTTGTGCCGGCTTCAGTCCATTGCCGGGAACTCATTCTGTTCTCTCGTGTTCAACAGTTGCCAAACTCTCTTTCGAAGTGCTCTCGCGTTCGTGTTTTTGGTCAGGAGTGATTATGCGCTACACCCAGCGGCAGGATAACTTTTTCATATGCAGAATATTGCCCAAAGTATGGCGTGTGCGCTCAGTACTAATCTTTGTGGTATCTGCTAGCTAGCGCACCTTCACTTTCCGGTCAGCCAATACCATGTCATGTATTTTTTTGACATTATCCTCTGTAGTGGACGGTAGTGGAGTTGCGGCCACCACGAAACTCTCAAAACCAATATTTGACGGTGTAATCTGACGGGGCATTAGCCCCATAATATTTATCCAACTTTTCTTTTGTTTCCTTCGCCGTTTTGCCTCTCAAAAAATAAAGTTTTATGAAAGAACGAAAATCGTTTTTGTCCATACTCAACATGATGTCAAACACGTCAAAAACAATCAGCTTTCAACCCAAAACTAAAGACAGTATCGCACTAAAATTTGGCATGTCTGCCTAAATATGAACGGACTTCAAGGCACCATAACCTTTTTTTCAGTAGCAGCGCATTCTGGCGGTCAAGGAGGTTACTTTTCATGCCACCTAGTACAGAGTACATCATACGACAAGGCGATTATGTATTGTAGAAGTCAATTAATCTTTTCGTGGTTTACTTCCTAACTCTGACGTCATTCTGGAGGTTAATGTGATTGTTGCCTTCCTTTGCATTGAAGTCTCCTATGAGTAATGATATCGATGTTGAAAATAGCTTCAACCGATGCAGTGGCGGGTGCAAATAATACTTAAACTACTTTATCTGTTAAGTTTTTTTGGTTCAGTAAACTAGTCTGGATGTCTTTTGTCATGACGCGATGCAGAGGGGTTCTTACAAAGTTTAAAAAGTTTTGCGAGGATTTAAATTAATTAAATTGCATCGTTCCCGTCTCATTTCCGTCTCATTCCCGTCTCACTCCTGTCTCATTCTCGTCTTATTCTCATTATTTCAAATGCTGCCCTTAAGTTGCTGAAGAAATTGTCTAGTTCCCATACGCACATCCTTATCAACTGAGTCTAAGGTACATATGAGAAAACAAGTAATATTACGTCTGAAACAGATTAATTCATCCTCGATAGTCTCAAATGCATTTCTGCCTTATAAATTTTTCATGCAATAATTAATACTCGTATAATAATCCAACCCTTACTAAGACGACCTTTGTTTTCTTTGAAGGTCCCAAACTTACGAAATCTCAGTTGATCCCTGAGCTAATTTGTAGTAACTCATTACCTTAGACGATGTCTAAAAATAAATTCCTTCTGCACAGTCAGTCTAAGTGGGTCATCATGCTGTTGATGATAATTTCTGCAGTGCAACGATGCCGATATCCGAAGCATCCTACCATATTGGTTGTCTTCAGGTATTCGAATCTCGTTCAATAATCTACAAACCAGGCTCATGTTATTGATGCTGTTTACACGGATTACATGAGTTAATGCTTGAACAATGCAGATTTGTGGATAAATACATCTAACCCGAGCATAAGACGGCCTGTAATTTTCCAAAAGTCAATTGCACCATTGCGTCTACCGGCCACAATTGATATGAAAATTGCATTCGATGAATGGATTGGATAATGGAATAGCATTGAACAAGGAATTGGATTGCAGGACGAGAAATCAATTCCCACAATGCACGAGAAGATACCATCAGGTCAGGCAAAGTGGGCCGATATTCAGATATGGTAACAAGGAGACACTTAACATGGTTTTCTGGTGCTGAACTCCACTTCCAATTGCCAGTGGCTCTGCCCATTTCCCACCGGAATTGACTTTACAGGCAATGTTTTAAATACATAAATAATTATTTTTATTTTGTGATTTAGAACGTTAGAACGTCCACAAGGAACAACGCAAGTATAAGTGTTTTCCATCCATGTCCTTAGGTGCAGAATGAACTTAACCTATTTTATATAAAAATAAACAAAACATTCAAAGATGGTTTGAAAAGCCACTCTTTCACAATTGAGATCAAGCCAAATTTTACTGAATTTAGTGGTTCGCTTTTAAATAAATTGAGCCACAGCCACAAATTATATGTTCTCCTCAACCCATTCCACGCCAGTAGGATATAATATCCTCCAGTAACTACCCAGAGTATACTTCGAATTTCAACTTGTGATCTACCACTTAGAACCATATATAGTGTGCCGGCTTTGAATCTAAATGTTTAAGAGATCGAAGTAGCAGTAAAGTTTTATCCGGAACAACATTAAAAAATGTTGACAAAAGCCAAAAAGAACGTGTAAGGCCCGAACAAGAAATTTAGTAATAGAGTCACAGTCTGAGGGTATGGACAAATCAATTCTCTAGGCCATTTAAAGACGAAGACAACCAAAACTCACCTTTCGGCTGGAACGTACCACTCAATTTGGGTGATGAAAACTTAGATTTCCGCCCATTTTATTTAAATGGAGTACAAATATCATTATCTGTACCTAAGCATAACTAGGTGGACGGATTTGAAATACTTGGCCGGACGTAGTATGTCTGACGAATAGAATCCTTCGTTTACCCCGCTAAACTAAAAACAACTTCTTAAGTGAAGCAACTATTGTACAATATATAAACATTAGTCTCTTAACATCGTGTACAAAGTACTGTCTTCCATATTATGGAAACCCTGAAACGTCCACAACTAGCCATATATTTCGATAACTCCTGCGAATCTTTATAAAACACGATCGGTAGATTGGACTGGAACGATGAACAGAATACCGGAGACGTTTGGCTTGTTACAGTTCAACTCCATTATAAAAGAGGTTGCTCGGAGTGTTTGGAGGCTTGTCCCGAGAGACGGAAAATTTCGAACAGGTTCTAGAAGAGGCACGCTTTGAAAAACTAGCATATAAATTTCAGATACAGAGGGGAAGTCGACTTGAAGCAACCGTACTGCGCGCAGAGATGGCAAATCTTGTAAAAGGCGTGAGAGCTAAAAAGACAAGAGTAACAGGTGAGCGAAATTGGCATGCACCAAAACCAATCAACCTCCCGGAACTGAAACTGCATCCTCTTCTTCCATCCCGAATAGGGCCAAGAAAAAGGAAATTCCTGGCACTTACGCTATCAATAGATCTTCCCGGATGAAACCTGTGCTGCAACCAACAAATGTTGCAGTTCCAGTAGACACAAAAAAGCCACCTCCAAAAAAACTTCGAAACAGCCCGGCGTACCTATTAGGATGTTGCTTTCAGCTCTCTGCCGATTCGAATTGGAAAAGCTGACAAAGATAACAGTCTGAACGACGCTGAGTGCAAGCAATAAATCGGAGAATGTTTAAATTCCAGCAGAAGGCTGCGATATGGAAAACTGAACTCTTAGAGTGAAGTGCTAAACGTAGCAAATTCTTGACTTGCTAAACAAAACTTTAGAAACTAAAACTTATGAGATTTTCAAACCACCAAAAACAGATCGCTTTATGATGCTTATTGCGGTGTAACTCAGGGAAATGGAGAATGTGCTGATGCGTCTTCATACACAAAATCCTGGGCTCGAAACTCAAAAGTGGAAAATCTTTTCTTTGTAAGAGGGATTCTATGTTGAATACAAAACCCTACAAAGTAGGGATGCAGAAACCATAGATGTGAAATAAATACATCCGTAGTTCGGCTGTTTAAGGGGCTTCCTACCACTATACTATATGACGAGCAATTGAAAGAGCCGATAACTTGACAGAATTTAAACTTGGGCAGAGACTTTAAATATCGCATAGAAGACAAAGCAGGGCGCTGTCAGCTTTTTGACGGTGAAAGGGAACTTTCGGCTAAACACGGGATTTCTCACCAAGGATGATAAAAAAAAAAAAAAAACAAGGAACAAGGTTTGACGCTTATGCTTACAAAACAAATAGTATTTGAAACACCTTTATGTATAGCTATCTTGAATTTAGGACGACATGGTCTTTGTTATCTAGAATTTCGATGACCTTGTATCCCGACTGTCTAATCTATGGGCATACGGTCTGATGCAGTTACATTAAAGCTTTTGTTGCTGCGTAAGGATAAAATTAACATACATACTAAGGAATGGTTTCAACACCAAAATCTGGGATATCTCCAAAACCAATTAAGGGTGCGGAATTGGTGTCTTCGTAGAAGACGACAACGTCAGATTTCACTCCCCGTTAAAGAAACTTGCGTTTGCTTTCCAAGCGGAGCTATCACCCGATGTTACTAAAGGAAAATTGACAGCAAGTTGGCCTTAGATATGTGTCGCAAGAGCGACTGACGTTTGCTGTGGTTCAAGTAACACGCATCGCACTGGAGACTCAGCAGACCCCGTACGTATTGTATCCTGTGGCCCTTTTGTTGCTTGTGCTTTGGAATCGTGTTGATGGAAACGGATATGTCCGTGGTGGGTCGTCGTGGGATTTTGTCTGACCAAAGCACACTTTATCTTGCTTGGCTTTTTGTCTGTATGTCGCTCTGTCTTCACAGAGGCAATACAAATATTGCTGGGAGTACTAAATTTTGACCTGGAGACGATACATAAAGGTATTGTGTGCGGTCTGCGGCTGAATGCAGGTATTGGATTTCTTCAAGAGAGATGGCAATCTAGATAGTATGCTAGCGAAAATGGCAGAGTCACTTTTAGCTTCCTAACAGATTTTTGTGCATGCGTTGGTTTCATGAACTAAGCTTTAACTTCAACTTGTATTTCGTGCTAATCGGACCTCACCACCTAAGTGAGTTGCTCACCTATGCGGCCCCCCTTTTTTTTAAGTTTTTAACACTTATATGGGTGTTATTATACCTAAGTGAGGTCCCATCTATTCGGATGTTAAGGATTTTCTGCTATTGGCATCACTGTTAATATACAATGGAGTAGGTACTCATAACTTAACCACCATCGATGAAAACAAGCTGCCAGTTCTGGGCTGTAAGGTGCCCAACTGGAACTGACCGAAAGATTGCGAAGCTCGACCGGAAGCTATATCCTGGTACCAATTGTGGTCAGGGGCCCCTAGAACTTGTTTCAGCCTAACCGACCGTGTGGTTTATACCCAAAATTTCGGGGAGAGCTAAGGCGAATGAGCTTGGCATCTCATGGTCACTATAAATTGTAATTTATTATGATTTATGGCAAACTGTGGAATGACAATGGTCTCAGTCGGTGTGCTTAATGTGGAATTGTACGACAACCGCGTGCCATGGTCAATAGAATGGCGGAGGTTTTGAAAAGGGTGTTCACCAAAGAGGAAGTTCGTACCGAAATAATGCGATCTTCAAATTTCGTACACAATAAATTAATTGATTGATGGCTTATGTATGCGGTAGCAACATCCTTTTGAAACCAGAGATTGTTCAAATCCAATTCATTAAACTGTTTTAGTGACGTTCTCTATTCACTGCAACCATCTCTCCAGCTTCATCTTTGAAAAGGATACCGCCAACTCATAATTCGCACCATACAGTGAATTTTTTTCTGATGTTTTGGTTTTCCGTGAATCTCGTATGGGTTTTTCGGTTCCCAAATTCTATTTATTTACGTACCCATCCATCCAAAAATGGGCTTCATCGAAAAAGATCAAATCCAATGACAAATTGTCTGGCGATCCAACATCCAAATAACAAATCGGCGACGTCGTAGATGGTCCAAAGGATTTTAGTTTTAGCCGCAGAATCACTTTTTCAACCGCATCAATTAAAGTTAGTGATGGTTGCAACACAGTTTCAGTTTCAACAGTTTCGTTGGGTTTCAACAGTTCATAATAAATAGCACCGATCTGGCCCCACCAAATACATAGCATAACCTTCACAGCGGGGATATTCGGACGAGCCCACGACCTAAAAGCATGACCGGGTAGTCGCTATGACTTTTTTCTCTTTAAGTTGCTGTAATGAATCCATTTTTCATAACCCGTCATAGGCGAAAAAACAATGCTCAACGTCCCTTGGCTTCAAATCATAAGGAATAAAAGTTCCTTGTTTTTAACCATTTCCAATGCTGCAATTGCTTGGAAATGGCTTAGTGGGTAACTTCTAATATTGATATATGTTTAAAGATCAGCCACAGGAATTGACAGCCAACATCCACACAATTTTTTGGCTCACCCCTTACCAGGCGTAAGTAATTTGACGATTGCACAGAGTACTTCCTCTGCAAGTGTGCATCCTATGTTCACTTCAAGCTGCATGTAACATTCTTGGCTCCGATGAAGTTGGTACTGTATATACTTCATCACTGATCATGAACTCACCTTTCTGACAAATTCTAAGTTAAAGAACGTGAAAAGGTACGAGATACTAGTAAAGACCATACCTTCGTCAACCTATTTCCAAGATTTAGCAGGAAAAATTTTTTATCGCTGAATAGGAACTCATTATCATTTGGTTATTTGTCTTCATATGGTACTCTTTCGACATCACTTTATGTACCAAAAGAAGTCAGTGATGACATTGATATGTGAATGTATCCCGACTTTTTGAATTTTCCACAATATAACTCGAAAAGCAAGACTACCATCAAATTTTGAACAATTTACGTTGTTAAGTTTGTCTGACGGCCATTAAAAGCAGATAGCCGCGTAAATTTTGGCGAAAATAGAAAAAAGTTTATTTCGAGTTTCATAATCGTTAACGAAACGTAGATCCACCACAACACACTGGAGACCCAACCATAGTTTATACAGCATTTTCAACCAGCGAGAAAAGACGCCGAAAAGGTCTTGGTGAGTTTGTCGGCCAGGAAGTTTATGGTAATTTCTTTTTATGATGCACATCGCTTACAGAGATACATTATTAAAGCCAACTTTTTGGCGTGGTTCAATGAAGATTTAAGGGAAAAACGGAAGCATTTGAACAAGAAAGAAGTGCTCTTACATCAAGGTTTTCTACGGATGCACACGTGGGAAGTCATCATAGCGGAATTTTAAAAATTGGTCTATCCGACATATCCTTCATCTAGACAGAAAGTTTCTAATAATCATATAAGGAGCCAGTTGAGATAAACATTGCTTCAGCTGGTGCTTTCAAATGGAAACGGCCAAAAACCGTGCAAACACAGGTCCTCCCTAGAATGCGCTAACTGAGTAAGTAAGTACAAACTCGACATAAAACAATTAAGCCAGTTTCGGAATGTAAGTGTAATTGGCTTATATCTTTCTGAACAGAATCCAATGCTCCGCATTCAAAAGCATATAAAGTTGGACCTAAAATATCCAAACTAATGAACTAGAAACACCGACCTTAATACCACCATGGTATTAACTACGCACAAAGGACTTCTGGTCTTTCCAAATCAATCATTTCTAATTTATTTTCTCATTAATCACAAGTACTATATCTGTCACAATCAAAGCACTTGAAAATGAAATAAATTATATTTCTAACCTTTACCAAAGGATAACGATCAAAAGGAATTTGCATTCCTCCTGCACAAAAACAAGAGAAAAATTAACAGAAGAAATATTGAATTTAAATTCGCCTCCTTCTTCTACTTATTCCGCTTCATATCTTAACCTTTTTCCTCTTTATTATTGGTTCGTAATTTTTTATTTTATTTTTTATTTCTTCCTTTTTTTAATAATGATGTACTTAAAACCCGATATGCCAGGAAGCGTTGTTGTTCCAAAATGAGCGCGAACCAAAAATTAAAAAAAAAAATCTTAGAAACGGCTAGAAATAACGAGGAGAGAAATTGAGGACATGGATATTGCTATTGACACATTCTTACATTCTCACACTGGAAAATCGCTCAAAAAAAGAATAGAACTAGAGGAGAATAGTCAAGAAAGAATAGATTCGAAAGCAGCGAAAAAAAAAAATGAAGAAAAGGAATATTCAACACAAGAACAGATAATGCTGAAATCCATTTTCCAATTCAACTATAAGTACAAGTACATAGGTATCTACATATGGTATATCTGGTATTTGTATCTCCGGCTTCTACGAGTATAAATGTCCAACATAGAACTGTAAGAAAGCTGAAATGTTTGTTGAGGTATTCCCATTAGGGGGTGACTTATGAATGATTGTTTAAATAAGATGAAAGTAAAAAAAGAAAAAACAGAAAAACAATGACAGACAAAAAAGAAAAACACCCATCAGGAGAAGAAATATGAGGAGAAAAAGCAAACGTAAAAGTGGGATTTCTTGTCATCGTCAATTTCGTGTCCTGCATAAAAGGACGACATTCAGGTTTTCTGTTTTTTTCTTTTCGTCTTATTTCAAAATTTGAATACGAAAATAATAATGAAAGGCTGGTAAGGAATCGGAAATGGAAATAGTATGATGTACATATATCCGGTCTAACATCTAGAGAAGGATTATACCTTTGTGTGCTATTGCTTAGTTGAGAATCTTTTTCTTTTCACATTTTCCATCCCACCCAGCCATTGTCCGTATCTTTTCGTATCTACCAAGTGCAAACACCAACATTTTACAATAGTTTAATTTATTTTAAGCATTCTAAAGGGACACATACCATGACAATAGTCTGCCTTTATACTTTGGCTGGCAGTTGGAGCCTTTTAAGCGAAACCAGGTTAGTGAATTACATATTCCACAGAAGAAATGTTTTTCGTCTTTTATTATTTTTTTTTTTTTTTTTTTTTGTATTTTTGTTGCTGCTGAGAGGTAAAATGGGGTTTTAGTTTTAAATTTTGCATTACCATACAAAAGAAGAAACATCAGGACGTACGATATGGACATCCCTCTGCTGAAAGTGAGCTCTTCTATTGTTGGTGATAGATTGTTATCGTTGAAATGATTCCAGAACTAGATTCTACAAGTAATTGAATAGATTTCGATTCAAGACGTTGAAATATGGAGCATGGGACTTTTATGTGAATTGCTCTTTGTATAGTAAATACTTGAAACTACTTGTTGTCATTAAAGTACTTATGTTAGTTGTTTAGGTGGATATGTGTGTAACCTGTGGTTTCGAAACGGAATTGAATGATTGCACTCCCATTAAAATTTAACTAAAAAACATTTTAAGACTGATTTTATGAATACCATCTCAGTCTGACAATTTGGCCTGGCAGTGCTGCAAAACGTTTTATTCTTCTCCTTTTCATTTACATTACACATGGCGAAAAAAGGTAATGGTAAAACAATAGAATTAAAATTGTTCGCCTTCAGCCTGTCATAATTTTCCGGTAGTTATGAGATATCTGTTAACACGATAAACTTTCATTTACCTTTTTTCGATGATGAATTGTTCCCACAATGCAACAGACACATTGCACTCAATCATCCGGCGCAAGTAACAAAATTTACGCGAATTCAAGACCAAGCAATTCACCTGAACTGAACTTAACTTGCTGGATAGGCAAAAACAAACAACTAAAGAATTATTAACTGGGGCCCGAGTATAAGTGAAGCGAAAAATTCCTGCGTTAACACAAAGCGGGTAAGACCCTAGTAAATCCGATAATTGGACATTAATGGTCAAAATAGTGGTGAATGTGATTACACCAGAACACAAGCGTTCTCACTTTAGCCTCACACCATTAACTACTATATAATCCGAAAGGCTCCTAATTTAGAAACTACAGCTATTTCAGTGTGTGAGAAGCCACATTTCAAAAATTTTTATTTTCTTTTTTTTTGTGCACAATATGACCCCCGCAGACATTTTGTTTAGGAGATACAGCCATTCTAGTGTTTTGAAGTCTTGACGGGCTATATTTCAAAAAAATTTTCCGTGCATAATATGACCCATGCAGACGCATGGTGATACGGCCATTTTAGTGTTTTGAAGTCTTAAATGGCTGCTTTTCAAAAAAAATTTGTTTTGTTCATTATATGTCCCCGCAGGCGCTTAATTTGGGAGATACAGCCATTTTAGTTTTTTGAGGTCTTGACCGGCTTCATTTCAAAAAAAAATTTGTGGTGCATAATATGACCCCCATAGACGCTTGCTTAGAAGTTACAGCCATTTTAGTGTTTTGAAGTTGTGACCTACTACTTTTCAAAATTTATTTTTGTGGTGCATTATGTGACCCCCACAGATGCTTAGTTTAGGAGGTACAGCCATTTTAGTTTTTTGAAGTCTTGACCTGCTACTTTTCAAAAAAAAAAATTGTGCGTAATATGGCTTTTATTTTTGGTGCAACATATGACCCCCGCAAACGCTTAGTTTAGAAGATACAGCCATTTTAAAGTTTTCAAATTTTAACCGGCTACTTTTAAAATTTTTTATATTTGGTGCATATGACCCCCGCAGACGCTTAGTTTAGAAGATACAGCCGTTTTAAAGTTTTCAAATTTTAACCGGCTATAATTCAGATTTTTTATTTTTGGTGCAAAATATGACCCCCGCAGACGCTTAGTTTAGAAGATACAGCCATTTTAAAGTTTTCAAATTTTAACCGACTATATTTCAAATTTTTTATTTTTGGTGCAAAATATGACCCCCGCAGACGCTTAGTTTAGAAGATACAGCCGTTTTAAAGTTTTGAAATTGTAACCAGCTATAATTCAATTTTTTTAATTTTGGTGCAATATATGACCCCCGCAGACGCTTAGTTTAGAATATACAGCCATTTTAAAGTTTTGAAATTTTATCCGACTATATTTCAAATTTTTTATTTTTGGTGCAAAATATGACCCCCGCAGACGCTTAGTTTAGAAGATACAGCCATTTTAAAGTTTTGAAATTTTAACCGACTATATTTCAATTTTTTTTATTTTTGGTGCAAAATATGACCCCCGCAGACGCTTAGCTTAGAAGATACAGCCATTTTATAGTTTTCAAATTTTAACCGGCTATAATTCAAATTTTTTATTTTTGGTGCAAAATATGACCCCCGCAGACGCTTGGTTTAGAAGATACAGCCATTTTAAAGTTTTGAAATTTTAACCGACTATATTTCAAATTTTTTATTTTTGATGCAAAATATGACCCCCGCAGACGCTTAGTTTAGAAGATACAGCCGTTTTAAAGTTTTGAAATTGTAACCAGCTATAATTCAATTTTTTTAATTTTGGTGCAATATATGACCCCCGCAGACGCTTAGTTTAGAATATACAGCCATTATAAAGTTTTGAAATTTTAACCGACTATATTTCAATTTTTTTTATTTTTGGTGCAAAATATGACCCCCGCAGACCCTTAGCTTAGAAGATACAGCCATTTTATAGTTTTCAAATTTTAACCGGCTATAATTCAAATTTTTTATTTTTGGTGCAAAATATGACCCCCGCAGACGCTTGGTTTAGAAGATACAGCCATTTTAAAGTTTTGAAATTTTAACCGACTATATTTCAATTTTTTTTATTTTTGGTGCAAAATATGACCCCCGCAGACCCTTAGCTTAGAAGATACAGCCATTTTATAGTTTTCAAATTTTAACCGGCTATAATTCAAATTTTTTATTTTTGGTGCAAAATATGACCCCCGCAGACGCTTGGTTTAGAAGATACAACCATTTTAAAGTTTTGAAATTTTAACCGACTATATTTCAAATTTTTTATTTTTGATGCAAAATATGACCCCCGCAGACGCTTAGCTTAGAAGATACAGCCATTTTAAAGTTTTGAAATTTTAACCGATTATATTTCAAATTTTTTATTTTTGGTGCAAAAAATGACCCCCGCAGACGCTTAGTTTAGAAGATACAGCCATTTTAAAGTTTTGAAATTTTAACCGACTATATTTCCATTTTTTATTTTTGGTGCAAAATATCACCCCCGCAGACGCTTAGTTTAGAAGATACAGCCATTTTAAAGTTTTGAATTTTTAACCGACTATATTTCAAATTTTTTATTTTTGATGCAAAATATGACCCCCGCAGACGCTTAGTTTAGAAGATACAGCCATTTTAAAGTTTTCAAATTTTAACCGGCTATAATACAAATTTTTTATTTTTGGTGCAAAATATGACCCCCGCAGACGCTTAGTTTAGAAAATACAGCCATTTTAAAGTTTTCAAATTCTAACCGGCTATAATACAAATTTTTATTTTTGGTGCAAAATATGACCCCCGCAGACGCTTAGTTTAGAAGATACAGCCATTTTAAAGTTTTCAAATTTTAACCGGCTATAATACAAATTTTTTATTTTTGGTGCAAAATATGACCCCCGCAGACGCTTAGTTTAGAAGATACAGCCATTT
Organism: Volucella inanis; assembly: GCA_907269105.1. NCBI lineage: Eukaryota > Metazoa > Arthropoda > Insecta > Diptera > Syrphidae > Volucella > Volucella inanis. The sequence continues at coordinate 228,640,898 of OU026153.1, read as the reverse complement.
TAAAGTTTTCAAATTTTAACCGGCTATAATACAAATTTTTTATTTTTGGTGCAAAATATGACCCCCGCAGACGCTTAGTTTAGAAGATACAGCCATTTTAAAGTTTTCAAATTTTAACCGGCTATAATTCAAATTTTTTATTTTTGGTGCAACATATGACCCCCCCAGACGATTAGTTTAGAAGATACAGCCATTTTAAAGTTTTCAAATTTTAACCGGCTATAATTCAAATTTTTTATTTTTGGTGCAACATATGACCCCCCCAGACGCTTAGTTTAGAAGATACAGCCATTTTAAAGTTTTGAAATTTTAACCGGCTATAATTCAATTTTTTTATTTTTGGTGCAAAATATGACCCCCGCAGACGCTTAGTTTAGAAGATACAGCCATTTTAAAGTTTTCAAATTTTAACCGGCTATAATACAAATTTTTTATTTTTGGTGCAAAATATGACCCCCACAGGCGCTTAGTTTAGAAGATACAGCCATTTTAAAGTTTTCAAATTTTAACCGGCTATAATACAAATTTTTTATTTTTGGTGCAAAATATGACCCCCGCAGACGCTTAGTTTAGAAGATACAGCCATTTTAAAGTTTTCAAATTTTAACCGGCTATAATTCAAATTTTTTATTTTTGGTGCAACATATGACCCCCCCAGACGATTAGTTTAGAAGATACAGCCATTTTAAAGTTTTCAAATTTTAACCGGCTATAATTCAAATTTTTTATTTTTGGTGCAACATATGACCCCCCAGACGCTTAATTTAGAAGATACAGCCATTTTAAAGTTTTGAAATTTTAACCGGCTATATTTCAAATTTTTTATTTTTGATGCAAAATATGACCCCCGCAGACGCTTAGTTTAGAAGATACAGCCATTTTAAAGTTTTCAAATTTTAACCGGCTATAATACAAATTTTTTATATTTGGTGCAAAATATGACCCCCGCAGACGCTTAGTTTAGAATATACAGCCATTTTAAAGTTTTCAAATTTTAACCGGCTATAATACAAATTTTTTATTTTTGGTGCAAAATATGACCCCCGCAGACGCTTAGTTTAGAAAATACAGCCATTTTAAAGTTTTCAAATTTTAACCGGCTATAATACAAATTTTTTATTTTTGGTGCAAAATATGACCCCCGCAGACGCTTAGTTTAGAAGATACAGCCATTTTAAAGTTTTCAAATTTTAACCGGCTATAATACAAATTTTTTATTTTTGGTGCAAAATATGACCCCCGCAGACGCTTAGTTTAGAAGATACAGCCATTTTAAAGTTTTCAAATTTTAACCGGCTATAATTCAAATTTTTTATTTTTGGTGCAACATATGACCCCCCCAGACGATTAGTTTAGAAGATACAGCCATTTTAAAGTTTTCAAATTTTAACCGGCTATAATTCAAATTTTTTATTTTTGGTGCAACATATGACCCCCCCAGACGCTTAGTTTAGAAAATACAGCCATTTTAAAGTTTTGAAATTTTAACCACCTATAATTCAATTTTTTTATTTTTGGTGCAAAATATGACCCCCGCAGACGCTTAGTTTAGAAGATACAGCCATTTTAAAGTTTTCAAATTTTAACCGGCTATAATACAAATTTTTTATTTTTGGTGCAAAATATGACCCCCGCAGACGCTTAGTGTAGAAGATACAGCCATTTTAAAGTTTTCAAATTTTAACCGGCTATAATACAAATTTTTTATTTTTGGTGCAAAATATGACCCCCGCAGACGCTTAGTTTAGAAGATACAGCCATTTTAAAGTTTTCAAATTTTAACCGGCTATAATTCAAATTTTTTATTTTTGGTGCAACATATGACCCCCCCAGACGATTAGTTTAGAAGATACAGCCATTTTAAAGTTTTCAAATTTTAACCGGCTATAATTCAAATTTTTTATTTTTGGTGCAACATATGACCCCCCCAGACGCTTAGTTTAGAAGATACAGCCATTTTAAAGTTTTGAAATTTTAACCGGCTATATTTCAAATTTTTTATTTTTGATGCAAAATATGACCCCCGCAGACGCTTAGTTTAGAAGATACAGCCATTTTAAAGTTTTCAAATTTTAACCGGCTATAATACAAATTTTTTATTTTTGGTGCAAAATATGACCCCCGCAGACGCTTAGTTTAGAAGATACAGCCATTTTAAAGTTTTGAAATTTTAACCGACTATATTTCAAATTTTTTATTTTTGGTGCAAAATATGACCCCCGCAGACGCTTAGTTTAGAAGATACAGCCATTTTAAAGTTTTCAAATTTTAACCGGCTATAATTCAAATTTTTTATTTTTGGTGCAAATTGACCCCCGCAGATGCTTAGTGTAGAAGATACAGCCATTTTAAAGTTTTGAAATTTTAACCGATTATATTTCAAATTTTTTATTTTTGGTGCAAAAAATGACCCCCGCAGACGCTTAGTTAAGAAAATAAGCCGTTTTAAAGTTTTGAAATTTTAACCGGCTATAATACAAATTTTTTATTTTTGGTGCAAAATATGACCCCCGCAGACGCTTAGTTTAGAAGATACAGCCATTTTAAAGTTTTGAAATTTAAACCGACTATATTTCAAATTTTTTATTTTTGATGCAAAATATGACCCCCGCAGACGCTTAGTTTAGAAGATACAGCCATTTTAAAGTTTTCAAATTTTAACCGGCTATAATACAAATTTTTTATATTTGGTGCAAAATATGACCCCCGCAGACGCTGAGTTTAGAATATACAGCCATTTTAAAGTTTTCAAATTTTAACCGGCTATAATACAAATTTTTTATTTTTGGTGCAAAATATGACCCCCGCAGACGCTTAGTTTAGAAAATACAGCCATTTTAAAGTTTTCAAATTCTAACCGGCTATAATACAAATTTTTTATTTTTGGTGCAAAATATGACCCCCGCAGACGCTTAGTTTAGAAAATACAGCCATTTTAAAGTTTTCAAATTTTAACCGGCTATAATACAAATTTTTTATTTTTGGTGCAAAATATGACCCCCGCAGACGCTTAGTTTAGAAGATACAGCCATTTTAAAGTTTTCAAATTTTAACCGGCTATAATACAAATTTTTTATTTTTGGTGCAAAATATGACCCCCGCAGACGCTTAGTTTAGAAGATACAGCCATTTTAAAGTTTTCAAATTTTAACCGGCTATAATTCAAATTTTTTATTTTTGGTGCAACATATGACCCCCCCAGACGCTTAGTTTAGAAGATACAGCCATTTTAAAGTTTTCAAATTTTAACCACCTATAATTCAATTTTTTTATTTTTGGTGCAAAATATGACCCCCGCAGACGCTTAGTTTAGAAGATACAGCCATTTTAAAGTTTTCAAATTTTAACCGGCTATAATACAAATTTTTTATTTTTGGTGCAAAATATGACCCCCGCAGACGCTTAGTTTAGAAGATACAGCCATTTTAAAGTTTTCAAATTTTAACCGGCTATAATTCAAATTTTTTATTTTTGGTGCAACATATGACCCCCCCAGACGCTTAGTTTAGAAGATACAGCCATTTTAAAGTTTTCAAATTTTAACCACCTATAATTCAATTTTTTTATTTTTGGTGCAAAATATGACCCCCGCAGACGCTTAGTTTAGAAGATACAGCCATTTTAAAGTTTTCAAATTTTAACCGGCTATAATACAAATTTTTTATTTTTGGTGCAAAATATGACCCCCGCAGACGCTTAGTTTAGAAGATACAGCCATTTTAAAGTTTTCAAATTTTAACCGGCTATAATACAAATTTTTTATATTTGGTGCAAAATATGACCCCCGCAGACGCTTAGTTTAGAATATACAGCCATTTTAAAGTTTTCAAATTTTAACCGGCTATAATACAAATTTTTTATTTTTGGTGCAAAATATGACCCCCGCAGACGCTTAGTTTAGAAAATACAGCCATTTTAAAGTTTTCAAATTCTAACCGGCTATAATACAAATTTTTTATTTTTGGTGCAAAATATGACCCCCGCAGACGCTTAGTTTAGAAGATACAGCCATTTTAAAGTTTTCAAATTTTAACCGGCTATAATACAAATTTTTTATTTTTGGTGCAAAATATGACCCCCGCAGACGCTTAGTTTAGAAGATACAGCCATTTTAAAGTTTTCAAATTTTAACCGGCTATAATTCAAATTTTTTATTTTTGGTGCAACATATGACCCCCCCAGACGCTTAGTTTAGAAGATACAGCCATTTTAAAGTTTTCAAATTTTAACCACCTATAATTCAATTTTTTTATTTTTGGTGCAAAATATGACCCCCGCAGACGCTTAGTTTAGAAGATACAGCCATTTTAAAGTTTTCAAATTTTAACCGGCTATAATACAAATTTTTTATTTTTGGTGCAAAATATGACCCCCGCAGACGCTTAGTTTAGAAGATACAGCCATTTTAAAGTTTTCAAATTTTAACCGGCTATAATACAAATTTTTTATATTTGGTGCAAAATATGACCCCCGCAGACGCTTAGTTTAGAATATACAGCCATTTTAAAGTTTTCAAATTTTAACCGGCTATAATACAAATTTTTTATTTTTGGTGCAAAATATGACCCCCGCAGACGCTTAGTTTAGAAAATACAGCCATTTTAAAGTTTTCAAATTCTAACCGGCTATAATACAAATTTTTTATTTTTGGTGCAAAATATGACCCCCGCAGACGCTTAGTTTAGAAGATACAGCCATTTTAAAGTTTTCAAATTTTAACCGGCTATAATACAAATTTTTTATTTTTGGTGCAAAATATGACCCCCGCAGACGCTTAGTTTAGAAGATACAGCCATTTTAAAGTTTTCAAATTTTAACCGGCTATAATTCAAATTTTTTATTTTTGGTGCAACATATGACCCCCCCAGACGCTTAGTTTAGAAGATACAGCCATTTTAAAGTTTTCAAATTTTAACCGGCTATAATACAAATTTTTTATATTTGGTGCAAAATATGACCCCCGCAGACGCTTAGTTTAGAATATACAGCCATTTTAAAGTTTTCAAATTTTAACCGGCTATAATACAAATTTTTTATTTTTGGTGCAAAATATGACCCCCGCAGACGCTTAGTTTAGAAAATACAGCCATTTTAAAGTTTTCAAATTCTAACCGGCTATAATACAAATTTTTTATTTTTGGTGCAAAATATGACCCCCGCAGACGCTTAGTTTAGAAGATACAGCCATTTTAAAGTTTTCAAATTTTAACCGGCTATAATACAAATTTTTTATTTTTGGTGCAAAATATGACCCCCGCAGACGCTTAGTTTAGAAGATACAGCCATTTTAAAGTTTTCAAATTTTAACCGGCTATAATTCAAATTTTTTATTTTTGGTGCAACATATGACCCCCCCAGACGCTTAGTTTAGAAGATACAGCCATTTTAAAGTTTTCAAATTTTAACCACCTATAATTCAATTTTTTTATTTTTGGTGCAAAATATGACCCCCGCAGACGCTTAGTTTAGAAGATACAGCCATTTTAAAGTTTTCAAATTTTAACCGGCTATAATACAAATTTTTTATTTTTGGTGCAAAATATGACCCCCGCAGACGCTTAGTTTAGAAGATACAGCCATTTTAAAGTTTTCAAATTTTAACCGGCTATAATACAAATTTTTTATTTTTGGTGCAAAATATGACCCCCGCAGACGCTTAGTTTAGAAAATACAGCCATTTTAAAGTTTTCAAATTCTAACCGGCTATAATACAAATTTTTTATTTTTGGTGCAAAATATGACCCCCGCAGACGCTTAGTTTAGAAGATACAGCCATTTTAAAGTTTTCAAATTTTAACCGGCTATAATACAAATTTTTTATTTTTGGTGCAAAATATGACCCCCGCAGACGCTTAGTTTAGAAGATACAGCCATTTTAAAGTTTTCAAATTTTAACCGGCTATAATTCAAATTTTTTATTTTTGGTGCAACATATGACCTCCCAGACGCTTAGTTTAGAAGATACAGCCATTTTAAAGTTTTGAAATTTTAACCACCTATAATTCAATTTTTTTATTTTTGGTGCAAAATATGACCCCCGCAGACGCTTAGTTTAGAAGATACAGCCATTTTAAAGTTTTCAAATTTTAACCGGCTATAATACAAATTTTTTATTTTTGGTGCAAAATATGACCCCCACAGGCGCTTAGTTTAGAAGATACAGCCATTTTAAAGTTTTCAAATTTTAACCGGCTATAATACAAATTTTTTATTTTTGGTGCAAAATATGACCCCCGCAGACGCTTAGTTTAGAAAATACAGCCATTTTAAAGTTTTCAAATTCTAACCGGCTATAATACAAATTTTTTATTTTTGGTGCAAAATATGACCCCCGCAGACGCTTAGTTTAGAAGATACAGCCATTTTAAAGTTTTCAAATTTTAACCGGCTATAATACAAATTTTTTATTTTTGGTGCAAAATATGACCCCCGCAGACGCTTAGTTCAGAAGATACAGCCATTTTAAAGTTTTCAAATTTTAACCGGCTATAATTCAAATTTTTTATTTTTGGTGCAACATATGACCCCCCCAGACGCTTAGTTTAGAAGATACAGCCATTTTAAAGTTTTCAAATTTTAACCACCTATAATTCAATTTTTTTATTTTTGGTGCAAAATATGACCCCCGCAGACGCTTAGTTTAGAAGATACAGCCATTTTAAAGTTTTGAAATTTAAACCGACTATATTTCAAATTTTTTATTTTTGATGCAAAATATGACCCCCGCAGACGCTTAGTTTAGAAGATACAGCCATTTTAAAGTTTTCAAATTTTAACCGGCTATAATACAAATTTTTTATATTTGGTGCAAAATATGACCCCCGCAGACGCTTAGTTTAGAATATACAGCCATTTTAAAGTTTTCAAATTTTAACCGGCTATAATACAAATTTTTTATATTTGGTGCAAAATATGACCCCCGCAGACGCTTAGTTTAGAATATACAGCCATTTTAAAGTTTTCAAATTTTAACCGGCTATAATACAAATTTTTTATTTTTGGTGCAAAATATGACCCCCGCAGACGCTTAGTTTAGAAAATACAGCCATTTTAAAGTTTTCAAATTCTAACCGGCTATAATACAAATTTTTTATTTTTGGTGCAAAATATGACCCCCGCAGACGCTTAGTTTAGAAGATACAGCCATTTTAAAGTTTTCAAATTTTAACCGGCTATAATACAAATTTTTTATTTTTGGTGCAAAATATGACCCCCGCAGACGCTTAGTTTAGAAGATACAGCCATTTTAAAGTTTTCAAATTTTAACCGGCTATAATTCAAATTTTTTATTTTTGGTGCAACATATGACCCCCCCAGACGCTTAGTTTAGAAGATACAGCCATTTTAAAGTTTTCAAATTTTAACCACCTATAATTCAATTTTTTTATTTTTGGTGCAAAATATGACCCCCGCAGACGCTTAGTTTAGAAGATACAGCCATTTTAAAGTTTTCAAATTTTAACCGGCCATAATACAAATTTTTTATTTTTGGTGCAAAATATGACCCCCGCAGACGCTTAGTTTAGAAGATACAGCCATTTTAAAGTTTTCAAATTTTAACCGGCTATAATACAAATTTTTTATTTTTGGTGCAAAATATGACCCCCGCAGACGCTTAGTTTAGAAGATACAGCCATTTTAAAGTTTTCAAATTTTAACCGGCTATAATTCAAATTTTTTATTTTTGGTGCAACATATGACCCCCCCAGACGCTTAGTTTAGAAGATACAGCCATTTTAAAGTTTTGAAATTTTAACCGGCTATATTTCAAATTTTTTATTTTTGATGCAAAATATGACCCCCGCAGACGCTTAGTTTAGAAGATACAGCCATTTTAAAGTTTTCAAATTTTAACCGGCTATAATACAAATTTTTTATTTTTGGTGCAAAATATGACCCCCGCAGACGCTTAGTTTAGAAGATACAGCCATTTTAAAGTTTTCAAATTTTAACCGGCCATAATTCAAATTTTTTATTTTTGGTGCAACATATGACCCCCCCAGACGCTTAGTTTAGAAGATACAGCCATTTTAAAGTTTTGAAATTTTAACCGGCTATAATTCAAATTTTTTATTTTTGGTGCAAAATATGACCCCCGCAGACGCTTAGTTTAGAAGATTCAGCCATTTTAAAGTTTTGAAATTTTATCCGACTATATTTCAAATTTTTTATTGTTGGTGCAAAATATGACCCCCGCAGACGCTTAGTTTAGAAGATACAGCCATTTTAAAGTTTTGAAATTTTAATATATTTCAATTTTTTTATTTTTGGTGCAAAATATGACCCCCGCAGACGCTTAGTTTAGAAGATACAGCCATTTTAAAGTTTTGAAATTTTAACCGGCTATATTTCAATTTTTTTATTTTTGGTGCAAAATATGACCCCCGCAGACGCTTAGTTTAGAAGATACAGCCATTTTAAAGTTTTGAAATTTTAACCGACTATATTTCAATTTTTTTATTTTTGGTGCAAAATATGACCCCCGCAGACGCTTAGCTTAGAAGATACAGCCATTTTAAAGTTTTCAAATTTTAACCGGCTATAATTCAAATTTTTTATTTTTGGTGCAAAATATGACCCCCGCAGACGCTTAGTTTAGAAGATGCAGCCATTTTAAAGTTTTGAAATTTTATCCGACTATATTTCAAATTTTTTATTTTTGGTGCAACATATGACCCCCGCAGACGCTTAGTTTAGAAGATACAGCCATTTTAAAGTTTTCAAATTTTAACCGGCTATAATACAAATTTTTTATTTTTGGTGCAAAATATGACCCCCGCAGACGCTTAGTTTAGAAGATACAGCCATTTTAAAGTTTTGAAATTTAAACCGACTATATTTCAAATTTTTTATTTTTGATGCAAAATATGACCCCCGCAGACGCTTAGCTTAGAAGATACAGCCATTTTAAAGTTTTGAAATTTTATCCGACTATATTTCAATTTTTTTATTTTTGGTGCAAAATATGACCCCCGCAGACGCTTAGTTTAGAAGATACAGCCATTTTAAAGTTTTGAAATTTTAACCGACTATATTTCAATTTTTTTATTTTTGGTGCAAAATATGACCCCCGCAGACGCTTAGCTTAGAAGATACAGCCATTTTAAAGTTTTCAAATTTTAACCGGCTATAATTCAAATTTTTTATTTTTGGTGCAAAATATGACCCCCGCAGACGCTTAGTTTAGAAGATGCAGCCATTTTAAAGTTTTGAAATTTTATCCGACTATATTTCAAATTTTTTATTTTTGGTGCAACATATGACCCCCGCAGACGCTTAGTTTAGAAGATACAGCCATTTTAAAGTTTTCAAATTTTAACCGGCTATAATACAAATTTTTTATTTTTGGTGCAAAATATGACCCCCGCAGACGCTTAGTTTAGAAGATACAGCCATTTTAAAGTTTTCAAATTCTAACCGGCTATAATACAAATTTTTTATTTTTGGTGCAAAATATGACCCCCGCAGACGCTTAGTTTAGAAGATACAGCCATTTTAAAGTTTTCAAATTTTAACCGGCTATAATTCAAATTTTTTATTTTTGGTGCAACATATGACCCCCCCAGACGCTTAGTTTAGAAGATACAGCCATTTTAAAGTTTTCAAATTTTAACCACCTATAATTCAATTTTTTTATTTTTGGTGCAAAATATGACCCCCGCAGACGCTTAGTTTAGAAGATACAGCCATTTTAAAGTTTTCAAATTTTAACCGGCTATAATTCAAATTTTTTATTTTTGGTGCAAAATATGACCCCCGCAGACGCTTAGTTTAGAAGATACAGCCATTTTAAAGTTTTCAAATTCTAACCGGCTATAATACAAATTTTTTATTTTTGGTGCAAAGTATGACCCCCGCAGACGCTTAGTTTAGAAGATACAGCCATTTTAAAGTTTTCAAATTTTAACCGGCTATAATACAAATTTTTTATTTTTGGTGCAAAATATGACCCCCGCAGACGCTTAGTTTAGAAGATACAGCCATTTTAAAGTTTTCAAATTTTAACCGGCTATAATTCAAATTTTTTATTTTTGGTGCAACATATGACCCCCCCAGACGCTTAGTTTAGAAGATACAGCCATTTTAAAGTTTTGAAATTTTAACCGACTATATTTCAAATTTTTTATTTTTGATGCAAAATATGACCCCCGCAGACGCTTAGTTTAGAAAATACAGCCATTTTAAAGTTTTCAAATTTTAACCGGCTATAATACAAATTTTTTATATTTGGTGCAAAATATGACCCCCGCAGACGCTTAGTTTAGAATATACAGCCATTTTAAAGTTTTCAAATTTTAACCGGCTATAATACAAATTTTTTATTTTTGGTGCAAAATATGACCCCCGCAGACGCTTAGTTTAGAAAATACAGCCATTTTAAAGTTTTCAAATTCTAACCGGCTATAATACAAATTTTTTATTTTTGGTGCAAAATATGACCCCCGCAGACGCTTAGTTTAGAAGATACAGCCATTTTAAAGTTTTCAAATTTTAACCGGCTATAATACAAATTTTTTATTTTTGGTGCAAAATATGACCCCCGCAGACGCTTAGTTTAGAAGATACAGCCATTTTAAAGTTTTCAAATTTTAACCGGCTATAATTCAAATTTTTTATTTTTGGTGCAACATATGACCCCCCCAGACGCTTAGTTTAGAAGATACAGCCATTTTAAAGTTTTGAAATTTTAACCGACTATATTTCAAATTTTTTATTTTTGATGCAAAATATGACCCCCGCAGACGCTTAGTTTAGAAGATACAGCCATTTTAAAGTTTTCAAATTTTAACCGGCTATAATACAAATTTTTTATATTTGGTGCAAAATATGACCCCCGCAGACGCTTAGTTTAGAATATACAGCCATTTTAAATTTTTCAAATTTTAACCGGCTATAATACAAATTTTTTATTTTTGGTGCAAAATATGACCCCCGCAGACGCTTAGTTTAGAAAATACAGCCATTTTAAAGTTTTCAAATTCTAACCGGCTATAATACAAATTTTTTATTTTTGGTGCAAAATATGACCCCCGCAGACGCTTAGTTTAGAAGATACAGCCATTTTAAAGTTTTCAAATTTTAACCGGCTATAATACAAATTTTTTATTTTTGGTGCAAAATATGACCCCCGCAGACGCTTAGTTTAGAAGATACAGCCATTTTAAAGTTTTCAAATTTTAACCGGCTATAATTCAAATTTTTTATTTTTGGTGCAACATATGACCCCCCCAGACGCTTAGTTTAGAAGATACAGCCATTTTAAAGTTTTCAAATTTTAACCACCTATAATTCAATTTTTTTATTTTTGGTGCAAAATATGACCCCCGCAGACGCTTAGTTTAGAAGATACAGCCATTTTAAAGTTTTCAAATTTTAACCGGGTATAATACAAATTTTTTATTTTTGGTGCAAAATATGACCCCCGCAGACGCTTAGTTTAGAAAATACAGCCATTTTAAAGTTTTCAAATTTTAACCGGCTATAATACAAATTTTTTATATTTGGTGCAAAATATGACCCCCGCAGACGCTTAGTTTAGAATATACAGCCATTTTAAAGTTTTCAAATTTTAACCGGCTATAATACAAATTTTTTATTTTTGGTGCAAAATATGACCCCCGCAGACGCTTAGTTTAGAAAATACAGCCATTTTAAAGTTTTCAAATTCTAACCGGCTGTAATACAAATTTTTTATTTTTGGTGCAAAATATGACCCCCGCAGACGCTTAGTTTAGAAGATACAGCCATTTTAAAGTTTTCAAATTTTAACCGGCTATAATACAAATTTTTTATTTTTGGTGCAAAATATGACCCCCGCAGACGCTTAGTTTAGAAGATACAGCCATTTTAAAGTTTTCAAATTTTAACCGGCTATAATTCAAATTTTTTATTTTTGGTGCAACATATGACCCCCCCAGACGCTTAGTTTAGAAGATACAGCCATTTTAAAGTTTTGAAATTTTAACCACCTATAATTCAATTTTTTTATTTTTGGTGCAAAATATGACCCCCGCAGACGCTTAGTTTAGAAGATACAGCCATTTTAAAGTTTTCAAATTTTAACCGGCTATAATTCAAATTTTTTATTTTTGGTGCAACATATGACCCCCCCAGACGCTTAGTTTAGAAGATACAGCCATTTTAAAGTTTTCAAATTTTAACCGGCTATAATACAAATTTTTTATATTTGGTGCAAAATATGACCCCCGCAGACGCTTAGTTTAGAATATACAGCCATTTTAAAGTTTCAAATTTTAACCGGCTATAATACAAATTTTTTATTTTTGGTGCAACATATGACCCCCCCAGACGCTTAGTTTAGAAGATACAGCCATTTTAAAGTTTTGAAATTTTAACCACCTATAATTCAATTTTTTTATTTTTGGTGCAAAATATGACCCCCGCAGACGCTTAGTTTAGAAGATACAGCCATTTTAAAGTTTTCAAATTTTAACCGGCTATAATACAAATTTTTTATTTTTGGTGCAAAATATGACCCCCGCAGACGCTTAGTTTAGAAGATACAGCCATTTTAAAGTTTTCAAATTTTAACCGGCTATAATACAAATTTTTTATTTTTGGTGCAAAATATGACCCCCGCAGACGCTTAGTTTAGAAGATACAGCCATTTTAAAGTTTTCAAATTTTAACCGGCTATAATTCAAATTTTTTATTTTTGGTGCAACATATGACCCCCCCAGACGATTAGTTTAGAAGATACAGCCATTTTAAAGTTTTCAAATTTTAACCGGCTATAATTCAAATTTTTTATTTTTGGTGCAACATATGACCCCCCCAGACGCTTAGTTTAGAAGATACAGCCATTTTAAAGTTTTGAAATTTTAACCGGCTATATTTCAAATTTTTTATTTTTGATGCAAAATATGACCCCCGCAGACGCTTAGTTCAGAAGATACAGCCATTTTAAAGTTTTCAAATTTTAACCGGCTATAATACAAATTTTTTATTTTTGGTGCAAAATATGACCCCCGCAGACGCTTAGTTTAGAAGATACAGCCATTTTAAAGTTTTCAAATTTTAACCGGCTATAATTCAAATTTTTTATTTTTGGTGCAAAATATGACCCCCGCAGACGCTTAGTTTAGAAGATTCAGCCATTTTAAAGTTTTGAAATTTTATCCGACTATATTTCAAATTTTTTATTGTTGGTGCAAAATATGACCCCCGCAGACGCTTAGTTTAGAAGATACAGCCATTTTAAAGTTTTGAAATTTTAATATATTTCAATTTTTTTATTTTTGGTGCAAAATATGACCCCCGCAGACGCTTAGCTTAGAAGATACAGCCATTTTAAAGTTTTGAAATTTTATCCGACTATATTTCAATTTTTTTATTTTTGGTGCAAAATATGACCCCCGCAGACGCTTAGTTTAGAAGATACAGCCATTTTAAAGTTTTGAAATTTTAACCGACTATATTTCAATTTTTTTATTTTTGGTGCAAAATATGACCCCCGCAGACGCTTAGCTTAGAAGATACAGCCATTTTAAAGTTTTCAAATTTTAACCGGCTATAATTCAAATTTTTTATTTTTGGTGCAAAATATGACCCCCGCAGACGCTTAGTTTAGAAGATGCAGCCATTTTAAAGTTTTGAAATTTTATCCGACTATATTTCAAATTTTTTATTTTTGGTGCAACATATGACCCCCGCAGACGCTTAGTTTAGAAGATACAGCCATTTTAAAGTTTTCAAATTTTAACCGGCTATAATACAAATTTTTTATTTTTGGTGCAAAATATGACCCCCGCAGACGCTTAGTTTAGAAGATACAGCCATTTTAAAGTTTTCAAATTTTAACCGGCTATAATTCAAATTTTTTATTTTTGGTGCAACATATGACCCCCCCAGACGATTAGTTTAGAAGATACAGCCATTTTAAAGTTTTCAAATTTTAACCGGCTATAATTCAAATTTTTTATTTTTGGTGCAACATATGACCCCCCCAGACGCTTAGTTTAGAAGATACAGCCATTTTAAAATTTTGAAATTTTAACCACCTATAATTCAATTTTTTTATTTTTGGTGCAAAATATGACCCCCGCAGACGCTTAGTTTAGAAGATACAGCCATTTTAAAGTTTTCAAATTTTAACCGGCTATAATACAAATTTTTTATTTTTGGTGCAACATATGACCCCCCCAGACGCTTAGTTTAGAAGATACAGCCATTTTAAAGTTTTCAAATTTTAACCGGCTATAATACAAATTTTTTATTTTTGGTGCAAAATATGACCCCGCAGACGCTTAGTTTAGAAGATACAGCCATTTTAAAGTTTTCAAATTTTAACCGGCTATAATTCAAATTTTTTATTTTTGGTGCAACATATGACCCCCCCAGACGATTAGTTTAGAAGATACAGCCATTTTAAAGTTTTCAAATTTTAACCGGCTATAATTCAAATTTTTTATTTTTGGTGCAACATATGACCCCCCCAGACGCTTAGTTTAGAAGATACAGCCATTTTAAAGTTTTGAAATTTTAACCGGCTATATTTCAAATTTTTTATTTTTGATGCAAAATATGACCCCCGCAGACGCTTAGTTTAGAAGATACAGCCATTTTAAAGTTTTCAAATTTTAACCGGCTATAATACAAATTTTTTATTTTTGGTGCAAAATATGACCCCCGCAGACGCTTAGTTTAGAAGATACAGCCATTTTAAAGTTTTCAAATTTTAACCGGCTATAATACAAATTTTTTATTTTTGGTGCAAAATATGACCCCCGCAGACCTTTAGTTTAGAAGATACAGCCATTTTAAAGTTTTCAAATTTTAACCGGCTATAATTCAAATTTTTTATTTTTGGTGCAACATATGACCCCCCCAGACGATTAGTTTAGAAGATACAGCCATTTTAAAGTTTTCAAATTTTAACCGGCTATAATTCAAATTTTTTATTTTTGGTGCAACATATGACCCCCCCAGACGCTTAGTTTAGAAGATACAGCCATTTTAAAATTTTGAAATTTTAACCACCTATAATTCAATTTTTTTATTTTTGGTGCAAAATATGACCCCCGCAGACGCTTAGTTTAGAAGATACAGCCATTTTAAAGTTTTCAAATTTTAACCGGCTATAATTCAAATTTTTTATTTTTGGTGCAACATATGACCCCCCCAGACGCTTAGTTTAGAAGATACAGCCATTTTAAAGTTTTCAAATTTTAACCGGCTATAATACAAATTTTTTATTTTTGGTGCAAAATATGACCCCCGCAGACGCTTAGTTTAGAAGATACAGCCATTTTAAAGTTTTCAAATTTTAACCGGCTATAATTCAAATTTTTTATTTTTGGTGCAACATATGACCTCCCAGACGCTTAGTTTAGAAGATACAGCCATTTTAAAGTTTTGAAATTTTATCCGACTATATTTCAAATTTTTTATTTTTGGTGCAACATATGACCCCCCCAGACGCTTAGTTTAGAAGATACAGCCATTTTAAAGTTTTCAAATTTTAACCACCTATAATTCAATTTTTTTATTTTTGGTGCAAAATATGACCCCCGCAGACGCTTAGTTTAGAAGATACAGCCATTTTAAAGTTTTCAAATTTTAACCGGCTATAATACAAATTTTTTATTTTTGGTGCAAAATATGACCCCCGCAGACGCTTAGTTTAGAAGATACAGCCATTTTAAAGTTTTCAAATTTTAACCGGCTATAATACAAATTTTTTATTTTTGGTGCAAAATATGACCCCCGCAGACGCTTAGTTTAGAAAATACAGCCATTTTAAAGTTTTCAAATTCTAACCGGCTATAATACAAATTTTTTATTTTTGGTGCAAAATATGACCCCCGCAGACGCTTAGTTTAGAAGATACAGC
Organism: Volucella inanis; assembly: GCA_907269105.1. Taxonomy (NCBI): domain Eukaryota; kingdom Metazoa; phylum Arthropoda; class Insecta; order Diptera; family Syrphidae; genus Volucella; species Volucella inanis. Next base: position 228,625,045 of record OU026153.1, on the reverse strand, counting down.
CATTTTAAAGTTTTCAAATTTTAACCGGCTATAATACAAATTTTTTATTTTTGGTGCAAAATATGACCCCCGCAGACGCTTAGTTTAGAAGATACAGCCATTTTAAAGTTTTCAAATTTTAACCGGCTATAATTCAAATTTTTTATTTTTGGTGCAACATATGACCTCCCAGACGCTTAGTTTAGAAGATACAGCCATTTTAAAGTTTTGAAATTTTAACCACCTATAATTCAATTTTTTTATTTTTGGTGCAAAATATGACCCCCGCAGACGCTTAGTTTAGAAGATACAGCCATTTTAAAGTTTTCAAATTTTAACCGGCTATAATACAAATTTTTTATTTTTGGTGCAAAATATGACCCCCACAGGCGCTTAGTTTAGAAGATACAGCCATTTTAAAGTTTTCAAATTTTAACCGGCTATAATACAAATTTTTTATTTTTGGTGCAAAATATGACCCCCGCAGACGCTTAGTTTAGAAAATACAGCCATTTTAAAGTTTTCAAATTCTAACCGGCTATAATACAAATTTTTTATTTTTGGTGCAAAATATGACCCCCGCAGACGCTTAGTTTAGAAGATACAGCCATTTTAAAGTTTTCAAATTTTAACCGGCTATAATACAAATTTTTTATTTTTGGTGCAAAATATGACCCCCGCAGACGCTTAGTTCAGAAGATACAGCCATTTTAAAGTTTTCAAATTTTAACCGGCTATAATTCAAATTTTTTATTTTTGGTGCAACATATGACCCCCCCAGACGCTTAGTTTAGAAGATACAGCCATTTTAAAGTTTTCAAATTTTAACCACCTATAATTCAATTTTTTTATTTTTGGTGCAAAATATGACCCCCGCAGACGCTTAGTTTAGAAGATACAGCCATTTTAAAGTTTTGAAATTTAAACCGACTATATTTCAAATTTTTTATTTTTGATGCAAAATATGACCCCCGCAGACGCTTAGTTTAGAAGATACAGCCATTTTAAAGTTTTCAAATTTTAACCGGCTATAATACAAATTTTTTATATTTGGTGCAAAATATGACCCCCGCAGACGCTTAGTTTAGAATATACAGCCATTTTAAAGTTTTCAAATTTTAACCGGCTATAATACAAATTTTTTATATTTGGTGCAAAATATGACCCCCGCAGACGCTTAGTTTAGAATATACAGCCATTTTAAAGTTTTCAAATTTTAACCGGCTATAATACAAATTTTTTATTTTTGGTGCAAAATATGACCCCCGCAGACGCTTAGTTTAGAAAATACAGCCATTTTAAAGTTTTCAAATTCTAACCGGCTATAATACAAATTTTTTATTTTTGGTGCAAAATATGACCCCCGCAGACGCTTAGTTTAGAAGATACAGCCATTTTAAAGTTTTCAAATTTTAACCGGCTATAATACAAATTTTTTATTTTTGGTGCAAAATATGACCCCCGCAGACGCTTAGTTTAGAAGATACAGCCATTTTAAAGTTTTCAAATTTTAACCGGCTATAATTCAAATTTTTTATTTTTGGTGCAACATATGACCCCCCCAGACGCTTAGTTTAGAAGATACAGCCATTTTAAAGTTTTCAAATTTTAACCACCTATAATTCAATTTTTTTATTTTTGGTGCAAAATATGACCCCCGCAGACGCTTAGTTTAGAAGATACAGCCATTTTAAAGTTTTCAAATTTTAACCGGCCATAATACAAATTTTTTATTTTTGGTGCAAAATATGACCCCCGCAGACGCTTAGTTTAGAAGATACAGCCATTTTAAAGTTTTCAAATTTTAACCGGCTATAATACAAATTTTTTATTTTTGGTGCAAAATATGACCCCCGCAGACGCTTAGTTTAGAAGATACAGCCATTTTAAAGTTTTCAAATTTTAACCGGCTATAATTCAAATTTTTTATTTTTGGTGCAACATATGACCCCCCCAGACGCTTAGTTTAGAAGATACAGCCATTTTAAAGTTTTGAAATTTTAACCGGCTATATTTCAAATTTTTTATTTTTGATGCAAAATATGACCCCCGCAGACGCTTAGTTTAGAAGATACAGCCATTTTAAAGTTTTCAAATTTTAACCGGCTATAATACAAATTTTTTATTTTTGGTGCAAAATATGACCCCCGCAGACGCTTAGTTTAGAAGATACAGCCATTTTAAAGTTTTCAAATTTTAACCGGCCATAATTCAAATTTTTTATTTTTGGTGCAACATATGACCCCCCCAGACGCTTAGTTTAGAAGATACAGCCATTTTAAAGTTTTGAAATTTTAACCGGCTATAATTCAAATTTTTTATTTTTGGTGCAAAATATGACCCCCGCAGACGCTTAGTTTAGAAGATTCAGCCATTTTAAAGTTTTGAAATTTTATCCGACTATATTTCAAATTTTTTATTGTTGGTGCAAAATATGACCCCCGCAGACGCTTAGTTTAGAAGATACAGCCATTTTAAAGTTTTGAAATTTTAATATATTTCAATTTTTTTATTTTTGGTGCAAAATATGACCCCCGCAGACGCTTAGCTTAGAAGATACAGCCATTTTAAAGTTTTGAAATTTTATCCGACTATATTTCAATTTTTTTATTTTTGGTGCAAAATATGACCCCCGCAGACGCTTAGTTTAGAAGATACAGCCATTTTAAAGTTTTGAAATTTTAACCGACTATATTTCAATTTTTTTATTTTTGGTGCAAAATATGACCCCCGCAGACGCTTAGCTTAGAAGATACAGCCATTTTAAAGTTTTCAAATTTTAACCGGCTATAATTCAAATTTTTTATTTTTGGTGCAAAATATGACCCCCGCAGACGCTTAGTTTAGAAGATGCAGCCATTTTAAAGTTTTGAAATTTTATCCGACTATATTTCAAATTTTTTATTTTTGGTGCAACATATGACCCCCGCAGACGCTTAGTTTAGAAGATACAGCCATTTTAAAGTTTTCAAATTTTAACCGGCTATAATACAAATTTTTTATTTTTGGTGCAAAATATGACCCCCGCAGACGCTTAGTTTAGAAGATACAGCCATTTTAAAGTTTTGAAATTTAAACCGACTATATTTCAAATTTTTTATTTTTGATGCAAAATATGACCCCCGCAGACGCTTAGCTTAGAAGATACAGCCATTTTAAAGTTTTGAAATTTTAACCGACTATATTTCAATTTTTTTATTTTTGGTGCAAAATATGACCCCCGCAGACGCTTAGTTTAGAAGATACAGCCATTTTAAAGTTTTGAAATTTTAACCGACTATATTTCAATTTTTTTATTTTTGGTGCAAAATATGACCCCCGCAGACGCTTAGCTTAGAAGATACAGCCATTTTAAAGTTTTCAAATTTTAACCGGCTATAATTCAAATTTTTTATTTTTGGTGCAAAATATGACCCCCGCAGACGCTTAGTTTAGAAGATGCAGCCATTTTAAAGTTTTGAAATTTTATCCGACTATATTTCAAATTTTTTATTTTTGGTGCAACATATGACCCCCGCAGACGCTTAGTTTAGAAGATACAGCCATTTTAAAGTTTTCAAATTTTAACCGGCTATAATACAAATTTTTTATTTTTGGTGCAAAATATGACCCCCGCAGACGCTTAGTTTAGAAGATACAGCCATTTTAAAGTTTTCAAATTCTAACCGGCTATAATACAAATTTTTTATTTTTGGTGCAAAATATGACCCCCGCAGACGCTTAGTTTAGAAGATACAGCCATTTTAAAGTTTTCAAATTTTAACCGGCTATAATTCAAATTTTTTATTTTTGGTGCAACATATGACCCCCCCAGACGCTTAGTTTAGAAGATACAGCCATTTTAAAGTTTTCAAATTTTAACCACCTATAATTCAATTTTTTTATTTTTGGTGCAAAATATGACCCCCGCAGACGCTTAGTTTAGAAGATACAGCCATTTTAAAGTTTTCAAATTTTAACCGGCTATAATACAAATTTTTTATTTTTGGTGCAAAATATGACCCCCGCAGACGCTTAGTTTAGAAGATACAGCCATTTTAAAGTTTTCAAATTTTAACCGGCTATAATACAAATTTTTTATATTTGGTGCAAAATATGACCCCCGCAGACGCTTAGTTTAGAATATACAGCCATTTTAAAGTTTTCAAATTTTAACCGGCTATAATACAAATTTTTTATTTTTGGTGCAAAATATGACCCCCGCAGACGCTTAGTTTAGAAAATACAGCCATTTTAAAGTTTTCAAATTCTAACCGGCTATAATACAAATTTTTTATTTTTGGTGCAAAATATGACCCCCGCAGACGCTTAGTTTAGAAGATACAGCCATTTTAAAGTTTTCAAATTTTAACCGGCTATAATACAAATTTTTTATTTTTGGTGCAAAATATGACCCCCGCAGACGCTTAGTTTAGAAGATACAGCCATTTTAAAGTTTTCAAATTTTAACCGGCTATAATTCAAATTTTTTATTTTTGGTGCAACATATGACCCCCCCAGACGCTTAGTTTAGAAGATACAGCCATTTTAAAGTTTTGAAATTTTAACCGACTATATTTCAAATTTTTTATTTTTGATGCAAAATATGACCCCCGCAGACGCTTAGTTTAGAAGATACAGCCATTTTAAAGTTTTCAAATTTTAACCGGCTATAATACAAATTTTTTATATTTGGTGCAAAATATGACCCCCGCAGACGCTTAGTTTAGAATATACAGCCATTTTAAAGTTTTCAAATTTTAACCGGCTATAATACAAATTTTTTATTTTTGGTGCAAAATATGACCCCCGCAGACGCTTAGTTTAGAAAATACAGCCATTTTAAAGTTTTCAAATTCTAACCGGCTATAATACAAATTTTTTATTTTTGGTGCAAAATATGACCCCCGCAGACGCTTAGTTTAGAAGATACAGCCATTTTAAAGTTTTCAAATTTTAACCGGCTATAATACAAATTTTTTATTTTTGGTGCAAAATATGACCCCCGCAGACGCTTAGTTTAGAAGATACAGCCATTTTAAAGTTTTCAAATTTTAACCGGCTATAATTCAAATTTTTTATTTTTGGTGCAACATATGACCCCCCCAGACGCTTAGTTTAGAAGATACAGCCATTTTAAAGTTTTGAAATTTTAACCGACTATATTTCAAATTTTTTATTTTTGATGCAAAATATGACCCCCGCAGACGCTTAGTTTAGAAGATACAGCCATTTTAAAGTTTTCAAATTTTAACCGGCTATAATACAAATTTTTTATATTTGGTGCAAAATATGACCCCCGCAGACGCTTAGTTTAGAATATACAGCCATTTTAAATTTTTCAAATTTTAACCGGCTATAATACAAATTTTTTATTTTTGGTGCAAAATATGACCCCCGCAGACGCTTAGTTTAGAAAATACAGCCATTTTAAAGTTTTCAAATTCTAACCGGCTATAATACAAATTTTTTATTTTTGGTGCAAAATATGACCCCCGCAGACGCTTAGTTTAGAAGATACAGCCATTTTAAAGTTTTCAAATTTTAACCGGCTATAATACAAATTTTTTATTTTTGGTGCAAAATATGACCCCCGCAGACGCTTAGTTTAGAAGATACAGCCATTTTAAAGTTTTCAAATTTTAACGGGCTATAATTCAAATTTTTTATTTTTGGTGCAACATATGACCCCCCCAGACGCTTAGTTTAGAAGATACAGCCATTTTAAAGTTTTCAAATTTTAACCACCTATAATTCAATTTTTTTATTTTTGGTGCAAAATATGACCCCCGCAGACGCTTAGTTTAGAAGATACAGCCATTTTAAAGTTTTCAAATTTTAACCGGCTATAATACAAATTTTTTATTTTTGGTGCAAAATATGACCCCCGCAGACGCTTAGTTTAGAAGATACAGCCATTTTAAAGTTTTCAAATTTTAACCGGCTATAATACAAATTTTTTATATTTGGTGCAAAATATGACCCCCGCAGACGCTTAGTTTAGAATATACAGCCATTTTAAAGTTTTCAAATTTTAACCGGCTATAATACAAATTTTTTATTTTTGGTGCAAAATATGACCCCCGCAGACGCTTAGTTTAGAAGATACAGCCATTTTAAAGTTTTCAAATTTTAACCGGCTATAATACAAATTTTTTATTTTTGGTGCAAAATATGACCCCCGCAGACGCTTAGTTTAGAAGATACAGCCATTTTAAAGTTTTCAAATTTTAACCGGCTATAATTCAAATTTTTTATTTTTGGTGCAACATATGACCCCCCCAGACGCTTAGTTTAGAAGATACAGCCATTTTAAAGTTTTGAAATTTTAACCACCTATAATTCAATTTTTTTATTTTTGGTGCAAAATATGACCCCCGCAGACGCTTAGTTTAGAAGATACAGCCATTTTAAAGTTTTCAAATTTTAACCGGCTATAATTCAAATTTTTTATTTTTGGTGCAACATATGACCCCCCCAGACGCTTAGTTTAGAAGATATAGCCATTTTAAAGTTTTCAAATTTTAACCGGCTATAATACAAATTTTTTATATTTGGTGCAAAATATGACCCCCGCAGACGCTTAGTTTAGAATATACAGCCATTTTAAAGTTTCAAATTTTAACCGGCTATAATACAAATTTTTTATTTTTGGTGCAACATATGACCCCCCCAGACGCTTAGTTTAGAAGATACAGCCATTTTAAAGTTTTGAAATTTTAACCACCTATAATTCAATTTTTTTATTTTTGGTGCAAAATATGACCCCCGCAGACGCTTAGTTTAGAAGATACAGCCATTTTAAAGTTTTCAAATTTTAACCGGCTATAATACAAATTTTTTATTTTTGGTGCAAAATATGACCCCCGCAGACGCTTAGTTTAGAAGATACAGCCATTTTAAAGTTTTCAAATTTTAACCGGCTATAATACAAATTTTTTATTTTTGGTGCAAAATATGACCCCCGCAGACGCTTAGTTTAGAAGATACAGCCATTTTAAAGTTTTGAAATTTTAACCGGCTATAATTCAAATTTTTTATTTTTGGTGCAACATATGACCCCCCCAGACGATTAGTTTAGAAGATACAGCCATTTTAAAGTTTTCAAATTTTAACCGGCTATAATTCAAATTTTTTATTTTTGGTGCAAAATATGACCCCCGCAGACGCTTAGTTTAGAAGATTCAGCCATTTTAAAGTTTTGAAATTTTATCCGACTATATTTCAAATTTTTTATTGTTGGTGCAAAATATGACCCCCGCAGACGCTTAGTTTAGAAGATACAGCCATTTTAAAGTTTTGAAATTTTAATATATTTCAATTTTTTTATTTTTGGTGCAAAATATGACCCCCGCAGACGCTTAGCTTAGAAGATACAGCCATTTTAAAGTTTTGAAATTTTATCCGACTATATTTCAATTTTTTTATTTTTGGTGCAAAATATGACCCCCGCAGACGCTTAGTTTAGAAGATACAGCCATTTTAAAGTTTTGAAATTTTAACCGACTATATTTCAATTTTTTTATTTTTGGTGCAAAATATGACCCCCGCAGACGCTTAGCTTAGAAGATACAGCCATTTTAAAGTTTTCAAATTTTAACCGGCTATAATTCAAATTTTTTATTTTTGGTGCAAAATATGACCCCCGCAGACGCTTAGTTTAGAAGATGCAGCCATTTTAAAGTTTTGAAATTTTATCCGACTATATTTCAAATTTTTTATTTTTGGTGCAACATATGACCCCCCCCAGACGCTTAGTTTAGAAGATACAGCCATTTTAAAGTTTTCAAATTTTAACCGGCTATAATACAAATTTTTTATTTTTGGTGCAAAATATGACCCCCGCAGACGCTTAGTTTAGAAGATACAGCCATTTTAAAGTTTTCAAATTTTAACCGGCTATAATTCAAATTTTTTATTTTTGGTGCAACATATGACCCCCCCAGACGATTAGTTTAGAAGATACAGCCATTTTAAAGTTTTCAAATTTTAACCGGCTATAATTCAAATTTTTTATTTTTGGTGCAACATATGACCCCCCCAGACGCTTAGTTTAGAAGATACAGCCATTTTAAAATTTTGAAATTTTAACCACCTATAATTCAATTTTTTTATTTTTGGTGCAAAATATGACCCCCGCAGACGCTTAGTTTAGAAGATACAGCCATTTTAAAGTTTTCAAATTTTAACCGGCTATAATACAAATTTTTTATTTTTGGTGCAACATATGACCCCCCCAGACGCTTAGTTTAGAAGATACAGCCATTTTAAAGTTTTCAAATTTTAACCGGCTATAATACAAATTTTTTATTTTTGGTGCAAAATATGACCCCGCAGACGCTTAGTTTAGAAGATACAGCCATTTTAAAGTTTTCAAATTTTAACCGGCTATAATTCAAATTTTTTATTTTTGGTGCAACATATGACCCCCCCAGACGATTAGTTTAGAAGATACAGCCATTTTAAAGTTTTCAAATTTTAACCGGCTATAATTCAAATTTTTTATTTTTGGTGCAACATATGACCCCCCCAGACGCTTAGTTTAGAAGATACAGCCATTTTAAAGTTTTGAAATTTTAACCGGCTATATTTCAAATTTTTTATTTTTGATGCAAAATATGACCCCCGCAGACGCTTAGTTTAGAAGATACAGCCATTTTAAAGTTTTCAAATTTTAACCGGCTATAATACAAATTTTTTATTTTTGGTGCAAAATATGACCCCCGCAGACGCTTAGTTTAGAAGATACAGCCATTTTAAAGTTTTCAAATTTTAACCGGCTATAATACAAATTTTTTATTTTTGGTGCAAAATATGACCCCCGCAGACCTTTAGTTTAGAAGATACAGCCATTTTAAAGTTTTCAAATTTTAACCGGCTATAATTCAAATTTTTTATTTTTGGTGCAACATATGACCCCCCCAGACGATTAGTTTAGAAGATACAGCCATTTTAAAGTTTTCAAATTTTAACCGGCTATAATTCAAATTTTTTATTTTTGGTGCAACATATGACCCCCCCAGACGCTTAGTTTAGAAGATACAGCCATTTTAAAATTTTGAAATTTTAACCACCTATAATTCAATTTTTTTATTTTTGGTGCAAAATATGACCCCCGCAGACGCTTAGTTTAGAAGATACAGCCATTTTAAAGTTTTCAAATTTTAACCGGCTATAATTCAAATTTTTTATTTTTGGTGCAACATATGACCCCCCCAGACGCTTAGTTTAGAAGATACAGCCATTTTAAAGTTTTCAAATTTTAACCGGCTATAATACAAATTTTTTATTTTTGGTGCAAAATATGACCCCCGCAGACGCTTAGCTTAGAAGATACAGCCATTTTAAAGTTTTCAAATTTTAACCGGCTATAATTCAAATTTTTTATTTTTGGTGCAAAATATGACCCCCGCAGACGCTTAGTTTAGAAGATGCAGCCATTTTAAAGTTTTGAAATTTTATCCGACTATATTTCAAATTTTTTATTGTTGGTGCAAAATATGACCCCCGCAGACGCTTGGTTTAGAAGATACAGCCATTTTAAAGTTTTGAAATTTTAACCGACTATATTTCCATTTTTTATTTTTGGTGCAAAATATCACCCCCGCAGACGCTTAGTTTAGAAGATACAGCCATTTTAAAGTTTTGAAATTTTAACCGACTATATTTCAATTTTTTTATTTTGGTGCAAAATATGACCCCCGCAGACGCTTAGTTTAGAAGATACAGCCATTATAAAGTTTTGAAATTTTAACCGACTATAATTCAATTTTTTTTATTTTTGGTGCAACATGACCCCCGCAGACGCTTAGTTTAGAAGATACAGCCATTTTAAAGTTTTGAAATTTTAACCGACTATATTTCCATTTTTTATTTTTGGTGCAAAATATCACCCCCGCAGACGCTTAGTTTAGAAGATACAGCCATTTTAAAGTTTTGAAATTTTAACCGACTATATTTCAATTTTTGTATTTTTGGTGCAAAATGTAACCCCCGCAGACGCTTAGTTTAGAAGATACAGCCATTTTAAAGTTTTCAAATTTTAACCGGCTATAATACAAATTTTTTATTTTTGGTGCAAAATATGACCCCCGCAGACGCTTAGTTTAGAAGATACAGCCATTTTAAAGTTTTCAAATTTTAACCGGCTATAATTCAAATTTTTTATTTTTGGTGCAACATATGACCCCCCCAGACGCTTAGTTTAGAAGATACAGCCATTTTAAAGTTTTCAAATTTTAACCGGCTATAATACAAATTTTTTATTTTTGGTGCAAAATATGACCCCCGCAGACGCTTAGCTTAGAAGATACAGCCATTTTAAAGTTTTCAAATTTTAACCGGCTATAATTCAAATTTTTTATTTTTGGTGCAAAATATGACCCCCGCAGACGCTTAGTTTAGAAGATGCAGCCATTTTAAAGTTTTGAAATTTTATCCGACTATATTTCAAATTTTTTATTGTTGGTGCAAAATATGACCCCCGCAGACGCTTGGTTTAGAAGATACAGCCATCTTAAAGTTTTGAAATTTTAACCGACTATATTTCCATTTTTTATTTTTGGTGCAAAATATCACCCCCGCAGACGCTTAGTTTAGAAGATACAGCCATTTTAAAGTTTTGAAATTTTAACCGACTATATTTCAATTTTTTTATTTTGGTGCAAAATATGACCCCCGCAGACGCTTAGTTTAGAAGATACAGCCATTATAAAGTTTTGAAATTTTAACCGACTATAATTCAATTTTTTTTATTTTTGGTGCAACATGACCCCCGCAGACGCTTAGTTTAGAAGATACAGCCATTTTAAAGTTTTGAAATTTTAACCGACTATATTTCAATTTTTTTATTTTTGGTGCAAAATATAACCCCCGCAGACGCTTAGTTTAGAAGATACAGCCATTTTAAAGTTTTCAAATTTTAACCGGCTATAATACAAATTTTTTATTTTTGGTGCAAAATATGACCCCCGCAGACGCTTAGTTTAGAAGATACAGCCATTTTAAAGTTTTGAAATTTTAACCGACTGTATTTCCATTTTTTATTTTTGGTGCAAAATATCACCCCCGCAGACGCTTAGTTTAGAAGATACAGCCATTTTAAAGTTTTGAAATTTTAACCGACTATATTTCAATTTTTTTATTTTTGGTGCAAAATATAACCCCCGCAGACGCTTAGTTTAGAAGATACAGCCATTTTAAAGTTTTCAAATTTTAACCGGCTATAATACAAATTTTTTATTTTTGGTGCAAAATATGACCCCCGCAGACGCTTAGTTTAGAAGATACAGCCATTTTAAAGTTTTGAAATTTTAACCGACTATATTTCCATTTTTTATTTTTGGTGCAAAATATCACCCCCGCAGACGCTTAGTTTAGAAGATACAGCCATTTTAAAGTTTTGAAATTTTAACCGACTATATTTCAATTTTTTTATTTTTGGTGCAAAATATAACCCCCGCAGACGCTTAGTTTAGAAGATACAGCCATTTTAAAGTTTTCAAATTTTAACCGGCTATAATACAAATTTTTTATTTTTGGTGCAACATATGACCCCCCAAGACGATTAGTTTAGAAGATACAGCCATTTTAAAGTTTTCAAATTTTAACCGGCTATAATTCAAATTTTTTATTTTTGGTGCAACATATGACCCCCCCAGACGCTTAGTTTAGAAGATACAGCCATTTTAAAATTTTGAAATTTTAACCACCTATAATTCAATTTTTTTATTTTTGGTGCAAAATATGACCCCCGCAGACGCTTAGTTTAGAAGATACAGCCATTTTAAAGTTTTCAAATTTTAACCGGCTATAATACAAATTTTTTATTTTTGGTGCAAAATATGACCCCCGCAGACGCTTAGTTTAGAAGATACAGCCATTTTAAAGTTTTCAAATTTTAACCGGCTATAATTCAAATTTTTTATTTTTGGTGCAACATATGACCCCCGCAGACGCTTAGTTTAGAAGATACAGCCATTTTAAAGTTTTGAAATTTTAACCGTCTATAATTCAATTGTTTTATTTTTGGTGCAAAATATGACCCCCGATGACGCTTAGTTTAGAAGATACAGCCATTTTAAAGTTTTGAAATTTTAACCGGCTATAATTAAAATTTTTTATTTTTGGTGCAAAATATGACCCCCGCAGACGCTTAGTTTAGAAGATATAGCCATTTTAAAGTTTTGAAATTTTAACCGACTATATTTCAAATTTTTTATTTTTGGTGCAAAATATGACCCCCGCAGACGCTTAGTTTAGAAGATACAGCCATTTTAAAGTTTTGAAATTTTAACCGTCTACAATTCAATTTTTTTATTTTTGGTGCAAAATATGACCCCCGCAGACGCTTAGTTTAGAAGATATAGCCATTTTAAAGTTTTGAAATTTTAACCGACTATATTTCAAATTTTTTATTTTTGGTGCAAAATATGACCCCCGCAGACGCTTAGTTTAGAAGATACAGCCATTTTAAAGTTTTGAAATTTTAACCGGCTATAATTAAAATTTTTTATTTTTGGTGCAAAATATCACCCCCGCAGACGCTTAGTTTAGAAGATATAGCCATTTTAAAGTTTTGAAATTTTAACCGACTATATTTCAAATTTTTTATTTTTGGTGCAAAATATGACCCCCGCAGACGCTTAGTTTAGAAGATACAGCCATTTTAAAGTTTTGAAATTTTAACCGACTATATTTCAAATTTTTTATTTTTGGTGCAAAATATGACACCCGCAGACGCTTAGTTTAGAAGATACAGCCATTTTAAAGTTTTGAAATTTTAACCGCCTATAATTCAATTTTTTTATTTTTGGTGCAAAATATGACCCCCGATGACGCTTAGTTTAGAAGATACAGCCATTTTAAAGTTTTGAAATTTTAACCGGCTATAATTAAAATTTTTTATTTTTGGTGCAAAATATGACCCCCGCAGACGCTTAGTTTAGAAGATACAGCCATTTTAAAGTTTTGAAATTTTAACCGGCTATAATTAAAATTTTTTATTTTTGGTGCAAAATATGACCCCCGCAGACGCTTAGTTTAGAAGATACAGCCATTTTAAAGTTTTGAAATTTTAACCGGCTATAATTCAATTTTTTTATTTTTGGTGCAAAATATGACCCACACAGACGCTTAGTTTAGAAGATATAGCCATTTAAAGTTTTGAAATTTTAACCGACTATATTTCAAATTTTTTATTTTTGGTGCAAAATATGACCCCCGCAGACGCTTAGTTTAGAAGATACAGCCATTTTAAAGTTTTGAAATTTTAACCGGCTATACTTAAAGTTTTTTATTTTTGGTGCAAAATATGACCCCCGCAGACGCTTAGCTTAGAAGATATAGCCATTTTAAAGTTTTGAAATTTTAACCGACTATATTTCAAATTTTTTATTTTTGGTGCAAAATATGACCCCCGCAGACGCTTAGTTTAGAAGATACAGCCATTTTAAAGTTTTGAAATTTTAACCGACTATATTTCAAATTTTTTATTTTTGGTGCAAAATATGACCCCCGCAGACGCTTAGTTTAGAAGATACAGCCATTTTAAAGTTTTGAAATTTTAACCGTCTACAATTAAATTTTTTTATTTTTGGTGCAAAATATGACCCCCGATGACGCTTAGTTTAGAAGATACAGCCATTTTAAAGTTTTGAAATTTTAACCGGCTATAATTAAAATTTTTTATTTTTGGTGCAAAATATGACCCCCGCAGACGCTTAGTTTAGAAGATACAGCCATTTTAAAGTTTTGAAATTTTAACCGGCTATAATTCAATTTTTTTATTTTTGGTGCAAAATATGACCCCCGCAGACGCTTAGTTTAGAAGATACAGCCATTTTAAAGTTTGAAATTTTAACCGGCTATAATTAAAGTTTTTATTTTTGGTGCAAAATATGACCCCCGCAGACGCTTAGTTTAGAAGATACAGCCATTTTAAAGTTTTGAAATTTTAACCGGCTATAATTCATTTTTTTTATTTTGGTGCAAAATATGACCCCCGCAGACGCTTAGTTTAGAAGATACAGCCATTTTAAAGTTTTGAAATTTTAACCGACTATATTTCAAATTTTTTATTTTTGGTGCAAAATATGACCCCCGCAGACGCTTAGTTTAGAAGATACAGCCATTTAAAGTTTTGAAATTTTAACCGTCTATAATTCAATTTTTTATTTTTGGTGCAAAATATGACCCCCGATGACGCTTAGTTTAGAAGATACAGCATTTTAAAGTTTTGAAATTTTAACCGGCTATAATTAAAATTTTTTATTTTTGGTGCAAAATATGACCCCCGCAGACGCTTAGTTTAGAAGATATAGCCATTTTAAAGTTTTGAAATTTTAACCGACTATATTTCAAATTTTTTATTTTTGGTGCAAAATATGACCCCCGCAGACGCTTAGTTTAGAAGATACAGCCATTTTAAAGTTTGAAATTTTAACCGGCTATAATTAAAGTTTTTTATTTTTGGTGCAAAATATGACCCCCGCAGACGCTTAGTTTAGAAGATATAGCCATTTTAAAGTTTTGAAATTTTAACCGACTATATTTCAAATTTTTTATTTTTGGTGCAAAATATGACCCCCGCAGACGCTTAGTTTAGAAGATACAGCCATTTTAAGTTTTGAAATTTTAACCGGCTATAATTAAATTTTTTATTTTTGGTGCAAATATGACTTAGTTTAGTTTTGAAATTTTAACCGTCTATAATTCAATTTTTTTATTTTTGGTGCAAAATATGACCCCCGATGACGCTTAGTTTAGAAGATACAGCCATTTTAAAGTTTTGAAATTTTACCGGCTATAATTAAAATTTTTAATTTTTGGTGCAACATATGACCCCCGCAGACGCTTAGTTTAGAAGATACAGCCATTTTAAAGTTTTGAAATTTTAACCGGCTATAATTAAAATTTTTTATTTTTGGTGCAAAATATGACCCCCGCAGACGCTTAGTTTAGAAGATACAGCCATTTTAAAGTTTTGAAATTTTAACCGGCTATAATTCAATTTTTTTATTTTTGGTGCAAAATATGACCCACACAGACGCTTAGTTTAGAAGATATAGCCATTTAAAGTTTTGAAATTTTAACCCACTATATTTCAAATTTTTTATTTTTGGTGCAAAATATGACCCCCGCAGACGCTTAGTTTAGAAGATACAGCCATTTTAAAGTTTTGAAATTTTAACCGGCTATACTTAAAGTTTTTTATTTTTGGTGCAAAATATGACCCCCGCAGACGCTTAGTTTAGAAGATACAGCCATTTAAAGTTTTGAAATTTTAACCGGCTATAATTCAATTTTTTTATTTTTGGTGCAAAATATGACCCCCGCAGACGCTTAGTTTAGAAGATACAGCCATTTTAAAGTTTGAAATTTTAACCGACTATATTTCAAATTTTTTATTTTTGGTGCAAAATATGACCCCCGCAGACGCTTAGTTTAGAAGATATAGCCATTTAAAGTTTTGAAATTTTAACCGACTATATTTCAAATTTTTTATTTTTGGTGCAAAATATGACCCCCGCAGACGCTTAGTTTAGAAGATACAGCCATTTTAAAGTTTTGAAATTTTAACCGGCTACAATTCAATTTTTTTATTTTGGTGCAAAATATGACCCCCGCAGACGCTTAGTTTAGAAGATATAGCCATTTTAAAGTTTTGAAATTTTAACCGACTATATTTCAAATTTTTTATTTTTGGTGCAAAATATGACCCCCGCAGACGCTTAGTTTAGAAGATACAGCCATTTTAAAGTTTTGAAATTTTAACCGGCTATAATTAAAATTTTTTATTTTTGGTGCAAAATATCACCCCCGCAGACGCTTAGTTTAGAAGATATAGCCATTTTAAAGTTTTGAAATTTAACCGACTATATTTCAAATTTTTATTTTTGGTGCAAAATATGACCCCCGCAGACGCTTAGTTTAGAAGATACAGCCATTTAAAGTTTGAAATTTTAACCGACTATATTTCAAATTTTTATTTTTGGTGCAAAATATGACACCCGCAGACGCTTAGTTTAGAAGATACAGCCATTTTAAAGTTTTGAAATTTTAACCGCCTATAATTCAATTTTTTTATTTTTGGTGCAAAATATGACCCCGATGACGCTTAGTTTAGAAGATACAGCCATTTTAAAGTTTTGAAATTTTAACCGGCTATAATTAAAATTTTTTATTTTTGGTGCAAAATATGACCCCCGCAGACGCTTAGTTTAGAAGATACAGCCATTTTAAAGTTTTGAAATTTTAACCGGCTATAATTAAAATTTTTTATTTTTGGTGCAAAATATGACCCCCGCAGACGCTTAGTTTAGAAGATACAGCCATTTAAAGTTTT